>JADMNL010000023.1:299135357-300376785 GCA_016271365.2 Neoceratodus forsteri | reverse complement strand
CTCCAACCAGCAAAGGAATTCTTTTCCAGATTTTTGAATTTCTGATGGTGAGCAGTGGTTAGGTGTTGTGCCTTTACATCTGCATCTCTTCAGTGTACAGCACAATATTAATCAGTCTGTGCATTTGCATCTCTTTAGGGCCCAATCTCCATCTTTAACTTAAGTCACAGTTGTTTCTTTGGCTTCCCTTCAGAGTACTGGACAGGTGTGGTGCATAATTCTGCATGAACATTGTACTCATTAATATGCGTTTTTAAGTCAGAACCATTATCATGAGTCATTCGTGATACAAATCACGTTATTCATCATCATGGACAGTCACAAAGCAGTCACAAATCACGATTTACGATCACATCATGAATCACAACATTAATCTTTTTTAATAGTTACTTGGGTGTATTGTAAGCCTATTTTGTAGTATGTCTCCATGCTTCACCACTCCACCATTGTACTCATGAATGAGTGTTTTTAAGTTGGGGAGTTTTGAGTCACACCTCATTGAGGCCCAGGGAAGTACAGCCATAGGCATTCACATTTCATCATCATCACGGTCACAAATGCAGTCACAAATCACGATTTATGATCACATCACAAATCACAATATTAATATTTTTTAATAGTTACTTGGATGTATTTTAAGCCTGTAAGAAAACAAAAATTTACAGAAAGAGCAAATTAAGTAAAAAAGAATACAGAAAAGACAAAAAAATGTAGCTTTTGAAAAAGCTGTTGGGTCTAAATCAAAGTTTAAATCTCCTTCTCGTTCTGATCGCAAAGTATCAGCAGTGACAAAACACATTACTCTCTCTCTGTCTACACAGGAGAAAGTAAAAGTGTATGCTTGGATGACTCTCTTTCTTCCTGCCTAGCTAAAGAGCATGTGACTTACAGTACTGTAAGCCATGTGATGTGTGGGGAGCTGCAAATCTGAAACACCAAATGGGTCACTTAGAAACATAATGAGGAACGCGAAGTCCATTAAAAACAATGACTTTACCTTACTTCGCATTGCCATTCTGCCTTAACGTGAAGTGGTAATGACAAGCGGAGTGAGCATTTTGCATTGCCCACTCCATGTAGCAGAGTGGCAATGTGAAGTGCCCACTTGGCGTTCACTTTAATGGCGGAATTTAAATTTGCTGCATCTCTAATTGCCAGCACATCATCAATATATCCATTTCAGGTAATTATGTATTGGTAGTGAAGGTTTATGTCAGGGTTTAACACATGTTCAGTCTCAAAGCTATGCTTATATAAATTTGTGTATGAAGGAGAAGGAACTCCCCATCACTGTTCATTATTTATTTATTTATGTATTGAAAATTTGGTAACCGGGAAAGGCACACTGAGCTGAGGCTCATTTCCAGGTGTGACCCAGGGACACGAGCGACAATAAACATACATACAGGGGAAAATACATGTGTATACATCCACTTTCATCCACTGCACCTGCCATGTAGGGCTCTGTTCCCTTTTCCCCATATCCTTACTAGTGCATGAGGGCACTTCTCATTCTAGCCGAAGGCCCACAAAATATGCTTGTTAGGCTGTTTTTAAGGCTTCACAAAATATGCTGGTTAGACTGCTCCTCTCTTCACCTCCTCTCTCCTATACCACCTCACTATTCCCTCATCCTCTCCCCTCCCAACTCTCCAAAGATTCAATCCCCCTCCCCTTCCTGCCTAGCTATATAATCTACTTATTGCCAACAAAGGCTACATCTGACAGTATTGGGCTCTCTTTTCTTCTCTGTAAGCCATTATCTTTTTTCACAGTCTCACTAGTTAGCACTTTTAGTATGCCATACTCTAACCCTTCAATATCCCTGCTCATTATACTATATGTCTATATCAAAGTTTTCAATTTTGTAACTGTATGTAATTATAGCATATATTGTGAACCTTGCTTATGCAATTTTTCAATCTGATTAATAGTGACCTTACTATGTGTTGTGCTGTATGCTCTACCATGACATGGAACCTTTGCAAATGATTTCCTAGCTCAAAGGTTGTTTCTGAACCAATAAACGTGAAACATAAAACATACAGGTACTGGGTAACAATTTATGTAAGGCTACGATACAGAACAAAAATTAAAAGTGACTAGCGAAGAACAGTTTATTTACAAAGATAATGCATTAGGTGGACAGTTGTACACATGTATTAAGGCTTCACAAAATACGCTGGTTAGACTGCTCCTCTCTTCACCTCCTCTCTCCTATACCCCCTCACTATTTCTTCATCCTCTCCCCATAGACAGGATGGAAGAAGTCCATGGAGGGCAACTAAAATGGTGCAGGGTCTACATCAGAAACCATATGAAAGAGACTGAGAGAGCTTAATATGTATACCCCTGATGAAAGGAGGGACAGGGGGGACATGATAGAAACTTTTAAGTACCTCAAGGAATCAACAAAGTCCAGGAGGGTAGCATCTTTCAGAAAAAGAGATGTGTAAGAACAAGGGGCACAATTTAAAGTTAGAGGGATGGCTCAGGGGTAATGTGAGAAATTCTTTCTACAGAGAGTGGTGGATGCATGGAACCACCTTCCTGGAGAGGTTGTGGGGTCTAAAACAGTGGAGGAATTCAAACATGCATGGGACAGACATAAGGCAATTATAGTGGGGGGTTGCAGGAAATAGGCTGTTGGTTTACTAGAATCTGCAGCTTATCCAGTAGGTAGGGAAATTGGCAGACTGGGTGGGCCAAGTGGTCCTTATCTGCTGTCAAAGTCTATGTTTCTATATCTATGACTGCTTAGAGGAGTGAAAGGAAGTTTTACTTAGTAGAGAGAGAAAGAAAGAGCCTATAATGAGGGTGCGTTGTGGCGGGCAGGAGAGGAGGTAGGAGAGAGTTGGTAGCAGTGGGGGGGTGCTGGTGGCAAGAGAGTGGATGTGAGGATAGGTGCAGGAGTGGGGAGATAGTTTTAAGTAGGTGTTTAAGGCTGGGAGGGATTGGAAATCATGAAGGGAAGCAGGCAGTTGATTCCAGAGATGTGGGAGGTGGTATGAGAAGGCATAGACTCCAGCCGATGATCACTGGAGAGGGATAGAGAAGGACTGGGGATGCCAGGATCCTAGGGGTAGATGGGAAAGGGAGCAGAGGAGAGGAAAGGAGTAAGAAGAAGTAAGGGGAGAAGTTTGAGCCAGTATTTTGCCATGAATGTAAGCAAATAAATGGGCCGCCTGTGATAGAGGGGTGAGAAACTTAGCAAGAAATGTAAGTGATGGGTACATGGAGGAGAGTTTGTGGTGAATCTGCAGAAAAAGTTGAGAAGGCTGTCACATTTGGAGAGTGAGAAGACAGAGGCTGATGCATAGATAATGTCCCTGTAGTCAAAGTTAGGGAGGATAGTCTTGTGAATTAGATCACAGCGGACACATAGTGGGATAGTGTGTTTGTCTCAAAACAGCATGCCTAGCTTTGGGCACAGCTTTGAGCAAAGGGAGTCTATATGGACAGCGAAGTTGAGATGCTGGTCTAACCAGAGGCCAAAGTATTTCTATGAGGTGATGGTGTTGAGGATAGAAGTATCTGAGATAGTGAACATGGGAGAGAAGGGCAGCCTGGCTAGTTTTTGGGGTAGCCAAATTCCATGGAGACAGTTTTTTTAGCATTCAGTTTTAGAGAGTTATCTTTGAACCATGTTAGCATGCAGCTGAAGTTGGACTGGAGAGGAGGATGGATAAAGTTGGTGGTGGGGCCAGACCCATAGCGGATGGTGTCATCTGCATAGAGGTGAACATTGGACTGGGAGCAGGCTGAGGGGAGGTCATTTGCAAATATTGAAAAGAGGATGGGGCTGAGGATGGAGCCCTAGGGGACACCAGATAGGATGGGGAGGGGAGTGATGCAGAGTTGCCTTTCTATGACAGACTGATACTGGTCACAGAGGAGGGATTTGAGCCAGAGAACAGTGGAGGAAGTGAGGTTGGCAGAGTGCAATTTCCAGAGGAGAAGCAGATGGGAGATGGAGTCAAAGGCCTTAGCAAGGTCAATAAATATTGCTGATGTGAGGTGGCCTTTGTCCATTGCCACCAGGATAGAATCTGTGATACGGAGGAAGGAGGAGGTTGTGGAGTGTTAATTCCTAACATTTGACTGGTAATTGGAGAAACAAATTTGGTGAGGTAAGGAACTCAGTCAGTCTTGTGAGGACTAAGGTTTCCTGGAGTTTTGCCTGGGAGGGGAGCAGGGAAATTTGGTGGTAATTTTAAGGGGATGATGGTCACCCTTTTTATGAAGCAGGATAACATTGGCCTGTTTTGATTGACTTGGGACAGAGTTGATAAGAAATTAGAGATTAATTATGTGAGAGAGAGGGGAAGTAATGGCAGGGGCGGAAAGGTGCAGTAGCTTAGAGTGAAAGTTGTCTGGGCTGGACTTGTGCGGATCAAGAGTACAAAAGACTTGGTAGACTTCAAGGGTGGTTGTGGAGTGGAGACTAAACCCGTTGTGGGGAGTAGGGTGAGACTTGCCTTTCAGGTAATGCAGAGGATGTGAAGAAGTTGTTAAAGATGTCAGAGACTGGGGTGGGGTCAGAGACAGGGGACCCATTTTACAAGTGCATGGGGGTAATTACCTGGCTGGTGGGGTTGATGAGGGATTTGACTGTGCTCCAAAAAGATGAGAATCAGGGCAGGATGAAAGATTTGACCTAAGCATTCTGTTTTAGTTTGTCGTATTGCTGTGATGCAGGAGTTTCTGAGCTTGTGATAGTGGTGGAGGTAAGGGATGGCATTGGAGGATTTAAATTTTACCCAAGCTTTGTCATGAGCTTTGCAGAGTTAGGATATGGAGGAGATCCAGGGAAGGTGGTGATATTTAACCCCAGTGGTGCAGAGAGGGGAAAGTAGATTGCAGATACTTTTCAGGATGGAGGAGAAATGTGTGACATCCTGATTTCACATCACAGGCTGAGAAGACAGGGGACCAGTCCACCAAGATTAGGTTGGCCTGGAGAAGGTGGGAGTTTAATTTGTGGGTAGAGCGATAGTTGAGATATTTGGAGGAGGATTTGGGAATGTGTACCTTTCTGGTGCAATAAGTGAAACAAGTAGTCGCTGATAGCATAATTCAGGACTCCAGAGGTAGCTACAGTATATGGTGAGGATGGGAGGAGAGGACCCAGTTGAGGAGGGTATGGTTGGTGGAGTGAGGGTTGTAGTGGGTTGGTTCCGTTAACAGCTGAAGGAGATTTAGTGACTCAACAGAGGTTTTGGTGTGAGAGGAGGTAGGGCAGAGACAGTCATTGTTGAAATCCCCATCATGCGTAGCTCACCATCAGAGGAAAGGGTGACAACTGAGTTGAGGCACAATAGGAGGGAATATGGGGTGAGTCTAGGGCAGAGTAGAGGGTACCAATGTAGATGGGGGCTGTGGAAGGGAGGGAGAGACAAACAAGGAGGGTTTCATAGGATTTGGAGACTGATTTTTGTAGGGAGATGGAGCTGGGGAGAGAGCTGCAAACATGCATGATGATTCCACCACCCCACATACCACGGTCCTGCCAATAAAGTGTGAAGTTTGGGAGGGCAAGATGGGTTACAGGGGGTGAGAGAGGAGAACCAGGACTCTGAGCATAGAACATCTAATGAGTGCTGGGTAAGCCAGAGTTTTAGGGTGTCCATCTAGGGTAGAAGACAGCAGGCATTTATGTGGAAAATTTGAAGACCCTTTGGGGAAGTGGGTTGGGAGGGGGAAGGAGGACCTGGATTAAGTTTGACATCTCCTGAGATCAACATGTAGAGGAAGAGAAAAGAGTACAGTATACGCTTCTTGAGAGAAAACAGAGAGAGGGAGAAGGGGGCTTGGGAGGGATGTAGGGAGAGATGGAGGGATATATGTTTAGTTAGGGTTACTGGGAGAAGGCCCAGGTGGATGGGGTGCTTGGTGGTAGGGACAGCGTATCGAAGAGGGGGTTAAGGGGAGGGTGACAAAGGAGAAACAATTTCAGTGAGGGCTCTCCTTTGAGGGGGATGTAGAAGGGATATGAGACACAAGAAGGAGGAGCAGTAGACAGGTGGTGTAAGGCACCATGTTGAGGAAAAGGATGAGGAGGTGGAGACGGTGGGGAAGGTAGCTTCTAGAGACTGAGGAAGTAGGGGAGCAGAGGTGACCAGGACAGGATGACAAGTACTAGTTTGAGAGACGGTGAAAATGTTGGCAGCAGGAAAAATAAAATATTCATTGACACCTAGTGGCTGGAGATAAGAAGGAGTAAATGGACTTCTAGGGAGATACAAATAGTCACGTGACAAGTAGATCCTATAAATATAGAGACGACCAAGGGTGGTGGGGGGTGCGCAGCCACCGTGCTTATGCGGTGGTGGGTAAACAATGGGAGGATGCTGTGTCTGGTCAGGTGGCGGTTGCAGCTGTGCACATATCTGGCTTGATGCTGGGTGGGTAGGGAGCAGCTCTGTCAAAAACAGTCATAAAAGGGTATTCCTGGAGGGGGAAGGTACCTGAGGAGAAAAGGGATGGGGACACACTTTAAATAATAGCAGAGAGGGGAGGGATTATGCTCAAGTTACAGGTATTAGGGGAAAATGCAAACAGGAAGCAGACAGAAAGAAATGCAGACAGAAAAGCATTAAGTTCAAAACAGGCTTTGCACAAGTAAAATTAAAACAAGGCACAACATTGATCTAGTATAAAAAAATCACTAGTTACTGGAAAATCACTAGTTAGGCTAAAATTTTATACTGCAACTCACTAGTTAGGCTAACAATTTTATACTGCTGGAACAATTCGATAAACTGAATTAATAAAATAACTACAGTAAATAAATGAAGTACAGTAAGGCAGTCGGGGAGATTCAAATAAAAGCAGTAAAGCAGTTGGAGAGAGTCAAATAGAAAAGGTGCCAAATTCAAACAATAGGAGGGTGCTGTGTCCGGTCAGGTGGTGGTTGCAGCTGTGCGCATACCTGGCTTGATGCTGGACAGGCGGGGAGCAGCTCTGGTGGCAACAGCCGCAAAAAGGTATGCCCAGGGGGGAGGGAGGGTATCTGGCTTGATGCTGGGTGGGCGGGGAACATGGCATTTTGTGAATAAAAATTATCCCCAAAATTAAAAGTAATATTTGTAGAGTACTATTTTAGTTAGTTGGACTGAAATAGTGTTCAGTAGAAGATAACTTAGTTTCCTCATTCTTAAATGATCATTGTAGTGAGTCTAGTCTGTCATCATGTGAAATGTGAGTATAGAGGTCTTGTACATCAAAAGTCTCCAATAATGTCGGTCCAAAGTCTGCGTAATGTGTGTTAAGATACTGTATTATCACAATGATGTGTTTTGTGTTTTTTTATTATGGCTGCATAGTGAGAGCTATGCTGATGTCTTGCTGACCTATACAGAAAAGGTGGCTCTGGGGGCATGGCCAGATACTGAACGAATCACAAATGTTTGCTCCATGGAGAGTGGAGTTGAAGCCCATAATACTGTATCAGTGTGCTCTCTCTCTCTCTCTTTCTCTGCAGAGACACCCCTTTTGTCTCTCTTCCCTGCCCTCTACCCTTGCCAGATTTTGTTTCATCCCCCCCCCACACTACATCTAAAAAAAAGTCTGCATTCAAGGCTGTATCAAAAACACACACTGAAGTTGAAATGCTCAGTGCGAATCTGTTTTAGTCATCAGCATGGGAGTTCTGGCAGTGTATTGTACCATGTAGCTTCACCCACAACTGGCCCCAGTGCTTCAAGACAACAGACTCTTCATCAGGAGGTGTGGTGAAGCAAGAAGTATTACAGTTTAAATATTACAAAATTCATGAGTAGTCATAACCAACATGTTTCAAATCAAGTGCTTTTCTTTTTTTTATGCAGTTTTTCCCCTCCCTACCAGAAGGCCCCACTCTACCCCAATCACCCAGCCCTGTCACCCCAATTCCCACAAAGACTAACCTGCCAGCCAGCACCCTCAGGGCTTCCCCCCAGTGGGGTCAACAGAGTCTCTTAATCCCTATAGGGAACTGGAGCCAGTATTCTGGACTGGTGAGCCTAGCTAGTCAGGTGTGGGGCCTGCAGGTGTCAAAGTGCCATCCTGTCACTGGTAAATGTTTTTCCCTGACCCCCAAAGTGGTGTCTCACGCAATGATGCCATAATGTTTGCCACATGCTCCTGCATGCTGCATGTTGGCATTTGCCCCACCCCTTCTGCTTTTCTAGGCAGTCCCAGGTGCCTTTCCTCCAGGCTGCCACTAGGAACCAGCAGACCCTGGGTTTTGCAAGCCCTCCTCCCTAGAGGAAGAAAGCAGTCCTCTGGATACTCAATCCTCCTCCCCCCCAAGCTGATCCCCCTACCCGATGCCCTGAGCTATCTTCCAAACTCAGGTCACCCACACTGTGAACAGTAGTGCACCAATAGGCCAGCCTAATAAAGTGCTTTTCTTTAAACATGCACATTAAAAGTTGAACATGTCCAACAAAAACTGACAATAAAAGAATTCTAATACAAAATAGTTGTATGCTCAGTCATTGCACAAAAACATTTTATCAAGAGGCACTTCGACAGAGACCCATTTCTAATGAATATTCATTAGTGTCATTATGCAGCTCATGAACACTTCACAGTGCAGGTTTAAATATTTAGTAATCACATAGTTTGCCTGCTGCTGCAAAAAGCGCTGGCCAAATATGCTATGCTTTAAACATAACCACCGATTATGAACGTGCTGTGTGACACTATGTTGCGATGGCCTATCTTTAAGAAATAGTCAAATAAAAAGATAGCTATATAGATAATGACAGCTCATTTAATCAGGTGATTGAATTTAGTGCTGGCTGCAATAAGAGAATAGAAAGAAGGAAGTAAAAAAGAGACAACCCGTGAGATGTTGGTTTAACTGCAAACTGCATATGAGCTGAAGGGAGCCAAACACTGGAGGACATCAGAGAAATTAAGATGACAGTATACTAAAGAGTGGGATGGAGCAAAAAGAAAGAGATGTTTTTGTAATGTTTAAATGCGCACACTATTTCCTTTGAAAATCCAATGCCATTAGCAAATTAGCTGAAATAGCATTAGGATAGAATGGACATAACAAAAAAAGCATTATGAGAAAAGGATAGCATGTATATTAAAAGAGAACTCTTCCAGATTGGCCCATCAGCACAGCAGTTGGATTTCCATTTGCAACACTGGCGACCCAGGTTCAAGAACAGACCTAGGTCATCAGAGGGCTGGCGGGGAGAAGGATCGAGCATCCTACGGACTGCTGTCCTTCTCTGGGGGGAGGGTGGGGTGTGTTGCCAGTGCATTGGGACCCCTAGCGGAGGCCAGGGGCATCACAGCACCAGAGCACCAACAAGGATTCGAGGGGGCAGGATGGATGCTGGTGTCATTGCACATTCCTGCCCCTCGCCTACAGGGGAAAAATGAATGCCTGCCCAGCTGTCTTAATGATGCCTGCCCCCAGCTGCAGATCAGCTCCCCAGGCCAACTCCCAACCTATCCCATTGTTTGTGGCACCTTACAGCCAGGTGCCACATCCCCGCCCTGGGGGTCAAGCCAGGGGGTCCCAGGAGAGTGGCTAATGTGGGGACACCGCAGCCATGGGGTCCATGACTGGGCAGATGGCCCAGCAGTAGGAACTGGCACCAAAAAGAATAAATAAAAAAAAAAGAACTCTTCCAAGGTGTTAATATAGCTGCAAACTGCTTATGAGCTCACAGGAGTCCAACATGAGCCAAACACTGGTGGACAGCAGAAAAATTAAGATGACAGTACACTAAAAAGTGGAATGGAGCAGAAAGAAATGTTTATATATTTGCTTAATGCCAACATTACATCCATTTAAAATCCATTGCCACTGGTAAATGAGCTGAATTAGCTCTAGGAGATAACAATAATGAGAAATGTCCATTATATCCTAGAGATATTTCAACTTTGCTGCTGCTCTCCAAAGTAACTTCAGGTCACTAGAAAACTGGTTCTCCAATAATAAACTGGTCCTCAATTACAAATAAAAACAAAGACCATGCTCTTTTCTAGTCTTCCATAGAAGAGGAATGTTCCACCCATTGTCATTTGAAATGGTCAGAGACAAAATCTTGATAAGGTGGCGACCTTCAAATATCTTGGAGTAACTTTGGATGACACCTTATCTTTTGCCCCCACATGTTGACAATCTAGTGGCCATAGTTAGAGGAAGATTGGGCACCCTGTACCGTAACTGGAACAATCACACTGGAGATGCCAGATGCCTTATAGTAGCTAGCCTGTTCTGTCACTTATATATTATGACTTCCCTGTCTATGCAGTTGCCTTTGACATGGTGCTAAACAGAGTAAAGCCGATCTATAATGAGGCATGCCATTTTGTGCTTGGTGCAGATAACCACACTTGTAGTCATACATTTTACATACTTACTAACCGGCTACCTTTACCCTGCAGAATAAAACTCAAGACCTGCTTCCTATCGAAAAAGGAGTTATTAGGCCTAACACCCTCTGCTTTAACACACTGTTTCCATACCATCTGCAACCAATTCAACACTAAGAATATGGCCAGTGGTGCCCTTAAGCCACGTTTCCGGCATACTCAGCTAGCTAACTGGTTAAACAAATTGCCTGATACTCTGCTGAATCTACCCAAGATTAATCAGTTTAAGAGATCTTTTCAGTTTCCCCTTGCAATCCACTGCTATTACAATTGATAAACTATTTTATTTGGTTTCTCTCTGTACATATCCTGTGACTTTTTATACAACGACCTGCATGGATTTTTTCAAAACTGTATGTAACTTAACTGTCTTAAGAGCTTTGAGTCTGACTTGATTGCATTTTCTCTAGAACTGCTTATTGTACTTGTTGGCCCCCATATTCAGAGCTGGCCAGATGCACGTGCAAAGCAGTGCACTGCACACAAAAAATGGGCCATCTGGCTCTGGCACCATATTCAAATAGATTGCATGATCCAAACAGACCACACAATCTATTTGGATATTGGACCCAGAATGTGCGACACACAGCAGGGGGTCACTGTGTTCCGTGTAGTGCAACCAGGGTGCCAGGCTGATGACCACCTATAGTGGTACTACATGGTATACACTGGTGTGTGCCACAGCTCCTCATGGATGATATTCAGCCCACATATACAGATGAGCCCATTGGGCATGCATGGTGCAATGGGGCCATTTCCATGTCCATTATGGGCTTATCTGCATGCGTGCTCTGCCACGGAGTGTGCCGCACCAGTCCTCCCCAGCCCCAACCACATGTATGGGATACACATCCACCCAATCCCCAAACAGTGTAAAAAGCAAATATATCCCCCATTCTCCCTGGTAGTCCAGTTGTACCCCCTCCCTGATCCACGATCAATGTAAAAATAAAACAAATCTCGTTCTCTCCGGTAGTCTAGCAGTCCCCCTTCCCAATCTCCAAACAGTGTAAATATCAAAATATATTCCCATTCACCCTGGTAGTCTAGTGGTTCCCCTCACCTCAGCCCCAATCAATGTTAAAATAAACCCATGTCACTGATCCCTGTATCCCTGGTAGTCTAATGGTTCCCTCCTCCCCAAGATCTAATCTGTACAATAGCAGAAATGCCCCCGGTACCTGGTAGTCAAGTGGCCCTGCACCCTCCCACCCCATTAGGCAGTGACCCCACCACCCCACTCCCCCTCAACCAGATCCGAGCCTGGAACTGGCACAGCCCTTCTCACACCACCATGGTCAGCCATGGACTGAACTGTTAATGAGTGTGTACAGTATGTAGTATGTGCTCATTGGTTGACAAGTCTGTGATGTTTATTTTGACAATGTATTTGAAGTGGAACCTTTGTAAATGAGCACCTGTGCTCAAATGTATTCTCCAGAGTTTTCATTTAATAAATAAATAAATCCCAAAGTCAAAAAGTATAACAATAAAAAACTAAGACCAAAATGGATGACAAAGCTATCAAAGAGTTGATAAAAAAAGCAAACGATATAGATCCTACCTTACTAGCAAAAATAACATAACATGGGTAAAATATAGGAACTATAAATGAAGTATAGAAGCAATCAAACATTCCAAGAAAAACATAGAAATAAAACTTGCTGCTAATACGAATAAAAATAACAACAAAACTTTTTACAGTTACATCAATTCACTTAAAAAAAAGATAACACGGTAGGCCCTAGAGGTAAATAACATTACTGTAAATGAACCCATCAAGATGGCAAATACCTTTAACACATATTTGTGCTCTGTCTTTACACACACAGTATGCCATCAGGGATAATAGAAGCAGACAAAACAAATAACATCAAAATCACAATATAAACCATCAAAAAAGAAAATCTTTAAACTCGAGTAAAATTCTTCATCCAGACCAGACAGGATGTCATGTAAAAGTCTTAGAATGGTAGTAAATGAAGTAGCTCTCCTGCTGCAATATACTGTATATCTGAAACTGCTTTAAACACTGGAGACATTCCCTGTGATTGGATTACTGCAGGTGTACTTCCAATCTCCAAATAAGCATTTGTCAATGCCGAATGTTTGCTTGCTGCTATTAGCATTGGAAATGCAGGAGGTAGACAGATGCAGAATAGGAACGGCAGTGAATTACTGAACTTCATGCCAACCCCACCTCCATCCTGTAGAGATGGATAGGCATTGGGGTAAGTGTTTGGGTTGTCGCCCATGATGTTCATGCTATGTTACCTCACTCTATTCTGCAGACACTGACACGAGTTGAGGTGTGTCTTGAGATGTTCGGCTTTACAGTCACCCCATTCCATAAGGACATATGCTGAAATGGGTGCAGCATAGGAGAATGGGGTGAACTGTGGGGCCAAAGACTCCAAGGTACACCTCGATGCCAGTCACTGAGTGGGTGTGGGATGGCATGAGTAGTACAGTCAGCAATCCAAAGGCACACCCCAATACCTGTCATTCTGTACAGGGTGGGATGTTATGGTTAGAAATTGTAACGCCCTAGGCATTTGTTAGTATTTGCACCACACATTTTAAACATGGCCTTTTTGTGACCCCACCTCATGAAAGCATTTAGGACCTCTTCTCATGAAGAGTGGTACCGTGATTTTGTCAAGGTGTCCCAAATTTTGACTTCCAACAGCGACCGAGCCATTCTGTGCCACATGAACAAAAATGCAGATCTGGCAAGATATGAAGAATGACAGCTGTACCATTCATAGGGAGGTATGAAGAGATGACAATGTTGAAAATCTGTAGTGGGAATAGTAAAAATGCTTGCACTTCCGAGCATACACGGAAACTGTGCAATGCATGTGCATAACACAGTCATTTTATGCACTTTCATCACCAAATTTTCAACATTGGCATTTTATGACCTCTGCTCACGAATAGTGTCAATGCGATTTTCTTAATGTATCCCGAACACTGATTTCCCACAGCGAGCACACTGTTGTGTGCCAGAAGTACAAAAACACATTTCGGCCAGGATGTGAAATTACAGCTGGACTGTTTATAAGAAGGTGTGGAAAAATGCCAATGTTGAAAATCTGGAGTGAAAATATAACAAATTTGCAAAGTTACAAGCGTGCATGGGAACTGCACAAAGCACGCTCGTAACACACTCATTTTATGGAGTTTCATCACAAAATTTTCAACATAGGCTTTTTAGGACCTCTGCTCATGAACAATGTTACTGTGATTTTTCTAATGTGTCCCGAACGCTGATTTCCCATAGCGACCGTGCTATTCTGCACTGGAAGTGCGAAAACACATTTTGACCAGGATATGAAAAATGTCAGCTGTACTGTTCATAAGGAGGTGTGGAAAAATGACAATGTTGAAAATCTGGAGTGAAAATATTGCAAATTGGCAAAGTTACAAGTGTGCATATCAACTGGGCAACACACGCTAGTAAAACAATCATTTTGGGGATTTTTTCCACCAAATTTGCAACATAGACTTTTTGAGAGCCCACCTCATGAACACTGGCACTGTCATTTTGTTAATCGGTCCCAAAAGGGAATTCAGCGCAGTGACCATGAAATCACCTTTTGAGACTGATTAATGCCATGACAGTGACTAAATTCAGCGGAGGGGTCCCAATAACCCCATGTTGAAACTTTGGTGCTCAAAATTCCCAAAAAATGCCTGAGATATGCAACAAGTTGAAACCCCCTATTTATGCCATTATCAAACACTGGCATTTCCTCGGTTCGCGGTCGGCTTTGAAGAGTGCAGATGTATTCGGTCACAAGATCATCGCACCAGGCTCTGGAGAATGAGTATGTGGGGTGAGGGGTGTGGGGAGGTGGGGAATGCGTGGGGGTGGGTGCAGGTTGTGGGAGGCCACCAGACTTGACGAGGGAACGTTTTCTGCTTTGCAGGTTACAAAAAACAAAAAAAAAACATTATGGGACAGTTTTCATACACAGGATCATTTGGCATGCTGGGGTGGGCTCCCAGCATGCCACCCCACTGATTTGTTTTGGGGTGACTGTAGCTGATGGGGGGATTGGGCTCCCCCGTCGGCACAGGGGTGGGCAAGAGCCAAGGAGGATTGGGCACCCCCTCGGCACAAACCGAATGTTTTGGAGGGGTATTATGCAGGCAGTGGGCTCCCCAGTCGGCAAATGACATGGGGGAATGAAGCCAACAGTGATTGGGCCCCCCATCAGCAAAACAATGTTCCTGGGGACACATGATGCCGAGGGGGATTGAGTACCCCCTTGGCACAGAGGGTATAATATTGTTTGTGAACATGGTGGTGGCTTGCTGCCGTGTTCACAAACAATATTTCACTGGGCAACATTCCACCCAGCAATGACAGGTCACTCCCTTATTGCAGCAGAATGACTGAAGCTGCAATGACGAAGCGGCCCTTGATTGCTGTGGCAAAAACGTTTCAACTTGGTGGCACTTTTGGAGACCAGTGTCATCAGCACACTGTGCCTCCATTTGTCCACCAGTGCCAAGCCCCCAAACATAGTGCCTCTGTTGGCTGCTACAGTGCAGTGCCTCCACAACCTGCTTCTCTTCTAAGCTGCCACATAATGTTTCTTGCACATCCATGCAAGCAAACATAAAAAGGTAACAACCCCCAGAAAATTATAGACCGATTAGTTTAACATCAGTGCTGCGTGAAATTTCTAATCAACTTACAACTTAATAATAAAGATCAAGAGCAACATGGATTCACAGCAGGACAAGCTTGCTCAACCAAACTTACATGCTTTTATGAGAAAATTAGTGAAAACTTGATAACTGTATTCCACATGACATCATTTTCCTAGATTTTAGTAAGGCCTTAGATCTACTGCCAAATTGGAGAATAGTCACTAGAATGAAAAAGGCCAATACAGACAAAAGGCTGATAGGGACTGCTTATTGGCTATCTAATAGAACCCAAAGGGTAGTTATAAATGGACACAAATCTAACCCTGGTAGAGATACTAGTGCAGTGATGCAGGGTTCTGTTTTGGGTCCACTAATGTTTCAAATTTTCATTGTGAATTTAACAAAAAATATAACAAACTGTTTCAACAAAGTACACAGACAGCTTCAAACTGGGAGGTCCCTGTTTGCTGAGCAACATCATGGTATCTAATCCAATCTAGATAAAATATCAACATGGGGAGAGAAATGGCAGATGAGATTCAACCACAGAAAATATAAAGTGATGAATTTGAGAGGTCACAATCCATATCAGCTCTATAAATTATGCAATATGTGACAGAAATAGAAAGGAAAGAGTTATTGGTTTGGATTCTGTAGGTGCCTTATTTTTTAGCAGTTTGAAAAAAATACACTCAGGCTAAAATCCACTGTCCAGCAGCATCCAGCTTGTGGAATTCACAGTCCTCCCTAGCTGCTAGATAACAGCTGGGTCATAAATCTTGAGTGGACATCTCTACACTCACACAGACCTGCAGACACATACACAGGGCAGTTTGAATGGATTGGATCATTCAAATATAAACTTAAGGTGAACAAGGAATATAACTGGTCACTGATAGGTGATCACTCTGATTGGGACAATGAAATACATACATGTTAGTTGGTTGGTGCATTAAAAGGGAGAATAGGAATGACCTATTCTCCAGAGAGTATATAACCTTCTGTAAGACAGAGAAGGCTCTCTCTTGCTTTGGGAAGCTGGAAGGGGAAATACAAGTTTGGAGCCTACCCTTGTAGTTATGTCCATGGAAGCTGGCAGTTAGAATAGGGTCCAGTGTCTCTTAGAAGGACAGGAAATGCTAAATTTAGTGCTAGTATATTTCAGTAATAGCCTTCTTCTTTTGCCATCTGTTATTTAAAAACATTTGTTTGCTTTTCCTGTATGTGTATTATTCTCTTGTGTTGTAAATATATATCCTGTACATGCTCAAGGCACTTTCTGTAAAGTAAAAAGCTATTTATTTGCTTAACAGTTGTGACTGTGATGTCATTTTTCTAAGGTAATATTTGGGTTCAACTGGCTGAGGTAAACTCTGTGTACTAGTATCCGCCACCTGAGAGAGACACACTACCAGACTTTAACTTGTGCAATTGCACATTTAATTATTCAAGTTTGCACACTTGAAAGAGGTGCCGGAAGGAAAGTCCGGCTGGTGGCAGCGAATACCCGAGGACAGACACCTCTCTAAAAGATGTTTCAGCCCAGAGGGAGAGGTTGGTTTTCACACAGTACACTGCTGTAAACCACCACACAGGAGAGAGAGATCATGGGGTTATTGTAACAAACAACTTAGAGAACACAAATCAGTGTAAAAATGCCATCTCAAAAGCAAACAGAATTATATGGTTCATTAAAAGAAACAATAAATCCAGAAGCAAATAGATCATACTCTTTACGGCTTATGTCAGACCACACCTGGACTATGCCACCTCATTTTAGTGTCCACACAAGAAACAATATTTGTCAATGCCAAATGTTGGCTTGCTGGCATTGGCGTTGGTAGTGCAGGAGTTAGAGAGATGCATAATAGGAATGGCAGTAAAGTATTGAACTGACGCCAAACCCACCCCCACCCAGCAGAGACTGACAGGCATTGAGGGTGTGCCTTTGGGTCATCGGCCATAACACTCATGCCATTTCATCTCTCCCTACCCTGAAGACACTGACAGGTGTTGCAGTGCCTTGGGGTCTTTGGGCCTTATACTTACCCCATTCCATAAGGAAATATGCTGAGATGGGTGCGGTATAGGAGAATGGGGTGAATGTTGAGGCCGGAAACCCCAAGGCACACCTCAATGCCTGTCACTGGCTGCAGGCTGGGGGTGGAATGGCATGAGCATTATGGCCAATGATCCCAAGTCACACCCCTGACGCCTGTCAGTCTCTACAGAGTAGAGTGTTATGGCTGGAAACCATAACACCCCTGCTGTGTGCTGGTATTTTCACTCCAGTTTTCAAAATTGGATTTTTGTGACCCCACCTCATGAACAGTGACACTATCATTTTGTTACTCAATCCTGAAAGGTGGTTTTGCATGGTGACTGCACCATTTGGTGCCACAGGTGTGAAAACACATTTCTGGCAGGATGTGAAAAATGACAGCTGTACTGCTCAAAAGGTGGTGTGAAAAAAATTTCAATGTTGAAATCTGGAGTGATAATATGAAAAACTGGCAAAGTTATGAACGTGCATAGAAATTTTATTTATTGAAATTTCGGATAACACCTTTGAGAACAAGCTAACTTCATAGGTTCCACATCAGATTAACAATACATATTGGGAAAGTATGAGATGGAGAACAAACAAAACAAGGAATTATACAAGACATTACAGGAGTGTATAACTAGATACTGTAAGTTCCAATACATGTGGCATTGTACAATGTATGCCATGGTACATATTTGATTAAAACCTGGAATTCAAAGGGTCATATTAGTGGTGGTGGGGTCTTATGAAATGACCATTTTTCAGGACAATGAGAACAGACTTAGCCTATTATCTAATAATTAACAAAGTAAGGGATGGCATCAACCCAGGGGCCTCATCAGAGGTGAAAAGGTATGGGACAAAGCATTTTAAAGTGAGCAAGGGAGCTCAGAAAATATAACATGGGGAGGGGGGATAGGGGGAAGCCATAGAGGGGTGAGGGGAAAGAGTGGACAGGAACATAAGGAAATGTGAAGGAGAATGTTTAGCAACTTAGAACAGTTATATACATGTTGAGAACTGGTATGCATAATGTCAGGATTGTGCAACGCACGCCTGTAACGTAATCACTTTTTGGAATTTTTTCACCAAATTTTCAACATGGGCATTGTTAAACCTCTCCTCATGAACAGTGGCACTGTAATTTTGTTAATCTGTCCCGAAAGTTGATTTCCCATAGTGACCATGCCATTCTGCACCACAGGTGTGAAAATCTGTTTCAGGAAGGATATGAAAAATGGCAGCTGTACTGTTCATAAGAAGGTGTGAAAAAATGGCAATGTTGAAAATCTGGAGAGAAATATAAAAATTGGAAAAGTTATGAGCGTGCATAGAAACTGTGCAACACAAGCTTATACTTGCTAGTAATGTTTTAGATTTTCTGCAAATTGTAGCAACATGGGCTTTTGGGACTTCTCTCTTGAACAGTGGACTGTCGTTTATTAATTGGTCCCAAAAGGTGATTCTGTGCAGTGACAGAGAAATCACCTTTCGGGACAAAGAAACTAAATGATAGTGACATGTTCATGAGGTGGGGTCCCAAGAACCCTATGTTGAAAATTTGGGGCCAGAATTCAAAAAAATTGCTGAGATATCAACCCAAGTGGAAATCCTCCATTACCTCCCATTATAAAACTTACCGTCATTTCTTCAGTTTGCTATTCGGCTTTGAAAAGTGCAGACATGTTCCAGTTCAGAGAAGATCATGGCTCCTGACCTCCAGAGTGTAAGTATCTGTGAGGGAGTGCAGGGAGGTGGGTGTGCAGAGGGAGGACGGGGATGAGGAGGGGGACAAGGGAGACAACGGTAGACTGTTTTTTTTGTTTACAGGGAAAAGAATGTGAGGGAAGGTTTTCTTCATTTACAGGTTACACAAAAAAAAAAAAATAGGCACACTGGGGTGGGCTTGCAGTGTGCCACAATTCTGTGGAGGGAAGCTAACACAGGGATTTGCCACCCTGAAGTTGGGAAGGCATATAGATGGGGAAGGTACACATCCAACACTGGGAGTGGGCATCCCGGTGTTGGAAAGGAAAGGGAAAACTGTTTAACCAGGAAAGACACACTAAGAGGGGGGATGCCAACACAGGGATTGAGCACCCCAATGTCGGCTTTTCTGGAGTGTGTGGCAGGTGGCAGGAGCCGCCATGTTATGGTGTGCCACATAATGTGGTGGGGGGGACATGCCAACACAGGGATTGGGCACCCTGATGTTGACTTTCTGGGGATTGTGTGGTGGACAGCAGGAGCTGCCACATTTATTGAAATGTATCACCAGGAAAGGCACGTAATGGAGGTGTGTCTTCTGCCACTGCAATGATGAGCCTCTTTCTGATTGCAATGGCAGACTCATTTCAACTCCATGGCTCTCTCTGAAACTGCTGTCATCAGCAGCATGCTTGCTGGTTAGCGGCTAGGGATAACGCCACTAAAGTATCGCCAGCATTTGCCACAACTCTGACACACTTCTGAAATGTGCTACTACCACAAGATGTTGCTTGCACATGCACACAAGCCAACGTAAAAAGATATTGGAAATATTGAGAAAGTCAACAGAAAAATGGCTAAATGCATCTCATAAGTAAGGAATTCCCCTATAGAGACTGACTATTCCAAGTAAACATAACTCAATGCCACTTGAAATGCACTGGCTAAGGGGAAATCTTATGATAATGTATGACATCATTAATGACCCTATCTATTTGGAAAACTAAAATTTTACCCACACAATATCCATTTATTTTTTTACATATAATTTATTCAGTTAATCTTTTTACTGAGAAAATACAGCAGGATATGCAGCAGTCATGAACTTCATACAATTAATACCATGTTATACTGAGAAAAAACTAGGTACAAAAGAGTGAATACCCATCAGAAGCAAGAACAGGTGCAGCAACATAACAGCTTGAAGGTATATGATAAGACAAGTACAATAGAAGGTCTTCAGCCACTGAGATCTGGAAAGAGCTATAGAAAAGTCATAGAGGACTCTTATTTTAAGTACTCAAAGATGAGAGGTATGAGGAAGAGCCTTCTGACATACCCTCTTGAAACACTATTGAGGCTTACTGATGAAATGCATTGGACAGTAAGGGGACATCAGATATGGCAGCCAGATTGCTGGGTATACACACATGGTGTCCACATTCATGTGGGCTAGTCTTTAAAGAGCTGCAAATTGTCTAGTTGCAGAGAGCCATTCTGTTGCAGTGAGTATGGTTATGGATCTCCATTTGCATAATAGCAGTCTGTTAGCCACTACTCCCACTGCTACCAGCCATTGAGCAGTAAAGGAACACCAAGGTACTGTATTAGTGGTTATGCCCAAAAGCATCATAGGTGCATCAAAGGTAATATGCCTCCCTACAGTGTTTTGGCAGATGCTAATAATGGTCTCCCAATAGTCATGAATTAGAGGACAGTCCCAGAGAATGTGGGGCTAAGTGGATCCTGTTTGTTGGCATCTCCAATGCCTATCCTCTGGTATAAGGCCACATTTCTTTACTATGGATGGAATACCAATGCAGGATAATTTTATTTTCAATTAGTCAACTACTATTTTCACATGCCCTGTGGGCTCTGAAGAGACAAGCCTCCTATGCTGAGTAAGATATTTGTATATGCGGGTCCTTTTTCCATACTTTATTGGCAGGTTAAGAGAGGTCGGGCTGGGAGTCTCTCATCCAGTGGTACAGAGAATTTGCTTTCCCTCTGGGCAGTTTGTGGCAGATGTGCATGAGGGAGGTGGTCTCTACATCTGCCTCCTACTGAAGGTCTGGTATTTTTGATGTTATGGTACTATGAAGTTGTAGGCACCTCCAGAAATCTTGTTTGGGCATACCATACTTGTTCTATAGCAAACAAAAAGCCTGCTGTTAGCAGATCATCGATTTGTGGATTCCTTTTTGAGCTCACCCTTTCCAATGTGAGGGGGAGCTCCAATTTTTTGATTGTTCCACCCTAAGAGGAGTGCAAATTGTAGGGGAGTAGGGTCAGTGGACATTTACCTATGAAACTGACACCACACAGTCCTAGATGCTGATATAGTAGGGTGATCACATAAATATGCAGAGACTTTATTGTATAGGGTAGTAATTGGCAGTAGGGTGAACAAGGTCCTCTGATCAATAAGAAGTCATTGAGGGGCATCGTATTTTGCAGGGAAGAACCACTGGAAAGTTTGGGCAGTTATGTACGTCATGTGGTATCCCTTAAGCCAGGGCAGCCCCCACCCCACTTTACTCCAGTGACTTCTATTAAGTAACTAAGTAACATTTTATTTATGACATGACCTACCCCTGAGGCTCAGTGCTCATTACAATATACATAAATACCAATAAAATAACAGGAGATCATAAATCAGAACTAAAAAATGACAATAACAATAGAATAAAAAAGATCAGTTATATTCATTCACCGGTATAGGACAGATCTCAAAAGTTTCTCTAAACAGATGTATTTTCAGGCCCTACTTAAAGGCATCCAGTGAGGACGCCTCCTTCAGAGACCTAGAAAGTGAATTCCACAGGGTTGGCACAACCACCTATAGGGAGCGACTACTGGATGCTTTTAGTTGAGCCCTGGGAATTGCTACGAGGCAATCCTGGGCTGAGCGGAGGGACCTCTGAGGATGGTATGGAGTAAAGAGATCAGTCAAGTAACTTGGACCAAGACCGTATAGGGCTTAATAGGTAAGAAAACCCACCTTGAAGGAGATTCTCCACTTCACCAGCAGCTAGTGTAGGTCATGGAGCACTGGAGACACATGGCACAACCTCGAGAGGCCAGTCAGTAACTCAGTTGCTGCATTCTGTGCTAGTTGCAGGCAATGCAGGACTCCTCCACTAACTACAAGATAGAGAGTGTTGCAGTTGTCAAGTCTAGATGTCTCAAATGCATGCACTAGTGAGGGAAGGTCATCTGGCAGGAAAAGGGCTTTAATCCTGGTGATATTCCTCAAGTGATAGAAACCACTCTAAACAACAGATGACACTTGAGCCTTGAATATCAATCCATCATCAAAAATAATGCCCAGATTTTTTGCCCTTGTGGTAGCCATCAGCAAGATTGAGTTCAGCACCAAAGTAGGACTAACCCAACAGCTTCCACCTCTCACTGGTGGCCAGGCTCAATCTTCAGTGCCTCCGTTTTGTGTGGGTTGAGCCTTATGTAGCTGGAGGACATTCAGTCTTGGATCTAGGTCAAGTATGCATTGAATACCTCTATGTCACCATCATTATTGGGTGCAAAAGACATATACAGTACAACTGGGTGTCATCTGAATAGCAGTGTAAACCTTCGCTGTAACATCAAATGATCTCACCCAGGAGCAGCATGTACACTGCAAATAACATGGGTGAGAAGACTGAACCCTGGGAGACTCCACAAAGCAGTGGCCTTTGGGGTCAGGAAAACTTTCCCAACACAACCCTATGCATCTTGCCAGTAAGAAAGGACCCAATGCAGTGGATGACAGTATTGATCAGTCCACCGGGCACCCTAAAGTGATCGAGCAACACACCATGTTCCACAGTGTCAAATGCTGAAGAGAGATTGAGGAGAATGAGAATAGACTGTTCTCCTCTGTCTCTTGCACCGAGGAGGTCATTATGCATCTGCATTCGCACTGTTTCAGTACCATGCCTTGACCAAAAAACAGACTGAAGGGGCTCAAAAATGTTGAAAGCAGTGAGGTGGCCTCTAGCTGCAGCACCAGAATTTTCTCGATAACCTTGCCAAAGAAGGGCAGGTTAGAGATAGGTCTGTAGTTCACCAAGATATCAGGGTTCAGAGATGGGTTTTGCAAGAGGAACCTCACCAGTGCCTCTTTCAAAGCACTGGGAAAACATCCCTCTAAAAGTGAACACCAGGCAATCTCAGCAAACACTGAGCCAATGAATCCACACATCACACAACAAGATGAATCGGGCGCAGGTCCAGTTCACATAATGTGGGCTGCAGCAATGAGATCACCTCACAGACTTCCTCCATCTCCACTGGCCTAAACACACTCCAGAAAGCCATGATGCAGCTTGGAATATCTGATTGACTAAGGGAAAACCCAGACCTCATTGGAAGAATACTGGACCTGATGGAGGATACTGTCAGAGAAGAACAGAGCAAACTCTTCACACTTAGCCACAGAAGCTGCAACCTTAGGTTGTAAACAGGATGGATGAAGCAGCCTGTCAACAGTCCTAAAGAGCCAAGCTGATCTGTTCTTCCCTGTAGCTGTCTCACTGGACAGGAACTCTGCCTTCTTATGGGAGACAACCCTTTGATACTCACTATGATGAGCTTTCAAAACCAGTCTGTTGTCCTCTGATCCAGACTTCAGCTAATGACGCTCCAACCTCTGACCCCTAGTCTTCATCTCCTAGAGAGCCCCATCAAACCATGGAGGTCTCAAGTGAGAGGACCTTGGTCATGTATAAACTGGGGCAATGGAGTACAGTGCTGATATCACAGCCATGTTATAGGCTGCTACCACTTCACCAATGCCTGACGCACAAGCAGCTCTCATCTCAGAGAGGTCCATAATTACTAATACATAGATACATAGACAGTGTCGGCAGATAAGGGCCTATGGCCCACCTAGTCTGCCCATTTGAGCTTGTAAGTTCAGTTTGTTTTCCTAGAAGTCTATTTCCCCTTACCCCTGACCTCTAGAATTCCTTTATGTCTATCCCATGCATTCTTAAATCCCGTGATTGTTTCAGCCCCCACCACTTCCTCTAGCAGGGTGTTCCACTTGTCCACCACCCGTTCTGTGAAGAAATTCTTTCTCATGTTTCCTCTGAATCATCCTCCTCCAACTTCATCCCATGCCCTCTAGTCCTGAAACATCTTTTTCGCTTAAAATAGTGTTTTCCTGCACCCTGTTCCTCCCTGTAAGATACTTGTATGTCTCTATCATATCCCTCTCTCCCTCCTCTCCTCCAGGGAGTACATGTTCAGTTCCTTCAACCTGTCTTCATAGGATTTGTGATGCAACCCATGCACCATCTTTGTTACCCTCCTCTGAACCTTCTCTACCCTGTCTATGTCCTTCACGTAGGTATGGTCTCAGAACTGTACACTGTACTCCAGGTGGGGCCTCACTAGTGTCTTGTATAGCGGAATATGACCTCCTTTTTCCTGCTGGTGATGCCCCTGCCTATACATCCCAGCATCCTATTTGCTTTACCTGATGCCTTGTCACACTGTTTCCCTACCTTGAGGTCATCAGAGATGACAACCCCAAGATCCCTTTCCTGCTTGGTGCATGCTATATCCTCACCCCCTAACTGATATATTGTGCCAGGGTTTTTGTGCCCCATATGCATTATCTTGCACTTCTTTGCATTGAATTTCAACTGCAAACCCTTGACCATTCTTCAAGTTTCTGCAGGTCCTTCTCATTCTGTCTACACCCTCTGGTGTGTCTACTCTGTTACAGAGCTTTGTGTCATCAGCTAACAGTGAAATTCTGCCTTCTATATCCTGTGCAATGTCACTGATGAAGATGTTGAATAGGACCGTCCCAGCACTGATCCCTGTGGTACCCACTGGTCACTCTTCCCTCTGGGGAGTGACAGCCATTACCACCACCCTCTGTGTCCTGCCACCCAGCCAGTTACCTACCCACCACACTACTGTCCTGCCCACACCCATATTCCCCAGTTTGTGTAATAGTCTTCTATGTGGCACAGTGTCAAAGGCCTTGCTGAAGTCCAGATAGGCCATGTCCACTGCCCTCCTGATCCACCTCCTAGTCACCCAGTAAAAATTCAATGAGGTTGGTCTGACATGACCTCCCCTGGTGAAACCATGCTGCCTTGGGTCCTGTAGTCCATTGACAACCAGATGTTCCACCAATCTCTCCTTCAGTAGTGCTTCCATGATCTTTCCCACTACCGAGGTGAGGCTGACTGGTCTGTAGTTCCCTGCTTCCTCTTTGTTCCCACTTTTGTATAAGGGACTACATCTGCTGTCCTCCAGTCTTTGGGTACCTCCCTGTTTCCAGTGATTGGCTGAACAGGATAGCCAGAGGTTCAGCCACCACCTCTCTTAGTTCTTTAAGGACCCTGGGGTGCACCCCATCTAGCCCCATTGCTTTGTCAACTCTTATTACTTCCAGTTCCTTCAGGACCCTTTCTCGGTAAAGGGACTTGTGTCCATTTCTGCACCATTCTCACCCTTTGTACTCCCTTCAGACCCATTACCCCCTCTTCCTTAGTAAAGACTGAGCAGAAATACCTGTTCAATATGTCAGCTTTACTGTTGTCATCCTCCACGCTGCTCCCATCCTCCCCTTCAGTCTAACTATCCCTCCCTTTGTCCTTCTTTTTCCTTATGTACCTGTAAAAGGTTTTGTCCCTTTAACCACTGATTTTGCAATGTGTTCTTCTGTCTGAGCTTTGGCTTCCTTACTGACTTCCTGCCTCCCTTTGTTTCTCCTGGTACTTCTCCCTATCCCCTTCTGCCTGTGTCTTTTGTATTGCCTGAATGCAGTCTTTTTGGCTTTCACTTTCTTTGCTACCTCTTTGGAAAACCATAATGGTCTCCTCTTTCTTTTCCTCTTGCTAACCTGCTTAATGCATAATTCTGTTGTTCTTATAATCCCCATTTTAAATACTGCCCACTGTTCCTCAATCCCTGATTCCTGTCCCATTCCCCTTAATGCCTCTTTCAAGCATCTCCCCATTTTCCCAAAGTCTGCCCCCTAAAATCCAGGATACGTGTTTTGTGTGGTTTGGTTCTGCTCTTTCTGTGATTTCAAACCACAATGACTGGTGGTCACTGTTACCCAGGTGCTCCCCACTGTTACCCCATCACACTGTCCCTGTTTGTGAGCACAAGGTCCAGTATTGCCTTCTGCCGAGTTGGTTCCATGACCAGTTGCTTGAGGAAGGCACCCTGAAGGAGTCCAGGATAAATCTGCTCCTAGTTGATGCTGCTGCTGGGATGCTCCAGTCCACATCTGGTATATTGAAGTCTCCAACCAGTACTACCTCACCCTTGTCAGCCATCCTTTGGATGGCTAGCATCAGCTCCCTATCTGTTTCTTCCTCCTGGGCTGGTGGTCTATAGACCACACCCATGCGGATGGCTGGCCCCATTTTCCTTTCCAGCTTAACCCACAGTATCTCTCCCCATTTTGTTCCTCCTGGATCTGTGTGGCCCTTATATCATTTTTCACATACAGTGCCACTCCTCCTCCCTTTCTGCCTGCTCTGTCTCTTCTGAATATGTTGTAGCCAGGTATGGCCATCTCCCAGTCATGGTTATCATTACACCAGGTTTCAGCGATGGCCACAATGTCCAGGTCTGACTGTACCATGACAGCCTCCAGATCTTCCATCTTGTTGCTAAGGCTCCTGGCATTTGCACACATGGCTTTCCATGATTTGACCTCCTAGACTGCTTCACTGTTCTACTCCAGCCCCTTCCTTGGTTGTCATTTATCCCTGGTTCTCCTTGCTGTCTGCCCTTCTGCTGAATTTTGCCCCTTTTCTGCTTATCCACCTTTTGGACACTAATCTCCAACTTTTGCAATAATCCCTCTGGGGTCAGTTCTCTCAAAGGGCAATAATGGACCATCTCCACAGGGGAGGGATAATTAGGGGAATCCCCAAATGACAGCCTCACCATGCAATGATCCAACCAAATGATAGGATCAAGCCTGAGATCATCAGTCTCATGGACCAGTGAGAATACTAGATCCAAGGTGTGGCTACAGCAGTGATTTATGGAAGCAAAATGCTGGTGCAAGGCCCAGCGACTTCATCATCTGGAAGACGTCAAAAGTGCAAGAGTTTGTCATTGACTCAAGTACTGAGGTCACCCAGAATCAGCATCTGAGCAACTCCAGCACCCTGTCAGCAATAAAGTCTGTGACTTCCTGTAAAAAATTCCTCTTGCACCCTGGAGGTTGGTATATAAGAAGGATGCTACTGTACAATCTGCATCTAGATCCCACCCCTGTACTGCCACTCATTCAAATGATGAAGTAGTTCTCACTGGGTGCACAGAGAAGTTCAAGTCAGTTCTAAAACTGATGGCTACACCCCCACCCATGCAGTCCCCTCTTGGGCAGTGCACTACAGAGAAGTCATGTAGGACAGCTGCCTCCAGGATTGGACCAGTGCCATTGCCCAGCTAAGCCTCCGTAATGCAAGTGAGATCCACTGTGGAAATAAAGTCCATAATAATTGCAGTCTTTTTCCTAATTGACCTCACATTGCAAAGCACTGCCTGAAGGGAAGTCAAGGTGGCTGCTAACCTTAACAGCTACCTGTCAGCCATGATCCAGTGGAAACCCTGGTTATAGGGACAAGGTAAGAGCACCCTCTCCCAGGCCCACATATCACCCCAGATCATCTCCTGGTCCTAACCACCCTGATGTGGCTCTCCCAATTAGCCATCATGGTACCCAGCCACCTATTATTCCACTTCCTTCCAATACTGACCTCTGGCAGTGCTAAAGTGCTGCAGATGGCAAAGGGAGGTCAATGAAGGGGCAGAGATCTAATAATGGGATGTAGTGTAGCTGAGCCTACGAGGCCTGCCACCTAAGCACATCTCTGAAAACCTACTAGAAAATGCTTAGTAAAGTAAAAATAATAAATAAAATAAAATATTAAAACCCACCCAAACCCTTACATAAAGTAAGCTAACCCCCAAACTACAAAACAAGGACAAACTAATCCCCTTAACCCACACACTCACCCCAGATAAAAAAACAAATCAAACATACATTCAATCACCCACCCCCCTCTATAACCCAAACCCACCCAATAAATATTTCAATGTTTGGTGAATGTGTGGTGCTTATGCATACTTGTGAATATTTTATTAACTTTGGCCTTTCCCTATTCCCACCCTTGATAGTTTGAGCTGGGTAACTGTAGGGAATAAAATGCCCAAAGAGAATTGTGTCCTCCAACTCATGGAGATTATAATCAGGAGCACTCAGGGGAAGGAAAAACCCTTGGGGAAAGCCTCTGAGAACCCATGGCTACTGATCCGCCCATCCTCTGGGCAAACTAGGAGAAGATAATTGAAAAATGCCTGTCTGAGTTCTGAGGTTGGATTAGGAATGTATGTTTCTAATGGTGATGATTTCATTTTTCCAACTCTTTTGATGGTATGCACTTGGATGCTATTTCTTGATGCTGAAGTAGCTGCTCTGATTCAAAATGAATGACCAGAATATGAAAATGGATTTAGCCTGAGTCTTTGGATAAGAACTCTAATGTGGTTGATGAACCATTTTGTAGACTTAGGTGACTGGTTGTCTGAGGTTAACAATGGAGTGGAACAATTTGACTTTGCATAGAAAAGCATAAGCTTTGTTAATCTGGCTACTGGGCATCAAGTGTTTGATGAAGGATAATAAGTTATGGAAACTCCAGAATGCAGTCTATCGGTTTTTGATGAAGGCAGTGTCAGTATATAATAGTCAGCTTGTTTCTCTAGGTTGCAGATTTTGAGAAAGTTGGTTGAGCAACATGAGGATACAACGAATTCTCCTGGATGAAGGAATCCATAGAAGGCTAAATTAATAAAAGTAACCATAAGATTGGAAGCAGGTTTGAATGGTTTTGCATCCAATAAGTCCAGCATGAATCTTAATGAGGATCCATCTATTGGAAGATGTCAAGGAGTATGAGAAATGGATGTTTGTCAGAAGCCCAGTAACAGTAGTTTGATGGATGGGTTGGAAAATGGGATGAAACAGATTGGGAAAGGAAAACCTGGATCCTGGATAAATATTGTTTGATGGTTCCATGGAAAAGATGTAATGCTTGGTGGCAGAAGGTCAGAAATGCCAGTACCAAGTCAATGGAGATGGAAGCTGAATGGAAGGATAATGAGGCACAAAAGGAGATGTACTTATTCCAAGCCATTGTGTAAGTCACCCTGGTGGAAGGAGCTAGGTGGCCCACACGACAGAAAATGCTTGCTGACAATAGTAGCTTATACCATGATTAGCTCACTGAAGCATGGTGGAGGAGTTGTTACAGGATCCACTGAAGGTTGAAGGTGATGGAATACCTGAAAATTAAATCAAGAGAGAGCATCAGCTGCCTCTTTAGCAAAGCCAGGAACATGACAGCAGGTAAATGTAAAGTCATGAATGAGTGAAAGCCATGTTAGTATTTGCATGAACAACATGATGGACTGGGATGAGGATCACCTTTTGTTAATGATAGCTACAGTGGATTGATTGTTGGAAAATATGGATACTGACCAGACCAATGATGCCCCCAAAGAAATGCAGCAGCCACTATGGGGTATATTTCAAATACAGGAGATATGGAAGAAAACTCTCTGAGTGATATATATATGGAGGACAAGGGGTGGCAATCCAGGAATGGTGAAAGATGGCTGCATACCCATGAGTCGGAGAAACATCCATGTAGATTCAGAGCTGTAGGTCTGGAGAAGGATCCTTGTGGAACACTAAACATCCATTCCAACTGGCGAGAAACATGGGCCACATGGCTAGGTCCAATTTTGCAGATGCAGTGATCTGGAAATGGTGAAGAAGCTCAGGGTGGATAACGCCTGGATTAGAAGATATGAAATGAAAGATCATCCTTGAGGGATGATTTTCATGGCAAAATTGAGGTATCCCAAGAGAAAAAGCAGTTTATGCTCTGTGCAGGATGATCTGGTACAAAAGGATTTCACTAGATCTTGGATCTTAGACAGCTTGTTGAGAGGTAAACGGGCCTCCATGAGGTTGGAATCCAAGATTATGCCCAGGAAGTCAAGGGATGTTGAGTGTCCCAGTGTTTTCTCCACTACCAGTGGGAAAGAAAATTTGTGGAAAAGCAGACATGACTGCAGCTGGAGGAGAATTAGGTGGCTCAATCAGGATGAAATCGTTGAGCAAATGGATAACTGACGGTCAATGACAAACATTAAGCAGTGCCCAACAAAGAAATTTAGCAAATAAATTGAAGAGTTTAGGGCTGCTATAGCAGCCAAAAGTAAGGCAGACAGTAAAGTAATAATTGTCAGCCCATGACATTCCACATAGGTACCAGGGGGAAGAGTGGCTAAGATAACAGTTTAAAGGCATCAGTGATATCCACCTTAGACAGCCAAAAGCCATGGCCAAATCATTTTATGATTGTGATGGCATCACTGATATGTGTGTAAGACAGGGAAAAGTCATCAGCAGGGATGAGAGAGTTGATGCTAGATGTTGATGAGCCATGAGGAACAGACAGGACGAAAATGAACCTCTTTTTACCAGAAAACTTCCTGTTTGCAATGCCAATAGGATTTATATGATAAATGGGGAATGGTGGGCTTTGAAAAGGCTCCAATATGATGTCATTGAGCAGTTCCTTCCAGAGGAGTTGGCAATCAATGTCCAGCTCATTAAGGGAGACTGCAAATTGGCACAGTGGAAAGAAGAAGCAGGGAGAATGGAGATACCAGTATGGAATCCATGGAAGAACCCAAGCAGAAGATGCTGTGCCAGTGAAGGGGATGGATGGGCAGCTAGGAGCCAGGCCAGGGTGGGTATGTTGATAGGGGTAGAAGGCTGATACAAATTTTAATCTAGACAGCCTAAGAGCCTGGGGACAAATATAACAGGCATGAGCCTCACCACAGAAACTGCACAGATGCAGGAAGCAGTTGGTCGTTGAAGGTATTACAAATAGAATTGCCCCCGATGGCCTTGATAGGATGACCATGGCTATCCTGGTGAGCACTAGAGTTGGAAATTGTGTGAGTCAATCCAGAAGAAGACTGGAAAATGGAAGCTTGTGAATTCCAGGATGGAAACAAGGAGGGAGAGGAAGGAGTCACAGTCATAGACTTTGACGGCAGATAAGGACCACTTTTCCCACCTAGTCTGCCCATTTCCCTACCTACAGGATAAGCTGCAGATCCTATTTAACCAACAGCCTATTTCTTCCTACCCCCCCACAAAAATTGCCTTATGCCTGTCCCATGCATTCTTGAATTCTCCCACAGTTTTAGACCCCACAACCTCCTCAGGAAGGCTGTTCCATGCGTCCACCACCCTTGCTGTGAAAAAATACTTCCTCACATTGCCCCTGAGCCATCCCCTCTATCTTCAAATTGTGTCCCCTTGTTCTAGCACATCTCTTTTTCTGAAGGATGCTACCCTCTTGGACTTTGTTGATTCCAATGAGGTACTTAAAAGTTTCTATCATGACCCCCTCTCCCTCCTTTCCTCAAGGGTATACATATTAAGCTCCTTCAGTCTCTTCTTGTATGGCTTCTCTTGCAGACCCTGCACCATTTTAGCTGTCCTCTTCTGAACTGCCTCCATCCTGTCTTTGTCCTTGTAGAGATGGGGTCTCCAGAACTGGATGCAGTACTCCAGATGAGGTCTCACCAACTGTCTGTACAGGGGGATCACAACTTCCTGTTTTCTGCTGGCGATACCTCTCCCTATACATCCCAGTATCCCCCCAGCCCTCTCTACCGCCTTCTCGCATTGCTTGCCAACCTTAAGGTCATCTGATATGATTACCCCTAGGTCTGTTTCCATTTTTGTTATTGTTACTACCTCCCCCCCATTGTGTAATCTTCCCCTGGGTTTTTGTTTCCCAGGTGCATTACTTTGCACTTCTTTGCATTGAATTCAAGCTGCCATACTTCTGACAATTCCGCCAACTTTGCCAGTCAATGGAGAAAGTGGAGCAAGATGACTGAATGAGCCACAGAGGGAGCAAGAATATGCTCACTGACTGGCAAAGTGTCAACAAAACAGTTCATTGTCCAAGATGGCTCAGTTCAACTTAATATTGAAGTGTGCCAAGGCAGCTGCAGCGTTGGCAGAAAAAGATTAATGGTAGTCATAAATGTGAGTCCCATCATAACACTTTCTTAAGTCAATGAGGAGGTAGAGATACATGGCCAATTCCTCACGGTGGGTTGTAAAAACAGAACAGATGATGTCCTGGAGAAGACTAGAAGCCAAAATGAATTCTGACACTGTCATCTTACGAAGGAGGTGAGGGTCCTTGGACTTCAGGATAATGACATATCGTCACAGAAGACAATGCAATTGTCCATGATGTCATGAGAAGAAATGAGAAAGAAAGCCAAATTGATGTCCTTTCCATTGAGAATGCCCTTATGGAGGTGTGCTGACACAAGATGAGCAGGGAAGATGAAACAGGAGGAGAAATGAGAGATGTACCTGCAGGGAGAGCAGAAGCTGGCAACGGAGGAGGCACGACATCAACAGGAGAAACTACAGCTGGTGGAGGACGAGTGTAGCTCAGAGATGGGACATCCTAAAGGAGAGACAGATCAGGTTGAGGAGGCTGTGCTAACAGAATATGGTTTCCAGAGAAGTGAGGTAAGATGGAAGACTCAAAATGGAAGCAGTCATCTAAGCCATCAAGTTCTTGAGTTCAGTAAACTGAGATAAGTCAACTGGAGGAACCGGGCAGCTAGGGCCAGGGTGGTCCACCAGGTGAGACAAGGAGACCAGGAATAAATTGTAAAGCTCCTGCTTCTGGGTCACAGCCGAGTAAGAAATCCCACTCTGGGAAAGTTCATCCATAAGGCAAGGTACGGTCCAAACCTTGATAGAATGATGAGTCTTGGAGGTGTGCTTACATCCTACAGGTGGAGAAGACAGCAAAGAATTAGCAATGGAGAAAGAGAGGCTCAATACTCACCATTGCAAGGAGAAAAACCTAGGAAGCAAAATAATAAAGATGGTAAGGAGGACCAAGGCAGAACCAGGCAGCATGACAAAGAGGCAGACCTAGTAACACGGAGCGGCAACAGGCCACCATGCACAATACAGAAGATAGCAGGTATTGGATGCCAGTGAGAAGCATGGAATATGGACATCTTGATATGAATAATGGAGGAAATGGCAGAGTAGGACTCCCAACCCTGGTGGACAGGATGAGTACACCTTCACTCAATACCTGTAGGTAGACCTAGGGACGGAGTTGCAAGGAGGTTGGCGGACATTCTGGGAGGTGAAGAAATGGAGGAAATGGCAGAGCAGTACTCCCAACAAGACATGCCCACCTTCACTCAAAACTGGCCAGGCAGAGCTAGGGACAGAGCAGCAAAGCCACTGGCATGCACCAAGGAGGAGAAGAGAAACAAAGGGATGGAGGAAAAGGAGGAACAAGGATAGCAAGGGAAGGACAGGGTGTTGGAGAGCCAGGAGGGATGAAGGGAACAGGAAGGCAATATGGGAAGGGGAAACAGGAGGAAAGCAAGGAAGAGGAGCAAGAAACAGAATGGAAATGTCATAGGGTAGAGGATGGACTGACAAAGACATGGAAGGCTCACCACAGTCATAAGGATGGAATCCTATTAGTGTCAAAATGCAGCAGAAAGGAGAAGGCACCAGTCCCTGAAGAGCATGGGGCATAGTCTGGAGTACAGGTGAGACACAGGAGAACAGCCGAGAATGGAAGCGGTCCTGCAAAATAAATTAAACACATGAATGGAGGCAGTGGAGGTGCAGCAGAGCTGGGGGTGGTGGCTAGAAATCAACACAGAAGTGGCCCCAGGGGCATATTATGAAGGAGTGGGAAGACAATGTATATGGGGGATACAAATGAGGGAGAAAAGAGAACAAAAATGTGTGATAAAACTTTTTTTTTTTTTTTTGGTATGTCAGCAGGAGCACAGGAAACAGTCAGGGCAACTTGGAGGCAAATGAAAGGGCTTTCCATGAGAAAATAAATAAACAGGAGAACTATAAGTGGACAGAGCCAGAAGTCAGGGTCATCTCCACCAGAGTGAAACTGCAGGGAAGTGTGTCACCTAGAAGTCCGCTAGGAAAGAAGCCAAATGGGGAAGACAAGAGCAAGAGCTCAACAAGAGCCGGAGCTGTCCCCAAATCTGACTCAAGGGTAATGAGCGCTGGAAATGTTCTAATGTGGCAGCCAGCCACACAAATTAAAATCCAGAGAGAGGGAAACACTGCTGTCTCTGAAGTATGTGCCACATCCCCTGCGAGTAAGCACAAGCTTGGTGTAAACAGCGGGAGACAGAGAACAGCCTTGCCAGTGGTTTCCCTGCAGGCAAGTAATGGTATGTGATGGGAGAACAGAGCTGTATGTGGGCAAGGAATGAGACTAAACACCAGGCATGGACTACACAGCAATGGCTGGGCAGAGGACGGCGAAGCAAGAAATGGGGAAAAGGGGAAGGAGCATGGTGCAAGCGAGCACGGGAGTAACGATGGGAGGCAAAAAACAGAAAGGAGAGTCAGCAAGACAAACAAGGTACAAACAACCAAAACCCCCAAAAATGTTTTTTGTGGGGGAGTACCTGAATCCAGCAACAGAAAGAAGCAGGGGCTGCCAAACAGAAGCTCAGGCAAGGGAAAAGGGAAATGGGAGGGGGGCCATGGACCACAGAGAAAGGGGAACAAATAGAAGAGGCAAACACAAGGAATGAATGTGAGGAAGGAGGACAAACGAGTAGAGCAAGTCAGAGAAAACAAAGGCACACACCATGCAGGGGCTCTGGTGGAAAACCACTGATGGATTCTGGATAATAAGCAGTGAGCCGCTGCGAGATGAGAGCTTATTGAATAGGATGTGGGAGGAGCTATTCCTCTGCATTGAACCTCAGACTTTTAGCCCTCCCATAAACACAATTAAACAAGCAATAAAGGTCCAGGTCCTCGTTTGTGCCACCCAATAAGCATTTTTACAGCAGATAGAGAAGCAGGTGACTTGAAAGTCTAGTCCTTAGCAGGGTTCACAAAGTCCCAACAGTAAGTAGAAAAATTGCCAGAAAATCAAATAAACTCGAAGACCCCCTCTTCCAAAAGTGCTGTTACCATAACTGGCAGGAATAATGGAGATGATCAATACAGAGTCCACTTGAGTTCCAGCAATTACAGACATGACCCCCCCGCCCCAGCAGTGCTCTCACACTACTGGGGAGTATGGGGGGTTACAGGTAATCAAATGTCCCCTCCCTGCAGCACTCTCACCACCACTGGAATGGAGAAGACTATGAAGCATGAAAACAATACAGTTAATAGTCAGTAGAGCCCAAAAGTGTTAACTTGCTGCAATCCAATCTTAAAATGAACCAGGCTTTGCAAAGCATAGTCATAAATGCAGTAATCCATTGCAAAGCGTCAGAAGCCAGAAGGCTACTTCCACAATCCAGTCCATGGTAGTAAAATAGAGAATAATGTGCACATAGCATCCAAACAACACATTTACAGCTGAATAAAAGTCTGCATTAATTCAGACACTCTGGGGAGCCAGGAGGCTACCTCCAAGATAACAGTTTGCTAAGGTTGAGGAGTGGAAGCTACTTCATAAACCACAACCTCCACATTGCTTTCAGTAGTTGGCTGCAGACATGCAAGAAGTTTTGCTACAACCACATCAATGACGGGATCGACCCCCTGGAGGGAAATCCAAATTACTGGCATGAATCAGACAGCAGGCAGGCAGACCAAGGAAAAATCACACCAAAAAGCCCCAGTAGCACAAAACAGAAACCAGCTGCCCTATCTGTAAACAAAAAACATAGCTCCTTACCATATCTCACTGTCCCCGACCTGACTACGCTCCAACCATACACCTGGAAACTGCCTAGTAACAGACATTGAAACAAACAAAGCTCAGATTAAAATAATGTTTTGTGCAAACAGAAATGACACAACCTTTTGAGTTTGACACTGCTATATCAGTGGGGGTTCCCTTGCAAAAATAAATTTAGCTAGTAAAATGTCTATTTTACTGAACCATGAAGTAGAATGTGAACAGGTAAATGGGCTAAGATGTACATAATTTTAGGGACCAGCATTATCTGAAAAGCATCTAGTATGCCTGCTACTGGTGATAGATTTAGAAGGCAACAACTTTCTAACTCCGTACTAATGGAGTCCAGCGGAGGAGACATATTCCTTGTCACCATTTTCCTGAGGTTATGGTGAATGTGAATCCCTTAATCCATCATCTGCCCATTTGAGTCTTTTGGCCACAAATGGGGTTGATTTGGCAAGTGAATTGAGGGGAGCACTACTGTTTTAGACTGGTTGATACGTAATCCCGAGAGTCTAGTAAATTCTGCCAGAACTTACATGTCAGGGTCCAGAGTGACTTCCCCAAATATCTGGACAATAAGAAAGATGCCTATGTACAGTAATATATGACACTCCTTACCCCCTGTTTTTATGCCTGTGAAAGTAGGGTGACTTCTCAGTGCTACGCTAGGGGTTCAATTGCCAGCACAAAGAGAAGGAGTGACAGTGATCATCCCTGGTGAGTCATTTTCTGCAGTGGGAAGTTATGGAAGCAGACACCATTTGTGAGTGCACTGACTATTAGTGAACTGTGAAGTGATCTAATCTAATCCAGGTCATGAAACTAGGGCCTATATTAATGCTTTCCATAGTGCCTTGCATGTACTTCCACTCCACGAAGTCAAATGTTTTTTCAAAGTCTATTGCTAAGTCTATAGCTGGAGTGGAGACCTGCTTAGTTGCATGGATTAGGTTGAGTAGGGTTCGGGTGTGATCGTTGCTATGCCACCCCCTTGCAAAGCCTGCTTGGCTAGGGTGGCTAAGACCTTGCAGAACTGGCTCCAGCCTGGTGGGCAACATTTTCAGTAGGATGTTGGCATCTGTGTTGACAAGGGAAATTGACATGCAGCTGCCTGGGGCATGCATATCTTTTCATTTTTTGTGAGCACTGTGATTGCAGCCTCTTGTAGGGCAGGGGTGGCATAATGCCTGTCCTCCTAAGCCTCTTGATAGACCTTCAATGGGACAGGGCTAACTTCCTCACAGAGTAGCTGGTAAAAATCAACTGTGAGGCCATCTGACCCCAGTGCCTCCCCTCTATTAAAGGCCCGAATAGCCTGTTGAACTTTTGTTAAAGAGATGGGAAGATCCTGGGTTTGTGCTTCCACTGAGGCTACCCTCAGTATGTTAAGTTCCTGGAGGACACATTTAATGTCAGCCGGGTCCATTGGGTTGGTGAGAAGTACAGAGACTGGTAGAATGATGGCATAATCCATAAGGGACGCCCTAGGGAGCCAATAGAAAACTATAGGCCTATCTCCCTGCTCTGCACACTGGCAAAAATCCAAGAGAGGCTCCTCTGTTGCCAACTTTGAGACTACCTGGAAGCAAACCAGCTGTTGGTATCCACCCAGCATGGCTTCCGACAAAGGCATGGGACTGACTGGGCACTTATCAAACTCACCACTGATATTCTATCTGCACTGGACAAAGGCCTCCCAACAGGGGCTGTCTTCATAGTCCTGACCAAGGCCTTTGATCTGGTTGACCGCTCCCTACTGATAGCAAAACTGAGTAAACTTGGTCTTGATCAATGCTCACTGAATTGGTTCAGCAACTACCTGTCTGACGTCTCTCAGCAGGTAATGTGGAGGTGAGCTGCCCCTGGGTTTCTCCCAGTAACTGAGGGGGTACCACAAGGCTCAATATTGGGCCCCCTCTTTTTCTCCTTTTTTGTCAATGATCTCAGAAACCACTGTGGGACCTGCTCCACGGTCCAGTATGCTGACGATGCGGTCCTGTACAGATCTATTAATGCTGATGATCTTGGACCACAACTCCAGTCAGACTTTGCCTTGATTGAATCCTGGCTATTAGAGAATCGCCTGGTCCTAAATTCCCAAAAAACAAAGGCTGTCATGTTCAGACCATGATCTCTAGGCCCTGATCGAAGCCTCTTACTTCCACTCAACACAGCAGCAGGCTCCACTGTAAAGGTGGTACAATATTTCAAATTTCTCGATCTTGTGCTGGACCAGGGACTCACCCTAAAACCCCGTGTGGATTCTGTAACCAAAATTATCCACCAAAAGCTAGGCCTACTCCATTGCTTTAGCATCCAAATGATACCTGAGACCCAGTTGGCAATAGCCAGGAGTATCCAACTTCCTACCTTAACATACGCTGACCCAATTCTGCATGGAATGGCAAAGCAAAGCTTCAACTGCTAACAAACCCTATATCACAAAATTGCACTCTTTGCTACAAACACTTAACCAAGGAGCCATCACTGCAATGTACTTGCCTCATTCTGCTGGCCCTCCTTTGGCCATAATCTTCAGTACCCCCTATTATGTAACATGTATAAGCTCATCAACGACCACCCCCCAGCTACTCTAGCTGGACTACTAGCCCCAAAACGCTCAATCAGGCCGCTCCGTACCACTGGACTAAGGCTCCTCGAAGAACCCAGGATCAGAACCACAGTAGGCAGCAAATCCTTTGCCTGTGCTGCCCCTAGGCTTTGGAATAAACTCTCTGGACACCTTCAGCTAGCTACTTCCATAGGGAATTTCCAAAAGGGTCTATGCATGCATTTACTGGACCATAGTCACTGGTCCTGTCCCAGTGAATAACTTTTCATCTCAGAACAGTCCCATCTCTTCCTCTGACATCTCTCCTGTTAATTCTCTACCCTCAACTCACCCAAGCATGTCTTGACACTAACCAGCCAAACCCTGTCTTATAGTATTGTGATTGCTATGAATTTCTGTTAGTTAGCAAAATACTCTACTGTATGTAGTCTTGCTTTGCATGGAACACTGTATCTCTGACCTTGTATTGTCTGTTCAAAAATGTACTGTACTATATAAATGCCTCACTCTATGTATCTAATTCAGGGTCGCCCCTGAAAAAGGGACCTTAGGGCTCAGAGGGCCTACCCGGTTAAAAAAATTTAATAAATAAATAAATAATCTGATAAATTTATTGGTGATTGGTATGCACTGATTCTTGCTTATCTTTGAGATCCAGGATATGTTTTATTGCCTGCTGTGTTTTGACTCTGTAAGCTAAGAACCTACCAGCTTTATCTCTGCCTTCCCAGTATGCTTGTTTTAGGTGCAAAAGTGCCAGCTCAGCTTTCCTGATGAGCAGCTCATTGAGCTTAAGTCTGGTGCTGGCTAACTAGGCAAGGAGAGCCTTGTTAGGTGGGCTCCACTGTTTATATGCCTCTTCCACAACTCTCAGCTGGATTTCTAAGGAAGCCTGTTAGGCTTCTCTGGCATTCTATCTGTTCACTGCATAGGCAATGATCATCCCCCTTATGGTGGCTTTGTAAGGCTCTCTTATGGTACCTTGGGATACCTTCCTATTATCACGTTGTTGTAGGAAATTATGGGTTTCAGTTATGATTTTTTCCTTAAAACAAGTCTTTAAGGAGGAGGGGAGTCCAACCTCCAGGATTTTGTAGGTGGGATTACTGGGCCCCACACCATATTTAGAGAAAGAAGCGCATGATCTAAGATGATAATAGGGTAGATCTTTGTGTCCACAGCTGGTTGAGCAATGTGTGGAGAAGAGAGCCAGAAGTCGATACAACTGGAGGTGCAGTGGACCCCTGGAAAGTATGTAAAATCTATAGTGCTGGGGTGCTGAAGCCTCCAGAGATCTGTGAGCCCATGTTCATTCATGAGTTCCACTAGTGTGACTCGTGCCTTGACATAAGGTTCATATGTCCCAGTGCTGAGATCTATGGCTAGGTCAAGGATTACAATAAAAGTTCCCCATGATTAGTGAAATCTGAGGAGAGGTAAAATGACCAAGCTCATGGCTGAGTTGGTGAATTAACAGGGGGTTATCAGTATTGGGCCCATATATTTTGGTCAGAACCAGGGTCCCTCTGGGGTTGTGACCTCCACCAGTATCCTTGTCTTGACTCTGTCTGTGGCAGTACATGACACTGTCCACTGCAGGTCCTTATGTATTAAGATGGAAGCCCCACTTTTTTTGTAGGTGCAACATAATGGACTTCAGCTGAAACCTGTTCCATGCACAGATTGGCTGCTTCTGACTCACTGAGCCTAGTTTCTTGCAGAAATGCAGTATTCACTTGAAGGCATTTAAGGTGTACCAGTACCTTCTTTCACTTCACTGGTGAGTTTAAACCCCTGATTTTCCATGTGACAATGTAAACTTCAGCCATTGACAGTTCTCAAGGGGTACTAATATGTATGATATATCACAAACACACTTCTTTAAGTACATAGTGACCATGATCCTGCCGCACAGCTTTTTATCCAGTAGCTCCCAAGGAAAACCTTGAACATCATTACATTTCCAGTAGTGTGCAACCTATCTACCAATGACCATGGTCTGTACCTTAAAGCTAACATAAGCCCAACAGGGGAAATAATTGCAAGACCTGCAGTATCATCCCAAAAATTCACACCCAGAGTTACCCCCCACCCCATTCTTGAGTATCTGAGCTCCATGAACACAGAGATAGCAAGACAGTGGTTCAAATGTGGAGCCCAGTTACTGAGGCAGTATATGGACCAAGAGGTGAATCCCCCCCCCATTGTCTTGTCCCAAACAGCACTACAAAAACCTGTGACAGAAATGACCCCAGCACAGGACCAAGGGTTAACGTCATGGTGGGCTGCTATTGTCATTTCTCTGTTTGGGCTTGAGCAAGAGTGTATCATTTGGCCATCTCCAGCTTAGAAGTCTGTGAGAGTCAGACCAGGGCTGTTTGTGCCACATATCCATGCAGGGCCAGAATCAGCCCTAGCCAAATGTACTCTGTACTACAGTAGTAGAAGTGGGAGGGGGAGCCATGACATGCCAAGCACACTCCACAGATGGAGTATTCATATATGGCTAGGAGACAAGGTCAGCAATCCTCATAGATTGTCTGTTGACTGCATCCTGCTTGGGAGCATAGCATGCCTTGTTTCCTGTTCCACTCACCCCCACCAGTTGTTCTCTTTTGGGACTTTAGATCTGGTGCAAGATCATCTTCCTATTTAAATCTGTGTCACAGAGGGAAATGTCTTCAACTTATGTCCAGTAAACAATGCCAGAATAATGGACAATGCCCACCACATAGCCAAACATGACCAAGTGGGGTGGGGTGAGGTATTGGGAGGTGCAGCCTACTGAAGAATGAACCTACTATGTACTGGATGGAGCATGCAAGAGGCTGTATAGGAAGCTACTGGTATACACACTTACATCCACCCATCCGGTAGCTCCTCTTCCAGGTGCACGTCCAATACTATATACAGATTTATAAAGCCAGTGCTTTTCAACTTCCCTTATGGGAAAGAGTGAAGCCCTGATTCCAATATATAATCTTGCTGGTAGTGCAAGCCTGTCACACACAACAAGGAAGCAGAGCATGGGAAGCCCAAACATTTATGTTTGTATGACCACCAAGTTGGATACAGGGAATGGTACACAGAAGAAAAACACTTGGGGGGGGGGTCTCTAGGCATGTGATGAGCCATATGCCATTAAGCATTACCAGCATGGGTAGGGGAGCCGATGGGTCAAAAGCAACCCTGGAAAAACAGCAGCCATAAAAGGACAGTGTCCTTCCTCTCCGTTGTCCCATCTGAGAATATACAATACCAGAAAACAGGCTGGACATATTAGGAAATGGGTATAAGACTGAGTCCCTTTAATACAAATGTCTTTAATTGTTCTTTGGACCTGGTAGGAATGAAGTCTATGAGATCAATTTGTCCAGCCTGCTCTTATAAAAGTAGTAATCAGCAGCCATGCTATGCAGTATTGGACAGAAAAAAAATGTTCATGTTAGGGAGCAGATTTGGTGGAAGCTGTCACTGGAGGTGCAGACTTAGGGGGAGCCATCGGAGCCACTGTCAGTTCCCCAGGGGCCATATCCTCCATGCAGAAAGAGTCACTGGTCAAAAGACCCATTGCAGTTGTTACTAGGTTGACTGCTTCAGCCCAGGACTTTGGGCAAGATGGTCCAGATCCAGTCTCTGCTTCAGGGTGAATGTTGGTGGGAGGAAAGATGCCATTCTCAGCTGGCTGAAGGGAAGCAAAATGGTAATTTCGTAGGCCAAAAGAAGAAGTTTCTGAAGAGGCTGGGGATCCCCTGCCACCACTACAGTTACAGCTACATGCTTAAGGAAAGCAGTCATGTCACTTTCCTTAGGCCAGTTTCCGTTTTTTGTTTCATCGTTCTGCTTGACTCGCAGCCATAGTTCCTCATCAACTGATGGACATCATAATGGAGGTCTATATTCTGGGGTCTGATAATTTCTGTGCTTTGGACCATCTGGAAACAGGGTGGTGTCCATGACATCCGGTGGAGGGGCTCTTCTCCTGCTTCTCCCCTGCCCTTTATATTTGTTTCAGTGCATTGTAGGCCAGTTATTTGAATTATAGACTTCTGCAGCTTCAGGTGTTTCAAACTGCTGGGAGACACCATTTTTGTGAGTGTAAGAACTGCGTGGTACTGAAGACTATAGGGCAACCTAAGATCCATCAGGGCCTTGTAGGCAGGAGTGTATGCTCTGCATTTGACCAAAAGTTCCTGTGAGAAATTGGGGAATATTTGGATAACATGCCCCCTCCAGGATAGGTGCTCTATTTGTCTAGCCCATGACATGATATTTTCTTTATTAGAATATCTCAAAATGTGGACCAGGACTGGTCTGTCTTTCTCTAGGCTTGGGAGGGAGTGCTTGGGAGAGGTGTGAATGATGGCTCACCAGTGTAGCTGGGCACAGCTCCCTTAGCAGCTCTGGGAGAGTGCATAGAAGAAACAATTTTTTTTGTTTTTATTTTTGTCCTCACAGCCCTCTGGGAATCCCACAAAGTAGACGTTATTATACATGTCATGATTCTCTAGGTCCTCCACTTTATTCTGCAGCATCCTGATGGCTCTGTCCTCATCTTGGACTTGTGCTGTGAGATGATCTATGCAGTCCTCTGTGTTCATGACTCTTTGTTTAGCCACATTAATCCTATGAGCACTCAGTATGACATGAGCATTAATGCACTGTGTGGCTATTTCAAGACAGTTGAATTGAAAGATAAGCTGAGCAAACATTTGTTGTATTTCCATAAGTGCTGCCAGAGTGTTCCTGTCATCCACAGCCACCATTTCAGGAAGTTGGCCTGCCATCTACAGTGAAGTCCATTTGTGGGGAAACCTTCAAACAGTACTGTTGCAGTGATCTGGCATCAAAACGTCACCGTAGCCGGATCCATCAATACAGCAGACATTGCCCTGTCAAACTATGCAACATTATTTAAGGAAGATGCAATGATTCAGCAGATTTCAGTGGATGTTTTTGAGGGGTTTAGAAATCTCCTGAACCAGGCAGCCATCTTATTGGTGGCCAAGCCATGCCACCTATTTTTCACATATTAAGCCAGCAAAAGGGAATGTCACTGCAGTTGCTAATCATTAACAGCAATATGTTCTATTTGTTTACTAGGCCTTTATTATCAATTGTGCTGGCCCACTGTTCCTCTGACATAACCTGCTCTAAACCCCAGTTGTTTGCTTCTCTGTGCATGCACACAGTGCTGTGGTGGCTTCAAAACTGCTTTATAGTCTGTTTTAAATTACAGCTTATGGTATAAATAGGTCTGTGTTGAACCACATACCTGGCTGATGGCCAGATCTCTTGTGCTTTGTTGTGGATGAGACAGTTGGTAATACAGTAGGTTGGTACATGGTGAAGGTGCATTTACTAAAGGCTCTGCTATGGTTGAGGGACCATAGGATTTTGGCAGACGTGCTCATTGCCTATGCTAGTGAAAGGTGTTGGACCTGGATGCCTTTTCTCCTTACAACTATGATGGCCATACTTGATCTCATCCTAAGTAACAAGGACAACATGAAGAATTCTGGGTGAGAGTCATAGAACTATATGGACTGATGTAAAGCTAAATGCTAATAGGGTACACTTCAGGTTTAGGGACATAATGTTCAGATGGGTTAATTTTGGGCAGAAGTGCTGGGGGAAAAATTGTAAGATGTGATAGCAATGGTAGGAGCAGCCAGAAAATGTGATCTGATTAAACAGTCAGTACTGAAGGCAGCAAGGCTCTGTGGCAAGGAAGAGAAGATGAAACTACTATGGTTTTCAAAAACGGCAGCAGAGGCAGTGAAGGATACAAAAAGCATTCATCAGATAAAAAATAAGTCAGATGAAAGAGGACGAGTGGCATATAAAAAAAGTTAAGGGTAACAAACATGATTGTGAGATAGACAGAGGCCAAGCTGAGGTTAGTGTAGGGGCTAATAAGGCTTACAAAGCATTCCTTAATTACATTTTCCAACAGGAGTGAAAAACTAATAAATGTTTGGTCAAGAAGGGGAAGGGATAAATGGAGGATGAACAGTAAGATGAATTTACTGAACTATTCCTTCTGTTCAATTTTCATGGTAGAGCACAGAGGCACTCCCCCAGACTGCAGCAAAAAAGTCATAGGGGATCACGAGCAGAGCCAACACAGAGCACATCATGGAGGAAAGAGTATTGATTGGTCTACAGCCCTGAACGTAAATAAATAAGTTGGCCTTAAAGTGTTGCTTATGACAGTGTTGAAACAGATGGGCAGCTCCTGACAACGCCACTAACAGAGCTCTTTAATTGTTCTTTAGAATCAGGGGTGATGCCAGAGGATTGGAGAACAGCAGATATGATCCCCTACAGAAAAGAGGTAGTGAGATGAGTCAGAAAGCTACAACGCAGTCAAGCTGATGCCAAAAGTTAGGAAACTATTGGAATCCATTATAAAGGAAAAGATAGAAAGATTCCTGCAGGGCTCCAGACAATCAATCAATACTTTATTTATAAAAAGGCACCTTTCCAAAAACCAAGGTGCCTGTACACAATAAAAACAATATTAATAAAACAATAAATTAACCACACAATAAGATATTAAAAATCATTATATGCTTGTTTAAAAGATATATTTTAAGTGCTCCCTTAAAAGTTTCGCGGTTGGGGCAATCTACATGTACGAGGTAGAGAATTCCACAGGGTTAGCCACAAAACTAAAAAGATCTGGCCCCAGAAGTCTTCAAACGAACCCTGGGAATCTCTAGCAATCCCTCATCAATGGATCGGAGAGAGCAGGGGGGGGGATAGTAGGGACGAAGGAGATCTTTCAAGTAGCTAGGTCCCTGATCATGTAGGTCCTTATAGGTCAGCAAACCGACCTTGAAGGTGATACGCCAGCATATTGGAAGCTAGTGCAGTCCGCGGAGCACAGGCGTTATATGACTGGTCCTAGAAGAACCTGCCAATAGCCTGGATGCCACATTCTGCACTAGCTGCAAGCGGCGAATATCAACCCCCGGTAGCTCAAGATACAGGGAATTGCAGTAGTCAAGACGGGAGGTAACAAAGGCATGGATCAAAGTAGAAAGATCATCAGAAGGAACCAGGCACTTCACCCCGGCAATGTTCCTCAAATGGTAAAAAGAGGCTTTGACAACTGCCAACACCTGTGATTTAAGTGTAAAACAGTTGACAAAAACAACGCCCAGATTTCGCACCTGATCTGAGGTAGTTAGCTGGACACCCCCAAGCCATAAGCCTGAGGGAGATCCAGACAACAAACCCGCCTCCTGACGACCAGGGTCCACGACCAACACCTCAGTTTTTCTTGGGTTCAACCGCAGCCAACTCACATTCATCCAGTCCTGGATTTTGGCAAGACAGTTATTAAAGACCAAGAAAATGGCATCTTGGCCAGGTACAAAGGACATGTACAGTTGAGTATCATCTGCATAACAGTGAGAACTCAAACCATACTGCCTAATGATCAATCCTAACGGCAACATGTACACAGCAAACAACATGGGTGCCAAAATGGAGCCCTGTGGTACCCCACAGGATAGGGGGGATGATGTAGAGGAAAAAATCCCAGACACCACCCTCTGAGTCCTACCCTCGAGGAAAGATCGAAACCAGCTGAGGACTGTACCAGACAGTCCACAGATAAGCCTTAGGCGTTCCAACAGCACACCATGGTCCACCGTGTCAAATGCCACAGATAGATCAAGAAGGACCAAAATGGAACAGGTCCTTCGATCTCTCGCTGTCAGGAGATCATTTAGTACCTGAACCAGAGCCGTCTCGGTGCTATGTCTCTTCCTAAACCCGGACTGGAGAGAATCATAGACACCGTGGCTGGTTAAATGATCATCCAACTGCATCGCAACCACCTTCTCAATAACCTTTCCCACAAAGGGTAGGTTAGAGACGGGTCTATAATTAGCCAGACAGTCCGGTCCAAGGAGGGTTTTTAAGAAAGGGCTGCACTAAAGCCTCCTTCAGGGATTTGGAAAAATCCCCCTCCAAAGACCTCCAGACTATCTCAGCCAGAACCAGACCGATTTTATCTACACAACCCACTGAGGAGACGTGTAGGGCCCAGATCCAGACCACAGTTGGTCGGACGCAGTAATCGGATGACCATCTCAATGTCATTGATTGTGGGAAGCCTGAAGTTGGACCACACAAAACCGGTGTCCGACATCTCCCGTCGACCACCACTACTCCTACTAGAGAGCGTCAGACGGACATCGGACCTGATCTTGGCAACCTTATCTGAAAAGAATTGAGCAAGCTCCTCACACCATTCTTGAGAAAAAGCTGTTCTGGGCTGAAGACAGATTGGATTGCACAATCTGTCCACGGTCCAGAAAACATGGATTTACCAATGGGGGGTAATGCCAGACAAACCTGATCAAATTGTTTAATTGGGAGAAAATGACCATGGATAGGGGTCAAGCAGCAGATGTCCTGGGCCTAGGTTTCAACAAAGCCTATGACGCCATCCACCCTGTGAGGTTAGTAAAGAAGTTAGTGGACCTGTAGGTAAGGATTAAGATAATGAGGAGGGTAAAATAATTAGCAGGGAAGGAGGACCCAGACGGCAGTCCTAAATGAAGAGCACTCAGGAGTAAAGAATGTTGTGAACAAATGCCCCATGGATCATCTCTAGGACTGCTCATTTTTAATATATTAATGTAAAACATAGGGGGTGGGATCCAGGCTAGGCTATGCTTCTTCACAGGCAGCACAAAATCTGTGGTCAAGTGGACACAGAGTACGGTGCTAAGGCTGATGATGAAGAAGGTTCCAGGAAGACTTAAAAGCTGTTTAATGAAGTAGCATCAGAATTACTGTATTAAAGTGCAAGATAATGTACATAGGGGCCAAGGTCCAGAGAATGGAATACAGGATGGTTAGTGGAGAGCACAATAGAGAAAACAAATCTGGAGGTGATGATAATTTGAGAATGTAAAGGCATTAGTACAGTGTAACTGGGTGATGAGAAGGGCAAATCAGATTCTGGGATGTAGCAAGAAGAGAAGGAAGATCTCTGGCAGAAATATGGAGGTAATATTGCCCCAAGTATAGATTCTGGGTTTGACTACACCTGCAGTGCAGTGTGTAATTTTGGAACCCAGCCTTGTGATATCATATAGGTCAGGGACAGGCTGGAGTTTATGTAGAGAAGGCCTGCCAATGATACTGGATAAACAAGAGAGGTCTTAAGGTGAACAGTTTGGGATCCCAATATGTACTGAACATGAAGGAGCACAGATATAAGTGGATAGATATGACTGTGACATTCAACTACCTCCGTGAGATAAACTAGATAATTCTTCACAATGAGCAGAAACACAGTTAATAGGGAAAGGCCTACCACAGGAGTTGGTGGGAGAAAACATGGTGGGGGGATTCAAAAAGGCATGGGATAGGCACAAGGGAACCCTAGTGGTAGGAAAGAGAGGCTAAAGCTGATGACTAAGTAGGGTCTGTGGTCACTGATACAGGTAGCGATACAAGCAGACTAGATGGGCCTAGTAGTCCTTATCTACCATCAGATTCTATGTTTCTATGTTTTTATGTAAAACACCATGATGTGGGCAGTGGAGAGGTTCAGCAAGGATGTCAGGAAGTATTGCTCCATGGAAAGAGTGGTGGCAGACAGGAGCAATCTTTCAGAAACAGTCATCATTGCTAAGATATAGAGGAGTTCAAAAGTGGATGGGACTGGCACATGGGAATAGTGCATATGGGGAAATTTGGGGAAGAGTGGGGAATATGACGATTGACAGGGGCACAGTCCCATAACTAAGCAGACTTGTGCAGACTGACTGGCCTGACCTGCCTTTATCGGCAAACATTTTCTATATTTTATGTTTCTAACAGTATATGCTAGTAGTTTGTCGTACCACCCATTGTGTCTTTTCTACAGGCCACACTCTCTGGCCTGAATTTTTCCGCCTGCCCAAAAGGTCAATTTCTGGCATGTAGCCCTCCCTTGAGCCCTGCTTCCTAAATGGGAGCAATAGTTGGTAACATACTGGCTGCTTGGCAGTCCTCTTCCCTAAACCTAAGTGCACTGCAGTCTGTGTGTAATATGCTGTTAGTGGACAGCCTGCAGTGTACTGCGGTGGGGGAGAGATCTGTGCTTCACAGAATAATGCTTGTCATACTGATCAGTGTGCCAGCTTAGCAAGTATCACTCAGCAGCACACAGACTACTCCTTACCTCACCACAGCAATGACTGAATTGGTAGAGGAGACAACCAATGACTAACCCTGGCTACCTGTGGAGGGCTATTAAGTTTCATAAAAAATTTGTTTTCCAACTCTTTAATGTTTTTTTTCTCACCTGTGAATGAATGCCCTGAATAATTAAAATGTTCAGTATTTGGTCTCGAGAACTGAGCCCCTCGTTACTCCTGTTATATTGTTGTAACCCCCCTGTTACCCGGGGTTACTAGAATCCCAGTAAGACCTAGTGGTAGGCAAGGAAGGCAGCTTGTGAAACTCCAGTTAAATGGATTTCACACTGTCTCACTCTATTCTCAGTCTCAGCTGAGACTGAGGGATGACATCACCATAGAACTATTGCAGCTGCATGAGCCACATTGGAATCTACAGAAGGGAGTTGGATTAGAATGTTGGGAGTTTTGAACTGTCAGTGTTCAGTCTGCAGTTGGAGATTGCTGTGAGAGGAGCACAGCAGTTCTGTGCACAGGCTCTTGGAGCCTCAGCTCTGAAATAGAGCTACATTTAGGAAAAGGTGTGTGTTTCCACCTAAAGATGGACACAGTAAGCTGTTCTTTAAAGTGGTGGAGACTGCTGATACGGGTCTCTGTGGGATGGGGCAGGAAGGTTTGCCTGCTATTCCAGGGGCAACCCCCCGGCTACTGCTAAAGAAGAAGCTGCCTTATTTTTCCCAAGTGTGTGGGGTACAAGAAGATTTTGAGATTCGCATGTGGGGCACCTGCAACCGAAGGGTGAGTTCTGCTCTTGCTAAAGGGCCCATGCTTCATCCTGAACTGTGTTAAAGTGGGGATTGGACTACTGAAGTAGTGGGAGGCCTAGAGTAATAGGCTTAGCCAAATGTAAAAGTATGTTCAAGTCCAGCACAAAGGGAAAGTTAAGACATGTAGAGGAGATGCGAGATATGTCTACCCAGTAATCTACATTGCCAAGCTTTCAAAAGAGTTGTTTAGTGTCCAGAGAAATGGCTGGGTATGGATTGTGGGAGCTGGAGGTGGGAGACCCCCATCTTTAGTAACCAGGTCCACCTCTACGGATTTGCTCTGTGGATTTCTACTTTGCCTCATGCACTTGGCCAGTGATGAGGGAAGTACCCAGATGTGGGATGGAAGGAAAATTTCCCTTTAGGAGTTGAAGGCTCTAAGATGATTTGGGGAGCCACCAACAGGAAAACAGGTTCATTCTCATATGGACCGTGGATCAAGTGGCCAGCGGGGGAGCCGGGTCATGGGAAAAACCCAAGTAGTGTACAAGTCAGGCTGTGTACCCAAACCTGCATGTGTGCCTGGTGGGTTCACTGCCTGAGGGCTGGAATAGTGAAGAAGTGTTCTGTGTCTCTAATCTGCATTACCAGGAATGTAGCCTCGTGGGGGTCCGTCTACGCTTTGTTTGTTCAGTTTGGATGTGAATAAAAGCCACATTTAGAATCCCATTCTTGGTTTTGGCCATTACAGTTAATGCTTCCTGTGTTCGGATTTACTTGGGTGCCCCTGTGCAGAGTAGCCAAACCTAGGCCCCCTGTGCCGAGTAACCTAGTCCTCCCCGAACCCAGTCCCCACCAAGTACTGCTGTCAGCTTCAACAGCATACCACCTGTCATTTGCTAAAAGGCAGGGGTGAGGGCCTTACATGGAATTAATAGTAATTACTCATATAGCTCTTGCTAGCACTTTGCTTGGGTTATATGCAGATACTGTATATTCAAAAATACATTTCTGATGTCCTTCTTCTCCTCCTCTTCCCCCTAAAACTGATATTTCTGACTACCCTTTGTTATTTCATAACTCATGTTGTCTTCACTATGCCTTCCCTCTTCTTGCTGCCAAATTCACGCAAGATGTAAAACTGCCTATTTTCCCTTCCAGATACTTCTCTGTGTCTATTTTATATGTTTTACATATGGTACATACAGTATTTTATTTTTGCAAACTGCTACTAAAAATAAACAACAACAAGAAAACCACTTTAGATGGGCCGGATGGAAAGCAATAATGATGACAGCCTCTGCTGCACGATAAATTAGAATGATAGGTTTCACAAAGGAAATAAAAAAAAAGGCTTCACAGGCTCTGTGTGTTACAACAGACCATCTGCAGATTTCAAATATGCATATGGTGACCAAAGAGAGGAACAAGGATAAAACTAAGTGCACATTTCATGCAGACCAGTCACATGACTTTGCAGAAGTTAACAGGTTTTATCAGCACTTTGATGCATAGTATAATTCTATGATCTGTAATTGTGGCACACTGTATCTGAGACCTGGAAAGTGAATGGTTTAGTTATTAAACAGACAGTATTTTCCATACATCTCTCCTGTTCAAATGACTTTACTTTGGATCAATAAAGTTTAACTGTCAGTTGCAAGGTAAATGTATGACATTGTTAATGCACTGATACATTTTCCATACATAATGGTTTTGTGCTGTTTACATGGCATCTTTAGATACACAATCTAAGAGTTTCAATTTGTTCCTTCATTAAAGTATTTGTATTGCACATGTGACTTCTGAGGCATAAAATGAAATTGAAAAGTTACCATTGTACATTTTAGCACAGCCTCGTGGCACTAAACTGACAGTAGTACATTGAGCTACAATGTGGAAGACCTTGGACTGCATCACAGCTCAGTCTCCCCACCTTGGGGCAGTGGAGTCCGGGGAGCACTGTGGATGCAGTGCTCTCAGACTCAAGAGGCAGGAGGTCACTTTTCCACTGCAGCAGGGGCCCCTGTGTAGGGTTAGGGGTGGTATTGAACTTCGTGGGTAACTACATGACATCCTGGGACCCCAAACTGGTGCCCTGAGATAAGCTTAGAGTACAGGAGGTGGGAGGGTTTACACGTGGGGTAAAAAGCTCCTTGAATGGCCAAATGATGCTGGCAGTGAGTCCCATAATATCAGCCCCTGCTTAGCCCCATACCCTTTATAAAACCACTGAGAAGAAAAGAACAGTAAGTCCATCGATAAGATCTGGTGGAATCCTTCCCACCCTAAGCCCACCAAGTTAGGTCTTTCCCACAGGGTGCCAGTAGTAAAGAAGAGCACTCAAAAACAAAGGACTTTCAAAGGTTAAATTAAACTTCATGGCCCATTCCCCAAACACCAATTGGTCAGAGTCAGAAAAGAATGACATGGCACTCCAGCGTTTCAACTGGTATCCAGTCAAAACTGTGGTAGTTTAAATGCACAGTTGAAAAACACGCAGACAAAACAGCGTGCATGGTTTCAGAGTTTATTTATATATATTAGCGTGTTTTTTCACCATGCCCATTTTCTGGTGTCTGCACACAACTTGTATTGAGTCTTTCTCAGGGGGCTAGTAGTACTGGTGGTCTGGCCAGAGATAAGATCGCAGCCAGTGAGGCCTGACGGGCAGGTTACAAGAAATTAGGGTGGCAGTATTGCGCAGTGGTTTAAGGCTCTGAGCTGCAAATCTGGAGACCTTGGTTTGAATCCCACAGCCCCCCACTTGCATACTGTATGACCCTGAGCAAGTTACTTAACTTCCCTGTGCTCCCAGGTTGCACCTGTAAAAAAGCTTTCATCTTAGTGTGTCTTACTTGGTTAAACAATTGGGGAAAAAAATATACAAACAGGTTGGGGTACACAGCAGTCAGAGTAAGCAGGAAAATGTATTAACTTACATAGCACATAAACATGTTGCCAAATGATTAGGAGACTAGCACAGCTACATATTTATTTATTTAGTTTTTGTTGATCGGGTAAGTGCACTAGACAAATTCTGCCTATTTTCCGGCACGACCCAGGGAAGGGGGATACAGATGGATGCCATCTGACCTTGAACCAGATTAAGCTGTTGGTGTTATTTTTAGTGACACTGAATCACAGAATCACAGAAATGTACAAGTCAGAAGCCAACAGCCATTTGGACTTGACCAGCTGACATTACCCTGTATAGCCTTATTTTTGTTTCACACATACTCATCTGAAGATGCCTTGAAAGCTGTCAATGCTAGAGTTAGACACTACATTACTTGGAAGCCTGTTCCAGTGACCACTCTTTGACTAAACCACTGCCCTCTTAAATTTGTCTTGTAATGTTTCCTTCTAGTTGGCATTGGTGAAATCTGCCTTCTGAAAGGCTTCCTCAAGGGGACCAATTGAGGAAGGCTTTTAGTAGGTAATATATATGGGTGCTAGTCTCCAAATGGATAAAAAATGGGATGAGACAGTGAAGCCAGCACCAGAGAGGAAGTGAAGCAGGAGAACAAAGTGGCAGCACAGTTCATTGAGGGAGAATGTAGAGGATGGAGATCCAGAGGCCCTGCAGTGTGAAAGAGGTTCCAGCTGGTCTATATGTAAGATCAGGGCATTTTCTGCTTCAAAAAGAAACTGTTTTCATGGGTTCACACCCAGAGCCAGGAATATCAGGTGCTGGCCGGCAAGGCAGAAATCAGGTGCCCATTGGATGCCTCCCAGTTAGGGGAGGGAGTGCACCTCCTTCCTCTGCATGACCATCCCTTGGTGACCCGGGGGAGGGGGTTGTTGTCCAGGAAGCAACAAGTGGTCCCTTTGGGGTGGCCTTAAGTCAGCACATACCCATTCATCTGGCAGTTGACGTGGAGGCGTCACATGCTCAGAGTGGGGCAGGCAGGGGAGCACCAACGGTGGGGTGGGGCTCACCCACCCTTCCGACCGCCCTGATAGACAGCTCACCAAGGCCACCTCTCAGGATCACATCCTGGAGTGAGGGGAGGAAAAGGGAATAAAATCCCCAGCAGCTCCGCCATTGGGCCAGGAACTTTACAAATAACTCAGATTTGCGGTAAACTGCCATTTTAGCAAATGCATGGTTTTTGTGTTTGGAGGTTCACATTGAGCAGTTGCTCACAGTTTGTTTAAGGTGATGCCACTGGCCAACCTGTGGCAGCATCTATGGACATATGAAGACTGTGGATTGTGTAACCAGGCACTTCATAAGGGAGGTCCCGAAAATGGTTAAAAGGAAAATACTGGTACCAGGGGTAGAGGGTAGCAGCCTCCAGTATAGGAGGTATTGTAGTGTGAGGGCAGGCTGATTGCAAGAGCTGCACCTTGAAGGGTATTATCAGTGGCAGCCTGGGGAAATGTTCGTTTGTTGCCATCTGCTCAGGCCATGTAGTAGTCACCCCAGGTTAACACGTGGATTTAGCTGAGCCTGCACAGGGTACCAGAAGATCAGCCATGTGTTTTTGCCACTTGCACTAACACCTATTTTGCCTTTAGAGCTGCATCCTAAGTTTTTGGTTTGCTGAAAGCCATTTCTCATTATTGTTGGGTAGGTTAACAGTGCATGCTAATTGAGAGAACTGCCTGCCATTGCTTGGGGTCTGTGGGGGTGGGGGTGACCACAGTGGGAGGTAAGGTACAGCATGGTGGGGGTTTACTAACCAGTCACCATACCCACTAAAATCTTACTCTGGGTGGAAGTGCTGCTCAGTTTCTACCATCTGGATATAAACCTAATCACTAGTGAAGGAGAAAATAACCCAGAAATTGCCACAACATCAAAGGCAACCTGGCGGTGATGTAAAGTAATTGCTCCCCCTACTCCTAAGCCAGTTAACATAACACCCATGCTACAGGGCATTATATCTTGATGGTACCACTGGGATTCAGTCTTTGTTACCAGCAAGTCAACCCTGTGGTCCACCAGTGTGACACAGCAGTAACCACACCCCTCCCCCCAAATGTTGAAAATTAAAACAAAAACACTGTAAGTGATATGGCCTTCAAGGAAGTGGAAGGGATGCAAAATTGAGAAGCTGGATATCAAAAGATATTCTGATGTAAAATTTTCCAGAGGACCTTAGAAAAGGGGTGATTGTGGGTATGTTGAACACAAACTTCCCATAGGTTGGTAACTTGATAGTACAGCATGTGACATGCAAGCTGGGCAACTAGACTGCCAATGTCACTAGGTAAAACAATCAAGAGGTGAACCCAAGCACTCTACTCCCACTTCAAGAGGGTGGAGGCACATGGCAACTCCTTAGTCTGGGAAGCGACCCAAACAGTAATTCCCTCTGGGGTCTGACTCTGACTGGAATACCAAAGTAAAGAACTGATGTGCAAAGGAGGGTGAAGCAGCCAAGGAATTGAAAGAAACTATTAGGCAAACCTTCATCAGGAACAACCTTTGCAGAGTCATCATCAGGAACCCTCCCTAGCCAGTGTCCTTTTTGTGAGCTGTGGATGGATCCCAATACTCAACATTTATTCTTCTCCATCTCATTTCTGGAGGGTCCACTCACTCCTGCAGAGGTTAGACCCTGGAAGAGCCTGCATCAGAGTGAGCAAGTACAGCAGCCATCAGAGAAGGTGTGTTCCCATTGCTGCTGCTGCCCCACTTCCTTTATAGTGACATTGTGTCACATGATCTGGTAACTACCTGTCTCCCTTATTTGCCAGTAGCAGGTCATACCAATTCTCCACAAGGGGGTTGCTCCTTGCATCCTTTCATGGTCTTCATAGAATTGAACCAACACTGCCCTAGACCCCCCAACACATCCATGTCTGAACACAGGTGCTGCTGCTGCTTAACACATCCTTTTCTGGTTACCACAGTCCCATTCTCCCACTCAGAGGGTTGATTACTACTTCAAGTGTGTCACCTGAAGTGGGATTTGAACCTGAGCTATTATAGCCTGCACCACTTTTATTCTGCAGTTCTGTCCACTAGACCTCACTGACATACGTACAAATGAAATTTGCCAGCAGATAAAGGCCTAGAGGTCTATCAAGTCTGCTCGAATGTGCAGCTAGCATCCCTTATTCTGCAGCTGTCCCTTCCTTCCACCCTTCACCTTCATTAACCCTCCCCCTTGTCCTGTCCCATCCCCTTTTGAAGCAGTCCACTGTTCTACTGGCTACCACTTCTGCAGGTAACGCATTCCACCCAGTCACCAACCTATCTGTAAAAAAGTGTCTCCTCATCTCCATCCTGAATCTTCCTCCCTCCAGTTTCATATCATGGCCCCTGGTGTCTCTCCCCTCCCTTACTTTGAACAGCCCCTCTGTACCTGTCTTGTTTATTCCTTTCATGTATTTAAAGGTTTCAATCATGTCCCCCCGTCTCTCCTGTCCTCCAGTGAGTACTTGTTCAGTTCCCTCAACCTCTTCGGATGATAAGTCCCCAGCCCCTTGATCATCTTTGTCACCCTGTGCTGCACCCCAGAACTTAATGTCCCTCTTCAGATACGGGCACCAGTACTGCATGCAGTACTCAGGTGTGGTCTAACTAATGACCTATACAGTGGCAGAATCACCTCCTCCCTCCTCGAGGATATACCCCTTGCAATACAACCCAGCATTTTGTTGGCCTTTGCAGCTGCCTTCCTACATTGTGCCATGTTGTTCATTGACCCTGTAATGAGCACCCCCAGAGCCTTCTCCTCCTCTGTCTGGGCTAGCTGCACTCCCTCCAGCTGGTAATTCCTCCTTGGGTTCTTCATCCCAAAATGCAGCACCTTGCATTTTTTAGCATTAAACCCCACTTGCCAAGTGTCTGACCAGGTTTCAAGCTTTGCCGGATCATCCTGCACCCCTGCCATCCCCCTAAGTCATCCACCACTGCTCCTACCTTGGTATCATCAGCAAACAGACTGATCTTGCTCTTGATGTCCCATGATATGTCTGCAATGAATATCCCAAACAACACTGGTCCCAACACCGAGCCCTGTGGAACACCGCTCATCACTACCCTTGGGTGTGAGAGCTCCCCACCCACCACCACCTTCTGTTGCCTTCCCTGAATCCAGTTTCCTACCCATCTCACCAGCTTTGCACCCGCCCCTATGCCTACTAACTTACTTCACAGCCTTACATGTGGCACCGAGCTGAATGCCTTACTGAAGTCCAGATACAGGACATCCACTGCATGGCCCCTGTCCAGTTGCCTAGTTACCCAGTCATAGAACTCCACCAGATTGGTTTGGCAGGATCTGCCTCTTATGAAGCCACGCTGTCTGCTGTCCTGTAGTCCTTGGCCTCTAGGGAGGGCCACCAGCTCTCCTTCACGATAGTCTCCATTAGCTCTCCCACGATGAATGTGAGGCTCTCTGGTCTGTAGTTTCCGCTTCATCCTTGGGGCTACTCTGTGGAGGGGCACCACAAGAGCCATCCTCCAGTCCTGAGGTACACACCCCAAATGTGGTGAGGCATTAAATAGGTCTGCAAAGGTCCTGCAAGGACCTCTGCCAGCTCCTTCAGTACCCTGGGTGGATGCCATCTGGGTCTGGTGCCTTGTCCACCCTCAGTGCCTTCAAACCCTTCCGAACTCTGTTCTCCATGATTTCCCCATCTGTCACCCCTTCCCCTGTTTCTGTCATTTCTTCCCCTTGGGTGTCACCCCTTTTCTCTTTTAGTAAATACTGAGCAGAAGTATTCATTTTGTGCTTCTGCCTTATTGCACCCTGCTTCCACCCAAATCCCCTCCTTCCTAATCCTTACTATGTGGTCCTTACAGCTCCTTTTCTCCCTAATGTATCTAAAGAAGTCCTTCTCCCCCTTCTTAATGCCTTGTGCCAGCCTGAGTTCCGTCGATGCTTTGGCTCCCCTTACTGACCTTGTCACCTCCTTCGATTCTGTCAAGTACTCCTCCCTGTCCTCCCCCCTCCCTGTTTTCTTGTACTTCCTAAAGGCAGCTTTTTTTCTCCTTACCTTTTCAATGACCTCCTTGCTCAACCAGCTCAGTTTCTTAGCCCTAGCCTTCTTGCTCTGGGCCTTGCCGCAGGTTTTGGTTGCCTCCACTATCCCCAGCTTTATGAGCTCCCACCTCTGGTTAGTGTTCATACTAGATTGAATTCTGGCCAGGTACCCTTTTACCACTTCCCTCATCCTCCCAAATTCAGCCCTCCTGAAGTCCAGCACTCTTGTGCCCGATTCCACTCCTTCCTTGCCCATATCCAATGTGAGCCATACTGAGTGGTGGTCACTCCCTGACAGTGGTTCCTCCACTGTAAGTTCTCTCACAAAGTCCCCATTTGAGGGCACAAGGTCAAGGGTATTTCCTAACCTGGTTGGTTCACTGACCATTTGCAGCAGGAAGCTGTCTTCGGAGGCATTCAGCAGTACCTGTTCCCTTCTGTTGTTGGTTGTTGTGGTATTCCAGTCCACTCCTGGCATGTTGAAGTCCCTCACAATCGCCACACTACCCTTCTCGCAGGTCCTCCTGATCTGTTCTTCTAGTTCCCTGTCTAACTCCTCCATCTTGAGATGGTGGCCTGTACACTGCAGAATCAATCATGATATACTTGTACCTCAAGCTCCACCCTCTCCCCAATAAAGGTTTGCTTACGTACTTATTGCTTCAGAATGTTAGTTGTTCAACACATTCTCATCCTTCTTGAAAACGTTGCAAGTTCATGAAATTCTCTTTCACCAATTTGAAGGTTTTGAAATTTTATATTCAGGGTAACACCTGGTGTGGGATTTGAACCCAAGCTATTGCAGCCTGTCCCAAGTGTACTCTGCAGCTCTAACCACAAGACCACTCTGATGTAACTGTAGAAGCAGGCAGGTTATACTTTTTACCTCAAGCTCCACCTCCCTGTGTAGGTACACCCACATTTTCTGGAAGGTCTGCATCTACTGTAAGTTCAGTAGAGCCACCTACTGGTATGAGTACGAACCAAATCTGTTACACCTGCAACTGGACTTTAAGTGTTCTACAGTATCTGCATGAATGAATGTTTAAAGCTTTAGATATTCTGGGAATTTTTTTCATATTTGATAGTTTGTGTTCTCTAGTTGATTCTCTCTTCTCCTACTAGTTGCTCCTTAATTCCCCCCCACACCAGTTTGTCTCTATTTTGGCTACCTTTATATCCCAATCATTACTGCACTCTTCTCTTGGTCATGCTCCTCATCATCATCATCTCCCTGATCCTCTTTCTCTTCTCTTTCACCTCTATTCCCCCTCCTCACTCACCTCCTTACCTCTCACCTATCTCACTCCCCCATATCTCTCCCTCTCTCTCACTCTCTATCTCTCTCTCTCTCTCTCCCACCTTTCCATCCTCTTCCCACCTCCTTCTTCTCCCCCCCTTGATTCCCAACCCTTCTCTCCTGCCCTCCCCTGCCTCCATCTGCTTCCTCCATGCATTGCTCCACTACTGCCCCTCAGAGGATAGTAAACACCCTACCTCACCCCCCCCACACACAGACAGAACTCGACTGTACTGAGGCTCCTTATCTGGCTTCTGCTTTTCCATGCAGGGGATATTGAGTCTAACCCTAGCCCAATCCCCTCCTCCTCACTATCCCCTCACACACACACACACACACACACACACACACACCATCCCCTCTACCCCCTGCCTGCCTAAAGGTCTGTGTCTTATCCACCTTAGTATCAGGATTCTTCTCCCTAAGATTGATCTCCTTCAACCAGTTATGACAAACATGTGGCCAGATAGATGTATTATCTCAGAGTCTTGGCTCTCTTCTAAAATATCTGATAATGCCATCTCCATCCCCAGGTACTGTCTTACCCAGCAGGTCAGACCCAGGAGGGGAAGGGGTATCATCATCTATATCTCTTCCTCAAACCAGTTCACTATCCTCTCCTTTTCTCTCTGATCAGCCTAGGAACTTATTCTCCTAAAGCTCTCTCTCCCCCTTTCTCCTTTCCCATCTTCATAGCAGGAGTGTACTGCTGCCCTGGTATCTCCTCTTCCTCTGTCTCACACCTCCTCACCTCCATCTCCTCCCATTCCTCTCCTGGTAAATAAATCATACTAGGCGATTTTAACTTGAACTGGCAATCCCTTCCTCAACCTAGGATATATCATAATACCACATCTCTAAACCTAACTCAACTGATCACTGAATCTGCCTGTCTTAACCACAAATCTCTCAAGTACACCCTGCTTGACTAGGCTCTCACTCTCACCCCACCACATAACTGCTGCTGGCATTCTCCCCAGATGCCCCAGAGCGACCACCATATGGCCTATTGTGTCCGGAAAATCACAGTCCAAAAGCCCCCAAAATTAATTACTCTCTTCCTTTAGATCATTAGATCTATCAACCCTCCATGAGGATCTGGCTACTACCGACTGGTTACCTGTATCAGCCTCTAGCACTGTTGACAATGGGCTGACTGGATGGGCCTTGCAGTCCTTATCTGCCACCAACTTCAATGTTTCTATGTTTCTATGTTTCCATGCCCTTGACTGCTTCAAATCCAAGTTCCTATCCACTTGAAATCATCATGCCCCCATAAGGAAAATCAGGGTCAGCAGCTCCCATCTCCCTGGATCTCTGTTGAACTCCTAGTCTGCCTCGTGCCTGGGACTTAGCTTGGAAGGGCCACAATTCCTCATGCTCCCCTGGACCCACAAAAGTATCATAGAAACATAGAATCTAATGGCAGGTAGACCACTTGGCCCACCTAGTCTGCCCATTTCCTACCTAACGGATAAGCTGCAGATCCTAGTTAACCAACAGTCTAGTTCCTCCTGCCCCCACTAGAATTGCCTTATGTCTGTCCCATACATTCTTGAATTCCCTCACTGTTTTTCACTCTATGACATCCTAAGGAAGGCTGTTCCATGCATCTACAACCTTCTCTGTGAAGAAATACTTCTTCACATTACCTCTGAGCCGTTCCCCCCAACTTCAAATTGTGCCCCCTTGTTCTTGCACATCTCTTTTTATGAAAGATGCCTCCCTCTTGGACTCTGTTGATTCCCTTGAGGTATTTGAAAGTTTCTATCATGTCCCCCCCTCTCCCTTCTTCACTCGAGGCTGTACACCTTAAGCTCCTTTAGTCTTTCTTCATATGTCTTCTGATGTAGACCCTGCAACATTTTGGTTGCCCTCCTCTGGACAACCTCCACCCTGTCTACGTCTTTGTGGAGATTGAGTCTCCAGAACTGTACACAGTACTCCAGATGTGGTCTTACCAACTGTCTGTACAGAGGGCCAACAACTTCCTGTTTTCTACTGGTAATTCCTCTCCCGATGCATCCCAGTATCCCTCAGCCCTCCTTACTGCCCTCTCACATTGCTGGCCTACATTTAGGTCATCTGATATGACTACCCCCAGGTCCTTTCCATTTTTGTTGTTGTCAGTATCTCATCCCCCATTGTGTACTCTTCCCCTGGGGTTTTGTTTCCCAGGTGCATTACTTTGCACTTCTTTGCACTGAATCTAAGCTGCTATACATCTGACCATTCCTCCAACCTGGCTAAGTCCCTTTTCATCCTTTCCACCCCACCTTGCATATCAACCCTGTTGCAGATCTTTGTGTCATCTGCAAAGAGACATACTTTTCCTTCCAGTTCCTCTGCAATGCCACTTATAAAGACATTAAAAAGGACCGGCCCCAGTACTGAACACTACGGTACCCCACTAGTAACCCCCATTTATTTACTGTGGACTCCATTTACTATTACCCTCTGTGTTCTGTTGCCCAGCCAGTGTTTTACCCAGGCTACCACCCTGGGACCCACTCCCAGGCTGGCTAATTTGTTTATTAATCTTTTGTGTGGGATTGTGTCAAATGCCTTGCTAAAGTCTAGGTAGGTCATGTCCACAGCCCCTTCCTGGTCTACTACTTTGGTCACCCAGTCAAAGAAATCAATTAGATTTGTCTGACATGATCTTCCTGCTGTGAATCCATGCTGCTTTGGGTCCTGTACCCACTGGCTTCTAGGTACTCAACAATTCTTTCCTTCAGAAATGATTCCATCATTTCCTACCACTGAGGTCAAACTGACAAGTCTGTAGATTCCTGCCTCTGTCTTGCTCCCACTTTTGTGAAGGGAATCACATCCATCCTTCTCCAGTCCTCAGGTACTGTACCACACCATCCTCCCATGATTTATTAAAAGGGTAGTCTATGGTGTTATTAGTTCTTCCTTAGTTCTTTTGAATTCTGAGTTGAATCCATTAGGGCCCATTGCTTTGTCCACCTTCAGTTTTAAGAGTTCTTTCAGAACCCTTTCTTCTGTGAAAGGACTAATAACAAACCCCCCTATCCAGAGTGCTTCTATTGACTGGATTAGGTATCTCCCCCTGTTCTTCCATTGTGAATACTGAGCAGAAGTAATCGTTCAGTATCCCTGTTTTTTCACTGTCGCTGTCTGCCAACCACCTTCCTCTTTATTCAGCCTCAGTATCCCTGCCTTAGTCTTTCTTTGCTCCCTAATGTACCTATACAAGGTTTTATCCCACTTCTTAACTGAGTTGGCTATCTTTTCCTCAGTTTGGGTCTTTGCTATTCTGACTGCCTTCCTGGCTTCCTTCTGCTTTAACTGGTTCAGTTCTCTGTCCTGCTCCTTCCGTGTTTCCTTACACTTCCTGTATGCTATATTTTTCTCCCTAACCTTCCCTGCCACTTTTTTTGAGAATCATAGTTTTTTTTTTCTTTTGTTTTGATTTGTTTATTTGCTTCAGACAAAGGCTTGTTGCCTCTGTGATAGCGGTATCATATCCTGTGCAATGCTTGCACTAGGGCCACTAGATTAGCCAAAGTGGAGAATTTTTCCTCTACTTTCCATAACAATATCAGCCACCCCTCAAAGTTCTGGAAGGTTGTCAATGCCCTTTTCACCCCAAGGCCCAACCCACCATCCCAGTTTTTTTTTAATTCAAACTTTATTGATTTTACATAAATATATACCAGCAGTGGTTTACAGTGGATGGTTGCAGACATGGGATTTAAATTAACAATACATAACAAAACAGAGTGAAAACAAAAACAGAAACAAAACAAAAACATAAACATCCTTTTCTTCCCTCTCCTCCCCCACTCACCCCCCATTTGCTATTGTACCCCTCCCTCCCCCAAGGCCAGCAGTCAGTTAATTCTGTACATGAAATGAGTAAAATATAATAGATATAAAATAGGTCTAGAATAGCTGGTTAATATTCTACCATTCAATTTTATAATAGATACAAGACATGTAATTTTTCCCATCTCTTTTATAGATGCCCATTCGGTCAGTGACACTGGCCATCATTTTTCCATTCGTAGGTTATAGAGAAGCTCTTGTAGCCATTCTGCATAAGAGGGCTGAAGACAGTCTTTCAATGTTTTAACACAACTTTCTGAACCAACATGACAATCAACATCATGTGATAGTTTCTGGACATCAGTGGAAAGCTTGTAAAGTCCCCTGGTAAGCACACCTCAGGGGTAAAGTAGTCATGCAATCCCAACAGTGGGTCCATTTTAGATTTAATGAGCTCCACAATGGAGATATTTTAGGACATTCCAAAATAAATGGAAAAAGGTACCTGGGCCATTAATACATCTGTTGCATGTTGGAGTTTCTGTCCTACCCATTTTATGTAATTTATAAGAGTTAGATACATGTCATGAAGAAATTGCATTTGTATTAATCGTAGTCTGCCTTGTGTGATAAATTTATGACAGGATTCTCAAATTTTGGGCCAATTTGAATTAACATTAGGATATAAAGAATTCCAGTAATGAGGTATGCCGTCCCTTTTTGGGAATACCAGTGGATATAACAAAGTGTTTAGTGAAGAGACAGCATGTGGGGCTAGGGTTAACAATTTGCCTGAAGTGATCCAGTCCCATGGTTCCTCCATGGTGATATTCCCACTAAAATAGGCAATAAGCATATGTGGATCAGAATACCTGAAAAGCCATTTATTGGTGAGACCAAATTTAACTAATATGTCAGCAGTATTTAACCATTCTTGGTTGAGACTATGAAGTCTTTGACTACACAGTTTTTGGGAAGTGGGATCCAGTTATCTGGAATTGACTTTGTTCCCAATTTGAGATTTGGGTTTTGAAATATTGGTTGAGAGGATCTTGTGTGTTGTTATATACTAATGTAGCACACAGTTGTATATGGGTGCGAACAGAATGTCCCACGGATTGTGATGGAGAGGGGAAGATCTTTAGATTTCAGGAAGAGTAGAGCTGAGGGTTTGTCCCAGTTGCAAGTATTGACTCTTTTCTATTATTAGCTAGGTAGGGTATAGTTTAGTGGATCCACTGGTGTAGAGGTGTGAACCAACGTGATATTTACTTAGATTGCTGGCCCAGTGATATAGATTAAAATATGGAGTTTTAGGCCACCTAGAGATTTGTGAGCTGCTAATTTGTGATATGCATGTCTTGGAGGTTTTCCATTCAAGAGGAAGGTCGATATGCTGTTGTGAATACATTTACACCAGGCTTTGAGTAACCATATATCTAGGAGATTCAGGGGGTAAAATATATGTGAGAAGGTTTATTTTATTATGCTTACTCTGCCCCATAGGGTTAAAGGAAGGTCTTGCCATCTTTTAAGTCTTGCTGAACTAATTTGTGCAAATTATCTAGATTAAGTTTCCGCATCTGGGTGACACTAGTGGAAAGGTGGATTCCTATATACTTTATGGATTTGGAGGCCCATTGAAATCCAGCTCCAGTGCTTCCTGCTATATACCTTAGAATTTAATGGGAAAATTGGGGATTTCTCTGTGTTTAACTTGTAGTTGGAGAGGGACCATATTCTTTTATTAAACCTAACAAGTGTTGTACGAGAGTTTAATTTCTGTTATATGAAGCAGTATGTCATCTGCATAAACCAAAATTTTGGTATGTAATGACCCCAATTGTATGGCATGTATCCTCAGAGATTTTTGTATTGAAACTATCAGTGGCTCTAAATAAAGATTGAATAGAAGGGGGCATAAAGGGCATCCCTGTCTGGTGCCAGCTTCTAAGGGAGAACTAGAAGAAAGAATCTCATTACACAAGACTCATACAGTGGGAGTGGAATATAATAATTGTATCCAAGAAATAAATTTGGTGGGAAAATGAAACCTGTAAAGAGTCCTGAACAGGGATTGCCAGTCTACTCTGTCAAAATCCTTCTCTGCATCCAGAGAGACCAGTGCTATACCTTGAGGGGAGTCTCTGGATGCAGAGAAGACATGTGACAGGTGACGAAGGTGGTCCATGGATGGCCTTCCTTTCATAAAGCCCACTTGATCTGAACTAATAAGGAAGGAAGTACTTGTTCTACCCTAAGGGCTAGTAATTTGGAGAGTATCTTAAGATCTGTATTGAGAAGAAATATGGAATGGTAGTTGGTAACCTGTGTAGGATCTCTACCTGGTTTGGGGATCATGACAATTGTGGCCTCGAACATCCTTGAGTAATATATTGTCTCCTGCAGCATACTGGAGTATACTGCTAGCAACCAAGGTGCTAATTGGGATGCAAATTTTTTGTAGAAATTTGGTGAACAGCCATCTGGGCCAAGGGCCTTATCTGAAAGAAGATCTTTGATTATCTGGATTATGTCCGCTTCTGTGAAGGGGGCAATTAGTTTTTCTTTCTGGCTGGGAGCGAGGGTGGGAAGAGGGAGACTCTCCAGGTAAGAAACTACCTTGGATTGAGACTGGCGATTCAGCATCTGTGCATATAATTGTTTGTAATACAGTTCAAACTCTTTATTAATGTCCTTCACCTGAGTTAATGGTGGTTTTAGGATCTTCTGTATTGCCACTATGCATTTAGAGGCTTCAATCTTTTTAAGTCAAAGAGCTAAAAGCTGTCCCGCTTTTTCCCCCTGCTCAGTGAAGGTGGCTTTGGATTTTAAGATGGCCCATTCTGCCTTTTCTGTGAGAAGTTCAGAGTATTTATCCTGTAACCTTATGAGTGCTATCTTTCTCTTAGTCCAATGTATTTTTAGACAAATATTTTTCTTTTTCATTGATTTGGTCTAACAATGCTTTGACTTCCTGAGTTTCTCTCTTTTTTTGGTAGCAGTCCATTTTATAAACTCACCTCTTAAGAAGCATTTAAGTGCACCCCATTCCATAGAGGGAGAATGTCACAGTGTCAGTGGCTCAGTAGGTAGCACACTCGCCTCTGAGGCCAGGAGATCAGAAGGCTGTGGGTTCAGTTCCCACATCTGGCACTTGGGTTAATATCCCAGTACTGACACTGTAGTGCAGCATGAGAGAGGTGCTGCACTTCTGAGGTGCCGCTTTCAGATGAGACGTTAAACCCGAGGACCCATCTGCCTGGATTGGTGGTAGTTCAGGTGGATGTTAAAGATCCCATGGCACTTATCAAAAGAGAAGGAAGTTCCCCTGTGTCCTGGCTAAATTTCCCTCATTCAGTAAAAATACCACCAACAGCTTAATCTGGTTCAAGGTCAGTTGGCATTCATCTGTATCCCCCTCCCCGGGTCATGCCTGAAAATAGGCAGGATTTGTCTAGTACACTTACCCGGTCAACAAAAGCTAAAATAAAAAAAAAATAAATAAAATGTGTGGTACCCCAATTAAAGTCCTTAAAGGAATCAAGGGCAGGCAGTATACTGTCTGTGACCTTCCTGTCTTTCAGTAACTGGTTATTAAAACTCCATTGTCTGCTTCTTCCCCAGTTTATAGAGAAGGAAAGGAGACAGGTTACTATGGAGTGATCAGACCCTATACCTGGTTCCAATCTAATAACTCTTGAATTAAAGATTTATTCATCCAGAAATAGTCAAGGCATGAGGCAGAGCCACGTACATTAGAATGAAAGGTATATTCCCTTGTGTTAGGGTGCAGAGGTCTCCAAGGATCACAGAGACCTAAGTGATCCACCATGTCTCTGCATGCTCTCTGGGCTGGGGAGAGCCCTCTGGTCTAAAAACCTGGTGATATATTCAAGTAGGGGTTGAAGGATAAATTCCAGTCCCCCCGATGACCATTGGAGTATTGAGTAAAGGTGTTAGGATGGAGATTAGCTCCATGAAAAAAGATGGAGAATCTACCTTGGGGCCATATGCACTACCAAGTAAAATATTATATGAGTGAATTTTGCCTATAATCAGAATATATCATCCCTCTTTATCTCTAATACATTGTTCGCATTGAAAGGGAAAAGCCCTAGTGAGGAGAATGGCAACCCCTTTACAATTTCTGCAGTCTCCCACAGCAAACGCCTGTCCCACCTGCTGTCTCCTCAGAACATTTTCCTCAGTTTGAAGGAGGTGCATTTCTTGCAAAAATATTACATTATTTTGTATATTATTTAGATGTTTGAGCAGTTGCATATATTTAAGAGGATGTCTTACACCTTTAACATTCCATGTACTAAACCTGAATGACTGAGCCATAAACTTGAAAGAGAACCTGCAAAATTTGTCTGAGATTTATGGATATGAACAGTAACCAGCTAATTTGTAAGATGACATTTTTACTGTGGCACCAAATCCCCCCATCATATAAAAATAAGAGTAATATTTCCTTTGTGGGTATTTGTTCCCCATATCCCCATTTGTACCCCTTTTTATCCCTCCAGAACTTCCTTTCCATGTATTGGCAAAAGTCAGAAATCTAATAAAAGTAATGATACCCCATTGACCAGTTTGTTTCCTGTAGCATTTGGAATGGCCATATGAACTTCCCTTCCCCCATTGCTCTGGTCCGTGACGATCAGCAGACTGAAGACCCTCCCCTTACCCCACTCACCCGACCATAAACAAGTGAATAATCTTGTTAACTAGGATGTAGTATATAATTCCTTAATGTATCACTAACTATTTCTAATACAAAACCATTGCAAAACAGCTGCTTAACTTTAGCAGCTTTGAACCAACTTAATATGTACCTGATACACTATAAATACTCAAAGGGAGGCCCTTGGGAAAAGATGGCACAAGAGAATGATTTAAGAAAGAAGAGGTAGCAGCCAAATTAACCTCATTAGCTCTGCTCATGAATTAAGCAACAGAATCAATGTGCCAAAAAGTAAGCTACCCCATGAATTAAGTAATCTTCACTCAGTCTGTGGAGTGGTAAACAGTTAAACTGTAATGATATCCACGACTGGGAGATGGCCATACCTGGCTACAACATATTCAGAAGAGACAGAGCAGGCAGAAAGAGAGGAGGAGTGGCACTGTATGTGAAAAATGACATAAGGGCCACAGAGATCCAGGAGGAACAAAATTGGGGAGAGATACTGTGGGTTAAGCTGGAAAGGAAAATGGGGACAGCCATCCGCACAGGTGTGGTCTATAGACCACCAGCCCAGGAGGAAGAAACAGATAGGGAGCTGATGCTAGCCATCCAAAGGATGGCAGACAAGGGTGAGGTAGTACTGGTTGGAGACTTCAATATTCCAGATGTGGACTGGAGCATTCCAGCAGCAGCATCAACTAGGAGCAGATTTATCCTGGACTCCCTTCAGGGTGCCTTCCTCAAGCAACTGGTCATGGAACCAACTTTTCAGAAGGCAATACTGGACCTTCTGCTCACAAACAGGGACAGTGTGATGGGGGTAACAGTGGGGGAGCACCTGGGAAACAGTGACCACCAGTCATTGTGGTTTGAAATCACAGAAAGAGCAGAACCAAACCACACAAAAACACGTATCCTGGATTTTAGGGGCAGACTTTGGGAAGATGGGGAGATATTGAAAGAGGCATTAAGGAGAATGGGACAGGAATCAGGGTTGAGGAACAGGGCAGTATTTAAAATGGGATTACAAGAACAACAGAATTATGCATTAAGCAGGTTAGCAAGAGGAAAAGGAAGAGGAGACCATTATGGTTTTCCAAAGAGGTAGCAAAGAAAGTGAAGCAAAAAGATTGCATTCAGGCAAATACAAAAGACACAGGCAGAAGGATAGGAGAAGTACCAGGAGAAGCAAAGGGAGGCAGGGAGGTCAGTAAGGAAGCCAAAGCTCAGACAGAAGAACACATTGCAAAATCAGTGGGTAGAGGGACAAAACCTTTACAGGTACATAAGTGAAAAAGAAAGACAAAGGAGGGATAGTGAGACTGAAGGGGGAGGATGGGGCCGCATGGAGGATGACAACAGTAAAGCTGACATATTGAACAGGTATTTCTGCTCAGTCTTACTGAGGAAGAGGAGGGTAATGGGTCTGAAGGGTACAAGGGGTGAGAATGGTGCAGAAATGGACACAAGTCCCTTTACACGAGAAAGGTCCTAAAGGAACTGGAAGTAATAAGAGTTGATAAAGCAATGGGGCCAGATGGGGTGCACCCCAGGGTCCTAAAGAACTAAGAGAGGTGGTGGCTGAACCTCTGGCTATCCTGTTTAGCTGATCACTGGAAACAGGGAGGTACCCAAAGACTGGAGGACAGCAGATGTAGTCCCCTTATACAAAGTGGGAACAAAGAGGAAGCAGGGAACTACAGACCAGTCACGCCTCACCTCGGGTAGTGGGGAAGATCATGGAAGCACTACTGAAGGAGAGATTGGTGGAACATCTGGTTGTCAATGGACTACAGGACCCAAGGCAGCATGGTTTCACCAGGGGAGGTCATGTCAGACCAACCTCGTGAATTTTTGACTGGGTGACTAGGGAGGTGGATCAGGGAGGGCAGTGGACATGGCCATCTGGACTTCAGCAAGGCCTTGACACTGTGCCACATAGAAGACTATTACACAAACTGGGAATATGGGTGTGGCAGGACAGTAGTGTGGTGGGTAGGTAACTGGCTGGGTGGCAGGACACAGAGGGTGGTGGTAAATAGCTGTCACTCCACAGAGGGAAAAGTGACCAGTGGGGTACCACAGGGATCAGTGCCAGGACCGGTCCTATTCAACATTTTCATCAGTGACATTGTGCAGGACCTAGAAGGCAGAATTTCACTGTTCGCTGATGACACAAAGCTCTGTAACAGAGTAGACACACCAGAGGGTGTAGACAGAATGAGAAGCGACCTGCAGAAACTTGAAGAATGGTCAGGGGTTTGACAGTTGAAATTCAATGCAAAGAAGTGCAAGATAATACATATGGGGCACAAAAACCCTGGCACAATATATCAGTTGGGGGTGAGGATATAGCATGCACCAAGCAGGAAAGGATCTTGGGGTTGTCATCTCTGATGACCTCAAGGTAGGGAAACAGTGTGACAAGGCAGCAGGTAAAGCAAATAGGATGCTGGGATGTATAGGCAGGGGCATCACCAGCAGGAAAAGGAGGTCATAATTCCACTATACAAGACACTAGTGAGGCCCCACCTGGAGTACAGTGTACAGTTCTGGAGACCATACCTCACGTAAGGACATAGACAGGGTAAAGAAGGTTCAGAGGAGGGCAACAAAGATGGTGCATGGATTGCATCACAAGTCCTATGAAGACAGGTTGAAGGAACTGAACATGTACTCCCTGGAGGAGAGGAGGGAGAGAGGGATATGATAGAGACATACAGGTATCTTACAGGGAGGAACAGGGTGCAGGAAAACACTATTTTAAGCGAAAAGATGTTCCAGGACTAGAGGGCATGGGATGAAGTTGGAGGGAGGACAATTCAGAGGAAACATGAGAAAGAATTTCTTCACAGAAAGGGTGGTGGACAAGTGGAACACCCTGCCAGAGGAAGTGGTGGGGACTGAAACATTCACGGGATTTAAGAATGCATGGGATAGACATAAAGGAATTCTGGAGGTCAGGGGTAAGGGGCAACAGACTTCTAGGAAAACAAACTGAACTGACAAGCTCAAATGGGCAGACTGGGTGGGCCATAGGCCCTTATCTGCTGACATTGTCTATGTATCTATGTATCTATGTATCTATGTATCTATGTAAACTGAGGCCCCCAGCGGATTTGCATTACCACATTATGGTTATAATTTGTAAACCTCCTCTTCAGTTTATGTGAGAGGCTTCTAATTCTTGTTGCCTGTGTTTACATCTATAAAAAAATGACCAAATTAGTAAATAATACTAAATAGTAAAGAGATCCCAAGGCACAGCACCCCGAGAATTACATTAGTAATAACCCCTTGTGAATCCATTAGCTAGATTTGGTCTCCAGTCATGGAAGTGTCCAGCAATGTCCAAATGTTCAACTTGGAAAGTTATTAACTTAAAATGCCGTATTGCTAGTCCTGCAAAAAACAGCATGAACCTTAACTTCCAGCAGTGTGTCTAAAGTTCCATCATTAGCTTTACCAAAAGTAAAGTTTTTTGGAGATAGGTATGGATGAGAGCCTGGAACAAGCTATAAATGAAGAAACAGAGAGTTTACCTCAGGCGGCAAGATGCAAGACAACCTAAAGCCAAAACAACAGTTTGGTATTCTCTCTTACAGTATACAAGATGAAATGCCAGGGTATTTCCAAATAATCTCAATGATCAGAGAATAGAGAGGGGCACTTCTGCTTGAGGAATTCCATAACAGGGTCTAATTCTTCAAAGGAGGACCATGAGCTATCTAAGTGAACCTGAAGTTTTGCTGGGTACAACATACAAAATGTTATGCCCGAGGCGATGCATTTGGAGACAATCAGATGAAATAATGCTCGGCGCTGTCTGCTGGTGGTTGGTAGAGCTTGCGTGATCCCAATCCTTTGCCCTTCCCACAAAACTTCTTGCAAGTTTCTTACTTTTTGTAAAATATGCTGTTTCTCCTGAAATTAAGAAGTCGGCATAGTAGGGGTCTGAGTTGAGCGATGGTAGAGGTATAGGCCTTAAGGCACGGTGAGCTTTCTCCATTGTGTAGGAAGGCCCGAATGGGGAAGGCCCTGCTATTTTAAGCAAGAATTTTTGCAGGAATAACAGGGCATCTATGCCTTCCTCCTTCTCTGGGATGCTGATTATAAGTAGGTTGTTGCTCCGGCTTCTCCCCTCCAAATCCACAATCTTACTTTTCAACCTCTTAATAGTTTGGCAATTATTGGTGATGGAGATTTCCATTTTTTCAATCCACTTCTCAACAGAGAAAATGTGGGCTGCATTGTCAGTGGTGGGCCTGGTGGTCTCATCCAGTGCTTCAGATATCGCCTTTACTTCAGATACCAATGAGCAGACTTCATCCCTGAATGGCTGGAACTCTGAGAGAAATTGTTCCAAGCTGAGAGGGGTTGAAGCCGCTGATACCAGAGGGGAGCTTGAGGCTGACTGAGTGTGGCCTGTAAAGGCAGGGTTAGTCCTGGGTTTTTTGGCCTGTTTTTCCGGCTTGACAGGCGGGGTGTGCCGGGGCGCCTCCTGTCACATTTCTGCTTCCATCTCGGTCCAAAAGCCCTTTCCTGAGAGTGCAGTTGGAAATCAACAGTCTTGATGGTGTTCAAGTTAAAGTTTTTGTAAATTAAGAGGTTTTATCTTAATTTGAGCAGTCGGGTGAGTGGAGCTTCTCTGGAGTGCATCTTATTCAGTTGGCTGCATCATGGATCCCCACGATCCCTGTTCTAAAGTCAAATGACTCATCAATTACTGACCCACTCTCAGTGGCCAGTGGATTTATCACCTCTTTGTCTCCTGTGCCTCTTCCTCTTCTCATCCTTTCCACCAGCTTCACCACCTCTCCTTCCCTCCTCCACAACCTACTCAATTCCTCCTCTCTTCCATCACATCTGATGTTGCCATCAATACCCTATTAGCACTCAATTCACTCAAGAGTTAAAGCCCTGATGGGCTTCATCCTAAGCTCTTACACCTTGTAGCCCCTGCCATTGGTCTCCCCATCACTGCCCTTTAAAACCTCTCCTTCTCTTCTGCCTCTGTCCCCTCTGCCTGGAAGCATGCCGCAGTCATTCCCCTCCCTAAAGGTGGTGATCCTTCTATTCCTGGTAACTATGGTCCCATTTCTCTCCTCCCCACCCTTTCCAAACTCCAAGAACATCTGATGCTAGCTCAACTCTCCCCTTTCCTTGATTCACCCTCCTTTTTTTACCCCATACCAGTCAAGATTATGCAACATTGACTCCACCTCCTCTTCCCTCCTCTGACTCACAGGGATGGATCAGGGCCAAGTCACATCAGCCATCTTTGTCGACTTGGTCAAAGCCTTCAACACTGTTGCCCATCTTCTTCTCCTCTTTAAGTTCTGTGCAGCAAGACTCCCCTCCTCAGCCACCAACTGATTCCACTCCTACCTCATGGGTAGGTTACAATCAGTCCATATTGGGGACTGCTTTCCCCTCCCCTCCCATTCACCATTGGGGTACCTGAAGGCCCAGTCTTGGTCCAATCTTATTCTCGGTCTTTCAAAAGACCTACCTGCTGCCTGCACCTCAGTATCCATTCACATAAATGCTGATGAGACAGTCCTATTTGCCTCTGGCCATTCCCTGCTGACCTGGTAACCAGGCTTCAACGGACTGTGACAATGCCTAGCTCTAGTTCTACTCAAATCAGCTGGCCCTTAACACCAAAAAAAAAAAAAAACGCCTCATGACCTTCAGCACTCGGCAAAAGCTCTATAAGATTGACAGGTCCCTCCTTCCATACCCTAGATGGATCCACCAATGAGAATGTACTATCCTTCAAGTATTTATTTATTTTTATTTGAAAAAGCTTCACCAAGAAAGAAAACATGAGCTGTGAACAGCTTGTTTGAGAAGCGTCCTGGGGAGAGGTTACAAACAATAGGGAGAGCAGGCAAAAATATGGCAATATAAAATACAACACAGTGCAATTCAGATATAATTTAGATACATAAAGTGCAGAATAGGCAAAAATAACATAACAATAAAAAAAGGATACAGTGCCTACAAAACATGAAGTGAAGCCAAAATCCAGTACATTTTGATCAAGGATGACAGACCTTATCACATAAGAAGTGCACTAGAGTAAGAGGAGCTGACATAAGAGGAGACATATCAGGGGAAGCAAATACTATATGTGGTTAGGACATACATAGTAATAACCAGGAACAGGCAACCCAGTGGAGGCATTGGCAGAAGATGGAGTGAACCTAGTGTGGCAGAAGTAGCTGGCTGAGCACTGGGTTACTAAGTGCTAGTTTAGGTTTAAGCGGGCAGTTGTGACACAAAGTTGGGGAGAGGGAGGCAAAAGTCAAGGCGGGGGGAGGAAAAGAGGCAAGCCTGGAACTAAACCCCTTCAAGATGCAGAGAACCCTGCAAGGGGTCAGGACCTGGTAGGAATAAAAGGTGAATAAAAGGGAGGGGGGAGCAGAGGGGGATGGAATGGGGGAGGGAAAGAGGGAGGAAGAGCAGTCTGCCAGGAGCTATAACCCTTCAGGATGCTGAGAACCCTGCAAGGGGACAGGACCCAGCAGCTAGAGGGTGAGTGACTGGAGGAGAGATGGGGGGAGAGAAGGCAAGTCAGAACTATATCCCTTCAGGATGCTGACAACCCTGCAAGGGGATAGGGCCCGGCAGATGGGAGGTAGAGGGAACAGAGGGGGAGTCGAGAGCTGAAGAGGGGAGGCACATGAGAAGAGAAACATGGAAACATAGACTTTGATGGCAGATAAGGACCACTTGGCCCACCGAGTCTGCCCATTTCCCTACCTATTGGATAAGCTGCAGATTCTAGTTAACCAACAGCCTACTTCCTGCAACCCCCCACTATAATTGCCTTATGTCTGTCCCATGCATGTTTGAATTCCCCCACTGTTTTAGACCCCACAACCTCTCCAGGAAGGCAGTCCCATCACGTCCACCACTCTCTGCGTGAAAAAGAATTTCCTCACATTACCCCTGAGCCGTCCCCCCTCCAACTTTAAATTGTGCCCCCTTGTTCTTACACATCTTTTTTTCTGAAAGATGCTACCCTCCTGGACTTTGCTGATTCCCTTGAGGTACTTAAACATTTCTATCATGTCCCCCCCTGTCCTTCCTTTCATCAAGGGTATACATATTAAGCCCTCTCAGTCTCTCTTCATATGGTTTCTGATGTAGACCCTTCACCATTTTAGTTGCCCTGCTCTGGACTGCTTCTATCCTGTCTATGTCCTTGCCTAGATGAGGCCTCCAAAACTGCACACAGTACTCGGATGGGGTCTCACCAACTGTCTGTATAGAGTGATAACCACTTCCTTTTCTACTTGTGATGCCCTCCCTATGCATCCCAGTATCCCCTGGCTCCTTACTGACTTCTCACATTGCTTACCCACCTTTAGGTCATCTGATATGACTACACCCAGATCCCTTTCCATTATTATTGTCGTTAGTACCTCCCTGCTATTGTGTACTCTTCTCCTGGATTTTTATTTCCAGGTTCATTACTTTGCATTTCTTTGCACTGAATCTAAGCTGCCATATGTCTGACCCTTCCTCCAACCTTGCAAGTCCCTTCTCATCCTTTCTACCCCCCCTTGGGGAGTGATGAGAAAATAAGAAGTCATAGGAAGATAATTAGACAATTAGACAATGACTGGGACCTGTCTGTACCAGGGTACAGGTTATTTAATAGGGACACGGTTATTTTGAAAGGAGGGGGTGTGGCACTATATGTGAAGGAAGGACTGAAGTGTGTAAGGGAGGAAGGAGAGGAGGGTAGTACGGAGTCAATTTGGATGCAAATCCAGGATTCCAAGAATAGGATTCTTAGAATGGGAGTGGTGTACAGGCCGCCATCGCAGATGAAGGAGTTAGACAGGGAACTAGCGGGACATATCAGGAGGACCTGCGAGAAGGGTATTGTGGTGATTGTGGGGGACTTCAACATGCCAGGAGTGGACTGGAGTACTCCAACAACCAGGAACAGAAGGTAGCAGGTACTGCTGGATGCCTTCGAGGACAGCTTCCTGCTGCAAATGGTCAGTGAATCAACCAGGTTAGGAAATACCCTTGACCTTGTGCTGGCAAATGGTGACTTTGTGAGAGAACTTACAGTGGAGGAACCGCTGTCAGGGAGTGACCATAACTCAGTGTGCCTCACATTGGATATGGGCAAGGAAGGAGTGGAATCTGGCACAAGAGTGCTGGACTTGAGGAGGGCTGAGTTTGGGAGGATGGGGGAAGTGATAAAAGGGTACCTGGCCAGAATTCAATCTAGTATGGACACTAACCAGAGGTGGGAGCTCATTAAGCTGGGGATAGTAGAGGCAACCAAAACCTGCTGCAAGGCCCAGAGCAAGAAGGCTAGGATCAAAACTGATCTGGTTGAGCAAGGAGGTCATGGAAAAGGTAAGGAGGAAAACAGCTGCCTTTAGGAAGTACAAGAAAACAGGGAGAGGGAGGGAGGACAGGGAGGATTACTTGACGGAATTGAAGGAGGTGACAAGGGCAGTAAGGGGAGCCAAGACATCTACAGAACTCAGGTTGGCACAAGGCATTAAGAAGGGGGAGAAGGACTTCTTTAGGAACATCAGGGAGAAAAGGAGCTGCAAGGACCACATAGTAAGGATTAGGAAAGGGGGGGGTTGAGGGAAGCAGGGAAGCGATAAGGCAGAAGCACAAAATGAATACTTCTGCTCAGTATTTACTAAAGAGAAGAGGGGGCGACACCCAGGGGGAGAAATGGCAGAAACGGGGGTAGGGGGTGACAGATGGGGAAATCATGGAGGGTAGAGTTCAGGAGGGTTTGAAGGCACTGAGGGTGGATAAGGCACCAGGCCCAGATGGCATCCACCCCAGGGTACTAAAGGAGCTGGCAGAGGTCCTTGCAGGACCTTTGGCAGACCCTATTTAATGCCTCACTGCATTCAGGGTGTGTACCTCAGGACTGGAGGATGGCTCATGTGGTGCCCCTCCACAAGAGTGGCCCCAAGGATGAAGCGGGAAACTACAGACGAGTGAGCCTCACATCCATCGTGGGTAAGCTAATGGAGACTATCCAGAAGGAAAGGCTGGTGGCCCTCCTAGAGGCCAAAGGACTACAGGACAGCAGACAGCATGGCTTCATATGGGGCAGATCCCGCCAAACCAACCTGGTGGAGTTCTATCACTGGGTAACTAGGCAACTGGACAGGGGCCATGCAGTGGATGTCCTGTATCTTCAGTAAGGCATTCGACTCGGTGGTGCTGCATGGAAGGCTGGGAAGTAAGTTAGTAGGCACAGGGGCAGGTGCAAAGCTGGTGAGATGGGTATGGAACAGGCTTCAGGAAGGCAACAGAGGGTGGTGGTGGATGGGGGCCTCACACCCAAGGGGTGATGAGCGGGGTTCCACAGGGCTCGGTGTTGGGACCAGTGTTGTTTGGGATATTCATTGCAGACATATCATTGGATATCAAGAGCAAGATCAGTCTCTTTGCTGATGATACCAAGGTAGGAGCAGTGGTGGATGACCTAGGAGGATGGCAGGGGTTGCAGGATGATCTGGCAAGCCTGAAACCTGGTCAGACACCTGGCAAGTGGGTTTAATGCCAAAATGTGCAAGGTGCTGCATTTTGGGATGAAGAACCCAAGGAGGAGTTACCAGCTGAGGGGAGTGCAGCTAGCCCAGACAGAGGAGGAGAAGGATCTGGGGGTGCTCATTACAGGGTCAATGAACAACTCTGCACAATGTAGGAAGGCAGCTGCAAAGGTCAACAAAATGCTGGGTTGTATTGCAAGAGGTATATCCTCGAGGAGGGAGGAGGTGATTCTGCCACTGTATAGGTCCTTAGTTAGACTGCACCTGGAGTACTGCATACAGTACTGGTGCCTGTATCTGAAGAGGGACATTAAGTTCCTGGAGGGGGTGCAGCACAGGGTGACAAAGATGATCAAGGGGCTGGGGGACTTATCATACGAGAGGAGGCTGAGGGAGTTGAACATGTACTCACTGGAGGAGAGGAGGGACGGGGGGCATGATTGAAACCTTTAAGTACATGAAAGGAATAAACAAGACAGGTACAGAGGGTCTGTTCAAGGTAAGGGCGGGGAGGGACATCAGGGGCCTTGATATGAGACTGGAGTGAGGAAGGTTCAGGAGGGAGATGAGGAGACACTTTTTTACAGAGAGGGTGATGGCTGGGTGGAATGCGTTACCTGCAGAAGTGGTATCCAGTAGAACAGTGGACTGCTTCAAAAGGAGATGGGACAGGACAAGGGGGAGGGTCAATGAAGGGGAACGGTGCAAGGGAGGGGCAGCTGCAGAATAAGGGGTGCTAGCTGCACATTCGAGCAGACTGATAGACCTCTAGGCCTTTATCTGCTGGCAAATTTCATATGTTCATATGTTCATAGGTACAATTACAGCAAAGAACAGTATGCTTGCAAAGAAGGAGTGAGAGTGAGAGTCGGGATGTAGCACAGCGAATTTCTTGCAGGAGGGAGTTCCAGAAATCAGGGAACTTATATGAGGTGGTGTGGCTCGAGGAGGTGCGCCATGATGGGCTGCAAGTGTAGTATGTGTGGATGCATGGAGGAGATAGCAGGAGGGGAAGGGGATTGATTGGAGGGAGGAGAGATAGGGCAGTAGACAACCATGCCAGAACTTCCCAACTAAGTTGGCAATGTGAGACAGATGCCTGGCATGGAGTGAAGGGAAGGAGAGGAGGAATAAAGGTCACAGTGGTGAGTACAGGGGGCAACCAAGTATGAAGTTGCATAAAGAATTGAAGACAGTGTCCAGTCTAGATAGGGTGGTTTTAGGGTGGAGCTGAGACAATGTCCCCAAAGTCAAGGACTGGGAGAATTATCTTTTGGATGATACCTCCTGGCTTGCAGTGTAGAGGTAGCCAAGTGTGTCTGTACAGAGCACCGAGTCTAGGGAGTAATTTTTGTGGATGGTGTCAATGTGTACCCCTAAAGTCTAGATGTTTGTCTAGCCATTAGCCAAGGTAATTGAATGAGGCTACATCGTCGAGTGTTGAGCCAGAGAGGGTGTGGAAGGTGGAGGTGGAATTGAGCCTTGCCAGTTTTCGTCTGAGCCAAAGGTCATAGAAACTGTTTTTTTAATGTTCATGACAAGTTGATTTGCATTAAACCAGTGCTGGATGTTGTTAAAGTCCAGCTGAAGGCTGGTGGCCACCTCCAAGGGGAGAGTTCCTGGAGGAGAACAGCACAGAAGCTCCAGTTTCTCAACAGTTAAGGTGGATAGCTGGAAGTTTAGCCTGCAGTCTAGGTTGGTGGTTCGCCCCACCCTCAGCTAAATGCTGTAAAATGTTTGGGAGGCAATATAAGCGCAGTGGTTTAAAGCTCTGAGCTGCAAATCTGAGACCTGAGTTTGAATCCCACAGCCCCACTTGCATACTGTGCAAGCCTGAGAAAGTCATCAACTTCCTGTGCTCTGGTTGCACCTGTAAACAAGCTTTCAGCTTAGTGTGCCTCACCTGGTTAAACAATTGAAAAAAAAGTATCATCTGCATATATGTGGATGCATGAAGATGTGAAGGTGTTAGGGAGGTCATTTAAGAAGACTGATAATAAAATGGGACCAAGCACTGAGCCTTTGGGGACACCTGTGTTGATTGGGAGTGTGGGGAGAGGTAGTTGCTACTCTGACAGACTGAGACAGGCTTACTAGGTAGGACTTAGGTAGGACTGGAACCAGCTGGTGACTTAATCAGAGAGGCCAGCTGCAGTCAGCTTGCTGAGGAGAAGGAAGTGGGAGACAGTGTCAAAGGCTTTGGCCAAGTCAACAAAGATGGCAGAGGTGATGCATCCCTGATCCATGCCTGAGAGAATGGGGTCAGTGAGCCTTAGGAGGGAGGTAGTGGTGGAGTCAACTTTGTGGACTTCGAGGAATCCAGACTGGAAAGGGGTGAAAAAGGAGGAGGAGTAGAGGAAACTTCAGGCTCTGGCTTGACAACCATCTTGACTTCTCTGAACATGTTAATGCCATACATAAAAAAACTCCACCCTAAATTGGAAGCATTATACCACCATCGCAGCTGCATTCCGCTCCCAGCCTGTAGAGCTGTCGTACAGAAAATGATCCTCCCCATATTTGACCATGGCAACACTGTCTATAGCTCTGCCCCCAAATCTACCCTTTCCAGACTGGACTCTCTCTTTAACTCATTCTGTCGCTTTGTTTTGGACAGTCCTACACGTACTCATCACTGTACTCGTAATATGTCACTCTTCTTTCCCTCCCTTGAAGCTAGGCATATGGCATATTGCTCCTCATTTATTGCCAAGTATTAGTTTGTCTTCCTCCTTTCCTACCTGTCCTCTACCCTCACCCTGCCCCACCCCAACTTCTATGCCCTCCGCAGCTCCCACTGCCGCTCCCTTGCACACCCCTTAGATCCTCTGCAGCAAGCCAGTCTGCCTTCTCCTACCACTTCCCTAAGCTCTGGAACTCCCTTCCCCTCCCAATCTGTTCAGTCACCTCTCCCTACTCTCTATCCTCCCTCATGTATAGCCTCTCCTCCCACACCTGCAACTGTAACCTATAACCTCACCTAATCTCTCCCATATATCCAATCTACTATCTCCTCCCCCATCTCTTACCCTCCTTTCTTTCTCTATACTCCCTCTCGTTCCTGTTCCTCCTCCCCTCCACTCACAACCCTATCCATTCTCCAGTCCCATTCCCTCTACTATCTCACCCTACCCTCCTCTCTGCCCACCTTTCCCTACTCACCCCTTCTCCTCTCCTTTCATCCCCATGTCCTCTCACAGCCCTTTCCTCTAATCAGTCCACTCATCTATCTCTCCTCCCATACCAAACCCACCTTTCTTAGTCCTTTACTGTAATTCTGTTTCTCTGTGCCCCCTTAAGCCTGCCTTATCCCCCCCCTCTATTGTAACATGTATTGTTCTACTAATAGCTTGTTCTGGCACACATTCAGCTTTAGCAGTTATAATTTTCAATGCAGTGGTGCATGGTTTAGAAGTTCTCACACTGTTTGATTATCTATTCATTAATATGCATGGGTTAAATTCATGTATTCAATTTACCGTACATAATTGCTTTCAAATTTATTTCTCTGCTGTTTACAGTTGTAACACATTGTTTTCAACTCTATGAATTTTCATGTGCACTCCCCTCCCCCCACGGGACACATCTGGAAATGAGCTCTTGTTAGTTCAGTATTTCTTTCCTGGTGAAACTTTTACTTAAATAAATAAATCATTGGCAGCCCTGGGAAGACTGGTGGAGAATCCATCTTACACTCTGGCTGAGTACAGATGGTTTTGCCCTTCTCCAGAGTGAGCCCTACTATGGCTAGAGAAGAGAATTTTGACACCTAAAGTGAGCAGACCACACTGATGGTGTAGGACTGGCAAGGCATGGACCATAACAAGAGGTTCCAATTAAGTCAGAGTTTGAGAAGCCTTGCCCAAGGCACCATGAGAGCCATCTTGAATTTAAATGCCGATGCCACCACCAAGCAGGGATTGGCTGCACTGGAACACTAGTATGGGAGTGTAGAGAAACCCATGCAAATCTTAATGACATTGATTCTCCTCAGATAGATCAAGAGAGAGGGAAAAGCTGTCAGGGTTCATTGTTAGAATGAAGAAGGCCATCTAGTTAGCGTACGGGAAAGGAAGTTTGCATGCAGCTGAAACAGACTAGGCCAGAATGAATCAGGTGACAGAGGGAGCCATATACCTAAGCAGATACTCACAAATCTTCTTCTGCAGGATTACTTCAGCAAGTCTTACCTATATGGGGATCTACTTGAGAAGAACAGGAGCAGGAGGGAGTGACTGTTACCAGTGACAGCCAGTCAAAGTGACCACCAGCCTGTGTAGGCAGTGTCCAAGTGTCTGCAGAGAAGGTCCCTGGGATGTTAGACCATCTGACCAAAGTCAAAACATTAACTCAGATGGTAATGAAGTGGCAGAAAGATGGATGCTTGAATGATGGAGGACCACCAGCCCCAAGCAAAATGGAGCCACTTCACAGGAATGTTGCCCATTTGAGAGAACATAAGAGAGGTAAGTTGGTCCAATGCCTGAGTTGCAAGGGACCCTGGGGGCTATATTTGCTTCCTTTGTGGGACACAGTGACACAGGCAGTGAAACTGCCATAACATTGAGGACCACAGAAAGATTAACAGCCATCTAATTAAAAAGTTCCTAAACCAGTGAAATGTCAGTGGGCTTAGGAGGAGGGCACTGTAACCCCCACAGCAAGATGCTCACCACAGAACATTGCATGTTTTACTACTAAAGCTATGAACAGATCAATGTTTGCCATGGACTAGTCAGTCTGTCATCTGAGATATACATCAAGATTGAAGGACAACCGGCCTGGGCTCTACTCAACAGTGGGTGCCAGATCATGTTGATATTCAAGGACTTTGATGACCAGCATTTGACCCATTATCTTCTTCCTCCCATGGGGATTGGGCATATAGTGCCTCATAGGCAAGCTCTATCCCTACTTGAAATGCATAACTGTGAATGTTAATTCCAGATCAGGTGGCTGCAGTTGGAAGACCATTGGAAACCATAGGCTTAGTGTGTCTAGATAGAGTATGGTATGTATGACCACATCCACATGATCACTAGAACTAGTGATTATAAGTTTGGCCAACCAAATCAGCTGTGGGAGAGAGAAGCTCAAAGGCAAGGGCAGGTGCAACTTGTCAATGAACTAGTAAAGAAGATTTATTTATTTATTCATTTGCTTTTGTTAAACGGGTAAGTGCACTAGACAAAAACCTGCCTATTTTCAGGCATGTCCCAGGATCTACCTATAGATAAGGATGGCAAGGCTGGCATTGTGTGGTGCTGAGATGAGGAAAAGATTACATTCACACTAAATGTGGAGTGTGCTATTAGCAGTATCATCCACTTGATGAAAGAAGCTGCAAATCAGATTTTGATTGTCGATGCCTCAGAGGAACATGATTACCGAATGGACTTTTGGCCAAGCACCTTGTGTTACTGGCTTCTGCACATGCAATGGCGCACAGTCTACTGTTAAGGTGAAAAGGTAATGGAGAGACCCTCACAGTTTAAAAGAAATAACATGACCCTGGTGTATTGCACTGATACTACCTGACATCCAAAACAGTTGTTGATGGATCCATAAATAAATAGAACCTTGATATATTTGATTTTGGAAAGTAGTCTTTACCGAGGGTGAAGCACCCATATCAGCAGAAAGTTGGCCTTCAAAGCCAGAATGTTCTCATAAGTGAATGGGACATGGGTGTGTGACTGGAGAGGAGTAAGATATCTGTCTGAAGGATGAGCCACCTTCAGGGAAGAATCCTCATGTTTGGCACTCACAGACATTCATGATGTGCATAGTCACTAACAAGATATTCATACAGCTGGAATCATAGAAGAGTCCCAGGTGAATTGAAAATCATCAATCATGTTTTTGAAGGTCAGTCATGACAGATCATTTTAATCATCAAATGTTACCATATGATCAACAAGAAAGATTGTGATGTAAGATCATTATCTAGATCATGATATAATTACTGGTGACCCCTTATCGCACTGTTTACAGTACTTTTCAAAATGCCATAATAACCCGAAAACAAGCTATTATGGCATTCTACAAACTTTGCTTTGCCAGCAGTGTCAATTATTCATACTGCGCCACTTGGTTGCCTCTTACTCTGCGTGGGCAGTCTGAAAACTTCAGAAAACATGGTGGCTCCATTTTTCCATTTCAGTGGAGTTGCACTGAATGCTCACCTGGACTAACAGCTCACCTGCTTCCCTCTTCATCTGTACATTTAATATTTTCACTTGTAACATGGCTTAATGCTTATATAAATCTTTATCTGGTTGATTCTGCTGAAAAGATAGTGACTCCCACCGTGAACAGACCATGGTAACTGACTGCTTATAATGTCAGTTACCGAGGTTACCTGGGCACTTCTACAGTGGAATTTAAAATAAATAAAATAATGTCTCTTCTAATGAGAGACACAGACAGAGGTGCTGTGTGCATGCATGTGTGTGTGTGTGTGTGTGTGTGTGTGTGTGTGTGTGTGTGTGTGTGTGTGTGAGATATTGGTGATCAAAGGACCGGAGGACTCAAGTGTTCAAAGTACAAAATAAAAACAAAACTCCATGCACCAGTAATTATAAAAAAATAAAGTCTAAGCAATTGTGTTTTTATGGATTTTTTTGACACGTCCTTGGTGTGTGATGACCTCATAAACCTCTCATGCTTTGTTCTCAAGGTTTATGGGTCAACACACACCTTGGGTGTGTCAAAAAATCCATAACTCAGTTGCATAATCATTATTCTGTATTCAATCATCAAGCGTGTAACTTTCAAATCACCAACTGATAATTAATGATAATTTTTGTAAGCTTAAATCAGCATGATGGTTTTTGATGATCTGTGGATGATCAAATGATGATTGCTGATCGTTGATGACTGTATTAGTTCTGTATTATAAGACTGTAAGTCACATGACTAATACTCTTTAATATTTGTTGTTCCTGATATGAAAACATGAATATCAAATATCAGCAAAAGCAAATAAATTTAATGTAAATCATGTGAAGTCAAGTTTTAATCCCTCTAGGAAGAGGAAGTGTAATGTTTGATATACTATGCATATTTACATAACTACTTTGCATATTTCAGTAGCACAGTTTATTAATCAAAACAATGGTAATTTCTATGCTTGAAATAATTTTGCTTTGACAGTAGTATTTTGTCAACTTTTTGAAGGGGTTTGAACAGAAACCAGGTACTTGTAGAAACTCTCCATAACCATAAAAGGAATAATTTAAAGGAGCTATATAAACTGATTTCAGCCCTTATAACAGTAGTAAGAAAAGAGGTATCAGAGTAAATATCATTGAAAACAGTATGTTTATTTATTTATTTGCTTTTGGTAACCAGGTAAGCACACTAGACAGCCAAGTGCCTATTTTCAGGTGCGACCCGGAGGGTTACAAGGTATCTATGAAACAAATACAGAGTCGAGGTTACATACAGGAGCCACATGCTCTAACAGTGGGTAAAACAGCTTAAGGTACATACAGGCTCAAAGAACATTGTGGGGAGGTAGAGTAACATCAAGACATAAACTAGAAATTAGAATAAAAGAACAACTGTAACAGTGGCAGCCTCAAAATTGTTTGGAGTACACCTGTATACTCTGGCCAGACCTGAACGCCTAAACTGAAAGAGAGACTCAGTGCTGGACAGGGGTGGTTAGTGATACTGAACAGTAATGACACCCACCTAAAGCAGTAAGTGCCTCAAGAGGGGTGCCAGTGGAGGTAACAGTGCTAGGAGACTGGGTATTATGAGGTACACAGGCAGGTAGCTGCAGCTTTTAGGAAGTTCCAGAGGGATGTTTTGAAGGAGGGGGTGGGAGGGGGAGGCATGAACTTGGACTGGAAGGGAGTTCCACATTTTAGGCGCATAGACGGTGAATGCCTGATCACCAGCGAGGGTGCGGGTCTTCAGGACCAGGCAGGCTTGGGACGCACATGATCTGAGGTGGTAGACGAGGGAGGTGTGTTTCAGGGGAAGGGCAAGCAAAGCAGGAGTGGCCATTCTAACTATATTATCAATGAAGTTGCCTAGGATGTAGGTGCGGTGTTTTTCTGGGGGAAGCCATTCCAGACAAGAGTAGAGCATACAGCGATGTGTGAGACGGGGAGCCAAGAGTGAGAAGCGGCATATGTTGTTGTAGGTGGTGCCCCATTTAGAAAGGCTTGAGGATGGGACAGGAGCAAAGGCAACAAGCCTGTAAGAGTGTGGGAAGTAGTATCCCCTAGGTATAGCAAGCCGGGCAGTGGGGGTAAGGCAGTCTTTAGCTCTGCGAGCTAGGGCTGAGCTTGCCCGTTTGTCACATTACAAATATTCCAAATGTGAGAGGAGAGATCCAATTGAGGATCAAGGCTAGCTCCTAGGTACCTGGCAGAGTCAATGACCGGCAGGAGGGAGTCATTAGACCCATAGATTTTGAGGGGCACCGTGCAGGAGGAGATTTTGGCTGCAGACTCAAACAGCATGGCCTGAGTTTTCTTCAGGTTGACCATCAGTTTGTGGCCATCAAGCCAGTTCCGGATAAGGGAGAAGTCAGAGTTGAGCTGGGTGTTGATGCTGGTGGTATCATGCGAACTGGCTAAGATGACCAGGTCATCTGCATAAGGGTTAGGTGCCTTTAGAAGCAGCAGAGGATAATTCATTGATGAACAGGAGAACAGGATGGGTCCAAGGACGGACCCTTGGGGTACCCCGCTGTTCACAGGTGAGAGGGTTGAGAGGATTTGATTAAAACAGGTGAATTACTGCCTACCCCGAGGTAGTTGGAGAACCAGTCAAGGACATGGAGGGATAATCCATGAGACTGCAGGGTGGAGAGGAGGAGGGTGGTCCATATGATCAAAGGCTTTGGAAAGATCAACAAATATAGCCCCAGTCAATTTGCCTTGGTCAGTTGCGGACCTGATCTTGAGGTGACCACGGCAAGAGCTGTCGAAGTGCTGTGGCCTTTTCTGAATCCATGCTGAGATGGGGGAAGGACATCATATCCCTGGAGGTAGTTGGAAAGTTGCGAGGCAACAGCCTTTTCTAGGAGCTTGCAGGCAGCCGATAGTATGGCAATGGGGTGATAATTATTGACATCTTTTGGGTCACCATGTTTAAGGACAGGGACAACCTTGGCAACCTTCCATATGTCAGGAATGATCCCTGAGATAAGTGAGGCATTGAAGATGTGAGCAACTGGTCGGGCAAGGAGAGGAGCCCCCAGGCTGAGTAGCTTAGGTTCTAGGCTGTCATGGCCAGCTCCTGTGTGGTGAGAGAGACAAGCAAGGAGTTCCTTTGTCTCGCCAACAATGATCCTTTTAAGGTAGAATGGTGGACGGGGGGCCCGCAAACTGGTTTAAGGGCTGAGGGAAGGGGGGGTGGAAGCCGGCAGGTCAGTGAACATGAGGTTAAAAGAAGTGGCAATGGTTAGGAGGTTATTGCTGTTGGTTCCCCAGATGAGCATGCCAGTGAGTTGCTCCTTGGCTGACCCTCCAACGAGGTTTTCTATGTTTTTCCAGAAGCGCCAAGGGTTATTTGCTGAGGCAAGCAGGACAGTACTCACTTTTAGCAGTATGTATGGCCTGTTTACAGGAGTTTCTTAGTTGGCGATACTCCAGGAGGTCATTTTGGTTGCAAGAGAGCCTGTATTTTACCCAGGACTTGTCTCGCCATTTCATAAGGGAGAGAAGATCACTGTGGAGCCACTTTGTGACTGTACCTCTTACTCTCCTCTTAGTGAGGGGTGCATGCCTATTTTGCAGTGGGACAAATGCTGCAAGGAAGTGGTTTAGGGCTTTGAGGGGGTCATTTGTAGCAGTGACACTGGACCAGTCAACTCCCTGTAGGTCCTCAAGGGTTAGAGCCCCACACGCAGTAGATTGGCGAGTGATCAGAGATGGAGTCAGGGAGTATCCCTGAGTGAATAATTCTGTCGAGTCGGTTGCTCATTACCTAGTCAATGAGCATCCCATTGTCACCACAATGGGAGAGCCTAGTGGGTTCCGTGATGACCTGACTAAGGGCAAGGCCAGAGAGCAGAGGCTCAATCTGCTTAGAATTGGGCCCCAGCCAGTTGTGGTTTATGTCCCTAGGATGAGGAGCTCATTTGAGCAAACCTTGTCCCTAAGTTGCTCAAGTAGGAAGTGAGCCCCAGCATGCCCCTCTTTGGTGGGTTATAGGCACAAACAAGATGCACCTTTTTAGCATTCCCTAGAAGGAGGAGTGTGTGGAGAAACTCGCAGGGTTGGGGTGTCAGGGGTAGATGTGCAACAAATGGACACATTCAGGTGCACCTTATAATGTATGAGCACTCCCCCACCATGCTTACTGCCTGCCCTATCAAGCCGGACAAGGCTGTAGCCCGGGAGGGAGCAGGCAGAGTCAGGGGTGCGTGGCTTAAGCCACATTTCAGTGATGCCCAAAATGTCAGGCTTATAGAAGGCAGCCCAAGCTGTTAGCTCCGCAATGTTTTGTAGGAGGCTGCGGATGTTAAGGTGGGCTATATTTAGGCCTTTGTCCACTCCCCAGGCTGGGGGGGCTTGTAGGAGGCCGGGGGGGCAGGGAGACCCAGGCTTCTGGCTGTGTGACCCATCCGATCAAGAGGGGCCATGTCCCTGAGTTGTGAGTTGGCCAGATGTCATGTACTGTGAGGGAAAGGACCCAAAAAGAGGGACAAACTGGGCAGAGTTGGCCTCAACAGGCAGATGAGGAAGGTAGGTTTAGGGATGCAGGCAAGCAGGCAGGCAGGAAAGTTTGCATAGAACATGTATCATAGCTGATGATACTAGTAAAGATGTCTAAATAGAAGACAATAAATTTCAAAAGTATAGAAAGAAGATAAATTAATGTATTACAATACTCTTGACCATGGGACATCATAAAAAATCATGATGATATGCGATCATCATTAATCACTATTTCCATAACATGATGGTTTTTGATTGGCGGCCATTTAACATTCATGTTTAATCATTGTTAGTCATGATCACAATGATGGTTTTTGCAGCTCGATCATGATCTTTGCACATAATTGATAATGATTACTAATGGTACATCACTGTAAAATCATTATCTTTTCAGCTGGGTCCAGAAATCTTTATGCTCCACCCATCATTGTGGTGAGCAATACACATGTGCATTATCAGACTCTCAATAAACACAGCATACTGGATCAGTATACAATGGCCTGTATAGAAGATGGATTGAACTGTTTTAACAGAATTTGCTGGTTCACAGTATTAGATTTAAGACGTGGGTAGTACCAAACCCCATGGCCCAAAAGGTCAGGAGATGACTGCTGTCATTCAGCCACTGGAGTTTTATGAGTTCCTATGCATACCTCAAGGCATCTCTGGTGCCTCTGCCATGTTTCAGTACCTTATGGAAACAGCAGTGAGTGACATGAATCTGTTAGCATATATAGTTTATTTGGATGACATGACTGTGTTAGGTAAGACCCTAAAGGAACACAAGAATCAGTTGTTGGCAGTACTGACTGCTGTGTGACTAAACTGCTGGTCTCGCTTCTCTTTAAAAAAATAGAAAAAAAACTACAGAAATACTGTGCAGGTAACCTTTCAGGTCAGTGTGGAGTCCTTGACAAATCAAAGGGGCTGCTGGAAAACAGGTGTGATACACACCATTTTCTTTACAAACCATCTTAGGGGCACTGTGGTCTTAAGCGAATTAACTTTTAGTTGAGATATAGAGATATCGGTCCAGGAGAGCCTATAAATTTGTATTTTATGCAGTTTTATCACTTTTGCTGCAACTTGCAAAACTGGAATTCTCAGATTCAGGCACTTCCAGTTTTCCCAACTAGAAACAGCTCCATCTATGCATACTTTGGCTGTTGGGCATTGTATTTGTGTGTGTTGGCAATACTGGATGGTGTATGGCCAGACTTTTGTTTCTCTGTCTCTTTCCTCTTAAAAAGAATATAAAAGACCTGCAAAAAAAACATGTGAGGGTACTCTCTCAACTCTGTGCTTGATTCCTTTGATAAATCAAGTGGGCTGCTGGGAAATAGGAGGTCTGATACAGACTGCAGTCTCTACAAACCATCTCAAGGGCACTGAGGTCCTAAGGGACTTATCTTTTATTTGGGATATAGGGATCTCGGTCCACAAGACCCTATAAATCTGTATTTTAAGCAGTTGTATCACTTTCGCTGCTACTTGCAAAAGTGTAAGTGGCAGACTAAAGCAGTTCTAGTTTCTTGACTATAAACAGTGCAACCTGTGCAAGCGTCAATAAGCACTGAGCAAAGGCAATGTACTGGCATAGACAAGCATGTCTGCCACTGTCCGCCAGAGTAGCCAGGGGGCCAGACTAGAAACTTTGTAGAATAGCATTGCCAAGGGTGAGGAATTAAACAGTTCTAACAGTTCGTTCACCTGACACCAGTAGTTTTAGAACATTAATATGAGGGATGTATTAAAAGAAAAACATGCTACCACTGAGGCTGTACTTCAGAGTGAAAGGCCAAGTCAAGAGACAAATTGTACAGGTACAAATTGCTTCACCTTGGTCACTGATCAATACTATCAGTGTGAGCAATGTAATACGTTTATTAAAGGAGCAAAACTGTACAATATACTGTAGCTCAGTAGTTCATATGCCAGCACGGTGACTAAAGTGAGATGATTGAACAAGACGCATAAAAAAAAAAAAAAAAACAAGGATGATCTCAAACTTTAAAGCAGCTGAGATATTTAGAATCTTTAATGATTCAACAGTGTTATATATCGAAAAGAGGGCAAAAGGATGTTAGCACCTCAACTGATTTATTAACAACCAGGAAAACTAAAGTAAAAATGAGGTTGGGATCCTCATCCTCATATGATGATGGTATTGAATGGACAATAGTAGACATAAAAAACACAAAAGGAGAGGAAGGCAGAAATGCATAGTGTTGCAATAACAGATAACAGACTCAGTCATCAAATACGAAGATTCTAAGGTCTATCAGCTTAGTGTTAAACACATTGATCTCTATTTTTCAGGTGCTAAGATCAAAACATTGTTCAGGTAACAGATAATATACTGAATGCTTCAGATAAGGATCCATTAGTAGCTTTACACATTAGCACAAATGATATCTCCCAAAAACCTATGGAAGACATGAAGAACAACTTTGTATGCCTCGGTAACAAACTAAGAAACTCTACATCAAAGATAATTATTTCAGAAATTGTACTGGTACTATGAGCCATGATAGGGTACTGTATCAGCTGACTTTGCTAAACCAGTAGGAGGAAAGAGAGCTTACCTGGGGGTGTGGTTTAGACACTATAAAAGCAGGTGAGTCAAATTACAACTTCCTGTTGCTAGCCTTTTTTCTTACTAATTGCCCTCCATCCCACCCCTCCACCCACCCACGCAAAGCCAGTTCTACTTTTATAGCCACTGGATTTGACTGTCAACAGGAACTTCCTGTTTGGCAGTAGGAAGGAAAGGATCATAGAGAAACATTGGTTTTGTCAACCCTAAAGGAAAAAAGTAGCTCACTCCCCCCCCCAGCTGCTGATGGTCTGATATTGAGCAAGGAAGAAAGAGGCTACTGAAGAAGAAAGGAAGTTGTTTTCCCAGAACAGGAAGGGTGAGCATTGTAAGGAGAGGAGAGAATAAGCATCCAGAGAAACAGTAGAGAGGACACAAAATAAGACATGGTAGGAGTGGTGCAGTGCAATGGCCGTGGGGCGGCAGTGTTCTGGGAGACATTCTGGAGGCTGCGATGCTGCCCTATTTGCAGGCACCTCTCTGGTCTGAGAGATGAGGTTGCCCGTCTCCAGGCTAACCTGGCTAAGATTCGTGAAACCTCCTCCCCCCCAAGGACCACCAGGGCCAATGCCACTACCTCAGAGGTTGCCAAGAAAGAGGATAGGCTGGACCAAGGTGGGCTCAAGGAGGGAGAGGGTGGTGGAACAGAGTTGCATCCCTCCAGCTGTACCTCTTCACAATACATTCTCTCTTCTGATGGATGGTGGTTCCTCTATGGAGGCACCTGCAGTGGAGACCAAGGAGGATGCTGGGAACCTTCACAAAAGAGACCCACAGGAGGGTGGCATGGGACCCCACAGGGGAAGAAAACAACTCCTGGTGGTTGACTCAATCATTAGGGGGGTAGAAATGGGGGAGGAAGGGGAGAGGGAGGTAAGATGCCTTCCTGGCACCACGGCTTGGAAGGACAAGAAGTGAATCCTCAGGATCGTGGGAGAAGCTGCACGAGGGAGGGAGCTGGATGTCATTGTCCACCTAGGGACAAATTACCTGGCTAGGAATGGGATCAGAGCAGTGCAAGAGGAGTTTGTAGAGTTGGGAAGGGGCCTTAGACAAGTAGCACATAGAGTAACCTTCTCAGAGGTGCTGCCTGTCTATGGCAAGGGAGATGTTAGGGCACTTCTCACCAGGGAATTCAATGAGTGGTTGAAAAATTGGTGTGGCGCTCAGGGTTTTGGCTTCATTGAGGACTAGGGAGCCACCTGGAGGGATGCAGACCTATACTGGTGCAATGGTCTGCATCTGTCCAGGGGGAACCAGGATCCTAGGTGAGAGGTTTAAATGCTTCATTGGCAAGCATTTAAACTAGCCAATGGGGAAGGCACTGAAAAGGAGCAGGGAAATCCAAGCCTCCCCCCACAAAACATGGTGATTAGTGAGGTAAACACCAAGGTACAGAAGTTATTAGGGAGAAGAACAGATTTAAATGTAAAAAAGGCAAAGGCAGTAAGGACAGAAATGGAGCTAAAAGAGGTAAGGCTATCAAAAAGTGGAGGATGATGAGTACCAATGCCCATAGTCTGTGTAACAAGCTCCCTGAACTAGTGGCCTTGATGGAAGAGGGTTGCCTGGATATTGTGGCAGTCACAGAAACATGGTACACAGAGAACCATGACTGGGATGTCAATATACCAGGATACATAATCTAAGGAGGGGACAGGAGGGTAAAAGAGGAGGAGGAGTAACTCTATGTAAAGGAAGGGATCAAAGCAACAGAACTAAAGAGTGAACAGGGAGCAGATGAGGCACTTTGGGTCACCCTGGAGACAGGAAATGGCACTCATTAACCGCATGGGGGTTGTATAGGACAGACCCCATCTCAGGGGAGGGAATGGACAAGGAAATGATAGAAGGCGCTCTTAGAATGGCGGAAAAAGGGGAGATATTGTTGATGGGGACCTGAATATGCCAGATGTTAACTGGAGCACCTTTGCTGCAGGCACATCCAAGAGCAGGGTCATTCTTGATGCCCTACAGGGGGCATGCCTCGGATAGCTAATATTGGAACCCACTTGGGAGGGAGCAATCTTAGACCTGGTACTCTCAAATGGGGATGGAGAAAGAATCTCAGATTTCGAAGTGGGTAGCCATCTGGGAACAAACGACCACCAAACAGTGTGGTTCACGATAAACACAACCATACAATCAAGCCTTACAAAAGCAAGAGTACTGGACTTTAGGAGGGCTGACTTGGGGAAAATGAGAGAGTGCCTCAGAAAAGCACTAGCAAACAGGCAAGAAGGAGGAGGGAGGAACAATGGGAGTGAACAAAACAATCACAGAGGCAACAAGCCTTTGTGTAAAGCAAATCAATAAAACACAATGAAGGGAAAAACGCTATGGTTCTCAAAAGAGGTGGCAGGGAAGGTTAAGGAGAAAAGGACAGCATTCAGGAAATATAAGGAAACACAGAAGGAGCAGGACAGAGAACTTTATCAGTTAAAGCAGAAAGAGGCTGGGAAGGCAGTCAGAATAGCAAAGGCCCAAACCGAGGAAAGGATAGCCAATTCTGTTAAGAAGGGGGATAAGACCTTTTATAGGTACATTAGGGAGTGAAGAAAGACCAAAGGAGGGATAGTGAAGCTTAATAAAGGGGAGGCAATGTGGATAGAGGGTGACAGTGAAAAAGCAGGAATACTGGTTGAATATTTCTGCTCAGTATTCACAAAGGAAGAGGAGGGGGCGTTACCTAAACCAAACAAGAGAAGCACTCTGAAGATGGGGGTCGATACCAGTCCATTTACAGAAGAAAGGATTCTGAAAGAACTAATAAAATTGAAGGTGGACAAAGCAATGGGGCCTGATGTGATTCACCCAAGAATTCTAAAAGAACTAAGGGTAGAACTAGTGACACCGCTGACTACCTCTTTTAATAAATCATGGAGGATGGGTTGGTACCCGAGGACTGGAGGAGGGCAGATGTGATTCCTCTTCACAAAAGTGGGAGCAGGACAGAGGCAGGAAACTACAGACCAGTTAGTTTGACCTCAGTGGTAGGAAAATGATGGAATCACTTCTGAAGGAAAGAATTGTTGAGTACCTAGAGGCCAGTGGGGCACAGGACCCAAGGCAGCATGGATTCACGATGGGAAGGTCGTGTCAGATGAATCTAATAGATTTCTTTGACTGGGTGACCAAAGTAGTAGACCAGAGAGGGGCTGTGGACATGGCCTACCTAGATTTTAGCAAGGCATTTGATACAGTCCCACACAAAAGATTAATTCACAAGATAGCCAACCTTGGAGTGGGTCCCAAGGTGGTAGCCTGGATAAAAAATTGGCTAGACAACAGGACACAAAGGGTAGTAGTAAATGGAGTACACAGTGAAGAAAGGAGGGTTACTAGCGGGTACCACAGGGTTCAGGACTGGGACCGTCCTTTTAATGTCTTTATAAGTGACATTGCAGAGGAACTGGAAGAAAGATGTCTCTTTGCAGATGACAAAGATCTGCAACAGGGTTGATACACAAGATGGAGTGGAAAGGATGAGAAGGACTTGGCAAGGTTGGAGGAATGGTCAAATGTATGGCAGCTCAGATTCATCTAAAGAAGTGCAAGGTAATGCACATGAAAACAAAACCCAGGGGAAGCATACATGGGGTGAGATACTGACAACAGTAAAAATAGAAAGGACATGGGGTAATTATATCAGATGACCTAAAGGTGGGCAAGCAATGTGAGAAGGCAGTAAGGAAGGCTGGGGATACTGGGATGCATAGGAAGAGGCATCAATAGTAAAAAACAGGAAGTTGTTATTCCTCTGTACAGACAGTTGGTGAGACCCATCTGAGTACTGTATGCAGTTCTGGAGACCCCATCTCCAGCAAAGACATAGACAGAGTGGAGGCTGTCCAGAGGAGGGAACTAAAAATGGTGCAGGGTCTGCACCAGAAGACATATGAAGAAAGACTAAAGGAGCTTAATATGTATACCCTTGAGGAAAGAAGGAGAGAGGACATGATAGAAACTCTCTGGCACCTCAAGGAATTAACAAAGTCCAAGAGGGTAGCATCTTCCAGAAAAGAGATGTACAAGAACAAGGCAGCACAATTTGAAGATAGAGGGGACGCTCAGAGGTAATGTGAGGAGATATTTTTCACTTAGAGGGTTGTGGATGCATGGAACAGCCTCCTGAGGAGGTCTTGGAGTCAAGAACAGTGTGGGACTTCAAGAATGCATGGGACAGGCATAAGGCAGTCCTAGTAGGGGTAGAAGGAAGTAAGCTGTTGGTTAACTAGAATCTGCAGCTTATCTGTTAGGTAGGAAAATGGGCAGACTAGGTGGGCCAAGCGGTCCTTATCTGCCGTCAAATTCTATGTTTCTATGTTTCTAGGTTGAAAATGTGCAATACATAAGGAAATACAGAGGGGGGATTATGCTATGTCAATGTTAGGGATGGGAGGATCGGCTGTGACCTAGTTATGATTCCGACTCTGATTTATTTCCAAAAGGTTCTGATTTACTGTGATGAATTGTAGACCTATTTTTAGTCTGAGTATGAGAAATGCATCAGCATTATTCTTTTAGATCCCTCTGATAAAAAAAATTAACTCAAAAAAAAAAAGATTGTGTCTGCATTTTTGTGTCGTTTCAAGGTCAGCAAGCAGATGATAATGAAAAAATAAAAAAAAAATATATAACACTCACCAGTACTACAATAGTGAGTCACTGAACAAGAAGGTCAGGGCACAGTACCAAAAAAAAGAAAAACTTTATTTTTCCAGTCTCTTGCCAAATACTCACTGGACCCTCATGACCAACAAACTGTATGAAAGGCAACACTTGTGATACTGGGGCACTGACGGCAGCCAACCAAATAGGGTCTTTTTGTTTGATTAACTGTTGTTCTTGCCAATCCAGTGTGTCAGCCACCACATGACATTCATAGGAAACAATGGACTAGATTCACAAAAATCTTGAACATCCCGCAGCTGCGGGAAAAACTTGGTGCAAGTGGATTGTCACTTGCAGAACCGCACTTTCTCCTGCAGCATCAGTCTTCTCAAAAGTAGACCCGGTTTATGACTGGCTCCAGGACTTATGGCAGGTGGTGTTGCTGTGGATATCCCCCAGCTGCAGAAAATGTTACAGCTGGTAGGATCAGCCATAACATCTTCAGCAGCTGCGGCAGATGTGAATAACAATCTCACAGTTGTAGAGATTTCAAACTGCAACTAGCTGCTGTGTGTGGGACTTAGTCCCCAAATCATTTGTGAATCCAGCCCAGTGTATGCAGCTCATTTGGGGATTTGCAGTGAAAGGAGGCAATCTGTCAAATGTTGGAAAGAGAAAGGAGAGACCAACGAATACAACAGCAAAGTGCAGACCATCACTGAGTCTTGCATGATTTTAGATGGGAGACAGGCAGCATAAACAGGATATGTGATAGGCCTCAGCTATCCTCCCACCCTTTTGATTTGAGATTTTATTTATTTTTATTGTTTTGCTTGCCTATTTGGTGTTATAGCAAGCATCATGTGCCCCAAACCATCCCACACTCTTCTGCCTGATTGGGCAATTATTTTATCACTTGTGTTTTGTATCTTACTTTTTATCTGGTTGACCTTGCCCTCCTCCCCCCCACTTGGCATTGCAGTTTTTGGATATATCCTACAACTCCCACAACTAATAATCACAGTCAACTGTGATGATGTACTTTTTTTTGTTTTTTTTGGGGTGTTTTATTTTTATAGAGCTGTTTGGCCCTGACCACCACCCACTCCTGCCATGGGGCCCACCTGCCAGTCCCCAATCCTATCGCCATTTCCCCCGTCATCAAGCTGGCAGGGATCCACACAGTGTGATATTCAAGAAGTGTGGCCATGCACAGTCAGCTATGGTATAAATACTTTTTAGTTTATTTTCTTTTTATAGATCTGCTTGGCCCAAGTGCCACCTGCTCCTGCCATGAGGCCCACCTGCCAGTCCCCAGCCCTGTTGCTGCTTCCTCCATCAACAAGCTGGTGGAGCAGGACCCAAGGACCACAGGGTCAGGCACTCACAGTGGCCATGCATGCAGGTTTTTCCTTTGTGTTCCCCTTGGTCTCGCTCTCTTCCCAAGACATTTGACAATTTAATGCCTGTTTGCATTTTAACTTGCTGAATAAACAAATTAAACTCCACCTAGGTTCCCAAACTGAATGTAAAACACACACAGCAAAACATTTAATATACACCATGACCTCACAAGAATGATTTTTTTACATGATCTTTCTGTTATGGGTGCTAACATTTGCCCTCTGAATTCAAAGAAATAAATCAATAAATTAAATATCATCACCATTGCCTTATAACACCACTAAGGAAGCACACTTATTAGGAGACACCTGTTGAAGCTGTTTATCATCATCATCATCATCGCTTTCATGTTCCTGCCACTGTTCACTGAACTGGTAAGATAATTTGTTGTGATTAACTTTTAGGAAGGTATGGTGCTGTATATCTTCAAGAGTAAGCCTTGTGTCGTTATCAGACACAACATTTCCAGCTGTGTTAAATATACGCTCATAGTAAACACTAGTGACTTTAGTAGTAGTTCAGTTACAGTGATGGACAACACATAGTCTGAGATGTGACACTCCCCCCCCCTTCAAAATCTATATGGCACTATGACCTAGTAGTAGTCCAGGCACAGAGATGGGCAACTCAGAGTCAATGACAGTGAAAAAAGAAGGGCAAAGGGAAGGATAATGTGGCTGAAGGGGGAAGACAAGGGCTGCTTGAAGGATGACAGCAATAAAGCTGACATACTGAACAGATATTTCTGCTCAATCTTTACTAAGGAAGAGGAGGGTAATGGGCCTGAAGGGATTACAAGGGGTGGCAATGGTGCAGAAATGGACATAAGTCCCTTTACATGGGAAAGGGTCCTAAAGGAACAGGAAGGAATAAGAGTCACTAAAGAATGGGGCCAGACGGGGTGCACCTCAGGGTCCTAAAGTAACTAAGAGAGAAAGTGGCTGAACCTCTGACAATCCTGTTAAGCAGATCACTGGAAATAGGGGAGGTACCCAAAGACTGGAGGACAGCAGATGTAGTCCCCTTACACATAAGAGGGAACAAAGAGGATGCAGAGAACTACAAACCAGTCAGCCAGACCTCGGTAGTGGGGAAGATCATGGAAGCACTACTGAAGGAGAGATTGGTCAAACATCTGGTTGCCAACGGACTACAGGACCCAAGGCAGTATGGTTTCATTGGGGGGGGTCATGCCAGACCAACCTCATTGAATTTTTCAACTGGGTGACAAGGGAGGTAGATCAGGGGAGGGCAGTGGACATGGCCTAGCTGGACTTTAGCAAGGCCTTTGACACTGTGCCACATAGAAGGCTATGAAACAAACTGGGATATGTGGGAGTGGCAGGACAGTAGTGCAGTGGGTGAGTAATTGCTGAGCAGTAAGACACAGAGGATGGTGGTAAATGGCTGTCACTCCAAAAAGGAAGAGTGACCAGTGGGGTACCACAGGGATCAGTGTTAGACTGGTCCTATTCAACATCTTCATCAGTGACATTGCACAGGACTAGAAGGCAGAATTTCCCTGTTCGCTGAAGACATGAAGCTCTGTAACAGAGTGAACACACCAGAGTGTGTAGTCAGAATGAGGAAGGATCTGCAGAAGCTTGAAGAATGGTCAAGGGTTTGGCAGTTGAAATTCAGTGCAAAGAAGTGAAAGATAATGCATGCGGGGCACAAAAACCCTGAAACAACATATCACTTGGGGAGGGTGAGGATATAGCATGCAACAAAGCAGGAAAGGGACCTTGGGGTTATCATCTCCAATTACCTCAAGGTAGGGAAACAATCGTGATAAGGCAGCAGGTCAAAAAGGGATGCTGAGATGCATAGACAGGGGCATCACCAGCAAGAAAAGAGAGGTCAACATCCACTGTACAAGACACTAGTGAGGTCCCACCTGGAGTACAAAGTACAGTTATGGAGACCTTACCTACATAAGGACATAGAGTAGAGAAGGTTCAAAGGAGGGCAGCAAAGATGGTACAGGGATTGCATCACAAGTCCTATGAGGACAGGCTGAAGGACTTGAATATGTACTCCTGGGAGGAGATGATGGAGAGAGGGAATATGATAGAAAGAGGATGGAGAGAGGGGATATGATAGAAACATATAAGAACCTTACAGCAAGGAACAGGGTGCAGGAATACACTACTTTACAGTGAAAAAGATGTCCAGAACTAGAAAGCATGAGATGAGGTTAGAGGGAGGACGATTCAGAGGAAATTTGTGGAAGAATTTCTTCATAGAAAGGATGGTGGACAAGTAGAAAACCCTGCCAGAGAAAGTGGTGAGGGCTGAAACAATCACAGAATTTAAGAATGGTTGGGATAGACATAAGGGAACTCTGGAGGTCATGGGTAAGGGGCAACAGACTTCCAGAAAAACGTAAAAGGAACTTACAAGCTTAAACGGCAGACTGGGTGAGCTATAGGCCCTTATCTGCCTACAATGTCTATGTATCTATGTATGACCTAGTAGTAGTTCAGCCACAGAGATGCGCAACACAGAGTCTACAGCAGTATGACCTACATAGAAACATAGAAGTTAACAGCAGATAAGGACTGTGTGGCCCACCTAGTCTGCCCATTTTGCCTACCTATTTCAAATCACAGATCCTAGCTGATCTGCAGCTCACCCTTTTTCCTGTCTCTGGGTACCCTTATCTCAATCCCATGCATTCTTGAATTCCTAACTGTTTTTTGACCTCACCACCTCCTTTGGGAAGCCATTCCAAGCATCCACCACTCTAGTAGTACTTCAGACACAGAGATGGGAAACACAGAGTCTGAGATGTGAAGCCCCTCAAAATTAGTGAGGCACGATGGCTTTCAAATAGAGTCCTTCTGTCCTGTCTCTACCCTTATTAGTCCTTGCTTTCTTAATATTTTTTGAATTAAAAAATATATTTTTCAAAAAGGAAAAGAATTATTAAGTTGTTGGATACTAGTGATATTTATAAACTTTTTTAATTTTTTTATTTTGCAAGAAAAACAGACTGAAACTAATACCTAACCTAATCTATCACTACTAGAGATGTGCGAAGCCCTCAAATTTCACTCTGTGGAAAATGTTGTGGATTGCATGCATTACATGAGGCACAATCCATGGAATTCACAGATTGTGGAGCACAGGATCAATGGAAGTGGAATTTCACGGGTGAAATTCCACACTTTGCACACAAATTACACCTATAAACACGAAAACAAAAACAAATATACCTCCTCCCTGGTCTCTAGTGGTCCCCCAACTGATCACCAGCCACTCCACCCATTGCTGGCCAGTCAGTCACAATGTAAAACATATATATCTATAATAGATATATATGTATAAATATATATATATATATATATAAAATCACATGCCCCCACAATAGCAGCATCATGGTTGCATATGAAACACCACAGAATATATGCTGGTCCATCTTTAGCAGATGCATGGTGCGAAGTCCACATAGCTTTGCAAAGGGTGCTTTCTGTTAGCACCCTTTGCAAACTGTGTGAGAGGCCTTTCGGCACCATGCAATTCTGCTTAAAGTTGGACCAGCATAATATTCTGTGGTGATTTGCATATGCAGCCCATGATGCTTTGCATTGTGTGGGCATGTGTGATTTTGTATTTTCTTGAAACTTGGCTTCCCAGCCAAATGCCCTTTGGGGTAACCCTTGCCTCAGTGTTTATGCACAGAGATTCTTTGTCTTTTATATATATATATATATATATATATATATATATAGATAGATATATGTATATATAATTTTTTGTCAAGTAAATCTCTGGTGTGTGCCCCCTTCCCAATCACAGGCCATAGGTGAAATTAAAAAAAACACCCCAGGCCCCCACACACCCCTGCCGATTGCTGGCCAGTCAGTGGATATGTCAAAATATAACATACATTTTTTTAAAATTTAATCCCTGATGTCTAGTGGCCCCCACTCCCCCCACCTACTCAGGGAGTACACATCAGTGCCACCACACCACTCTGCTCCCCCATCCTTATCTCACCTCCACCTGGTCACCAGCACAGCACTCCACTCACTTTCATGGCCAGCAGCCCTACTGAGCATTTAATGAATGAATGTGTCCTTAGGCAAGCACATGCCCATTCATTGACAGGCTCAAGCTCATGGTCATTTCAGGACTTTTTAAAGGGAATAGAGGAGAGGAAGAGCTGCTGTGGTCACCGGCAGGGGGGGGGATGGGGTAACAGTGTTGTGGACCGGAGGGCCTGGAGTGTTTTTTTATTTCACCTGTGGCCTGTGATCAGGGGGGACATCAGAGTTTTATCACAAAATATATATATATTTAACATTGTGGCTGACTGGCCAGCCATGGGGGGGAGTGGCTGACGATCAGTGGAGGGAGGAGGACACTGGACACCAGGGATTTGGGATAGGTTACTGCTTCTTGCTTTTGGGGGGAGGCGGTTAAGTGCAATTTGCTCTTACAAACCCCCAAAAGCAAGGCAAAGTAACAAATTGTGAATTTTTCAGCAAGAGACGCAATTTCGAAAAATGATCCGCAGATGCGAAATTTGTGACTTCACTGGGAATTCGCCAGTAGAATTAAACTTTGCTGTATCTCTAATCACTACTACAATTTTTTTGTTGCTGGATGATTTCATGAGAACTGCACCTGTCTCATGGCATTGAAGCTGGCAGGCCATGCTTTTTGTAGTACCCCTAAAATCCCTTTCCTGTCTCCTTTAGTTTTTCTAAAACTAAGAAAACATCTGCACTCAGCTGTTGAATTTGTTGGTCTCTCTCTCTCTCTCTCTCTCTCTCTCTCTCTCTCTCTCACTACTCTCTCTCTCTTTCTGACTAACAAAAAACTAAATTATTTGTTTTTACTGTGGAGTCTGCACATACACAAACATAGGTGGAGGAGTGATTCAAGAACTGGAAGCCAGAATAGAGGATGTCAAGGTATGACAGTGTCACTGTATTGGAAATCATGTTATTGATGCTGTGCACAGTTTCTGATACTGTCAGAGGTTCACAGCATACCACAGTTTTAGGTCGTTAACCAATTTGAGGGGTATTTTTTATTTGTGTCAACTCTCTGACAGAAGAGTTTAATCAGCAGTGCATGATATAGTTTCCTGATTTCTACTTGTTTGCTACCTCTTTTTCTACATTTTGAGTCTGCTTTGCCACTTTATGTTACTGTTGAAATAATAAATGCAGTTTCCTTTTTATGGCTGTGGACAGAACCATCCTCCTTTAGCTTGAAAAAAGAGCTTTCTGTGGAAAACATTTTTTAGAACTTTTCAGTGTATTTTTCCATAACTGCAAATCTCTATGGCAGTCAAAATAATATTCCCTTCTTTCTTAGCTGTTTTTCTCTGAGAGTAAATGTGCACACCTTCCAAACAAATCTGAATATATTTAATACTATTCAAGGTGCACAAAAACAACCAGCATGAAAGCTGTTCAGGACAAATAGACCATTCACATGATGGTAGTCACTAATTTGTATTCTTTATATTTTGTAAAATATGGTCTTCCAAACAACCTCATTTTTTTCTGTCTGGGTGAATACAATAGGAGTCATACCAATCAAATGTAAATATCTCAGGAAATATAGAAGGTATCAACATACAGCCAGCATGGAGTTGTTCAGGACAAAACAACCTTTCAAATGAGGGTAGTCACTAATCTGAATTCATTAGATTTTTGTTTAAATATAGCAATCCAAAAGGTGAAAATTGTGAAGAAAAATAAAAATTCAGGTAATCAGATGGCCATAATCTAAACAATATAATTTGTATAGCTTAATGAATAGGATCATTTAAGAGGTATTTTGGTCCTGAACAACTTTCATATTGATGATTTATATGTAATGTGTATACTTTTAGAGATATTTACATTTGTTTGGCATAACCCCTATGGAAAATGAAAACTGAGGTAATCAGATTGCCATAGTTAAAAAATATAAATTAATAGGCTCATTTGAAAGGTATTTTTGTCCTGAACAACTTTCATACAGGTTTATTATCTGTAACTCGTATACTTTTAGAGATATTTATATTTATTGGGTATAACCCCTATTGCACTCCTAAACAGCCTCAGCTTTGCAAATTACTACACCGGTTAAGTGAAATTCTAAACAAGACAGTACAATTTCCATCAAAAGAAAGCTATCCCAAGGTCAAATTTCACTGACTTGAATGTTCACTCACTGAGAAAAGCTATAAACCAACTGAAGCTTCATTTAAAAACATCTGTGTGTGTCTATGCTAGCATTAGTAAATGACAATGATTAAAAACACAAGGAAAATAAGCTTAAAGAGCAGTTGACACCTTCAGGAGAACTTTAACAAAACATAATATTTAGGTAAAGTTCAGCTTGTATTTCACATTAGTTCTTTATTCCTCCTCCCCATTATTTACTGCTGAGGTCATTTGTATGAAAACAGAATTTTTGTTCCTAAACAGTTCATCTATTTCTGTTGCTATCTCCCTACCTGAGGTCATAATGCACTGCTTGTGACATCACAGTTACTTTCATGACAACAGATTGTGATGTCACAACAGAGCATTATGACTTGAAATAGGAAGTAAATACCATTTTCCACAAAAACATCACTATCTCTTCCAAAGTGTATATCTGTGGGATGTGCCACATACTTTAAAATCCTCCTTTTGCATGGTCTTTGCCCAGTGAACATTGGTGTCCATCCACAAACCACTTAGCCCAGCCTGAAACTCGAGATGGAAATCCTTCCACCCTTTGCCCCAAATAGCCTCTGCCATTTCTTCAGGGTTACTCCAAATGAGTCTCCAATCCCAATGAATTGCTAAAGACTCAAGCTTTAACTTTAAATTCAGCAAAGTTGTGGTGAAAGGGTCCTGACCAGTGTGATCTAGCCTTATCTAGGGCACACACACCTCAGTCAACTTCCCTCAGAGAACAGTTTCAAAGTCTGTACTCACAGATTAGTTATTCCTTCCTCCCAGTCATGGAAAGAACAAAAGGCACCTTTCTTTCTCTGGTAGCTGTTGGATTCTACTGTTTGTTCTTCCTTTAGGCATCTGTGAACTTCAGGCGCTTCAGGGGTTTGCCCCTTGTATCCACAATAACTGCATTCCCTCCCACTTCCCCTTGAGTGAAACTAAAGAGTCCTGCAGGTAAACAGAAGATTTTACCAAACTAGGGTGAGAAATAACAGGGCTCCTTTTGACAGAGCCCCAATGGCAGACCTACTGCCACTCTGACTGCCACATTTGAACTTACTGATGAACATTCTAAGCTCCTCAAGAACAGCTGACTCTAAAAGGTTACGCTGCTGTGAGAGTTCTAAATGACATACTCATCCTTCTCTCAGAGTAGCTGAGTAAACAATGATGTCATTGTGTAGCAAGCCCCTAATGAGCTCCCCACCAGCTGCCTCTTCCTACCGGCCTAAGACTATTACTAATGGGATTCTAGTAACCTGAGGGGATTGAGTTGTTACACGTAGTTATGTTAGCACAGCCATGTTGCACAAAGCTGACTCCAGGGTAAACTGCACATGTGCGAGTATCACGCATGCTCAGTACTGTAATAGCTTCATTATTACAGCTGACTCCTGTGGTGCGAGAGCACAGCACAATCTGTTCACTGCTCTTGCTGCTTCTAAAAGCTCTCCACAGCTATATTGGCTCTGATCAGAGTTTGGTAATATGGCATGGACCAACTTTATTTTAGTAATTTCCTCTATTTTTAAGCACTAATTGCCCAAGATCAATTTTCATGTGGCTGTAATGAACTAACATATAGTAGGCACTGCTCCTTGACCTTATGGGACAACAGGTGTACAAATACATCTGAGAAAACTGATGAAAACCTGGTCTGAGCTGTATTAAGGTGTGTCTTTTATTATTTAGGGAGCAGTATAGGGCAGTGGTTTAAGGCTCTAAGCTGCAAATCTGGTGACATTCAGCAGACCAGACCTGGGTTTGAATCCACAGTTTCTACTGCATACTGTGTGACCCTGAGAAAGCCACTTAACTTCCTGCTCCCAGTCGCTACTGTAAAAAGCTTTCAACAGTGTGCTACTCCTGGTTAAACAACTACATAAAAATATATATATTTCAGATTTAAAATGGGGAAAGAAGGGTATCACATAAGTCAGGCGATAGAGCAATGTGAAATACAATAAAAAAGTATAAATCAAAATGTCACCTCTATCATGCACTGATGCTTTTAAGGAGAACTGCATTGAACCTGTAAACAATTTTTTTTATTAATATTCTTTGGTAATTAGGTAAGGCCCACTGGGCACAACTGCCAGTTTTCAGGGGCAGATCAGGAGCACTGGGGAGAGTAAGTGATTTGCTCAGAGTCACACAATATGCAAGTGGAGGCTGTTGGAATAAAACCCAGGTCTGCTGGGTGTACCAAGCCCTTTCACAGCTCATCATGCTAACCTCTAGGATACACTGGCTGGTCCTTCAGGGTCAGCTGATTTTAAAGCACTGGTTCCAGTTTGTTATTGTTCCCTTGGTACAGGCTTTTTAGTGAACACAGTGGGTGTTTCTGATTTGATCTCTGATGTTAAGTGCTATTTTGGAGCTGTGTGAAGTACTTTATGTCCCCCTTTGCCATAGAGTTCCATAATAGAAAACTGATGCATTGAGCCAACAATGGAATAGCTGATTAAGGGAAATAGAAACATAGAAACATAGAATTTGATGGCAGATAAGGACTGCTTAGCCCACCTAGTCTTCCCATGTCCCTACCTAATGGATAAGCTGCAGATCCTAGTTAACCCAACAGCCTACTTCCTCCTACCCCCACTAGAACTGCCTTATGTCTGCCCCATGCATTCTTGATTTCCCCCACTGTTTTTGACTGTACAACCTCCTCAGGAAGGCCATTCCATGCATCTACAATCCTCTCTGTGAAGAAATACTTCCTCACATTACCTCTGAACCATCCCCCCTCTATCTTCAAATTGTGCCCCCTTATTCTTGCACATCTCTTTTTCTGAAAGATGCTACCCTCTTGGACTTTGTTGATTCCTTGAGGTATCTGAAAGTTTTATCATGTCCCCCTTTCCTCGAGGCGATCAGCTTAAGCTCCTTTAGTCTTTCTTCATTATGTTTCCTGGTGCAGACTGTGCACCATTTTATTTGCCCTCCTCTGGACAGCCTCCACCCTGTCTATGTCTTTGTGGAGAAGGGGTCTCCAGAACTGTACACAGTACTCCAGATGTGGTCTTACCAACTGTCTGTACAGAGGGACAACTATTTCCTATTTTCTACTAGTGATGCTTCGCCCTATGCATCCCAGTATCCCCCCAGCCCTCCTTACTGCCTTCTCACATTGCTGGACCACCTTTGGGTTGTCTGATAAGACTACCCCTGGTCCCTTTAAATTTTTTGTTGTCAGTATCTCACCCCCCATTATGTACTCTTCCCCTGGGTTTTTGTTTCCCAGGTGCACTACTTTGCACCTCTTTGTGTAGAATCTTAGCTGCCATACATTTGACCATTTCTCCAACCTTGCCAAGTCCCTTTTCATCCTTTCCACTCCACCTTGCATATCAACCCTGTTGCAGATCTTTGTGTCATCTGCAAAGAGACATAATTTCCCTTCCAGTCCCTCTGCAATGTCACTTATAAAGACATTAAAAAGGACCTTCTCCAGTACTGAACCCTGTATCCCACTAGTGGCACCTCTTTCTTTACTGTGGACTCCATTTACTATTACCCACTGTGTCCTGTTGTCCAGCCAGTGTTTTACCCAGGCTACCACCCTGGGACCCACTCCCAGGCTGGCTAATTTGTTTATTAGTCGTTTTGTGGGCTGTGTCAAATGCCTTGCTAAAGTCTAGGTTAGGCCATGTCACAGCCCTCCCTGGTCTACTACTTTGGTCACCCAGTCAAAGAAACCAATTAAATTTGTTTGACATGACCTTCCTGCTGTGAATCCATGCTACCTTGGGTCCTGTGCCCCACTTGCCTCTAGGTACTCAACAGTTCTTTCCTTCAGAAGTGATTCCATCATTTTCCCTACCACTGAGGTCAAACTGACAGGTCTACAGTTTCCTGCCTCTGTCCTGCTCCCACTTTTGTGAAGGGGAATCACATCCACCCTCCTTCAGTCCTCCGGTGCCACACCATCCTCCCATGATTTATTAAAAAGGGTAGTCAGTGGTGTTACTAGTTCTTCCCTTAGTTATTTTAGAATTCTAGGGTGAATCCCATCAGGCCCCATTGCTTTATCCACCTTCAGTTTTAAAAGTTCTTTCAGAACCCTTTCTTCTGTGAAAGGACTGATATCAACCCCCTCCCTATCCAGAGTGCTTCTATTGACTGGAATAGGTATCTTCCCTGCTTTTCCATTGTGAATACTAAGCAGAAGTATTCATTCAGTATCCCTGCTTTTTCACTATTGCTCGCTGCGAACCACCTTCCTCTTTATTCAGCCTCAGTATCCCTGCCTTAGTCTTTCTTTGCTTCCTAATGTACCTATAAAAGGTTTTATCCCCCTTCTTAACCGAGTTGGCAATCTTTTCCTCAGTTTGGACCTTTGCTATTCTGACTGCCTTCCTCACTTCATTCTGCTTTAACTGGCTGGTACAATTCTCTGTCCCGCTCCTTCTGTGTTTCCTTATACTTCCTGAATGCTATCTATTTCTCCCTTACCTTTCCCACCACTTATTTTGAGAACCATAGTGTTTTTCTCTTTCATTTTGATTTGTTTATTTGCTTCACATAAAGGTTTGTTGTCTCTGTGATGGCAGTTTTGATGTTTCCCCATTGTTGCTCCACCCCACCTTCTTGCCTGTTTGCTAGTGCTTTTCTGAGGCACTCTCTCATTTTGACAAAATCAGCCCTCCTGAGGTTCAGTACCTTCACTTTTATATGGCTTGACTCTACAGCTAAGTTTATCATGAACCACGCTGTTTGGTGGTCGCTTGTTCCCAGATGGCTACCCACTTCCAGATCGGAGGGTAATGAGTACCAATGCCCATAGTCTAGGTAAAAAGTGCCTCGAAATACTCTCCATCCCCATTTGAGAGTTCCAGGTCTAAGATTGCTCCCTCCCAAGTGGGTTCCAAAACTAACTGTCTGAGGCATGCCCCCTGTAGGGCATCAAGAATGGCCTTGCTTTTGGATGTGGCTGCAGCAAAGGTGTTCCAGTTAACATCTGCCATAGTCAGGTCCCCCATCAGCAATATCTCCCCTTTCTCTGCCATCCCAAGGATGCCTTCTATCTTTTCCTTGTCCATTTCCCCCTCCTGAGAGGGTGGTCTGTATACTCCTCCTGTGCAGGTTGTGGTGCCATTTCCAGTCTCCAGCATGACCCACAGTGCTTTCTCTCCTCCCTGTTTACCCTTTAGTTCTGCTGCTTCAATCCTTTCCCTTACATAGACAGCTATTCCTCCTCCTCCTACTCTTCTTCCCTCCCTATCCCTCCTGTAGATTGTGTACCCTGGTATGTTAACATCCCAGTCATGGTTCTCTGTGTACCATGTTTCTGTGACTGCCACAATATCCAGGCATCCCTCTTCCATCAAGGCCACTATTTCGGGGAACTTTTTACCTAGACTACGGGCATTGGTACTCATTACCCTCCATTTTTTTATGGCTTTATTTTTTTTTTGCCCCATCCCTGTCCTTACTGCCTTTGTCTTTTTCTAATTACCCCTGCCCTTCTCCTTATTGACTACTCTATCTTGGTGTTTACCTCACTAACTATCCTGATTTTCTTGGGGGGGGGCTATGATTTCCCTTCTCCTTTTCAGTGCCTCCCCCCTTGGCTAGTTTAAATGCTTGCCAATGAGGCATTTAAATCTATCACCTAGGATCTGGTTCCCCTCCTGGATAGATGCAGACCATCGTGTCTATACAGGCCTGCATCTCTTCAGGTGGAGCCCCAGTCCCCAGTGAAGTCAAATCCCTGAGCTCTGCACCAGTTTTTCAACCAGTCATTGAATCCTATGGTGTGAGTACATAGTTCTAAAATGTTATGTACTGTACCACTTGTGTTTGAATCAGAAGCACCCAATAGGATAATTAAAAAGCATGTAGAGATTAAACAGTTACAGAATCTAAACCAGTATTTAAAATGTGGCTTTTACAGGAAAAAAGTGACATACAGGATTAGCACAGTTCCCCTTTAAGTAAACCTTTGTACAAAATGGCTACTGCTGCATTATCATGTACTGCACATAACTGTCATTGCTCAGGACCTCGCTGCTTGCTAATTTTGGTTCCCTGGACACATTTTTGTTTTCCACATTTATCCACCTTCAGTAAAATCACAGGCTGCGGCAGCCAGCCCATCATTCTGGCAAATTCCATCTCCCTGTATTTTTATTTGTCCACAAAATGTAACCGATTCTTCATTCCCCAATAAAAATCCCAGACGGCCAGCCACAGCTTGCCAATTCCATCTCACCCCACCACCAGCACTACACACCAGTTTAGAATATTGTCTCCCAACCACATAAAACTCCATTCTCCAATGAAATCTCAAGCTGCCAGCCCCAGCTTGCCAATTTCATCCAACCCCTTACACATTTTTAAATATGCTCTTCATTGGAGACACTACATTTATTTTCCTTCTTACCCCTCCCAAGGCCCAGCTTGCCAATTTCACAAACCCTACATTTTAAATACACTTTTAATCTATTTTTCATCCTTACCCCAAGCCCATCTTGTCAATCACACAACCCCCTCCATTTTACATATGCTTTTAATCTAATTTTTTCATCCTTTTCCAAGGCTCACCTGGCCAGTTTCACAACATCCATAATGTGGAAACATATAATTTTATTGCAGGAGACCAAAGGTTCATCAAGTCTACTATTAGTATGCAGCCTCACCCACTGACCTTTTTATTTTTTATCTATTTTTCCCTTCTTAGCCTGATTCCAGGCCTGGCCTGCCAATCCCACAACCCTTCACATTTTAATTACATTTTACCTTTAATTTTCTTTCCTACCTAACCCAGGCCAAACTTGCCAGTTCCACCACAAGCATTACATTTTAAATAGGCTTGTTTCCTCTATGACTTTACCCTAGTCATCCCAGCTTGCCCCCCCCCCACACACGCACTCACACACATTTCAAAATATGAATGTGGTCTTTATTTTCCTCCTTACCTTACCAATGGAGAGCTTGCCAATTCCAATCCCTACAAATACATATGAAAAAGAAAAAAAAACAATTTATGATCATGCCTTGACTGCTGCTTTACATAATTCAGGCTGAATCTGTATGGGAGAAATTTGTTGATTCACAGGACACTTCAGTTTTGCTGCTGCAAAGAACTAATGCTGGGATGTCCCGCTGACTCTATTGAGTGCACACAAACCAGGTCCACACTCCACAAGTCTGCTGCACTTAAGACAAGTTCCACTGTGGATTTCTTTGTTCTTGTCTACCACACCACCTTGTAAGTAACACTTGCACTGACTGACCACAAACTCAAACGCAATGTTCTGAGATCCAAAGAAGTCAACAGTCAAAAGAACAAACCATCCAAGCATCCTTTAGCCACTATTACCAAGCTTGCACAAGCAGGATTTTTAAACTTCCTACTGCTGAGTGGTCATTTAGTCCAGAAGGGTCACCATTGCCATGTCAGAATGTTTAAAAGGGAAGGACCAGGGAGGCTACAAGGAGTAGGGGGAGGGTGGCAAAATAGCTGCACCACTGGATGTGAAATGTAGGTGGCAGTGTGAATGGTGACCAAAGAGAAAACATTGTTTCAATGGGGGTTGGGGAGGGGTTGCCAAACAATCAATCCCACTACAGTGTGTGCGTGTGTGTGTGTGTGTGTGTGTGTGTGTGAGAAAGAAAAGCAGCACCTGAGGAGGGGGTGAAAGGAGCCAGAAGTCCCTTTCAGGCTTTCATCATCGCAGGGGCAGAACAGATAGGAAGAGATTTGGAGCAGCAAGAAACAGGGTAGCAAGGGGCCCACATGGAAATGGGTTCATGGTGGCCCCGGTACTAAGAGCAGTATACCGTAGTGTGCAAACTGCAGTTTTTACACACTGAATATTCAGCCATAATATGATAGCATTTATTTTAATTGAAAGAAAGTTATTCCTTTACTGGTCTTAGAGTTATGATACCCAACTATTTTCGAGACTTTAGTCCCACTAATTAAAACTAAACCAATGGTAAGCTCAACACTCTGCCAAGACACCTTCAGGGCTGGGTGTTGCGCTTTTCTTACTCTATTTCCCTTTTTAAAGACAGTGCTTGTGAGATACCAGGAAGCAAACAGATAATGATTCATCCTGGTATGTCACAAGAACTGTGAGATACCAGGGTGCAAACAGATAATGAGGCATACTTTCAGGAAATAGTTTGTAGTGTAATGATGGCGATTACTGTAAGTGACATTGGATGGGCATCAGGGGTGGGGGCCACTAGACTACCAGTGACTCTATTTTTTTTTTAATATCTCTTTACTTGAAACAGATTTTTTAGTTACAAAGTGAGACCAATACACTAAATAGACAGAAACAAATGACATGGCCATCATTAAACTATATCCATCAGTAACTGACAAATTGGATACGTCCCTGTTTTGGCCATTTCACATCCACAAAAACTAGGTACAAGTGGTGAAAGCATACAATGATCTATTCCCCAGAATCCCTGTCTATGTAAACAAGAGTGTTCCAGTGGGAAGGACTGTCCCATTCAAATTCTGGAATCCCTAACCACTCCTGCTCTGTCCCCCATCATATCCCTTCAAGTTCATGGCACAATGTCTGGGTCTATTTCCAGGGTGTAATTAATGTACTATGCCCATATTTCCTCAGATAGGCCCTGCTGTTACCAGAAACACTATTAAGTTGCACATTTGGGACTGGCAGGACATCAGGAGGAGACAAAGGGGGGACCACTAGATTAAGAGGGCCTTACAGCTCCTGCTGTCAGTATGCTACCTGGCACTTGCCTGGGGGAGGAAGAAGGGTCAACATGCACAGTGTTGCTTTGATAAGGGCAGCATTCCATAAATGTTAATTAGCACTGCCCTAGCCACCTGTTAGCACTTCAGAACCCTCTCCTCTGAATATACCACTGTGCCACGTGATGCAAGACTGTTCACTTACTTACATGGGTACAGCAGTATAGAACTTTCTGAGATCATAGACGAGTGCAGATAAGGCCCACAAGGTCAACCTAGTCTGCCTGAGGCCCCTCCAGTATATCTTCTATTGGGAGGTCACAAACCCCTGCCTCCCTCCCCTCAAGAATACACGTGTTTGTCCATGTATGCTTAAACTGCGTGACTATTTCAGCCCCCATAACCTCTTCCAGCAGACCATTCCAGGCATTCACCATCCTCTCCATGAAGAAGAACTTCCTCGTGTTGCCCCTCACCCTGCCTCCCAGAAGTTTCACGCAGCGCCCCTGGTGTTAGAAACTCTGCTATGGTGAAACAGCCCATCCCAATGAGTCACGTTGATCCCCTTTAAGTATTTAAATCAAACAATTTTTATAACCATTCCTGAGAAAAGGACACTGCCTCTTTAGTTACTGTCCCCCATTTAGATAAAATAAATGCAATCCAAATGAGAAAAGTTTCCTTCTTGCCCTCACCAGTTCCTCATAAACAGTGTTTGATCAGTCTTATCAGTGGCTGTACTAACTAAGCAATTTCAAAGCAAACCCTTGCTGCCGGACAATACATAGATTTATTTATTTAGTTTTTGATTACCAGGTAAGTGCTCTAGACAAAGAAATTGCCCATTTTCAGTCATGACCTGGGTGAGTTACTGACATAGGTAAATGCATGTCACATCACAATGGTTACTATTATATAATACAGGCTTGAGTCAAACACATTACAGTATAGACAGGCATGGTGATACCTACTGTACAAGAGAAATTAGACATTACACTAGGCTATCCATAGACACAGGGTAATACACAATACAGTTTCAAAGAGAGAGACCATATGGTATAAGTAAATAGAGAAACTATTCCAGACAATCTCGCGGTTGGATACCTCAAAGCTACATAGACAATGGCAACAGAAAAAAGCCTGCTGGCCCATTCAGTCAGCCCACCCTACCTAACTAAGGCAAAAATCGGGCTGGTGCACTCAGTAAAGGTTCGGTGTTAAAAAATGAATGAACCAAGGAAAGAAGTAAATAACAGCACTCCAGGCTCAACATTTGAATTAAATCTTTTTTATGTAGATTTTACTTTATGACAAAAAAGCAGTGTTCATTAACACACTTATTCTACGACAAAATGTTTGTTCACATACCACTAAGAGTGCAGCCCAGTGCTTCGAGGTCCCAAAAATCTAATTACTCTGCACTGGTCCTAGTGGCCATCCTTCCCTTTTGCTTCTGCCTACCATTTTTTAACTAAGTCCATATGCCTGTCCCTAGAGGTGGTGTCAAGGGTTAGGTGGCATTATTGGCACATGGTACTGCAGCTTTAACATAGAAGTTAGTTGGAATAATTGAACACTATCAATCATTTTTTGGACAGAGGTCTGGATGTTCCATTTTGAAGAATGTATAATATTTTTACTTAGCAAAGTGTCCAAATACAATCACAATGAAGCAGGATATCTACCAAACATTTACAGGTTTAAAATCAGCAGTCCAGTAGCAAACAAATATGAATACAGAGCTACTAAGCGATATGCTGAAGTTTCTCCTTACTTGGGGGGGGGGGATTAGAAGAGGTGGGTTTTGTCATTGTTGAGGTGAAGCCTATTTTACCATTACACATAAAGGAGGTAGCCAGGTAGGATCTGAGGGTAGCCACTCTCCTTCTGTCATACCAGCTTCCTCCAAACTGATCACAGAGAGCAACTAGAGGAACTTTGTATTCTGACCGTAAGGAGCACGTCAAACAAAAAAAAGCAGTAAAGAAACCTGTTCCATTGCTGTGATGAAAACTGCATGGATTTCTTTTGGTGTGGTCCAGGGTTTGCGTTATCATGCACATGTTTTCATTTCAGAGCAGAGATAAAAATAATAGTGCTCAATTCTTTCAACTAACTTTCAAGTTAGAGACTCAAAATCACATGCCATTAACGCCACCCCCAACTCCCTGCAGAGTTTACATTATACCCTTATTGCAGAATTTTGAAATGTAACCCAACTTTCTCCTGAGATAAAAAAAGAAAGCTGCCTGAAGACTTTCTAATTTTTTTTTAATGTCCGCTGGCACTCCCTCATAGTAACTAGTAACTGGGGAGGCAATCTGTAAACCAAACCTGAAAAAGCCACATTAAAACAAATTGTTTCACAGTGTTCTAACAAAGACATTACCCTGTCCTACCCAACACACACTCATACACACTGTACATGCACTGTAAAATTACTTTTAAATGTGTCTTGGAATAAAAGATTACCTTCAGAAGATGTCAGAAAGTATGAGAAGGGAGCCTGGAAAGTCAAGACTGACAAACTTTTTTGAAAACTATTCCTGAGCTGCAGTCCCACCCTCACTTCTCAAGCTCACTCTCACAACACATACTAACTTCCTGTGACCTGTGTCCTTCGAAAAATCTGTCCAGCAACACAAACAGTGGAGATTTAATGCTAGGTCTCGGGCCAAAGAAAATACCAGTTGAGGGGAGCGGGAAGAGGCTTCTTCCATAAGGGGAGACAGAGAAAACTACACTAAGTGCACTCATGTCTTAAAGGAGATAAGGGGCTCGATTCTCAGATGTTCAGGAATGCCACAAGCCCCTGATGCTCTGAACAGATGGTGCATGGAGCTTGTGACATTCCCAGGCTGGCAATCGGGATTCTCGTGCACCACATGCAGCCAGTTAGACCAGTTTTTTGCAGGTCTAACATTGTGTCAATCGGGGGATCATGTTAAAGGGTTTGTGCCACATATTTGGCACAAGCCACCATAGAGGATGAAGTGTCACAAATACATGCCACCTTCGAGAATCCAGTGCAAGATGGGTCATAGTGTTAGGCGCAGCACCGTTATTGATGCAGACTTGATGTAAGCCTTGCATCCACCTTCAAAAATTGAGCTCTAGGACTGCACTTAACATTCTGTGTTGAAGAAAAGATAGCATGCAGGAACAGTTTGTTGAAAGGTCTTGTCAGAACATTTAAACAAGCATTTGTCAATGCCAAATGTTGGCTTGCTGCCATTGGTAGTGCAGGAGTTAGAGAGATGCAGCATAGGAATGGCAGTCAGTACTGAAGTGATGCCAACCCACCCCCACCCTGCAGAGAGGGCCAGGCATTAGGGAGTCCCTTTGGGTGTTTGGTAGTGCAGTGCAGGAAAACATGTTGGGCAGGATGTGAAAAATGACAGCTGTACAGTTCATAAGGAGGTGTAAAAAAATGCCAGTGTTGAAAATGTGGCATACAAATATACGAAATTTGCGGATTTACAAGGGTGCATGGGAAATATGCAACGCACGCTTGCAACATTGCCATTTTATGGGCGTTCAGCACCAAATTTTCAACATAGGCATTTTAGCACCTCTGCTCATGTACAGTGTCACTGTCATTTCCTCAGTGTCCCAAGAAGGGATTTCGCATAGCAACCACGCTATTCCGCGCCAGAAGTGCGAAAACACATTTTGGGCAGGCTATGTGAAATGACAGCTGTACTGTTCATCAAGAGGTGTGGAAAAAATGGCAATGGTGAAAATCCAGAGTGAAAATATCACAAATGCACGACGGTACGAGCGTGCATGCAATTTGTCAATGCACGCTTGTAACACAGTAATTCTATGCAGTATCAGCACCAAATTTTCAATATAGGCATTTTAGGACCTCTGCTCATGAACTGCATCACTGTCATTTTCATAATCTGGCCCAAACACTGATTTCCCACAGTGACTGCGCTATTGTGCGCCGGAAGTGCGGAAACACATTTCGGGCAGGATGTGGAAAATGACAGCTGTACTGTTCACAAGGAGGAGTACAAAAATGCCAATGCTGAAAATCCGGCATTAAAATATTGCGAATGCGTGAAGTTACGAGCCTGCGTAGCAACTGTGCAATGCACACTCGTAAAACAGGCATTTGTTGGATTTTTTCCACCAATTTGGAACATGGGCTTTTTGAGAGGCCACCTCATGAACACTGGCACTGTCATTTCATTAATGGGTCCCGAAAGGTGATTTCATGCAGTGACTGCGAAATCACCTTTTGGAGGCTTATTAACACCATGACAGTAATAGAATTAATGAGGAGGTGCCACAAAAACTCCATGTTGAAAATTTGGTGCCAAAATTCCAATAAATGCCTGAGATATGCAGCAAAGTTGAAAAAAACCCTATTCATTCCATTATACAGCTTACCGGCATTTCCTCAGTTCGTGGTTGGCTTTGAAGAGTGCAGACGTGTTCCCGGTCCACGGAAGATCGTCGTGCCAGACTCCAGAGGTAGTATGGAGTGAAGGAGGGTTGAGGGAGGCAGGTGTGCAGTGGGTGGGTGCGGGTGGGGAGGGGCATTGAGACTACGAGGGCGGTTTTCATTTCACGGGGGAAGAAAACCATTGTGGGACAGTTTTGTGTTGCAGAGCATTTGGCATGCTGGGATGGGCTCCCAGCGTGCCACCTAACTATTTTTTTTGGGGTGTCAGTAACCAGTAGGATTGGGCACCCTCGTCAAGCACACAACATAGGGTAATGCCAGCAGGGATTGGGCACCTGTTGGCAAACAAAGAAAGTGGGGTGGAGTTGAGGGGCTTGGGAACCCCCTCAACATTCAACATTTGGGGTATGCTGATGGGGAGGGCTCCCCATCAGCACACAAACACATGGGGGGTTACCAACAGGGATTAAATTTCGCTGTAGGCAGGGGTGAGGCAGCCACCCACCGTCGCCCATCCTCATAATGGTGGCAAGCATGGCAAGTAAAGGACCACTGTGTATGATGAGCTTTGCTCGGATTGCAGTGGATCTTTGCTTAGATGTGTTTGCCCCATTATGTATGCATGGTGTGGCGCCAGCATGCAGGCTGATTGGGGAATGAGGGACGGACCTACTGATGCATGCCCTGAATTCGCCCAACAGCGGCCGCGCCCCCCCAAACCCACACTACCGCAAGATGTTGCTTGCACAAGAGTGAAAGCCAACATAATAAAATGGGCTGCTTCATGATGGAGAACACACTACTGGGTCTCAAGGGTTGTTCATTCCTCTTCCCCCATTTGTGAATTAAATGTAAACAAACCAAGCAGCTACCACTCACTGCAACCCCCCGCTGTTATCTTCAGTACTGTTTCACTACTTATAACTCTGGTTATGGTGCCCATGAGATCGTAGTGCTGGGGCCTGGAGATGAGATCTTACATAAACTGCACATCGGTGCTTTATGACCGCTGCTTCTTCTTATCAGTTTCTCCCCATCTCTATGTTTTGTGACTGTTAGCAGGATGCCAGTCATGAAAGAAACAGAGAGCAGTTCTAAACCAGAAGACAGCTTTTGAAGTGCCCACCATGCCACCTGAACATTACAACAGCGTCACACACAGTGATGATGAACTGACAAATCAGCCAGTAGCCACCATAAAACTGCACTCCTCACATGGTCTAACCCCCCCCACCCCCACCGTGTACTTAGTTTTAACTAATGTGTGTGAGGTGGACCCAGGAGTCATATTACCTGCTTTGTTTGTTTTTCTTGATTGTTTTCTGAATCCCATTGCTATTATGCTACCCTCTTTGAAAGATATTGCCAGCTGCCAACACAGACAAGATAACAAAGGAGGCCAGCACCCACACAGATACTGCTTTTGTTCACTTTCTGCTTGCTGCCCTACCCTCATCTGCATAGTGGAGGTGAGACAGAGATAGCTTCAAATTAGCAGACTGCTCCTTTGTCTTACTTTATCCATGTGTGAAATCAAAGGACTCTTGGCAGCCAAGGGTCTGGACCATATTCACAACAGGCATAGAGATAATTTTTTTTTATTATTTCTGTACCCTGCCTTGACCTTGTTCAGTCATTTGAATTGCAGTACTGGTGGTGAGTGTTATTTTTTGATTTATTTGTTTGCTGCCTATAACCTGTTGCTGCTTGCTGACCTCTAGTTCCAGTACCCTCCCTGTACCCATTGAGGCATGTCACTGTCCCTCTCCTCCCCACACAGATGTCCATGGAACAGGCTGCTGCCCATCATCCAGGTTCTCCTTTCAGTGCCATCGATTACTGAACCAGACCACACTTCCGAACTGGGCCAACTCGCCAACTTGAGTCAAGCCATGAAAGGCTTGGTATTCTCAAGCAGAACCAAGTCAGCCCAGTTCAGGAAGGTATGGAAATATGGTAGAGCCAGTCTGCCCATCCCTAGTTAATGTAATGACTGGTGAGCCAGTTCAGGCTTGGGACTTCAACCAAAAGAGGTACATTAACACAGCATAATCCTTCTGATGGAACTGCCTTATTCCACTTATAAAATGTTTAGAAATGTTAGTTTTTTATCAGTATAGTAGTGTTGTAATCTTCTGCTATACCTTTATCTGGCTACCTTTAGAGCATTAGCATAATTCAGTGTGCTGCAAGGGTCAGGTTGCAGTTGCTACGATGCAGTAGTTGGGTGCAGCTGCACTGCAAGAGAGTGTATTATTTTGTTGCTTTAAATAGGTATTCCTGACTTTTAACTTCATATACAGTACATCCCATGTGATCAGTGAGGCTAAGCTGGAAGCTTGGTCTGTGTTTCCATTTCTTGCCATGTGATCTGATATCATGTGACCTCATTCCAGTGCACTGCAGGTCACTTGAGATTCAAGGAGGCAAATAGTTTCAGCTGTCCTTCATTTCTAGGTATGCAGATATTTTAGATTTTAGAGCAATGTTTGCCAAAGATTTTCCTGCTGGTTTAGTGATTTATGTATGCATATTTTCTTTTGATTTTAAGAATTCTAGTTTTTAAATATATTTTGTGTTTTTATTAGTTGCTTAAAATATTTTTCTTGTGTAAGCAGCACTGAGACTTCCTGGGTGTGGATTTGTGAGTATGAAGCACTGTAAGTTTTTTCAAAGTTGTTGGATGGATTTCCATTACAGTATGTGATTCCTGAGCAATGTTACTATGTGTGTGTGGGGAGGAGGGGTGTCACATGTTTTTTTTTTAATTTACATGATTTGTCATTGATGTTGCTGTGTTGTTTGATTTACATAGTGACCTTTTTGACCCTGAGAATATGTAATTAGCATGCTGACCTTTTTGACCCTGACTGATTGTGCTCTCGATTAATGCACCGCTATCATATCTTCTGAGCAGGAGTTTATGCTATGGTAATGCAGTACCATGTGATGGGGTCCTGACCAGTGAGGAGTCAGAACTAACCAAACAACATTTTATAAAGTCACTTAATGCTCCACTAAGGAACTTGTTGGCCAAGGAAAATTTCTCATTTCTTCCAGACTGGGACACATTCTATCAAAGAAATGACATTTTTGCCAGAGATGGGTTACACCTTAATAGAAGATGGGGCAATATCTTAGGATCCAGATAAAATAACGCAATTGATAAGGCTTTAAACTGACCTGTGTGGGACAAAATCATTAAAAAATTTAATAATGTAGTACTATCCAATGCGATTTATCTTCAGATCTACAGTATAAAATAATCCTAGTAAGGTCCAAAATAAATTGACGTGTTTACTTAAGTGCCAGAAGTATGTTCACCATAAGATTTCTCTTTGATAAATATGCAAAGACAGAGAAAGTTGTTTTCTATATAGCCTTTTTAGACCTTAAATCAGCCTTTGATAATGACACAGGGATCTGTTGTGAGCAATACTTAAATTGCTTGGTTTGGAACCAAACCTGTTTGGGATTTTAAAAATACTCCACAAAGACAACAGAGCATTTGTCAGAGTCACCAGAGAAGGTAATATTACCAAAGGAATTACAGTTAACAAGGTGTCAAGCAGGATGCCTTTTGGCACCCTTGCTTATCTATATATATATATATATATATATATATATATATATATTGAACTGATTACACATAAGTTGAAAGAAATAGATACCTTCACTCCCCAAATTGTCGATCAAAAAATAAGAATTCTCTGTTATGCAGATTACATCATTTTTTGTTCACAGACATCATTAGGTTTAAAAAGAGCAATCAGGACAATGATCGTAGAACTAGCAAAAATGGATCTACATATTAATTCACAAAAATCCAAAATAATGATATGTAGCAACATTAGAAATAATGAAGCTCAGGCATGGAAGATTTGTGACTCAGAGTTTAAATTAACTAATACATATACATACTTCAGCCTGACTTTTGACCAAAGTGGTAACTGGAAGACACACATCTCCAATACTAAGATTCAAGCATACCAAGCATCGAAGGCAATCGTTAGGTTTCGCAAAATGTTTGCCAATAATTCCTTTAAAGCCCTAAAGCAGGCATTCAATGCTAAAGTCATAAGCATCCTACTATATGGGGCGGAGATATGGGTATTAGATAAGGCCTTGTTAGATCTGGAAACCATCAAGAATATTTTTTTCAGACAAATCATGGGCTTAAATAATAATGTAGCCACAGTCTTCATCAGAAGTGAATTTAATCTAAGATCTGTTCTTTTGATGGCCCAAATAAAGGCCATGAAACTATGGAAATAGATTGTCCTCCTAACTGAAAATAGAACAGTGAATTTATGCTGGAGAGACGCTCAGGTAAAAAAAGGGGCAAGTTGTTGGTTCTCCAGTTTAAATACAGTGCTAAGGAGTATGGGCTAATGTAAATCTGGTATGTACATGTCATTCAAAATATCAATGGCAATACCAAGATGACAATAGAAAGGTTGGAGGACACCTTCAAGTAGAATTTTGTAAATGAAAAGACTTGTACTATTACGGTACACATTGTAACTTGAAAATGCCACAGAAGAAGGAAAAATACTTGGAATTTTTAAAGAAAGAACTTGACAGAAATGAATACTGTAATTTAGGGCTGGTATTGTGTCAAATATATACAGCAGAAATACAAATCCCAAGCGAGGTAATGATGTAAACAACTGTAAATGTGAACCAGAGAGTCTATTGTCAGTCATACAAATGATTTTTGAATGCTCACTACTGCATGATATTAGAATGCAATGGCTGTATCTCTTGTGGTGAAAGTTTAACCAAGGCATTGAACTTGACATTCTTCAATGTATGCTGTTTTGTGATACTAATAGCCACATTTTTGTTGTTGCCAGTTTTGCTAGGTGTGCCCTTGGTAGACTAGGTACTTAGACCTTGTACTGGTGAAGAGGGCTGGCTAAGATTAGTTTGATATTTGTTTGCATTATATAGTTTCGTTGAATGTATTTTTGAACTAACAGCCAAAATGACTTATCAGCAGGGATCATGCATATCTATTGAAATCTCTTCTCTTTGTCTGCACTGTTTTTGTACCTTTCTTATTGATTATGCATAACCTTTAAAACACAATTTTAAATATTGTTTCAGTTTTAACTTGTATATGTTTATAGATTTTATACATACTTGTAATAAAGCTGATTCTGACTCAGAACCATAGTATGAATAGTAAACAGGATGAACTTCAGGTACTTGCTGTCATGAATGAATTTGACATTAGCACTATTACAGACCTTATGGGGTGACAATGTCAACTGGAATAAAACTACTCATGGCTATAAGTTATACAGGAGGGATAAGAACAATGAAAGGGGAGTGGAGTTGCCATATACTGTTCAGTATATCAAATATATTATGATATCATTGGAAATGTCTGATAAATAAAAACAAAACAACCCAGATATAGAATCCTTGTGAGTCAAACTACAGGAGAAAGAAGGTTATTGGGTTACGCTGGGTTTGATTTTTAGACCACCAACTAGCTCATATGAAACTGATAAGCAAATTAATAATGAAATTGTCTCAGAAATCATTAAACAAGACATTATACTCATGGGAGACTTCAACTTCTCTACTATCTTATGGGACTGTGAGATAAGAAAAACTAAACCAGAAGTTAATTTCTGAATCTTATTGCAGAAAATAACCTTTTACAACAAAGGCTGTGGAGTATACAGACAAAATGATATACTGACTTAGTCATTACACCCACTTGTATTACTTGGAAATAGTAGGGTTAGTATACCCTTCTCTAATTGGACCATAACAAGGTTAAAATCACCATCAATTGTAACAAGATCAAAGGCAAATGCCTGACTACCTATTACAATTTTACAAAAGCAAATTATGAAAACATTTAGGAATGCCTTAAAAATTGGGACTGGAAGAAAGAGGTAGTTGCTAAAAATGCCAACATCTCATGGTTACTACCAAAAAAAAAAAAACCTTCACAAGCTAGCACAGTCATATGTCCCAAAAAGCAACACTATATTAGTAAATGGGAAAAATATACCTGGTTCACAAACAAGGTTAACATGATTATACTGGTGCCAACTGCGACAGGGAGTTCCTGCCACTCTTTGAGGACTAACCTTTGCTTAAATCTGCTGCAACGGTTCTTCTAGTTCTATTTCTAGTCCATAAGGTTGGCCACCTTCCCTTTCTTGACTATGCTAAAGTGTCCACTTTAATTTTCCTTTTCCCTGTCAGGTCTTTGTACAGGGAGGTTATTGCTGTGACCTCTGAGCTGATATAAAACATCAGGCTGTGTTCCTCATTGTTGGATTTAGTATGCAATGGCACTATGTCATAAAATACATTGATGTACTGTATGTACCTTATGTGTATAGAACCTGTAAGTGTGAAAATACCATGGCACTAGGTGTTTTTGATAAAGGTAAAAAGTACTAGGTGACTATTATTTAAATTAAGTTGGTTGTGTTGTTAAATGCATGTAAATTGCTGTAAACTGAACAAGTCTGACATTTCAAGTTGATATGCATATATCCCATGATGCTTTGCATTATGAAAGTATGTGTGATGTTGTGTTTCTTTGAAACGTGGCTTGTTGTCAATGCCCTTTAGGGTAGTCCTTGTTTCAGTGCTTCTGCACTGAGGTTCTTTGTCTTTAGCTTGTTTTTGTTTTTTTTAGTTGAGTCCCCACCACCCAAGCAAACAAGGCCCACATAGGGGAGGCTAAATCTGAACAGGTAAGTTAGATCAGAGATCAGTGAGTCAGTAGGTGCTGGCTAAGTGTAGAGAAAATACTTGCATAGTCTGTTGCTACAAACTGATGTACTGGAGAAGGGTGTCTCCTTGACCCCACAACCCCAATCCACCCACCCCACTCCACACTCCCAGCAGGCCCAGCCCCCTGCCTCACCCAAACTATTTCCAAGGCACAACACCTATATACCTCAGTGGGCAGCAGGGGGGCAGTTAAAAGGGTGGAGGTCCCTAAGCCTGATGGGAGAGTAGTACCAGACCATCAAAGATCTCTGTCAACACATAAGTACCATCACTTAACTAGCATCAACAAGTATTAAAATTACCAACAAAACACTCACACACACGCACATGATCACACACAAACACTTCAAACAGCACCCATACAAATAACCCTCTCCCCCCCAAGATATAACACAGAATAAACCCTAACCAATACTACAAATCAAAAATAATAGTAGTGATCTTATAACTGAATTAAGACAGTCACATTCTGACCAAAGTTCAGTGTCCCAGCAGAAGTTAGAAGTGACCAATGTATTGAATCGCTGGTCCACTGTGAGTCAGAAAGAGCATGCCAAGGCTTTATAATGCATTTAAATGAAGGTGGTGCTCTCACCACCACCTTCACCTACAAAAAATGTCCAAAAAAACTGCGGCACTCTCACTACCACAGTCTTGCTGTTATTAGGTGCCAGATAAAATGAAAACACAATGAGGCCCTTTCACTGCCTCCAGTTCAATTGTATGTTAACTCCAAAGTCCAGAACCAGCCCAAACTGATATGTTTCTACCCAATGTTTTCAGGGAAGAGATCCAAAAGAAAAAATCCCTTTATAACATTGTTCAACTGTCCACTCTTGCTGCAGGCCCTTTGCTGCACCCGCCTCAAGAGCAGACACCCCAGCCCCAGGCGTTCCCCAAGCTAGAGCTCCCAAATATTTCAGGGAGGCACTCTCCAACACATGGGGGATGGGAAAAAATTCTGGAGTAACATGTAAGACCTCACAGGGAAAGACCGTAAATCTCCACCAACCATGCTAAACATCAACAGAACTCCTACATTTGGCCTTGGTACTATCACCAACACCTTCAAAAATGCGTTTTCAAGCCTGGACAGCGTACTACCACCGGACTTTTTTGATGTCCCTTCCACCAGCACTCACCATGACACTGCTGGCAATGGTTGCTCACTCACGAAATTCTGCTTCAAATGGCCCCCAGTGCACTTAGCCTGCACATATATTCGCAAAGCCATCCACAATTCAGGTACAGCAGTGTCTCCCTTGACCTGAAGCTGATTGCACTTGTCCTAGATGAAATCCTTGAACCCCTGACAAAGATCTTCAACCTCTTTCTAAGGCTGGCCCAATTCCCATCTCTCTGGAAACAGGCAACCATTACACCTGTACACAAAAGCAGTGATAGGTCACTATATACCAACTATAGACCCATCTCCATCCTCCGCTTTATCTAAAGCCCTGTAACGAATCATATCAAACCAGCTAACTGAGTATCTGATAAAATATGATATCCAGTGCCCTGAACAACATGGATTTAGAAAATGGCAGAGCACTACCACTGCTTTACAGGAATTTACAGGATTCATCCACACCACCCTTGATCAAGGAAACTGTGTGGGTGCAATATTCATTGACCTTACAAAAAAATGTTGTAGGTGCTGTATTGGTCCTTTTAAGAACAGATCCAGAAACAAATGATTTGATACCTTTTATTGGACCAACATGGATGTTACGAAAAGAACGAGTGCTCTAGCTTTCCAGACCAGCTAGGTCCTTCTTCAGAAAGCTGCATAAAGCTTTTGAAGAAGGACCTGGTTGGTTCAAAAGCTAGAGCACTTGTTCTTTTCTGTTACATCCATGTTGGTCAATAAAAGGTATCAAATCATTTGTTTCTGGATTTGACCTTACAAAGGCATTTGATACCATCAATTTTCCACTTCTACTCAGGTAACTGTCAACTATTGGGCTCTTCAAGGATGCCCTGCTCTGGATAACAAGCTACCTTGAGGAAGGGTCCAGTGAGTTAAGATTGCTGATGTCACCTCTGATAAGAAACCAGTCCTCTCAGGAGTACTGCAGGGTCCATCCTTGACCCCTACTTTAGTCTCTTCCTGAATAGCCTCCTTAGCATCTGCCATCACAAATACTTTCTACATGGATGACACAGTCCTGTTTTCAAGCCATCGTGACACCAAGCATCTAGAAGGGCAGCTACAGCATGACTTCAAACGCTGAGGAATAATTCAGCTCACACAAACTTGTCATGCACTACAGCAAGACAAAAGTTATGACTTTCTGCAATGCAAGGAGCAAACATAACTCTCTACCCTTCATCATTACTAACCATTCTGGGGTCACACTGGAGCAAGTTCCTCAGTTCAAATACCCATGCTACTCTGGACTGTTCCCTTTCCCACGCTCAGCACATTGACAATGTTGCAAAGGCTGCTAACATATGGATTGGCCTGCTCCACAGACTCAAACACTGTATGACCACAGAGACCCTTAGACTGGCTATCTACAGTTCAGTCACCTCCATCATAGACTATGGGCTCATCATCTATGGCTCCGCTTCTCCTACAGCCCTCTGCAGGATGTCTGTGGTGCTGAACAAAGCATACAGACTTCTTATGGGTGCTGCCCACCCAACACATACTTGTGTCTTGTATGCCCAGTCTGGGTGGCTCCTCTTATCAGCAGAATCAAATACCAGACCTGTCTCTTAACCAAAAGGTTCTCCTTGGGCTCATGCCACCTGGGGTTGAAAAGCTTCTGACTGCCACTGCGGCCTTACACACCAGTACACTGAGTCAAACCTTCCAGGTCCCCAGATGCTGGATCACTATGGGCCAGAGGTCATTCGCCCACAGGACCCCCTACTGGTTTAATTCATTCAACAGGAATCCCTTGCAGTTACTACACTCAGCCCATTTAAAAAGCAACTATGACTTCACCTCTCTACTACCAGCCAATGTGACTGCTTCTCCTAATTAGTCAACCTCTACACTCATGCCTGGTATCGTGTGGCCCTAAACTCCCTCTGGCCAATTATCCTTGTCCTCCACTTTACTCCCTCTCACCTTACCCCTCCCCAAATTTCTCCCCTACCTCACCCACACCATCCCATCTTTTAGCACTTCAGACTTCTGTCCCCTCTACCTTGCACTTCTCATACCAGCCCCCCCAGACAATGGCCCTTCAGCCTGCCCACTCCTTCGTGACCCCCACCCACCCTCTTTCTCCTCCCCTACTGTTTGCTCATCTTGCCTTACTATCCTTTTGCTGTCTTTCCACTTGAAATATGATATTTTGTTTTTGAGACTGTATTAATGTTTACCTTTGTTGTATGTTAACCTTCCATCCTTTGACATGGAACCTTTGTAAACGGGTAGTTCTTGCTCAAAGGTATTTGTAATCCTACAGTTTAATAAATAAAAATAAAATAACTAGCCTGACGTCCAACAGACATCCCTAGGTGACCATAAGGTACTCGGGACAACATCCACCCTCCAATCAGCATCAACCTGTGCCCCCCCATGGGACAACCCTGACAAGGCAGTCACCCCCAGATGGGCAGCCGGGCTCCAAACTCACTCCAAACAGATGTTCCACAAATTCTTTCACCTGAGTGCAGTCAAAGATACAGCGTTAAACTCCCAGCAAGCAGAAATCCCTCTGTAACAATGGTCAGTTATCCACTCTAGTCACAGGCTCCAGGCTGGCCCTGCCTCAGAATGGAAACCCCAGCCCAAGTGTCCCCTAGCTAGAGCCCCTGGCAAGTGTTGAACCTCTGCCAGACACCTCTTGGTAACCCTGAGGTATCCAGGACAGTGCCCACCTCTGGTCAGCATCGCCTGACATCCCCCAAGGCACAACCCGAACCAGGCACCCTTCCAGGTGAGCCCCTCGGCCTGCTTACTCCAATCTGGGAGCACAACAGATCCTTCTCCTGAATGCACACTGTCTGGCCCAGAACTCACAATGACCCAGCAGATCTTCCAACTCTTCCACAACACCAGTTCCTACTTCAGGTCACGTCCTCCAATGCAGATTCAGGATACATCCTTCAGCACAAGATTGTCTCGTACTGATTCTGGTTAACATCCTCTGGCAAAAGGTAGACCACGCCAAACAGATCTCAGTCTTCTCCACCCACTCCGACTACAGGAACAGGCCATGTCTTCTCCCCTAAGGATGCACAGGAGGGCTGGCAAAATACAGGAGAATGCCACAGATAATGACAGATGTGAATTGTGCTATCACAGCACTGAGTGGTAAGCTCCACCAAAAAAGAAAGTGTTGAAAAACAAACAGCTAGCACCAAACAATACTAGCATTGGTGTCCACTGAACAACAGGACTAAATACACTAAACGTACTAAAAATACTGAGATGCAGTTCAGCTCTCTAGTCGAAATCACTTAAAATCCCCAACTGTTGCTAACTAAAATGTACAATCTACTAAAAGTAAGTTAACAAAAAGCAACAAAATTAAACTAAACTCAGCTGTTGCAGATGGCTGACCCAGCATGCGCCATCTTGAATCATCAACATGCATACATTACTGGCTGACAAACATCAGTACTGTATTACTTTGAGACTCTAATGGAGATCCATGTAGGCCAGAACATTTCTGATTACTCAAGAGAGTATAAACCTTTGGAACCACTGTGTCTGCCAGGTGTGAGCGACATTGTACGGTTCACCCAACTCCAGTAAGGGGTAGGTAATATAGGACATGTAGGGTCCCAAAATGCAAAGCAGTAGTCCAACTTGTTCAGTATGGTGTGTGGAAGCCTGTTGAGCTGGGCAAGGACAGTCATGGGGACAGAATTTCTTCCATTCCAGGAACCTTGAGGCTGTGCCAGTTGCAGAGAAGTGCCCTCTTTGCTTGGAGCACCAACATGACCAGCTACCTGAAAGCAGGTTGTTTAAAAGTCATGGAATCTGTCTTGATTCTCAGTAGCAAAAGAGCAGGTGAGTGTGGGATGGTGACGAGTAGGACTGATTTGCCAAGTTGGCAAACCTGAGACCAGAATGTTTTTAACATGGGGCATGACCATAGACTATGAAAGAGATTGCCCCTCATTCCCTAGCATCTCCAGCACTTATCATTGTCAAGAACTCCTGCAGAGTGGAGCACAGGTGGTGTCCTGTACCATGAGTACATCACTTTATTTTGTATTAACATGCTTCTTGTGTCCCTTAATAGTACATGTGTGTTATGCCATGCCTGTGTCCATTGAGCATCTGGTAGTTCTACACCCAAGTATTTCTCCCATTTCATTTTGGATTCTACTGACTGGCTAGGTCTAGTGTCTCTAAGCTGGGCATATATTTTACCAGCCAGGCCTTTAGAAGTGTGGAGCCAGTTTGACAACCCTTCTTTCCCCCGGTCCTGGGCTAGATCAGGGAGGAGATGCCAGACTGCCTCTCATAGTTGGAGAAACCTCCAATGGTCCTTGTGAGGAAGTTTCCATGTCTGTTGAAGTGACTGAAATGTTGCTACCCTACCCAAGTCATGGTCTGTGATGTTTTTGAGGAATAGAATACTTGTGGACCACTGCTGCCAATTCAGTGGCTTCCTGTCTATTCAGATTTTGGGATTATTCCATACAGGGTGAATCTAACTGGGATTGGATTTGTATGGATTTTACGGTGCACAGCAAGCCAGTTTTGGGTAGCTGGGGTTCTTGTAGGATGCTGTGATTGGGATTACACGTGGGTATGTATAATAGGAGGCAGCTGGGTTCACCTCCTTGGTGCTCAGCTCCATGTGTACCCACTGAGGGATTGGTCCGTACAGTGGATGAACCATTGCTTTGTCTGTGAAGCATGGAAGGCAAGTTTGTACCTTCCATCCAGGGTCAATTCCACCCTCCTGTGTCCAGTGTGCCTGGAGTGTATTGCAGCTGAATCTGGGTTTCTTACCCTCCCATAGAACATCTCCCAAGAGTTTATTGATTTTTGGTACCAGGTCTGAGGGAGATGAGAGGATATGGTTAAGTAGATAAAGACCTTGGGCACTGTCACCATTTTTATGGCTGCAATTTTCTCAGCCTGGGTGAGGTTCTGCAACCTTCACCTGTCAAATTCAGTCTTACAGGAGCAGAGATGGGCTGTAGGTTTAAGTCCCAAGTCTTATCATTCTGTGATGTTATGTTAACAACCAGATACCCAGATAGGTCAGGCCCTCTTTAGTCCATAACAGTCCTGAGTTGTCAGCTATACTTGGTTGACACAGCTGGTTCATGGGAAGTAGCTCTGTTTTTGCCTGTTAAGTTTTAGGCCAAAGATTTATGCGAAGGTGTTCATGAGTGCCAGGAAAGGGGGAAGAGCTGCTTGTGAATCAGCTGAGGCGATGAGCAGGTCATTCACATACATAAGTGTGGTGTACTGCCTTCCACCAATTTCTATACCCATTGTCTGAGGGTGTTGTTGAATGGCTGCTGTGAGCAGCTCAATGGTCAGAATGAAAAGCAGTGGGGACAAGGGTCATCCCTGATATGTGCCCCTCTCTAAGAGGAAGGCTTCGGACATAATATGGTTCATGGATACCTTGGCAGAAGGTGCCTGATAAATGACTCTCATCAAGGTTCTAAGTCTATCCCCATTGCCCAGGTGAGATAGCATCATTTGCAGATAATCCTATTCAAGGGGGTAAATCACCTTCTAGAAGTCTACAGCAAGGGCTGACATAGGCATTTGAAGTCTGCTTGCTGTGTGGAGAAGGTTAGAGTGACCTAATATGATCTGTACTGTTTCTGCCAGAGGTGAAACCCACCTGAGCAGGGTGTATTAGATTAGTAATCGTGGGCTTAACATTCTAGCTAGGGTCTTGGCGTACATCTTACTATCAGCATTGATCAGTGAAATTAGGTGGTAGTTGGAGGCCAGGGTGGGGTCCTTCCCTTTTTGGAATGACTGAAATAATGGCTTCCCTGAGTGAGGGAGGCAGGGAACCAGATATTTCTACCTCTGTATATACCTGTGTAAGGAGGGGAGCAATCTGGTGTCTAACTGCCTGCAGGAATTCGACTGGAAAGTAGTCTCCACTGGGAGCTTTAACTCCTTTTAGATAGCAGAGTGCTTCTGTGACCTCCTCTGTGGAGAATGGGGAGTAAAGGAGACTGGCCTGAGTAGGTGTTAGCTCAGGTAAGGAGAGTGAATATAGGAAATGCTGAGTTAATTTGGAGGATTTATAATGCATTGATTTATACAGTTTAGTGTAAAATGTCATGATGTCATTTACATCTTGGGGACTGGAGAATACCAATACTTTCCTGTGGAATCTTTTAACCCAGCAATGTGTCTGTCTTCCATTTGCTTCCTAAGCTCATAGGCCAGCACCTTCCCCACTTTGTCCCCCCATTCCCAATACATATGATGGATTCATAGAATAGATATCTCTATCTTCCTGTTAATAAGCTGGTTAACCTCTAAGCATAAACCAAGCACTTTGCGCCTCAAGGTTGAGTGGGTGAGGGCGATGATTGGAGTTTGTAATTGGCCTCAGCTTTATGTAATTCCTCCTCAAGCTCTGCTAGTTGGCACTCTCTCCTTCTTCTGGAGGCATACCCCATAATACTACCCCTCATGGTGGCCTTATAGGCATCCTATGTTACTCCTGCTGACGTGTCGCTGATGGGATTCTCTTGCAGAAATAAGGTGGTTTGCCCTGTTGCCCACTTGATAAAGACATGGTCCCAGAGCAAAAGGGGGTCCCATCTCCAACTAGAGGAGTGTTGTGTTGGTGGGCCCATGCGAAGAAAAGCTGTACCGGGGCATGGTCAGAGATAACTATGGGTAGGATATTGATGTGCAGTGTGACCTGTGTGAGGGGAAGGGAGGTCAGCTAGTAATCTAATCTACTGAAAGAATTGTGCACACCTGATTGGAATGTGTAGTCCTGAGCCCGTGGGTGCAAGGTGTGCCAGATGTCAGAGAGGCCGAAATCAGTCATTAGTTGTGCAAGCGTTCACCTGCCCCTGACATGGGATTCTTTGCCAGAGGTACTTCTGTCCAGGAGTGGCTGTAAGATGAGATTAAAGTCTCCACCCATAAGGATGGGGCAGCCAGGGCTGGCTAGGGAATTGAGGGCATTGACAATGTTGTGGAAGAAACTGGGGTCATCCTAGTTAGGGCCATAAACATTTCATAGGAGGAGTGGGCCCTCCAGAGTAGATAAGCTTGCCCAACGCACCCTAGAGGATCTGCTTGTGTAATAGACAGCACCCATTTAAAGGATTTATATATGAGAATCACTATCCCGCACTTCCTGATGCGAATGCAGGCAAGCATCTCCTGTCCCACTCAATCCCAGACATAAAAAGCATGATTGCTTAATGTGAGCTTTGTCTCCTACAGGAAGGCTACTTGAGACTTCAGTATTTTTAGATGACAGTACCTTTTTCCTTTTGATGGCAGTGTTGAGCTCTCTTACATTCCATGAATGGCACACAAGTTCAGCGATGGTCTAGTAAGGGGATGTCAAACTGTTTTGTACTCGCTCTATGCATTAGTGAGTATAGAGTCTCGTAGCTGTTCTGTAAGGACAAAAGGCCACCTGACAAACCTAGCAAGAAAAGTATTGTAACAGAGAACCAATCTTTCCAGCCGAATGTTAGACTGTCTTTCAGTACATACTCTGTCCTGCTCACTGCTGCTACAGATTCTGCTGCACAAAGTTTAGTACTATGGAGCCCAATTAGACCAGCTACACCTAGTACCAATATCAAACTATATACAAAAGTGTTAAACCAACAATAGTTTGAGAAAGAACAGCAAGAGATGGCATATCCAGATACCAAGTGGCTCATCACTATCTTCCTGGGGATTTGGTTCACTTCCTATCTTGGCCAGAGAAACCAGGAGGAAACGGTAGTACCTGTATTGACCTGTGCCCATCAGGCTACTGATCCCTCATAACTGACGTCTTCTGGGGCCATTTGCAGTACTCTTTCGAGGCCATGTCACCTTGTGCAATATGCGGAGGAGGTGAGGATGGGGCCACTGGGGGGGAAATAGCTCCCCCTTGGTGCATGATAGAGGGATACATTAGGCCTGGGTCATGCAGTGTCACAAGTTGTGAGGATCTCCCTTTTTACCTCTAACAGCAGGTAGCAGCATGCCATCAACCCCTCCCCATTTGTCATCCTTGTGGATCCTGTCAATAAGCACAACATCTTGGGGGACCTGGTGAAACACTTTGACCTTAGGTGCCTAGGCTGTGCCAAGCATGACGTTCCGCCTTGGTATGCTAGCGGCTATTCTATAAATGGTTTACTTGTTTGCTTTAAATCTCTGACTAAACTTACAGCAGAGTTCACAGCTGACACCGGATCTTGGTGTTGAAGGGGGCCCAGAGAAGACATTTGTATTCTGAGAGTTTGGCTGAGGGGAGACTTGTATTGGTGCCTTGTCTTCACCATCAGCATTTACTGTGTCTCCTGGAAAGTAAAACCATGGCTATGACTGTGTTTGGCTTGCTGGAGCCTAAAACCATGGGCCCAGTTTCAGAGTAAGGACAGCAGGCAGGTGGGAAGCAATCTTGGGCCCAATAACCGAGAGCCTGACCATAACCACACTACCCCCTAAACCATAAATTGTAATCTGTAAACCACTTGTTTTTTTGTAGCTCAGTTTAATTCAAATATAGAGAGTACATGACTTGGACAACCTTATACACTGTATACTCAGTTACAACAAGCTTTGATCTTTCTAACATATCACAGCGTCAGTATAAATAATATATATGGTTATTGTAACTATCTAATCAGATAGCAAAGTCCCAGTCACCTGAAAAATAATCTGTTCTTAATAAGTCCGTAACAAGATAAACTAAACCAACAAATAAAAAACAAATTGAGCTGCCTGGAAGTTGATTTAAAATTAACAAACAAGTTATCTCTGTTCAGCCAAGTCCAAGGTAAAGGTAGGATAATGCTTAACTGACAAATTAAACAATAAAATACTCTTGTATTTCACATACTGATTTTAACCCTTTGAAGTACATTAATATATATGATTTAAATGTTGGAGAATTAATCCCAATAATATTTCCAAAGGAGAGGTGGATCCTTTTATTCCCTATCCAAGGGAAAACGTGGCTGATATTAATCTGTTAGAGAGTCATGGACTAACTGGTCTGGGAAGTGGGGAAGTCCTAGATGAAGACCTCTGTGACATTTAATAACATTTAATAACAGAGCAAAATACCCTTCATGTCCTGGAACTCAAATCTGACCCTACTCAGATTTTGTTGATGAGGGCTTAAGAGTGAGCTGGGCAAAACGCCTCAATGAGGGGTCAGGTCTGTGTGTGTGGAGAGCACTGAGGGCGGTATTAGCTGTGACCAGCCCTTCACAAGCTCTATCATTTCTGTAGCTTGCCCCCCCCCCCACATTGAATCTAAGTCAAGTCCTAGACTCAAAGTGCCCCTTTATGCAGGTAAGGCCGCATGCTTGAGAGCTGCAGAGTGCAAATATTGGATGACGCTTTTTGTCCATTGGGGGGGTTCCACAAGGGGAAGCCACTGCCAGATAAGACTGTCATTTATGGGCCCCCTAGAGAGGGGAAATCTCTCCACTCCTGAGGAATAGTCCTGTAAATAGGACACAAACAAGAATAGCACCCGAACAATACTAGGTCCCATAAAAAACAAACAAAAAAAAACAAAACTGAGAGAGCCTATCAGTGGATCCTTGTTGGGGCCTACAGGGGAAACATGATAGCAGGGTTAATACTGAAGAGAGAGAGAGGGAACCTAAGAGGCCCACAGACTGCTGCCACGGGCATGCTGCGGGAATAATGTCAAGGCAACTGTCCCCCCCAAACAAAGCTCAAACCTGCCATGTCTAGTCTCAGGCAATAAGGGAAATAAAGCAAATTTTTAAAACCTCACACTTATCAGAGATCACTCATGCTAGTGTCTGTGAGGTACACTGGAGTACTGGGGATACAGGTAACATGAGTCCACTGGACCCTGCAGCTTCCCCCTCATCTTCAGCCAGGCATGTGGTGGGTGGAGAGTCCACAGTGTTTTCAGGGCCTTCGGCGGTTCTGTCCTGTCATTTGGCCTCCTTGTCCACCCAGCACTGAAGTAAGTGTTCAAGTTTAGCACTGTCCTCAGCAACTTCCAACGTGGGATCAAACTCAGGGGGGTATCTCCAAGGTGGCATGACAGTTATTACAAAGTATGGGCTGTAGTCGTCTGCGTTGGTCTCTTGCCAGGTAGTGTCTGTTCCACAGTGTTCAATGCTCGGGCTCTCTCTGCCGGTCAGGTGATCCCTCTTAGTATGATGCTGCTCCTACAGCCTTTCATATGGTGGCTGGACCCAGCCCTTTGCTCCTTACTTGGGGTGTTGACTCTTGGAGGGTCTTGTAGTGCAAGGGCTCTGATCATTCCCACTGTTACTGGCAGTGTGTTGTTAGAGCCTGTTGACCATGTTGCTGGCCCCTTGGACCCCTTCTTCACTCTGCTGTCTGTCCTGAGCCATTGTACAGACCTCCTGTGGCCAGGTCTGCCAGATGAAATCCATAAGGAGTCTGTGGTGGAGAACAATATAGGAGTGATGTTGTGCTCCAGATGCATCATTGCAGGATACCTGAGAGAACAGGACATTCAGGGCATGCAGCAATCTTTTGGCCTCTGTAATCCTTTCTCCTGGACGCTAGCTCTCAAGATTAGTCCTGGAAAATTAAGATTTTATTTCCCCTCCATTCAAGGGCATTCAGCATTCTTTCCCTGTACTGTATGGACTCTTCAGTGAAGTTTAAAAATCTTGCTAACAGTGGACAGGGCCTATCACCCAGCTTCTGTTTGGGCTGCAGTGTGCACACTCAGTCGTGAGGTGAGCACCCATTGGGAGTTTAAGTACTTTTGGCAGCTCTGACCTGAGGAAGTCTGCAACATTTCCCTGTTCTGCTCCCTCTGGGAACCTTAGCAGCCGCAAATTGTTGTGGTGGCTCCGGTTCTCCAGATCATCCACTTTGTCTTGTAAAGCACAGATTGAGTGTGCCTGATCCCGGACTGTAGCATGGAACTCCATGATGGCAGTGTCATGGGAGGCAACTTGTGTTTCCACTTGGAACACCCTCAGATCCATCTGGTGCATTGCTTGTATTGTATTATTGGATATGAGGGTTACATCAGACATCTGCTTCATCAAAGCTGTGAACATTTGACCATTACTTTGTGAATCCAAGTTGTCCCCAACTGTGCAGGCCATGTAGCCAAACTGTCGCTTATTTGCCACGAGGTGTCGTGGCAGGGAACGCCTCATGTCCTAAATCCACTTAATCCACTGGATTTCTGGAAATGTATCTGCTGGAAGTCTGTGGTGAGAGTCGGAGATTAGTATTTTTTAAATTCCTCTTGGATAGCTGAAAACGAAAGTTTAGATGGCTTTGTCGCCCCAGATTGACTCAGTTAGCAATTCATGTGGCTATCTTGCTTTAGGACTAAAACATGCCCCTCTTTTTCAAAACCTGTTTCAGTTCTTTATCTTCACAGCTGGTCCCTGCTTCTATTTAATAAGACTCCTATGGGTACATTCATTATGAAATGCTGGATAAGATACAGTACACAACCTTCTAATATTTCAGATTTCATCAACACCCTCCAAAACAAGCATTTTAAGATACAGAGTTATACATGTGAATCCCAGAATGTTGTCTATTACATCCAGTGCAAGAAGTGTCCACATACAGGCTATGTGGGGGAAACTGGGAAACCCCTTTAAACCTGAATTACCTCACATAGGCACAGCACAAAAGTGAAAAAGACAGAAAAAACTGTGGGACATTTCTCTCAATCTGATTACTCCATCTCTGACCTCTCTGTCCTGGTTCTCAAAGGACACTTCCAAAATGCACAAGAAAGGTAGACTTAAAAGGTCAAGCTTATTTTTCTTCTCAAGACCAGAAATAATGGAGTTGATGTACACCTTAGTTTCATGAACCATCACAGAATTTAAACTGACAACTGCCTTTCTGTTGCCTCAGGTACATGTATGTATATATATATATATATATATATATATATTATACTGGCACGGTAGTGCTAGTACAGTTAGGTTGCATAGCCACTTCTATGTTAAACCCCAAATTTTGCACTTTAATAACTTTGCCACCATATGACACATTTGCCTGACATTTTGCATGTACGGTCCGGTTCCATAGATCTTGGATCTGGCAGTTGCGTTCAGTCAGATAAGCAGTTGTGGAACTATGGTGCAACCAAAAACACAAGAAAATGGTGTTTTTGTGTGTTTCTTTGCTCATGGCTACAGCCTGCATGATTTACCTATTTGGTCTGAAATCTTCTGGGAAGATGCAGTCTGGGTCACTTATGTGCCTTTTGAAGAGCTGGTGAAAAAATATTAAACCATTCAAAAGTTTCCCATTATAGTCAATGGGAAAAAAATATATGTGTCTCTTGAAAGCTGCTGCCACTACATTTTACTGTTGCAAATCGTCCTTTTACTGTAGTGTGGCAACCATCTTGTTTTTAGTTAGTGAGAGAGAAAAATGGCAGGCGTTTAAATTTGGGATCCTCTAGGTAAACACTGACTGTTGTGTTTACCTATTTGGGTTCTAAGGATCACAGCACTATCTTTTTTGGGGGGAACCCCTCAGAAATGTCTTTTTAAAAATCAGACCTCCCCCGTAGTGTCACAAATTGTGACAGAAACGGCGTTGACACTTTCACAAATCACAAAAGTGTTGTGCCAATTTTTGAGAAACTGTTGCAATTTGTAACAGAACTTTGCCCCCAAAAAAGCAATTCTTTGCCATCCCACTGCAGCAAAATGGTTGGGGCTTTGGGCCTGAATTTTGCAGGGTGGCAAGCCCTGGTCCCACAGATGTGCCTTTTGGTGGTCTGGTCCCAAAACATTCAACAGGCCCATATTTACAGTACTCAGAAGTTGAGAAATTTCCCATAGGCTAACACTGTGGTGCCTGTATCTCGAAAATGATTCGAGATATGGATTTTTTTGTTACTCACAGCTTAGACCTTAACTTAACCTGCAAGGAAGTTTCAAAGTCATAGATTACACCTGCAGTGGAATTTTTTTCCTACTTGCTACGGTTACAGAGATATTGTCATAAACGTGTTACAAGTGTTCCTATATAGTACTATGGAACTGCTGTATGGCTCTATACTTATGTGTAAGTAGGAGCACAGGGCCAGAGGGCCCACACTCCTACAAATGCATACCATTATGCAAAAAATGGGCAATGTGAAGGAAGCACAGGGCCCAGAGGGCCCACGCTCCCACTAACATGTACTAGTTACCAATTACATCACACTTTCTGACAAAGAAGGGAAATTCATTGCAAAAAAACTCCATTACTGCATCAGTTATGGTTGATAACACAGTAACAAAAGTATGAAAATGTGATGTTAGAGTTACACGCCTACCACCCCACCTCTACCATCCACTCAGCAACAGATGTGGAGGTGTGCCATAGGGTCATCAGGCCTAACTCTCAACCCATTCTCCTATGCTGTAGCATGTCAGCTTGTTTACACATGGAATGGAAAGAGAGTTGGGTCTGATGACCCCATGGCACATCTCTATGTCTGTTGGTGAGTGGAGGGTGGGGGGGTGGTAGAGGTGTAACCCTAACATCATATTTCCATACTTTTGTCACTGTGCTATCAACCCTAACTGATGTATTAATGGAGTTTTTTGCTATGAATATATACATCTACTGTGTGTGTATATATATATATATATATATATCGTGAGAGAGAATACATGATGGGCAGTAGATGATGATATGGCTCTCATTCCTGGAGTGAGCTCTTGATACTCACAAGAGCTGAAGGCATGAGTGAGGGTATCCAGAGCTCACTCTGCAGGAGTAAGAATATTTTCCATAGCTCACAATCTGCACATCATGTGTGCTGTTTATACAATGTGGGTGAGAGCTCCAAGCATATTGTTATGTTTTCCTGTGTTTTTTTCCTGTTTCTGTGTGCTGTCTGCTGTTTCTGTGTGTGGTCTGAGTGTGTATGAATTTTTCTGAATGGGCTGGGAGTCTCAGAAACACTATTGAAAACAGGTAAGTGTCCTTTGCAATGCCAATTGAGTAAGTTGCAGGTAGCAGTGAGAGACAGAAACTTTTTTGTGAAGCAGTTTCATTTAGAATGCAGTCTGTACTAAAGCTGAGATCAGCATAGTAATGGGCTGTGAGTCTCAGAAACATTATGGGACACAGGTGAGTGTCCTTTGCAATGCTAACTGAATTAGTTGCAGGTAGCATTGAGAAACGGAAACTGTTTTGTGAAGCTGTTCCATTTAGAATGCAGGATGTAGCGCGTGAGTGGTGACATCAGCAGAGTATGCATAAATAGCATTTATTTTAACTCTGGTGATGCCATCACCATTTATCACACTGCAGTGGAAATAACTGAGGTTATTACACTGATATTGCTCCCACCACCATTGTATAAATATATGTATATATAATCTCTTACATTTGATATGTATTTTTAGCGTGCCTTTATACAATAACATGGTTGTATTTATATGTTTGATTACACTGTGTCTGCTGTGTTCTTGTTGAGATACATGTGTGTTTATGCAGCATAGATATATTTATACACATAAGTGCTTCTGAGCTCACACACACACACAAACACAAACACACACACACACACACACACACACACTGCTTTTAGGGAGGATTCTAGAACATAAACATTAAACAGTTTATAGGCCTCCTGCTATCACATACCATCCATGGGGAAGAGACTATTTTTAATCCGTTTTATTCCCAATTAGTATTTCAAAGACTGTTGGTTTTTGTCTAAGCACCTTTCCAGTTTACTTCCATATCAACAGAACTGTCACATCCACCGGTAAAAGTTTGTCTTTATCAGTTATACCTAGTATAGGTAAAAAGCAGCTGATGCTTTCAGGACAAAAATAATATTTAGACACAGTTCAGCTTGTATTTCACATTAATTCTGTATTTTTCCTCCGCATTATTTATTACTGAGGTCACTTGCATGGAATTAGAATCTTTGCTTCTCAAGAGATCATGTAGTCCTGCTACTTTCTCTCACCTGAGGTCACATCGCACTGCTTGTGACATCACAGTTACTTCGATGGCAACAGATTGTGATGTCACAACAGAGGATATGACTTGAAGCTGAGAGTAAGCTGTAGAGGCAGATGAACTCTAAGGGATGAAGATCATGTATTCATATACTTTTCCTCAGTAATAGATAATGGGGAGGACACATCTATAGAATATAAATGGAATTAAAGCTGAACTGTACCCAAATCTTATGTTTTTCAAAGTTTTCTTTAAGGCGTCAGCAGCTCTTTAAGGCTGTTTTTGTATAGTCTGCCTTTATCTGATATAGGCTCTGTGTAGCGTGAATGCTTATACTCTGTAAATCTCTTTGTTGGTTCAATAAAAGTATCAGATCATCCACTTTGTGCAACCTTCTAATGTATGAGATTTTGGATCATGAAAAGTCACAAATGATCTTGCAGTACAGTTCATGCATGAAAGCGGTGGGAAACCAACCTCTGGCACTGTGGTGTGTTGGGATCATTACATGGTAATCCAGTTAAACCACCTGAAAATCTCTTACAGGCTAAGTTATTTCTGCTTTGATTTTATCTTTGTGTTATAGCACTCTGTTTTAAATAGGTCCAGCAAGTGGCTCCTGTCCTGTGTTGTCATGTTTCTATTACAGGATCAAGTGTTAAATAACATTCAACATGTGATTAATAGAGCATGCCCCAAGGTAAACGTACTTGTACATTAGTAAAAGCAGTAAATTAAAAAAAAAGATTTTGTTTCATAGGAACTGAAAAGGCTACAGTAAACAATACATTTCACAAACCAGAATCACATGATCCTATAGTCAAACAACTGTTGCATGCAAACAACATAAAATATGATTTTTGTTGTTTCTTTCTAATCTCACTTCTAACAACCTAAGTTTAAATATACATAGTTAGAAAAACAAACATAGCAGAATGCATGCACACACAGATATGGACTATAGGTTGTCTTTTCCCTGTATCTGCGTTTTGACTGTCATACTGTATCATCATTTAAGACCTTTGCTGCATATGCAGCTCAGACTGATTTGTCAATTAGTTATAGTGCTGCAAGCAGGCCCTGCTTCAGATGCACCAAACTGCCTGAAAGAAAACCTGTCAGGCAGTACTTTCCTAGCAACACTTTATTTATTGATTGATATACCCTTACCTAACTAGGTCAGGATGCAAGGTTAGGGAGGTATAAATGCTGATGCCACACTAGGTAAAGAAAAGGAAATAAAAGAAAGGAACACTAATACTACAGAGTACTACTAACTGGGTACACCTAGGAAGGAAAAGGGACCAAGTATTTCCAGGGAAACAGAGCAGAAAGGGAATACAGATAAGTATGAATAGATAGGCCACTGACGGAGCAAAGGCCAATGGCACATTCATAGGGTAGAAAATAAATGGGCAGACTGGATGGGCCTTGTGGTCCTTATCTGCCATCAACTTCTATGTTTCTATGTTTCTAAAGTATGCTGGGAGCAGTGCAGTGGCTGTGGGGTGGCAGTTTTCAGGGAGACCTTCTGGAGACTGCAGTGCTGTCTCATCTGTATGCATCTTTCTGGGCTGAGGGAAAAGGTTGCTAGACTCCAGGCCAAGTTGGATAGGATTTTGGTGACCTCTTCCTATACCCAGGGACCACCAAGGCTGTCACCATTACCTCAGAAGATGCCAAGGAGAGGAAGTGGCTGTACTATGGTAGGCTATGGGAGAGTGAGGGTGGTGGGTCAGAGGCACATTCCCCATCTGGCTTCACTACACAATTCATACACCACTCTGGCAGGGGTGGGGACTGTCTCATGGGGCACCCATGGTAGCAACCATGGAGGATGTGGGGGTCCTCCATACTGGAGACACCAAGGAGGGTGGCAGAGGACTCCAGAGGAAGAGGAAGCAACGCCTGGTGGGTGGCTCAATTGTAAGAGGGATAGAACTGGGAACAGGAAGGGTGGGAAGAGGGAGGTTAGGTGCCTAACTGGTGCCATGGCTTGGAGGGATGGAAAGTGGATCCTGAGGATTGCTAGTGCAGCAGGAAGGGAAGGAGACAAACAAACAGAATCCAGTGCGCATCCCCCCCCCCAAAAAAAACATGGCACATATTAGAAATTAAACATTTTAACTGCCTGAATTGGCTTTTCCTACTTTAAACTCCATGAACAAGGAGTCCTCTTAGTTATCAGATTGGAATTTCAATGTGAGCAAGCCAAACCACCAAATCATCAAGGTGGGACCCATGGTTTGGTCCCTACACTAGCTTCTCAGCTCTGAAATGCCAGCAGTGGCTTCTCTAAATACAGAGTACATTACCTAATAGGCTCCTTTTAATAAATTGCTTCTGCCCAGGAAATTTCACAGGTAATCAAAGGGAGCATGCTAAAAGGAGTACCTCAACTCTAAAAACTCTAAACACATCCAATACTAGCATGCTGTAACCTTTGCATTGCTCATAAAATATAGTTCACATTGCTTAGGATATTATTGGGGTAGGTTAGGATAAACAAAAGCTCAGTGCACTCTCAAAAAAAAAAAACATGGCACATATCAGAAATTAAACATTTTAACTGCCTTAAATGGCTTTTATTAGTTTAAAGTAAGAAAAGCCAACTTTTTCTGGGGGAGGTGTGTGCACTGGATTCTGTTTGTTTGTCTGTTATATGCCACAAACCAGTAGCATCCCTCAGTAGCTATGTGAATTTTATTTGGTGAGCAATGCAAAGGAAAGGAAGGAGAGCTGGATGTCATTGTCCTCTTGGGTACTAATGGCCTGGCTTGGGATGAGGCTGGAATACTGCAACAGGAGTTCAGGGAGTTGGGGAGTTGTATTAGACAGGTAGCACGCTCAGTGTTTTTTTCTGAGATGTTGCCGGTCTATGACGGGGGAGGATAGGGACTTTATACTAGGTGTTTCAACTCATGGTTGAAGGAGTTGTGCAGGGAGGTGAGGTTCGGCTACATTGGGGACTGGGATCCCACCTTGAGGGATAAGGGCCTATACAGAGGAGATGGCCTGCATCCATCCATCCAGGAAGGGAATCACAGTCCTCAGTGAATGGTTTAAATGCTACTTTAGTGAACATTTAAACTAGCTAAGGGAGTGGAGTAATGAAGAAGGGAGACATTAACTGTCCCACCCCACAGGCTGAAGTAGTCAGTAGGGCTAACCCTAAGGAGAGAAATCCTCAAGAGTACCTATTAATACATAAAACAAAATGATAATGAAGGAGACAAGAATGAGTGCAAAGGGAGTAAGGAAAGGGGGGAAAGGAAAAAAGGGTGGTTGACAAGCAGGGTAGTAGCAAAATCTGGATGACCATGTGTGCCAATACTCAAAGTCTAGGAATTAAAATTCTGGACCTAGAGGCCATTATGGCAGAGGCTAACCTAGCTATTGTCACCATTACTGAGTCATGGTATACTGAGCAGGGGCAAGATGTGTGTCTGTGTGTTGATTTGAGCTTTAAGCTTGAAATCTGATTTTGAAGTCTTGAAGCTTTTTTAACTGCAATATTTGTTGTAAGTACTGTGATATTTGACATTAAAATACTTGTTCACTACTGAATAAGCTGGTCTGGAGCGCTGGTTCTTCATTCTTTACACTGAGAACCATGACTGGGATATAGCCATACCAGGCTATAATCTGTTGAGGAAGGACAGGGTAGGAAAGGAAGTAGGGGGAGTGCTGCTTTATGTAAAGGAAAGCATAAAAGTGACAGAGATACTGGGAATACAGGGAGGGGCAGAGGTACTGTGGGTCACTCTAGAGATGGGAAATGGAACTGCTATTCACACTGGCTTGATCTACAGCCCTCCAGCATGGGGTGGGAGTTGGATAAGGTTCTTGTGGAAGCCATCCAAAAGTTGGCAAATAAGGGGGAGGTGCTGGTGGTGGGAGACTTAAATCTGCTGGATGTGGTTTGGAGCCTTCAAGTTGCAGCTTCAGCAAGGAACAGGGACATCCTGGACCCCTGCAGAGGGCATTCCTCAGGCAGCAAGTAAGGGAGCTTGGTCGTGATGGGGCAATTCTGAACCTTGTACTCACTAACAGGGATGGTGCTGGGGACAAGGGATCTCCATACAGTGTGGTTCAATATAAGAACTGTGGCAGAATCAAACCACACAAAGGCAAGGGTCCTGGGCTTCAGGAGGAGTGATTTTAAAAGATGGGTGAATGTCTCAGGGATACCCTGGCCGGGGGACTTTGGAGGAGTAGAGGAACAGAGGACAAAGCTAAAAGGGGTATAGTGAAGGCAACAAACCTCTTCATCAGGCAAGTGAGCAAAGGCAAGAGGAAAAAGAGACTGCTATGGTTCTCAAAAGAGGGGACGGGGAAGATAAGGGCAGAAAAGCATTCAGGAGGTATAAGAAGACACAGAGGGAAGAGGATAGGGAGGTGTATCAGGAGAAACAGAGGGAGGGAGGGAAAGTAGCAAGGAGTGCAAAGGCAAAAACAGAGCAGAGAATTCTCCAGGCAGTAACATGACATTTTTCAGGGATGTAAGTGAAAAAAGGAAGACCAGGGGAGGGATTGTAAGGCTATGAAGAGAAGGGGGATTGGGTGGAGGGGACCAGGAAAAAGCAGACATCCTGAACAAATACTTTTGTTCTGTGTTCACAGAGGAAGGGGAAGGTGAGGGGCCACAGAATAGAAACAGGAGCATTGAAGGAAGAGAGGTGGACACTAGTCCATTTTCAGAGGCGAGAGTCCTGAGGGAACTCACAAACCTGAAAGCGGACAAAGTGATGAGGCCAAATGGGGTACATCCAAAGATATTGAGGGAGCTCGGGGAGGTACTGGCTGCACCCCTGATAGTCCTGTTCAACAGCTTAATGGAGAAGGTAGTGGTTCCGGAGGACTGGAGGAGGGCTTATTTATTTATTTATTGAGATCTCAGATTAAAACACCTTAGAGCTGAAAGCAGTTTTACAAAGATTTCACATCTGAGCAAAACAGGTAACATACAATAATGACAAGATGGGACAAAAAATGGCAGGATACATAGAGAGCTAAGAGTAGTAGAGTCAGTTTGAGAGTGATAATTCCATTATAGAATTTAGTACATGTAACTAAGCTATGAGCAGGCAGGGGGCTTATGTAGTCACAAATGAGTAGTAATCTGAGCTATACACTGTATATGCTGATTCTTCTTCTTTTTCTTCTTCTCCTTCTCCTCCTCCTCCTCCTCCTTCTCCTTCTTCTTCTTCTTCTTCTTCTTCTTCCTCTTTCTTTACACAAAAGTGGTTGCAGGGAGGAGGCTGGCAACTACAGGCCAGTCAGCCTGACTTTGGTGGTGGGGAAATTAATGGAATCACTGCTGAAGGAAGGGACTATAGAATATCTTGAATCCAGTGGCTTACAAGATCCAAGACAGCATAGATTAACAAGGGGGAGGTGATGACAAATGAATCTGATAGATTTCTTTGCCTAGGTGATTAAGGAATCAGATCGGAGTGGAGTGGTGGATGTGGCCTACCTAGATTTCAGTAAGGCCTTTGACTCCATTCTACATAGGAGACTCGTAAGCAAGCTGAGCAGCCAGGAGTGGGATCAAAGGTGTGAAACTGGGTAAGTAATTGATTAGGGGATAAGTGGCAGTTGGTGGCGGTAAATGGAGTTCACCCCAAAGAAGGGTGGGTGACCAGCGATGTTCCACAGTGATCAGTACTAGGACCGGTACTCTTTAATGTCTTTATTAGTGACATTGCAGAGGGGCTGGATAGGAAGGTCTGCCTTTTTGCAGATGACACTTAGATCTGCAGTAGGCTGGTAGACACTCCAGAAGGGCAGAAAAATGAGTAGTGATCTGAGAAAGTTAGAGGAATGGTCAAGGGTATGGCAGCTACAGTAAGTTTCAATGCTAAAAAGTGCGAATAATGCACTTAGGGTACAGAAACCCTGGGGCAGAGTACAAAATGGGGGAGGGATATTGACAACCACCAAACAAGAAAGAGATCTGGGGGTAATCATGTCTGATGACCAAATGGCAGTCAAGCAGTGTGACTGACAGGGCAGTTGGGACAGCTAGTGGAATGCTGGGATACAATAGGGAGAGGTATCACCAGAAGAAAGAGGGAGGTAGTGTTATCTCTATATAGATCACTGGTAAGACCTTACATGGAGCACTGTGTCCAGTTCTGGAGACCTCATCTCCAGAAGGACAGAGGGAGGGTGGAAGCAATCCAGAGGAGGGAAGCTAAAATGGTACAGGGTCCGCATAAAAAGTCCTATGAGGAGAGACTGAAGGACCTCAATATGTACACCCTGGAGGAAAGGAAGGGAGGGGGATATGATAGAGACTTTTAAATACCTCACGGGTATAAATAAGGTCCAAGAAGGTAGCATTTCTCAGAAAAAAAGATGCTCAAGAACAAGAGGTCATGCTATGAAAGTTGGAAGGGGGTAGGCTGAGGGGAGATGTGAGAAAGTACTTCACATAGAAAGAGTGGTGGATGCCTGGAAGAGCCTACCAGCAGAGGTGGCGGGGCAAAGACTGTAGCTGAATTCAAGAATGCATGGGATAGGCATAAGGGAACTTTAGTCGTAGGCAAGGGAAGTAGAGCTGAGATCAAGTAGGGTCTGCGGTAATACAGTAGGTAGGGAAAAATGGGTAGACTAGGTGGGCCAAGTGGTCCTTATCTGCTATCAAATTCTATGTTTCTTTGTTTCTATTTATTTATATATTTGGTGTTTGGTGACTGGGTAGGTACACTAGACAACTGAATGCCTATTTGCAGGCCCCAGAGAGTACAAAGCATGGATTCAACAGGGTCAAAAGCATAAGTAAATCAGGTCAAGCAACATACAAACATGAGCCCCTATGCACGGATGTCTTTGCACCATGTAAGGGCTGCATATAAGCATTCCTTCTCCTGAATGCCATGCAGGGGTGATCTATGCACCCCTGGTGGCATTTATCAAAGGCACGAAAGCACCTTATGGCAATGGATCCTTTGGCTGGCCTTGGAGCACCATGCTAGGGGGTGGAGCAGGGGCATGCCGGGGGGTTCCAAGCCACACGTATGCACAACTGCTGTTGCATGCTGTGCTGGTGTGGGAAATCTATGCAAGGGGGGGCCCTGCTGTAAGTTCTTACACCCCCTCACAAGTTAACAGCAGGGTGCTGTGGAAAAGGGACCCCTCCTCACACATTGGCACCTGCGCACCATGCTCCCCAGGAGGGCCAGGGGTGTCTGTTCATGCGAATGCCTAGTTTTTGTGCCCAGTAGGGTTATGTGCCATCCCTGGACCCCTATATGAGTGCAGCAGGCGATCCGCTCTGGGGCTCGGGATGGCATCTGATTGGATGTCTCACAGGCACATGTCCTCACCCATGCAGCTGCATGCTTGGGGACAGGGCCATAGACTGGGGACCAGCAATAGTGAATGCCAATTGATGCGGACCTGCCTGTGGGTGCAGAGCCACGTGTGTCAGGTATGCACATTTTGCACTTACCCAAGCCTAAGTTGTGCATCCGTCCCATGAGAGATTACAGTTCCAGGTACAGATATGTACAGTATGAAATATTGCAAGTTGACAAATAATTAGAACAAATAACAAATTAGGATAAGGCAAGTGTGAGAATTAGTCATCTGGAATAGTAAAATATGAAAATATTACAAGTTGACAAATAATTAGTTAAGTAACAAAGTAGGCTACGGCAGGTACAATTGGTATCCATAACCTGTTCAACACCCATTGTACTGGTGTGTGTGTGTGTGTAAACACATAAAATTCAAATAATGAAAATGATGCAGAATGGCAATTAAACCTATTTCATGTATTCACGTGGTAGTATTAGTAGGAGAAACTGAAGAGGAGGGGTATGTCTAATAAACTCAAAATATCACCACATTTACAACATAAAACAGGAAAAGTACTTTAGAGTAAAAGCAGCAATAGTTTTCTTCAACCATATTTAATAATATGACTTCAAAAATATGGATTCCAGAAATAGTGCAATCCCATTGGTCAAGAATTGTTGTTTAATTTAGCCCAACCTAACCATTTTTACTCATGTCTTTTATAAAAATGTCTTTTGTGCTGTGACAATTATTGTGCATGCTAAGTGAACTAACTTAATATATTTTGCATGTTATATGAATTGTATGACATTTTGCATGTTTAGTATCCAATATGTGTTTTGAGACATTAATGTATAAGCCATGTTTTATTGAAAACACACGGGTTGTGCATACAAACAGACCTTCGGTCTAGTGTACTTACCCGGTAAACAAAATTGAAATTGAATTAAATATTGAAATTGCAAATTTTAAATTTGCACGCAAATTGCAGCAAATGTGCACACTACTCAGTGTTTTTGCATAGTGCACACGTCACAATTTCCCAAAATTGTGCAAATTGTACTACGCGAATTGACATGCGAACTCCATGAATTGCGGGGTTGTTTTTTTACTTTTGCATGCACTTAGCACAAATCACAGTTTGGTATTGTTTCAAGGAACCCCAAGCAAATGATACGCTAAAAACTGGTAAATCATTTCATCTGTTTCTGTGCTTGAAGGCACACTCAAGTACTGCAAAAGGAAAAAGAAGGTATTTTCAAGGAAATTGTACAAGATTACTTTCTGAAATATTTGGCCCCCATATTCTAAAATGCACCTGGAAAGGATGCAAGAGATGCACCATCACAAAGCATTGCCATATTCAGAAGATGTGCGGTAGAGATGTGCCAGCACATATCAATCTGAATATAGCAAGGATGCACCACAGTACATGCAGAAATGCACTGGCACGCCTCGAAATGTGCTAGAGCAACAGGGCAGGATTGAAGATAGCAACAGGAGCAACCTGGCCTGGACAGCAGAACAACAGAGAGGGATGTGTAATGGCAAATAAGCATGGTACAAGAGACAAAACAGGAAGGGAAGCAGCCCTAGGCAAAAGGGGTGGAGGAAGGCACCGATAAAGTGCACAGTGGATACAGACCCAACCACAGTGGGCATAGTATGAAGCACCACACACACCACCAACCTAGGGATAAAGAACCACACTGGGCATGGCACAGAGGAGGACAGTGACAGAGCACCCCAGCATCTGAAGCACAATGGGCAGTCTTGCTAGCCATGCACCGTGCAACAGTGCAGATGAACCAAGCAGGAGGTCATGGTAGCCACAGCATAGGCACAGTAGTCCAGAGGTAGATGGGTCACAGGCTGGCAGCTGTAGACTACACTGTTGGCACATGTCCAGAGGTACACAGGACTGCAAACAGCACAGCAGCAGGGGACCAGGAATACAGCAGAAGTGTGCAGCACCAGAACAGGGTTATGTGCAAGTGACAATGTGAGCATCACCGATAGACACCCCAGAGGTGGCCAAGGGGACAGCATGACAGATGGAGAGGGGGGTTCATGAAGGTGGACAGGGCATACGGTTCTGCCAAGGCACAGTCATAAATGGGAAGTGGTACACAAGAGACATTGGGCAGCCATGCAACATAACAGGTGAATAGAAGAACTGATCAGTGAGAACCCACACACATGCAGTTGTCAGAAAAAATATTTAATAGAAAAGAATAGTGCAAACATATAATAACAACAATATGAAAAAGTATGGAATAAAAAAACGGTGAAAGATATATAAACTATATTCAAAAACTGGCTGTGGGTCAGGATGGATAGGGAACAGGGACTGAAGAGTGGAACTATGTACAGTGGGGAAGATGGGTGGGGGACGGGTTCAAAAGGGCTATTAACAGGGGAAAAGTCCACTATGTAGAGGACCTAATGCCCCTGGCCATGGGCCACCTGGCCCTCCAACAGTTCATGTAGCTGGCGCAGCTCCCTCAGTATCCATCTTGACAATCTCAGCTGGGCCCCTTGGCATTGGAACAGGGCCAGTAGAATATGGTCCACTGTCACCCTCTGGCCGCCCACCAGCATCCCTGGCCTCCTGTATGGTGCAGATGCTGGATGACGTATGTTGGGGAAACAGAGAACATAGACTCAGTGCCACAGCACACACAACACAACCTCCCCAATGGGCTCCGTGTGCATGCCTGATGCTGGTCTGCCTCATGCAGATGGCCGTAAATCCACCATGCACAGCACACACTGGCAACATGCCAGGACACAGAGCCACACAGTACCTGGGATGTGGCACAGAGAACAGGCAGAGGATGTCACCAAGGGAAATGTGGCCATGTCCCCCACAGCGTGGGAACCTCCCCCCATGTACACCATTCACGCAGACCCTGAGCCAACCCCATGCAAGCACCGGTGGGTGCCCACATCTATGACTACTCAGAAATGGGGGACAAGCACACAGGTGACATGGGCACAGTGGGACCATGACACACTGCTGACACAACGATACATGTGTGCTTGACAGCCACCACATGGACATGCACAGGAAGCAGGGAATGGCCCACTGTGGGCAATCTGTAGTGACATTGTCCCCTTTTAGACTATGTATTGTGTTAAATGCTCTTGAGTTTTTGATGCTTTTCCCCCTATTCTGAATGTTAATGTTTGCTCCCATATATTTTCCTTGTCTACTATACGGACAACGTTTTTGATATATATTGAGGTTTTTACTTGATTTTAGGTGTACATAGTATGTGTGTTACTTACTTGTACATATTATATGTAACTAGTCTGTGTTAATTGTATTAAGAATGTTACTGTAATATTGTACTACATGATGGTACACTTTACTGTGAAACTGTAATCTTAAACAGGACAACTTTGATAAGCATGGCCTATGGTCCTAAAGGTTATTCTCCTGTCAAAAACAACGTTTTTATCTGTCTGCCTGTTCATCTATCTATCCAACCCCCCATACCCCATGTACACATAGAGGCAGCATATGCAGTGCACCTACCTGCAGATCTGTGCTGACCATGTGCCTGTGTTCCTCCTTCTGTCTCCCCTGACCACCTCTCAGCTCCTCACCAGTCCTGACAGTGCTTCTCCTGACCTACAAGGGGAACACAATGGAACAGCACTGTGAGCATCATGCTGGAACATACACCCCATCAAAACAGCGACACGGTGCAGCATGGCACAGCATGACATGTGCCCAGCTGAAGGGCAACTGGCAAAGTGATTTCACAGTGCCATGGCAACAGCACAGTGGACCACCAGGCCACACAGTGCAACCCATGTCATGCATGGAACCAATGACCTGGTCCTGCAACCACAGCCATGGTGGCCAAATGGGCAGGGATACATACATTTGCCACACACCCTGAAACACCAAAGAACAGTCGAAGAATGCATGCACACAGCACATACTTACCTGGGAATGGCACTGCCTCTGTGCAAGCCTGGTCTGTAGTCTCCGCAACACCTCTGGATTCCACCTCTGAAGGTCCCCATATCTATGGTGGCACTGCTCCCTGGACCTAGGTATGCCAGTCCGGCACTGGAGCTTCCACCAACACAAGCCCATACCTGGGCCCTTGCCTCTGGAGCTCCTCTCCACTGGACAACCACTTCTCCAGGGTGGCCACAATAGCCGCTAAGTTGGTCAGCTACACCTCAGATTAATTCAGTGCTTTGGCCTATCCTCATTAGAGCATGTCATCGCTAATGCTACAGCCTTGTGGTGATGCAGTGTGTGCAACTCACAAATGCATAATAAGGATACGCAATTGGCACCATGCACTGTAGCATAAAGCCAGGCAGGAGAATGTGGTCACAGCCCAGTGACCCACGCATGCATGACCTCGCACAGGCACCATCTTTTGAGGGCACATATTGCCACACTTGCAGCCAACCACATGGCACACATTTGCACCATGCGCCATGGTAGGCAATGGTGCAGCACTGTGTGGTGCGTGATATGTGGACAGTGCCAAACAGGCAGTCAACCACATGTCCCATGTCCTCATATATGCACAATTGAGAGCAACTGCACAGTGCAGGGGATGCGCAATACATGACAAGTAAGGTTAGACATTCTTTGCCACAGATGTCAACTACAGTACAGTGCATTGCACATTTGAGGGAATTGTGCCATGCAGGGATGCTTGGCGCATTTCAGATGCACGGCCCAAATTGAGATGGGCCTGGAGAAAATTTCAATATTCAGCCAGGATATGCTAACAACCTCATTAGTCAATCCAGGGCTAAGTCAACTGATTAGCATCTCATTACTGGCTGCTCCACAGCTCATTTGCATAAAATGGGCTTAAAAAGTGCCACACCACACCATAGGTATCTGACAGGAACTGCAGCCTGGAAGGTAGGTTTGTTTACATTCCTTATGCTACAGCCTCATTTGCACTGCATTTTGTGGATCTTTGCTCATCTCTAGAGCATGCTGGACATGTTCTCATGCCTGTCATATTCCTGTCCACAGGCAAACTACGTCTGACAGTGAGGAGGAGCAGTCCAAGAGGCAAGGGCCTAACTTCACTATAGATGAGCAGCGTACCATAGTGGAGGCATACTTCCACAGGGAGGCACTGCTGTGAGGCATGTCTGGCCCCAGCAGGAGAAGGTGAAGGGCTGGGAGGAGATGGCAGTCTACGTGAATGCCCATGGAGTTACAACCACATGCCCCAGAGTGCATGAAATGTATGACCAGCGACAAGAGGAGGGCCAAGGATAAGGTCGCTGCCATACAGGCCTCATTGTGGCTGACTGGTAGCGGCTGATCCACAGCACCAACCCTCACATCCACTGAGGATAACTGCAGCCTCCATGAACTGGGCATCCATTGTGGGTGTCTGGGGTGGGGGGGGTTCAGACTGGGAGCAGTCCATTGCAGCACTGTAAATATGCATGTGTCACCGCCTGTGGACGGCAGTGCATGCCAGACACAGGTGTGCCTGGTATACTACACAGGGGCCAGAACCATGTCCACAGTGCACCATGACAGTCTGCCAGCAGTGCACTGCCGTATCGTGGGCCCACATGCTGCACTATGTGCCGATGGGCATGGCCAGTGGCATGCTGTGGAACCCAGGGTGGGGTGGCCTGACAACACAGGCCACAGGTGCCTATACATGCCCACAGGGGCCTCCATGTCATGTGTGGTGCCACGTAGCCATGCATAGTGAGCACATGCAGCATCCAGATACACTGGACTAGTGTCACACAGTGGGGTGGCAGTTTCTGTTGCAGGGCCAGGGGGTGGGGCATTGTCCTTGCTGTAGCCTGTCAATTGTGGCACTGTGCCACATGCAGCCATGAGTGTGCACCCATGCTCACATGCATGTCCCTCACCACCAGTGTTTTTGCACTACACAGGCCACAATGGCAGTTCCATGCCTGTGTGGCAGCATGGGCACACCTGTGGTTCAGATGCACACACACACCCACGTCTAGCTGTCCACCTGCATTTCAGCCATATGTCACTCACCATATGTTTCTTCTGATTTTCAGCTCCATCACACTTCAGGGGTACATCGCTAGCTGGTGACCATCTTATGGTACTGGCGATGGATAATGCCATGCCATCTACATCCTCCAGAGTCATGGCCAGTGCTAAGGACCATGGTGCAGCATGTATGCTGGTGCACCTACTGGGGTTGGCTGATGATGACCCTCTGTCCAGTCTTCTTCTGGAGGAGGATATCACCATGCTTGCACTGGCCATAGAGGAGGATGATGATGAAGGAGATGATGCCACACAATTAGGGGGACACACAAACGGCACCCATCCACCCACTGTCTCAGTACACACAGGGGCAGCTACAGGCAGCACAGGTGGTCCTATTCCTGCAGACGTGCCTCCCCAGTGCAGCCCACTCCACCAGCCAATGCAGTGGATGGTGGTGGATGGGGATGCAGTGCTGCTGTGGGGCCTTGAACTGCTAGCTCTGTCCAGCAGGGTGCTGCGGTGCTGCAACGGCCAGCAGGGAAGATTGTCCAGCCCACCCCAGGGCCCAACGTGCATGCTCGCATACAGTCCCCACCAAAACAACGGTCTCTTGTGCAGGGTTCCTGGATGAGGGACATGGAACAGCAGGCTGGGACCACCCCCCCACCTGTCAGCCCCCAGCCCCAAATGCATCACCTACTGACAGGCTTGATGAGCACACTCAGCTCCTGCAGGACACCGTAGGTGGCCTGGTGGCACTCAGGGAGGAGCTCCATGGACTGTGGGCACAGGTGAGGCACATGGATGAGCATGATGAGTTAAGCCAAATGCAGGTGGCCACAATCACTGCACTGGATGGGATTGCACAGGCCATTGCAGTGGGCTTTGCATCCCTGATGTCTCGTTACAACAAAGGCTCCCGTCGCGGCATCCATACTCTTTCCCTACTGATGATCTCCCAACAAACACTTGACTGTCATCGTTGTCCCGACGCGATCACTGTCCCACCAAATATTATCCTGAATGTTAGCTTACCTGGCATTACACTGCCCTGACACACAGTATCCCAAAAAGGCCAGATATATCTGTGTTTGTGTCCCCCACCCCTGTTATGTTTTAAAAAAGAATTCTAGACGGCAACTTTTTAGTTGCCACCAAGTTGAGAGTGTAGCCCTGTATACTAACGTCCGTGCTGCTGATAATTAAATTTGTTGCTTTTTATGTTCTCCAGGTCCAGGAGTGAAGGATGTAAACTGACAGCAGTACAGATAGTAGAACCATTCAATAAATATGCAATACTCTTTATGATCAGCTGTTTGGATGTCTTTTCAGACTTTCATTACAGCTGAGCCAGCAAGAATTACCTTTTTTAATGAATTCATTGAATTGCTGTAGCTGATTAGGTGCTTTTTATGTGCTCCCGGTACACTTTCTTGTATTTCTGTTTTGTACCGGGAGAAAGCTCAGCACGATGGAACGATGGAACTGACTTTAGGCAGGTCCATAAGCAAAGGATGTGTGGGCGCTTACATTTCCATCAGGAGAAGCTGTTCAATGTGGCACTTTCCCAGGTAGGTGGTGAGAAAAACAAAAAATTCACTCTGAGTGCTTTCTACAAGTTAAAATTGCGACAGTGAAGAGAAGTGTGCTGCCTGTTTGAAAAGCAGCACTGCAGTGACCACAGGTCAAGCACAGTGTGGCCAGTCTCAGTATTTGACAGCAACTGGGTGGCTGCATTTAATGGTCAGTGGGCAGTGATATTTTTTATGCCATCTTGTCTTATGTGTGCTATGACTAGATCCATGTTATGCTGGGATAACACCACAGGTCCAGCCCCAGACTGACTAAGTGTAAATGTACGTTTGCGCCTAGACTTGACGGAATTACAACTTTTGGCATTCTGCACCAGTCAGGAATTACATAAATGGGAAAATGGTGTCAGTACAATGGATGATGGGACGTCAGTCTGGAGATTGTACCTAACCCCCCGCTGCACCATGAGCAATACCAAATGCACCCCCAGGGTGTGGTGTCAGGTGACCCCATCGCTGCTGATGCTGTCCCAGGCCAATGCCATCTTTGACACCCTCAGAGCCAATCTGTGCATTGGGACCTCTACACACATGAGCACCTGGTCACAGTCTCTAGTGTTAACACCTACTGGGGTGAAGTCTTCACCCTCCGTGGCTGGTGACCTACCTGCAGTGTCTTCCCAACCATGGTGTGGCCACAACAGCTGGAATGGCACACTCTGAGTCCTGCTGGGTATGATTGGCATGTCCCAGTACTCTGCCACCATTGCTGACCACACACCAGGCTGGCAGTGGCCAGGGCCCATGCTCTGGCACACTTGTGTCCTGGTGTCATGCCTGACTGTGCTGTCAAATGTTGTACTGGGCATGTGTGATGGCAGTGGTGTCATGCTGTGTGGCATGGGCGTGATGAGTTCAGCACTGCGTTTGCCATGTATGTGTGCCGACAGATGCCCTCTGATCCATGCCAGTTTCTGCAGTCACACTGTGACCCCCCCTTTCCTTGGTGTCATTGTAGTGGATTCCTATGCATAGTTGTGTGCCCTCTGCAGTGCACTGTGCAGCTGCTGTGTAGTGCTTGCCTACCTCTGTGTGTGTGTGTGTGTGTGTGTGTGTGTGTGTGTGTGTGTGTGTGTGTCCTGCTGCTCAGTTTGGTCCTCCAGGATTACTCACCTTTGGCTTCCAAAATGCTACTGCACAATGGTGTCCCAGAGCCACCGGGCCCTTGTTGCCAATCGGGGATCCCTCCAGGGTTGGCTGCCCACCCCAACCCTGGGATTCATCCTCATCTGTACTGTCACCCTCCTGTGCCTGGACAGGTATTCCACAGTCTATGGCCATGTTGTGTAGCATACAACAGACCAGGAATATGCCACAGGCCTTTTCAGGGCTGCATAGTAGGGTACCTCCTGACCTGTCAAGGCATCTGAACCACATTTTCAACATACCAAACACACACTTGTTGATGTTGCATGTTGTGATATGTGCCTCACTGCATCTCTGCTCAGCCTCGCTGCTGGACAGTCATATGGGGGTGAGCAGCCATGGTCAGAGGGGGTATGCACTGCCACCTCGGGGTGCAGAGATATGTGTTAGATTCACTCAGGTGTACACATGGCCTGTACCAACTGCCACACCCCTTGTCTGTCTATGTTACCACTCCTGTCTGCCTGGTTGCCATTCCCACCACTCCACATGCACAGCACATATACCACCTTGCAGGACACCACATTTCTGCCCTGCTTGTGGCCTGGCTGGGTGTGGACAGGCTGATCTCTTCCCAGGTCTGTGGGCCCATCCCTGCCTGAGTGGACATCATGCCACTGTCCTGTGCAGCCATTGTGCTTGTCCATCTCCTGGACCATGGTGGTGGCTGGTGGTATCTGTTGCTTCTCACCACCACATGTGGCTGTTGCGCTGCACCCCTACCCTGCTTGCCCTGTGGCTGTGCACTCCACCATCTCTGCATCTGTGTGTCCCAATCTGGCAGGACCCAAGGTTCCATAGTTCCAATGGCTATTTGCCGTTGCACTGTCCCTGTCACTCTTGTCCCACCCTACACCCCCACACTACCACCAGCTTTGAGCAATGACACACAGTACATGGTGTGATCATGGGTCCTGCCCAGCTCATCCACTAGGTTGCCAGTGGGAATATCCCCATGCTGGAACCTATGGCACAAGGCTGACTGGTGCCAGAAGAAGGCATCATGTGTGCTCCCAGGGTGTGAGGCACAGACATTGGTGATGTGCCCCGCGGCAGAGCACACCACCTGGCAGTTGATGGAATGGTAGCCCTTCTTGTTGACATATGCCACACTGTCTGGGCCAGGTGGTGCTCTGACAGCCACATGGGTGCAGTAAATGGACCCTATCATGTCTAGCATGTGTACCACCCATTGCTGCATGGCTTTGTATGCCTCTTCCTGTGTGCTGATGGAATTGGATGAACTCTGAAGCATGTGGCAGCAGGGCATTGAAGAACTGTGTGAAGAGATGGGACATGGCAGACTGTATTGTACCAGTGGTGTCACTCACTAGTATCTGGAAGGTGCCCGTGGATAGCAGGCGCATTGCTTCTGTCACTTTGTCTCCACTGACATGGCATGACTCATTCTGGTGGGTGCCTGCAGTTCATCATGGCACAGCTCATACAGCTGTCTCAGAATATCCTGTGAGTTGGTACTGGCCCCAATCTCCATGTCAGTCAGCTGTTCATTGGTGACATGGGCATGGTACCATCTCTGTTACATACCGCCCACGGGCCCCTTCCAACGCCATGTTGTTGTTCCATCCATCTCCTCACAACCTCCATTACCTCCAACATGAGGAAAGCTGCCCCATCCACGTCTCTGCTACTGATGCTCTGCTGCCTGCCTGTGGGTGGCTTGCACTTAGGCCAACTCCTTTTAGGCCTATCTTTGGGGCGCACATCTTGGGAGTTGCACAATAGATGCACCACCCATTTGGGCTGAATATTGAGATGCACAGCATACTCATGGGCATGGCCACTGGAGATGCGCCGCATACATTAACACTGCACTGGGGCGCATTCAGAGATGCACGATGCATCTCCTCTGTTTAAATATCATGCAGTGGTGCAATTCCTGAGATGTAATGTGGTGCATCTCCTTTGAAAATCACCCCTTCCCATTATTTTACTTCCCTGTTTCATTGTTTCAAGACAGCCCCAAGTACAGTGATAATAAGTTTCTATATTTCAAACAGCAGTCTCTACTTTTCAACTTTTGTCACTTTTTCTTAACTTTTACTTGAAGCCATTCCTATTTATTAAATGCAATGACACAATCCAGGATTTGTGGATCATGCTGGATTAAACCATAAGATGTGCTTTTGAAACCCGCTCAGCTTCAACTCATGACACCAACATCTGAATCTGTGGTTAAATCCAGCATGACACCCACACTGTTAGGTGTTATTACATACTTTTTCATTGTAATAATGACTTTAAAGTAATGTTAGGGTGATGGAAAAGTACAAAAAGCCAGAAAATCCAAACGTGTACTGTCTAATAATATAGGTAGGACTGTTTTACGGCATGTTACCCAACTAAAGGTAACTTTGTTAGATCCCCGTTTAGAGTACCTTACTTACATAGAACAGGAACAGTTCCAGTTATCGACCTGAGTAAAAAGGGAAAAGGCATTTCAGGTGATTGCTGTTACTGTAGGATAATAGGGAGGTGAACTAGATGGTCCATATGGTTTTATTTGTTTCATCACATCTATATACCTACTGTAGTTGTGTATATGGGCTCTATGTGATAACAGCAATCACCTTTAGGGTGAGTGTACATTGTTGAAAATCAATCTTGGTGATGTACACTCATGGTGCAGAGCAAAAGGACGCTGAAAACGTAGATTCTTTTATTTTTGCGGGGAGATGTGCCCCCTGCACACACCCCCAAGGGGCTTCACCTCTAGCACCTCCCTACTAAAGGATTGTCAACTCCAGAGGGATGCATGTCAAGGGGGGGTGGAAATAAAAAAGAGAAATCCCACCAGAGCAAAAATTCAACACACCCAGATTCTAACCTGGCACCCTCCCAACCCTAGCCTGCCACCAACCCACCACACCATACAGCTAGCTAGCAGCCCACTGATGTGTTACACTTACATACCCTCCCTAACTCCCTTCCACCCATTGCATGGCATGCTCGCCCCCTCAGGTGCATGTACATATAACGACATCCTGTTTTGCTATATTTGCCCTCCTGACCAGTAGCCCTATAAACAGGTGCTGTTATTGAGTCACCCTTTTTGAAAGTGCTCAATAGTGGATGCCCTGATCGCAGGATACCATGTATATGTGTGTGTGAATATATATATATAGATATAGATATATATATATATGTATTGCAGAAAATGTCATCAATGCATCAGTTAGAGTTGATAGGACAGCGACAAAAGTATGGAAATGTGATGTTAGGGTTACCCTTCAGATATCACTCACTCCCCTCTCCACACACACCAACAGTTGGGGTGTGCAGTGGGTCGCTAGGCCCTACTTCACCCCTATACCATGTGTTAACAAGCTGACATGCTACAGTATAGGAGAATGGGGTGACAGATATGATGACTCTCATGGCACACCCTGATGTCTGCTGGCATGGAGGGTGTGGGTGTGGGGTGGGGTGGTAGGCAGGTAACCCCATCACATTTACACTTTTGTTGCTGTGTTATCAATCTTAACTGATGCATTAACAAAGTTTTTGCAATGAATTTCCCTTCTTTTTGAGAAAGTGTTATGTAAACTGGTAACTGTTATGTGGTTGTGGGAACATAATGATGCCAATTTATGTCTAATTGTATGTGTATGTGGGAGTGCGGACCCTCTGGGCCATGCGTTCCAATTTACACATTAGTAAAGAGGCATACAGCAGCCCTATAGTATTGAAAAGGAACCCTTGTAACACTAATTTGGCAATATCTCAGTAATTGTAGTAACTATGAAAAACATTCCGCTGCAGTTGTAATAATGACTTCAAAACATCCACAGGTGTCGGTAGGGAAAAATCTGTATCTCAAATCGTTTTCCAGATACAGGTGCCAAAAGTCGTAATGAGCACCAGAATGTTATCCTATGGAAAATTTCTCAACTTCGGAACACTAACTATGGGCTCGTCAAATCTTTTTTGGGCCAAACCACCAAAAGGCACATCTGTGGGACCAGAGCTTGCAAGACTGCAAATTTCATCCCCAAAGCCCCAACAATTTTGGTGAAGTGGGGTGGCAAAGAATTGCTGTTTTTTTGCTTCAGTAGTGTAGCAAATTGTGTCACTTTCTCAAAAATTTGAGAAAGAATGGGCATGACTCTTTCATGATTTGTGAAAGTTTCGCATCCATTCTGTCACAATTTGAGACACTATGGGGGGCAATCACAGAAAAGGCATTTCTGGGGGGGGGTTCCTCGAAAAAGATAGTGCTATGTTCCTCAGGGCTCGACTAGGTAAACACAACTGTCAGTGTTTACCTAGGGGGTCCCACATTTAAATGCCAAGCATTTTTCTCTCTCACTAACTGAAAACAATATGGCCACCACTCAACAGTAAAAGGGACATTTGCAACAGTAATATGTACTGGCTGCAGCTTTCGAGAGGAACATATGTTTTTTTCCCCATTGACTATAATTGGAACATTTAAATTTGAATAACTTTTCAAAGGATTAATATTTTTTCACCAAATCTTCAAAAGGCACATCAGTGTCCCAGACTGCATCTTCCCTGAAGATTTCAGACCAGACAGACAAATTGTGTGGGCTGTAGCCTCAACCAAAGAAACAAGCACAAACCCTGGTTTGGGAGCTTTTTGCACTCTGCAGCTCCACAACCACTCAACTGACCATAATGCAACTTGGCAGATCCAGAAATCTATGGTACTCCACCATGCATGCAAACTTTCAGGCAAATCCATTGTATGGTGGCAAAGTTATGAAAGTGCATTTTCGTTTAACATAAAAGTGGCTGGGCAACCCTAACTATAGCTGTACTACTAAGTAGCTATAATATATATATATCAAATACTTCATTAATGCATCAGTTAGCATTGAAGTGGCAAAAGTAGAGAAATTAGATGTTGGGGTGAGCCCTAAACACCCCCCATCCAACACCACCAGCCCACCCCACACCCACCCTCCACAGACCAACAGGCACTGGGGTGTGCCTTGGAGTCATTGAGCCTAATTCTCACCCCATTCTTCTATACTGTACCATATCAAAATTCTTACACATGGAATGGGGTGAGAGTTAGGTCGATAACCCAAGGCGCAGCCTAGGGCTATGGAGGAGGCTGTGAGGCTAACTAGTGGAGTTGGATGGGGGTGAATGTCACTCCTCTAATGTTTCATTTCCTACTTTTGTCACTTCAGCCCTAACTGATGCATTAATTAAGTTTTTGCAACTAATTTCCTTACTTTTCAGGTAGATAATAATATCCTCATTTTTGTTAGGGGAACACAGGATCCTTTGGACCCTGTGCTCCCATCCCTCCATTCAGATAATATAACAGTATCCATATGTATATACCAAACTATAGATGAAATGTGGACTATTTTTCTAAATAAACTTACACTAGAAACTAAAATTTATATACCAAACAAACAAACACATAATAAAGCTAAAAATATAAATGGATGGTTTCATAATTTTATAAAAAAATTAATTAAAAAAATGTATTGTATAGAACATTAAGAAAAAACAATGATCCTGAGGGTATGAAAGTATATAGGGCCTTGGTTAAGAAAATTAAATCAACTATTTGTAAAGCTAAAGCCAATTATGAATTGACCCTTGCTTCTAAAACTAAGGATAATTATAAATTGTTCTATGCACATATAAATAGAATGAAAATACCATCACATGGCATAGGCCATTTTATAAAATCAGATGGAGATATAGCAAATGACAAGGAAATGGCGGATATGCAAAACAAATACTTTTGTTCGATATTTAATACTACCACTAATAATATTAATCCTCAAAAAAATTCACCTTCAGTACCAGAAAAAATCAAATTGAGTTTTAAAGATGTACAGGGATGTCTGAACAAACTAAATATCAATAAATCTCCTGGTCCAGACAATATTCACCCTAGAATATTAACAGAATTATCAGAAAATTTGGCACCACCATTAACATATATTTTCCAAAAGTCCCTAGATTGGGGACAAGTTGTCCAAAGTTGGAAGAATGCAGTAGTTGTACCGATTCTAAAAAAAAGGTCCCAAGTCGGCTAAAGAAAACTTTTGTCCTATAAGCCTAACCTCTATTATATGTAAGATTTTAGAAGCCATAATTAAAGAGATGATTCTGAAACATCTAGATAGCCTGAATTTGATAGATTATACGCAACATGGTTTCATGAAGTTCCGCTCATGTCAGACCAATATGCTGTCTTTTTATGGGAAAATAAGTAAGGCCTTGGTTAAAGGGGAGGCAGCGGATGTGGTTTTTCTTGATTTTTCCAAGGCATTTGACAAACCGCCACATGATGAGTTGATAGGACATTGGAAAAATTAGTTTAGATGTCAACCTGCTAAATTGGATTACATCATGGCTGGAAGGGAGGAGGCAGAGGGTGACCATAAATGAAACCCTGTCAGACTGAGGTGATGAGCAGGGTCCCCAGGGTTCTGTTTTGGGACCCTGTCTCTTTAATATTTATATATCCTCACTTAAATGTGGTCATGATAATATTTGGCTAACTAATTTGCTGGCGATTGTAGAATTGGGTCAAATGTCAACAATACTGAAGATGGTACTAAAATGCAAAAGCCCTTAAGGATATAGGAATTGGACAACTCCAACATAAATTGGAGTTGAATGTGAATAAGTGTACCATAATGCACTTGGGAGTTAAAATCCAAATCTATTTTATAGTATGCTGGACTAAATATTACCCATCACTAGGGAAGAATGCGACTTAGGGATTACCATAACTTCTGATCTCCATTTTAGTACCCACTGTAGTATAATTACAAAGAAAGTTAATCAAATACTTAATTGTATATTAAGACACATTAAGAGTAGAGACCAAAAAGTTATTGTTCCTTATATCAGGCCTGGTAGGCCCTGTTTAGAGTATGGTGCTGAAGTCTGGGCACCTAACAAAAGAGAGATGTTGCTATTAGAGAGTGTGCAGAGAAGAGCAACAAAGATGATAAAAGGATGTTATAATATGAGCTACCCAGAGAGACTTACACACCTAGACATGTTCTCTCTACAGTATAGGAGACTGAGGGGATATGTGCATGATTTTAGAGCCCTACAGGACAAAGCATTGTGGTCAGATTATGGTCTAATTCTAAAGGAACCATTATATAATATTAGGGACATCCATTTCAATTGGAAACTAGCAGATGGAAATTACTATAGAGAAAATTCTTGTACAGTCAAAGCGTGATTAAACAATGGAATAGCCTACCATATGAGGAGGTTACAAGCAATACAATGGAACAGTTTAAAATAAGATTAGATACCTTTTATCTAAATAAACATGGGACATCCTAAATTTAAGGCAAGCAACCTAAGGATGCTAGTCTATATATGCTTGATAATCCTATGAAACCTATGAAATGTTACAGTGGGAGCACAGGGTCCTTTGGACCCTGCACTCCCATCCCTCCATCAAGATAGTACAACAGTATCCACCATCCCACCATCCAGATAGTATAACAGTATCCACATGTCACAGTGGGAGCTCAGGGTCTGAAGGATCCTGCATTATCATCCCTCCATTGAGACAGTACAACAGTATCCATATGTTATGGTGGGAGCTTCCAGATAGTACAACAGTATCCATATGTCATTGTGGGAGCTGTCATCCCTCCATTCAGGTAGTACAATAGTGTTCATATGTCATGGTAGGACCCTGCGTCCCCATCCCTCCATCCCTTCATCCAGATTGTACAACAGCATCCATATGTCACAGTGGGAAGGACCCTGCACTCCCATCCCTCCACAGGTGCACATATGTATCTAGCTCTGAAAAACAGGGGTCTCTGGCCCCGCGCTTCTACAATAAGTTACAAGTAGGCGTAGTAAAATTGTAACAATAGTCATAACTGTGCCATCTTAAATCATTTTCACCCCAAATGTACCAACCTTCTTAACATATCACCACATGTACCAGTACAGAAACCTTTCAAATCCCTATCGAATGTAATTCTACACAACGTCAATGTTGTTTTGCACCACAGGTCTGGAAAACATTTTGGCAGGATTTGAAAATTACAGCTGTACTATTCATGAGGTAGTCTGAAAACTGGTAATGTTTAAAATCTGAAGTGAAATATGAAAAACTGGTGAAGTTACAAGTATGGAGAACCGAACAGTACATGCTTGTAACACGGTCATTTTTGAAATCCTTTCACCAAATTTTCAACATGGGCTTTTGGGACTTCCCTCATGAACAGTAGCACTGTGATTTTGTTAATCCATCCCAAAGTTGATTTTGCTGGCGACCGTGCCATTCTGCACCACAGGTGTGGAACATGTTTTGGGCAGAATGTGAAAAATGATAGCTGTACTGTGCATAAGGAGTGTGAAAAATGGAAATTTTGAAAATCGGTAGTGAAAATATTAACAATTGGCAAAGTTACAAGGGTGTGTAGAAACTGCACAATGCACACTCCAAACGCAGTAATTTTTTGGAATTTGCTCACCAAATTTGCAACATGGGCTTTTTGGGACCTCACCTCATGAACAGTGGCAATGTTGTTTCATTATGTGGTTCCAAAAGGTGATTCCTTGCAACGACCACAAAATCACCTTTCAGGATTGAGTAACAAAATGACAGTGTCAGTGTTCATGAGATGGGGTCCCAAGAACTCCATGTTAAAAATTTGGGGCCAAAATTCCTAATAATGGCTGAGATATCAACATAAGTTGAAAACCTCATTGACTGCCATTATACAGCACTTAACTTTGATTCTTTTTGTGGTCTGGCTTTGAAGAGTGAAGACGGTCCCAGTCCAGAAAAGATAACAGTGCCGACCACCAGAGGTATATGGGACAAGGAGGGGTGCGAGAAGTGGATGCTCATTGAGAGGGCAGAGATGGGTTAAGGGGTATGGGGAGACCACGAGGACCATTCTCTTTTTACAGGTAAAAAAGATGTTGGGGATGGTTTTCTTTATTTTACATTGAATATGAAAACATATTTGGGCACACTTTGGGGTCTGCAGCTACAATAGTGCTGGGGGTACATGCTGACATGGGGATTGGGAAACTAGATGTTGGCATTAGCGGCTGGGGGGGCATTCAACACCAAGAGTGGGCATCCCAGTGAGAAGAAGTCATTTAAAATAAAAATTATTTCAGCACACTAGGGTGGGCTCCCAGTGTATCACATTAGTGGAGGGGAATACATGCCAACACAGGGATTGGGCACCCAATGCCAGCACAAACACTATGGGGGGTGCAAACTAGTTTGATGCAGGATGCTGCATTGAAAATCTTGATGTAGAATTCTGCATCAAAGAAAAGATGTCAGGAGATGGTTTTCTTTTTTCACAGGTTTATTTTTTTTAATATAGCACATTTTTGCACACTGGGTGGTCCCAAGTGTGCCACAGTAATGGGTGGAGGGATACATGCCAATACAACAATTCTGCACCCCGATGTTGGCAAAAAAAAACTGGTGGGGCAGTTCAATGCAGGATTCTGCATCAAAAAAATGTTTTTTTCAAAGATATCAGAGGGTGGGGGAGCAACTAGACATTTTGTTTTCTCCCCTCACTAAGTGAGAAAACAAAATGGTGGCCGAACAAAACTGATTAGCCTCCTAAAAAGGGATTTGAGGAGATTTCCAAATCCCTTTTAGCAAACAGGACCGATGACCCCAACACACACCCTGATGCCTGTTGGTGGAGACAGGGTGGGGTGGGGCAAGGGGTGGGGAACCATAACCCGATTTTCCCCACTTTGTTGCTGTGGAATAAGCCTAACTGGTGCATTAGTTTTTGCCACAAATTTCCCTTTATTTTGATAATGTGCACTACAAATAGTGATGTCAATGCAAACGCAAGCACAAACGCTAACGCACATGGTGACACAAACGTAAATGATAACACAAACAGTAATACAAACACAAGTGCAAATGTTAATAAAAACAGAAACGCAAATGCAAGCGTGTACAGAAATGCAAACCATAATGCACATGGGCATAGTAACATAATTGGAAATGCAGACACTTACAGTAACAGCAATGATCACACGAAAGGAAACACAAATAGAAATGTAAATGCAGACAGAAGTGCATACACAAATGCAAATGGTAATGCACATGGTGACGCAAAATGAAACACAAACAAAAACAGTAATGGGAACGTAAATGTTAACAGTAACACAAACGCAAGTGCAAATGAAAATGCAAAGGGTAATGCACACAGTGGCATACATGTGAACGGTAACGCAAACAGAAATGCAAATGCAAGCGCATATGGAAACGCAAATGGTAACGCGCACGGTCATGGTACCGCAACAGGAAATGCAAATGCTAATGGTAACAGCAACAATGACACCAAAGGAAATGCAAAAGCAAATGGAAGCGCATATGCAAACACAAATGGTAATGCACATGGTGATGCAAAACTAAACGCAAACAGAAATAGTAATGGAAATAAGTAACAGTAGCGTATAAGCATAGCGCAAATGAAAATGCAAAGGTAAAACACACAGTGGCGGACAGAATGCTATTGCAATGGATACAGAAATGCAAGTGGAATGCTAACTGTGACAGTAATGAAAGTGCACACCCTTTTTTCACCAATGCCTGCATAGAGAAAGACAGTGAATACAAAGAATATATGCATAATGATGGGCCTCGAACACAAAATGAGCACTTGGAATACTAAATTGCTTATATCTCAGGAACTGTTCCACTTAGAAAAAAAATTAAAATGTCATATAAATTATGACTTTCAAAGCGTTTCCGAGATACGGGCCCTGAAAGGCACGGTGCACAGTGTTATGTTAGTCTATGGGAAAAAGGGTAAACTTTGGAGTACTGTAACTTTGCATCCCTGTAATAGTTTGTCACCAAACCACCAAAAGGCACATCTGTGGCATGTTGGCTTTCTTCTCCAAATTTAAGCCCAAAGGACCAAACTGTTCTTTTGCAGCAGGGTAGCAAATAATTCCTGTTATTTTGGCCATAGTGTGCAAAGCAGTGTCACAAATCATGACACTTTCATGAAAGTGTCTAGTGCAACATTACTTTGCAACACTACAGTTTACAAAAATTTCAAAAACATATTTCTGAGGTGTTTAACCCCCCAAAAAAGACATGGCTAGCATCCTCAGGGTCCGACTAGGTGAACACAAAAATAATTGTGTCCCTAGAGGGTCCCAAATTTAAATGCCAAGCATTTCTGTGACTACTAACTGTAAATAAATGGCTGACTCACAACGCTACAGGGGTCATTTGTGACACTAAAAACTGCATTTGCGACACTGTTGAACTTTTTGTTAACTTTTCCCATTGACTATAATGGGAACATTTATTTTAACATAACTTTTGAACCGTTTAATATTTTTTCACGAAATCTTCAAAAGGTACATTGGGTCCTTAGTCGACATGTTACCTGAAGTTTTGGACTGTCACACAAACTGTGCAACCTATAGCAGCAAGCAAAGAATGCGCAAAAAGCGCATATGTGCTACAGAATGTTGCTTATTACTACACAACCATATATCCGACTGTTACAAAACTTGGTAGATCCAGAGATCTATGGTACTGTTCCATGTTTGCCACATTTCAAGTAAATCCATTGTATGGTGGCAAAGTTATTAAGATGCAAAATTTCACACTTTAACCTTAAATGGGGTACTCAACCCTAACTATGGTACTACCAGTGCCACTATAAGAGATATGTATATATATATATATATATATATATATTGTTCCACAGCAACAAAAGTGAGGACATTTGGTGTTAGGTGAAAGCCCCTTTGCATCCCCAGCCCACCCCTCAACCGACATCGGGTGTGCGTTGAAGTCACAGATCAGTCCTAACTCTCACCTCATTCTCCTATACTTCACCACCTCAGCTTGTTTACACATGAAATGGGGTGAGAGTTAGGGCCAATGACCCCAATGCACACCCCGATGCCGGAGTGTTAACAACTCTGGGAAACAGATGAGCGTGTTTTGCAATGCTAAATTAGTTAATTTTAGGCAGGAGTGAGAAAAAGACTATTTTGTGAAGCTATATTCTTTAGAAGTCTGGCTGCAGTGAAGCTGAGAGTATCACAGTAATCACAATGGGCTGAGAGTCAGAGTGTGAGGAACAGCTGAGAGTGTTTTTAGTGGTAATTGAGTTAGCTGCAGGCAGCAGTGAGGAACAAATTGTTCTGTGAAGCTGTGCTCTTTAGAATTCTGGTTACAGTCAGGCTGAGAGTATCACAGTAATGAGCTGGAAGTTAGAGTGGGGAATAGATGAGAGTGTTTTGTAATGCTAACTGAGTTAGCTTCAGGCAGCAGTGAGACCTCTCACATAGTTCTGCATTTGTGTCTATCGTAACAGCACAGTTGTTTTTTGTATGCCGAGGGGAAGCTGCCTACAGTGATGGTATCAGTGACCTTTGTGTGAGCTGTGTGGGTGTAAATGGCTGATATCATCACAGTAGAGCAGAGGGTAAAAATATCACACTGCAGTGGATGATACACTGTTTTATCTCACTTTTTATCACTCAACTCTATTGTATAATATATATGTATATGTATATATATATATATATATATATATATATATATATATATATAATAGATAAACCACTCTGAGGTGTGCAGTCGCTCCGATATATGCGCATATGTGGTGTGTGCGTTATTCTGCTTACAAGGCACGCAGGCCAACTGTATCAACCACTCAAAGGTTTATCTATCTTATAAAATGTCAAAATGTCAAAATTGTTTTCGAGGGGGGTAAAGTGCAGGTGTACGGTCATGCTCTGATATACGTATGGTCATGTGATGTGTTTTATACAATCAGAAGATTGGATTTGGATATTCTTTTTTTAACCATTTTATAAATATATCTATATAACTGTATCTATAGCTATAGCTATCTATCTATCTATCTATCTATCTATCTATCTATCTATCTATCTATCTATCTGTCTTTCTCTTCTCTCTCTCTCTCTCTCTATATATATATATATATATATATATATATATATATATATATATATATATATATATATTTACATGGTTGGGACTTTTTCCATGGTAATTAACATTACATATGTAACTGCACAGCTTATTACAAAATAATGAACAACCTATTCATTAACTATTACAAGTGTGGAGGCAATATAATACATTATTACAACACTACTAATGTGTAACAACCACCCAATAACACATGTAACAACAACCTACTATCCACCTACATTGTAGTCCTAAAGCCTCTCCCAACCACTTTTGTTGCTGCCTCTGTATCATTTGCAAACTAACAGCCACTCATAAAAATCAAGTTAAGCTGTGTAAAACTGTGTCCCTGTGCAACAAACTCAGCCCCTCTGTTACTGCTGCCTCAATATCACTTGCAAAACTAACAGCCACACATGGAACTTAAACTGTTTAAAAACAAAGTGTCCCAAATCACTTACCAAACATTGTAGCTGCTCTCTTCCATATTGCAATCCTTAAAAACACTAAAGGGAGAAATACTAGAACCACACTTCCTTTTATGGGAATTACTATTGAAAGTTGAAAGGGCCAAAACTATGCAGCCCAAACCAGAATGCTTTTTTCTTCTACCCAGTTAGAACAGTGCTGCAATACTAGTGCTGTACAGAATAGCATGATCTGTATAGCACTACCACAGACAGCGATAGGGGAATAACAGCATTATGTTTTCGTTCTCTTTCCCTTTTTGGAGGCAGTATAGTGCAGTGGGTTAAGGCTCTGAGCTGCAGATCTGGAGATCTGGGTTTGAATCCAACAGCCACCTAGGTGCATACTGTGTGATCCTGAGCAAGTTACTTAACTTTCTTGTGCTTCCATGTTGCATCTGGAAACAAACTTCTTCTTAGTGTGCTACTCCTGGTTAAGTAAAGTTCCCATTCCCATTACAGCGCTATGTAGTTAGTGCTCCCCAGGTGGCTGTCCATGGTGCCAGCAGAGGCCACAAGGGAGAGGAAATCAGGAGGCTGGCCAAGCTGCTCCTTTGGCATGGTGAGTTAAAGCATGAGCATCTTGACTGGAATGGTGGTGGAGACTCGGTTTCTAATCCTGATCTCCCAAATTGTATTTTTCCCCCATAATCCAACTCCAACTTGGAGTTGATTATTTTAATTACAGTGGTGTGTGTGGGGGGGTCACAGCCCCCCCTGCAAAAATACAGTTTAGGAGAGCTGACTTTGCTAGCAGCATTTATTCCTGCTGCTTTTCTGATCAGCGCTGTTTGGACAGTGCTGATATTGACATCGCTGTCTATGCAGTCGCTGTTCAGACCTAGTGCCCTTTTTCTTATGCTAAACTAGCATACTGTTTTCATAAAGCCAAACAAACTAACCTTATGAAAAACATCAAACATCTGATAGGTAACTCGCAAATATTTGTGAAATAGCACCATTTTTGAGGTCAAACAAGTTCATAAAGGCCACTCACACTTTGGGCTCATGGCTTTATGACCCATTTGACCCCTTGATGGTGATATTTCATCATATCTGACACTTTCCTATCAGATATTCTATCTCTTTCATTATATATTATAGTGGTGTAGTAGCAAGCACACATGTAACAACAACCTACTATCCACCTACATTGTAACCCTAAAAGCCTTCCAGCCACTTTGCTGCTGCCTCCATATCACTTGCCAAACTAACAGCTACACATAAAAATCAAAGTTAAGTTGTGTAAAAATGCGTTAATGAACAACAAAGTCAGACCCTCTGTAACTGCTGCATCAATATCACTTGCAAAACTAACAGCCACACATGGATTCTTAAACTATTTAAAACAAAGTGTCCCAAATCACTTACCAAACATTGTAGCTGCTCTCTTCCATGTTACAATCCTTAAAAACACTAAAGGAGAAATGCTAGAACCACACTTCCTTTTATGGGACGTCGCTATGGAAAGCTGAAAGGATCAAAACTATGCAGCCCAAACCAGAATGCTTTTCTTAAAGCCAAACCAACACACTTTTCATAAAGTCGTACAGACTAACCTTATGTAAAACATTAAACATTTGATAGGTAAGTCCCAGATATTTGTGAAATATCACTATTTTGAGGTCAAACAAGCTCATAAAAGCCACTCACACTTGGGCTCTGGCTCATGGCTTAATGATCTGTTTGACCCTTGATGGTGATATTTCATCATATCTGATACTTTCCTGTCAGATATTCTATCTCTTTTGTTATATATTATAGTGGTGTGGTAGCAGGCTGTTTAATATTAAACCCTTAATTTTGCATTTTAATAGCTTCATCACTATTCAATGAATTTACATGAAATTTTGCATGTGTGGTCTTGGAGGCAATGTCTCTTGACTTTTCAATTTTCATTCCAGTTGGATCTGCGGATTCTGAGATGCAGATAGTGAAAAAATTGGGGGAAGGGTTGCTGTTTGTTTGTATTTTGCCATCACCTAGCACCTAGATGGTTTGGAATTTTGCTCTAAAATTTTCATGGTAAAAAGAGCTTGGGACAGACTAGTGCCTTTCACTAGTTTAGTGAAAAGATATTAAACCATTACAGAATTATAAGGATTTGAAATTTCACTTCTGAGCATGTTCAATACAGTCTTTTGATAGCTGTTTCATATGAAAAAGAATTTGACCCATACAAAAAGATTCTGTGTCATATGTGGGTATACTTTTTGTAAATTTTTTTCATATGGCTGCCATCTTGTTTCTGTTTTTTCACAAAAAATATTTTGAAAACCCAGAGACACAAAAACATGTATGTTGCTAACTCAGCTTTTTTAGGTGGATTCTGCAGTTAATTTTTGGAATAATCACCAAGAAATGTGTTTTTAACACATTTTAAAATATTTTTAAGGCCTGCCCATCAGCACAGTGGTTGGATTTCTGCTTGTGATGCCAGCATTCTGGGTTTGGGAATGGACCTGGGTGCTGGAGGGCTGGCTGGGTAGAGAGGGCTTGAGCATCAGATGACTGCTTGCCTTCTCTCTGGGGGAGGACAGAGAAGTGACCCAGTGCTTGCTAACCCTGGCAGAGGCTGTGGGTATGGCAATGTGTTGGGTCCCAGTAACTAATGGGGCATGGTGAATGTCAGCATATTCCTTGACATTTGTGGCACACCACACCACTGGGGAGCAAACGGGGAAAAAAGCCTCATGGCCGACTGGATGACGGTCGCCAGCTCCCACTGCCACGAGACCCTGAGAAGTCCATGGACCACCTCAGCACCTCAGCAGCTCCCAGGCCAATAATTGTGCTGGCTACCCCACTGGTGCCTTCCTCCTCAGAGGACAGGGACCCACCCAGTGAAGGGTTATGTCCGGGTTACCCAGGGGACTGCAATGTTGGGTGATGGGTGGCTGCATCAGGGCAATGTGGCAGTGAGGGGCATAGGGAGGCCTTAAGGAGAGGCCAGCCTGGAGCTGGGGGAGCAAAATAAATAAATCTTTTTCATGACGAAAATTCTTTTTCATATGGGCATACAAAAAGAGTAGGTCCATATGAGAAAGATTCCCTTCATACGAAAACATAATTGGGACTTATTTATTTTTTCTTTCTTTTTCATATGAATGAATCTTTTTTTTTGTATAAATGACACAGCCTCATGAAAAAGATCCCTTCATACAAAAAAAAATAGAATTTGGACTTAGGTTTTTTTATATTCTTTTTTTGAATGAAGGAATCTTTTTTGTATAAATGATACAAGATGGAAAGTACAGCTGCATATCAAAAACCATGACAAAACTCCATTGTTAGGAGACGACAAAATACATACTGTAGTTTAATGAAACAACAGGTAGCACCCCCTCATTAGAACCACGTCAACATTTCATGTTGCTCTGGTGCTTTATCAAGATGTTGCTACTAGCACAAGGACACTTAAATACCCCCACCACTGCCTCATTGGCATACATAAGAAAAAAATTAAAATACACAAACTAAATACATGTAAGACCTAAATCCACAGTATACAATACAGAATAAAACATCAAAAGTGCATGGCATAAATATTAATAATAAAACAAATTGTGCATACAGCCAAATATTGATCAATTTTATTACACTTATTTCCTTAAAAAAGGAGCCATCTGAAAATGTTCATTCAAGCTAGGATAAACACTAGCACACAGTTTATACTGCCAAAATGTTTCCCTACACATTAGTGAGTTGTTAAGGTTAATACAATTTTTACATGGTTAAACTGATGTTTTTTTTAATGTATTTTTGTTCGATACTGAGATGTACCATCAGGTGAAGGGTACTGCAATTGAGGCTGCTACGGACCCCAATTATGTAAATATTTTCCTTTCACAATGGGAGAAGTATTACATATATGATTCTGATACTAACATGCACCATTCAGATTTGGATTTTTATAAATGTTTAATAGATTATATTTTTATCATTTGGAAAGGCAGTATGATAGAATTGGTGGATTTCACACACTATTTAGAGACTACCAATAGGAATCTGAAGTTCACTTTAAAAGCTAGTGAAATACATGTGACATTTTTGGATTTGTTCATTTCAGAAGATGATGTTGGGGTTTCAGCAACAGATTTATTCCAGAAACCCACCATCTGCAATGCCATTTTGCACTACATAAGCTGTCACCCTAGACATATTGTTGCCATACTCTGGTGGGTCAATATAGTGTACATGGGTAAAGTGCAATTACAGTACAGAAGAGGGGTATACACATGGCAGCACAATTTTTAGTGACCAATTATTGAAGACGAGGTATGATCCATCTTGTTTACAAAGGGCATAGGGTAGGGTAAACAGTATATACAGAGTTTCTTTATTAAGACCTAAGAAAAGATCAATCAAAACACATGTATTGAGATCCTAATTTTACATTTACATTTTACATGGAATAACTGAGACAGTTTAAAAAAAATGTTTTTGTTCAATAATGAGATGTACCATCAGGTGAAGGGTACTGCAATGAGGGCTGCTATGGCCCCCAATTATGTGTAGAGTGTTTCTTTTGGAGCCGTGATGCTGGCTCAACAACAAAGTTGTTAACTAACGTTACAGTGATGGATTTATGTTGACCGCAGTTGCGGTCAGCATAAGTTCATCAAAATGACTTTGTTTCTTTTGGGGATTTGCCCCAAACCCCCATGTGGGGCTCTGCCCCTACACACCTCCTGTATCTATATAATCAACTCCAAGTTAGAGTTGATTCAGGGAGGGGTGCAAGACCCAAGAAATCAATACCAGGTTCCTGTAGTGACAGTACAGTCAGCCATTACTGTATAGCTGTACAGTCATTCATGATTCAGGTGTCACCATTCGATCGGCATATGTTTTCCTTTCACAATTGAAGAAGTAATACATACATGATTCTGATACTAACATGCATTATTCACTTTGGATTTGTATAAATGTTTTATAGATGATATTTTATCATTTGGAAATGCAGTATGACATAATTGGTGGATTTTGCACATAATATAGAGGCTACCAATAGGAATTTGAAGTTCACCTCAACAGCTGGTGAAATACATGTGACATTTTAGGATTTGATTGTTTCAGAAGATGATGATGATGATGGGGGTTTAGCAACAGATTTTTTCCAGAAACCCACTGACTGCAATGACATTTACATTGCACAGGTTTCTATCCTAGCTATGTTACTGCCAATGTTCCGTGGGTCAAAATATGTGTAAATGCAATACAGTACAGAGGAGGGATATACATGTGGCAGCAGCATTTTAGTGACTGATTATTGAAGATGGGTGTGATCCATCTTGTTTACAAAGGCCAAAGGAAAGGTAAACATCACTGATAGACTTTCTTTATTAAGACCTAAGAAAAATCAATCAACACACAGTATGGAGGTCCTGTTTTTCTCATTACTTTTAGTACACAGGCTCCATATGTGGAAGGGATTATAAGAACAAATTAACATATTTTGCAACTGAAATCCAGCCTGGAAAAAGTTGTGAATCCTGGTCCTATGTTAAGATATAGAAAAGCAATACCCTAAAAGAACTTTTGTGCACAGTGCAGTAAGGACGGACAACCCCATGTTGAAATAGACTCCCATGAGGGAACTACAAATGTGGTAACTGTGTGTGGCATGTGGATATATAGGTGGGACAAGCAAATATTTTACCTCACACTAGTGAACAGATTCATGTACAATCATTCATTTCATGTGGGACAGAATCAGTGGTGTATCCGCCATGTGTGGTTTTTGGTTATAATGTGGGAAAAGCCTCTAGAAATTTTAAAATGAGAATATTGGAACAGTAAGAAATATCAGATTGGGCAAGTTAGAAAATGCATTGGCTGTTCATATTAAAAATTCTGGACCTGGACATTCTTTTCATTTAGAGGACTGGAACATGTTACAATCAGCAGAACGGGGACCTTAATTACAAACTAATGTAGGAAACATTTTGGCAGTATAAACTGCATGCTAGAGCTTAACCTGGCTTGAATGAATATTTCCAGCTGGATCCTTTTCTAAGGAAATAAATGTCATAAAATAGATCAATGTTGAGATGTATGTACTGTTTTTATTATTATTAATATTTACACCATAAATATTTGATGTTTTATTCTGTATTGCATACTGTGGATTTAGGTCTTACATGTATTTAGTTTGTGTGTTTTTTATTCCATTCTTGCATATGCTAATGAGGCAGTGATGGGGTATTTAACAGTATCCTTGTGCTGGTAGAGATGTCCTGATTAAGCATCAGAGCAATATGAAACGTTGATGTGGTTCTACTGAGGAGTGCTACCTGTTATTTAATTAAACTATGTATTTTATCATCTCCTAAAATGGGGTTTTGGCATGGTTTTGACATGCAGCCATAATTTCTAGCTTGTGCAGTTCTGCTTTTTGAGTGTCTGCTCCATCGTGCAGTTCTGAGTTGCCTTTGTTCTTTATTTTCAGTATGAACAACACAACCTCCTGAAAAGATCCTTCATACGAAGAAGAATTTGGACTTATTCCCCCACCCCCACATTTCAACTTTAACAAAATGTAACTCCATCAATATTTAGAGTTAAGGGATAATCTATATATCAAAATAAATGTTTTAATAAGTACTACAGCATCAATGCATGACACCCCACCCACAAAAAAATGAGTGCCCATATAAAAAGCATAAAAATTGCAATTCCCATAGGATAACACTACAACATTAATAGCTGTAACTCCAGTCAATCTTGGAGTTAACAGACAAGCGGACAATGTATACATCACTACAAAGGTATTAATGATTACTACAACACTAAGCCCCTAAGAAATAAGAATTGAAAATGGTCCATCCCTACAAAAAAATGTACAAGGAAGCACACAAATTGCTTTTCTGGTGGGACAGAGGGCCCTGTGTTTCCACACTGACATACAAATGTGGATAAATGGAGCATGGAAGCACTGGGCCAAGATGGCCCTGCACTTCTGTGATCACATGGATGTGTTCATGCAGGTCCTGATGTGACCTGCGTGAATGATGATATGATTCCACTACTGTATCTCAAAAAGTAAGGAAATGTATCACAAGAAAATTTTGTTTATGCACCAGTTAGGATTAAACTGAAAAAACTAAGGACATGTGGTGTTAGAGTTTCCAATCCCAACACCCCACCCCCACCCTGCAAGCAGCAAAAGGTAAAAACATTATGTGGATTTTGGCTGTCCTGCATCTTGACAAATCAAGCTTGGGATCCTCCTTGGTGTTATCAACCCTAAGACTCACTCCTTTGTCATATAGTCTGCACATCTTCACTTATTTGCTGAGGAAAGTAGAGAGCATTAGAGTCGACAATCCGCAGCAGCCATGTGAGTTCTTCAACATCAGCGTGGTTAGGTAAAAAGTCACAGAGCATATGCAAAATGGCAAATGCTCCAAAAGCCCGCCTCAACAGTGTAAGAGTGACTTAGACACAGCCCCACTAAGGGCGATGGACAGTACGGCTACAGTCATGCAGGTGAGTGCCTGGAGGACAGGGCCCAGATAAGCAAGGGCTGTTGGCGGTGTGCACCACAAAGGCACCAGCCACCAGGCAGACAAGGTATAATGGGGTGTGGGGAGTGGGATGGTGGGGCACAGGCTGAGGGGCACTAAACCACTAGGCAATGGCATTATGCCATGTAGGGTTGGCAAGGGGGGAGGATAGTGCTGTCTGATTGTGTGGTTGTGCTTTTGGGGGTTGTACTGGCCACTGGGACATCAGTGCATTTGTGCTGTGGCAACTGTTGGGTGGGGGCTGGGGGGTTTGTCATTTCCACAATGGCAGCAGCAGCATCACCCATCCCTGTCCCCACTATTGTTTGCATGGTTGTGGTCCAGGTATTGGCCATTCACCCCAGTCACCACTGCCTGCTGACTTCACTGATGCCCAGTCACCCAGGGCTCAGTCCCACATACGCAGTTACCCAGGGCTCTGTTGCCCATTCCCAGCTGCCCAGGTCTCCTCCGCCTGCTGCCGGCACTCTCACTGCCAGTCAATCTTCTTTCCCATTGCCCTTGTGGTGCTCTCCCTTGTGCAGTTGCCCATTGGCAGGCACTCTTATTACATAAACTCTTATCACATAAACTCTGACAATCTCAAGGAAGATTTTATGACCCGTTTGACCTCAGGCCTGATTTGCCAAGACTCAAGACCGCCCAAGCAATAATATTTTTTTTCCTTTTGCTGCTTGCAGGGTGGGAGTGGGGTGTTTGGGTTAGAAACCATAACACCACACTTCCCTAGTCTTGTCAGTTTAAACCTAACTAGTGCATTAACTATGTTTTTTGCACTATACACACATATATATTATGGTGGCATGGCAGTGCCATCATAGTTAGGGTTGAGTACCCCATTTAAGGTTAAAGTGTGAAATTTTGATGCTTAATATCTTTGCCTCGTATGACAGATTTGCCTCAAATTTGGCAGGTACAGAGAGGTACCACAGATCTTAGGGTCTGCCAAGTTTTGTAATGGTCAGACATACAGTTGTGGAGCTATAAAGTGCAATAGAAAGTCGATTTACGCTTTTTATGCATTCTTTGCTCGCACCTACAGGTCACACAGTCCTTGATGTGCCTTTTGAAGATTTAGTGAAAATATTAAATGGTTCAAAAGTTATTCAAAAAACAAGTTTTCCATTATAGTAAATGGGAATTGTTAACAAAATATTCAACAGTGTCGCAAATGCAGTTTTTAGTGTTGCAAATGACTTCTGTAGTGTCGTGAGTCAGCCTTTTTTTTTAAGTTACTGATCACAGAAATGCTTGGCATTTAAATTTGGGACCCTCTAGGGACATAATTATTTTTGTGTTCACCTAGTCGAGCCTTGAGGATGCTAGTCATGTCTTTTTTGGAGGGTTAAATACCCCAGAAATGTTTTTCAAATTTTTGTAAACTGTAGTGTCGCAAAGTAGTGTCGAACATTCAACACTTTTGTGATTTTTTTTGAAAGTGTCATGATTTGCGACACTACTTTGCGACACTATGCCCCAAATAACAGGAATTCTTTGCCACCCTGCTGCAACAGAACAGTTTGGTCTTTTGGGCTAAAATTTGGAAGGAAGAAAGACAACATCCCATGGATGTGCCTTTAGGTAGTTTGGTGAAAAAATATTACAGGGATGCAAAGTTACAGTATTCTGAACTTGACAATTTTTCCCATAGACTAACATCACGGCGTCCACTGTGCCTTTCGGGGCCCGTATCTTGGAAACGCTTTGAGTTACAGACTTTCATTGAAAATGCTTAGCCCCCCACTATGGTCCTAAGGAAAATCTAGCCAGGAAAGTCATAAATCACTTAAAATTTTAATTTTATTTCTACTATGTACGGTTCCTAAGATATAAGCAATTTAGTATTCCAAGTGTTCATTTTCTGCTCGGAGGCTCATTATTATGCATACAGTCTTTGTATTCACTGCGTTTCTCTGTGCAGGTTTTGGGGGAAAAAAAGGTGTGCATTTTTGTTAGTGGTTCAGTTAGCATTTCCACTTGCGTTTCCAGAACTGTTTGTGTTAGCGTTCTTGTGTACTCCACCATGTGCGTTAACCTTTGCATTTTCATTTGAGATTGCATTCATGTTACTGTTACTATTTGTGTTTCCATTACTGCTTTTGTTTGTGTTTGTGATTCATTTTGTGTGTCTCTGCCCATTTGCATTTGTGTTTAGTGCCCCCCCCCCACCAGGTAGTGGCTCCTGAGTGCAGAGGCAGAGCCCAACTAAGGCCATGGACTTCATCAGTATATGTGTCTGATGCCAGTTGCACACTAATTTTGACACTGAGTACTTGCACGACCTCAACCGGGCAGTGCCCCTATACCAGGTACTGGTCCTGTGTGCAGAGGCAGAGCCCAACTATGGCCATGGACATCAATGGTATACCTCTGTAATGCCAGCTGCAAACTAGTTGGGACACTGAGAGCTTGCATGGCCTCAGGCAGGCAATGGCACCCACCAGGCCAGGTAGCGGATCCTGACTGCAGAGACACACCCCAATTAAGCCCATGGACATGATCAGTATACATGTCTGATGCAAGCTGCACACTAGTTTTGACACCAAGTAGTTGCATGCCCTCAGCCAGGCAATGGACATCATTGGTGTACATCTCAATGCCTGTTGCACACTAGTTTGGACAGTGAGTAGTTGCACGGCCTCAGCCAGACAATGCCCCCTGACCAGGTACTGGATCCTGAGTGCTGAGACACAGCCCAAGTAAGCCCATGGACATGATCATTATATGTGTCTGGTGCCATATGCACATTAATTAGGACACTGAGAACTTGCATGGCCTCAGCCAGTCAATGCACTCCCCCCCCCCCGAGACCAGGTACTGGATCCTGAGTGCACAGCGAGAGTCAAAACTAAGGCCATGGACATCATCAGTATATGTGTCTGATGCCAGCTGAACACTAGTTTCGACACCAAGTACTTGCACGACCTCAGCCGGGCAATGCCACCTCCCCGCCAGGTACTGGTCCTGGGTGCAGAGGCAGAGCCCAACTAAGGCCATGGACATCAATGGTATACCTCTGTAATGCCAGCTGCCAACTAGTTGGGACACTGAGAGTTTGCATGGCCTCAGGCAGGCAATGCTCCCTCCCAGGCCAGATCGTGGATCCTGACTGCAGAGACACACCTCAATCAAGTCCATGGACATGATTGGTATATGTGTCTGATGTGAGCTGCACACTAGTTTTGACACTGAGTAGTTGTATGCCCTCAGCCAGGCAATGGCCGCCTCCACCCCCCCATGACCAGGTGCTGGATCCTGACTGCAGAGACACAGACCATATAAGAACTTGGAAATCATCAGTATATGTCTCTGATGAGAGCTGCACAGTAGTTCAGATACTGAAGAGTTGCACGGTCTCAGCCAGGCAATGCCCCCACCAGGTACCTGGATACTGAGTGCAGAGCCACAGCCCAACTATGGCAATGGACATCATCATCAGTATACATCTTTAATGCCAGTTGTACACTAGTTTGGACAGTGAGTAGTTGCACGGCCTCAGCCAGGCAATGCCCCCCCGACCAGGTACTGAATCCTGAGTGCAGAGGCGCAGCCCAACTAAGCCCATGTACATGATCATTATATGTGTCTGGTGCCATCTGCACACCAGTTAGACACTGAGAACTTGCATGGCCTCAGCCAGGCAATGCCCCCACCTCAGACCAGGTACTGGATCCTGAATGCCAGCCAGAGCCAGAACTAAGGCCTGGATATCATCAGTATATGTGTCTGATGCCAGCTGCATACTAGTTTTGACACTGAGTACTTGCACGACCTCATCCGGGCAATGCCACCCCCTGCCAGGTGCTGGTCCTGCATGCAGAGGCAGAGCCCAACTAAGGACATGGACATCAATGATATACCTCTGTAATGCCAGTTGCAAACTAGTTGGGACACAGAGAGCTTGCATGGCCTCAGGCAGGCAATGCCCCCCCCAGGCCAGGTAGCAGATCCGGACTGCAGAGACACACCCCAATTAAGGCAATGGACATGATCAGTGTATGTCTGTAATACTAGCTGCCCACTAGTTTTGACACTGAGTAGTTGCATGGCCTCAGTCAGGCAATGCCTTCCCCGCCCCTCACCAGGTACTGGATCCTGAGTACAGCCACAGCCCAAGTAAGGGAATGGACAACATCAGTATACCTCTCCGCGAGAGCTGCACAGCAGTTTAGACACTGAGGAGTTGTACGGCCTCAGCCAGGCAATGCCCCCACCAGGTACTAGATCCTGAGTGCAGAGTCACAGCCAAAGTAAGCCCATGGACATGATTGGTATATGTGTCTGATGCCAGCTGCACACTAGTTTCGACACTGAGTGGCTGCATGCCCTCAGACAGGCTATGACCACCCCCCCAACCAGGTAGTTGATCCTAAGTGCAGAGACACACGCCAACTAAGAGCATGGGCATCATCGTTATACATCTCTGGCACCAGCTGCACACAATTTAGCACACTGAGGAGTTGCATGGCCTCAGCCAGGCAATGCCCCCTCCAGACCAGGTACTGGATCCTGAGTGCAGAGACACAGCCCATCTAAGGCAATGGACATCATTGGTATACGTCTCTGATGCCAGCTACACACTAGTTAGGACACCGAGAACTTGCATGGTCTCAGCCAGGCAATGTCACCCCCAGACCAGGTACTGGATCCTGATTGCACAGCCACAGATAAAAAACTAAGGCCATGGACATCATCAGTATGTGTGTCTGATGACAGCTGCACACTGTTTTTGACACTGAGTAGTTGTATGCCCTCACAGAGGCAATGCCCACCCCCCCAACAACAGGTAGTGGATCCTGAGTGCAGAGACACGGCCTAACTAAGGCCATGGATGTCATCGGTATATGTCACTGATGCCAGCTGCGCACTAGTTAGGACACGAAGGAGTTGCATGGCCTCAGCCAGGGAATGCCCCCACACCCAGACCAGGTACTGGATTGTGAGTGCAGAGCCACAGCCCAACTAAGGACATGGACTCCATTGGTATACCTCTGTGATAGCAGCTGCACACTAGTTAGGACACTGAGAAATTGCATGCCCTCAGCCAGGCAATGCCCTTCCCCCCAGACCAGGTAGTGGACCCTGAGTGCAGAGCCACAGCCCAACTGAGGACAGGGACATCATCAGTATAGCTCTCTGATGCCAGTTACACACTAGTTTGGACACTGAGTACTTGCATGACCTCAGCTGGGCAATGCCCCCCCCGGCCACATACTGGTCCTGAGTGCAGAACCACAGCCAAACTAAGGCCATGGACATCATCATCAGTATACCTATCTGATGGCAGCTGCACACAAGTTAGGACACTCAGAGGTTTCACAGCCTCAGCCAGGCAATGCCCACCCCCCTCACCAGGTACAGGATCCTGAGTGCAGAGACACAGCCCAACTAAGGCAATGGACATCATCGTTATATGTCTCTGATGCCAGCTACACACTAGTTTGGATAATGAGTAGTCGCACAGCCTCAGCCAGGCAATGACCCCCCCTTATCAGGTACTGGATCCTGAGTGCAGAGCCACAGCCCAACTAAGGACATGGACATGATTGGTATACATGTCTGATGCCAGCTGCACACTAGTATCAACACTGAGTAGTCGCATGGCCTCAGACAGGCAATACCCAACCCCTGACCGGGTACTGGATCCTAAGTGCAGAGCCACAGCCCAACTAAGGACATGGACATGATTGGTATACATGTCTGATGCCAGCTGCACACTAGTATCAACACTGAGTAGTCGCATGGCCTCAGACAGGCAATACCCACCCCCTGACCAGGTACTGGATCCTAAGTGCAGAGCCACAGCCCAACTAAGGCCATGGATATCATTGGTATAGCTCTCTGATGCTAACTGCACACTAGTTTGGACACTGAGTACATGCACGACCTCAGCCGGGCAATACGCCCCCCCTGCCAGGCACTGGTCCTGAGTGCAGAACCACAGCCAAACTAAGGCCATGGACATCACTGGCATACCTATCTGATGGCAGCTGCACACAAGTTAGGACACTCAGAGGTTGCATGGCCTCAACCAGGCAATGCCCACCCCTTCCCCCCCACAATAGACCAGGTCCTGGATCCTAAGTGCAGAGGCAGAGCTCAAGTAAGGCCATGGACATCGTCAGTATAGCTCTCTGATTCCAGTTGCACACCAGTAGGGACACTGAGAAGTTGCACGGTCTCAGCCAGGCAATGGCGACACCCATCTGAGAGCACCTACTGCATGCTGAGTGCGGCGGCATAGCCCAACTAAGGTCATTGGCATCATCAGCATACCTCTCTGACAGCAGCTGTACACTAGTTCAGACACTGAGAAGCTGAACGCCCTCAGCCAGGCAATGCCCCCACCCCCCTGCACCATGATTATTATTGAATATTTCTAATAAACACACTTTGCGTCAGTAATTATAAAACACATTTTATAAAAGTTTTCTATAAAATATCGGTATATTACATTATGTAAATGTTTCATCTTATTAAAATATAAAAATAAATATTGATTTTGAATATGAAACTTATCAATAAATAACACAAAAATATATTAATTTTTTTCTTTCATATAACATTTTTTTAGATATCTATGGCATAGGGAGATGTGTTGTGCTGGTCAAGGCGGCACAGTTCTGGAGCCATGTGGAGGCACACTGGAAGTGGAAACTGGTGTGCTGTGGAGGAGGTACTGGTGCTCTGTGGAGGGCCATTCAGCTGTGCCCAGGGAGACTGGATCCTGCTGCATGTGGTGGGGTGGTACTGGTGTGCCTCGTGGCATCTGTGGCTATGTTAACAGGCTCAAGCAGAAGACAGACCATGCCCTGCTGTGCTTGCAACAGGGACAGTATTTTTCCTGTCCCTGAAGCAGGCTGTCCACCTTCTGCTGGGTCTCAACACAGTCACAGAGGTCACGGAATGCTGTTGGTGTTGCTGTTCCTGTGGACAGAAAATAGACAAATAAGAATGCTTCATTGATAATTGTCCTTTACTGTGGATCTTATGACAATCTACATAAACAATAATGATTTCTATGGCTAATAGTTTACAACTCTAAGACAAGTACTGGACCTCACTTTTGGATAACAGGAATAATTAGCTTTGTAAGATATAGTCTTTAATTCAGAAATAGATATGACTATTTAATATGTTGATGATGACACTTAAATAGTTGTTACGAAATGAGTAGTTGCATGTGGTCAGCATGGATTGTGTGACCCACACACCCCACCCACCAAGAAGAGGTACATGCTTATGACTGTACATCTATATCACAAGTTATTAGCCTGAGTAGCTGCATGGTGTCAGTTAGCCAATGATATCAGTTTGCTAGGAGTAGGGATGCAAGCTACATGGAGTAGTGCAAAAGTAGAACATATGAGCACTTGTTTGTTGTCAGACATGCATTGAGCCACCCCCCCCACCACCACCAACAAGAAGACGTACACACCCATGAGTGTACATCTATGGGACAAGTAATATGTCTGATAAGCTGTATGGGGCCAGTCAGGCAATGAACAGACTTCTGCTAGGGTTTGGATTGCACGCTACATATAGAAGTGCATCAATGTAAACGTTTCTTACTGTAGTATGATATTTAAATGACTTCTTGCATTTTTTCTACAGCCAAACACTTACACTCCTGCCTCCACCCTCATTCCATGTCACGAAGGAGGAAGACGACTTTCAGGCCCCAGGCACTTCACAAGTAAAGGCATCAGCATGCATGTGATATATGTTTGATATTAGGTACTATAATTTACGCCACTGAGTAATGACATGGTGTCAGGCAGACAGCACTCAGACATTCAATTTCATGCACAGGACAATTACTGCAGAACCATGACTGTAGTTAATGCATAAAAGTAGTCTTATATATACAGTATATACACAGTCGGGGGTGAGTTGCATTCATGAGACTGACTACTTTCATGGATACAGCTGGAAACTGAGAGTCTGTTCAACACAGTGGATGCAAGATTCTGATTTTAGATCTGTAGCAGTAGTAGCACCGTGGACATTTATGCGATGTAACACTGCTTAGCAGCTGCAGAGAAGTTAAGAGAGGTTTGTACATAACTATTATAACTGCATGATAGTAGCTGAATAAAACTGATTACACTGTGAGTTGCATGGATTCAGACAGAGAATTTCACCACTGTGCCACAGATCAGGTACTGGTTCCTGGCTGCAGAGGCTATTTCAAGGAAACCAGTGACAGCAATGGCAACTCTTGTTGATAAGAGGTATACATAACTTAGAACAGTGAGGGTAGCTTGACTCTATCACAAACAGCAACTACCTTTCATGTAGCAATACTAAAGGGTAAACACATAACATTCAAACCCATGCCTATCAGTATCAATATTATGCAGATGTAATGCACATCATTTACAGGAGGCTATGTTGTGCTATAGTTTGTTGATGGCAGCTGAACAGTACTTGGTGGACTGAGTACTTCATGGTGTCAGGCACAGTCATGCATTCAAGATCAGGTATAGTGTGCTGAGTGGGGAGACACGTGAACTTCTGTCAAAATTGTACGACTCAATTTATGTGATAGGAACTGTTAACACTCATGCTGCAGCTATCTGATACAAGATGAACACAACTCAGGAGGCTGATGAGCTGCACGGTGTCAGGAAGCAATGTCACAACCGTGTGTGGACAAAGTGTTAGATCCTGGCTGAAGAAGCATCTCTCACATTAACTGATTAACATTTATGTTAACTATACGCAGTTATCAACTGCATATAATATTTTTATCACCATTTCACTAGCTAACTGACAAGAAGACGTAGAAGTTGTATCTGTGAAATTGACAACACACGTGTGTAGTATATTGCAATTGTTACCTTCAGCAGCGCCGTCTGCCTCTTGTTTCACCACATGCAGTGGCTGATGTTCTTCAGTCTCCCTGGCAGCTAGGAAAAAATAGATACATTTTAGATTACAGATCATATTGCTATCTCTATGTACATTAAGACTGCTATTATTGTTTTCATATGTGTTTCTAAGGTTACTATAACAGAATACCATGAAGCATAGTGACTAACACTGTGATATAAGAATGAAATTTTGTTTGCAGTTTTATAAGCTTAGAATATATATGTCTGTACATTGCTGACAACAGATGCACACAAGCGGCACAATTGAACAGTTATGATACATCTGCGAAGTGCGACAACACAAATTCTGTTACACATTTATGGTATGCTGATCTGATACCATATGTGCATAAGTTATCATACTACCGAGTAGCATGCTATGAGCCATTTTATGACTGTGAAATGACAGTCGTATTAATGGCATGAATGTCAACTATAGATGCACCTCAGTACAGCTACACAGAAGTTGGGAAAGTGCTACTTATTTGGATTGAAGCATGGAATACCCCCCACAACAGCAATTGAATGATATAGGTGATTGATATCACCTGCGTGCAAGTAAGGGCAGTGAGGAATTTCATGTGGTCAGCCAGTCAATGCCAGGCCAGCCCACCAGGTATTATGACCAGTGTGTTGAGCTACAGTACACCTATCTGTCTGACAATAGCTGTGGCGAACGTATGGGGTACAGAGGAGTTGCATGAGCTGAAGCACGGAATCACCCTACCCCCCAAAAAAAAAAGAACTGGTACTGTGTCTTCATTGCAGAGATACTGCTCAACTGAACTGATGGATATGAATGTTGTTACTTACTGATATGAGGTGCATACTAGGTAGGACACTGGGGTGTTGTTTGGCATCAGACAGGCAATGCCCTGTCACTCACCACCGCCCCCTCAATAGCATGTTTTGCATGGTGAGTGGTAAGACGGAAGCCAAGAAAGAATGGAGATCAGCAGCACACTTTTCTGATAGCATTTGAACATTACTTAGAACAGTGATCAGTGTGATGCCGTCAACAGGCCAATGTAACCTTTTCTCCTCCCCACCGCTCACAAATGACAGGTACTGTATTCTGAGCACTGACTACTGTGTAACTGAAGGCATGGCCATCAGTGTTATACATGCTTGATAAGACCTGCACACAAGTTAGGATCCAGTGGAGTATGTATGTATACTGTGGATGTACATCATCGGTATATCTCTCTGATAGCAACTGTGAACTAGTTAGGACACTGAGGAGTTACATGACTGCAGCCAGGGAATCCACCCCCACTCACCAGACCAGGCAGTGGATCCTGAGTGCAGAAGCACAGCCCAACTAACACCATGGATATAATTGGTATACTTCTCTGATGTCAGCTGCACATTAGTTAGGACACTGAGTAGTTGCACGGCCTTAGCTAGGCAATGCCTCCCACCCTTCCCGACCAGGTACTGGATCCTGACTGCAGAGACATAGACCAAGTAAGGACATCGACATCATCAGTATACATCTCCGATGAGAGCTGCATAGTAGTTCGGACACTGAGGAGTTGAACAACGCCAGCCAGGCAGTGCCCCCACCAGGTACTGGATCCTGAGTGCAGAGACACAGCCCAACTATGGCAATGGACATCATCAGTATACATTTCTGATGCCAGCTACACCTAGTTTGGACAGTGAGTAGTTGCACGCCTCAGTCAGGCAATGCCCCCCCGACCAGATATTGGATCCTGAGTGCAAAGCCACAGCCCAAGTAAGCCCATGGACATGATTGGTATACTTGTCTGATGCCAGTTGCACACTAGTTTCGACACTGAGTAGTTGCATGCCCTCAGATAGGCAATGCCCCCCCCGACCAGGTTCTGGATCCTGACTGCAGAGACACAGACCAACTAAGGACATGGACATCATCAGTATACATCTCCGATGACAGGGGCACAGTAGTTCAGACACTGAGGAGTTGCACAGCCTCAGCCAGGAAATGCCCCTACCCCACCAGGTACTGGATCCTGAGTGCAGGGCCACGGCACAACTATGGCAAGGGACATCATCAGTATGCATCTCTAATGTCAGCTACACACTAGTTTAAACAGTGAGTAGTTGCTACGCATCAGCCAGGTAAGGCCCCCGACCAGGTACTGGCTCCTGGAGTGCAGAGCCACAGCACAACTAAGCCCGTGGACATGATCATTATACTTGTCTGGTGTGATCTGCACACTAGTTAGGACACTGAGGACTTGCATGGCCTCAGCCAGGCAATGCTTCCCCGCCCCAACCAGGTACTGAATCCTGAGTGCACAACCAGAGCCAAAACTAAAGCCATGGACATCATCAGTATGTGTGTCTGATGCCAGTTGCACACTAGTTTTGAAACTGAGAACTCACATGATCTCAGCCTGGCAATACCCCCCAGCCAGGTACTGGTCCTGAGTGCAGAACCACAGCCAAACTAGGGCCATGGACATCATCAGTATACCTATCTGATGGCAGCTGCACACAAGTTAGGACACTCAGAGGTTTCACGGCCTCAACCAGGCAATGCCCACCCCCCTCACCAGGTAGTGGATCCTGAGTGCAGAGACACAGCCCAACTAAAGCAATGGACATCATCAGTATATGTCTCTGATGCCAGCTACACACTAGTTTGGTTAGTGAGGTTGCACAGCCTCAGCCAGGCAATGCCCCTCCCAGGTGCTGGATCCTGAGCCACAGCCCAACTAAGGACATGCACATGATGCGCATACATGTCTGATGCCAGCTGCGTACTAGTTTCAACATTGAGTAGTTGCATGGCCTCAGGCAGGCAATGCCTCCCCTCGACCAGGTACTGGATCCTCAGTGCAGAGCTAGAGCACAACTAAGGCCATGGGCAGCATTGGTATACCTCTCTGATTCAAGCTGCACACAAGTTAGGACAGTGAGAGATTGCACAGCCTCACATGAGCAATGCCCCCCACTCCCCAGAGGAGGTACTTGATTTTGAGTGCAGAGCCACAGCCCAACTAAGGCCATGGACTTCATTGGTATACTTCTGTGATAGCAGTTGCACACTACTTAGGACACTGAGAACTTGCATGGCCTCAGTCAGGCAATGCCCCTCTTCCCCAGACCAGGTACTGGATCCTGACTGCAGAGCAACAGCCCAACTAAGGTGAGCTGTTGCATGTACAGTTGTAAACCACAGAAAACCAAAGACGTGGATATGAACAGTAGTGTTATGTGATAACAGTCACGCACACTGTGCTGCTCTGTTGAGTTGTGTTAGCTAACGCAGGCAATGTCCCCATGTCCTGTGCATTAGGTTATCAGTTATTCATCTTGCTGTAATAGATTTGTCTTACCTTCTGACTTGCAGAGGATGACACTCTCGGTGTCAGATTCATGAGCCCTCCACAGCTTCAGCCCCAGCTGGTACCACCTCTGCCTGAGTTGGGGAATGCCTACGATGTTCTGTACATGAATATGAAACATTTTTACAATGCTGTATACATCATTACGGACTTCAATATATATTGGTTTGATTATTCTAATACTCTGTACTATTGATTTATTTTCATGTCTTTGTTGTTCTGTTACTTTCTGCATTCCTGTGTACTACTGTATATTTTGGCTACTGTACTATGCTGAGTTCTTCCACTGACACTTGATGAAACAATTCAGATAAAGATTTATATAGGCAACAACTACAGCAAGACAGTCATTGTACTGTTAAACAACTCCATGTTAAGGATGTACAGTGAAGGATCTATTATTAACTTTTAGTATCACAGATTTGACACATGTTCAGTGAGAAGTGCTTATTCTGATGCATGCACATTTTTAAAAGGTACAGGATCTACACATATAGCACATTCTGCATGGTTGTCTGTTGCACAGTTTTTATTCTATGCAATGCCTGATACTGCTACCAACTGTCACTGTACATCATTCTTAAAGGGACACTGTCAGCTTTGTCCCTTCGTTGTGTGCACAGGTGAAAGGTGCTCCTGGCACATATCTAGCACACATGCTGAATAATGCCCCATGTATATAAAACTTAATATTTATTACCTTATCTGCAGTTTTGACTGAAATACTGTTTTTATCCAGGATGATCAGAAATCAGCTGTGTCCCGGAAGCACATCCAGATCGGAGATGCGAGTTAGGCAGACGCGCAGTCCCGAAGTATGACTTTTGCACAAGGTAGCTGCAAAAACAGGTTATTCCTGTCCCGGCTAATATAAAGAAAAGCTGCTGCTATTTCAAACATGAAAACAAGCACTGCTAAGAATACAATTTAAACTTTTAGAACGGAGCTAAGATCCCACGCCGACTGAGGTAGGAAGGAGTGCTCCTTCTGTAAAGCAAGCAAACTGTAAAACAAGCAGAATTATAGCAAGTTGGTAAGGTGGATTGGCAGTGAGACTGGTCTGTCAGTGGCCCCAATTGCAAAGGAGCCACAAGAGACTGTTTGGGGCTCAGAGTTGTAGAAATAACAGGATGGACTGCTTTTTCCTTGTTCAGAACATCCGTAGCTGGCTTGACCAGGTCTCGCCACCCCAAGTCGGTCACTGGTTTGAGTCTGCCCAAAAGCAGCAAGGAGGAACATCTAGTTAAACATAGGGCTGAGACCAAGTATGAACAGACCTATCCATTTTTTGAGAGGCAAATACGGGAGGCAATTGAAGAAAACAGAGCTACATGGCTATGGGAAGAAGCAAGTGCTAATGTCAACTCCAGAGTGAACAAGTTTGTAGAAATCAAATTGTGACATGAAAGATTGCAGTTTTGGAAGCTTGGCAGAACCCTCAACATTAATTTTGTCAGAATAATAGACAAGACTGGTCAAGAGACAGTTCACAACATGCGAATGACTCGTCCAGATGGGACTAATGTCTATGTACCCCATCCTGAGTGGTACGCCATAATGTTAGTCTATGAGAAAAATAGTCAACTTCAGAGTACTGTAACTTTGCAGCCCTCTAATATTTTATCACCAAACCACCAAAACTATAGTTAGGTTGAGTACCCCATTTAAGGTTAAAGTGTGAAAATTTGCAGCTAATAAATTTGCCACCATATGACAGATTTGCCTGAAATTTGGCAGGCATGGAAGTACTATAGATCTCTGGATCTGCCAAGTTTTGTAACAGTCAGGTATGCAGATGCAGAGCTAAAAAGCACACTAGAAAGTTGCATTTATGCTTTTTTGTGCATTCTTTGCTCACACTTACAGGTCACACAGTTTGCATGATCAATCCAAAACCTTCAGGGAACATGCAGCCAGGGTCCCCAGTGAGCCTTTTGAAGATTTCATGAAAAAATATATAACGGTTCAAAAGTTATTCAAAAAACAAGTTTCCCATTATAGTCAATTGGAAACGTTAATAAAAAGTTTGACAGTGTCGCAAATGCAGTTTTTAGTATTGCAAATGACCCCTGTAATGTCATGAGTCAGCCTTTTTTTTTCAGTTACTGGTCACAGAAATGCTTGGCATTTAAATTTGGGATCCTCTAGGGACACAATTATTTTTGTGTTCACCTAGACTAGCTCTGAGGATGCTAGCTATGTCTTTTTAGAGGGTTTAAACACCCCAGAAATATGTTTTTGAAATTTTTGTAAACTGTAGTGTCACAAAGTAGTGTCGCACTTGCGACACTTTCGTGAATTTTTTTTTTTTGTGAAAGTGTCATGATTTGTTACACTAATTTGCAACATTATGCCCCAAACAATAAGAAATAATTCTGCAGGATGTAAAGAAAAAAAGATGTCAGGGATTGTTTTCTTTTTCCCAGGGACACTAAGCAATATTTAGGGACAATGGAGTGGGCTTCCCAGTGTTCCACAATACTGGGGGTTGGACATAGCTGGGGACATAACTGGGGACACTGGGGTGGGCAACCTAGTGTCCCACACTGGTGGGGATGTTTCTAGTGCTGACACAGGGATTGGGCACATCGATGTCAGCAAAAAATATTTTTTTCACATATCACTATTTTGGGACACCAGGAATGGGCTACCCAGTGTCTTACACTAGCTGAGGGGGGGCATAGACATCATGGGACACTGGGATTGGGCTCCCCAGTGTCCCACACTGGCAGGGTGTGCAGAGGGAGCCTCTATCTGGGAAACTGGGAGTGGGCTCTACAGTGTCTCATAATGGCGAGGGGCCCCCCCGCAGTTACAGATTTTTTTGATTTTAGCACAAAACATTAACTGTTTCATGCAGTATCTCCACAGTGAATATTTTTTCCAAATGTAAACAGCATTATTCACATTCCCATGACATCACCTCAACACCCTCCAAATTTCATGTGAAAAGACCAAACTGTTCCAGAGATATTCAATGTTTACATTTCTGCACCTTTAAGAAGTCTTCCACCACAAAATGGCAGAAATCGTGGCGAAAATGCACTAAAATGGCAGACCTGGCGGCTGAAAAATCTGTAACTGTGAGGGAGCCAACTTCAAATGGTGATAACTCTGGAATGGCACATTTTTCACCAAACAAAACTGGCATGTTCCTTTAACACAGGTCTTTCTACTTGCAAGTTTCAGATCAATCAACCACACATTGCCTACACTATGAAACTGCACAGGAGTGCTGCAAATAACATTTTGTCGTCACACTACACAAGAACCATATATCTGATGGAACCAAATTGTTAAAAGAAGAATGTACCATAGCACACCATGTCCACAGTTGCATGTACATCTGTTCAAGTCCGTCGACAGCTGCTAAGAAAACAATTAACATGCACAATTCAGCAACTGTAAGTGCCAGCAACCCAAAAATGGTCACAGTCAAAGATATATTATAAATCTTTGTATTTTCCAAATGCCAGGCAAATTAGACACACAGTTCAGAAGTTATTGAAGCATAATGAACCAAATTTTCAGTCATCAGAGTGGCATAAATCTGCAGCTGTTCATTTTTTACACACCAACCCACTGCAAGGCACCTCTGTACCACTAGGGCTACCAACATTATAAATTTCAAGCCAGTAGCACCATGCAGAACACTATGCATAAAATGTTAACTCGTCATGCAGTGTCTCTGCAGCAGATTATTTTTCCAACATGTCAACAGCATTATTCACATCCCCTGGACATCCAATCAACACCCTCCAAATTTCATGTGAAAAGTTCCAGAGATATTCAGTTTTTATGTTTCTGCACCTTTGAGAAGTCTTCCACCACAAAATGGCAGAAATCGTGGCCGAAAATGTGCTAAAATCTGAAAAATATGTAACTGCGAGGGGGGCCAACTTCAAATGGCAGTAACTCTGGAATAGAACAACATTTTTTTCACCAAATAAAAACTTGCATGTTCCTTGAAGACAGGTCTTTCTACCTGGCAAGTTTCAGATCAGTGAACCACACAACGGCTGCATTATGTGTTGTGGAAGACAGTGCAGAAAAATAGCCAAAACATAATGTTTTGCACTGCACTGTGCAAACGCAAAAATTCAAATGGTAACGTTAACACAAACTGTGATGGCAACAGTGAAGTAAAAGAAAATAGTAATTCTAACAGTAATGCAAACACAAGCGCAAATGGTAACACACACACAGTGACGCAAATGGAAACAATAACTCAAATGGTAAGAGAAATGCAAGCACAAACGTAAATGAAAACAGAAATGGTAATGAAAATGGTTATGCAAATGCTAATGCCAACGAAACACAAATGGTAACGAAAACAGTACGAAAATGCAAGCGGTAACAGAAATGCAAACAGAAATGGAAATGGTATGCAGCGGCTACACAGAAGGAAGCAGTTACACACTTGACAAGCAGAAATGCTACCGATAATGCAAGCGCTAAGGCCAATGGAAATGCAAGCGTAACGAACATTGCCAAACAGTAACAATGCAGCTTGGTGAAGCGTGGCGGTTTGGTAACACCAACGATGATGCCAAAGGAAACATTAACGCAAATGGAAACGCAAATGCAAGTGCGTGCAAACAGAAATGTTAAGCACACGGTGACGCAAAGTAAACATAAACAAAAATGGTAACAGAAACACAACGGTAACAGTAATGCAAATGCAAGCATGAAACACAAACACAAAGGGTAATGCACGGTGAAGCGTAAGCGTAAACACTAACGCAAATGATGCAAACGCAAGCGGAAATGTTAACTGTAACAGTAATGCAAATGCACACCCTTTTTTTCCCAAAAAGGTGCATTCAGAAGCACAGTGAATACAAAGAGTGTATACATAATAATGGCCCTCGGAGCAGAAAATGAGCACTTGGAATACTAAATTCCTTATATCTCAGGAACCGTATGACATAGAAAAATGTAAAATCTCATATTATTTATGACTTTCCAGGCTAGTTTTGTACTTAGCCCCTAGCGAGACTAAACAGTCTTCTGACGAAAAGTTTGTATATTGAACCATTTTTGATATCACGGGCACCGAAGACACGGCAGATGCCGTAATGTTATCCTATGAGGAAAAATTGTTAATTCGGTGCTGTAACTTTGCAGCCCTCTAATATTTTTTTACCAAGCCACCAAAAGGCACATCTGTGAGATCTTGGCTTTCTTCCCTCCAAATTTCAGCCCAAAAGACTAAACCATTCTTTTGCAGCGGGGTGGCAAAGATTCCCTATTGTTTTGGCCATAGTGTCACAAAGTACTTTCTCAAATCACAACACATTCGCAGATTAAATCATGAAAGTGTCGCATATGTGAAAGTACTTTGTGACACTACTTTTTACAAAAATTAAAAAAACATATATTTGGGGTGTTTTACCCCCAAAAAAAGACATAGCTAGCATCCTCAGGGCTCAACTAGGTGAACACAACAATAAATGTCTCCCTAGAGTGTCCCAAATTTAAATGCCAAGCTTTTCTGTGACCACCAACTGAAAACAAGATGGCTGATTTGCGACACTACAAGGGTCATTTGCGAAAGTAAAACGTGCATTTGCGACAGTTTTGCGTATTTTGTCAACTTTTCCCATTGACTATAATGGGAAACTTGTTTTTTGAATAACTTTTGAACTGTTTAATATTTTTCATGAAATCTTAGAAAGGCATATCAGAGACCCTGACTACATGTTCCTTGAAGGTTTTGGACTGGTCACACAAACCATGCAGGCTGTAGGCACAAGCACAGAATGCGCAAAAATGCGTAATTTGTGCATTATTTGGCACTCTGTTGCTCTGCAACTGTACATCTGACTGTAACGAAACTTGGCAGATCCAGAGATCTATGGTACCAGACTGAGCATGCCAACTTTCAGGTAAATCCATCATACAGTGGCAAAGTTATTAAGCTGCCAAATTTCAGATTTAACTTTTAATGGGGTGCTCCACCCTAACTGGAGTGGCACTAATGTGCCACTATAATATATATATATATATAATAATAACTGATGAAACTCTATAATGATTGGATATTCAACCTTGATAAATGCAGTATTAACCGCTGAATTAGAATAACTCAATAGCGTGTATTTCCTCCTCGTGCTCTTCACTGAAGCACGAAAGAAAGCACACTATATTTGTGCAAGCACAGCAGCCACTTAGGGACATACTCACTCACACAAATACAGTTTATAGCTTTTCACTCTGAAGCCTTTCACCAGTTATAAAAAATAATGCCTGCGCAGGTGTGTGTTGTAAGTATTTTTCACACACCCTCAGTGTGTGATAATCTCATGAACCCTACAAGTTTAGCTCTCAGGGTTTATGGATTATCACACACCTCTGATGTGTGAAAAATCTTCTAACACACACCTGCACAGGAATTATTCTGTATATAGTCTTATTAGGCACATTACCCTCCTCACACCTGAACAAACTGAGACATACACCATGCTTTGGATAAAAATGGCCACTGCCATACTGTATGTTTATTAAACTAAGTTGTAACCCAATATCAGATTAGTGTGATGTGTGCAGCAATGAAGTCATACAAGGCATTATTTTTTCCATATGTATTTTAGCTGCTTTTTGTCATTTTTCTCCCCGATCCCAGCCCACACATCCCTGACATGATGCACGCACTAGGAGGCACATGCATGTCATGCATCACAGGATGCCCCACCCTACCAGTCGCTCTGTTACTGCCTACGCCTGCCACCTGACCTCCATCCGGTGATAGCAGAACTGCAGGGAGGGGACAGGAGAGGCAATGCTCAATCCTGCTCCCACCCTCCCCCTGTTCTGGCACCCCAGTGACCCAAGGTCATTCCCAAAACCCAGGTTACCGGCGTAGAGTGAGGTAAGGCAAAGATGCCTCAGCCCTCAGCGCCACTGGGCCATACAAGGCATTCTATATATTAAAGGACAAATAAACAGCCCTTATTTTTTTCATCTTTCACTTACCCAAAGCAATCACATTGTTGTCTGTTGTCATGGAATGGCATGGGGACTTCAAATATTTCAATTTATGCATGTTTCTGTTGTAGTAAAGTTTAAAAAGCATTGTTTTGCTCCTGTGTACATCCTGCTGATGAGCTTTCGACCTTCCTTAGCTTCGGCGTATATGTGTGCATCAGGTGCCAATTCACGTCACTGTAGCAAGACTAGTGATGGTGCCAACATGGCTGAGGGCAATATCCCTGACTTAAGTTAGGAGTTTGACTTGCTCTCAGTGGCCCAGGCTTATATGTTTGAGCCACTGAGGAGCAATAGAGCCATAGAAGTTACCAAAGATGAGGCAAATTCCTCCAAAGAGGAAACGGAGAAGTCAAAAGATGTGGAGGGAGACAGGACTGTACAGCCAGCTAGCGACTGGTGGGTATCTTCTGATGTTTACCTGGTATTCCACACTACCTACATGGTTACCCATATTGCTGATGTGTTGTGGCATAATGTGGCATAATGTAAAGCAACAGTTCGTTGCTGAATCAGTTTATATGGCAATTACTGTCCCATTTAATCCATGTTCTCCCTCTGATACTGATGCTCCCACTGATGATGTGACATTGTTCAGCATGTTGTATAATTTGTGTTGTATTTTCAACTGTATGTGCCCCTGTTCTGCTGGTGTGACCCATTTATACCTTTCACTGCACTGCAGGCTTCTCACCCCACAGCTGAAAATGCATGGCCCTAGGGTGACAGCAGTGGATGTTGTGATATCTTTTTTTGTAGTTGTCTTTCCCTATTGCTGTTAGTGTGTGAGTTCCCCATGGCAAGTTATTGTAGGTGAGGTCTTATCAGTGTTTACTACAATGACATCACCACCTCTCACCAGATGCTAGTGATTCCTCTGCTTGTACGCCACAGCATAGCCCCCTCCCCCAAACACACACACACACACAGACACACCACCAGGCTTTCTGTTCTGCATTGATAAGTTCATGTCTTCCTAAATTATAACCCCTATATCCCTTTCTTCTTTGATGATTGACCAAACCTGCCATTACATCGTACAGGTCTTATCAGTGGTCCCTCTTGCCATGTGCATTGTTTTGCAATACTTTTCATTCCATGTAAATTTCCACACATCTGAGTACTTGTCCATCATCCCCATATGTTTCAGCATTATAGCCTGGCAGTATAGCCTACAGGCTAAGGTAATGAGCTGTGAACAAGCTTGGTACATCCAGCCAACCACACCTTGGTTTGATTCTCACAACCTCCACTTACATACTGTGTGACTCTGAACAAGTCACTTCACCGTCCAGTGCTCCCCTGAAAACAGGCATTTGTGCCTAGTGTGCCTTACCCTGTTACCAAACACTAAAAAATCATTTACGACACCCTTCTTGATTATCCACCCTGTTTCAGATTTTGGTGTATTGTGCTAACAGACCTTTCCATCAATCCATTCTGTAATGCACAGTAGTAAACTGAATATGACTGGTCCCATGAATGATACATGAGGTAGACTTTAACCTAAATCCCAGTTCTCATTTACCATCTCCTCTGTCTTCTGTCTGTCCTGCAGATGCAGTGGTTAGGTTTTGGTCCGCTGACCATACTACCCGTCTTGTGAAGCAGTGTTGTGTGTGTGTGCCAGTGTTAAAGTCTGCGAAATTTAGTTTGCATCATCCAGTGCCACACTATGATTTACTTATTCTGTCACCCACTGAAGTAATGTACAAGACTGAGTCTGTTTGCTTGCCCACCCCATGTCAGCAACACCACTTGTTCACGTACGTGTTCTGGTGCCACAGCTTAGCTGTCACAACAGTCACTGTGTGCCTTGGTGTCATGAGGCACTGGTAGTTATACCACGTCATGACCTTTTGTTCACAATATCCAGGCTGGCTAAGTTGATAGACCACAGGTGGCTCCCTTATCCATCCTTAATTGTCCATATAATGTTGGAAGCAAATTGTAATCAAGCAAAAAAAAAGGGTGCTGTCACACAGTGGTCAGGCAATATGCTGTTATGTCATCGACCAAGGCTCGGGAACAGCACAGGGTCTAGGTGTAGCCTGCATGTGCGTGGAGGTAGTAGCAGGCAGTGCTCCTCGCCTGTGTGGCCTTCCCCACCCCCCAGGATTAAATCCATCACTTTTTGTTGGTCCACTGTCAGTGCAGGAGGAAGTGGGCAGCAAGCAGTGATGTGGTGCCCCAGAATTCACCATGCACATGCCTCTATATGTGCATGAGTGCTTCTGATTCCGGACATGTAGAGACAGTGTGGTTAACATTGGTGGTGTACATACATGATATAAATAAGTTATAAAAGAACAAAAATTGTACTGTAAAACACTGCGTGAGTTTAGACTGTTATTTTACCACACATCATTTTTCTATGATTTATCAGTGCAATACAGGCATCACTCCTCCATCTGTGACAAGGCAGAGACTAAACTTCCCCCATATGAGTAAATAAAAACTGTAGATGTTGGCGTCAACAGTGAGTGCTGCACATGCTTGTACCACATCAGTGACTGTAGTGTGTCTGTTTTTGTTTTGCAGGTGTGAGTGTGGAAATTGCACTGAAATGGACACGGCCGTTGAATGCATCTGTTGCCAGGAGGTTTCACCTGTACTAGCCCAATGTGAGGAGGAATATGTGTTCTGCATCACTAAAGTAGACAACTTCAGGAAAATTGTCTTAGCCATAGCGTCATTTTGGTGGCATACTATGAGTATGAATTTATGGAAGGACCCTTAGATGATGCCATACCTCTCAATGAGTGAGTATGACAGAAAGTTTTGTAGATTCAAGCTGCCTAAATATTTTTGAGGCACAGATATGGTTATGGAAAATTGCAAGAAATATAGGTAGTTATGAAGCAGGTTCATCTTTACCAGTTTACCCTGCCAAGGAGCATAAGAATCTCTCCATGTGTCACAGTCCTCTGTTATAATGGTGCGTAGGTAGCCTTAGTTCTTCAGGACTAGTTGATTAATTGTGTCAGGGATCTTGACTACCAGATATTTAATAAAGTCGACTACTTGGATTCCCAAACAGTTCTGTGTGATGTCTTCTCTGTGTAACTTTCCAACTGGCATAATTTCACTGTTTGCCCAGTTCATTTTGTGACCTGATAGGGCTCTATATTCAGCCAGCAGGGATGGGACATTTTGGAGGCCCTGTGCTGGGGTTTGCAGGTAAAGCAGAACTCCATCTGCAAATACTACAGTTGTGTGTTCACCACCCTATTTAAACTCCTAAATTCCTGGGCGGTTTCAAATGGCATCTCAAGGGTCTCTAATGTCAGGACATACTAAAGAGGAGAGTGGCGACAGTGGAGAGACATGCCTAATCCCCCTACTAAGGATGAAGGAAGGAGGCAGTGAACCATTAATTGATATCTGTGTGGTTGTAGAAGCGTAGAGACTCAGGCTCCATATGATAAGCCTGTCTCCTAAGCCAAACTTTTGCAGTGTGGCAAATATGTATCCCCCCTGCCGCAGTCAAAGGCCTTCTATGCATTTAGTGCAAGGACCACTGCCCAGAACTGTGTTCTGATTCCATGCATAATAATGAATCATATTTAGGGTTCTATGAATGTGCTTTCCTTCTCTTCCCTAAACAATGTCCCCCAGTCCTGATGAATACACTGGTGCAATACAGCCTCCAACTAGGCTGCAGTCTTGGAGCTATTATTTTATAATCTGCAGTTAGCAGAGACTTAAGGCGGTATGAGGTGCAGATGCTGAGGTCTTTGCCCTGCTTCAGGAGCACAGTGATAATGGCAGACCACATTGAGGGGCAACTCACCACATCCCAGACGCCACACCTCAAGCTACACCAATGACCCAAGTTCGGGAGCGAGCTCAGGCATGGGGGTGGCAGGGAGGGAGAATATTGAGCATCTAATGGACTGCTCTCTCTCCTCTCCTAGGGGAGGGTAAGGGATGTCTGGCGCCCAGCAACCCTCGATGGACATTGGGGTGCACTGCAGGATGTGGACCAAAGAAGTGGGCAAGCTGAACAGATGCCAGCAGTATCGCCATGCACCATGGCTTCATTGCACACCACACCCAAGGGGGGCATGCACCAGAACAAGGAAACACCCAACTCTGCAGGGTAGGTGATGGCACATGATCTCCATGCCCACCACCAGATCCCACCCACCTGGCCTTCCAGTTCCTCCACCCAGGCCCTCACCTGCAGCTTGGCCAGTCTGTAAGAGTGCCCAAAATAAGAGGGTGGCCCCCACCATGGAGGGGTTATAATGGGGGTACTGGGCTGCAGGAGGAGGGGAGAGAGAGAGAGGAGGCTCGGGATGGGGGGACCTCAGTTGGGCAGGATCAGACCAGGATGCCTGAGAGAGGCCCTGCAGGCCATGACCGAATGGAAAAAGAAATTGAAAAAAAAGCAATAACAAATTAAAATAGGAGCCTACCTGCCTCAGTTGGATGGCTCTTTCCAGTTGTGTAGTACTAAAGGTATTAAGCTTCCATTTCAGTTTCTGGAGTCATTTAGAGTATGGTTGTATTTTATCATATGGCCCGTTCACATGCCTATACTTTATTCTTTAATTTTTTTATCATGACATGGTTTGCATCAGCTCCACAGACCTAGCACAGGGTAGGCCCTCCCATATGGGTCCATCCTCCAGCCCATCATGGCCATCACGTGTTGTGCTGGGTCCTGCTATTTTTCCTCTTTTTTATCCCCTGTACCCTCACCCATGCAATCGGTGCTGCAGCCATTTCCACCTCTGCGGAGGCAGTCAAGCTCCCTGGTCGCAGGCCAAACCCCTATTGTTATGCTGATGCATGTAGCACAAACCCCCCACCTAGAGAAAGGACTGCAATCCTTGTGATGCTCAATCTTGACCTCCCCAGCCAACCCCTGAATGACCCAAGTCTGTTCCTGAACCCAGCTCATCGGCGTGAGGTGTGGCACAATGGGCACCATGCACAATGTTTGCAGTGTCCCCAACACACACCAGGTGCACCAGACAATGCAGGACTGCCAGTGGAGAAGTCTGGGACCTGGGTGAGTCTCCAATTGTGAACCTGACCAAGGTCCAGCAGTGGATACCTTGTACCTGTAGGTGTACGTCCGGGTCCTGCATAGCACATGTGGGTGCACAGACCATTGCACGGATGACCTGGTCCATGTACCTGTTTCCGTTGCTGAAGCTTAGCTACCACACCCTCAATGTCTGCCTTGTGGAATTGGACAACACTGTAACATGTTTCCCAGTCCCCTTGTGACTGGTTGGCAATGTCCAACGGTGGGCGCAGTGTGTTTCCATTGTAGGCTTACAGCTGATGTAACCTGCTCCCATATCCACACCCATACTGTCAACACTACACGATTTACTGTATACCACTTTGTGCTGTTATACAACCTGAACGCCAACTGCACTGTACGATTCATGGACACAGATGGTGTGGTGCTTTGTGTGTGTGCGTGCCCCAGGGCATCCTGTGCGTGGTCACGGAATGACTGTGTAAATAATGAAAACAAGTGCCAGTAACGTGCAAGGCCCACTAGGCCCAAGGCCTGTTTTCAAGGGTGGCCTGGGAGTACTGGACGGTTAAGTGACTTGCTCACAGTCACACAGTATGCAAGTGGAGGTTGTGAGACTCAAACCCAGGTCTGGTCTGCTGGATGTACCAAACTCGTTCACATAGGACATTTCTCTAACCTCTAGGCTATACTACCAGCCCAATGTAATACAATATCTATATTTCACAGATGTGATCTGTCACTTAAAACATTTTTATGTTTGCATAACTATTAACTATTTTGTTTTATTGTTTTGAACCTTTTCCTTTCGATTTGTGGCATATCGTAAATTTGTGTGGTGGATCTGGCAGCATCTGGAAAGACACAATAAAAGAGTGCTTCCTGCATGCGTTGTTCCCACAATTTGTTCTGCCTTCCCATCAGATGAATATAGGTGATTTAGAGAAGTACAACAGGCACCAAGCCAGTAATCGTTACGTGTGTGTCCAGAAAACATATGATCTGAAATGGACTCTCATATCAATTGCCTTTTAGATGTGTTGAATTCTGACACTTCAACAGTGTGAAGTTTTATTGCAAACAAATTTCATGTTATGTCTAACCTGATTTTATGCGTAACCTGGTGTGTTGCAATTGTCACAGTTTCAATCTTTGTATGAAGATGTATTGGTCTTCTTAATATGTTTCCTTGCAATTAACAAAAAATAATGGTATAGTGTATGGGACATCCTTATTTTATGCAATTATTTTTCAAAACACAAGCCTGTTGTACCATCGATGTGACATCAAGATGCTGTTGTGCCACTGTGAGTGCGTCACCATGAGGGCACAACAGGATGGAATGCCATCCCATGCCACAGCATCTGTGATTGTTCGTTTGGCTCACACCACATTTAAAATCATCACGCGGTTGTCTGTGAGCCGTAGTAGCGATTGCGATATGTTGTGAATATTTTCATAGTACAAACTGCAAAAGGTTTTTCTCCATTTGCCCCCCAACCCCATTCTGTCAGGTACCTGTAAGTTCACTGTAAGCTGCTCTGGCTCCTCTCTCTCACTAAACAGAAAACATTTCAATTGCTCCAGTTTGGCCTGGTGTGACATGTGACCTGTGTCACACGACCTGACTGCATTAGTGGCCTCGACGAATCTTCATGTTGAACTTTTCATTGTAATTTCTTTTCTATTTTACCTGATTAAAATAGCTGTGCTTGTTATAAAACAGCAACAAATAAAATTCTACTACTTCTCCTGTGACCTTCTCAGCTTGTACTTCTTAGTAAGGTAAGGAGTAACAAGCATGACCGAGTGGGTGAGGTGGCAGATAGCATATGAAATACAGATGTTGTTTTTGGTTTGTTTCAAAGCTGTTTCTCTTTTAACTGGTACTGTGTTTGCAACATACACTATACAAGATAATATATATTCAACAGTTAGCAACTCCACTGAGTACACTTGTCGAGGTTGACATGACAAACATAGACTTCCTGAGCTGCACTTTTGAGGTCTATCATGTTGTCATGGCAACCTCTTGAGGTGTACTCAGTGGGGTTGCTAACTGTTGCCCATGCATTATCCTTTACATTATGTACAGATAGGTAAGCAATGATACCAGCCAGTGTGGGCATGTCATGGTTTGTTGTGGCCCTATCCCCGCTGCTCACCAGAAACGCATAACAAAAATTGTGGGGTCTACTCCACCACCCACCCATCCACTGTGCAGCACTACAGATTTAAAATAAGAATATTCTCAATCCCTGTTGTGTAACTTGCCCCTTCCACACCTTGAGATAAATGGTATCACCGAAAAAAATACCAGGATTCCATGGCAGCAAGTGACCCCCCCCCAACACCCTACGAACACCGACAGTGTACACAAAAAATTGCATGGGTGTGTAGCCCACAAACAACAGCTTATTGCCCCTCAATATAAAAATAAAATATCCTATTGTTATTCCATGGTGTGGTGGTCCCCACCCACACTACCATGGCAGGTAATCCTCACCATCCCCCTCTCCACCATCCCAACTATGAATGGGTGACCTCCATGGATGGTCGCACACTGGTGATTGAAGGTGCACATGCTGATCCATTGATGGTCACAGCCATGTTACAGCTTATGTTTCAGGGTATAGATAAAGTGAATGGGCTGTTCCCGTCACCGTGTTCCACAACTCCCACCCCACTTCACACCTCACTCCAACCCTAGGCACTTGTCCCCACAGGTAAACGTAACAGTACCATCACATTATCTACACACTCAATGCTTTACTGTAAAACAACTGTGAGCTGCAATGAACGATCAGGTGTTTGTGCCAGCATGCTCATTCACTCAGCACAGTTGGAGGCTAGACACGGAGAAAGAGTATGGTCGTGCCTTGTTGGTACATCTTTGTAGCACTGTATCATTGTATGCATAGTTGCTGTCGGATGACTGTTTATCAATATCTAAGTGGATTTGATGCGCTACTTGGCACTCTAACTTCTAAACGTGTTGCGATCCATAAAATGCTCTTTTCTCTTGGTGCCATGCCAGTGCTCACTATGCGTCACAGTGATAAGCCATTGTCCATATTTGTGGGACTAGTGTGATTATAATTAATAATGACAACACACTATAAATAATGCACTGCCAATCAACAACAATGTTATCACTGACAGCATTGTGATTATCACCAATGATGCCAATCAGGGTAGCATTATGCATTTCCAGTATAACAAAACAGTATTACACTCATTTAACAATGTTGATAGTAGTTTTTGTATTAATGTAAGTTTTTCTTTCCTGTAATGCCTAATTTACTTGCAATGAACGCACACCCACTTCTTTATAAGTAAGACCGTGCTGTAATTATTTCTTTTCAAGCTAAAAAGTAATGTATGTTTAATAATAAAACAAGTTGTTCTTATTTTTGGTTCAAAACCAAAAGTAGTTCATTAACAAAACTTGCATTGGTTTACTGCAACATTGGTTTTCATAACTGAACTCATTTTGTGACAAACATATCTGATTAAAGACTGTTTCACAATATTACTTTGTTGTTTCTTATTACTTGACAATTGCAATTTAAAAAGTAATGGCTTCATATGCCAACATATACATAACTTCTGCACAGCGCAGTCACATTAGTAAAGTAGATCACATGTGTACTTCCAGTCCAAAGGGCAAGCACTGCACTAACAATGAGGAGGCAGGAGTTTAATGGATGGATGGTAATGTGGACTCCTGAAAAAAGGGTATGTGCTGTTAGGAGAGTGGGCGGTGACCTGTGAGGCCAGCAGTATATATGGTAAAGAAACAGTAAAGTTCAATGAAGATGGGAAGACAGTACTAAACCACAACCTTGGTGCATATATTGAGTACAATTTTAAATAGGACTATGGTGTGTAACAAAGGATCCAGGTGATCACAGGCCTATGGATGGGGAACCATACGGGCGTGCCCCCTGTTAAAGTGAGATAAGGCAAGGGTCAGACAATACAGGGAGAGCAATAAAAGAATAGGAAGACAGGGGCTGGTGGAGAAAGAAAGGTGATGGAGGGTGGGATAATGAAATGATACAATCCTGGCTAATTAAACCTGCAGAAAAACAGTCTCTGATGGTACATGGCTGGGTCGACATCTCAGCCAGCACTGCACCATTGTCAACCCAAAACCATGAATTGTAGCTGGTGGTTCCAGATTACACAGTTTTTGACAAGGGTACAGTTCATGTGCAAGGAATGGGGGGGCGGTGTAGATGAGGGAGCTCATTCATGTGTAGTGAATCAATGTTGGGGAGAAACAGTTCGTCAGGTACATCAGGGTGAAAATTGGTCGTACAGACGTAGTAAGGATTAAGAAGGAGGGAAATGGGTGGAAAAAGATGGAGAACAGACACAAGCAAATAACGACTACTTATGCTTTGTTTTTATTAAACAGAAAAAGGGGGACATACCTAATGTTGTGGGGAGGATAGGGTAAGAGTGGAGATGGTGACAGACTGGGAAATCACAGAAGGCAGTGTGCTACAGGAGTTAAGGGTGCTGAGGGTGGACAAGGCACAAGGACCGGATAGCATACACACCAGGGTACCAAAACAGTTTGCAGAGGTACTGGGAGGCTCATTGGATGTCCTGTTTCATTTATGTCAGTGTACCACAGGATTAGAGGATGACTCACATGGTTCCACTTCATAAAGTCACTCTAAAAGGAGTGGGAGACTATAAGTAATGAGTTTCACATCCACAACTGTTTGTCAATAATCTATTGTTGATGTTTGGTGAATGATGTGCGTGCCTCTCAATGAGTTCCATCTTGCTGGAATGATTGAAAGTAGACCACATGGGGGTTGGTACTGAAACATCTTCATGTAGAGGTTATGGCAAATGATAGGATGGGTAATTCTCACATAGTCGAATGACTTCCTCTACTTCCTTAATGTAACCTGACAAAAACAACCATAAAGTACATTAAATGAAACAACGACATGTCACATTGCATCGTATGTATGACACATATAATGATAGTGTATGGTCAACCATAGAAAACACAGCTGAATTCCCATTGAGCCACTAAAATGTCATCACAAACCCAAGATGGGAGCACAGCCTTGTTGTGTATGGTTCATATATACTGTTTTGTATAGTATATGGTAGGGCAAGATAAAAAAATGTATAAGATCCATTTACAATAAAAAAAAAACTGTATTCACACATCATTTAATTAAGGTTACATAGAAAAATAGCAGATTAGAAGAGTGCCCAAAACAGACAGTGACAACATTCCATTCTTCAATGGATCAGAAAAGCAGTTGTACTATTGACATGACGTCACATCAATAGAACAGCAGCTTTTCTGATTCTTTGAAGTATAGTACAAGACATTGAAACACACTGAAATCGATCTGTACTCGAGGCTGCCATATACTATAAAGGGTTTTATCATGTTACCAATCCATATTAGTGAACTGAGTATTGCATCACTGTTCTGTATATTAATCCATGGTGTTGAACATGCTGTTGAACAACAAAGGTCATTGAATGCGATGCTACCCTTTTGTGGCACTACAGCATTGTGCAACATCTGAAGAGTGCAAAAGTAACTGTGAATACTGGATGTGCAACCATGCACAATGGGATGCCTTTAAGCCTGAGGTTTGATGGGTGGAGCAACAACTTCAGTCCCCCATCGGGCTTAAAAGGTCATTCATCCTGGCCCCCTTCAGGATTCATTTTTCGTTGCCCACCATCCACCCCTTCTCCTCCAGTGGCTCATCTCTCTTCCCCGTGGGCTTCTTCCTAACCTACCTTTAACTGAAGCAATCATTACTGCAGCACCTGTGGAAGGAACCCTTCTCTAGGGTTCCTTGTGCTGTACCCCTACAGGGTGGTATATCCCACGGATAGAGAGGCAGAAAGCCACAAAGTAAATCAAGTTACACAAGCATCTCATATCTCATCTGGTTGCATAAGCACATTGAACTAGTATTTTATGGCACAGAGAGTGTTTGATTCCCTCTGACTCAGAAAGCAAGCATTCACAGGTCCATCTGAATCATAACCACAAGGTCACAAAACACAGTGTCTGTGCATAAATTTGCTCATTCGTTAGTTTTATACTATATTGTATAATGTGACTTGTGTGTATTATGTTCTTTTCTGTGTTTCAAAAGTAAACTACATGGTGCAGTCTATAGAGGAAGGGTACAATAGAATTCCATGACATTTAAAGTGTGGTACAACACAGCTTTGAAATTATGTATTTCTATATAGAACAATGCTGTACTATACTTTATAGTTTCATAATGAGAGAAAAAGATCCACAATGCACACATATGTCACATAAGACTACAAACTATAAAAAAATACATGACAAGGTGCTATATGCATACCAACAGTCTGTATATGTCACATCACACCATGACGGTATTATGCTGCATGATGCAGAGCACAGTTTAGTATTCACAATCAGGGTTTATTAAATACAAACAACAACCATAAAATCAGTACTGTACCAAGGTGGGCTTTGAAAAGTTATTAGCATTATGTTGCCCAAACATTTATACTAATTCAAAACACAGCAATAATCACAGTATATTTTATACAGTGCTGCTCATACATAAATGTACAGATTTCAGTTAGAAATATAGTATTAGGCTATAAACTGCTGTTTCATTTACCATATGTGGGTGTGGTTTTGATTGGTTTTACAACTGCATCTTCACCTTTCTTTGCTTTTGGAAAAGTGACACAGTACTGCGGATTACCCTCCCGAACGATAGCCTGTTTCCTTGTAACATTCTTATTAAAATGCAGTACTGCCATTATGTGCCTGCTATAGAAGTTTGGAAATTTGTTTTTAATTTGACTGCGCTGCCAGAAGATGTAATCTAATTGAAGACAGTGGACAGCTGTAAGTGAGGCTGTGATAGGCATGGGGGAACATAATAATCATGGGTAGGGTGGATGGGATGTGTATGTAAGAGATCAGGGACAGTACAAACAAACAAACATATGCAATTGCCCCTCACCTTCCTGCTTGTTTACCCTTCACTTGAACCCCTATTTCACCTAAGGTCGTATCTGTCCCTGTGGTGGGGAGAGGTCCATGGGACACCCTCTCCTGGTTATTCCCTGCACCAATGCACCACCCCTACATAGTTAAAGTGATACCTCTCATTGATGAAATCCTCCAACTTATGTTTCAACACCTGTTAACCTGTCCGCTGAGGGATGAATTATCCACTGCATAAATATCTGTGTTGTCCCATGTAGTACTCCAGACCAACAGCAATCCAGGCCCCTTTGTGCAACACCATTCCCTCAGCCAATTGTTGAAGTCACTGATTCGTCTCTTCATGTCTGTTCTAGCCCTTGACATTGACAGAATGTATGAGAAGGCTACTGTTGTTCACTCTTTGCTGCATAGTTTACCCACTTCCCTGAATCTGTCTTGTACCTCAATTATTTATTGCTCCATCCACCACACTATCACCTCCTCTGCTATTACTTCCCTGTGTCTTCCCTAAAATGTGGCCATCTTCCAATTGTAGTCCCCCACTGTACGTATCCTTACCCTTCCCCCAGCTGCCTGCCACTTTCCACGTCCTCTTGTCTCCTTGCTCCTTACTTCCCTCCAGAGAGACTGCATCACCTCGCTGACCAAATTAACAAACAGTATGTAGAAATTACCTGGCCAGCATAGCAGGGTAGAAGAAGTGATAACGTTTTGGCGCTAAGTGGCACACCACTCTGTGGTGCACCTCCAATGTGTAAAGTTTGGTAGGTGGGAGATACTTGATGTAAATCCTTCACCAGATACGGACTGGTCACAATACTTTTCACCAGTTTGTGTGGCACACTGCCTATAAATGAAATATCTATGTGTTAACCAGTGTGGATAATAACAATTCACATTTTGAGAGCAATCACACACAGCAATGCAATGTGTACCTTCACGCAGACAATCTTTGTCACTATCAATGACTGGTGGATGTAGGCATTCTTTAAACAGAAGGCCATGGTTGCAGTGAACATTTGCTTTGTGGTTTGATATGCTAAGCCAACGTTCCACAGTTGCTTCCCCATCATCTATGTTCTGTCTTGCAACCCAGAACATATGATTAGTTATGGACTTAATCCATGGACATATCAAACCACAGTCCTTCTTCTTTGATGCCCTTTCCAGTTTCTTTCCCACTCCTACAGTGTTCTAAACAGAATGAGTTAGGACATGAGCAGTAGGAAATACAGTGTGTGACTCTTTGAGCAACCATACAGTAATATGTATTTTTCCCCCTATACACAGGCACTGTCCAAGGATGGTTGGAAGAAGGTAGAGATGTTGCAACCTCATTAAATTGTCTGCATGCAGTGTATCGAGACGTTGCCTTGGTGAACACAGTAACCTCGAGAGAGAAGATCGACAGGTTTGTTCACCAATGGCAACCTCAAGACACACTAACCCAGCTTGTTACTGAAAGGTGACTAGCGATTGTTTGTTATGGTGTATGGTCTCTTCTGTTGTTGTTTTTAAAAGGGAATGCCAGCAGAATAGGAATGGATGCCAGTTGGGGCTCTTGTTGCTCTGCCACCAACTCTCTGCTGCTAGTCATGACCTGCTTGTCCCGCTTGCCAACAGTGCTGTCGCTTTTTTTCCTTTCTTTTCTTACGGGCGATTATATTAAAAAAATGGGGATAAACAGAGACAGCCCTCAGAGCATCTGCAGGATCCTTCCTAACAACCGCCTACACTGGGACTGCTGTTTACTTGGACCAACTGCCAGACAACGGTACCTGGAAAGATTAATTTCAGTAAGCTTTTTCTTTTTTAAATTGTAGCGCACTAGAGGGCACACGCTCCATATTGTGATGTTGAGATAGCTACATAGGTAGTGCAGCATAACAGCTACAATGGCATAGGTACTGCAGCATAACAAGATTTAGAAAATGATTGGATTTTCATTCATTACAATGTTCGATCAAATACCATAAAGGCCTTTGTTCTGTGTGTCTACAGTGTGTTGGGAGAGAAACATTCTGGCAGTGGAATTGAGCAGAATTTAGAATACATGTATTCCATGGTAAACATTCCATGATAAACATTCCATATATTGAATGTGAAGAACAACAGAGAAAATAAAGCAGGAAAAATGTAGGCAGTGATATAATGACATCATCAATTACATCACTTGCAGTGGGCAGTATCAGAAATGCACACAAGTAAATCTATTTCTTTTTACATATAAACATGCTTTTCCCAATGGTCAAAAGTAAAAAAGAAGCCAATTTTATAAGTGCAATAAGGCACTCAGGGATGTGTGTAAACCATAGTTTACAGCATGGCCAGCAACTGAAGTCCCTTGGCCTTCGGCCTCGTGCCTTACTACAGCCCTGGCCGTGCCATAAAATATGGCTTACACAGACCCCTTGTGCCTTATTGCTTATATATTATGATTAATGCAGTTAGAAAATGGTTGAAGGTACTTATAACAAGAATACTTAACTTTCGACATGTGCCAGACATCAAACAGATGTTTAATGTCTGGATGTGACTTCCTCATAAATGCATACACTTGAATGTGCCTGTCTTCACAAGTTCCAATATCTGACAGCCATGAACCAATAAGAAGTGAAGGCCTCTACTCAGCCCTTCAAGCTCCGTTTTAGTGTAGTTCTTGACTTGTGAACTCTATAACGAGAAATTGAATCAATTAGATTTTATGAATGGCAAACCAATGTCATCAGTGCAAGTGGTAAACATGAAACATTACCTGTATCAAGTTGATATTCACTACCGTTTTTGTCTGTAGAGCCATCAATGTATATAGGCCATACTTGGCTGAATGTCTGGGTGAATCACAGCATGCATCTCCCCCCAGAATCAATGGCTTTTCACTAATGTCCTGAATAATACAGTATGCTCCTGATGTCGATGCCAGACATTCTGTATGGCAGGTACTATGTAACTTTTTTGAACCTTGTGGTAGGTGACTGGCGAAAGTTCTGGCATGCTCATCTAACTGAACAACTGAAGGGCTTTACTTGGTGGTATTCCAGAAGTGAACACAGATGTACAACACGCCAAGGTTTCCCATAGGCATTCCCCAGCATCTGCTGACTCTTCCATGTTTGCACATGACCACGGGCACAGGTGGACACAACATCGATCATCGTGCCAACCATTTGTTTGATGATGGTGCTTGTTACAGCCCTACATATGTGACAGGTCTGGAAAAGCAATTGCAGGCATGTCTCAGACACCAAGAAGTACTTGTCATCTGAAGGTGTGGTATTGTGTCGAAGTGGAATGGATTTGTCTGTGTCCAGGCTAGGTTTCCTTCTGTTGGGCTTTGTGCGCATGCTGGGGTCATAGCCATCATCATTGTTGCTCGACTCAATATCCAATGATGAATCAGTGCCACTGGTTGAATATTCGTAATCAGTATCAGTGCCATAATGTTTTGTTGCAGTGTCTTGTTCCTTGACATGTTTAATGTCACACTGTATTCCCACCTACACCATGGTGCAATTATGTTTCTTTGCAATAACTGGCAATGATGTCTGTATTTGTCTAGTACGCTACAATGTTTTATCTGTCTGTGTCTTGACACTTTTCGTGGATTTTGCACTGTTACTGACTTCACAAATTGGTGTTGGAACCACAGTGGGAGTGGACATATCATGATTGCTTGTCAATAGGGTACTGTCACACAGCACAACAGAGCTGTCATTTAAAATGTATGAAATATTCCACTGGTCAGACAGCATGACACTCTGTACACCATCTGCATCTTCATTGGACTGCACCTAAGCATACATTTTCATGGTGTCCATTGCAGATACTGAGAGGTTAACAACAACGTGGGCATTGTCAACATCAGAGTTGTGTATGACACATTGTGTCTGAACTACTGAAGGTGGAGCAGAAGTACTTGGACCTTCTTTGTGGGTGTCCAACTTTTGGATTATTGAAAGCACAGATTCAATAAACTATTAAAAAAAAGCAGAAAAAGGATGTAAAAATGGGTACAATGACTTACACTGCAACATATATGACAGACATAAATGAGCATATCATTCAACAATGTACTACAACAAAAGAACCCAAAAATAGCACGCTTTTGATGTACTATTAGTGAGTAAACCTCACCTCTTTTCACACACTGGAGTTCTTTCAACGACATTAGTGATCATTGTTCTATTAATGCAATTAGGTCAGCATGTAAGATTTCATCACCCACAAAATTCTTGTTGAGGAGATCAAAAAAGAACTTCAACATTGAGGCATACCTGGACGATATTAAGTACTCCACAAGATGGCAAGAATTCTATCTAGCGAACACAATGGAGATTGCATATGGTGTTCTAAATGACATCATCACAAATGCTCTAAACATTCATGCACCAGTCTCTAAACTACGTATTAAAAATAAAACCTGTCGTTGGTTTAATTCTGACCTTAAATCCACCCTTCTCGAAAGGGACAAGTGTTGGAAAAAGCCGAAAACTAAATTAGCCTCTGATTGGGAGCAATTCAGAAAAGCCAGGAATCTTTGCACCAAGAAAGTACGAGACACAAAACTGCATATTACATGGCTGAATTAGACTCCTCATACTACAGCCCTGCCACGTTTTGGAATACTATAAAAGATATAACTGGCCATGTCCCAAGTAACTCACTCCCAACAAAACTACAATGTGGAAACAGAACCATCAGTGACAAAATTGAAGTATTGGAAGCTTTCAATAATCATTTTACAACTGCTGGGCTAGCATTCGACTCCTCTCCAGCCAACCAAATGAGAGTACATCTAGGGATTAAGAATACTGATGCAAGGGTGACTGACTCCATTTTCTCCTTCACTCCAGCCACACTGAAGCAAGTCGAAGAACTAATCTTACAATTGGACATAAAAAAGAGTGCAGGCGCAGACTCCCTTGACCCATACTTCTTAAAAATTGCCATACATGTATTAGCAGTGCCAGTAACACATCTGTTTAACCTTTCTACAGTCTGAGTCATCCCATCAATCTGAAAACGCCAAGTGATTCCACTTCTGAAAGCCGGGATCCCACAGACCTTAATAACTACAGACCAATTTCCATTCTTACTGTGCTGTCTAAACTACTTGAAAAATTGTGAGCACCCAGCTAAGAGAATATCTAGAAGCCAACAATCTTCTAAACCCAGCACAATCTGGTTTCAGAGCAAACCACAGCACCATAACAGTTTTGCAAAAGTCACCAATGATTGGCAACTTGAATTGGATAAAAAAATTGTGTATGTGCTGTCTTCTTAGACCTAAGTAAGGCCTTTGACACGGTTGACCATGACCTGCTCCTCTCCTCACTAAGGTCTATTGGACTTGACACCAATTTCATTAGATGGTTTAACAACTATCTTACAGGAAGAACCCAGCAGGTAAAGCGCAAGGAGATATATCCCCACTCAGACCACTACAAAGAGGAGTACCACAAGGATTTATTCTTGGCCCTATCCTCTTCGCCATATATATCAATAGCATTGACACAAATCTTACCAAAGCCACTGTACACCTGTTTGCTGATGATACAGTACTGTATGTCAGTCACCCTTCTCCTACAACAGCCTGCAAAGAACTACAAGCAGAATTCGACCTACTGCAACTCCAGCTGCTGGAAAAAAAACTACTATTGAATGCAAAAAAAACTAAGGCAATGTTCTTTTCCCCACAGGTGCAGGCAAAATACTCAATCCCAGTCGATCTCCCTAAACTATCCGCTGCACTTGGTGAAAATCTCGAATATGTCACAAAATTCAAATACCTGGGGGTATGGCTAGATAGTAGATTAGACTATCTAGAACATCTGGAAGAGCTACTAAAAAAGCTTAGACAAAGACTTGGACTTTACTATAGAATAAGGCACTTCCTTTCAAGTGATTCAAAAAAGAAGATGGTCCAGGCCACATTCCTCTCAGTTTTAGACTACGCTGACTTCCTATACTATCACTGCCCTACAGTATGCTTGAACAAATTAGATACACTATACCATAGAGCTCTGAGGTTTATTACAGACTTACCATACAGTACTCACCACTGCTTGCTATACTCCGCAGTTGGTTGGCCCTCACTTCAATATAGAAGGGATAGGAATGCATTACTATGGACTTACAGAGCAATATCACAGCAGCTTCCAAAATATATCTCAGACTGTTTTCACAAGCCTCATCAAGTAAGCATTAAGAAGCCTGAACTTCATTACTCTTAAAGTGCCTAAGTTCCACTCTCGACATGGCAGACATGCTGTTAGTTATGTGTTATCTACCCTATGGAACACAATGCAAAAGACACTGAAAGTGAACAAGCTCATATCTATTACAGCCTTTAAATATCTATACAACAAAATATTCAAAGAAAATGTAACTGCTTCCGCCAACATAGACTAACCTCCATCTTTCCTACCAGCTGGACGACTATTCAAGGTAGCTCTCGGCACCTTAAGAGCAGCTGCTTCACATTTCATTAACCTTTACTACAATCCTTCCTTCTTAACATTATATACTTAGTCTTCTTATACTTTCAGTTTTTACTTCCCCAGTCCATCCCTCCCCCTTGACCTACTATTGATCCCTCTTTGACACGGCCTTTTCCAGTCCTTCCCTTTCACCACCCCTGGCCACAACATTCTGTATACACTCCTTTCATCCCCCCTGTCACTGCTTCAGCCGGTATTTGCCTCCTACAAATCATTTCCTGTAGATATATCTTCCAGATGTCCATACAGCTCATCACCTGAGCTCAAAAACTTTCTAATAATTCCCCTGACACATTTAACCTTCACCAAAAAGTGCAAGTTTCTAAAGTATCCTCCATTAACAAGCTGGCTACTTAATGAATCATGTATATATGTAATATATATATTTTATTTTCTTGTTATTAGCCGCTCAGTTAAACTCTGTCTTGGAGTTGTTGTTTTGTATTCATTTGCTATCCTTTCAAAGTTGTGTATTCTTTGTATGTTATATGTCATACAAATTGTATCTTGACCCTACCAAGTCCATCTTGCAAATGAGCATTACTCAATGATGTTCGCCTGGATAAATAAAGATTTGATTGATTGATTGATTGATTGACTACAATATCTCAAAGGTGTTGTGGTACATTGCAATAATATGAGAAACGGTGGATGACACAGAAACCATCACACTCTGCTAATTCAATTGTTTGTTGCTCTGTGCTACGTCATCTGCAAACAAAAGCTAGTAATTTTATTTGCCTATAAATGGGACACCAGCCTCTACATCAGTATGGCATCGCTCATCTTTGAAGTGTTAAAGGAATGCAGTGGGACAAACATATAAAAAAGTTCCGTAAGGGAAGCAGGGAAGGCAGTAAGGCAGGCACAGCCAGAAAACAAGGAAACACTAGCAAGAAGAGTAAAAGAAGGGGACAAGACTTTCTATATATACATTACTGAAACAAGAAAGTCAAAAGGAGTATTACAACGATCAAAGGGGATAAGGGAGAGTGTGTTGAGGTGAAGAAAGGAAAAGCTTCTATCCAAAACAGATACTTCTGCTCAGTATTTATTGTGGAGAACTTAGGGCAGGGCCCACAGCTCAGCACCATCTACACAGGGTGGAGGGAGGTGTGCACTTGTCCCTTCACCAAATAAAAGGTTCCACAACAGCTCGCTAAGCTCATGGTGGACAAGTCAATGGGACCTGATGACATACATCCAAGGGTACTGAGACAGTGGCTAACTGCTGGGCGGAAAGAAAACAAGAGTGGTGGTAAATGGTATATAGTCAGAAGACATGCAATGCACAACTGTGGTATCTGAGGTCTATGTACTAGGGACAGTCTTCTTCAATATCTTTACCAGTGACATGCCTGGTGGCCTTGAGGCTAAGGATGGTCAGTTTGATGATCACACCAAGATCTGCAAAACAATAGATGACACACATGGGTTGGGCAGAATGAGACAGAGGGCTACAGATAAGGAACACATGGGTGGGAGATGAAAGGTTGATAGGAGGTAGTAGGAGGAAACGGTGTTGGTGGTATTCAGGTGTAAGGGGTTAGGCAGAGGATTCATGGAGTGGTGAGGGTAAGGGGGATGTTGCAGTGATATGTTGAGGGAGTGTATGGGTTTGGTGGAGTAAGTACTACAGATGGCTAATACAGTGCCTGGAGCAAGGACAGTAAGTGCAGTCACAACACCTCTTGTTGCACATTGCTCCAAAGCCATATCCATGAAGCCATCATCTATATTAGTCACACATACAGATACATAGAAATATAGACTTTAATGGCACTTAAGGACCGCTTGGCCAACTTAGTCTACTCATTTCACAACCTAGTGGATAAGCTGCAAATCCAACTTAACCAACATCCCTCTTCCTCCTACCCACCTCCCACTAGAATTGCCTTATATCTTTCCCACACATTATAGAATTACACTACAGTTTTGGACTCCACCACCACCTCCTCAGGAAGGCTGTTCCATGCATTCACAACCCTCTCTGTGAAAAAATACTTCCTCACATTACCTTCGAGCTTTCTCCCATCTAGCTTCAGACTGCCCCCTTGTTCTTGCACATCCCTTTTTCTGAAATATGCTACCCTCTTGGACTTTGTTGATTCTCTTGAGGGTTCTATTTCAGTAGGGCGATTGCAGAACAGCTTCACAAGAAAGTCTTGTTATTTCTGTGACATACATTTTGATATTTTGCCATTGTTGCTCCACCCCTCCTTCTTGCTTGTTTACTACTGGGTTTGTGAGGCACTCTCCCAATTTGACAAAATCAGCCCTCTTGAAATGCAGTACCTTCATTTTTGTAGGGCTTGATTCTACAGCTGAGTTTATCATGAACCACACTGTTTGGTGGTTACTTCTTCCCAGATGGCTACCCACTTCAATATCTGAGATCCTCTCTCCGTACTCATTTCAGGGTACCAGGTCTAAGATTGCTCCCTCTTGAGTGGGTTTCAGTAGCAGCTGTCTGAGGCATTCCCCCTGTAGGGCATCAAGAATGGCCCTGCTCCTAGATGTGGCTGCAGCAAAAGTGTTCCAGTTAACAAGTGGCATATTCAGGTCCCCTATCAGCAATATCTCCCATTTCTCTGGCATTCTAAAAATGCCTTCTATCATTTACTTGTCCGTTGCCTCCCGCGAGATGGGGGTCTGTACACAACCCCTCTGTGAATTGTGAAGCTATTTCCTGTCTCCAGTGTGACCCACAGTGCCTTCTCTACTCCCTGTTTACCCTTTAGTTCCATTGCTTTGATCCCTTCCCTTGCATACAGAGCTGCTCCTCCCCCTCTTTTCGCTTCCCTTTCCCTCCTGTAGATTGTGTGTTCTGGTATGTTGACATAAAAGTCATGGTTCTTTGTGTACCATGTTTCTACTCATACCCCTTTGATTTCTTTTCCACATAGTAACATACTAACATACTATTTGCCAGCAGATTAGGCATTATGATCTCGCCAGTGTGCTGGACCCTCAGAACCATGGGTAGGTACCGAAGGCATACCCCATTAATGCATCGATGTGTCTCCTGACCTCTATCCCAGCCCCCCTGGGTCAGGCCATCCTCTGCTTCATCCCCTTTCTGTACCTGTTCCACCCTGTGTTGAACCCCCTTCCCCCACTGTAGAAGCCAGAGCCAGCTCACCAGGCAGTACATTCCATGGTTCCACAACTATGTCAGTCAAATACCTCCTCCTCCTCCTTTCCACCATTATCCTTCCCCCTTTGAGCTTCCATCTGTGTCCTCTGGTGATTCCACCCTTCTTTAGCCTAAAGAGCAACTCCTGATTTAGTCTATTTAGTCCCTTGCGGTTCTTGAACACCTCAGTCATGTCCCCCCCCGGTCCCTGCTCTCCTCCAGCGATAACAGGACGAACCCCTCTAGTCTCTCCACATACATGAAATCCTCCAGCACCTGGATCATTTTGGTTGCCCTCCTCTGAACCCTTTCTAGGAGCTGGATTCCCCTCCTCAGGTGCGGCCCCACTACTTCACACAGTACTCAAGGTATGGTCTAACCAGATCATTGTACATTCACTTTTGTACAGGTCATGATGACATCCTATAGTCCCCATTTTAAGACCTCCCATCTCCCTTCTACATCCGTCTTATGTGTAATCCCCCTCAAGTGCTCCTTGAGATTCTCTCCCATGCCCCTAAAGTCTGCCCCCCCATAAAATCAAGGGCCATTGTCCTGGTCCTATCTCCCTCCCCCCAAAAAACTTATCTGGAATCAGACAATATCATGGTCACTCCCTGCAAGGGGATCCTACACCGCCACATCCCATACCAGATCACCATCAGCCAGAACCATGTCCAGTACGTGACCATCCCTTGTACGCTCAAACACCTACTGAATGAGGAACACATCCTGGAAGTCATCCAGCAACTTCTGCCCCTTGGCCACCATGGAAATCATGGTTCCCCAGTCAGTAGCTGCCATATTTAAATCCCAATCAACACCACTACCTCCCCTTTTGGTCCACAGTGGCACTTAATGCTATCCAGCAAACAATCCTCCACAACTTCAGCCATCCCTGGCGGCCTATAAACCACTCCCATCTTGATCTTTCCTCATACATGGGGTTCACACAGTGGCCCACAAGGTCTCCACATTTCCCTTTGCTTCCTCCATCCTGTTAATCTCTATGTTGTTTGTAATGCACACAGCCACTCATCACCCTCTACCCTCCTTTATATCCTTCCTAAGCACTGTGTATCCACTCACAGTAAGATCCCAACCATGGCTAGGGTTAGCACAGGTTTCTGTGACCGATGCCACATCTACCCATCCTTCGATTAGCATAGCCTGGAATCGCGGCATCTTGTTACCCATGCTCCTGGCATTTACTAACACCACCCTCAACCCTTATCCCTTCTCCCTTACCATGCCCCCGTATCTCATATACATTTGCCCTTCTTTCTCACCTACAGTACCATCCTTCCATAGACTTTAGCCTGACCCCTCCTCTAGGATCTGAAGGCCAGGCCCTCCTCGAGAGGTAAGGTCATATGGTCAGCCACCCCATTCCCCCTCACAAGTTTAAACCACACCTAGATTAAATGTAGTGCACCATCCCCTATTTTAGGACTTCCTTCCCTATAGGATTAAGGTGAATACTAGGTATAACATTTAGGCTATACAGCATGAATTCACTTACTCTGGCAGATAAATCAGTTTGTATTGCCTGAAACTCATACCCTTCCATGTAACTGTCAATAACAACTGTGGACGGGTGCCAGCTGTCTACATGATGACTCCACTTGAGACACCATGAGAAGAGACACGGCATGATTCGACAAACTGCCAATGTCGTGCCACAACAACATGTTACAGAAACACAAGTTGTGATGCCATGACACAAACTAAAATGCATAAGAAATAACACTCAAAACCAATTGAAAAAAGGTATATATATTATAATAAAAGAAATCACCTAATGTCTTCGACGTTTCAAATATTCTGACCTTTTCTTTGGAGAAGATGTTGACACTAATGTTGATGTAGTGTTGAAAATACCGGGTACAGAGACAGGTTTCAACTTGGGTTCGCTCAGTCCATCAGTGAGCCTCAAACTTCAGTGGGTCACGCTCATATGCGGAACTCTCAAAATGAGCGGAGCAAACGTAGCTGTACTTAGATGGCGTCAAATTTTGACGACAACAAAAATGAATCCATGCATTACGTGTAACTCTGTCATGAGGAAACTTGAAAAAATGTGTCCCACAGCCATGGACACTTTTATTCTTGCATCCAAAAACTGCAGTATGGCATGGTAAGAAAAATTAATAATGATCACACAAAACATTCATTTATAACTGTAATAGAAAAATGGTAGTTCAGTATTGAGATTAGCTGTCATCAGTTAGACCTCAAATGGCATTTTCTCAACTTCAACTTACTATTTTGTCTTGATTTTCCCTCCAAGACAAGTGATGCAGTAAACATTCCATCACTGACAACCAATAGCAAGCTTGCATAAACCACTGTTACCTAAATAAGACTGTAAGACTCAGCACTAATATGTCAAGCCACATTTATGGTAGTGAAAGAATCACACAAAAAAAGAAGAAAATGCAGGTAATATTGTTGTTAATTCATTTATTAACACAGCACATATAAAAACATATTGGAACATATTGAATGAAAATGACAGGTTGAGGCAATCCTGTATTACTGTCGATGCTGGGGGGCACCATAATCATGTTTTTTTTAACCACATAGCCACAATACTCTCTATTTCATTATGAAGCCCAAAAGTGCTTAAGCTCACATTCACAATCCCACACAGGGAATGACATCGAACACAGAAAAGCAGGACCGTGCAGCAACAGCATTCTTCAGACAGCTGATGACTCGCTACTGTGATGTCATCGCGTTTGACGTCGGGAGCTAGGAGTCACGTGGGAGGAGTATGCAGACTGAAATTACCAGTCCAAAACAAATGCTGGCATAGTAAAAGTATGAGTTAAATTGTGAAAAGACAGAACTACAAAAAATAATGAAACTTGGCAGGACTGTAAGGGAGACCAAGACACAACGACCTATCAGGAGTAACTGGACCTACAAGATACAGGAAAAGGGGGGATTATTTGTCCTTTAAATCATAATATATCAGCCATCCACTTACCTAAGGGGATCTGACAGAATGGGTTCAACCACTCGAGGGGCACCAGCCTCCTAGGTATAAGAGGAGGCTCTGGGCTGGGTGCCAATGTGCCCTCCCCCATCAGAAGGCACTGCACCCAAGTGCCATCACGTATTGCATGACTGTGACAGCCTATCACTATCCTGCCTTAAAAAAATCTGTTTTTGTCACCAGAGAAGGCAAAAACTGGAAAACTGCATTGGAAAAAATGGCAAAATTCATTCTTGACTCCTGAGGTAGTCCCCCATAGTGGTACAGTGAGTTCTCTATGCCTGTCATTCCACTATGTTGATTTTACAAGGGTGCATTAGGTGGGTATTCTGACTGGAGTGGAGACACAAAGGGGAAAATCACAGCTGTGCATCCCATTATAAAACCCTTTGCTCCTCCCTTCCAACTGCAAGCAATTTGCCCCCAGGGAACTCCTACCTGTCTACTTGACTCTGCCCTTAGTGGGTGTCTATCTACTTAATCCTACCTTCTGGCTCAGGTATTAGGAGGATCCGTGGCCTCGGGCAGACCTCCACCTGCAGCAGTCTTTTACAGACTCTCTAATTGTCTTATGAGATTACATAACCTCCCCACACACACACACACACACACACACACACACACACACACACACACACACACTCAAACACACTAAGATACATACTGTACCATGCTTTGGAGAAAAATGGCCACAGCCATGTGCTTGTTAAATCATGTTGTCACCCAAGTTACAGTCCAATTGCCATGAAGTGCACAGCAAGAAAGTTTTATCAAGGCATTCGGTATATTAAATTATAATAAATCAGCCATCCCCCTATCCCAAGGGGCTCCAATAGAATGGGCAGAATCTCATGAGGGATGCTGGCCTCCAAGGCATAAGGGATGGCTCTGGGCCAGGAGCCAATGTGTTCTTTCCTATCAGCGGATACCGCACCAGCAAGTCATGCCTGAAGAGGCTACCCCTCTGACTGCCCCCCCACAGGGGGAACTTCAGCTGTCTGGGCACTCACCTCTTGTAAGCCACAGGGTGAACTGCCAGCAAGGATACATGGTTTGCTGATACTCCGACTGTAGATCCCTTCTGAGACTACCATGCCACCACTGGACAAGTACTGCTCCTAATGCTCATCCCCCAGAGCTTTTCACATTAGCAATTTCTCCACAGCAACTTGTACGTCAGCTAGAAACCTATCATACCCTATGCCAGACAGGTGCACACCATCCTGTGCATAAAACTGGGGTATCTTAATGATTATTTCATCATGCCTTGGGACACACCACCCCGCAAATGAGTCCTTAAAACTCCATATAGTATACTGGTAAACTTGCGAGTTCTCCCTATTGCAATGGGGTCCCTTGCATGGAGTCAATGCCTCCGTTGCATGATGTGTGACAAGATTATGTGCATCTCAAGCCAGGCTTCCTGAAATAAAACCAAGTCCTCCTTCATCTGGTGCAACAGGTCAAAAGACATTACCACCCCAGGTGATCTCCTCACAAATGTGTGATCAAAATGCTGGGAGGACCCTGCTGTCAAGCTTCTGCCATTATACACAGGAGCAAGTCACCCCATCTCATCACCTGATGTCCAGTCCAGTGTACCCATGTCAGCATATCCCAGGTTCTGGCTGGTTTGTTCTACTTCCTTTAACATGATTCTCCATCATAATCCAGCCAATGCTCACGGATTTGCTGGCATACATGGATATCACCTGACTCCAATAGGTTCACAGGCCAGCTGCCTTCACCTGATTCACTTGACTCAACATAACCACATAAATAGTGAATTCAGCCAACCAGTTCTCCCAGTTACAGCAGATATGAACCTTCCTTTTTGGCTCTACCCCTTCATCCTTCTCCTTCTTATCTTTCTCCTCCACCGGCTCTTTGGATCTGTTCAGCAGTATGAACACATCCATGTATTTGCTACTCCCTATCTTCTGCTGCATTTTTCCAGAACTATGATAATCCAATGGCTCCACTAAGCTCCCGTAGCTAACAATCACAGGATGTGAGTCAGTCTACTGCAATTGGGCCTGGGTTGTGGGTGTGAGCCCTGTGCCCTAACCCAGTTCCAGTACTCTCCCTATCTGCTGGGGATCCACCTGCTTATGTTCCTGAGCCTCTGTAAAGGTCAATACATTGTCAAGCTTTGCTTGAGTGGAGATGGACCTGCTGGGGGCACCATAGGCTAGAGAAAGGCTGGGAATGCTGGGGACAGAGCACCGGGCTGTGAGGGTTCTACCAGGGTTGTGACCAATGGTCCCAGGACAATCACTAGGACCAGAAACTGGGATGGGACTACCAGTTATAGTGGTGTAGTCAATGGTTTCAGCCAAGTGGGGAACCTTCTTGAGCCAGTCGTCACACAGACTGTGGGGGGATTGTCTTCTGCCCTGTAGGAGCAGGAGCTGCTCCCCAAGCCCTATGTGGGTGCTTAGGTGCTGGGTCATTCCTCATGAAGGGAACCTTAAACATACACCTCAAAAGTTGCCTCAGTTCCTCATTGATCATATTCTCTAAGTCAGGCCAATGTGGTTTTCCAGTGCAACTGGTGCCTGCCAGGAATTTTGCATCCTCGCTTTTTTTGCAGGGGCTGCTAATGGAGGGTTCATAGGTGCCAGTGCTACTGGTGTCTCAGGCTGAGGCTGTGAGGGACATTAAGCTGGCACTCTTGATGAGCTACAGCTAACTGTGTTCTGGAACATTGCCTCCCACCATGCCGTCCCATTCCCCTGTACAAAGGCCACCAACTAATGCTCAAAATCAGCACTGGACATCTTCCTCTTATTAAGTATCCTAGACCATTATAAGCTGTGAAAATGCAACTGAAAAAAACAACAAACACAAAAACACCATTTGTGGTGTTAGCCCTCACTGTTTCAGCACCGCAGGGTTGCACTGTGAGGAAAACATGGGTTACAATTATATGAAATATATATTGCTGTCATTCTGTTTTTCTCTCTCATTTTTCTATTTTATATTCAGATTTACTGCTAGTGTACTACAAGAGCTGGTCAATGGTAGCCCCACTGGGGCAATCTTCATAGACTTAACCAAGCCTTTTGACTTGGTTAGCCATGATCTACTCATCAAAAAGCTCACAGACCTTGGACTCGACATGCTCTCACTAGCAGATTCACCCACTACCTATCCAACGGTTTACCCATGCTGCAGCAACAGGCATCATGTAGACATCCCTGACAGTGACAGCCGCAGTGCCGTCCCTACACCCCCTAGGATTCTAACTCCAAGTCAGAGTTGGACTGGGGGGGGCCAACACCAAGCAAGGCAGTCCCAATCGCCATACAGTCCACCACAATGACTGGCGGATTTTGCCCGATTCCTGTCGCTGTGGTGTTCTTCGCGATCAGGGAGTCACTGCTGCAATGGTATACGCTAACCAACAGGGCCAACAAAAGAGGGGGAGGGGTTCTTATCTATGTAAAAGATACCCTGAACTCAGTACAGGTCAACCTGCAGCACAATGCCTGCACTGACAGTGAATCAATCCTCGTTCGCATCACCCTTGGACACTGCAAGCATCTCACCATTGGATGCGCATACAAACCCCTAAGAGTGCTCTCCAATCTTTGGAGGCAGTCTTAAAGGACATAGCCAAGGAGGTCTCCTCAGAACTTCTCATCCTGAGAGACTTCAACTTGAACTGGGCCCAGGACGCAAACCTGTCTCTAAAGGAACTGCTTCAAGAAGCAAACCTTGTTCAGGTTATCTCCAAACCCACAAGACTGAACCACAAAACTGGAAATCATTCCACCCTTGACTGGGCCATGGTGACCAACCCCTGCAACATTCTGACAGCTGGCACTATGGCTGATGCCCTGAGTGACCACTCCCCCATCTTCTGCATCTGGAAGAACAAGGTGCCCAGGGTTCCAACGTGAATCCTGTCCACACAGGATTACACCCACTTCTTACCTGAACTATTCACTGACCACCTCAGCAGCCTAGACTGGAGTCTAATCAAACTCCTCCCCACTCGGGATGAGGCAGCTGCCTTCTTCCCGAGTTCAGTCATCATGGTAGCTAACCTTTTTGCACCTATGTGGAAGCTCCATGCTAAGGGAAGTTGCTAAAAATGGATAACTCCTCCATTAAAGGCCCTGATGATTAACCGCGACAAGGCTTGGAAAAAGTTCAAGCACTCCTCCCTACCTGCCAACCTCATGAATTACAAAACCCTCAGAAACAAGTGTAAACTGGCTGCAAAAACTGCCAAAAGGGAGTATGTCACGTGTCTTCAGAAAAAAAAATCTAGGGAACCCTAGACTTTTCTGGGCTCACATTAATGAGCTGTTAAAAGGGAAAGGCAAGTCCGAACCTGGTCCCATCGAAGTCAACGGACAACTGCTAAAAGATGAACTCCAAATTGCCACTTCACTCAACCACCAATTCACCAACCTTGAATCGTACAAGGTTGGCCTCCCACCCCTCAACATAGACCCCAATACACGGGCACTTCCTAACCTAGGATGCCCATCCTTCCACCTTAGGCTGGTCAAGCTAAAAGAGGTTCTCCCACTACTAATGACCCTAAAAACCTCGGGCTCTGAGGGACCAGATGGGGTTCACCCCAGGCTGCTGAAGGACTGTGCCTCTGCCTTGGCCAGACCCCTGACTTGGCTCATCAACCACTCCTTGAAGGAGGGTGCAGTCCCTGAGCAGTGGAAACAAGACAATGTGGTCGCAATCCACAAGGGAGTCCATTGGCAATTATAGGGCAATCTCCCTCCTCTGCATTCTGTTAAAACTCCAGGAAAGGCTGATCTATGGACAACTCTGAGACTACTTGGAGGTCTATAAACTTCTGGCACCCTCCCAGCATGGTTTCAGGACCAGGCATGGGACTAATACTGCCCTGACCAAATTCTCAATGGAAGTATTCTGAGACCTGGACAAGGGGTCCCCTACTGGAACGGTCTTCATAGAACTTTCCAAGGCCTTCAACCTGGTCAATCACAATCTGCTTCTAGCCAGGTTGGACAACATAGGCCTCGACTGCCATGCTCTAAGGTGGCTTGAAAGTTACTTATCCGGTTGCACACAGAGGGTAAAATAGAAGGACGCCATATCTGATTCATTTCCACTGAAAGAGGGGGTGCCTCAAGGATCAATACTCAGCCACATCCTCTTCTCCCTGTTCACTAATAAACTAAGTGACCACTGTGGAGGGAGCACTGTTGTCCAGTATGCGGACGACGCTGTCATGTATCGATCCACTGCCAGCCTGGCAGACCTCAGTCCCTTACTTCAAGATGACCTATGATCCCTTGAGAACTGGCTCATTGAGAACAGAATGGTCCTGAACACGAACAAAACCAAGGCCATGTTATTTGGTCCTAGATCCCTTGGTCAGGACAGAAAACAACACCTACATCTCACCTCCACATCTGGCATCTGCGTAAAACTAGTGCCCTCCCTAAAATACCTCGGCCTCACCCTGGACCCGGGTTTCACCCTTAAGAACCATGTGGACCAAGTTACTAAAACCATACATGGGAAACTAGGCACCCTCTACCGACTTAAAGACCAGCTGGTACTGGAAGCCAGGGTCTCTATCGCCACCATCGTCCTCCTCCTCCCGACACTCACATATGCTGCCCCAGTCATATATGGGCTGGTGAAGACTGAGAAGAACAGGCTCCAAGTATTGCATGATAAGGTGGTGCGCTTTGCATCCCTGGCAAACCCCAGGAATCACCACTGTGACACCCTATCCCTACTCAACTGGCCCTCACTTGATGCCTGCCTCTAGTACCCACTGCTATGCCTAGCCTACAAGTTAATCAGCCTGACTTCTCTCCCTAGTCTCTCTGGATTCATCGCTCTAAAGTCCAATCCCCGGTTTCTCCATACAACAGGACAAACTCTCCTACAAGTCCCCAGAGTAAGAACCAAGGTGGGCGGCAAGTCATTCACCCACACTGCTCCCACCCTGTGGAACATACTCCCTCCCGGTGTGCAGGAAGCACCCTCTATCAAAAGTTTTGACACTAGGCTCAAGGCTCACATGCTGGTAGCCAGTACCTGCCACTGCATTGGGCCCTGAGACCACCCCTCAGATTAAAGGTTTCCCTGGACCTATCCTGACTCTAGAGTGCTTCCTTTAGGTCCAGTACTACTTACCAACTTTGCAGCTCACCCTATTTTACTTCTCATGTACCATGACTGTATGTTGCTTGTAAAACATATAACTCATGCTCACTGCTTCACTATGCTGAACCATAACTCTATGTTGCCTGTAATACATGTAACTCATGTTCACTATTTCACTATGCTGTTCCATGTAATCCCAGGAGCCCCTGAAAAAGGGACCTCCGGGGCCCAGAGGGCTTACCCAGTCACTAAAATTTAATAAATAAATAAATAACAGAACCCAAGTCATCAGATGGAGCTGTGTCTCTTCTACCCAGCTACCTATCTCAGTTGGTGTACCCCAGGGCTCAATCTTAGGACCCTCTCCTATTCACAGTATTTATTAATGACCTCAGCAACAACTGTGGGAGCAGCCAACTCTCACTATACACGGATGATGCCATCCTCTATAAGAGCTCTAGGAACCCACTGGCACTCAGCACCCAGATAAACCAGGACTTCCTATGCCTGGAGCAACGGTTACTGGCAAATAGTCTGGTACTAAATGTCAAGAAGACCAAAGCTATCTTGTTTGGTCCCAGACATCTTGGTACTGAAAGAAGCCACCTGCTCCTTATCACCATGACAGCAGGGAGTAAGATCAAGGTAGTGGATTCGGTCAAATATCTTTGGGTAATACTCAACCAAGGCTTCATGTACAAGGCCCAGGTGGACCAGACAACTTGTGCTATCCACCAGAAACTGGATCTCCTATTTTGGCTAAACAAACAACTCACTCCTGACTCTAAACTTGCAAACTGCAAAAAGAATCCTACTGACTAAATTTACTTATGCCGCCCCCATCTTCCAGTCAATAGAAAAAACAATCTCATAGGCTGGAACTGCTATACTACAAAATAGAACATTTCACTGCAATGTCCCCTCCTAGGACACTCCACTGTAACATGTTGGCCTCCTTTAACGGGCCCTCACTGCATAGGAGGTTCCAGTGCCCCCTACTAACTATAGCATACAAACTAATCAATGGATCGTCTCACCCCAGCCTTGAAGGTCCCCTCGACCCCAAGCGCTCCTGCAGAACACCCCACACTTCTGAGAAGACATTAATCAAGGTACCCAGGACAAGGACTACACTTGGAAGTAAATCCTTTGTGCATTCAGCCCCTTAACTCTGACATACCCTACCAGATGACCTACACTCAGTTGGTTCCTTAGCCACTTTTCGCAAGGGTCTAAAAACACAACTCTATGTGCAGCACCAATGTACCTGCTAGTTGTTGCATGTAGTTTTAGCACTTGCTCCCTAACCCTTTACTGTACTCAACTTCTGCACACGTTTAGTCTAGCCCTACCTTATGAAGTTGCTCAGCCCTGCTTGTCTCCACTGTATGAATGTAACCTGCTGTAAATAACAACTGTTTATTGATTGTCGCTCTTATGAATTTACCTTTCAGCTGTATTCTCCTTCTGTACCACTTGTTATGATATCTGACCTATCTACATGTAACTAATTCCAGATCGCCCCTGGAAAAGTGACCTTTATTCCAGTGGGCCTACCTGGTTACCAAAATTAAATAAATAACCAATAAGTATTCAAATCCAGGCTCATGGGGCAGATACTTGCTATGGCAACCCGGCTTCTCACTAATGCGTCTTCACACCACAAGGGATATCTTCATTTTAAGTTTGCCACTGTATGCTAAAGCTCTTTACTTGACCAAACTTCTAAAACCCCCAATGCTAAGTAGTTAGGTCTCTCACCACCACACCACAAGCCCCCTTTGCTTGGGCCACTATTGCTAGGATCACAAACTTTAAAACAAAAAATTGTTTATTAAAAAGGGGGCTGGTTACACAATATGCAAACATTTATGGTATGCATTTTGTCTGTGCGTACATCACAATGACTTGATTTCCCTGAATATTAAATCTGGGCACGATTAACCTCGTTTTTTGTTGCTAATGCTGGCTACATTTTCTTCAGTAAACTGCCTGATTTCCCACTAAAACACTCTACCAACAACAAGTAGTATGTACATATTGCCATTTTGAGTCTTTTGAATTGCGAGATGCTATTCAAACTGATCCACATAATTTTTTAACTTATTTCTCTGTGACATTTCTGGTGTCTGTCTGCAAGCTCGGAATTTGGTAAAATTCCATCAGTGTACAACAGCCTGGAATAACTTCACACAGACAATGTACAAAATGCTGCTATCCAAAAATTATATGAATCTATGAAAACCCAATTGTTCTGCCCCCACCTCCACCCCACCCCCAATAAACACTGTGGTCTAATACTGCATGGCTCCAGAACAAAATGCAAAAAAAGCAGGGAAGAAGGACTTGAAGCCTAGAAGTCACATTCAGAAGACATTAGCCAGTAAATTAAGCAGCTCCTCCCAAGGCAAGGCAAAAACCATAGAACACTGTAATTTGGTTTGTAAATTCCCCAAAATATAAGCCAGTACTGAAACATGTTTAAACATTCTCTAAACAATACCCCTAACAGTCTTGTCTACCCTTTTTAAATCCTAGAGCATAGCCTGCTACATAGCAGCATGCACAAACTTGAGAACTAAACCAAAGTAAAACTGTTTCCAGTAGTTCTTTAATAGACTGCTTGAAAAGCAAAAGGGGGTAATGCTGATAGGAGGCGACTTCAACTTAATAATGTCCTCGCAGAAAGACTCCACTTTTCCTAAACAGCATAGGTTTACTCACACTCAAAAACTTTTACAGATGTAGGGCGCCATTTCTTCCCCTCTGTGGAGGGACACACATTTGTCTCCCCTAGATACCACACATCAGCTAGAATATATTATTTTTTTACATCTACAGAGCACTTGGGTATGATCCAAGATATATCCCTGGAAACTCACCTCCTTTCAGACCATATACCTCTCTTAAGTAAGGTGGGATTAAACAAAACTCATAAAACAACCTTATGGAGATTGAATCTTTCTCTTTTGAAGGATCCAGTGTTTAAGACCAGAGTGGAAGAGAGTATCACACAAACTCTAGAGGAGAATACAGACCCTTCTATTTCAGCTACTATGCTCTGGGATACTCTGAAGGTTGTGATTAGAGGAGAGATCATCTCTTACTCCTCCAGACTAAATAAACAGAGAGAATCCAGATACAAATTATTACAAGTTAAGTTGCAAGAATTACAGCAGATGAGAGACAGAGGGGAACGAGTTACACAAATTGAGCTCAGACAAATCCAATCAGAATTACAATCCATTTTAGATTATCAGATGCAAATGTCTTTACTATATCTTAAAAGATTCTATTATGAGGGATGCCCTAAAGGTGCCAGAAATTTAGCTAGGCGTACTAGAGGATTTAAGCAGACTGCCACTATCACAAAGATTAGAGACCCCTTAACAGGAGATATTTTTAACAAAACTCCTGCGGTTCTGAAAGCACTCAAGCAATATTACGCAGATTTGTACTCTGATCCCACACACCTCTCCCCCGAGGATATAAAAAATGTTTGACCCCCCTTAACTTTCCACACTTGTCTGAGTGCCAGCAGGCTTAACTTTTATGCACTATCCCCACTATAGAGATACAGAGACCAGTTAAAAATTCTAAAACATTAAAAAACCCTGGCCCAGACAGCTTCAGAGCAAAATGGTATAAGACATTTCTTTCAAAATTGATTCAGTTGATGCAAAATATTTTTTTTGAGGTGCAGAATGGAGGTGCCACCCACCCACATGGTCATATGCGGCCATCTCGGCTATCCTGAAACCAGGTAAGGATTCATTAAATTTAGAGTCATACAGACCCATCTCGGTTTTAAATAATGATTATAAGCTGTATATGGCAATATGGGCACATAAGTTGGAGACTATATTACCTACCCTGATACATTCAGATCAGGCAAGATTTCTGCGCATGTGTCAGACTGCAGATAATGTACAAAGAACAATCCATTTGATGGATCGTATGGCTAATTCAGCCACCCCCTCGGCTGTAGTCAGTTTAGATGCCTGTAAGGCTTTCGACAGGGTGTCCTGGAGATTTTTATGGGGAACACTAAAGTCATTTGGGTTTCTGAGGGAATTTTTAAATTGGCTAGAGCAAATATATTCAGAACCAAGGGCTTATTTAAAACTTAATGGCGGTATCACACCTCATATCATGTTACAGCGAGGCACTAGACAGGGATGTCCCTTGTCCCCTTTGCTATTCACCATCTATATTGAGCCTTTGGATATGATGCTTAGAAATTCAGAAAAAATCAAGGGCTTTCAGGTGGGCAATCAATCTTGGAAGTTGGCTTTATATGCAGATGACATTTTATTGTCAGTATCAGATCCAGAGTCCTCTATCCCAGCAATGTGGAAGGTACTTGAGAAATTTGCTCAGTTCTCTGGGTACAAAATAAATTCTTCTAAAATGGATGTTCTCCCCTTCCATTTCTCCCCCTCGTGGGCACCGAAAAGCAGTCTACCTCTGTGCTGGAACAGCATCAAGATAAAATATTTCAGTATATAGTTACCAAACCAGTCAATGCACCTCACTATGTTGAACTATGAACCCCTAACACAAAAAATAGAGTCCAATCTACATCAGTGGTTCCAACTTCATTTATAATTATATTCTAGGGTGGTTCTTATTAGGATGAATATTCTCCCATGGCTGCTATAACTTTTTCACACTATACCGGTGATGCCAGATGGAATGTACTTTCCCTCCTGGAATAAGTCCCTGGGAGATTTGTCTGGGCTGGGAAAAAAACTCATATCAAGTGGTCCACATTAATGTTACCAAAAAATAAGGGAGGTTTAAATTTGCCTGATCTTCAGATATATGCTTACGTCACTGTGATAGCTAGAGTTTTTAATTGGAACAACCCAATGCATGACATTCCCTGGAGGAACCTGGAATTTACCCTTAATGGGGTGAGGGAGGGGGCAACCTTTTACAATTGATGTATACCCCAGTAAATAAAAGACCTAGACTTATTTATAGTACAAATTCTACTATAGAGACTTGGAGGAAACTCATCCATTTAAGAGAGCTAGAACCAGTAGGTGCTTATCTTAATCTATTAAATTTCGGAATCCAATCTCTTACTCTGGAACAGGAGGGTACTTTGGCTCAATGGAGATGAAAGGGTTTTAAATTTATATTCCACTTGGTGGATGCCAGAGGGGTTCTCTCATTTACAAAACTCCAAGAAACTTACAATCTTTCACAACAAGACATTCCAATATATACAAGCTTAAGAGAGGACATCGAATGGAGGGGACTAGCCTACAGTAGGCTCCCGGATCCTCCCTTCATTGCTTACCTTACATATGACCACAGGGAGAGGGCAGCTGTGGCCCCACTTTGTGGGACTAATATATAGGGGATTGAGGGAATTATCAAAAAATTCTACTGAGGGAATTCTGAATGTATGGAATGAAGAGCTTCCACTCCAGGTATCAAAGGAGGATTGGGAAAAGTATACTAAATTCTCAATGGGACCTTTGGGAGCCCCATATTGGTGAGAATTTGCCTGGAAAGCTAGAAATAGGCTGGCCAAGTTCTCATCTGTGACTCCAAGCTATTCCTGGAGAGATTGTGGAGAAATATCTGTGGATCAGTTGCATGTTTTTTGGGCCTGCTCACAGTTAGCAGGTTTCTGGAGAGATATTTTAGAGGCATTAAAAGAACTGGTAGATGTGCAAGCTGTATTGACCCCTGAGCTAGTATTACTTTCAGTTCCGCCAGAGGATCTCCCAATACCCAGAGGATCATTGTTAATCACTTATATACTGGCAGCTAAAAAAGCAATTACTAGAAACTGGGGAAAGAAGATGCCCCCAAACATTCAGAGCTGGTGGGGAATAATGGGAGAAATTTATGTATTAGAGAGATTAATAGCCAAAAGCACTGATAAATGGTTTGCCTTTGAGCTTAAATGGAGGAAATGGATTATTCATATTTCATCCTTAGATCCTACTTTTGTACCTTAGAAATATATTGACCCTGATGATGGTTTCTGTAAAAGTCTTAGTGCTCATTATATGAACTGCTTTATAAATTATGTAAGTTGTCCTGAGAGCTTTGAATAATGTATTGCTACGTAACTGACTGATGTAATTATGTGCTGTCTTAACTTATATACTGTAAAAACTGCCCTATGGTTTTGCGAATGAAAATATAATAAATACAAAGTATAAAAAAAAATGTTTCCAGTTACAGATCTCATGTTTTAAGCTTAATGTACTACACAAGGGAAAAGCAACATTTTGCTAGTCACAAATCCTATATTTCCCACTTAGTCCTCTAATACCACAAGCATTCACTATCCGACAGGCCAAGGCAGATTATTACAAGGACAAACTTACTTCCACATGGGGAAATGGGAAAAGATTCTGGGAGAACATAAAGGAGCTAAGTGGTAAATCCACATCCCCCCTCCCTCCATGCTGATTGTTGATGGAGCTCCCACCCAGGACCTATACAAGGCAGCGGATACCTTTAATGCATCCTTCTCTGACCTCAGCTCCATTCTCCTCCCTGACTTCTTCTCTGTGTCTACTGGGCAATTCCCACCCCGGTGCCCCCCCTTTTCACTTTAGAACAATCTCCCCTAGTGCTGCCCGCTCATACCTCACCAAGTTCCTCAAGAAACCTAGACAGAGTGCTGACTTCATTGATATTAAGCTGCTCTCTTTAACACTTGATGCACTGCTAACACCTCTTATTAAAATACTTAACATGTCTCTGTTTCTTGGGCAGTTCCTGTCATTGTAGAAAAGAGCGATTATCACACCAGTACATAAAAACGGAGATAGAACCTCCACTAGTAAATACAGACCCATTTCCATACTTCCTCCCCTCTCAAAAGCACTGGAAAAAACTGTTGCAGATCAACTTACTGAATATTTGGACTCACATCACCTTCTCTGCCAGCAACAGCATGGTTTCAGAAAAGGACATAGTACTACTACTGCCCTCCTCGAGTTTACCTCTTTTACCATGATGCCCTTGACCAGGGAGCCTTGGCAGCATTTGTCTACATCGACCCGTCCAAGGCATTTGACACTGTAAATCACTGTATGCTCTTAAGCTCTCTCCTCTCTGTTGGCATATTTCAAGAGGCCACTGGCTGGTTCTACAACTATCTCAACAGCCAAACACAGCAAGTTAACATAAATAACATCCTTTCCATGAGCCTACCTGTCTGATCAGGTGTTCCTCAAGGGTCCATCCTCAGTCTACTCCTCTTCTCACTGTACCTAAACTCCCTCCCTCCCTCCCTATGGCCATCACTGGGCATCTCCTCCTCTATGCAGATGATCTTTAGTCGGCACCCTGACCCTTCCCAGCTCCAAACATCCCTACAGGCCTCCTTCACAGAAATTGAATCATGGTTTGCCTCCCACAAACTTGTCCTCAACTATAAAAAAAAACATGCTTTTCGCCCACCCGCAACATAAACACAAATCGACCATACTGCCTATACAAAATTCCCAGGGCACCAGACTGGAACCAGTTGCCAGCTTCAAATATCTTGGGGTTACCCTTGATTCAGCCCTCACCTTTTGTGAGCATATAGCATCAACATGTTCTGCTATTAACATCAGAATTAGTCTACTTTATAGACGTAGGTCCTGTCTCCCACCTGATGCCCTCCAACTAGTTATTTCTTGCTCCATCACCTCCCTGGTAGACTATGCAATAGTCATCTATGGGGCTGCATCAGACACTGCCCTGACTACTATTAAATGCACCCTCAATAAGGCCTGCTGGCTGGCCACAGGCAGTGAAGGGTTTACACACACCTGTGACCTCTACCAGTGGGCGTCATGGCTTAACTCCTCCAGGATGGTTATTCTATCACACTTGTCTCCTGTCCAAAAAAATCCTGCTATGTCTCGCTCCCCCTGGCTGCCTGTCACTACCCCAACCAAACTTGCCAAGGAAGGCCACAAGACAGGCTGACACTGCTGCCTTCCGCATCCCACTTGTAAAGACCAGTACAGGTCAATGGTCCTTTTGCTATAGGGCTCCACTCTGGATGAACTCAATCCCTGGACCCACTCTATCTATTCCCAGGCTGGGGCCTTTCAAAACTGAGCTGCGTGACTATATCTTAACCAGCTCCCACTGTGACTGCAGATAACCCCTTGTTCTTCTGCTATATATGTACCTGACTCTATTTTGATTGTACCATACACACCTCTGAATCACTCGATGTAGTAGTACTGTACAATGACACTGTATTTAATCTATGTTCTGTCATCCTCTGTACCTGTCATCATTCTCTGTGTGATGTGGAGCCTTTGTAAATGAGTCCCTGACTCAAAGGGTAGTAATTCCTAGACTTTAAATAAATAAATAAATAAAATCACAAAACGTTACTGGTTTTAGCTCCTATATTTCCAGATATCCCTGTGACAAAAAACCTACCCAAATTTTTACCAATTACAGATCCTTTATTTTCAGTTTTGCCGTTTACCCAAAAGTATTCACACATTTATTTTATTACAGCTCCTATATTTCCAGCAAGCAGTTGCATGGCCTTAAAATAAAAATACTGAAAATTGAAAACCAAACTGAGATAACATTTTTAGACTCCAAACCTATAAAGTTGTGGCAGCACATGGCAGGATAAACCCAAAGGCTGGGGGCCGGGCTCAACAGTTCCATACCAGAAAAACCTGCAATAGGCAACCCCAGCTGTGGCTTCTATTGCATGATTTTGTTTTCTGCTGCAGCTTCTCATTGAGGGTGGCTACTAATTAAGGGTATCTTCTATTGTAATTGTTTACTACACACTACCGTGAGCCACCTAACACATAATAGTACATCTACCCACCAGCCTTTAATCTAGCTGTTCTACAAAGCTGACCCACCTGTACATACCATAGTTGGATATTATAAGAGGAGTAGTTAGAGGATTATGGGAGAATTATAAAGGTTTACAGTACCTGGCCATGTGGTCATGACATGCTGTGTTGGGTAATTGCAGTCATCGGCGGTAGAATCAGAGATATATCAGTGATATACCAGTGCACAGTGAGACAGGGGTTTGGATAATTGTAAGCCAAGAGTAATTTAGTTAAAAAAAAAAGGAACCATCAATGCGGTCTCCCTTGGCATGGAATTGTGTGTTCATGTGCAGGATGGTATGGGAGCTGTGAATGAAGTGAGCTTGATATGAACTTCTATGCTGTTATGCTAATTAGATGGCAACTTGAAGGTGATGGGGTGCTAAGTTAAATGCTTGAGTGTGATGGGGTGAACATTAGGGGAGAAATACTGCTGCACCTCATAGTCACCCATGACTAGAAGCCAACTCAAGTTGAAGCCACAGGTACTAGTCGAAGGTGGCTTCTATTCCATTAATTTGATTTGAGCCATGGCTTCCATTCGAGGGTGACTTTTAATTGAGGGTGGCTTCAAATCTATGAAATACAGTAATGGAATCAACAATTTGTAAAAATGTGCTATGGCAAAACCTTACTCACGTGTACTTGAACCTGATATTATCTAGTTAGTTAGAAATCCACCTCTTAAATCAAACAATACCTCACCAGCAACTCAGTCACAGCAACAAACCCCAACCCTTTTTTAGATAGATAGATAGACAGACAGACAGACTGACAGACAGACAGACAGACAGACAGACAGATAGATAGATAGATAGATAGATAGATAGATAGATAGATAGATAGATAGATAGATAGATATGGCATGACAAAGACAGCTTTAGCTAAGAACAAAGGCAGTTTCATGGCTAGCTAATGTGGGATGTGGGGTGACCGGCTCCCCAGTTCCAAGTCAGAAGAACCTATAACAGGCAATGAGAAATAGCACTAATTAAATCAACTATTTTTAAGAATGTGCTTTTGGAAAACACCTCCCCAAGTCAACTTGAAGCTAGAATTATCTATCCAATTACAACTCCAACTCATAAATACCCCACCAGCAACTCAGTCACAGCTACAAACCCCCCAATCCTTTTTGTTTAATATGTACAACCAAAAAAAAAAATGGTGGATTGCTTCCATGCTGGGAGTGAATCCATGCCAACCTGAGAGGCAAACAAAAAGGGCACTTATCAAAGTGTTCCAAAGGTCTGTCTTTTGCTGCTGCTGCTGGTGAGCTATACTGACTGGAATGGAGCAGCAAAAAGGACCAGTACAGCTGTGCATCCCATTATATATCCTGCTAATCCTCCCTTCTAATCAAAATCCCTCTGACCCAGGTAACTCCTACCTGCTTACCCTAGTGGGTGTCTACCTGCCTAACCCTACCTGCCAGATTATGTGTCAGGAGAAGCAGTGGCCTCAGACAAACCCCATCCTTTAGCAATCCTTTGCAGACTCTCTAAAAATTTGTGGTTGTCACTTCCCCATAGGAAGCATCATTATGTATTTCCCTATAAACCTTACCATTTAAAGGTGTATACCTCCAAAATAAAGGCATATACTTCCCAGTTAAATGTATACACCCCACACTTAAAGCTGTATACTTCCCAGAAACAACTCTATGACTCTTGAACACAGCTGTATACCTTTGCATTCATGCCTAAATACATCTGAAACAATCACTACATACCTCTGAAGCCCTGGCTCCTTACCTCTGTAAAATAGTAGCATGCCATAAAAAGCACCAATTAACCACCACAAAATGTCAGGATACCAGTACACATACTATAAGAGGACTGAGCAACAATACAGAAGTCAGAAAAGAGACAAACCTCAACATTGCAGAACAAACACTGACACAGGAAAGACTCAGCTTCATTGACCAGCAAGAAAATTAAAAAACAACAGAAGAAAAAAAGTTTGGTATCAAACTAATACAAACCTACCTAACCAACATTGGAAAGCAAGAGAACTGCTCACTACACCATCTCCCAGGTTAAACAAGCACCTAGCTAACATATTCTCACACCAGAAGCAGGGTGTGACCAAATACAAAGCTGGAACCCTCAGAGGTATACATGGCAGCCTACTTGAAGCTGAAAATGATCCCCACTCCATATACTATCATATATCCAAAGTCTTTACACTGACCATCAAAACCATGACAGCAAAACAAAAGTATCTGAAATGGGTAGATAAAGGTAACAAGCCACACCAAGCATAACACAGAAATCAATCTGGCTAGCTGGACTAGTGGTGGGCGAAGTGGCACCAATTCATTCTGCGAAGTGAAGATGAATTTGCGGAGTGCTCCACAACACAAAGTACTTTGCGTTACAACGGGTAATGTGAAATCCATTGAAAACAATGACGTAACGTCACTCCACCTTCCCAAACCACTACTCCACCAATTCTTAAGGTGAAGTACATTGAAAACAATGTACTCTGCCTCACTTCACCTCACTTCACCTTGTTTTTAAGCTCCAAAGGCGAATTTTGCAGTGATTCGTGGGATTTCAGGTCACATGGGCTCTAGATTGTTTTGCACAGCCTCAGTTTGGGGTAGTGTGTGTATGAAGCTGTAGGAGACAATCTGCTCTGAAAAAAGCCTTTGTGGGTCATTTGTTTTGTCGAAACTTTAGTTCATCGATTATAGGAAACCCTCCTGTGCTCATATCATCTAGTGCTATTTGTTTGGGTGTGGATTTTGAATGTTAATGTACAATATTCAGTCTGTGTACTGAGAGACAGTGGAAGTGTGCTTTGGGGGAGAGGTGTATCTGTGGTGTAGGTAGATTGACTTGGCGAAAAAGTGCTTTCTGTTTTGGTGATATTTTTCTTGTATAACTATGTTAATGTACACACAGTGTAATATTTTCAATAATTCTTACCATTTTGTTGCTGATTGTTGTGGTGCAGCAGTGCATAATTTTAGTTTGTTTAAAATATGTGGTTATATTACTGAAGTTTTCAATTTGCTTTGCATTACTTAGTGTGTGTGAGTATGTGTGTAACACGTGTCATCAAATCAGACACCTTTTATTGTGCCACATAATTTCAGCAATGTGAACCTGCTATCCACTGCAGCTGTGTAATTTTTGTACTTCTTTGTGGTATCTTTACTGGTACTAGCAGTAGTGAAGTGACTGTCACTGCAGTAGTGCAGTACACTGCCCCTCCATGGCCCGCCCCAACCAGCAAAGGAATTATTTTCCAGATTTGAATTTCTGATGGTGAGCACTGGTTAGGTGTTGTGCCTTTGCATCTGCATCTCTTCAGTGCGCAGCGCAATCTTAATCTGTCTGTGCATTTGCATCTCTTTAGGGCCCAATCGCCATCTCTAGCTTAAGTCACAGTTGTTTCTTTGGCTTCCCTTCAGAGTACTGGATAGGTGTGGTGCATAATTCTGCATGAACATTGTACTCATTAATATGTGTTTTTAAGTCAGGACCATCATCACGAGTCACTCCTGATACAGATCACATTCTTCATCATCACGGTCACAAATGCAGTCACAAATCACAATTTATGATCACGTCACGAATCACAACATTAATCTTTTTTAACAGTTACATGGATGTATTGTAAGCCTGTTTTGTAGTATCTCTCTATGCTTCACCACCCCACCATTGTACTCATTAATGAGTGTTTTTAAGTCGGGGAGTTTTGTGCCACACCTCTTCAGGGCCTGGGGAAGTACAGCCATAGGCATTCGGATTTCTTCATCATCACAGTCACAAATGCAGTCACAAATCATGATTTACGATTATGTCATGAACCACAACATTAATGTTTTTACTAGTTACTTGGATGTATTGTAAGTCTGTTTTGTATTATCTCTCCAGGCTTCATCTTCCCACCATTGTACTCATTAATAAGTGTTTTTAAGTCAGGGATTTGGACAGTGTCTGCAGTACATACATAGACTGGAAAGGAGACTGACTGCACACATGTAGTTTAGCACAGTATACTTGCACTGCTCAGAATACAAAGTGTCACGCATATGAAAGACAACAAAAAAGGGCATAATTACATACAAGGGTCGGGGATGGTGGAGGAATACATTTTATAACACAGCAAGGAATGTGTGGGGGGGCACATGGTGTGAGGAAAAAAAAACTAATGTGGGATCCCATGGTGATCCAGCAGTAGTTCTAGCATGGTCATAATTTGCAACTGATGTCCCTCTATGCGATCCAGCTGCTGCTCCACAGCAATCACCCTCTCATTGTTCTCCTCAACAGCACTCCAGAGAATTGCCAAGTCAGGCTGTGTTACACGCAGTTCTCTGAGGTCCACATGTTCTACAGACTGAACTGCTGGTGGTGGTGGTGGGGGTGCTGGTGGAGCAGCAAGTGCTGCTATGGCCCTCCTCTTCTTAGGGATGCCACCATGCACAGCTGCACCCTCTGCCACAGAACAGCCAGCAGGTGCAGACATGGTCTGTTCTGTGGCAGCCTGCCACTCCAACTGGTGGTGATTCAGCATATGGGTGTGCTGGCTCCCAGTCTCTAGGTGAGTCCCCTGGGAGCCACGGTGCACCTCCACCTCACATAGGTGGCATTTGACCACACTGCTGTCCCCCCTGACACAGTCAAAAAATTGCCAAACAACAGAGCTGCGAGGAGGACCAGGCACAGGCAGGGGAGGGCCAGATGAACTGGCAGCCGACTGGTCATGGTGCTCAACAGGGATGGGATCCACACCTGGGCCTGGGGGAACAGGCACATTCTGCTCCAGAGGACCTGGTGCTGGACTTGGTGGTGGTGGTGGTTCAACTGCCTCGAGTCAGGACAGGAGGCAGTGCTGGTCCTGCTTCCGGGGGGGGGACAAACAACTAACTACTTATAAAGGTAAGAAAAATAAAATTTACAGAAAGAACAAATTAAGTAAAAAAGACTACAGAAAAGACAAAAAAAATGAAGCTTTTAAAAAGCTTTTGGGTCTAAATCAAAGTTTAAATCTCCACCTCGCTCTGATCTCAAAGTATCAGCAGTCACAAAACACACTCCTCTCTCTCCATCTGCACAGGAGAAAGTAAAAGTGTCTGCTTGTATGACTCACTTCCTTCCTTCCTGCCTAGCTAAAGAGCATGTGACTTACAGTACTGTAAGCCATGTGATGTGTGGGGGGCTTCCAAATCTGAAACACCAAGTTTATCACTTAGAATCATAATGAGGAACACAAAGTCCCTTAAAAACAATAACTTTGCCTTACTTTACATTGCTATTCTACCTTAATGAGAAGTGGTAATGACAAGGTGGAGTGAGCACTTTGCATTGCCCACTCGCGGATAGGCAACATGAAGTGCCCCTTCGCATTCACTTCGTCAGTGGAATTTAAATTCGCTGCATCTCTACACTGGACTCCATAACCCCACAGCCTTACTGCACATGTTATTTTTTTTATAAAATTGAACCTCCTTTCACACTCTGAGCGTCTGAGAAGTAGAACCTGAAATGAAGGGAATTAAAACTATACACATGCAGAAGGACACAAATACCTGGAATACACAGAACAACAGACAAAAATACAGACTGGGGGAAACCCAAAGAACATTAGACTCATCAAACCCCAAATGTACCAAAACAGAAAAAACACCACAGCAAACACCATAGTAGTCTATGAAAAATATTCAGCACACAGACCAGATCAAATGGTCACCATCAAAAACTCACCATTATTCCTCACACCAAACATCCGACACAAGCCAGCATTCCCATGGTATGTGCACATGAAAAATGGAGAAAACAAACTATGAGCCATAATGAAATTACAAAAAAGAATCATCAGAACTACCACAGATGGTTCTATGTGATAACGGTGATCACGGAATAGCAATCGCCATTTGGGTAAATGTACATCGCCGAAAATGGATTTTGGCGATGCACACTCACAGCAAATGGCATGAGGGTGCCCGAGATTGACAGGATTCTTTTTAATGTGGAGGGCTGCACCCCCCCCCATATTCCCTTACTAAATTATTCTCAACTCCAGTGGGGTGCATGTTGGGGGGGTGAAATACTTGAAAAAAAAAAGTTGCCTGCCGGCAAAAAGGAAACTGTGCCACACTGCACTGGACCTGAACCCTGTACCCTGTACCTCCCAACTGACCACCCTCCCCATCACACTAGTGGACTAGTTCAGCAGCTGCCAACCACACCACCTCCCACATACCTTCCTTCCCTTTCCTCTCCCCTCCACGCTGGTGCGTGCGCGTATACAAGCATATGCTTCCTGTTGCCCTACTTCACTCACCCAGGTATCCGGTCAATAACCTGCCAGGTAACCCTGAACACAGGCATCATAAATGAGTCATCATTTTTGTAAGCGCTCAATTGAGGTTGCCGTGTTCACTGGATACCGTCACGTTTAAAGGGATTACCAACCACTACATCCACACAACATCCATACAGAAACTGGTAAATCACAACCTCTTCCCACTGCAATTGCACGAATCTCAAGGCAGAAACCTACAATCAACAATTACTCCACTGTCTCTCACAACAAACAAAAACTAATCTCCACACACCTACTGGACTGCAATACTAACATGACAAACCCACTCCCACAGCCACAAACCTCCAAAAACACTACATAGGATGCAAATTACACATCGGATGACCTGTAGGATGAAAATGAACAGTTGCAAGTTGAAAAAAATAGACATTATCACTTATTAGCATAAGCAGAACTAGCAGCAGCAAACAGAAGAACAGCATGACAGCATTCTATCCACCTTCACAGCAACAGAAAGAGCAGCTTCAGCAAGAACAGCCATTCCCTCATGGACAACTACTGCCACTCTGTAAGCTCCTGAAGAAACCATCTTAAAACATATTGTGCCACCACAGGACAGTAGCAAACAACACAATATGTTACAAAGTCCACCAACACTTCCATAAAACATGCAAGCTCCAGGACTCGTAAAGACAGCTCCAAGGATCCATAAATCAGTAGGATCGCTGCTTGCAAACCCCACACCTGCCACCTTTGCTGCTGAAATGAAACCCTGCCCTCCAACACTTGTGTAACATACCAAATACCCTTCTTATCCTCCTCCAGGAAATTTCAAACTGAAATGCCCAACCAATGCCAAAGGATCAATGCCACAGCTCTCAGCATCTCAAGCATTAATCTCGGCATGCAGCATGTCCCCTATTGATTGATGCACAGCAACACTGGGTCGCATTATTGTCCCACTCCTTCAACCAATCAAAAGCTGCAACACAGCAGTGCTGCTCCAGATGGCTTCTGCACCAATTGTGGCACTCCTTTTAATGCAACTGCCTGATGTCTGACATCACAGGAGATGCCCTAACAGCATAGCACCTGCAACACTATATTGAACCGCCTACCTCCCAAAAAAGGACCTTCCTATTGATGGGGACAGCAGTGACCAGTGTTATGCCTGGGCCCCACACCCCTTATACCCTCATGCACACACCAATGACAGATGATTTCATCATTGCTATGATATTGCTGTATTGCTCTAACATGTAGTAATAGGTACCAACTGTACTAGTGTGGATACTAGGGATTATGCTTGCTATTGTTTACACTGTACCATATACACTCATTTTACAGTGTTATTTGCTTATTTTCTGTTATATCATATATATTCATTTTGCTGCTGTGCTTATGTTTTCCTGTTATGCATTTGCTTATATGAGCTATTTGTTTAGAATATATTCTTTTGTAATCATGTATTCATAAGTATGTGCTTTGGACCTGCTGTAATAATCATATCCTTTTACCAAAGTATCACTCCACATGTATTTCTGTATATGCTGCATTTCCTTTGTCTTTAGTTTATAGCTGACAACGCCTTTTCTTTGTTCTAAGTTTCTTGTGAACTCTACATTTTTCCTGTATACGGTTATACCCAAGGAAGACTCCTTATTTACACTTTTTGGCCAATAGGGCCTGTTTACTGCATCTAGAATGTAGCCGTTATCTGTAGTTTATAACTGCCTTGCATAGCCAGCCTCCTCGGAGAGAGCGAGACTATGCCCAAGGGCTGGGGAAAACTAACTCCCTTGTGACTGCTTTGCTTCACTTGTAATGAGTGAGTATTTGTAGTTAAACTGTTTTATTACATTCTACTTGTTACGTTCTTTGTCCAGCATCACCATACAAGAACCTGATGTGTGATCTTTTCCCACACAACATTTGGTGAATGTGGGGTTAATGGTTTTGACTGGCAAAGAATAACACACATTTTACATTGCGATTTGAGGTCTGAGATGGGAATTTCCCCAGAGGCAAGTAACAATGTGTTTGGCAGCTTTGGAACTCTGGTGAAATTACACAGACTGCTGTTCCCCTTCTGGGTTGAGTTCAGCAGCTAGGGACACCTTGTTGATGGACTGCTGCTCATTGTGTTGTGTGCACCTTCTTCACAGGAGTACACATACGCCATCCATCTGTGTTTACTTACCTGCTGTGGATGTATACTCAGCAGTGAAGCCACTGAACAGTTTCAGTTTCCCCTGCATTCTTAGACATGTCAGAAATCTGTGCAGAGTTGAGACTGGACATCTCAAATTACCTTAACTCCCATGGAGGTTGGTCAGACTTTGCTTTAAATGCCAAGTCTGATAAACACCCTGTACAGGCTAACTGTACACAGTATTCAGAGACTCGACTTACAGCCAAAAAGCAATCACTGAAAGGCTTGTTAGTCACAGCTCTCTTTGCTGCTTTGGAAGCTTCCCAAATGAAAGTAAAATCTCAGGAGCAAGAAATCAGTGTTTTAAAAAAAGATATGAGCTTACAGGCTGCTGAGCATTCCAGATATGAATGTAAGCTGGAGACTGAGCTCCAGACCTTACATCAGCAGAATGAGTTACGTTTGCACTGTGCTACACAGAGCAATGATCAGGAAGTGAATGCTTTGAGAGAGGAATGTGAGAAAGCAAGATTAGACAGGAAGTATGTCTTGCATATGAACGATGTGTTGGCTGATACTAATGAAGTGTTGCAAGATGAGAATGAGGAGTTAAGACATGAGTTGGATCAGGTAAGTGGTAAGCTGGATAGGCAACTTAGGGATCACACCGAAGTGAGCACCGCTTACAGAGTGTTACAGAAAGAGATTGTGAGGGGTGTGCATGTGAACAATGTAAAGGTTACTCATATGAAATGTAGAGCTAAGATGGTGAAACTGTGCCATCATCGAGAGGTTCTTGCTGGAAATGTTAAAGCAATGAGTAGTTTTTAGTGCACGCCCATTGACATTACCTCTTCAGGGGAGGATTCTGATGATGAGTGCCCCCTGAAAGATGTGAGCAAGCATGCCCAGTGGCTCTGCCTGCCCATTCACAAAATGGTGAACATTCACAAAATGGTGGATGCCAACGTCATTATGTTGGTACGCCATGCCACCCATAAGATGGCAGATGCCCACATCATCACGTTGGGACACCATGCCATTCATAAAGTGGTGCTGCCCATGGTTGTAGTCAGGATGGCCATGGGATTTGGGAGGATCAACCAATCAATCAATCAAGTCTTTATTTATCCAGGTGAACACCATTGAGCAGGCTCATTTACAAGGTGGACCTGTGTTACACAAGGTCAAGAATAACACTTTTATGTACAGATAATAAATAGACATAATTATACAGAAATAGAAAAAAATACACAGAGCAATAACTAGTATTTCAGGCATAGGGTTAACAAGGTTAGGGAGAATGGTATGAGAAGGGCAATTAAAACATTTTAAAACAGCCAGCGTATTAAAACATTTTCAAACAGCATGGCATATCATTGTTCAGGACATATACAAACTTAAGGGGCAGATATGAAGGGGAGGGGTACAGGACTGCAGCTGTTCTAGGAGTGGTGCTATGGTAGATGGACTGGGGACATATATGTTAGGACTCTGAGGGTGAGAAAGGTAGTGGATTAGCAGAAAAAAGGGGGGTATAGGTGGAGACAATCAAGGGGCCGAATTAGGTGGAGATATAGTGGGCAAGTAAGCAATAGGCACCCTAGCACGCTATGCGTGCTGGAAACAGCTGCATAGCTCCTTAACAGCCTTAGCATACAAGGTCTTGAAGGAGGTAAGACTAACATGGAGACTCAGTTTCATAGATTTCTGTAGTTTGTTCCAGAGTGAGGGCAACACAAAGCCTATGGCCACTCTCCCAAAGCATGTATTGGCCCTAGGTATCATCAGTAGAAGCAAAGAATAGCTTCTCAGTGCATAGTTGCCTACCACATACAGTATAACGGCAAACAGTCGGAAATGTATTGGGGTCATTTGTTGGTACTAGCTCTGTAAGTCCAGACAGCCGCATTTTTATTCCTTCTGTACTGAAGGGAGGTTCACCCCACAGCTGCATATAAGGAGCAGTGGTGGGTGGTGATAGCTAGGCCAGTTATTAATCTCAAGGCTCTGTGGTATAAGGTGTCCAGTTTAGTAAGACAGGAGGCATTACACTGACTATAAATGAAATCAGTATAATCATTTAGAGATAGAGACATGGATTGAACTAACTGCATCTTGGCATATTTAGTCAGGAGGTGGTTTATTCCAAAGAAGAAACCAAGCCTCTGCCTCAACTTTTTCAGCAGATCCTTGCCATACTCCATGAAGGAAAGTCTGTGGTCTAGCCAGATGCCTAGGTACTTGAATTTCATAACAAATTCCAACCTCTCTCCTAGTAAAGTGTTTATGTGAGGTAAGGAGCCAGAGATAGCAGGGTTCACCAAATGAGCAGCCAGAGAGAACAGCATAGCTTTTGTTTTTTTGGCATTGAGTAAGAGTTTTTTTATTCAGGAGCTGATTCTGCAACAAGTTGAATTCTGTTTGTAAATCTCCACAGGCGGCTTCTGGAGTTGGGTGGCTTAGGTACAACACCGTATCATCAGTGAAAAGATGAATATTGGCATCCTTGATGCCAACATCAATATTGTTTATATAAATGGCAAACAACAGAGGCTCCAGGATGGATCACTGTGGAATGCCTCTTTTTAGTGGTTTGAGTGGAGAGAGCTCCCCTTCAACCTTGACCTGCAGAAGCCTATCTGTAAGGTAATTGTTGAACCAGCACAGAGAGTTTGGGTCCAGACCTATCACTTTTAAGGTGGAAAGAATCAGGCAGTGGTCAACAGTGTTGAATGCCTTGCTAAGGTCCAGGAACACGGCACATACAAATTTTTTGTTTTCCAGCTCTCATTGCCAGTCATCAGTCACTTTGGCCAGAGCCGTAATGGTACTGTGCTTGGCTCTGAAACCAGACTTCATAGGGTTTAGAAGGTTCTTGTTATCTAGGTAGGTTCTCAACTGAGCAGTCACAATTTTTTCTAGCAGTTTAGACAATATTGGTAGGAGAGATATTGGCCTGTAATTATTTAGGTCGCAGGGATCCCCTGATTTAAACAGAGGAATGACTTGGGCAATTTTCCATAGGTGAGGAAGAGTTCCCTGGGACAAGGACAAGTTAAATAGGTGTGTGACTGGTACAGCTAGGATGTGGTATGCAATCTTTAAAAAGTAGGGGTCGAGAGAGTCAGCACCAGCACTTTTCTTGGTGTTCAACTGTAGAAGGAGGTTTTCTACCTCTTTCAACGAAGCGGGAAGGAATGAGAAGACCGCATTAGTGGTGATAGGTTCAGAAATCTGTGCACTAACCTGAGAACATAGCACGGATGCTGGTGAATTGTCGAATGCAAGGTCTGCCATAGCAAAGTGTTTGTTGAAGGCCTGGAGAATCTCCTTGCTATCGTTAATAGTTACATTGTCAGAGATGATTTTCGAGGGAAATATTCTTCATGTTTATTCCCTCCTGCTATTGTTGTCCTTACAAAGGCATATAGGACAGAGATCTCAGGTATGATCAATGAGGCTTTGTCCAAATCTGGTATATCTGAGGATCAGAAAATAGCCTTCCAACAGGCAATAGATGAGATGTTGAAACAAGCTAGTCAGCAGGATAACATTGTAAAAGCAGTGGCAAATACTGCAGCAGAGGCTGTTATTAAGGGTGTACAAAGCACTCTAAACCCACCATTTCCATGCAATGCCCCAAAGGTGCAAGCAAACCCCATGCAGGCTGCACATTCAGCCCAGCAAATTTCTGACAGCATAGGCAGGATGATGTTAAATGACAACTTGAGCTGTCATCTTGAGAAAGTCCATTCCCACTGTGAGATGCTTAGCCATCCTAAGATGGGCTGTTCCCAGGTATTACATTTAACTGTTGACCCTGGCTTCTGGTCAAAACTCCCAGAGTATGTCAGGAGAGACGAGAATCCAGATTTGATGATGTTTGTTTGGAGCTGATTACTGCACAATACCCAAGTGTAGTTGATGCACGCCTGGCATACAATGTTAAGCAGAGTGCCAAGGAATCACCAATGAACTACCATCAGTGTCTCTCAATGGCCTACTGTACTGGTAAGGCACTAGCTAAAGAGAAATGCAACATGGATCAGGTGAAGTACAAGGATTTATTTCTCCATAATATATTTCCAGCCCTCAGAGAGAGGGTTGAGTGTGCTGTTTACCCTGATGAAGATGCATTTGAAAAGGTTATGAGAGTGACAGAAAGGGCCTATCAGGTCTACCTCCATTCCCTGTTCTCTGGTTCTAAAAACAAGGTTGCTGCCATCCGGCAGCCATCTGGAACTGACACCCACTATGCATTGGAGGGGGGCACAGAACAGTCAGGACACATCCAACAACAATAATAAGAACAATCAGGGCAATCACAAACCTTGGAGGAAGAATACTAAAAAATAGGGTAACTGGAATAGAAACCCTAATGCTAATTGAGGCAGTATAGCGCAGTGGGTTAAGGCTTTGAGCTTTAGATCTGGAGACCTGGATTTGAATCCCACAGCCACCTAGGTGCATACTGTGTGATTCTGAGCAAGTCACTTAATGTTCTTGTGCTCCCAGGTCACATCTGGAAACAAGCTTCAGCTTAGTGTGCTACTCCTGGTTAAACAATGCTCCCTTTCTCTTTCCCTTCCCTAATCAGAAAGGTAATCAACAAAGCAGCTGCTACTACCAGACTGGGCCAAAATACCAACAGATTGCTGAGGAAAATGCCAACCTCAGAAAAATACTGAATCAGGTAAGAAATGTGATCAAAACTGATTCAGGACAGAATGTCATGGCAGCAATCACTTCCACATCACAGACCACAGTGTGGGGGGGGCATAGGTATCCCAGCTGCTGTACCTAGTGCCCCTCCAGATCTGTCATTCCCTCCACCTCCTCCTCCTTTTGTTGCTGTTGTGACAATCTAGATGGGGTTGCACCCATTTCAGGAACTGGCAGAGGCCCAAGCAGGCTCTGCAAGCCAACAATTTCAGAACCAATATGAACTGGACCTGAATGTATCGCAATGACAATTGAGGCCCCAGTCCACATTGTATCCAACTTGATTGTTAACACATGTGGAAGGCCTTGTGTAGAGGACATGGTTGGGGGTCGCCGACTTTTGATTCTCCTCGATACAGGTGCAGCCGTGTCGTTACTGCATGATGAAGATCCAGAATCTTCACTCTGGTCTACCGGCCGGGAGACCAGTGCCCAAGGTGTAGATGGTACCACACTGCATACCTATAGGCCCATTTCCCTTCCTGTGGTAGTGGGGAACCTCACCATGAAGTTTACTTTTGACCTAATGACATTACGTTATCATCCCAATATTTTGGGAACTGATTTTTTTGCACTACATAGCTGTGTGGTGAATTTAGCCAATAGACTGCTGATTCAAATTGCAGGACAATACCATACTGTCATGATATCAGATTCCCATGTGGTGGCTGCTATCACTAACAACAACACTGAGTATGATGTCATAGGCATCTTTAAGGACCATGACTCATAAAACAAATTGCAACCTATTCTTGCCAAATATAAGGATGTGTTTGCAACTACCAAACATGGTTGTGGCAGGATGCGGACATCCATTGAAATTACAGGACCAGATCCTGTAAGACAAAGACAATACCCTTTTCCTGTAGAAGACTTAACATCATTGAGAGAGATTATTAAGTGTCGGCTCCAGCAGGGTGTGATCAGGCCATGTGTTTCAACTGTGAACTCCCCCATTTGGCCTGTGAAGAAGGCAAACTATTCTTGGAGACTCAGAATTGATTATAGGAAACTTAATCAAGTTATCCCTAGCTGTGCCCAACTGTGGCACCAGTACCAGATGTGTTAAGGATGTCAACACCTAACCATAAATGGTTCTCTGCATTGGATATTTCAGGTGGATTTTGATCCTTATCATTGGCTCATGAAAGCCAATACAAAGTTGCCTTCAACTTTGAAGGTCATCAGTACAGATTGACCTGTCTCTTCCAAAGGTATCAAAATAGCCCCTCCCTCTTTCACTTGCACATGAAAGATGCATTGCTAGGCTTTTCAGCCCCAGATTGCCTTCTATAGTATGTGGATGATTTGCTCCTGACCACTGCCATAAAGGAAGAACACTTAGTTTTCCTTGACAAATTGATGACCCTCTTACAGAGGCAGGTCTCAAGTGTAACCCCTCTAAGGCACAGTTGTGCAAAAGGGGGGTTATCTTCTTAGGCCTCTGAATGACCGAGAATGGCAGAAGACCAGCCTTGAAAAAGATTCAAACATTGCAAGATTTTCCACTACCAACTAGTGTGGCAACACTTAGATATTTCCTGGGTATGGTAAATTATTCCAGAGACTTCAACTTTGATTTTGCACAAATGGCTGCACCCCTGTATGAGTTGCTAAAAAAGAATGTCCCATGGACATGGGGTCCAGCACAGATAAATGCTACAATCAGTCTAAAACAAGCTCTGACTTCAGCTCCATGTTTGGTAAATCCAAATCCTTCATTACCTTTTAATCTGGAAACAGCTGCATCAGACATAGCCATGTCAGCTGTTTTGGCTCTAAAGGCTACCGGACATGTCAGGCCCATTGCCTATGCATCCCAGATACTATTCCCAGTAGAACAGAAGTATAACCTTTGTGAAAGGAATCTTCTGGCAACCTTCTGGGCTGTGAAACATTTTATGTACATCATTGGTTATGCTCCTATTGTTCTGCATACCAATCACACACCCACTAATTTCCTTTTGGTGGACAGGGTTAAAGATGTCTCTGTTTCTAACACCAGACTTACACACAGGTCTCTGCTTTTGCAGGATCATGACATCACAGTACATCCTGCTAAAGTGCCAACCTTTGCTGGCTCATGGCCTCCTGTATACATGAGACATACACAATTGTTCACTCCAGCCTCCTGTCCCACCAGAACCAGGACCTTTCCTTCCTGCACCACAGGAAGTGCTTGATGACCCTACACTGTCATGTTTTCACTGATGGCTCAGCCTCATATTATATAGATCAGGTAGCAGGATTGGGAGTTCTCATCGTGGAACCAAGTGGTGACAAAATTCACATTGCTCGGCATTGTACCATCATTTCTTCACATTATGCTGAATTAGCTACTGTGGCCTGTGCTTTGGAACTGCTGAAGCAAGGCACAACTGATGCAATCATCTCTGCAGACTCTGGTTGGGTTGGTTCCTCCCTGACTGAATTTTTACCTTTTTGGGAGAAAACAAACTTTACATTTTCTGATGGTACATCAGTAAAATACAGAGACTTGTTTGTGTACATTACTACACTGTCACAACAGTTTAAGTACAAACTTTATATTCACAAGGTTCGAGCACACTCCAAGAGTGATCCTTATCATTTTTTCAATGACCATGCCGACTCTTTTGTGAAAACCGGTGCTCAAGGAGGGGAGAAGTAGGAAATGAATAGCCCCACCATTGTTGCTGTATTTATTACTGCTGTAAAATAGAAACCAAGTACTTTTGTGCTTTTAAATCTAGCATCTGCACAGAAGCAGGACCCTCACTTGAGGGCAGTGTTCAGATTCCTTGACAAGGGAACTGAAGAAGAACTTCCAGCAGACAGCCCTTACAGAAAGGTGAAAGAAGAGCTTCACTTGTCTAATGATAACCTACTTATATGGTATTACACCGCAGGAAGACCGATAAATTGTGGGTAGTTCCTGAACATATGAGGATGGACTTTATCCATCTAGTACATGACAATCCAACTGGAGGACACCAAGGAGTGCAAAAGACTCTAGACAGATTGATGACATTTGGATGGTGGCCAACTATGAATGATGATTTAGAGCACTACATCAATAGTTGTCTAATCTGTACACAGAACAACCCTACTCCAGCCAAGAAAAATGCCAAACTGTCACCCCAGAGGCACTCAGGCCCCTGAAACTCCATCCAAATCAACTACGTTGGTCCACTGCAAGCCACTTGTAGAAGCAGCTAGTACCCTCTAGTGGTTACTGACTTGTTTTCAAAATGGGTTGAGGCATTTCCTACAAAGAATAACACTGCAAAAGTCACTGCAAGAGCCCTGGAATTGTTCACCAGGTGGGGTCTCCCTCTAAAGATAGACTGATCAAGGATCCAGCTTCACAGCTGACCTGATGAAGGAAACTACGTTAGGGGTTGATCAGAAGTTTCACATTCCATACCACCCTCAAGCATCAGGGCAGGTGGAAAGAGTGAACAGGCAGATTAAGCTCATGTTATCCAAATTCACTGAAGAGAACCCCAAGGACTGGGATTCCTTGTTGCCTTTCTTCCTTATGGCAATAAGGGCTACACCCTCAATGAGTACACAATGTACCCCATTTGAGGTCATGACCAGAAGATTCATGAGATTGCCAGAACATGTACTTCTGGACTTGAGCTCCCCAACTACTGACAGAGTGTCAGTAGACAACTATGTGAAGAAACTCAAACGGGACATAGTTCAGGTACACCTGTTTACTGCACAACATCTGGGCCAAGCCCAATGTCAGGCTAAGATACAATCTGAAAAACTGTACGTGATGTAGATTGGCAGATTGGAGATCATGTAATGGTTCTAAGGTTTGCTCATCCTATTCATCACTACCTCAGAGGTTGCCAAGAAAGAGGAGTGGTTGGACCACAGTGGGCTCAGGGAGGGTGAAGATGGTGGAACAGAGGTGCATCCCTCCAGATGTGCCTCTCCACAATTAGTTCACCACTCTGGTGAAGTATGGTTCCTCTATGGAGGCACTTGCAGTGGAGACCAAGGAGGATGCTGGGAACCTCTACAATGGAAAGCCACAGGAGGGTGGCCCAGGGCTCCACAGGGGAAGGAAACAACTCCTGGTGGGGGACTCAATTGTTAGGAGGGTAGAACTGCTGGAGGGAGGGGAAATGGAGGTAAGGTGTCTGCCCAGTGCCAAGGCTTGGAGGGACAGGAAACGAATCCTCAGGATAGTGGGAGCAGCGGCAAGGGGGAGGGAGCTGAATGTCATTATCCACCTAGAGACAAATAACCTGGCTGAGAATGGGATCAGAGCAGTACAAGAGGAGTTTGTAGAGTTGGGGAGGAACCTTAGACAAGTTGCATAGATGGTACCTTTCTCGGAAGTGCTATCTGTCTATGGCATGGATGAGGCTAGGGCACTCTGCACCATTGGATTCAATAACTGGTTTAAAAGCTGGTGCAGAGCTCAGGGATTTGGCTTCATTAGGGACTGGGGCTCTACCTGGAGGGATGCAGGCCTATACAGGTGTGATGGTCTGCGTCTATCCTGGAGGGGAACCAGGATCCTAGGTGATAGGTTTAAATGCTTCAGTGGTAAGCATTTAAACTAGCCAAGGGGGGAGGCACTGAAGAGGAGAAGGTAAATCCTAGCCCCCCCCCCCAAAAATCAGGGTAATTACTGAGGTAAACACCAAAATAGAGCAGTCAATAGGAAGAAGGGCAGGGGTAAATGGAGAAAAAGACAAAGGCAGTAGGGACAGGGATGGGGCAAAAGAACTAAGGGAAGAACTAGTAACACCACTGACTACCCTTTTTAATAAATCATGGGAGAATGGGGTGGCACCTGAGGACTGGAGGAAGGCAGATGTGATTCCCCTTCACAAAAGTGGGAGCAAGACAGAGGCAGGAAACTACAGACCTGTCAGTTTTACCTCAGTGGTAGGGAAAATGATGGAATCACTTCTGAAAGAAAGAATTGTTGAGTACCTAGAGGCCAGTGGGGCACAGGACCCAAGGCAGCATGGATTCACAGTGGGAAGGTCATGTCAGACAAATCTAATTGATTTCTTTGACTGGGTGACCAAAGCAGTAGACCAGGGAGGGGCTGTGGACATGGCCTACCTAGACTTTAGCAAGGCATTTGACACAGTCCCACACAAAAGATTAATAAACAAATTAGCCAGCCTGGGAGTGGGTCCTAGAGTTGTAGCCTGGGTAAAACACTGGTTGGACAACAGGACACAGTGGGTAATAGTAAATGGAATCCACAGTGAAGGAAGGAAGGAGGATTACTAGTGGGGTACCGCAGGGTTCAGTACTGGGACCAGTCCTTGTTAATGTCTTTATAAGTGACATTGCAAAGGGACTGGAAGGGGAAAGTATGTCTCTTTGCAGATGACACAAAGATCTGCAACAGGTTTGATACACAAGGTGGGGTGGAAAGAATGAAAAGGGACTTGGCAAGGTTGGAGGAATAGTCAAATGTATGGCAGCTTAGATTCAATGCAAAGAAGTGCAAAGTAATGCACCTGGGAAACAAAAACCCAGGGGAAGAGTACAAAATGGGGGGTGAGATACTGACAACAACAAAAATGGAAAGAGACCTGGAGGTAGTCATATCAGATGACCTAAAGGTGGGCCAGCAATGTGAGAAGGCAGTAAGGAGGGCTGGGGGGATACTGGGACGCACAGGGAGAGGCATCACCAGTAGAAAACAAGAAGTTGTTGGCCTTCTGTACAGACAATTGGTAAGACCACATCTGGAGTACTGTGTACAGTTCTGGAGACCCCATCTCTGCAAAGACATAGACATGGTGGAGGCTGTCCAGAGGAGGGCAACCAAAATGATGCAGGGTCTGCATCAGAAGACATATTAAGAAAGACTAAAGGAACTAAATATGTATAGCCTTGAGGAAAGGAGGGAGAGGGGGGACATGATAGAAACTTTTAAATACCTCAAGGGAATCAACAAAGTCCAAGACGGTAGCATCTTTCAGAAAAAGAGATGTGCAAAAACAAGGGGGCACAATTTGGAGATAGAGGGGGGATGGCTCAGAGGTAATGTGAGGAAGTGTTTCTTTACATAGAGGGTTGTGAATACATGGAACAGCCTTTCTGAGGAGGTCATAGAGTCAAAAACAGTGGGAGAATTCAAGAATGCATGAGACAGACATAAGGCAATTCTGGGGGGTAGGAGGAAGTAGCAGCTTATCCATTAGGTAGGGAAATGGGCAGACTAGGTGGGCCAAGCGGTCCTTATCTGCTGTCAAATTCTATGTTTCTATGTTGAAAACAAATGGGAAGGACCCTATCCCATTGTGAACAAGCTCAGTCCATCAGTCTACCAAGTTAGACTACCACAAAGCAAGAAATTCACTGATAAGTAGCTACATGCCAATCAGATGAAGCTGTACAAAGGAGATTAAATATTACTTTTCCCTTCCCCATTGGACAGAATAGTACTGAGTTACTGAACTAACTATGTTTTTCTTTTCTCTTTTCTTTTAAATACAAGAACAAGATGATTACCTTGCACCTACTCCTCACCTCTGGTCTTTCCACAAGGCCAGCCTAATCAATATTTAAGGTGACCCATTTTACCCCTACAGCACCATGCTGATGTGAATTATCTCACTCCAGTACCCAATCTAGGAGGAGCTAAAGGAGTCTAAATTAAAGTTCCAAATCCAATGATCCAATGAGGAGGGCAAAGAAGCCATACTGAATGCTATGATCATCACACCAGATCAATCAAGCCTTCAAATTAAGTGACAGACAGATCACAATGGAGAACCATTTCCAGTGGCATGCCTTGCTAAAGGTACTTGCCAAGGATGGCCTAACACCAAGCTTGCCCCTAATGGCACCCTATCCATCCAAAAGACATACACTACACATTCTGATCTGTACAATCTCACAGCTTTGATTGATCCAAATTTCTGTGAATATTATAGAGACAAATCCATTGGGCAATATTGTTCCCAGAATTATATGGCCACTTCTGCTCTTTTCCAAAATGTTTTGCCTGACACTGAGAAAGAGCTCACTGATTGTCCCAAACAGGAACATGGTCCACACAGTGGTTTGACCGCCAATTCCCTTCCAGGTGCCTTAATAAACAATGTGCAATTTATGCACATTCCTGTTGTTTTAAACCTCACTTATTGGGACAAAGAGGAATTTGGTCTATGTTTCAGAACTAACATTTCCAAATATTATCAAAGTATACTAACAGATGTTGTTGCTGCACACCCAACTCATTACCAATGATTCTTACACTGGTGCCCATAGTACTGAACACATAGGTGTCTTTAGACCAAGACCTAACCCTTACAAACAAGCTGAGAAAACTAAACTCTCTAGGTGTCAAGCAGCTGCTGCTGTAACTGGTGCAACAGGCACCACTACAGGCCTTTTTGGATCTGGTATGTCTATTTGGAATAGAGCTAATATTGCTAATATTAAATCCCAGATTTGTAAATTTCAAGATACTATCAAATACAATATTTTACCACCCCTTTTACATGGGTTAGTTGGCCTTGACAGAGAGGAGCATTTTACTGTTTGCAAAATGCAGAAAATAACCAAGGGATTTGAGACCACAAGAAAGAAAATCAATGAATTAATTGAATAAAATAATTAAGAAGCAGACAAGCATTATATAGCAGGGAAGTTTTATGCACTGCCTATGGCTCTGATGTACGTACTACCTTAAGTAATCTCCTGGACTCTGAAATCAGGACATGTACCTGATCTAATATAGGATAGATTTATGGCTAGGTGGTATTGCCCCCACTGTAGCTCTATTGCATGCATTACTTTGTGTATGTCTCATTCAGTTTCTATTCCTCTGTCTACAGCCAGAAATCTAGGTTATGTTACTACACATTCAAACTCTGTTCCCTGCTTCAACAACACTCATTCTTGCAAAATTAAATAAGCCATGTTTGTGACTTGCACAGTCTCCTTGCCACAGTCTGATCCATTGATTGCAATCTTTGATTGTTTGGCTTCCATTCGATCCATTGGATATCTTGATGGGGAGATTTATCAGGAGATACTAGAACTGCCTCCTTTTTGGTTTCTCATGCTGCCCTGGATTCATGGGTAGCCCCTCAAACTCACTGCTGTTCGTGGAAAGGTTACTATTACCTCTGCAGGTGTGATGTTTCCAATATTATCAAACCTGTGTGTGGATATTCCCCGGACAGTCTTGATTGGTCTTTTACTTTGGACTTGGACATTCTTTTGAATGAAACTGATAAACCTGGCACTTCATCATCCTTTCCTGGGACTAATACAAATCCTAAATTTTTTTCTGCAGCAATGCGGAGCTACCTTGAAGCGGTACATCACTTCACTGCAAACCTTGTCAACCAGACTGTGATTTGTCCAGTTCAACTACAGAAATGGAGAGTGCCAACTGTTAAAGTATCCTATGTTTCTGATGGGGAGTACTGTGTAGTAACCAATTATGACAAAATTTAACTATGGTGCCAAAGTTTGCAATGTTGATTTTCCTAACTTTTATTTTATTCCACACATGAAAAATGTTATTGGGCTTACTGTAATTACTTCTATTCCCACCCTGGAACTTGATACTTTTAATATTGATCCTGACTATATCAATGCTTTGTCTCAATATTTACCAGTTTTTAACATACACATAGATCCTCTGAACTTGTCTCTCTAATCCCTCTTAGTTAGAACTGATACTCATCCTATTAACATTAGTAACAATATTTCTAAAGCTGGTGAAAGTCTTGATGAACTTGTTTGTGATATATGACTACTCTATGGGAACATCCCATGGTTGATATTGCATTTAAATTCTTTGTTGTTATTCAAGCATTTTTGATACTAACACTTTGCTGTCTGTGGTGGACTCTTAGACAACATCATGAGCAATTTAAATTCCTTTACAATGCTCATGCTACAGGTTTGTAAATGATTCCAGCCACTTCCCTATGGTTGTGTTACCTTTTCTAGGGCAATAACGAGTGGAATGTTGTACCTGGGTCCCACACCCCTTACACCCTCATGCACATACCAATGATAGGCTATTTCATCATTACTGTGATATTGCTGTATTGCACTAACATGCAGTAATAGGTACCCACTGTACAAGCTTGGATACTAGGGATTATATTTGCTATTGTTTACACTGTATCATATACATTCATTTTACAGTATTATTCACTTATTGTCTGTTATATCACATATATTCATTTTGCTTAGTTTCATTATACTTGCTGTGCTTATGTTTTACTGTTATGCATTTGCTTATATGAGCTATGTGTTTAGAATATATTATTTGGTAATCACGTATTCATATGTATGTGCTTTGGGCCTGCTGTCATAATCATATCCTTTTACTAAAGTATCATTCCATATGTATTTATGTATATGCTGCATTTCCTTTATATTTAGTTTATAGCTCACAATGCCTTTCCTTTGGTCTAAGTTTCTTGTGAATGCTACAGTTTTCCTGTACAAGATTATACCCAAGGGAGACACTTCATTTACACTTTTTGTCCAATAGGGCCTGTTTACTGTATCTAGAATTTAGCCATTATCTGTAGTTTATAATTGATTGCACAGCCAGCCTCCTTGGAGAAAGAGAGACTACATCCAAGGGCTAGGGAAAACGAACTCCCTTGTGACTGCTTTGCTTCTTTTGTAATGGTGTGAGTATTTGTAATAAATTGTTTCATTACATTCTACTTGTTGTTACGTTCTTTAACCAGCATCACCATACAAGAACCTGACGTGTGATCTTTTCACACATAACACCATCTCTTCTAACATGAGTGACCTTCTAGAACGGACACCCCTTCATACACCCCAGCAGCCAGCATGTACAGAAGAACAGCTGGCCTCTACCCAGCAACAGACAATTACCATCCAAGCAGCATCAGGCGCAGCATCACCAACAACTGCATATTGCATCACCTTACAGCATTCCTTATCCATTACCATCTGGATCATGCCCACCTGATAGGCTATGATGCACATGTGACAAAGATCTGAAATCCAAACCACCTCAGCTCCCTGTCTTCCTGTAGGAACTCAGTTTTACATGTACATCTACAAGATTATATACACATTTACCTGGCTCCCAGACAAAAGTCATGTTGGGGAAAGAAACTCCACAATATTACAATTTTTAAACTTTGCATTGCTTCTTTTTGGTGGGGTTTGAGACTGTACTAATTTCTGTAAAGAAATAGACTTATTAAGCTGTTATTATTTGTCTAAAAGTGTATTTTTCTGGGAACCATGTGCAGGGTCTCTCTACATGCACACACTGAAGCCAGGTACAAACGGACTTGCGGCGCATCGCGCTCAGCCTGCCTTCCCTTTAGTCCCAGTTTGACTCCAGCACAGTTTGGTCCCCGTCGGCGCTGTGCGCCGGCTCCCCACCGCCCCCACCACCACCCTTGGTTGACATCTGATCTTATAGTCTAGATCACGTGCGGTGTTAAACCAATCAGCCCACTTTGCCATTTGCAGCTTATACTGCAGCACCACCAGAGGGCTCCCTCTCTTTTCACTCATCTCAGACCTACATCTCGACAATATGAACACCTTCTATTGTATCCTACAACTTTTATTTTAATATTGATATTTGCTTCTCACTCCCTGCTTACCCTTTGGTTGCCTAAACCTACCTGGGACCCCATTGCTTGCCCCTCTACCTATCTCTCTGGTAACACAGCAGTGTCAAAGTGCCTACAACCATGCTCATTAGCCTTTCACAGCCAAAACTGTACCCTAGTTTTAGCTGCACCATTAGTGGCACCTGGCTTGCCCCTACACCCTCCCCCTGCAGACTCCCACCATCTAGTACATACCCCTCAATACATCTAGCTATCTTAACTCACCTGATATCCACCCTCCCTATACCTACAAGTCCTGCCAAATCGCCTACCTATCCGGGTACTTGCTGCAATACAAACAAGCTGCTTAGGATGTTCGCTCTCCGGCATACTCTCCTTCTCCTCCTCCTAATATCTGGCAATGTCCATCCCAATCCAGGTCCTCCCATGCCTAATTGCAGTAAGAAGGGCACACATAATGGCCTTTTCCTGGCCGCCCTCAATATCTGCAGTCTACCAAAAAAATTTACCCTGCTGCAGGCTTGGCTTGCACAACACCCCATAGACATCCTTACCTTATCAGAAACCTGGCTCTCAAAAAAGGTCCCTGATGCCTCAGTCTCCCTCAGGGACTTTACCCTTTTCAGGGCTGATAGGATAGGCAAAAGGAGTGGGGGATGTGCCATATATGCTAAAACATCCCTCAAGCCTCTCTTAGGCCCACTTCCCAAGCCTGAACATGGAGCTCAGGCCATCACCATCAAAGTTGCCCTTGGTACTCCTGGTAAACCACTCTATATTATGGCAGTTTACATCCCCCCAGCAAACCAGAAGCTAGCGTTTGATTCCATCCTATCTGCAATCACATATCTTCCACCAAAAAGTGAACTGGTTATTATGGGTGATTTTAATGTGAACTGGCAGTCTGCTACGTCGGCTTCCTACAAAGAGGCAGCTCATGCCTATGACCTTACCCAAGTAGTACCGACACCCACTAGGCAGGATCCTCAGACAGGCTCCTCCACTCTTATAGACCTAATCTTTACAAACCTCCCAAACCACCTCTCCAATGTCAGTGTGCTTCCTGATGTACTTAGCGACCACTCCCTGTCATATGCGGTGGACAAATAAAATACTCCTAACAGACCTAAAACTTCGCTCCAAGGCACCTCAAAAAGATGCCTCTCTCGCCTCAGAGTGTACCTCCGCCACCTGTGACTGGGATACTGTCCATACTGCCCAATCTTTAGGGCAGCTGCGCTCACTGCATTTATTACTATTTTCAACGCTGCCTGTGACATATTTGCCCCCTTCACAAAAAAGATAATAAAAACCTGGGACACCCCTTGGATAACTCAGTCCCTCTTACAACTTATGCAACATAGGGATAACCTCTGGCACAGGGCCCTATCTTCCCAGCTGCCCCATGATAGACAGCTCTACAGAGAGGCAAGAAATAAATGCACAAGGGCTATCCGGCAAGCCAAGGCCACTTACTATCATCAAGCTTTTACCGCTACTTGGAGCTCTGGGAAATCTTTCTGGAACAATGTCAGGAACTCTGTGGGAAAACCACTAACACAGAACCTACCCAGCTCTTAGTGCAGTGCCCTCTCTCTTGACCCCCATCATCCAATACCCTAAACACCACTTTCTCCGACCTTAGTCATGTCCTCCTATAAACTTCTTTGACCCCATTTCCACACCTACTGATACACCTTCTCCCCTACACACCCTCCTTTCAGGCTGCGCATTGTCACCTGCAATGAGGCAAAGCGCTACCTCTTAAAAGCCCTTCATAACTCGCGTTATAGCAGTGACTCCCTTGACCTGAAAATTCTTCGGCTTACCCTTAATGAGATTCTGCCGCATCTCACCAAACTCCTCAACTACTCGCTGTGCCTTGGCCAAGTCCCTACACTATGGAAAAGGGGTATTATCACACCCATCCTAAAAAAGTGTGATCCAACAACACCAGGCAACTATAGGCCCATTACGATCCTTCCTCCCCTCTCAAAAGCACTAGAAAGAATTGTGTCTGACCAACTTACGGAATACCTAGACAAATATGGACTTCTCTGCCATGAGCAACATGGTTTCAGAAAAGGGCACAGTACTACTACGGCACTACTAGAATTTATATCTTACATTCATGAAGCTCTTGAACAGGGGTCAGCAGTTGGGGCAATCTATGTTGATTTGACCAAGGCATTTGACACTGTCAATCATGAGCTTCTACTCCGTGCCCTTGCGTCCCACCATATTGCTCCTGAAACTATCTCCTGGTTCAAAAACTATCTGACCGACAGAACACAGCAAGTAAAAATTTGTAACACACTCTCCTCCAAACAACCAGTTCATTCTGGCGTCCCTCAAGGGTCAATACTTGGCCCTCTATTGTTCACTCTCTTCCTGAACTCACTCCCCCAAGCCTGCAGTGGAAAGCTCCTGCTATATGCTGATGATACAGTGTTATATCGGAAGCACACCAACCTCATCCAACTCCAAAGTGCCCTTCAAGGCTGTTTTAGGGAGCTTGAACACTGGTTCTCTGACCATCGGCTAATACTTAACTATGACAAAACTAAATCCATGATGTTTGCCCATTGCCAAAACCCCCTCAGTAACTCCCAGCAATCTATCTCAAACTCACAGGGTACCCACATTGAACAGGTCACTCATTTTAAATATCTAGGCATCACTCTGGACACATCCCTTACATACCATCATCATATCAAACTTCTCTCCTCCTCAGTCAATACCCGGCTTGGCATTCTTTACAGGCACAAACACTGCCTTACCCCACAGGCGCTACAGTTAGCTGTTACAAGCTCAGTCCTCTCATTGGTCGATTATGGAATAACCATTTACGGTGCTGCTGACAAATCTGCTCTAAGCAGCATCAATATAGCACTCAACAAAGCCTGCCGCATGGTCACTAACAGCAATAGACAAACTCACACTTGTTTGCTCTATTATTGTGCAGACTGGCTAACCCTAGAAGGGAGGCTTAAGTACCAAACCTGCCTCCAAGCCAAAAAGATCCTTATGAAACTAACACCAATTGGACTCCACCACCTCATCCACCCAGCCCATCATAGGGGCACCTCTAGACGACTGCTGGTACCTCCTATACAGTCCCCACTGTAGGACATCTCTAGGGCAAAGATCCTTCCGGTATCGAGCTCCACTCTGGCTAAACAATCTACCATCCTCTGTCTCACTTGCCCCTAATCTAAGTCTATTCAAAGCTGGGATCAAGAAGTTTCTTCTTAACCCTGAGATCTGTACCTGTTCTCCCTCTTTCCCCTTAGGTGGTCGGTCACTGGGGCCACCTCACCGTTAGGAGCATCTCTATCCTCAGATTTTGCTAGCCTAGGCAATACCTTATACGGTGATTGTTTGAACCATTGTAATGTTCTGTTTTTGAAACTTCTGTACAACCTGTTTCTCTGTGTACTCTCTAGTACAACTGACGTGTAGCCTTACTTATGCTATGATATCAACTTTTGTCAAAATGTAATATCTCTGTTTTGCTCTATGTAATGTTGTTTTGATACTGACATGTAGCGTTGCTTATGCTATGATTTTGAACATTTTTGTCAAAATGTAATGTCTCTGTCTTGAAAACTTTTGTACAATCAGTCTTGTCCTAATGTTCTGACGTGATTGACATGGAGCCTTTGCAAAGGAGTCCTTGACTCAAAGGTTGTAATTCCGAAATTTTCAATAAACAATAAACAAACATGCCAATCCTCATTTCTGAGAGAAGTCTATACCTTGGAACATTCAGGAAGCAGACTGCAGGTAAATTACCATCCAAGCAGCATCAGGGATTGCAGTACCAACAATTACACTATTTGGTCATACCTTCAACAGTCATGGACAAATGACTATAAATATATACACCATTGAGGCACCACCACCACTACCCTTCACAGAACCTTCACTATAACTGACTGCCTTCTGAACTGACTGATTGCCTCACACTTGTAGTGAAGCAACTGTAAGAAATGTAGGTGTAAACACTGCTGTGTGCTCTGTAAATAGAGCTCCTTAAACATGCAGCAAACAGTCTGCTTTACTGCTATTCTCACCCCCCCCACCATGTATTATATAAAACAAATGATGGGTAATTGTGGTTTAAAAAGATGCATAGTGCCAATAAAAGAAATGGAACTGTCATATCATTAATAGCTCTGTTTTAGATAGTTCAGTGTCATGAAATCTTCAATAAAAAAATCACAAACTGGACTGAATGTGGTTTTTGACACATTCTTTATTTTCTTGTCACATTAAAATGATTTCCTTCTAAAAATGTTTCAGGATGCTAACTGATCTGTTCTTCAGGGCATGTAGCTCATAACAAAACATTTGTTCTGTAAATTACTGATCCATTTTGCTCAGCGGTTATAGCAAGTCTTTCTTATCTCATTCCCTGAAATACCTCTTATACTGAATTGCTCACAGTAGAGTTTATACAGCCCTTATTAATTTCCAATCCACACTCTCTCTCTCTCTCTTATATGTTGTTTCCAATAACCTATTCTGCTGCTTGCTGGAATCTGGTGTCTGCATGCAGTATGGCTGCTTAGGGTGGGGTCATCCTCCTTTCCAGATCAACTTAACCCTCTGGGGCCTGTATGTCTACATCTGTAGCTGCATGGAAGTGTAGGACCTGGAGGGTCCTGCACTTCACAGCCAGATGTTTCAAGATCTGCATGAATGAGAATACAATTCCAATATATCTAAAAGAAAGGAAATTTATTGCAAAAGAAACTGCCAGAATGCATCAGTTAGGGTTCAGCTTAAAGAAACAAAAGTAGGGAAATGTGGTGTTAGGGTTTCCAACCCTAACTCCCCACTTTCACAAAGCTGCAAAAGGGCAATATCACCCAAGCAACCTCAGAAAGACATTATCAGGTAAGACAAACAACATACAACTGTTTCCAGGTGACACAAATGAAGTAGTATTGATGTTCTACCTTTGTGAATTTGTGTCTGTGGCTGCATAACAGCAGGCCCCATAGGGGCCAGGATGAAATGCAGTAATACTGCAGTATATCACAAAACAATGTTTCAGTATACTGCAATGAGTAGTGTCATTCACTGGAAATTAAGCATTTTTTACTGCAGTATTTTGTGACATGTCATTTACTACAAGTTGTTGTGTTGCATCGTACCTGGCTTCACTGTACTCATGCACGGTGTACCAGGTAACTCACTAGACAGCATGATCCATTAGCCCATGCTTTTTCATATACATCTGCACAACTAAAAAACTGCTACCCTCTTGAACAATTTCTAGATTTGCTGCTGAAACCATTATACCCACATTGTGGCAGTATTTCCATCTGCATAGCTGCAGGACCCCTTCTGAAATCAGAAGTCTGTATGTCTTACACCTGTGGCTGAAAAGATGCAGGTCACTCAGGGGCCTGCGCTTCTGCAAACAGAAGTAGTGTTGCAATTTTGGTATCATGGATTTTGTGGCACCTGCGCATCTGCAGCCAGAGATTGGTGTGTACATCTCTCACCTGTGACTGCAGAAAGTGCTGGCCCATCAAGTTTGTGTATGCCTTACAGTGAGGATGAGTACTTGAGGCTAAAGAAGTGATACTCTCATAGGGGTGTGTACTTCTACAAAGGAACTCTTGTAATTTAGGTACTATTGATCTGTATCTGTGGCTGCAGTGGCCTGTGCATCTACATACAGAAGCAGTGTTGAGATTTGATTATTGTAGATTTGTATCTCCAGTGACAAGTGAGTATGTATGTCTTGAGGTCTGCAGTTCATGAAGGTACAGTAGCACATTAGTGCTACTGCATTTTTGTCATCTGGAAACAGTTGTATGTTAACATAGAAACATATATTTTGAAGGTAGATAAGGATTACCTGGCCCACCTAGTCTGCCCATTTCCCTACCTATTGGATAAACTGCAGATCCTAGTTAACCAACAACCTACTTCCTCCTACCCGCTACTAGAATTGCCTTATATCTTTCCCATGCATTCTTGAATTTCTCCACTGTTTTTGACCCCACAACCTCCTAAGGAAGGCCATTTCCTATATCCACAACCCTCTCTGTGAAAACATACTTCCTCATGTTGCCCCCGAGCCTTCACCCCCTCTTTTTTCAAATTTTGCCCCTTTGTTCTTGCACATCTCTTTTTCTGAAAGACGCTACCCTCTTGGACTTTGTTGATTCCCTTGAGGAACTTGAAAGTTTCTATCATGTCCCCCTATCCCTTCTTTTTTTAAGGGTATACATATTAAGCTCCTTTAGTCTCTCTCTTTGTATGGCTTCTGGTGCAGACCCTGCACCATTTTAATTGCCCTCCTCTAGACTGTCTCCATCCTGTCTATGTCCTGGCAAAGATGGGGTCTCCAGAACTGCATGCAGTACTCTAGGTGGGGTTTCACCAACTGTCTGTACAGAGGGATAACAACTTCCTGTTTTCTACTGGTGATGCCTCTCCATATGCATCCCAGTATCCCCCCAGCCTTCCTTAGCCTTCTCACATTGCATGCCTACCTTTAGGTCACCTGATATGACTGCCCCAGGTCCCTTTCCATTTTTGTTGTTAGTACCACCCCATTCTGTACTCTTCCCCTGGATTTTTGTTTCCCAAGTGCATTACTTTGCACTTCTTTGCAATGACTCTAAGCTGCCATACTTTTGACCATTCCTCAAATCTTGCCAAGTCCCTTCTCATCCTTTCCACCCACCCACTTTGAGTATCAACCCTGTTGTAGATCTTTGTGTCATCTGCAAAGAGACATATTTTACCTTTCAGCCTCTCCGCAATGTCACCTATAAAGACATTAAGGAGGACCAGTCCCTGTACTGAAACCTATGGTACCCTACTTGTAAACCCCCCTTTCTTCAGAGTGGACTCCATTTACTATTACCCTCTGCTTCCTGTTGTGCAGCCAATTTTTTAACCCAGGCTGCCACCCTGGGATCCAATCCCAGGCTGGCTAACTTGTTTATTAATTTTTTGAGTGGGACTGTTGTGTCAAATGCCTTGCTAAAGTCTAGGTAGATCATGTCCACAGCCCTTCCCTAGTCTACTACTTTGGTCACCAAGTCAAAGAAATCTATTAGATTCATCTGACATGACCTTCCCACTGTGAATCCATGCTGCCTTGGGTCATGTGCCCTGCTGGCCTCTAGGATTGTTGTTTGTCTTATCTGATGATGACTGTCTGTGGTTGCTTGTGTGGTGTTGTTGTTTTGCTGCTTTGGGGGAGTTATGGTTGGAAAGCCTAATGCCACGTTTCCCAGCTTTTATTGCTTTATGTTGAACCCTAACTGGTGCATTAACACAGTTTTTTTGCAATGGGCAGATAGAAAGAAAGAAAGAAAATATCTTTACTGATGACACAAACATCTGCAATATGTTTGAAACTTCAGGAGAGGTAGAGAAAATGAGAAGGGATCTAAGCAAGCTTGAGGAGTGGTCAAGGGTGTGGCAGCTAAGGTTTAATGCACAGAAGTGCAAGATCATGTACTTAGGGCATGAAAATGCAGGGGAGGAGTACATAATGGGGGTACTGAAAGCCAGAAAACAGATCAGATAACCGGGAGAAATTATATCTGATCATCTAAAGGTTACCAAACAATCTGAGATGGCTGTGAGGAGAGCCATGGGAATGCTGGGGTGTAAAGGGAGAGTTATCTCCAGTAGAAGGAAGGAGGAGGTGATGCCACTGTATAGAACACTGGTGAGACCTTATCTAGAGTCTAAATTACTGTGTCCAGTTCTGGAGGCCACATCTATGGAAGAACATAGAAAGAGTAGAAGCAGTTCAGGGAAGGGTGACAAAGATGGTGCAGGGACTGCACTAAAAGTCATATGAGGGGAGACTGGAGGATCTCAATATGTATTCCCTGGAGGAGAGGCAAGGAGGGGGATATAATAGAGTCTGGTGGTCCTCCTAGAGGCCAAAGGACTACAGGATAGCAGACAACATGGCTTCACACAGGGCGGATCCTGCCAAACCAACCTGGTGGAGTTCTATGACTGGGTAACTAGGCAACTGGACAGGGGCTGTGCAGTGGATGTCCTATATCTGGACTTCAGTAAGGCATTTGACTCAGTGCCACATGGAAGGCTGGGAAGTAAGTTAGTAGGCACAGGGGGAGGTGCAAAGCTGGTGAGATGGGTAGGGAACTGGCTTCAGGGACGGCAACAGAGGGTGGTGGTGGGTGGGGAGCTCTCACACCCAAGGGTAGTGATGAGCAGTGTTCCACAGGGCTCAGTGTTGGGACCAGTGTTGTTAGGGATATTCATTGCAGACATATCATTGAACATCAAGAGCAAGATCAGTCTGTTTGCTGATGATACCAAGGTAGGAGCAGTGGTGGATGACCTAGGGGGATGGCAGGGATTGCAGGATGATCTGGAAAAGCTTGCAACCTGGTCAGACACCTGGCAACTGGGGTTTAATGCCAGAAAGTGCAAGCTGCTGCATTTTGGGATGAAGAACCCAAGGAGGAGTTACCAGCTGGGGGAAGTGTAGCTAGCCCAGGCAGAGGAGGAGGAGAAGGATCTGGGGTGCTCATTACAGGGTCAATTAACAACTCTGCACAATGAAGGAAGGCAGCTGCAAAGGCCAACAAAATGCTGGGTTGTATTGCAAGGGGTATATCCTCGAGGAGGGAGGAGGTGATTCTGCCACTGTATAGGTCATTAGTTAGACCACACCTGGAGTACTGTGTGCAGCACTGGCACCCGTATCTGAAGAGGGACATTAAGTTACTGGAGGGGGTGCAGCGTAGGGTGACAAAGATGATCAAGGGGCTGGGGGACTTATCATATGAGAGGAGGCTGATGGAGTTGAACTTGTACTCACTGGAGGAGAGGAGGGACGGGGGACATGATTGAAACCTTTAAGTACATGAAAGGAATAAACAAGACAGGTACAGAGGGGCTGTCCAGAGTAAAGGAGGGGAGGGACATCAGGGGCCATGATATGAGGCTGGAGGGAGAAAGGTTCAGGAGGGAGATGAGGAGACACTTTTTTACAGAGATGGTGGTGGCTGGGTGGAATGCGTTACCTGCAGAAGTGGTATCCAGTAGAACAGTGGACTGCTTCAAAAGGGGATGGGACAGGACAAGGGGGAGGGTCAAAGAAGGGGAAGGGTGGAAGGGAGGGGCAGCTGCAGAATAAGGGGTGCTAGCTGCACATTTGAGCAGACTTGATAGACCTGTAGGCCTTTATCTGCTGGCAAATTTCATATGTTCGTATGTTCGTAATAGAGACTGTCAAATACCTGAAGGGTGTAAATAAGGTACAAGAGGGTAACATCTTTAAAAAAAGATGTTTAAGAACAAGGGCCTGATATGAAAACAGAGGTGGGTAAACTTAGGGGTAACATGAAAAAGTATTTTTTTCACAGAAAGGGTGGTGGATCCATGGAACAGCCTCCCGGCAGTGATTGTAGGGGCAAACACAGTAAGGGAATTCAAAAACAGATGGGAAAGACATAAAGGAACTCAAGCAATACAAACAAGAGGAAAAGCCACAGATCATTTAGGATCTTTGGTATATGAAACAGGTAAGGAAACACAATTTTAAAAGAAATAAGTGCCCTAGCTTCTAAAATTGTATTTCAAACATATATGTGCACTGCACTCCTTGCAATTTTAATTTGTGTAGCTTCAGGGTGTGCATTTGAAGAGAAAGTTTAGTGCCCTTAGTAATCCTTGGGTTCTAGTTTCCTGGTAGCACAGCTGATTAGTGCAGTGGAATGGTATTCCAAGCTTACAGAGGTTCAAATCCCAACTGGAGCACTAATTTCTTTCTCACTTCTAAAACTGTGATTCAAACATATATGTGCACTGCACTCATTGATAATCAGGGTGTACTCCTTTATTACAGTGCAGATGCAATATAACGTGCTAACAACAGTGTTCAAATAACAAAGACAGTAAACAGTTCAAATACATAGTGCAAATCTCTCATGGGTGACAGTAGAAAGTTGGAGGGGTTAGGTGACAGTTTGCTAATGTATTTTTTTGAAGGATATTACAAGGCAGAGTGGATTGTTGGAGGAGGACAAATATATATATATAGATATATAGATATATAAATATATAAAATACATGATGGGCAGAAGTGGGATATGGAAAATATTCTTACACCTGCAGAGTGAGCTCTGTATTCTCACAAGTGCCGAGAAGGCATGAGTGAGAATGCACAGCTCACTCTGCAGGACTAAGAATATTTTCCATAGCACATGATTTGTTCATTATGTGTACGATTTACACCATGGGGGTGAGAGCTTTAGGAAATTTATTTTCTGTTTCTGTGTGTTTTCTGCTCATTCTGTGTGTATGTGTGTGTGTGTGTGTTGTGAATGGACTGGAAGTCAGATACACAATGGGACACAGGTGAGTGTGTTTTGCAAAGCTAATTGAGTAAATTGTAGGTTTCAGTGAGAAAGATAAACTGTTGCAGGTAGCACTGAGAAAGAGAAACTGCTTTGTGAAGGAGTTTCATTTAGAATTCAGGTTGTTTTGAAGCCAAGATCAGCAAAGTAATAGGCTAAGAGTGTTAGAAACACAATGGAACACAGGTGAGAGTAATTTGCAAAGCTAATTGAGTAAGTTGCAGCTTCAGTGAGAAAGAAAACCTATTTTCTGAAGCAGTTTCATTTAGAATGCAATCTGCAGTAAAGATATCCTAACTCTGGTGACATCAGCACAGTGTGGATAAATGGCATTTATCCTCACTCTGCTGATGTCATCAGAATGTATCCTCACTGCAGTGGAAATAGCACAGGATATTCTACTGAGAAAGCTCTCATCCCCATTGTGTTATATATGTATATTTTATATATATATACTGTATATATATACACACACTCCATTAATGCATCAGATGGGTTAAAGTTACAAAAGTAGGGAAATGTGACATTAAGGTTTCCAACCCTAATACTCCACCCTCAACCTCCATGCACAAACATGAGTCAAGGGTGTGCCTTGGGGTCATCAGCCCTAACACTCACCCCATTCCACAAATAAATAAGCTTAGATTTGTACAGTATAGGACAACTTGGTGAGCGTTTGGGCTGCTGACAGCAAGGCACTCCCGACAACTGTTGGTGCATGTAGGGTGAGGTATTGGGTTGGAAACCATAATGTCCTATTTCCCTCCTTTTGTCACTTTAACCATAATTGATGCATTAACAGAGTTTTCTGCAACTAATTTCCTCACTTTTTGAAATAGTATAATCGTATCCTTATTTGCCTGTGGGAGCACAGGGCCCTCAGGGCCCTACACTTCTATCCATCCATAGATGAATATATTTATGTAGCTGTGGAAACACAGGGCCCTCTGAGCCCTGCACTACCATTTATTTATTTATTTGAATTTTGGTAACCGGGTGAGCCCACTGAGACATTACAATCCCCTTTTCAGGGGTGACCCAGAAAGTGCAGAACATAGACAATGACATGACAGTAGTAGTGGAAATATTTACAACATTCACTGATTTACAGAAATTAACCATTTACAGAAACATTCACATACTGAACATTTACAAATTAAAGGGACAGTAAACATTGCAAGGATTGCTCAAACAGTGAAAGCCCATGAAAAGGTATTTTGAATGAGGTAGCTGGCTTCTTTGTAGGTGTCAAAGGTCCCAAGACATGACTAGCTAAATCATCAGAAAATCAAAACAAGGCAGCAGCCATTTCATGCAGTCTTAAAACAGAAAGTGATGTCACTGAGGGGCAAGCTGTAATTAACAACATACAGCTTGCCCCTCAGTGATATCGCTCCCTGTCTGTAAGAGTACATGAAATGGCTGTTGCTATGATTTGAGTTACACATTACTTAGCTATTCATATCTCAAGACTTCCGTCCCCTACAGGTAAACCCAGCAGCTCCTTTGAAAGATCGTTTCATGGGTGTTCACAGTTTGAGGGCCCGCGCTTCCATTTACACATAGATATACAGCAGCCCTACATAGCAAAGAACCCTTGGAACACAAAGGTAACAATTTCTCATGATACATGCCACCTATGAAAAAATTACACTGCAGGTTTACTGTATGGCTTAAAATCTTATTCCAGCAGATCTAAGCCACCAGTAGCGAAACGTCTATATCTCGCTTCATTTTTGAGATAACGGTACCAAAAGGCATGACAGAGATCACAATGTAATCCAATGGGAAAAACATTAACTTCATCATGGAATATCTCTGCAACCAATTAGTTCCCCAACACCTAAACAACACACTTCACATCTCTAGGGCATCCCCTCAACACCCTGCAAATTTCAAGTAAAAAGACAAAACCATTATTGAAATATGCAGTTATAAAATGTTTACACCTTTAAAAATGTTTCAGCTGTGAGATAGCAAATTTTTCTGCCACGAGAGAAATCTTAGGCCACAAGCGGACATCTGGTCACGCCAGTCTGGGCCATCTGGTCGTCCCCAGGGTCATCTGATCTTCTTCAGAGACATCTGGTCGTGATAATCTGGCTATCTGGTCGTCCCCTCATGAAGGAAGCTCACGGCCAAAAATGATCTCGTGGCCGAAGACTTTTCAGGCTTGTGAATGAAAATCATTAGTGAGTCATAAACAAAGAACTTTTAACTTTTTAAATTCTATTTTTTGACAGAAATGAAGCAAACCAAAGGCATGGTTCAATAGAGTGGGTTTCCCTGAGCAGAACCAGTGCCTCATTTTCCCCAAAAGTCACCCATGGAGAAAGCTACAACATTTTGTTTGATGAGAAAACTAACAACAAGATGGCAGCTTAGCCTCGGCAAACCTGCAAGATCTTTGACTGTGAGGCCATTTATCTTTCGCAAAATATACATATAAATATTTGACTGAACTGAGCATGCTCAGAACTCAAAAATTAAAAATGTAATAACTTTGAAACGGATTCATATTTTTTTACCAAACCAATTCTGGATTGTTCCTTGATGCAACCTCTTTCTGCATTCCAAGTTTCAAACCAAAAGACCACACAGTGTCCACGCAGCCCCAGAGGCAAAAACAACATCAAAGTGGTGAAGAGTGCATTTTTGGTGCTTTGCTGTGCAAAAACCATATGTTTGACAGAAAAACAACTTGGTAAGTCAAGAGATCTACCATACCAAACTGTGCATTTCAAATTTCGTGCAAATCTGTTGAACGGTTGAAAATTATTAACGCACAAAATTTGAGGTTTAACATTAAAGTGCTTACTCAACAATAAATATAGGGGAGCGACCGCATCCCTATTTTATATATATATATATATATATATGTACAGTATATACACAATAGAGGCCCCGAGTTATTTTTTTTTAATTCCAATACTGTTTGTTGTGTGGTTTGTGACTGGAGCAGTTGTGGTTGTCATGAATGGGGTATGTGTGGTTGCCGATTGGTTGGTTTTCCTGACTCTGTGTGTGTGTGTTTTTGTTTTAATTGGTTCCTGATTGCTTGTTGCATGTGTTGTAGTTGGTGTTCATTGGTCTGGTGGCAGGAATTAACACGGAACTAAAGGACGGTTTTGAATCTGTGAAGTAAGTAGTAGAAAAGAAGTATTGTTCAAGTTTTCTGCCGTTTAGGATTATTTTTATTTATTATTTTTTATTTTATTTAGTTTTTGTTGACCGGGTAAGTGCACTAGACAGATCCTGCCTATTTTCAGGTATGACCCAGGGGAAGGGGAAACAGATGAATACCAACTGACCTTGAACCAGATTAAGCTGTTGGTGGTATTTTCAGTGAATGAGGGAAATTTGGCCAGGACACCGGGAAAATTCCCCTACTCGTCAGAGGGGGAACTTCTGTCCAAGATGGCGGATGCACCCTTGCCTTCTGAGGAGGGAGCTATGGAGGTGGGAGATTTGGTCTCTGCTCCTACCTCTGAACAAATGGAGGCCACGATGCCAACAACTGATGTTTTGCCTGTTGCTGTTCCTACTTCAACTTTAAGTTCTGCTGCTCATACTAAGGCTGCTATACCTAGCCCTCTGTTTACTTCTTGTGGAACTGACTTGCTGACCTGCATGCCTACAGTCGACTTACTGGAGGATTTTACTTCATCTGATTCTGAAAACCACTGTTTGACAGCACAAGAGATCCAGGAGCGTTTTGCAACGGCGGAGCGCCATTTTGCTAGTACAAAACTGAAAATGCACAGAGATATGCAATGCCTGAGAGCCGACAGCACAGATGCATCTTCCACTCAGGTGGAAGTTCTTGAAGATTCACCTGACTTGTCTCCTTTACTGCCTGTTGCTGTGACAGGCTCTGACCCGACTAGTGCATCAGGAGCTGAAGCCCTACTGCCTGCTCCCCTGCCGCCTGCAGTACAAACGGATTTGGTTTCCTTTTCACAACCTGCTTCCATTACATCACAGAGTTCCTCACATGTACAAGACTTATCTACAGTAAATGCTCCCCTGCCACCTGCAGTACAAACAGATTCATTTTTCACTACCTGCTTCTATTTCATTGCAGAGCTCCTACATGTACAAGAATCATCTACAGTAAATATTAATAAAGAACCTACCTGGACTGTTGAATCAGCGCTGAGAGGTGCTGGCTGGGTCCAGGGTACTATCCCAGGAAGTTGGAAGTCTGGTCCATCTCCAATTCGGTTCCCCCGCCTGAAGATTTTCCAGAGCTACAGAGCAAGATAGGTGCTTCAAAAGTCACTACTGACCCCTTGTGTCTCCCTTATGAACTGGAGCTTACACAGAACCCTGTGTTGGATTATCTGAAGGGTTCTCCACCTCAGATTCCTCTTTCTACTACTTCTGTAGCGGCTCTGGCTCCCCCACCACCACAGCCCCCACCCCAAAATTTCGGGACCAAGCCACTCATATTCATCTTTCTTTAAATTTCAAATCCAGGCTGCTAAGAGACACAATGCTGTTCGCTTGGCATATTGGGGGGGGGGGTTACCTGAGCCACCTGATCGGGTCTATGTGGCACGTATGCTTCTAAAGGATTCTTTAAAAAAATTTTCCCATGAAATATATGCATTAATTCATATCTCTGGTGAAACCACGTTTGACATTAGTTTCCAAACATCTAGGGGACTGGAGCATTTTTGGTCAAAGTATAATTCTCTGTGGACTACTGCATTATGGACCCCATTTCAGGCTATTCCTCTTTCTAAACCCACTTTTAAGACAATCACTATTCTGTTTTGTAATGAGGGAGTTGAGGTGGAGGATGTTGTGTATTGGCTGAAACAGCGTTGTGACGTCCAGGGACAGCCTGAAGCCATTTTGGGTACCGAGAACATTTGGACTGGGGGCTGGAAGTTTAAAGTCTTGTTATGATCTAATGATTCTGGGGTTGTACACCTGCCTAACTCTTTTTTCATAGGCCGAGATAGGGGGGTCTTGTTCTACCAGGGTCAGCCGAAGGCTTGCTATAGGTGTGGTGACCCTGCACATCTTAGTAATGTATGTGATAAAATGAAATGCAATGTCTGTGGGGAATTGGGCCATGTAGGGGCGCACTGTTTGAATGAATGTAGATGTAACCTATGTGATGAACAGGGGCACACCTTTCAGAATTGTAAATAGGCTGCACATAACCAGGAATTTCATGATGGTGGAGTGGACCAGCGCTTTATTATTACACAGGCACAGAAGACTCGTCTCCGGACCACCTTGGCTGTACTTCCCCCTAGAGCAGCCCAGCTCTTACTGCAGGCTTCAGTGCCTGCTGTATCCTCTGAGGTCATACCTCAGATGGTTTCCTTCATGGATGACTCCTTGCCTGAGATTTCTCCTGTCCCTGATCCTGCCCAGTCTAATTTTCCTCTTCTGGACCCGGTCCCAGGTCCAAGTACTATGACCCCTCCCCGCCCGAGTGCTTACAAATGTCATACATGGAAGGTCACTGAGAAATAACCCTCGGGTTGCACCATCTCCTGTGAGTGGTCCAGAACCCCCCTTCCCCAGTGCTCTTCTCTAATTCTTTTGAACTTCTCCAACCCCTTTCTGATGACGCTGGAGGTGAGTCAGACTCTTCCTCCATAGCTTCTTCTCTCCCTGACTGTACTACTGACCCTGAGTTGCAACTTGGCACTGGCCTTTCTCAGAAGCGAAAGGCCAGAGTAAAACTTAAAGGGAAGAAGGTGGTTGGGAAAAGGAAATTGTAAAATGTATTTTTTGTCTGTTTTCCTTTTTTTTGTTGCTATGTTTCACTTTGTTTGCCATACTATTAATGTAAATAGTATGAAGCGTATGGCTAAAAGGAGATTGATTTTTTCCTTCCTATGGCTTTTGCCTTTGGGTTTAATTTTATTACAGGATACAAGACTTCATACTACATATGAGATCCGACAAGGACAACAGGACTGGTTACTGGGTCCTTCTTTTTGGTCGATTGGTCAGGGTTCTTGTTCGGGACTGGGAATATTAATTAATATCCCAGACTTCCGTTAGCTAAAATTGTTTGATGTAGCCCCTGGTAGGGCACTTACTATAGATTTTGTTGTTGGGTCCTGTCCTTACCGGGTGATAAACATTTATACCCTTCAAATCAAAACTGAACGCATAGCTTCATTTACTTTGCTTCATCCTTATTTGCATACTTCCTTTCAGGTATTGTTTGCTGGTGACTTTAATTGTGGCCTGAGTCTTCAGGATAAGAGCTCCTTTGCTGCTACAAAGAAACTGTTTTGTGATTACCACGAATTGGGTAAATTTGTTTGAGTCGCCCACTTAATGGACTCTTATCTCTCCTTTACTACACAACACACCCCTACCTTCCAAAAGGGTAAACTAGCCACACATATTGATTATGTGTTTTCCTCTCCTACAGTACCAATTATTTCTGCCAAAGTTGAAGCGGTTGAGTTTTCTGATCATAAGCTGCTTTCTGTTGGTTTTGGTTCTGTTGTCTCTTCCCGTAAAGGTCCAGGTATTTGGAAATTCAACATATCTTTGTTGCAGATTCCGACGTTTAAGCAGTCCCTCCTGTCCTTCATACAAGCCCATAAATCTGTTTTTATTTGTTATGAAGATCCTGTTCAGTGGTGGTTAGATACGAAACATGATCTGGTCACTTTTTTAAAAACTTACAGTCATTTAAAATGTAGGAGGGAATACTTAGACTATTTGCAGAAGAGGGTACATTTTCAGTTATTATCAACCATAGCATACACGACAGGGCAAGACCTTACTCAACAAATAAAAGTCCCACAGAATGATATGTTGACTTTCCAATTACGGCAATCACAACAACTTTATTACCAACATAAATTCTGTACTGTTGGAACACGTGATGTTATTTGTCCTTTTCAATATAATTCCCGTCAGTCCGCTCGAAAAAATATGACGTGTCTTCTAAATTCAGAAGGGACCTTATGTTCCTCACAAACTGAGATTTGTCATATTGTAACGAAGTATACTACAGCCCTTTTTTCTCCCCTTCCTGCTGTGGCTGGTAGCAGTGTGACTTTGTATAGTGGCCTTGATATCCCAGCTCCCTCACAGCTATGTCAGGACCAGGCTTGTTCTCCTATCATGGAGCAGGATTTGACACTGGCTATTTCTTCATTACCTGTACAGAGAACTCCTGGTCCAGATGGTCTCCTTGCTGGCTTATATAAGGTGCTGGGTGACCATTTGGCCTCAGAACTTACATCTGTGTTTAATTCTCTGTTAACATGTGAATCTCTCCCTTTGGAATTTACTAAGGGTACTTTGATTTACATTTATAAACAGAAAGGTGATATCCATTTTCTAGAGAATTGGCGACCTTTATGTATGTTGAACACCGACTTTAAGCTCTTAACGAAAATTATTGTGAAGCATTTGGTGAGGATAAAGGAGGTGGTTTTGCATCCCACCCAATCCTGTTCTGTGCCTCAAAGAAGAATTTCTGATCATTTGATCCTCTTACAAGAATTATTTTCTCATGGTTATGCAGGTCTGGCTTCGGGACTTGTTGTCTCCGTAGATCAGAAGGCTGCTTTTGATTTGGTTAGGCATGATTTTTTATGGGAAGCACTTCATTTTCTGCATGTACCTGATGTTATGGTATGCTGGATTCATGCTTTCTATAGAATGGCTACTGTTGTGCCTGTAGTGAATGGTTGGATAGGACCCATGATCCCCATAAAAAGGGGCATTCGTCAGGGCTGTCCTTGAAGCCCGTTGTTATATGTATTTTTTCTTGATGTTTTGCTCCGTCGGCTGAATACTAATTCTCAGATTCAGTCTATTTCTAGTTGTGCCTTATGCTTGCCTTATAAGGCAATCACATATGCAGATGATGTTTGTTTTCTTGTAGCTGATGCAGCCTCAGTGGTTCATTCTCTCTGTGAGTGCTCTATTTTTGGAAACTTCTCTGGTGCTGTTTTAAATTACACTAAAAGTTTGGTTATTCTGGTCGGTTCAGCAACCTCCCCCTCGGACCGTATTGGCCCGTTACGTTTAGTTGAGAGCCCTATTCGCATTTTGGGAATTTATTTTGGGACACAGGACTCAGATTTGCTTAACTGGAATGTTAAACTGCAACAAGATAAACTTCAGGTGGCCTCCTGGAACCGGGGACAGATAGGGAAAAAAAAACGTGTTTTCTTAATTAAAAACTATTTGATCTCTACTTTCCTTTTTCTGAGTTATGTATTCCCTATTCCATGACAGCTAGAAACTGCTGTCTTTAGCCTGTTTTTTCAGGCTCTTTGGGGTAGTAGGTTAAACCCGATAAAGCGGAATATCACTTATTTACCTATCCCTGAGGGTGGCATTTGTATGGTTAACCCTTTGTTATTTTTTTCTAGTATTTTTTTCACTGCAAACCTTAGGCCTTTATTGATTCATGCCCAAATGTGGTGGGAACCTTGGTTTTATGACTCTTATAGGATTTGGTTTCATCAATGGGAAACTAATTCCTTAACTGTGTTAAGACAAACTGTTGGTATACCAACTTACGTAAAACATATGTTTTTACATCTCAATCAATGGAAGGTGTCTGTTCAGATGTTATTAAATCATTCACATGAAGTTTTATATAAGAAATTACTCCTGACGGTTTGTGCAGTATCAGTACCCTTCGATAAGTGTCCTGGTCAACAGCTCCCTTCCCTTTTGTTATTGTGGAAATGTAAGAGGGTTCCAGCCAAAATGTGGGATTTTCATTGGCTTTCGTGCCATGAAAAGATTAATGTACAATCAAATCATAAACATAAGCAGTCCCAAGATAGAATGTGTTCTCGCTTATTATGTATTACAGAACTTGAAACTATCCCTCATTTATTTTTTGACTGTTCCTTTATCAAAAATTGGTCGTCCTTTTTGGCACAGTTATGGGATACCCCCTTGCTTCAGTTGGTTACTTATTTGAATCTTGTATACGGGTTTTTTTCTCCTCAGTGGTCAAAATTGCACCAGGACACTTTAAACCTTGTTTTTGTCTGCATTAAATGGAATATTTAGATGGCGCGTTGCATGTTTTCTTTACAGCAAAAGGACTGCTCCTATTTGGAGCGTGAAAAAAAGATTGTACAAGATTTAAAAGAAATTTATGAGCATGAACATACTCTATACTCAGATATGACACTTTTGGAACTTTGGAAAGCTCTTCCTTGGATCACTGACTCTGATTTTGCAGTTACCTGAATGATTGTATAATACTTATCCTGTATTTCCTTTGTTTTGTATTATGCTTTGTGTACTATTGTACAATTTTTGTCTCAATAAAACTTTTCCCTACTTTTTTCGATAAGTGACATGGGATTTTTAACATCCACCTCAGCTACCACCAATCCAGGCAGATGGGACCTCGGTTTAATGTCTCATCCGAAAGACGGCACCTCAGAAGTGCAGCACCCCTCTCATGCTGCACTACAGTGTCAGTACAGAGATATTAACCCAAGTGCCAGATACATACAGTATGTGAGTTGACTTCTCTGGTACTGTTTTTTTGTTACGTAGAACCAGCTATCTTTTGTAAGCTGCTATTTTACAGCAGCTTCTGCAGTAGTATGAGTTGCAACTTAAGAAGCAGCACAGCTAGGCAAGGGTTTTTGTACTGGGTGCTGGAATTATAGAGATGCAGTGAATTAGTTTGTTTGTAGTATAGCACAGGGGTTTTGTGCTGGGTGCTTTAGAGATGTAATTACTTATTTAGTTGTTTGTTTTGAAAGAGGGTGTAAATTAATTTAGTGTTGTGCTGGGGATGCCTAATGTAATGAGTGTCTATGTCAACTCCCTGATATTCAATAGTAGTGAAAAAAATTACAATTATTTAGAGTGTTATTCTTTCACCCCTATGTATAAACATATATATATATAAAGTACTGCTGTGTGTATGTGTGTGTATTTTATATATATATATATATATATATAGGATACATGATGGACATGAGTAGAAAATTGAAAATATTTTCACTCCTGCAGAGTGAGCCTGGATATTTCATGAGTGCCAAAGGCATGAGTGAAATATACAGTGCTCACGAGGCAGGAGTGAAAATATTTTTTTCGTATTCCACGATGTGCACATCATGTGTCCTATTTATACAATGGGGCCTCACTGTTGCAAAATGTACAATTTGAGTGGCTTGCACCGGGTTACTGCACGTTTAGCATGGCTTTGCATGGGTTTAGTGCGGGTTTCAGGGGTGTAATAAATGGTATTTATTTTAACTCTGCTGACATCATCAGGATTTATTTATTTATTTATTTAAGAGATTTACCAGGAAGGCATACTGAGCAGAGAAACCGCTCGATTCCAGATGCGCCCTGGGGGAAGGGGGGGTTACAGCAAGAGAAACACAAGAACATACATTTGGCAGAATTACAGGCAGTAGGTGAGACAGTTTTAGTACATGAACAAGAGCAATTCATTGGCAGATTACAGACAGTAGTTGAGACAATTCTAGTACAGTTACAAAGAGTTTCAATAGATACTTAGCTACTTCAACTAGAATGTAACACCAGACATGTGTAGGGAGTAGCGCTACAATTTAGTAGCAGACAAAGTTGCAGCACCACTGGGAGGATTATGGAGACGATGGGGAGGACTAAGGGGGGGTTACAGTTACAGCTGGTAGCGAAAGTGCAGTTTGAGAAGAGCATTTAGGTGAGGAGTGCTTGTGGAATGTCTAATTTCGGCTGACAGAGAGTTCCACAACTTGGGCCAGCTGAAGCTGAAAGCAGCCTGACCTGACCGGGTGGATCTGAGGGGGATAAGTAGGAGCCTCGCATCAATATTTCCAAGAGCATAAGTAGGAGGGGTGAGGGTGGTTAAGGAGGAAGATAGGTAGGAAGGGAGGGAGGGTATGTGACCAGAACTTAACGGAGGTTTTAGTGCAGTGGAGCAGTCTTCTGCTGTGGAGAGACGGGAGGCCCAGGGATTGGTAGAGGACACAGTGGTGGGTATTGGGAGGGAGGTTTAGCGAGAAACGGCAAAAAGAGTTGAAAAGGGGATCCAGCCTAGCTAGGGCAGTTTGGGGGGCGGCACAGTAGACGACATCCCCGTAATCAATAATAGGCAGGATCATTTTTTGCACTATTGCTTGTCTAGTTTGAAGAGGGATGCAATTTTTATTACGGTAGAGAGCTGACAACATTGGGTGCAATTTTTTGTGTAGAGCATCAATATGCACTGAAAAGTCTAGATGCTGGTCAAGCCAGACCCCAAGGTAACGATAAGTGGTGCAGATCTCTAGAGGGGAGTGTAGAATGGGAGGAGCAGGAAGCTGTGCTATTTTGGTCCAGGATCCGAAGGTGAGGGAGACTGTTTTTTTTGAGTTAAGGTATAGCTGGTTTAAGGAGAACCAACGTTGGATGGAGTCAAAATCCTGCTGTAGACAGGCTGACACGGCACTCGAGGAAAGGCCTGGAGGCGTACAGCACCGTGTCATCCACATACATGTGGATAGATGCATGTAGGCATGCTGCCAGCAGGTCATTGAGGAAAATAGAGAACAGCAGCGGGCCGAGTACAGAACCTTGAGGGACACCACTGGTAACAGGGAGTGAGGAGGATATGACCGAGCCGATGCGGACTGATTGGGACCTGTTGGCCAAGTAGGAGTGGAACCAGTTAACTGCGTTATTTGACAGTCCTGCTTGAGTAAGTTTGGCCAGCAGCAGGGGATGGGAGACCGTGTTGAAGGCTTTCACCAGGTCAATGAAAATGGCAGCAGTTATTTCCCCTTTGTCCATTCCCGTGAGGATGGCATTTGTAAGGCGAAGAAGGGAGGTGGTGGTGGAGTGATTTTTCCTGAAACCGCCTGAAATGGGGTGAAGAAGGATATAGTATCAAGATAGTGATAGAGCTGAGAGAGAACGAGTCACTTGAATCTTAGCTAGGACAGGGAGCAGGGATATAGGACGGTAGTTGGATGGAGAGGAGAGGTCCCTCCTTTAGGTAGTGGAATGACAGTGGCTTGTTTCCATAGGTTGGGAACTGCACCAAGTTTAAAAAGACAAGTTAAAGAGCAGGGCTAGTGGGTGGGCTATGGCAGGTGCAGTGGCAGAAGCATCTTGGAATCGAGGCCTGAAGGGCATTTTCCTTAGATGGGTTTAGCCTCGCAGGATTTTTAGCACCTGGCTAGATGAAACTGGACGGAGGGAGAAGGTGGCTGGGGTAGGTAACAGAAAGGGGGAGAGGCCAAGGATAGGGATGAGAGGAGCGAAGGATGAAGACAAGGAGGAAAAGTAGGAGTTAAATTGAGGCTACCAAGCTTGGCTCAATGATGGAAATTCGCAATGTTTAGCGTGGAGTAGGGGGTTGAGCAGGAGGGGAGAGGAGGGATTTTATAGACTTCCAGAACTGAGTGGGGTGGGAGAAGTTGTTGTTAAATGCAGTTTTAAAGTAGTTCGATTTAGCCTGTCGTATGAGTCTTGTACAGGCATTTCATAATGATCGGTAGTGTAGCTGAGCCATATGGTCACCAGTAACCTTGAAAGATTTCCAGGCACGATCTCTGGTACGAAGGAGTTCCATGAGGGTAGTTGTTATCCATGGTAAGTGGGAGCCTCTTACCCGGGATCTCCTTAGGGGCCCATGTCTGTCCCAGATGGCGAGGAAATTTACAGAGAAAAAGTTTAGGGCATCATCTATAGAGGTGGCTCTGGGGATGAAAGACCAATTGATACTGAGAGGTCATTATGGAGAGCAGTCAGGTTAAGAGACTTATAAGCTCTGTTTTGAATCACCCGTGGGGGGGTGATGGGGCTGAAGATTTTTCTCACGAGAAAAATCATATGGTGATCACTAAGGGAGTCAGGTAGTAGGCCAGCTTTACAGATCTGATGAGGGTGGGTAGTCAAGGCCCAATCCAGGAGTGTGTGCTTTTTTGATTTAAGGTTTAGTCGAGTGGGCTCCACTATTTGCTGGGATAAGTTTAGGGCATTTATTTGTTGACGTGCTTTGGCGGCTGTACTGCCTAGCCAATTCAGGTTGAAATCCCCAAGAATATGAAATTCCCCACCCTCTGTGTGAGACCGCAAGTAGCCAAGATGGTCAATAATGCCAGCCAGAGGAGTACCAGGCGGACAGTATGCTCCCGTGATATAGATTGGAATGGAATGAGGCAGGGGGATTTTGATTAGGAAGGAGTCAACAGAAAGAGTTGGGGCAGGCAGGGGGATTCGAGAGAACTGGAGATTGGAGGAGATATACATGGCTGTGCCACCACCCTTTTTGCTGCCAGGTCTGTTTTGGCGTATTAGAGAGAAACCAGGAATAGAGAATTCTGTATCCTGAATTCGAGGCTTTAACCATGATTCAGTGATAATAACTATGTCAGGATGAAGGGCAAAGACAGTGGTTTGCAAGGTTGCTATGTTGTTTAGGAGACTGCATATGTTTACGTGGACAATTTTGAGACCTTTAGGGAGGTGGGTAGCTGATACTGAGGGTTGGGAGGCCAGGGGTGCAGGTGGACCTGGATTAAGTTCAGTGTCCCTGGCTATAATGAGAAGTAGGGCCAGAATGTGCCTTAAGAGCCTCACGGACTTCAGGTATTTTGCACGACCAGAGAAGAGGTTGGGAGAACGGAGGTCCGGCCTAGGACCCAGGTATAGGGGGATAAAAAGAGCAGGTTTCGCAGCATGGAACGCAGGAGGAAGGATAGAGGCTCCCAGTGGCCAAGTGTGCCAGTGGGGCTGGTGTTGATCTGCTTGAGACAAGGAGGAGGAGTGGAGGGGTGGCTTGGGCATGGTGGAGAGAGATGGAAATGCCTCAGGTAGCTTGGGAGAGGATGAGGGTGGGAAGGAGGATTCATTAAGGCAGAGCATGATAACTAAAATTGTAAGGAACTGCATTTCCTCTCCTAAAATTTTGGTGATAAAGTGTGGACAAAAAGCTGAGAGTTTAAATGTGCCCACAGAGGATGGTGATTTGTGAGACAGCTCAAGGGTGGCCACTGGTGGTAGGAAGATATAAGGAGCTAATGGGAAAGTGGGCTGATTGGTTTATGATCATGTGAGCTCACACTATATAAGTGAGAGCCGACCAAGGGGGGTGGTGGGGGTTTATTTCATTGCAGTGAAAATAACATGTTTTATTTCACTGGAATATGTCTCAGCCCCATTGTATAAATATATAGATAGATATAAATAGATATACAGATAGACATATATATATGATACATGATGGGCAGGAGTGGGATATGGAAAATATTCTCACTCCTGCAGAGTGAGAATGCACAGCTCACTCTGCAGGACTGAGAATATTTTCCATATCCCACCATCTGCCCATCGTGTGTGCAATTTATACAACAGGGGTGAGAGTTTTAGAAACATTTTTTTTCTGTTTCTGTGTGTTTCCTGCTCATTCTGTGTGTGTTGTCAGTGTGAGAGAGTGTGTGTGTGTGTGTGTGTGTGTGTGTGTTCTGAATGGACTGGGAGTCAGAAACACAGGTGAGTATGTTTTGCAAAGCTGAGTGAGTCAGAGGCTTACTGAGAAAGATAAACTTCTGCATGTAGCACTGAGAGAGAGAGAGAGAGAGAGAGAGAAACTGCTTTGTAAAAAAGTTTCATTTAGAATTGAAATTGTTTTGAAGCTGAGATCAGCACAGTAATGGGCTAGGAGTGTTAGAAACACAATGGGACACATGTGAGAGTGTTTTGCAAAGCTAATTGAGTATGTTGCAGCTTCAGTGAGAAAAATAAACTGTTTTCTGAAGCAGTTTCCTGTAGATTGCAAGCTGCAGTGCAGGTATTCTCACTCTGCTGACAGCAGCAGAGTATGGATAAATGTCGATAACCTCACTCTGTTGATGTTAGCAGGATTTATCCTCACTGCAGCAGAAATAACACACGATATCTTACTGAGATAGCTCTCACCCCAGTGGTACATATATATACAGTATATATATATATATATATATATATATATATATATATATATATATATATATATATATATATAGACATATATATATATATATATATATATATATATATATAAATAAGATATATATATATATATACAAAGTCACACATGCCCACACAATGCAAAGCATCATGGGTTGTATATGCAAATCACCACAGATATATATATATATATATGTATATATACAGTATATGTATATATATATATATATATATATATATATATATATATATATTATAAAATGGTGTGGTAAAATCATAGAAATTCCAGTAACATGATTGGACAGAATGCATCACATGACCGTGCATTATTTCCCAACGACCGCACGCCTCCCAGTGCGACCGCAGCCTAAACTACTTTCCAGCCTCAAAACCTTCTCACCAGCAGTGAGATCACTCACGCCAATGCAGTTAGCAGCACACATACAACACACACACACACACTGTTACTACTGCACACTGTCTCACCACCCTAAATTCTAAAAACAACATAATACAGCCCATTTAACAGAAACCTAACTGTGTATAAAAAAAGAGAAACTACAGTTCTCTTACATCCTACTCTCACTTTCTGTTAAAAAATCTCCTTTCTACACAGACTGCCCGAATCGTGTACCACTTTCACTTTTCCTACCTGAAGTATAGCGTGACCGAGCAGTGCGCATTACAGAAGTAACAAGCTGTTACCAGTTGAATTGTCCTTTTGTAGTTGAAAATAAAGTTCTTTCTCCTGTTATTTTCATCAGTAATAAGGTGCAGAGTGGTCAGATCGAGCCAGGAGTGTCGGTAGCTTTTCGAGACGCGGCAGTAGTTGGTGCAGCGTGACAACCTCGCCTGGCTTGCGCTCACCTTCGTAGCTGCCGACCTTCCACATGGCGCCTCGCCGCCTGCTCTAAATACACTCTGCACCTTGTATTACTGAAATTAAGACAAACTAACAAGAGGGAAAGGACTTTATATGCTTTTTTAACACAAAAGGACTTACTGTCAATTCGTAACAGCTTGCAATGCGCACCGCTCGGTCACGCTATACTTAATCACTGCCTCTCGCTTCCGACTACTTTCTAAACTCTGCCAACATATAATTTACTACATACAAAGAGCCATTACAATAAACCAACACAACCTAACAGAAGGCACACACTTTTCATCCTTTTAAACACAGGACTTACTTTCAACTCTGCCAGCATATCATTTCCCACCAGACAAAGGGATTATTTTTCCACCCACCCCCAAAACATGTGTGGCATATTATAAGATAGATATACTAGGTCATGATATACGCACGCTCGTGGCCGGCGGCTCCTCGCGGCATCACAACGCACACCAAGGCGATGATATCAGAGCGCCATCAAGACACCCTAGAGTGGTATATCTATTATATATATATATATATATATATATATATATATATATATATAAAACATACTGGTGAATTAGTGCCAGTCTGTTAGGATTGGCTGGGCAGTTTAATGTTAAACCTCAAACCTGTACTTTAATAACTTTGCAACAGTAAAAGGGATTCACACACAATTTGGCATGCCTTGTGTCTGTAGGAAGGTCTGTGAATATGCAAAATTTTGTGTGAATCCCTTTTGTGGAATTTGAGATACAAAGTGATGAAAAACCCAAAATGTCAGGGTTTTGTCAATTTCTTTTGACAGCCATTTCTCAGAAATGGCTGTTGATTGTGCTCTGAAGTTTTCAGGACTGAAAGTCTTTGACCCACAGATGTGTCTTTTGAAGGTTTGGTGAACAAATATTCATCCATTTAAAAGTTATATTAGTTGTAATATCCCATTATTTCCTATGGAAAAACGAGATGTGCCATGCAAAAACATTTTTGTTTTCATTGACAGGCAGTTTGTTGTCACAGAGAGGCAGTTTGTTGTTGCTGAGAGGATTTTTTTTTTGCTGCAGAGTGATGTGTACTTTCTTTTTGAAACCTTTGACATTGAGGATCCCACCCCCAGTGTCTCAAATTAAATTTTTAATATTCTCCATCATTGGGGTGCCCAAACCCCGTGTCAGAGATCCCTCTTCTGTCAGACACCACCCCCACTATCCACAGTGAAATTTGCAATATGTTCCGATATCAGGGTGCCCAGTCCCCTTGTTGGAGATCCCCCTAGTGTCAGACAGTGGGAAGCCCATCCCCACCATCCACAGTTACATTTTTTTTATATTCTATGACATCAGGGTGCCCAATTCCTATGGTAGAGATCCCCCTAGTGTTGGACAGTGGGGAGCCCACCCCCACTGTCCACAGTCAATTTTGTTTTATATTCTTCAACATCAGGGTGCCCAGTCCCCATGTTGGAGTTCCCCCTAGTGTCGGACAGTGGGGATCCCACTCCCAATGTCCACAGTGACATTTTTAATATTCTCCGACATTGGGGTGCCCAATCCCCATGTCAGAGATCCCCCCTAGTGTTGTTCAGTGTAGAGCCCACCTCCACTGTCCACAGTCATGCTTCACACTGAAAAAAGAAACAGTCCCCCAGCATCCTTTTTTTTTTGTTTAAAATCTGTAAAGAAGAAACCGGTCCCTCGTCATCTCCCATACCCAACTCCCCTATCCCCACCCTACCTCTATGCACTCAACTCCCCTTACACCCCCTTACCCCACACTTACCTCCAGAGGTCGGCAGCTGTGATCTTCTTGGGACAGGGATATGCCTGCACTCTTCAAAGGCAAACTGCAAACTGACGAATACAGGTATGTGCTGTATAATGGAAGTCAATGGGGGTTTCAACTTATGTTGCTCTCTCAGTCATTTCTTGGAATTTTGGCACCAAATTTTCAGCATGGGGTTCTTGGAACCCCATCTCATGAACAATGTCACTGTCATTTTGTTACTCAGTCCTGAAAGGTGATTTCACTTTCACTGCACGGAATCACCTTACAGGGCCTACTGATGAAATGACAGTGCCAGTGCTCATGACGGGAGGTCTGAAAATGCCCATGTTGAAAATCTAGTACAAAAAAATTAAAAAAATGACCATGTTACAGCTATACATTTTGCAGTTTCTACGCATGAGCGTGACTTCACCAGTTTTTATGTTTGCTTGCACGCATGTGCAAAAAACATAGTGCCATCATTGGAGATTTCGGAGGTGTGTCACCTCCTCCTCCAATTCAGGCACTGTGCTGGCAGGCGCGGCCCCTGTAAGCCATTGCATTTTGGAGGAGTGGCATACAGTTGAAAGGGGAGACTACGCTGAGTGAGCAGCGATAAGAAGCTGCTCACGCAGCTCCCCCAGCCACAGGCGCAGCGCTGCTTCGCGACGCAGAGCGAGTAGCCGTCGGGTGCCCAATCCCCGCCGGCTGAGCTGCATTGTCTCCTTCCCCTTCCCAGAGTTGATGCCACGCTGAGCCCACCCCAGCGTGGCAATCAATCTTTGCTGACGGTGGTGCCCAATCCCCGTCGCTGAACACCCCAAGTCCTTTTGCCATGCTGGGAGCCCACCCCAGCGTGGCAAACCCCATGAGGTTTTTTTATTTTTTGCCGACGGGGTGCCTAATCTCCGCCGGCTGAACGCCTCCAAAGTCCTTGTGCTATGCTGGGAGCCCACCCCAGTGTGGCAAGCAGTCCCATCAAGTCTTTTTGTTTTACCCTGTAAATAAAACGCTCCAGCGCTGCCTCCAGAACCCCCACACAACCCATACCCACCCACTGCGCACCAGCCTCCCCACACCCCCTCACCTTACACTACATCCGACTCTGGCGCGACGATCTTCGGTGGACCGGGAACAGCCTGCACTCTTCAAAGCCGACTCGCGAACTGAGGAAATGCCGGTAAGCTGTATAATGGAGCTAGATAGGAGGGTTCAACTTTATTACATATCTCAGGCATTTTGAAATTTTTGCCAAATTTTCAACATGGGGTTTTGGGACCCTTCTCATGAATGAGGTCACTGTCATGGCTTTATTATGGCTCGAAGGATGATTTCGCGCAGTGACTGTGAAATCACCCTTCGGGACCGAATACTGCCATGACAGTGATATCATTCATGAGAAGGTGGCTCAAAACCCCCATGTTGAAAATTTGGTGCCAAAATTCCAAAAAATGACTGTTTAATGAGCTATGCTATGCAGTTCCTACGTGACCCTGTAAGTTCACTTAAATTTCAATATTTCACCCAGATTTTCAACATTGCCATTTCACCACACCGTCTTATGAGTAGTACAGCTGTCATTTTTCACATCTTACCAAAAATGTGTTTCCGCTCTTGTAGCGCAGAATGGCGCAGTCGGTGTGCGAAATCAATGTATGAGACAAATTAAGAAAATCACAGTGACACTGTTCATGAGCAGAGATCTTGAAATGGCTATTTTGAAAATTTGGTGAAAAAATTCCTAAAAATGACTGTTTTACGAGCGTGCATTGCGCAGTTCCTACGCACGCTCATAGGTTTGCGAATTTTCAATATTTCCACTCCAGATTTTCAACATTGCCATTTTTCCACACCTTCTTATGAGTAGTACAGCTGTCATTTTCACATCTCACCCAAAACGCAGTTTCGCTTTCATGAAGCGCATAGTGAAGCAGTCGTTGTGCGAACTCAGTGTATGGGACACATTAAGAAAATCACAGTGTCACTGTTCATGAGCAGAGATCTTAAAATTGCAATGTTGAAAATTTGGTGACAGAATTCCTAAAAATGACTGTTTTACGAGTGTGCGTTGCACAGTTCCCACGCACACTCGTAGGTTTGCGAATTTTCAATATTTCCACTCCAGATTTCCAACATTGCCATTTTTCCACACCTCCTTATGAGCAGTACAGCTGTCATTTTTCACATCCTGCCCAAAACGTGTTTCCGCCCATGTAGCGCACAATGGCGCAGGCGGTGTGCAAACTCAATGTATGGGACACATTAACAAAACCACAGTGACACTGTTCATGAGCAGAGGTCTTAAATGGCTATGTTGAAAATTTGGTGAAAAATGCTCTAAATGACTTTTTACGAGCATGTGCTGTACAGTTCCTATGCATGCTCGTAAGTTTGCAAATTTAATATTTTCACTCTAGATTTTCAACACGTCATTTTATTAAACTTCCTTATGAACAGTACAGCTGCAATTTTTCATATGTCACCCAAAATGTGTTATCGCACATGTAGCGCACAATGGTGCTGTTGGTGTGCGAAAGCAATGTTTAGGACAGATTAAGAAAATCACAGTTACACTGTTCATGAGCAGAGGTCTTAAAATGGCTATGTTGAAAATTTGGTGACAAAAGTTCATAAAATGACTGTGTTATGAGTGAGCATTGTGCAGTTTCCACTCATCCTCATTAGTTCATGACTTTGTAATATTTTTAGTCCAGATTTTCACTAGTGGCATTTTTCAACACTTCCTTATGAACAGTACAGCTGCCATTTTTCACAACATGGGCGAAGTGTGTTTTCACACTTTCAGTGCAGAGATGCTTGGTCGCTGTGGGAAATCATTGTTCAGCACAGATAAAGAAAATCACAGTGACACTGTTCATGATGGGAGGCACCAAAATGCCTGAGTTGACAATCTGCTATAAAATATCCCCAACCTACTTATATAATGGGTGTGCGTTGCACAGTTTCTATGTACGCTCGTGACTTCACCATTTTTTTAAATATTTTTACTACACATTTGCAGTATAGCCATTTTTACACCTCCCCATGAAAGAGTACAGCTGTCATTTTTTACATCCTGTTCAGAATATTTTTGCACCTGTGAAAGCAACTCCGTAGTCACGTGCATGAGCAGCTCGCTACCAAACTGCTATTCCCCCTGTTCATGAGGTGGGGTCACAAAACAAACATGTTGAAAATTTGGAGTTAAAATACCAACGAATGCCTGAGGTATTAGGCTTTTCAACTAAATCGCCCAACCCTATAGAGAATGACAGGAATCAGGGGTGTTACTTGGGATTCTTGCCTGTGATGCTCATACCATTCCACACCCTGCAGTCACTGAGAGGCATCGAGGTATGCCTTGGACTCTTCGGCCCCAAACTTCACCCCATTCTCCTATATCGCACCCATCTCACCATATTTCCTAATGAAATGGGGTGCGCATAAGGGCCAAAGACCCCAAGGAACACGTGACACTTGTCAGTCTCTGTAGAGTGGGGTGTGGTGAAATGGTGTGGCCGTTATGCCTGACGACCCAAATGCACATCCCAATGCCTGTCACTCTCTGCAGGGTGGTGGTGGGGTTGGCTTCAGTTCAGTACTTCACTGCCATTCCTATTACGCAGCTCTGTAACTTCTACACTACCACTGCCAATGCCAGTAAGCAAACATTCGGCATTGTCAAATGCTTGTTTATATTTGTACTCCAGATTTTCAACATTGCCATTTTTTACACTTCTTCATGAACAGTACAGCTGCCATTTTTTACATCCTGCCCAAAATGTGTTTTCACACATCTGGCACAGAATTGTACACTCGCTGTGCAGAATCACCTATCAGGATCAATTAACAAAATGACAGTGCCACTGTTCATGAGGACAGGTCCCAAAAAGCCCATGTTGAAAATTTGGTAAAACAATTCAAAAAAATGACCATGTTATGAGTGTGTGTTGAGCTGTTTCTACGCACACTGGTAACCTTGCCAATTTTTTAATTTTTCACACCAAAATTTAAATTATCTCAAAAAGTAAGGAAATTCATTGCAAAAACTGTGTTAATGCATCATTAGGGTTGGCCTGTCAAAAGTAGGAAAATACAACCTTAGGGTTCCAAAGCCTAAGAACCCCACTCCCACTGTGCATGCAGGAACAGGCATGAAGGGAACTTAAAGTTCCCAACCTCTACACCCCACCCCCTCCCTCGGCTTCCAACCCTAATATCCCACCCTCACTGTGCATGCAGGAACAGCTGCGATTAGTGTGCCTTGGCATTTCCAGCCCTAATGCTCACCCCATTCAAAGGCAAAGTAAGGTAACATGGCTACAGAATAACAGAATGAGGGGAGCATTAAGGTTGGAAACACCAAGCACCTGTCACAACTGTTCCACCATGCTGCAGTGGGAAAATGAGGTATTAGGGTTAGAAGCTGAGGGAGGATGAGGTGATGTAGGGGTAAGGAACTTAAACTCCTTCATGCCTGTCCCCATGCTCAGTGGTGGTGGGTTTCTTAGCTTCAGAACTCTAAGGCTGTATTTCCCTACTTTTGACAGGCCAACCCTGATGGTGCATTAACAAAGTTTTTGCAAATATATATGTGCGTGTGTGTACACCCTCTGTACTGCTGTTTGTTGGGTTCTTTCTTTTTATGGTTCTTTATGAAGTCATTAAATGTCAGCATTAAGGGTGAGTGACAGTAGAAAGTGTAAGTTAGTTGGCAGTCTGTTGATGCATTTTTTGAAGGATATGACAGGGCAGACTGAATTGCTGCAGAGGGCATATGTATCTACAGTATAGCTATATCTGTTTATTATAGGTGTGCAGTCATACCCCTATAGTTAAGGCTGAGTGGTTCAAGTGATTTAAATGAAATTTTGTATGCACCATCAGGGACCAAAGGTTTCTTGATGTGGCAAGTGTTGTTCCATTTGAATGTATAGGTGTGGAGATATGGACTGTAAAACAAATGAGACATTTACCTTTTTTTTTTCATTTCTTTGTCATGCCACAGTGCAAAATTGATTTGGAATTTAGGTCTGAAATTCTTAGTATAGAAAGGTCCTGCCTCACAGATGTGCCTTTTGAAGGTTTGGTGAAAAAATATTAATCCATTCCAAAGTTAATAAATTTTAAAGTGTCCATTATTTTCAAAGGGAATTTCACTGTCCAGTTAGAAGTCCCACTTGAAAAAGGATCCTTTGTCACAAATGGGTAATCCTCTTAGACAAACGGGTCCTCCTGTGTCTCAAATGAGAAATCTTTTTTCATGCTGTCGCCATTTTGTTTTACAGTTAGTAAGTGAAACAAAATCAAATAACTCAAAACAAATATGTGTTGAGTAGAAACCAACACATGTAGCCTGCTTATTGGGATCCCCTCAGCTGGATTCTGCACTTATTTGTTGAAGAATTGCCCTTGAATTCTTTTTTTCCCCAAATTATAAATCTTTTTCCTTGACACATGGTAGGAAAAATTATTATTTTTCATGTAACAATTTATGAAAAAAGATCATTTTTCATAATGGGAAATCCTTTCTCTGATCTCTAGTGGCACCCCCCCACCCTCCGATCACTGTTCCCGTCATTTCCCTGGTGCCTAGTGGTGCTAATCACCCTCCAATTGGTGTCCCCTTTTTTCTATTTCTCTGGTGTTTAGTGGTGCCCACCACTCTCTAATTGCTATCCCCCTTTTTTTCTATTTCCCTGGTGTCTAGTGGTACCCGACCCTCCCATTGCTGTCCCTTGTTTCAATTTCCCTGGTGTCTAGTGGTACTCCCCACCCTCCAATTGCTGTCCCCTTTTTTTCTATTTCCCTGGTGTCTAATGGTACCCCCACCCTCCCATTGCTGTCCCCTTTATTCTATTTCCCTGCTGTTTAGTGGTACCCCCAACCTCCCATTGCATGTCCCCTTTTTTCCTCTGGTGTCTAGTGGTACCCCCACCCTCCCATTGCATGTCCTCTTTTTTCCTCTGGTGTCTAGTGGTATCCCCACCCTCCCATTGCTGTTCCCTTTTTCTATTTCCATTGTGTCTAGTGGTACCCCCATTAGGTCCTCTTTTTTCTATTTCCCTGGTGCCTAGTGGTACCCCCACCTCCCATTGCTGTCCCCTTTTTTTCTATTTCCTGGTGTCTAGTGGTACCTCCACCCTCCAATTGCTGTCACCTTTTTTCTATTACCTGGTGTCTAGTGGTACCCCCCCATTGCTGTCCCCTTTTTTTTCTATTTCCCTGGTGTCTAGTGGTATCCCCCTCCCATTGTTGTCCCCTTTTTTCCAATTTCCCTAGTGTCTTGTGGCATCCCCACCCTCTGAATGCTGTCCCCATTTTATTTTGTTTCACTGGTATCTAGTGGCACAGCCCACCCACTGATCCCTGCCCCTACCTGCAAAAAAGAAAATGTGAAAATGTCCTTTGTGCTTTTTTTCATATTTTATAGAAGGTCCCTCAGTGATCTAATCCCCCCCCCAATCCCACCTCCCACTCAGCACCCACCACCCCATGCTCTGCAGTGCACCACCACACACTCTTTCTCACCTGGACAGTTGATAGGGTGGCAGAGTGAAGATCCACTCTCAAATTGAAGACACGTCTTGCTGCTGGAACTGGTAACTGTAATATGAGAAACTAAGGTAAATGCTGTTCAATGTATTTCAGAGAGGTTTTCAACTTTGTTGCACAGCTTGGCCATTTTTGCATATTTTGATACCAAATTTTCAACATGGCCTTTTGGGGACCACACCTCATGGACAATGTCACTGGAATTTTGCAAATCAACCCCGAAAGGTGATTTTGCTGTTGGTTGGCAAAATCTCCTTTTGTGTGTGATTTGAACATTTAAACCATCGTTGTTGATGAGGTGGGGTCATAATAAGGCTATGTTGAAAATATGGAGTCAAAATATGCAAAAATGGTGAAGTTATGCGCATGTGTTTGAATTTAATTATGCTGTCTTGTAACTTCAGTAATTTTAAATATTTTCACCCAAATTTTCAACGTAGCCATTTTTTTCTACATCACCTTATGAATGTGACAGCAGTCAGTTTTCAAATCCTGGTCAAAATGTATTTTCTCACCTGTGGTGCAGAATGATGTTTCAGTGGGGATTTGAAAATTCTCAGCCCAGTGTTCATGAGGTGGGATATTAACAAGGCTATGCTGACAATTTGGTTGCTGTTTTGGCTGAAATGCTTTCACAGCAACATACCTGTATGATCCCACAGCCAAATATGGATACAATTATACCTACCAAACAATGTCCTTACCTTTTGAGATATATAATATCAAATATGGCTATTTTGTATCTCAAAAGGTAAGGGCATTTTTTGCAAAAAAACCTTGTTAATGCCCTAGTTTGGGTTGGTTACAGTGACAAAGGAAGAAACTGTAGCGTTAGGGTGTTTAACCCTAAAACATCACCCCCAACCTGCAGGCAGCAACAAGAATGAGGTGTGCTTTGGTGGTCTCAACCCTAACACTCACTCCATTCTCATATACTGTACATATCTCAGTATATTTACTCATTGAATGGGGTGAGCATTATGGATGAGAACCCAGGGCACACCCACTCTTGTTGCTGTCTGCAGGGAGGAGGTGCGGTGTTAAGTTTGGAAACCCTAATGCCACATTTCCCTACTTTTGTCACTGTAACCAACCCTAAGAAACCATTAAATGTTAACATTATGTACTCCACTCTGTGGTCAACAGTTTTAATTACAAAGTGCTCAGGTTTTAATAGTCTGAGCCCTTGTCTCCTGTGGTGTGCCATGCATAGTTGAATGTCCAACCAAACTGTATAATGTATACTGCAGGGAGTCTCCAGTGACAGGATGCTGGATTTATTTTAAATATTTCTAGATCTGGAATGCTAATGGCCTGGTGATATATGGAGGTATCTTTTCCCTGATGTCTGTAGTTCTTGCAGACAGCTGTCAGTATATTGTTGGCAGAATGTGGCTCGGGGTGGTTGTTGGGTTTAATGGAGCAATTCAGATAAGAGCTGGGTCTGACAATGAGGAAGCTGGCCAGACTGTACTGCAACACATACCTCTGCTGCACTTCTGCATGGAAGTGGCAGAGTATTTGACAAAGGTCACAGAGTGATGCAGTTTGTAAGTTCAGGTATATTTGGCAGGCTGAGTACCATTTTTTTTATTTTATTTATTTATTTATTTGTTTGTTTAAGTCTAGGATTACAAATACCTTTGAGCCGAGGCTCTTTTACAAAGGTTCCACGTCAGAAATGGTACATACATAAAAATAAGCAGAACTGCAGCAATTTACATAAATCAAATAAATAAGTCAGCGATCACAAAGATGCAATAACTAGGAGGAATAAGAGGGGGTTTCCCAGAGAGGGCAGCTAGGGGAAAGGAGGGTGAGTGAGAGAAATGACAGGGACACACACACAGGAAGAGACTAGTGCAGCACAATGGCATTGTCAAGAGGACTGCAGGGAGAGGTGCTAGTGGATTGGACCAGTTAGGTGTGGCAGTCACAGGAGCTAGAGGCAGCTAGAAGGAGGCATAGTCTGGTTTTGAACACACCCAGGGTGGTGATGGGGGGATATCAGAACTAATGGCATTCATCCAGCTGGGAGCACGGTGAGCAAAAGAACGTTGGCCCTGTGTGGTGCAACAATGGGGAACCTGAAGAAGCTGATGTTCGGCCCCTTTTGGAGGACATTAATTACCCAAACAGTTGTCTTCTGTGTGTTAAACTCATCTTTCTCTTGTTTGAGTTTGTCAAGCTCATCAGCAGTTAAGGTAGCATAGCTACTCATTATGGCTATCTTTCTTCTTCTTTCACCAGGCTGCTGTCTCTCTAGAATGTTGGTGTCTTCCTTTGTGTCAAAGCTTGTGAGGACTTCTTCAAGTTTGAGCTCAAACTTTGTCTCAGGTGCATCTGACTTTTTTTTTACGTTTGGCATGCCTGGTGATGTCAGGCCAGCGTGAGTTTTTTTCAGGGTGACACAGTGATACCTTTTTGTTACAGGCTCAGGTTGGCACAGGTAGTTGTGGTTGTAAAGTTATGGTCTGATAAGGACATGGCTGAAAGAGGATATCAGCCTCAGGAAATGTTGTTCCCATTTTATAAACATATATACAGTAATATAGTGTAGATTGGTGTGTGTGTGTGTGTGCACGCATGTGCATTTGTATGTGTTTTTACTCAACACCCCCAAATACTGGTCCACAACTTACATAATAAAAATTCCTCCCAATCGATCTACTGTATGGACTGGACAATGACCAAGAATTAATTAATTCTAAATCCTCCCCCTTTGAAGTTCCCTCCCTGCATCACAAATGCTCACTCCTTGGTCCAGACTCAGACCAGTGAATTGAATAAAAATACATTTAGACAGCCCCATAGACTTACAGTGCAAAAGAATTGCAGCCTAGTCCCCAGCGGCTCAGCCACAGTGACTCACGATGTGCTGCAGTATTCCAATCTCCCTTTGCAGCTAATTCCCAATAGATCCAATCAAGCCATGCTGTAATAGTTTAAGAGTACCCCCCTGCTGTTCCCTCCCAATTAATCCAAGGACAAGACAGACCCCCTCTAACTGAAAAGTATTTGGAAATGGTCCTCCCACCTGCCTGTGCAGCTCCCTCCCAACTGTATCCTGACTGGGCACAACTGTAATCAATTTAAATTCTTCCAACCTCCCTCAAAATCTCCCTCCCAAAATATTTGGGAACAGAAGTTTGACAGGGAGTTTATCAAAACATTAATTTTGCAGAGCCTTACTGTATGACATACAAAATAACAACTGCCATCTGACTAAGTCATCAAACTGCCGGAGAGAAGGATTGGTTAAGTCTGCTTGCTGGCAGTGGAGAAGATTTCTGTAAATTTTGCTATTGTTTTTTTAAACTACAGGAGAGAAGGATTACTTAATTCTACTTACTGTTGAGGGAGTTACTGTATAGAGGATTTTTGTAAGTTTTGATATTGTTTTATTTTCTTTTTAATTTAGCTTAAAGTAGAATTTAGCTTAAAGGCTTCTGTGGCTGGAGTGACTGTAAAAGCCCTTCCACCCACCCCTTCCACCAGCCTTTCTTAAATACTGAAATACCACTAGGGGTTGGGTTTGTAGGCTGTGAGGAAGGAGCTTGGGGAGCTGCAAACTGACCTGAGCCCTCAGAACATGCCAGGAAGGAGGAAACAAGGAACAGCCATATGAGCTAAGTCTTAAGGAAATATAAATATACAAAATGTGTGAGTAGATCTATAGTCCTTATGAGTAGGTTTGTGGTTTCCAGTTAGTACTGTAGTTGACTGTCTTATGCTGCATGCAACGGCATTTAGGATAACAATTTCTGTTAGGGTCTGGGCTAGGATTAGTTAATTCTACTTGTTGTAGGGAGAGTGGTATGAAGAGGCTGTATAGGTAGTGTGGACCATGAGTAGGATTGTAGGGTGCAATGGTTTGGGGGCAGCAATGCAGGTGAACATACTGTGGAGGCTGGAAGGGTGTCCAATATGCCACAGGCTAAGGAGGCTTGACAAAGAGGTTCAGTGGTTTGGCAGGGAACTGGGGAGGTTGAGGGAGGAGGGGAGGATTGCATCGGTAGGAAGGCTGACATCTGAGAGTATTGTAGGAGCACCACAGAGAAGGAGCAGTGGGGCAAGGGAGAGGTCAGGGGGAGGAGGCACAGTAGATAGGAAGCCCGTTGATGAAGGGTGGACTGTAGTAGGACCTAGAAAAACAGAAGCAGCAGTAGGCAGGAGGGAGGAGGAAACACACAATAAGGCAAAGGGAGGAGGGAACATGTTTGCTGTACTAGCAACATATGGGAAAAAGAACATAGGAGAAGATTGCACATGGGATAGTACTCACAAAGAGAAGGGAGAGAGGTGCATTACTAGTGGAGAGACTGAATATGGAATGGCAGGGGGAGGGATAATACTCAGAGAGGTGAGGAGGGAACGGAAGGTTGGCAGTCAAACAGGAGGAGGGTGAGGAGTCTCAATTGAGAAGGGCAGGGGGAAGACAGTGGGACACACGGTAAAAGCACCATCTTGATTGCCCCAGAAATGAGAACCTGAGTGGGGGGGTGGTGACGGGCACAAGAAAAGAGGAGGGAGGGAGGTGTACTAGTGTTGGGGGACACCATACTCAAGGGGATCAGATGGGGCAGCAAAGGGGAGAGGCACAGACAGATATGAGTGGAGTCCATACCAGGATTAAAGGCAGACAAGGCAGGACAGGCACTCCTAAGGTGTGTAAGGAGGGGTAGGAGGAAATCACACATTGTGGTACATGTGGGAACAAATGACCTAGCAGGGGAAATGGTGGAGGTAACAAAGGAGAGGATTGAGGAAGTGGGAAAGTTGTGTGAGGAGACTGGGGAGTCTGTGGCATTCTCTGAAGTGCTCCCAGTACCCTGTGCAAGCACAGAGAGAAAGGAGAGGATTAGGGAGTTGAACACATGGTTGGTAGAATGGTGTCAAACTAAGGGATATGGGATTGTGGGTGGCTGGGGCAGTACCTGGGATAATAACAATCTGTTTGCAAGGGATAGGCTGCACCTGACTGGGGAAGGGAAGGAAGTACTAAAGCAAAGGCTGGAGAGGTATATTGTGACAAAGGTGGATTTAAACTAGATTGGGGGGCAGCAAGTGGACAGCAGGTAGGCAGAGATCTGATAGAGTGGAGCCTAGCCCCCAGGTTAGCACAGAAGGGCTCAGGGTGGCCAAAAAAGGAGGGAGTAAAAGGTAGGAAATGAAGGCTAATGAAGGGAAGGGGGCAGGATGGAGGGTTGTCTCTCTGAATGCAAGATGCTTATGCAACAAATCTGCTGAGCTACAGGCATTCTTAGCAGTGAGGAGGGTGGATATTGCAGCTGTCACAGAAGCGTGGGCAACTGAGTGCTGGGACTGGGATCTGGCAATCCCAGGATACAAAGTATACAGGAAGGACCGTAAGGAAGGGAGGGAGGGGTGGTGGGGAGCCAGTCTGTGTGAGGGATGGGATCAAATGCACAAGGGATGAGGGGGAAGAAAGGAGAACAGAGGCAATCTGGCTGCAGCTCCTAGATTCAAGGGGTAGGAAACTGAGGTTTTGGGGTGGTATACAGGCCACCGTCCCAGTCTGAGGAGCTTGACAGGAAATTAGCATGACAAATCAGAAAGGTATGTAGAAAAAGGAAGGTGGTCATTGTGGGGGATTTCAGCTTGCCGGGGTTGACTAGAGAATTCCAGTCACCTCCAGTGCTAGGGAGCAAGTACTCCTGGATGCAATCCAGGAGGGTCTCCTGACACAGTTGGTTAGTGTGCCTACTAGGCTAAAGGACACTTTAGATCTGGTGTTGTCGAATGGGGAGGCAGTAAGGGAAATAAAGGTGGAGTACCCACTAACCGACAGTGATCACCAAACAGAGTGGTTTAATATCATGATGTGTGGGGAGACAGAGAAATCAGTTATTCAGGTAGTAAATTTCAGGGGGGCAGACTTTGGGAGGATGCAGGAAGTACTGAAAGGGAAACTAGAGGGCATAAGGCAGGAGATGGATGCAGAGCAGGAATTGGATATTATTAAAAGGGGGATTACAGAGGCAACAGAAGCCTGCACCAAGACACAAAGTAAGAGGAGCAGAGCAAGAAAACCATGCTGGTTGAACAGCAAGGTAGTGGAGGTGGTGAGAGCAAAACAAGAGGCTTACCAGAGGTATAGAAGGACAGGGAAGAAAGTGGACAGGGAGCAGTATGCAAAATGGTCCAGGGAGGTGACCAGAAAAGTGAGAGAAGCCAAGGCACAGAGGGAGCTGAGATTAGTGCAGGGAATTAAAAGGGGGGTGGAGACTTTTTCAGATACATCAGGGAGAAAAGGAAGTGCAAGGACTCAATAGTGAGGATAAAAAGGGGCGGGGAGTGGATGAAAAGGTGAGGATCAGGTAGAAGCACTGAATGAACACTTTTGCTCAGTGTTCTTGGAAGAAAAGGGGGAACCGCTACCACCATGGGCTGGGAGGGTGGGGACAGGGGAGAGGAGGCAACAGATGGAAGAACTGAGGCAAGTAGAGTCCTAGAGGGACTGAGGGCACTGAAGGTAGACAACACACCAGGGCCAGATAGTATCCACCCCAGGGTGCTGAGGGAGATGGCAAAGGTATTGGCGGAGCTGCTGATGGATCTGTACAGCACCTCACTGGAGTTGGGATGTGTGCCACTGGACTGGAAGATGGCACATGTAATACCATTACACAAGAGCGAACCAAGGGATGAACTGGGTAATTATCACCCTGTAAGTCTCACCTCCATAGTGTGCGAACCCATGGAGACAATACTAAAGGAAAGACTGGTGCTGTACCTGGAGGACAATGGCCTCCAGGATGTGAGGCAGCATGGGTTTGTTTCAGGGAAGTCTTGTCAAACCAACCTGATACAATATTATGACTGGGCGACTGGTGAGCTGGATAAGGGTCATGAGGTGGATGTTCTTTACTTGGACTTCAGCAAGGCCTTCGATTTTGTGCCTCATGGATGGCTTTGGAGGAAGTTAACTGGTGTAGGGGTAGGGACAAAAATAATGAACTGGATTACAAGCTGGCTGAGTGGGAGGCTGCAATGGGTGGTGGTGAGAGTGGAGCTCTCAACTCCAAGGCCGGTGATGAGTGGGGTGCCACAGGGCTCTGTGTTGGGGCCAGTATTGTTCGGGCACTTCTTTTTTTTTTTTTCCATTAACATTTTATTTATTTTAAGCAGAGATTAATCCAAAGAGAACAAATGAAAAATAAACATACATACAGATTATAAGGTTCTCGTTACAGACAAGGTGAATGTTACTCTGCCAAAACTCCCCCCCCAAAATACCTACAAAACAAAAACAATACTCCCAGAAACATCCCACCCCTCACCCCCATCTTTAACTTTCTACTCCGTCCGAGGCACTAGGAAATAAAGTATAACCAAAATAAAGAAAGAAACTGGGTGAGATCAACATTAGCCTAGATAACAAGCATAAACAAGGACCAAATCCTGTCAAAAGGGGCAATTGATTATGCAGGGTAGCTATCATTCTTTCAGTTCTCAAAAAGCCAGAAGCTCTGCCAGCCATTCAGAATAAGAGAGCGCATCTTATCCTTCCAATGGCGAAGGACCAACTTTTGACTATAACAGAAATCAAGCCATATAATATTTCCTATTCCTGATCGGGAAAGCCGTCATTTCTCCCAACAGACAGGACTTGGCCTAAACATCTCATCCAGACCTAATAGGGATCTAATTTATTTTAATCTCCCCATAATGGAGCGACTTTGGGACATTCCCAAAAAATATGTAAGAGGTTCCAGCATCATCAGACATCTAAAGCATTTGGGATCCCTTAGCAGCTCCAAATCCTTTAGCTTCTGGGGAATAATAAATATTGTGCAATACCTTAAATTGTATGAGCCTCAATTGATCATGTCGAATATACTTGTGGCATGCATTCCGTATCCCCGACCAGTCTAGCACAATATTAGGAATACATCAGCCCAATAAGAACATGGGGCAAAGTTTACTGGGTATGCCCAATGAAATAAGACAGAATAAATCTTGGAGATCGTATGAGGGATTCCTATCAGTGGGCGTATATTAGTCAAGAACAAGATCTGGGAAGACTGCTCAACCTTCCCTCCAAATTTCTGAAGCAATACATGCCTAAGCTGATAGACCTTGAAAATATCCTTAGAGGTTAAATTAAGTCTATTTATCATTGTGAGAGCCGGAATTAAATCACCTTCCACACTAAAAAAATCCTTGAGGGGGCAGTCCTCCGGCATTTTCAACCTGATTTGATGGTATTGTTATCGATCAAAACCATGGGTTCCCCATACCGTTGTTCCCAATCTTGACATGCTTGTACTTGAGGAACCCACAAAGCTTGATTATGGGCTCACTGCCAGCCCTATAGGGATCTTTTCAACACGGAGGGAAGTGTTTTGGGCATCAGATAAAAAAGGCTACAGGATTGATAGCACATTTCTTAATAAGAGCCATCTCAAGTTTGACCCACAGAGGAACATAATCCGATGTGGACAAGGAGTCCTCACCTAAAGCCCACCTTCCATACTTACTCAATTGGGCCGACCAGAAATAGAGACCAAAATGGGGTAGTCTTAGTCCACCAACAGTTTTAGGGGCCGCTAGTTTATGGTAGGCCATTCTGGACTTTTTATGATTCCAAACAAAATCAGCAATCATGACATGGAGTTTTTAAACCATGACGTAGGAAGGAAAATATCCAACCTACTCAATGGGTAAAAGAGTCTCGGGAATATGTTCATTTTAATTATATTTATCCTCCCCCAAAGAGATAACGGGAGTTTAACCCACCTCTTAAGGTCTAGGTCAATAGTATGAACCAGGGAGTCTAAATTTAACTGGCGCATATGAATAGAACTCCTTGTCAAAAGAAGACCCAAATATTTAAGACATTCAGGACTTCATTCCAACCCTAATTCCGTTATTTCTCATTTGAATATCCTGTTATTAAGGGGAAAAACCACCGTTTTGTCCTGATTAAGCTTATAATTTGCTACCGAACTAAAACGGTTAATTAGGTTTAACAGGCTTGGAATAGATCTAGCCGGCCTTGAAACGTATACCAGAAGGTCATCTGCATATGCAGTGACTTTGATTGGTAGTCCCAATATCTTAATCCCCTCTATCTCATTAGCCTGAACAATTTTCCTGATCAACGGCTCCAAATATAAATTAAATAACAAGGGGGATAAAGGACATCCCTGCCTTGTACCAACATAAAGCTGAAACGGAGAGGAGATAGCTCCATTACAAGTGACCCTGGTGGACGGACTAGAATAGAGCGCCTTAAGCCAATCCACAAATCTATCCGGGAAACCAAACCTTTTCATAGTCTCAAACAGGAAACCCTAATAAACCCTATCGAAGGCTCTCTCGGCCCAAGGAGACCAAAGCCATCGGGAGATTGATCTCCTCGAAGCCGAGAAGACATGTGCCAATGTCCTGAAATGGTCGCATCGAGGACCTGCTCCTTCATGAACCCCACCTGCTCACTACCTATTAATTTAGGTAATATTCTGTTAATAATGATCCGCTAGTAGTTTGGCTAGTATTTTTAAATCACAATTCAACAAAGAAATAGGCCTATAACTAGCCAGATCTGTGGCAGGTCTATTGGTTTAGAATTAAGACTATAAGCGCCCGAAGTAATCCATCTGTCTCCTGTCCAGAGAGAATGTATTGAAATAACCTGAGAAGAGAAGGAGCTAGCTGGGAAGAAAACTTTATAAAAATTGGATGAGAACCGTCAGGACCCGGTGTTTTATCTGAGGATAACTTCCTAATAGCAAGTTCTATTTCATCTTGGGTTATATCAGCAATGAGAAAATTCCTGTCTGCTTCATCCAATACAGGAAGGTCGAGCCCTTCCAGAAAGGACAAAATCATAAGGTTGGTAGGTGGGGTCTCCATCTTTTTATATAAATTCGCAGTCTTGACACAACCCTCCTCTTTTGATAGTATCTCTTCAATCAAACGAGAGGACTTGAATTGTGTAATGTGCCTAGCCAATAATTTCCCGGACTTTTCCCCCTGGTCAACATAGTTGGCTCTAGTTTTGATTAATGCTAACTCTGCCTGTTCCCCCAATAACCTAAGATAGGCATCCTTCACCTTAATTAATTCCACAATGTCCTCTTCCCGTGTATAAGTTGAAATGTTAGATTCCAATGCTTTAATACATGCTAATAACTTGGTCATTGTATTTTCCTTCTCCTTTTTCCTTCTAACCGCTATAGCAATTAGGACCCCCCTTAAATAGGCCTTGAGTTCTCCCCATAAAATATCCGGACGGACATTGTCGTCCAGATTATTTAAAGTAAATTCGTCGATCTGTTCGGATATAAATTTAGTCACTTTAGGTATCCTTAGAATCTGATTATTTACTTTCCACCTATTCCCTTTCTTTATAAGGGATGGAAAGGAGATAGTAGCAGCTACTGCTGAATGATCGGAAATAGGACCGGGTATAATATTCAAACCCAGCACTCCACCAAGAAGAGACCGGGAAAGAAATATGTAATCTAACCGAGATGAGGTCCCATGAACGGAGGAAGTGAAAGTGTACTCCCTAGATTCCGGGTGGAGAACCCTCCAAATATCAGCTAATCCCAATTGATTGAGCAAATCTTTCATTGCTCGGGAGGCCAGAGTGTAATATACATGTGGCCTAGCAGATCTATCCATCAAGGGATCCAGAATTAAATTGAAGTCTCCACCCAGAACCATCGGGAGACGGTTAAAAGGCAAAAGAGCCTTTAATAGGTCCACAAAAAAGTCCTGAGTATCCACGCTAGCCATATACCAAACCCAACAGGATTTCAGTATTTTGCAACTTCCTTTTACTAATACATATCTGCCTTCATGATCTTGGACCACTTGTATAGGGCTGAACGGATTGACCTATGTATTAATAACATAACCCCTCGGCTCTGTGTGTTGCCCTGAGATGCAAAGACCACCAATTTGTAACCTCCTCATGGCACCCGCCTCAACTGGAATTAGGTGCGTTTTGCAGAAACACAACTTTAGCCTTAACGGCTTTATATGTTTCAATATCTTATACTGCTTCTCCTTAAGCCATGCCCCTTGACATTCCAAGTCAGAAAATTGACAAATATATCAGTCCCTATTCGAACCTATAAAACCGAACTAGAATGGAAATTCTTGTTGCCTTGAGAACGGAAAAGCTAATATGACCAAACCCCTGTATTCAAGTGCCCATAGTGCCTCAAAATAAAAATAAAAACTCTCACCATAAACCCTCAAATAACATAGTCCTATATAACAATTCCCAAAAATCATAAAATCCACCCACCCCAACCCCCAAACAATTCCACATTTTCATGGTCCATGATCACAGGACACACAACTCATTCCCTATATCCCATCCCACCACTCCCGACCCGATGTAAAAACCCAGCCCCTAACATTGAGGGAACAGCTACAATATATCAATACAAACAGATTGGCTTTACCCGCACCAACCCCAAATTTCAAAACTTGAACGTTCCCCCTCAACCCCATACATGTATTAATAAACAAGAGAAAAGGTTGGGGGAGCAGTTATTTAAACGCTGAACGTTAGCCCTACGGCCTACACAATGTTATAGCATAACAGCATATGTGATCAGCAACAAAACACATGTCCTATAAGAAAAAGACCCCCCAAAGAAAACAACCTTCATTATAAATATCCAGAACTGATTAAATAAGAGACAGTTTGTTTTCCCAGAAAAATTGTAATATACAGTACACTGGCACTCCCTCATAACCAGTACCTTCCTTAAATGAAAGACCCCAATGTTCCAACCTAAAAAATAAAGATTAGAGGGGTCAAAAACCTAATCCAGAGACAGCCAGCCTGAGTAAAGTTGAAGTGCATTGTCATCCGCCCTGCAGTGCCATAAAAGGGCATAACGAGAAACATCCAGGGCGGTAACCCTCAAAAACCAATATTCCAGAAAACATATATGCATAAGAGGGTATATTACAATAGAAATTAAACATCTGGTCCCAAGAATAAAGTTCATAGTCTCCTAGAGTTGATCCCAGAAAGTCCTTCATCGCCTGTAAATTCAAGGAACCTTGAACAATGGGGAAGGCGCTATGCCTCAGTCGCCAGGTCCAGGGATTCAAATGATTTCCATTCGTCACAAATGTTGACCTGAAGTTTCGCAGGGTAGATCATTCAAAACTTAATCTCAGCAGCTATCAATTTCTTGACCAGAGGATGAAAGGCTGATCTTTTCTGCCTCACAGAAAACGGTAAATCCTGCACCACTCTGAATTTAACCCCTTCCCAATACAGCTGCTTGTTATCTCTGGCCTTGGCCATGAAAAGCTGACATTCCTGATAATTCAGGAATCAAAATATAAAAGTTCTAGGTGGCCCGTTGGGGGTGGGGAAGGCATAGGGCTCGATGCGCCCTTTCAATAACATAACATAAGTGGCTGGGCCCACACCAAATGGTGTGGGCCCAGCCACTTTTTCCACAAACTTCTGGGTAAATTTAACAGCGTCTGTGCCCTCAGCCTTTTCAGGTAGCCCAATGACTACCACGTTGTTACGGCAGCTTCTGCCTTCCAAATCCTCGATCTTTAACTCCAGTTTGTTAACTTTACGATTTAACATAACCAGCTCCGAGTCCATCTTCTCCCTGCACCCTTCCAATGATTTAATTCGAACTGCATTATCAGTGGCCTTACGGTTTAAATCCTCGAGTGCAGATGTAAGGCTTTTAATCTCGTTAGTTATATCCTTCAACATACCTTGAAATGGGCGAAATTCCTCCAGGAACCTGGCCAAAGTAAGAGGTTCCTCCATCAGGCAAGACTCCCCGGGGCTCTGGGCTGACTGCAAAGCCGAGGCCTTTGACTTCTTGGCGGCCTTTTCAGGAGTCGCCGGGGGCGTATGTTTGGGAGGCATTTTTTCTCCTTTCTGCCTCCATAAAACTAATCCCCCGATGATTTCGCACTGTTATAGTGCAGGAAAAACGTTCCGGTGATTCTGGCTGGGGAAAAATAAAGTAAATCGCGATCGGGAGAGCGGAGCTCGTGGAGAACACAGCCGCTACGTGCTCTGCATCACGTGACTCTGTTCGGGCTCTTCATATCAGACATTGCACATGGGGTGGTGAGCAAGATAAGTCTGTTCACTGACTACGCCAAAATCGGAGCAATGGTGAATGAAGAGGAGGGATGTAAGCATCTGCAGGGGGATCTAAGCAAGCTAGAGGAGTGGTCAGAGAGGTGGCTGCTGGGGTTCAGTGCAAAGAAGTGTAAGGTTATACACTTTGGGGTGAAGAACCCAAGGAGAGAGTATTGGTTCAGAGGGGTTAAGCTGGGGATTACTGAGGAGGAGAAGGACCTAGGGGTAATGATAACAGGGACCATGGACTACACTGCCCAGTGCAGGAGAGTGGCTGCAAAAGAGAAAAAATGCTGGGGGTGCATAGTGAGGGTTTTTTCATCCAGGCGAAGAGAGGTGATCTTGCCCCTCTAAAGGTCTCTGGTAAGGCCACACTTAGAGTATTGTGTGCAGTTTTGGAGGCCATACCTAAAGCGTGATATCAGGCTACTGGAGGGGGTGCAGAGGAGGGCAAAGAGATGATATGTGGAATGGAAGGGACAGACAGTGACAGCAGGCTGAGAGACCTGAATATGTACACCCTGGAGGATAGAAGGGACAGGGGTGACATGATAGAAACATTCAAGTATCTGAGGGGAATCAATAAGGATGGGGCAGATGGGGTCTTTAAGTTAAGGAGAGGGAGGGTCACCAGGGGACATGCACTAAGAATGGGGGGAGCTTTAGGAAGGAAATGAGGAGACACTATTTCACAGAGAAGGTGGTAGCAAAATGGATGACCCTACCATAATGGATGGTATTATGTTAATCTGTGAACAGTTTCAAAAGGGCATGGGACATGCAACAGGGGAGAGTGAGGGTGGGGAAGTTGGGAGGTGGCAGTGGGATGACAAATGGGGGGGGCAGCTGCAAACTAGGGTTGCTAGCTGCACACTTGAGCAGACTTAAATAGACCGGGTGGTCTGTTTCTGCTGGGATGTTCATATGTTCATATGTTCGTATGCAGCCTAGTCTCAAGCAGCTCAGCAGCAATAACTCCCAGTGTGCTATGTTGATAAACTACTGACCCAATGCTTATGTCAGTGTACTCTGCAGGGGACTGTGGGGCCAGCGGTATTGTCACAGCATAGTGGGACCTGCAAGTCAAAGGAGAATGCATAGCAAACTGTGACCCATCCTTCCAATGCATTTCTGTCCCAATCAAACTGCCCTGCTTGCTCCCTCCCCAACCACAAACTCACAATTTGCTGTACCATAAACAAACAAGCATTTGTCAATGCCGAATGTTTGCTTGCTGGCATTGGCATTGGTAGTGTAGAAGTTACAGAGCTGCATAATAGGAATGGCAGCGAAGTATTGAACTGAAGCCAACCCCACCACCACCCTTCAGAGAGTGACAGGCATTGGGGTGTGCCTTTGGGTCGTCAGGTATAATGACCAAGCCATTTCACCACACCCTACCCTGCAGACACTGACAAGTGTCACTGTGCCTATGGGGTCTTTGGCCCTTATGCGCACCCCATTCCATCAGGAAATACGGTGAGATGGGTGCGGTATAGGAGAATGGGGTGAAGTTTGGGCCTGGGGAGTCTGAGGCACACCTTGATGCCTCTCACTGGCTGCAGGGTGTGGTGGGGGTGGAATGGTACTAGAACCGCAAGTCACACCCCTGATGCCTGTCATTCTCTACAGGGTGGGGCGTCATGGTCGGAAACCCTAACGCCTCAGGCATTCGTTGGTATTTTCACTCCAAATTTTCAACATGTTTTTTTGTGACCCCCACCTCATGAACAGTGCCAATATCAGTTTGTTAGCCGAAAATTGCTTTTGCACAGCGACTACGGCATTTGGCACCACAGGTGCAAAAACACATTCCGAACAGGATGTGAAAAATGACAGTGGTACTGTTCATGGGGAGGTGTAAAAAATGGCAATGTTGAAAATCTGCTGTGAAAATCTTAAAATAACTGGTGAAGTCACGAGCGTGCATAGAAACTGTGCAGCGCACACCCGTAATGTAACTAGTTTGGGGATTTTTTTACAGCAGATTGTTAACACAGGCATTTTGGGACCTCCAATCATGAACAGTGTCAGTGCGATTTTCTTTATCTGTCCCGAACAATGATTTCCCATAGCGACCACGCATTTCTGCTCTGAAAGTGTGAAAACACATTTCGGCCATGTTGTGGAAAATGACAGCTGTAGTGTTCCTAAGGAGGTGTGGAAAAATGCCACTGGTGAAAATCTGGACTGAAAATATTACAAATTCATGAACTTACAAGGGTGCGTGGAAACTGCGCAATGTTCACTCATAACACAGTCATTTTATGAAGTTTTGTCACCAAATTTTCAACAAAGCCATTTTAAGACCTCTGCTCATGACCAGTATCACTGTGATTTTCTTAATCTGTCCCAAACATTGTTTTCACACACCGACTGTACCATTGTGCGCTACATGTGCAGAAACACATTTTGGGTGAGATGTGAAAAATGGTAGCTGTACTGCTCATAAGGAAGTGTGGTAAAATGGCACTGTTGAAAATCTGGTGTGCAAATATTACAAATTCTCAAACTTGCCAGCGTGCATAGGAACTGCTCAACATGCACTCCTAAAACAGTCATTTTTAGGAATTTTTTCACCAAATTTTCAACATAGCCATTTTAACACCTCTGCTCATGACCAGTGTCACTGTGATTTTCTTAATGTATCCCATACATTGATTTCGCACACCAGCTGCGCCATTGTGCGCTACATGAGCGGAAACACTTTGTGGGTGAGGTGTGAAAAATGACAGCTGTACTGATCATAGGGAGGTGTGGTAAAATGGCAATGTTGAAAATCTGGAGTGAAAATATTGAAAATTTGCGAACTTACGAGCATGTGTAGGAACTCTGCAACGCATGCTCGTAAAACAGTCATTCTTAGGAATTTTTTCACCAAATTTTCAAAATAGCAATTTTAAGACCTCTACTCATGAACAGTGTCACTGTGATTTTCTTAATGTGTCCCATACATTGATTTCGGACACCGACTGTGCCATTGTGTGCTACATGGGTGGAAACACGTTTTGGGTGAGATGTGAAAAATGACAGCTGTACTGCTCATAAGGAGGTGTGGTAAATTGGCAATGTTGAAAATCTGGAGTGAAAATATTGAAAATTCACAAACTTATGGCGTGCATAGGAACTGCACAATGCACACTTATTAAACAGTGTTTAGGAATTTTTCACCAAATTTTCAACATAGGCTTTTGAGCCCACCTTATGAACACTGGCGTGTCATTTCATTAATAGATCCCAAAAGGTGATTTCGTGCAGTGACTGCGAAATCACCCTTCTGGCCCGACTTAACGCCATGACAGTGCAAGAATTCATGAGGAGGGTCCTCAAAACCCATGTTGAAAATTTGAATTCAAAATTCTAAAATGCCTGAGATATGCAACAAAGTTGAAAAACCCTACTTATTCCATTATACAGCTTACCGGCATTTCCTCAGTTCGGGTCGGCTTTGAAGAGTGCAGACGGTTCCGGTCCACTGATGATAGTCACCAAGCTCCGGAGGTAAGTATGGGGTGAAGGGGGTGGGGGAGGCAGGGGGTGCAGTGGGTGGGTGCGGGTTGTGGGGGGGGAGACTGCGAGGGAAGGTTTTCTTTACAGGTTTTTAGGCGCGGGGACATTTCCCACGCTGGGGTGAGCTCCCAGCTTGGCAGCTGGAAAGGCTGTTTGGGAGGCTGGAGCTGACGGTGGATTGGGCACCCTCGTCGGCCATAACATGCTTTGCCATGCTGGGGTGGGCTCCCAGCATGGCACATGGGAAGCTTTTTTGGGGGAGGGCGTGCAGCCGTGGAGCAGATGGGGAATTGAGCACCTCCGTTGACTATGGCAGTTCTTGCCACACTGGGGTGGGCTCCCAGTGTGGCACCTGGACAGCTGTTTTGTGGTGGGAGGCGTGGAGCTGACTGGGGACTGAGCACCCCCGTCAGCCACACAGTGTGTGTGTGCAGGGGGAAGGAGCGCATCAGCAATATGCGTGCTTGCGTGTGTGTGTGGGGGGGAGTTCTGCTTACTGAAGTGGAGCTCTCCCTTTCAACTGTATGCCACTGCATTTTCCTGCTGTCATAGACAGCTGCAGCAGTGATTGGCGCACTGCGACCATGCCTGCAAACACACTGACTGAATTGGAAGAGGTTGACACACCTCTAGAAAACTCGTATGATGGCACTATGTTTCTTGCACATGCGTGCAAGCAAACATAAAAAGGAGCTGAGAGGACTCCATGGGGCTTCAGTAGGACAGGGAATGTGTCTTAGTGTGTTGGGATTCTGTTTCTCATTTTCATGGTGTCTCTAGATTGGAAGGGAGGGAGTGGTTAGGCTCTATCCAAAAATAAATTAATACAGTTTGAACCCCCCGAAAACAGTGACAGATCTGGTGCCAATTCCATCCCATCAGAGAATAATATTAAAAACACTGTGAGCCCCCTAACAACAACATTGATGTGTCTGTTGCATATCCCAGCTAATCAAAGAGTAAATTAAAAAAGTGCAACCGTCAAACAGCAATTAATGAGTCTGGTGCTGATCAAGCAACCCAGACCACTCTGATTGCCTTTATTATTTTAGTTACATGTGTATGACAGAATGAGATCTGTCAGTAAGTAATGTATATATTGTTTTTTTAATATGAAAAAACATTCACAGTTTGTGTTTTTTGTGCTGTTTTTCTTGTTCATTTTCTGTAGCTACTTTGTGGTAATTCCCCAATTGATGCTGTTTTTGGTCAGTCCACAATATTGTTTTCAAAATTTTTTATTTTGTTTGATAGGGTTGTACTTGGTTGTTTTTTGTCCATCTTTCATACATGTTACCTGTCACAAATAGCAGATTTGAATGGTCTCACCAGTAAAATGACATAGAAACATAAAAATTGACAGAAGATAAAGACCACTAGGCCCATGCAATCTGCCCATTTTCTCAACTTGCTTCAAAAACTACAGCCCTTACTTGATCTCCATCTTTGTTCTCTTTCCTTTTGCTAGGGTTCCCTATGCCTATACATTTTTCCGCCATACAGCACAAGTCGTGGAATGGCAAATGTCAGTTCATAACTGAATTGTTGCAAAAGGCTTCAGGAAATGTTAATAAATATTGCACTGGAAGTTGTTCTCTACATTGATAGCTTTTAAATAGGGCGCAAGTACTCCCTTTATATGATCTTTTTATGATTAATGTCATTGAAGACATGACTAGGCTGCATTTATAAAGTGAGAGTTTTTCTCTGACTGCTGATTTTGTTTATGTACAAAAGTGTGAATTTTGTGTGCTGTGGTAGTAAACTGCTGACCAAAAGCCCATGTCATTGTACTCTGCAGGGGACCACAGGGTCAGCAGTATTGTAACATTATAGTTGGTCCCTCCAAATGTTAAATATCATATGCAGTGGTTTTCAAAGATAAAAAGGCAGCACCACTTATTAAACATTGCTATAGAAACTATGTATGTCCCAGGTTTTGTAACAAAAGTCAACAAATTCATACTTTTTGTTGCTTTTTTTGTTGTGGTCCATTTCTCCAGGATTGTTGGATGCTGACTTCAGCATGCCTTCAGGTTGCTGATGTCGTTTAGGTTGTTACTTTACTGTGCCTATTAGGAAGTTGTTTTGCTACTAATATTGTAAGGTTGATAACGTTACTGCTGTTGGTCAGTGTCTGCCTTATAATACATTAGATTTAATAGGAACATTATCTGTGTTAAATCCTACTTGGAACGAATGTGTTAGCCCTGTAAAAAGGTAATTTTAATGTGGATTAAAGAATATTTGAGCCTGAATGTAAGTCAACAAAACCTGTCGGGGAGAAAACACTGGGCTGGATAGTGCACTTAGTAAGGTTTCAGAACAGCATTACTTCTCCCACCCCCACTTGCAAGGAGATGGGCTAATTGTTTTATTGCAACCCTGGGAAATCACCTCTATTGCATGTGACGTGTGCATGACCACGGCAGTCTCTAACAGGACTATAGGACGCGTGCCTTTCACCACAACAGAAAGCTATAGAGTCTGTAAACTTTACGTCAATGTGCTACTCACCCTGACTTCTGCATTGACTAAATTAATGTAATCTGTTAAAGGAAAACTCCATGTTAAAATCAGAAAAAGATATGTAGTAGTCTTTTTTTCTGTGTTCTAACCAGTTCCCAGCACTTTCTTTTCCTGTGGCTGTGAGAGATGTTTTTTCTAACTTTCTCTAACTGTCTTATTGCTCTAGGAAGTTGCCATTCTGGTTTCTTTTATGGCCTCTCGTCTTCCCAGAGTGCCCTTTGGTGTGATGTCTAATTGCCCCTGCTGGAAGCCAGTGTCTTGTTACATGGTCTATCACAGCTCAGCCACAGAGAAAATACTTCTTCCAGAGAAGACAAACTGCTAGATTTTGGGTGAGTGTAATCATTATTATTTTTTGATATCAGTACCTTGTCCTGCTATGCTCTGCTGTGTGTGTGTGTGTGTGTGTGTGTGTGTGTGTGTGTATGCATGTGTGTGAATCATGTCACTGTTTACTCTATTCCTCTCAGTCACTTTCAGTTTTTGCACCAGTACTAAGTAGCAAAAATTGAACATCACCTTACAGGTTGTAACATAGCAGGACAAGGTACTAATATCAAAAAATAATAATGATTACACTCACCCAAAATGTAGCAATGTGACTTCTTCTCTGAAAGAAGTATTATCTTTGTGGCTGAACTGTGACAGACCCTGCTAAATCTAGGGGCATAGCTACATCACTGTCACATGAACCAGGGTGCATTGTAGGAGAAAGAAAGCCAATAAACCTATTTGTGATGGAGATCCCCAGGGGTCGTAAAACTACCATACAGCTAGCTGGCTAATTTAGGAAAAACTCCTAACAGCAGAGAGAGGGAAGGACACACTAGGACTTAACATACATATCAAAACAGTCTACATAATGTATGTTTTTGCACATTCTGGGTGGACTTCTCCTTTAATGCGTATTACTGGCATTGAACATGACAAAACCACAAACAGCTTTCTGTTTCTTGCAACAGACACAGTGCAAGAAAAAAAAAGAGAATATTTACAGACTTTAGCATGTGACAATCTTCCTAGCTTATTTATGCTGTAGATGAAAGAAAGTAACACCCTAAAGGGCATCACCAGGGTGGAGTCATGTTAATTACCACAGGGAACAGAAATTCTCGGCTTCTAGCAGTGGTGCTGAAGCAGACCACACCACACCACACCGCAACACACGATAAATGGCTACAAATGGTAATAAATAGTAGATTTTCACATAAAACACCATGCAGACACTGTTTTTATAACAATATTTAATGAATAATGTTTGACAGTTCAATTTATAAATTTCATCACACATGATCTTAAAGAAAAATCTCAGCAAACTAGGATCTCTAATGCATTTCTGACCTAAACAAACTGCCTTACTCTCTCCCCAACCACAAACTGACAATTTGCTGGGCTGTAAACAAACAACAAAATTCACCCACCTCCTTCTGCAGCTCCCTCCAATCTGGATCCCAATCAAGCACAACTGTAGCAAAGATCACAGTCCCCTTGTCTCCCTCTGCAGCTCCCTTGCAAAACCTTCTTGGACTGAACCCTGTCTGAGAATATTTGTTTTCAGTCCTTGTCTTGTCTGGAGACCTAACTATTTTAATATTATGGGAAGATAACTTGATTTTTTATACGTTCAAGGATATTTCTCAAATTTAGAGCAAAAAGGCGGCGACTGTTGAAAAGCAACTGGAGCCACGACAAATAACACAGGCTATCAACAAAGAAGCAGGGCATCACAGAAAAAGTGTTAAAAAAAGACCTATAAGCTAGGTCTCAATACAAATATTTTATTACAAAGTTTAAAACAGCAGACACTCCTGCCTCGTACAGATGTACGTTTCATGTCAACAGACAAAGACATTGACAATGCATCTGTTGACGTGAAATGTACGTCTGTATATGAGGCAGGTGTGTCTGCTGTTTTAAACTTTGTAATAAAATATTTTTATCAAGACCTAGCTTACAGGCCTTTTTTGATCACTTGTTCTGTGATGCCCAACTTCTTTGTTGATATTTCTCAAATTCTTCTACATTATATCTTTCTTATTTGGTCATATATTAGTAAAACACTGTAGGTACTGGACATTTTCCTTCATATTGTGGAGATGAGAGTTGTTGGATACCTAAGTCACAATAGTTAACACAGTAGACACCACTGATAGTGCGGGTGGGGGTAGAGATGAAGAAAGGAATAATGTGATGTTGACAAAAATTGTGAGCAGATCTGAGGAACTCAGTACATCCTACCTGCACCCCTTCACAGCACTCCATAACCAGCATTGATGTCTAGGGGTAAAAAAAAAGTAATTGGGAATATATTTTAGTTAAGCATCAGCATGGCAGTGAAGCACAAATTGGAGAAATGTCTTCCATTGTCGTTTGTCTTAGTTTGCTGTCTGTCTGTGGCCTTCCACACTGACTCCAGAAACTAGGACAAACTGCTTTATATTATTCTTTGTGTTATTATTAGTACAGGTCAGGGAGATATAGAGCTGAGAGAGCTCTAGGGAGATCCAGTTGGACAGGGGTTCTGTCTCAGTGTGCTGAGATTCTTTTTCATTTGTTTGATTGTCTGTCTGGTTTGGGAGGGAGGGATCAGTTAGGGACAGTCCAAAAATAAATTATTATAGTTTGAGCCCCCTAAAACAGTGACTGGTCTGGTGCCCATCCTAGCCATTCAAAGAGTAGTATATAAAAAAAACGGTGAGCTCCCTAACAACAACATTGATACATCTGTTGAATATCCCTATCAATCAAAGAATAAATTAAAAAAGTACAACTCTCAGACAATATTAATGAGTCTGGTGTCAGTCAAGTGAACTAGATTACCTTGTTTGTCTATATTGTTTTTGATGTGTATGAATAAATGAGGTCTGTCAGGAAGTAATGTGTGTATTGCTGTTCTTTAATATAAAAACACATTTACAGTTTGTATTTTTTTGAGTTGCCTTTGTTCTCCATTTTCTATAACCCCCTTTCTTTGTGGTATTTCCCTGTTGGTACTGTTTATTGTCAGTCCACAATGTTGTTTTTTTTATTTTGTTTGATAGGGTTGTACTTGATTGTTTTTTTTTTTCACCACCCTTCATGCATATGTTACCTGCTACAAATAGCAGGTTTGAATGGTCTCACCAGTGAAATTACATGCTCCTGACACCACATTTGTCTGTCATATGGCACAAGTAGTGGAATGGCAAATGTCAGTTCATAACTGAATTATAATGTACAGTATGGTAAGTGCCTATTAACCACCATAATCAGCAGTCACACAGCTTTGTTATGCACTGTTTAGAATTTTAAAAGTTGTTAACCACACTTCGGAACTTCCAAACAATGGCATAAGAAAAAAGAATGCACCAGAGTTCCATAATTCTCACACATAGAATGCAAACAGTGTTTTTTGACCCTACACTATAAAAGATGATGGCTGGGGATCGGGTGACAACCATGCTGAAATCACCTCTAGTGGTTTCTAGGGCTACAGTAAACCTCTTGAGCTACACTCCTGAGGTTTACCATGTTGCCCTAGCAACCACTGAGGTGATTACAGCGTGGTTATCACCTGATCCCCAGCCATTATCCTCTATATTGCTAATGACCTCAGGAAAGTTTGATAGACAAACATAGCATTTGTAATTGTTTTCTGCATTGATAGCCTCTAAGTGCCCTACTCTGACATAATTTAAAAACAACCTAAAATCCTACCTCCTCTGTAAACTCCAATGCAGTTGCCCCAACCTACATTCTCTGCACTGGCCTATGCTATCCATTCTCCTCTAACACCTAATGGTAAGCTTCATAAAAGAGCCTCTACATGTTAATTTCAGCTGTATAACAGGCTAATTTCAGTTGCATGGATCCACAATGTTCCTTTGTTACTTAAGTTTGCTCTGTTCATCTTCATAAAAATGTCACATCTCAAGTCTGTTTTGTACCATACTATGATTCTGGTCATTATCCTTGTACTTCTCAATATGTATACTTTTTCTACTCCAAAATATTCTATCCCCACCCCAACCCCCGCCCATATGCACTTTATTCCTGTCTATTCACTGCTGGTATATTTTTTACTTCAAAATGTTTTGTATGCACTATTATTTTTTGACTATATGTTGCTTCACCATTTGTGTCACTGGACCCTTGTGAAAACAGGCAATTTTTCAAGAAGGAAAGCAAGAAAGAAAGAAAGGGGCATACAGTACTCCCTACATATTATCTGTATTATGGCTAATTTCATTCAAGATGTGACTAGACAGCATTTGTAATGTGAAAGTTTTTCTCTGGGCTATTAATTTTATTCATATACAAAATGTGAGTTTTTTTTGCAATGAAATAAACTATGACTGAGTCACTATGGATCTGTAATTATGTTTTTAATTATACATGGTGTACTGTATGATTTAAACCTTGATGTACAGTGCGTACTGTATAGTATGATGATGTGTGGGTTGGCCGTGTTTGGGAGGAAATGAATTACGTTGACAGGTCAGTGCGACTAGAAATGTTAGGTAGTCTGATCTGCTGTGAAAGTTCTATGGGCTGAGGTACCTGTGTGTTTTGCAGTGTACTGTCTGTCACATTTTGCACTTAATATGCCTAAACAATAAATAAAATGCCTTCGCAAATTACAGTATATCCTTGAGTGCACTTCCTTTTTTATAGCTGTGGGTGGAGCCTGCAGCCATTTTGCTTTTGTTGCTCCCAAAATGGCCAACTGTGGCAGGCTCCCATTGGACTTTTGGAAACATCCTTCCAAAAGTCCAACAGAGCTCGGAATACTCTGCCATGGTTGATCACTATGGAGTAACAGCCGCATTATTTCAGCTGTTACTTCTGCATTCTGGGACAGGAAATGCACATGCACAGTTCTGCCAGTGCCACCATCTTAGGAATGGCAGAATGCCATTCAACACAACTATGCATGCACTAGTGCCATACATGTGTAGTTGTGTGGAAGCTGCCATCTTGGAGATGGCACTCAGTGACACTCATTCTCTGGAGCTTTACAAGCTTGCTATAGCCATATTGGCTCTGGCTAGAATTTGTTCTTGTCTTGTCCCAAGGTGTTGGAGGCAGTATAGCGCAGTGGTCTAAGGCTCTGAGCTGCAAATCTGGTGACATCCAGCAGACCAGACCTGGGTTTGAATCCCACAGCTTCCACTTGCACACTGTGTGACCCTAAGCAAGTCATTTAACCTCCTTGTGCTCCCAGGTCGCTCCTGTAAAAAAGCTTTCAGCTTAGTGTGCTATACCTGGTTAAACAAGTAAATAAAAAAATATATATATTTATACCTCTGGGCAACAGCACTGTAGACTGGGAGATACTTTGGTGTGCCCCTGTAATACAGTTCTTAACACAGTTGTGATTGTGACAGTTGTGATGTGTAAAATGTCAAGTGTCATGAACTTGGTAAGGTGACCTCTGTACACATCGTCAGCAGATATGATTCCAGCCCTTGTTTCATAAAAAAGTCTAAACATGGGCACCTGAAGATTTGGCTTTTCAGTTTTGATCAATGCAGAATTAGGATTAAATAAAATGATGACAGTAAAAAAAAACAGGCAATAAAAATAATAACTTGATTTCTCACTGTTGGAAATGTTTCCCATTATATTAAAAATTACACACAAAATACATTCTATTTATCACTTATAATTTCAGATGATGATAACACAATAGCACAGAGAACATTTTATGTTAGAGAATGTTTTTTGTGTTGTGATGAGAGATGCTAGTGTCATAAATAAAATGATTTGTACCGGAATCCTTCTCAACAGTTTCAATATACTGTACAATATAAGGTGCATGTCAGCTGTAAGTAACAGTAAATGTTGACTGCAAAATCAGAATCTGCCTAAACTTTGTTATATTTTCCCATGAAACAGTGTGTGTGAATGGAGCAGAAAGAGCAAGTAAAATACATATTTTTAAAAATAAATAAAGAATGGGGAATAAAACTGTAAATGAAACATAATGTACAATACATGCTATTTTTCATTGTTTCTAAGAGTGATTATCCCTTCTGAATAATTTGGGTTAAAGGAAGAGGAGATGAAATATGCATGATTCAACAATCCCTACATTTGACCACCATTCTTGTTACTGCATGTCTTTTCCATAATGTTATTATCCACGGGCTGTCCGTCTGGCATTGGGGAAGCTAGGTGTGGGGTAAGGGGCCACATTGGGATGGGGAATGTGTCCATGTTTGCTTGGATTTCTTTTATATTTACTCATGGGTTCTCTGTTTAGGGAGTGTAAGTCTTGTGGGGGTAAGAGGCCACAGCAGAATAGCGGGATGGGTCCCAGTTTGCTGATATATTATTTTGTTATACACTGGCTCTCTAGTCGAGGAGCAGAGAGCTGGGCAGGAGTCAGAAGCCCAGTGGGATGGGGCATGGGGTCCCAGTTTGCTAGAATGTTTTTAGTTATACAGTACATGGGGCTCTCCATTTGGGAATGAGGGAGCTGAGTGGGGGGGGGACCACAGTGGAATAAGAGGATGGGTCCCTGTTTGCTGAGATTTTTTTAATTAGTGCACTTAAGACACATGGGCTCTCCAGTTTGGGACAGAGGAGCTAGGCAGGAGTAAGGGGCAGCAGAGGGATAGAGAATTTGTTTTATTATACATGGGGCTCTCTGGTTTGAGAGGGCTGGGTGGAAGACAGGAGTTGCAGTGGAATGAGTGGATGGGTCCCAGATTGCTGAGATTTTTTATTATACAAAATGCGTACTGGCCCATGTTCTAGGCTGGTTGAAAGGTGTAACCATAGTGATCCTGATGAAGGATTACTTAATGATAGCAAAACTATATGTAGCAATGATTTGTTGAGAGTTGTAACTGAGATATTACAAAGGTCTCCTTTTAGTGAGGTCCCCAAGACACCAAGACAAAAACAAGTATGTAGGTTGAAAATAAAAGTACACTAAATCATAGAATCAGAGAAATTTGTCTGCAGAAAAGGATCCCGTTTGCCCATCTAGTCTGCCCCTTTTCCCTCACTATAGGTAGCACTGATTCTACCACCCTACACCTCTCTATTGTGTCCTCTCCCCCCCCATAGGTTCCCATCCTCTTTTTTCCATCTGGGTATACATCCCTCCCTCTCTTGTTTAAACCCATGTAGTTATCTTCTGCCATCTTGAATCCCCCAACTGTTGATGCCTCAACCACCCACTCTGCTAACCCATTCCGGGGTCCCACCACTCTTTCCATGAAATAGTGCCCTCTTTTATTACCTCTGAATTGACTGCCCTCCAGCTTCAAGCTGTGCCCCCTTAATTGTTGTGTAAATGCACAGAGTATTGTACTGAACAGCACAAATTTTTGTACAGTATGTTAAATCTACCTTCCTCCCTCTTCAGCTCTCTCACAGTGGATCTAAGTACCAGAGAGACCCCCAACTGAAAATGTACTTGGAAATTATCCTCCACATCCTTCTGCAGCTCCCTCCCATCTGTTGAATACAACTGTAAAAGAGATTACATTCCCCTCACCTCCCTCAAGAGCTCCCTCCCAAACAATTCTGGAATGGGACCTTTACTGGGAATTAATTAAGAAAAACATTTTGCAGAGCCTTGCTGTATAAAATAAAAAATAACAACTGCCGCCTAGTCCCAAGCAGCTCAGCCATAGTAACTTGCAGTATGGTGCGGTGGTAAAGTGCTGACCCAATGCCCATGTCACTGTACTCTACAGAGGACCATGGAGTCAACATTATTGTCACAACATTGGGGGGGACCCTGCAAATGTTAAGTAAGTAAAATTGTATTTATAAAGGTCTATAACCAGAGACTCTAGGTGCTGTACAGAGATAAACAATGTACAATAAAAAATACAACAATCCAAAATAAGATAAAGTAAAATAAAAATGTAACAGACAAACCATTTTTACCATGAACTAATTACAACTTAGTATCACTGAGGAATATTTAGCAGTTCTCTAATCTAAAGAAAATGCCTCCTTAAATAGGTTAGACTTTGGACCCCTATTAAAGGCTTCCAATGAGAGGACCTCTCTAAAAGACCTTGGCAGCAAGTTCCACAGTGTTGGACCGGTGACATAAAATGCTTGCTTGCCAGATGTTTTCACATGGACCCTGGGAACTGCCAAGAGGCCCTCTTCAAAGAAATGAAGAGGACGGGGTGCTGGTAAGGAGACAGTAGGTCCCACAATTATCAAGGCCCCTGTCCTTGTAGGGCTTGTAAGTCAGCAAGCTGACCTTGAAAGCAATCCACCACCTTACCAGGAGCCAGTGAAGGCCCCATTAGACTGATATTATATGGCAGGACCTAGGAATCCTCCACAACAGCCTGGATGCTGCATTCTGCATTAGCTGCAGGTGATGCAGGGTGCCTTCTCTTAGCCCCAGGTACAAGGCATTGCTGTAATCTAGCCTGGCTATCACAAAGGCATGTATTAGTGAGGGCAGATCATCAGGAGAGATAAAAGGTTTAATTCAGGTGATATTCCTTAAGAGGTAAAAATCACTTTGGACAACAGCTGACACCTAAGTCTCTAGTGTCAGATCATTGTCAATGATAATGCCCAAATTGTTCAGCTTCACTGAGATGGTCAGCTGAGAGTTATTGAGTGTTAAGCCAGAGTTCTCCCTGACCTGCCCAGTGGTCTGCCAATGACCAGGCTCAATTACTAACACCGCTGTCTAATCTGGATTGAGCATTAGCCAATTGGAGCACATTCAGCCCTGGACCTTGGCCAGGGAAGGATTAAATACAAAGACCATGCACTGTTGTCCGGGCACAAAAGACATGTGCAGATGGGTGTCATCTGCATTGCAGGCTCACTCCCTGACTGTATATATGGTGGCTGGCCCAGGAGGTGTGAGTAGGGCTGTGCCAGTCACTGTATGCATCTGCAGCACCACCACTGTAGATATGGTGACTGGGGGGCTACCCAGTGCAACAGGGGGACCACTGAATGCCAGGGAGGGGTTATGTTTATTTTGGAGCTGGGACTGGAGTGGGGGAGGCACCACTAGCACCAGGGATAATATTAGTGAAGTCTGGGATGGGATCGGGGAGATCACCAGTACCAGGTATGATATACATGATGCTGGGGATGGGATTGGAGGGAGGGAGTACCACTAACACTAGAAATAATATGCATGATGCCAGTGATGAGATCAGAGGGAAGGGAGCTACCACTAACACCAGGGATCTGTTTCTTGTACAGAACAGGCCAGTGATTGGCAGAGGGGACCACTAGCAACAGGGATCCCTTTTTTGAAAGAATAGGCCAGTAATCAGCAGGGGGATACCACTAGCACCAGTGATCCATTTCTTTTACTGAAGAGGGCCAGCAATCAGCATGGGGGACCACTAGCACCAGGGATCTGTATACATGGCTGAGACCAGGCAATGGGGGGCTGGCACTGCATTAATCTGCCTCACTACCCATGCAAATGCAGACAAATGGTACCTAAATTGTACAGCACCATCCATTACGGCAGCAAACTTTAGGAGCCTTGTTGGACCAGTGCTAAGTGGCTTGGTATTGGGATAACATGGTCCTATATTCAGTTGAATACAGCCGGTGTATTATTCCACTGAATATAGCATCTTTGGGCACCCAGGCAATTTTTGCACTGTGTTTTGCATATATTTGAATATCAGACCCCATGTGTTCATTTTCCAGTAACATATATATATATATATATATATATATATACACACACACTATGTGAAAGCTTTCTTAATGCATCATTTAGGGTTAAAACACAAAAAGTCAGGAAATGAGACCTTTAGGGTTGCCCCTCCCCCCTCGTGGATACGCCCATCATCCCAAGATTAACAGCTGACGGGATGTGTCATTTGGGTCATGAGGCCTAAATGTCACCCCATTCTTCTTTACTGTGGCTTGTCAATATGATTACACATGGAATGGGGTGACATTTAGGCCTCACAACCCCAATGACACACACCATCAGCGGTCAATCTCGGGTTGATGGGCAGGTCCTGTGAGGGAGAAGGCAACCTAAATGTCTTATTTCCTGAATTTATATGTTTAACTTAAATGATCTGTACACAGTTTTTGCATAGAGCGTATATACATATATATATATATGTAATAGATATACCACTCTAGGGTGTGCGGTGGCGCTCTGATATCTGCGCATTGGTGTGCATTCAACCACTCAAGGCATGCATATATCAGGCGCGACTGCACCCCTAAATGGCTATATCTATCTTATAAATAACACACATGTTTTGGGGTGGGTGGAAAAATAATCCCTCTCTCTAGCTGCTAAATGATATGCTGGCAGAGTTCAAAGTAAGTCCTTCTGTGTTTAAAAAAAGATGAAAAGTGTGTACCTCCTGTTAGGTTGTGTTAGGTTTGAGTAAGAGAAGCTGCAGATGATAGTGGAGCACGTTCACTTTTCTTTGATGAACTATAGCATGACCGAGCAGTGCGCATTGCAGGAAGTGACAACCTGTTGCGAGTTCTGTGTTTAAAAAAGATGAAAAGTGTGTCCCTCTTGTTAGGGTCTGTTAGTTTGAGTAAGAGAAGCTGCAGACTCTATGCAGAAGGGAGCAAGGACACTGAGTGAGTGAGTCGGCAGCTTTAGGAAGGAAGTCGGAAGCCAGAGCGAGTGATGAACTATAGCGTGACCGGGCGGTGCACATTGTGGGAAGTGACAACCTGTTAGGAGTTCAAAGTAAGTTCTTCTGTGTTTAAAAAGATAAAAGTGTGTCCCTCCTGTTGGGTTCTGTTAGTTTGAGTAAGAGAAGCTGCAGACTCTATGCAGAAGGAGGCGAGGACACAGTGAGTGAGTCAGCAGCTTTAGGAAGGTAGTCGGAAGCCAGGCGAGTGTTGTCATAGCAACACTTGCTCTGGCTTCTGTCCTTCCTAAAGCTACCAGTCTCGGCGTGTCATCAGCTCCCTTGTGTATAGAGTCTGCAGCTTCTCTTAGTCAAACAACACAAGTCTAACAGGAGGGACACACTTTTATCTTTTAAACACAAAAGGACTTACTTTGAACTCCTAACAGGTTGTCACTTCCTGCAATGTGCACCGCTTGGTCACGCTATAGTTCAGCAAGGAAAAGTGAAAGTGCTGCACGATCGGACAACTCTCCCTAGAAACGGAGAATTTTTTAACAGAAAGTAAGAGTAGAAACTAAGAGAAATGTAGTTTGTCTTGTTTTTTTCTACACAGATAGGTTTCTGTTAAACACCTGCCATTATATTTGTTTGTAGACTTTAGACTGCTTGGTGACACAGTGTGCAGTAATAAAAGTTAGTGGCTCTGCAGTAAGAGTGTGAAAATGGCAAGCAGAATTTTATTTTTAGATCATATTTTATTTAAAAATGAATGGCGCAATCAAGCACATCAGGTTGTACAGTGTGGGACTACTAGTGGTATATTTAGTTATGCCTGTGAATGCCAGGTGTGTGTGTGTGCGTGTGTGTGTGTGTGTGTGTGTATGTGTGTGTGTGGCTGCCTAACTGCATTAGGTGTGGAGTGATCTCACTGCTGGTGAGAAGGTTTTGAGGGCTGGAAAGTAGTTCAGGTGTGCGGTCATTGGGAAATAATGCACGATCATGTGACTTGTTCTGTCCAATTGTATAAGTGGGATTTCGATGATTCTACCACCCCATTTTATAAATATATATATATATATATATACACTGTGGATATATATAGGAAATACATGATGGTCAGGAGTGAGATATGGAAAATATTCTCATTCCTACAGCTCAGTATGGCACAAGTGAGAATGCACAGCTCACTCTGCAGGACTGAGAATACTTTCCATATCCCACAATCTGCACATCATGTGTGCAATTGATACAAGGGGTGTGAGGTTTACAAATATTTTTTATGTGTTCTTTTTCTGTTTCTGTGTGTTTTCTGCTCATTCTGTGTGTGGTCTGAGTTTTTCTGAATGGACTGGAAGTCTGAGAAACACAATGGCAAACAGGTGAGTGTCTTTTCAATGCTAAGTGAATAAATTGCAGGTAGCACTGAGAAATACAGACTGATTTGTGAAGGAATTCCATTTAGAATGCAGGCTGTTTTGAAGCTGAGATCAGCACAGTAATGGGCTGGGAGTCTCAGAAACACTATGGGATACAGGTAAGTATCTTTTGCAATGCTAATTGAGTATGTCACAAGCTTCAGTAAGAAAGAGAAACTGCTGTGGGTAGCACTGAGAAAGAGAAACTGCTTAGTAAAGAAGTTCCATTTAGAATGCAGGCTGTTTTGAAACTGAGATCAGCACATTAATGGAATAGGAGTCTCAAAAAAAAAATAGGGGGCACAGTTGAGTGTCTTTTTGCAATACTAACTGAGCAAATTGCAGGCTTCTGTGAGAAAGAGGAATTGTTTTCTGAAACAGGTTAATTTAGAATGCAGGCTTTAGCGAATGAGTGGTGACCTCAGCAGAGTATGGATAAATGGAATAGATCTCACTCCACTGATGTTTTCAGCACTTATCTCTCTACAGTGAGAATATCTCCATTTATTCCACTGGGGAATAGGTCTCACCCCCTTGTATAAATGTATATAAGTTTAAGTTTAATGATCGACTTTGTTGTTATTAGTAATCAAAGTTATTACAAGAAGATAATAGTAAAAAACATACATCATGATAACAGAATAATATATAACATGCAAAAAATATATTAATTTGACACTAAATGCATTATCTATTGTAATTGTTCCTAGAACTAAAATAAATTTATGAAAAATAAATTTTGCAGAATGTCTATCATCTGAGGACTGACATCAATGGTTATACTAGTACAAATTCTCAGTTTATCTTCATAGAGGAGTATAGAGAGAGAATAAAGTGAATTCAAAGAGAAAAAAAATAGTCTGTGTCAACATTAAGCTGTATTAAAATGTGCCCTGTAATACTTTTTCTTTATTTTGGTGACTGAGGAGAAGAATTTAGATACCATCAGGGCATCTTCCATGCATCTTGGATATAATAAGATAAATACCAAATCGTAATCTGTTTTTATATAGAGAATCAATATATTTTTAAGTAGATCATCTCTAGGTTTAGAATATATGGTACATGTCTTAATTATATGGTTTAAAGATTCATTTTGACCAAGGGGTCTTCTACATTGTATAGTTACTGTATTAATAGCTGCATCATTAGGAAGTCCCCTTGTTAAAGTAAATGAACCTAGAATTAATCAGTTAAAATAGTGCCCATGTAATCAGTTTTCTGTCCAGTGGTTGTAAAGGGAAAGTTAAATAATCTTCCAAACAATGGTCGATTTTATTATTTCTGAAACATTTATTAGATTTCTGTCCTTTTATTTTGATCATATCCTGGAAACTTGAATGATCAGGTAATTTTTTCTTTATCAAAGTTTTAAAACACACAGAGATACTTATGCTCTTTTTGTAATCATTCCACAAATGTATCATATTTAGTTCCGTTAAGTTAGTTTCTAGGGCTTTTAACCAATTGGATAAACAGCTATCATTTGACCTCTTATTTTTTTTCTTTCATGCACTTATGGGGAAGGGTATTATGCTTATTATCTATTAATCTTAGCCAATAGACCAATAATTGCATCTCAGCCAGAGTACCCATTGACATTTTCCCATGTTCAGCGCTAACCATTCTGTTAGATGTACAGCAAGGAACTCCCAATAGAGCCTTTTAATAATATAGTGATGCCATGTCAATATCCTTTGTTATATACAAGCCCAGACTTCTGCTCTATATGTGGTGATTAGATTCATGTTTGCATCACCAGCAATAAGAGCTGGGAGAATATTATTACCTCCATACTTTATATTGAACTTTAGAAATCCTTTAGTAATAATTTTTGCTTTCAGGTATTGATCTTTTTGGTGGGAGGCCCAATTAAATGCATTTGTCAACTTAACCCCCAGGTATTGACAGCTATTCACTTTTTCTATTTTCCTGCCTCTCAATGTCAATTTAAATTGGACAGCTCTCCTACTATGGTTACTAAAAATAATTATTTTAGTTTTTTTTAATTTATAGAAAGTTCTAAAGTATCACGTTTATTCTGAAAAAATGGCTGTTTTTTGGTTTTGAAGACCATTTGTGATAAAGCAAATAATACCAAATCGTCAGCATAAGCTAACACATGTAAAGGAGGATTATTTATTTTTAGGGGAATCTAACTTTTCTTCATTGCCAAAAACAAGTGACTCATTTTCAAAGATATTAAACAACAAGTGGGCTAATAGGCATCCTTGTTTAACTCCTTTCTGAGTCGTAAAATATTCTGTGAAGTTACCCTTATTATCATACCTAACAGGTCGACAGTGAATGAGATAAATCATAATTAGGAATGTATTGTCCAACTTTAGGGAATGTAAAATTAGCCATAATTTATATATATTTAAAGAATCAAATGCTAATGAGAAATCAATGAAAATTGCATATAGTTTCATTTTCCTCCATTTAACATATATCTCAATTAGGTGTGAGAAAACAAATACATTGTCAATTGTGGAGAAACCTTTCTGGAAGCCTGCCTGAGTTGAAGAGGTTATAAAGTTGGTTTCGGCTCAGTTTATTAGTCTGTCAAGTAATAATCTAGAAAATATTTTTGGTATTGTATTTAAGAGACTTATTGGATGATAATTATGAGGATCGTAGACTGAGCCTTTTTTATGCACTGGTACAATAACAGTTTTAACCCAGGATGAAGGAACATATTTAAATTCAATACACAGATTGAAGTAATGAGTGAATAAGGGTATCCAAAAGGACTTATATTCCTTATATACTTTGGCTGGGATACCATCCTCTTTGGCTGCTTTATTATTTTTAAGCTCTAATATAGCCTGTTCTACTTCAATTTCAGTAAAGGTAAATGATTTACTTGAAGTTAAATATAGCCTGTTTATTAACAGACAGTCCAAATTATCCAGTTCAATTCTAGAGAATATTTGCTTAAAATGTGTTATACAGTTCTCTTTTGGGATATAAGTTGACAGTGTAGGTTTATATTCCTTAACTCCCTGCTTTACCAATTTCCAAAAGGAGTGCATGCCATTATTTTGTATTACACTATGCATTTCAGTCCATAATTTTTTTTGATAAAATGATTGTTTATGCTTTAACCACTTATTGTATTGTCTCCTAACTTTATTTAGGTATTGAAAATTTAATCTTGTGGTTTCTGATTTGGTCTATCTTATGAGTTTATTTAATTTAGATTTTGCATCTCTGCATTCATTATCAAACCAATTAGGATTTGGCAAATTATTACATGTAATTTCGTTATGTATAACAGCCCTGATATCCTGGTTCAATTGTTTTAATGCATTATGAATTTGGTATGGAGTCTCACAATTTAGACCAGGTGGTTCAAAATCATATGGGTAACTTTGAATAACTTTACCAAGGAGATTGTTTGTTATTTTTCCTCTTCTCGGTACTTTTTTCCCCGCATGGTACAAATCCTCTACCGGGCTGAGATCCACCATTACAGGCAATCCTTCATTTAAAAGAATCTTTAAACAAATTAGGGCATGGTCACTTTCCAATCTTATATGGATATCCATACATGTAATTAATTTTACCAGTTCAAAATCACATAGAGCATAGTCAATTGTGCTTTGGCCACAAGAGGAAAAAAAGGTAGTCATTCTTTCTAAATCACCACTTATTCTACCATTTAAGATCAAAAGCTTATTATCTTCCAAAATGTAATAAGGTCTTTACCTTGCTTATTACCTTTTAAATCTTTACTTTTTCTTGGTACTATAGCTTCACTCATGCCCATTTCAGAAAAAAATATTACTCTGATCATATAAAGCAATTCTAGCATTAAAGTCCCCTGCCACCAGAAGATGATTGGTTGGAAAGTTGGCAGAAATCTCTCTCAACATTATCATTAATTGTTCCCATAAGTATGCATTATTTCTTTTGGCTTATCTTGGGGGGATATATACATTAACAAAAGTAACAGGGATTGAGTACCAATCGATATTTTGTACAATGTAATTCTGATAAATTTTTAAGGTGCCCTTAATTACAATTTCCTTATTAATTTTAACATATATTGATAATCCTGCCATAAATCTGATCTATTTAGTATAGCACAGGGTCATAATGTCGCAAGACATTATGCTGCATGGAGGAATCACCCTGCCAATGCAGCACAATTTCTGCCATGAGGCATGACTTTTTTCTGTCAAGGGCTCTGCCCCCTCACACCCCCTTGTCAGAAGGGAGCTGCCCCCCCAAACACCCTCACTAAAGATTCTCAACTCCAAGGGGGGGGTTAAACTCAGGGAGCACACAAGTAAATCAAAAAATAAAAGATTCTGGGATCAGGAATTAAACTGAGTCCCAGACTCTGTGCCTTGGGTCCCTGCTGCTGTGGCTCAGTCCTGTGAGTCATGGCAGCTGCTCAGTGGAACCCACTCCCAGCAGAGATTATATCCTCTGCCTAGGAAAGTGCTATTGGTGCAATACCATGTACAGCAGTATACGCGGTATCGCACCATTAGTTCTTACAGACTGCACTGTACCCATTTAGCCATAATGTCATACGCTATTAAGCATGCAGCATTTTGACCCGTAGGATTTAGTATCTCTGGTGGCAGTGGAATTTATAAGATTAAATCCATTTAGATTCACTTCTGAAGAAGACCAAGTTTCTTGGAAGAATATCACATCCTTACTTGCTATATACTCAACCCAATCTGGATCTGATAATTTAAGAAATAGACCTGTAATGTTCCAGGAGACAACATTTGTTATTACTTTCTGGTCTATATTGGGTGCATTCTCATTTTCTGTTGTTTCTTTTTTCAGTCAATCACTCTATGTAAACAAAATTTCAAATTTATTTGTAACTGCTATAGTATAACAATTCTGTAAATTGTCTTTAGGAGAGACAGGAGCATGTCCATTTTGGAGATCAATAGTTTTTAAAACTCTTTTTGTCTATGTTTGGGGATCTTGTTCAACTATAAATAAACCTACAGTATCTAAAATAACTGTGTTTTCTACTATCATATAAGCTGTTGTATTTGATTGTCAGTTTTATTTGATCACAGTCAGGATGATTATCTAATCAGGTGACTTCAATTACTTCAGGAACTTCCGTTCAAATACTGTATGTAAGAGTTGCTCTAATAGGTTGAGTAATGTCTGTTTGGTTTTAGTAGGGTTCTCATTCTATGTCCTACATAGCCCATAGAGATTCAAAATATTTTCAGTTTCCAGAGTATCTATAAGAGAAGCCTTTACCATATTGCTGTTTATTGGGGTTTCAAGGATCTCACTATCTATTATATGAACACCAACAGCATCCAGAAGTGGAGCTTTCCTTAGACTTTCATTGATAATAAAATATCCCTGCAGCAACATGTCCACCTGTCCAGCCCTAGTTTCATGTTTACATCAATAGATCTTTGTTTTAATTTTAAGATCTTCTGCTGGAATTTTTAGAATGTGAGTGCAAAAGTTAAGAAAAGCGCCGTGTAATTATTTTCATTAGGGATTGCACTTAACCCAAATATACTAAGATATCTCAATTGGTCCTCAGTTGTTAAAATTAATTGCTTTCTATTAATACATTTAACATGACATCTTCTTCTTTTCAAAAGCCTAATGTTAAGCCAGATTTGATTTGCAACCTTAATAGCAGAACAGAAAACAAAAATGCATTCCAATTCATTTTCATCATTATCTTTCCATATTTGAATATCAGTTTCTAACAAATCAGCTCAGTAGCATCTCTTGAGAGGTGCACAATATGTTCCCTATTCCATACAAATTGTAAATGATTTAGCCAATCAAGGTCATTAAAGACCATGATTGCACATTCTGAGATATCATATCAAACATTATCTGAATAATCATTAAAACACTTTTGGGTTTCATCATTATTACCTTGATGGGCCTTTTCCACATTAATTATATCATCATTTTTATTTACAATCAAATGTTGCCAATCATTATTAAAGACTTTCAGCTTGTCCTTAAACTCAGTTAATTGAGAGACAATTAATTGCAAAAAAAGAGTTATAATTAGGATCAATTATATTCCCATCTTCCATTTTATTGTCTTCTACTAAATCTTGATTGGACTTTCTAATTACGTCTTTATTATTTTCTATTACTTTAGATGGACTAGAGAAGGTAGAAGACAGTTCTACTGGAATGTTGCAGGCAACATTTGCATGCAGATTTACCTCCTTTAATGGATTGTCTAACTAGGATTCCTTTTTTTTCTTCCTTCTTTTCTAGCTTTCCTACTTTCTTTTATTTCTTTTTTTCTTAGGGTGAGAGGTGCTTTTAGCTGGAGTTTTAGGAATGAGAATAGAGGGAAAATCTGGCCTGGCAAGGGGAGCCTCCTCCTAAACTATAAAAGGAGATTTTATTTGAGGAATTAATTTATCAATCTTGGATAATAAATCATTAAGACAGAACCCATTCAGGGTAATATTCCCTTCTAGGTTCTCAATTTCATTATGTGTGGCTAGTAAGTGCTATAATATCATTAAGAGCACTGTGTCTGAATTTGTTTACTCCTTCATCTAGAACAAATGGATATGAAGAGACAGGATAATCAGCTATCCCTTTCCTTCTCAATTTGTCTTTCTTGTTGAGGCTAACTAGGGTATCATGAAGATCTGATGTAATAGATTTTTAATTTCTGAACCAAATTTGTGTTTTGAGTTAAATTGATGTCAGATGGTTCGGGGAGAAGTCCAATATATCAAAGAATGGCTCATGATATAATTCAATTGCAACTTCATTACCTTATTTACTACCTAAATTACTATCTGTATTATTTATGTTATGTCTATTACTTTTGACTGTAACAGTACGACCATCAGAATGATACAAATGAAGTGAGTCATCATTCAGTAAAAGTGAGTTATTACCCTTTGAAAATTCTTGCGACTGAATCATAGTCCAGAGCTATCTTGTCATAAATCAATTAGATCAATTGCTGTATCAATACTATTTCCTCCTGCTGAATATTGAGTTAAAAGTGTGATCCTGTTTATATTAAATTCAATTTCCATTCATTTTGAAGCATTCGTCTTAAAAAAAGATAATTAATTTTGGATTGTTTTGTAGTTTTCTCATTCTGTAATTTAGTCTTACTGGTAGACTGTTTCTTTTTCATTTTTTTTTTTTTTGCCTGCTTAAGTTTGGGTTTATTTTTGGCTGTAATTTTGTTTAGGATCGTCAGTCTTTCCTGAAATACTGTTTCTAATTGTTTTTCAGAATGAGGGCAACCAGCTCCTGGTTCTATTATTTGTGATGATACTGAACCAAAATTGATTAAAATAGGAGGTTCCTCTACATTAGTTAGCACATTTGCCTTGCTTCTAGTGTTAATCATTTTTATAATTGCTTAAAACAAACCTCTTAACCTGGAGATACAACAAATTCTAAGCCAAAAAACAGAAAACAAAGTAAAAAATAAATACAAAAATTCCTATAACAATATAGTTTGCCAGTAGAATGAAATGCAATTTTTTAAAATAAGCATTCCGAAATCTAAGTGTTTGAAGAATCAGTCAAGTACTGTAAATACCTAAAATAAATAAAAGAGTGTCAGCTTTAAGCAAAACATCAGGTAAAGTGCAATTTTCACTAACTGAACTCGATAGTACTCAGAAAAGTTCAAAGGAATTTAGGCAAAAGCCAGGCAGTTCTTCAGATCAAAAGTCTCACCACTAGAGTTGGAAATGACTGAAGGTATCCTTAGAATGGTAGAAAAAGGGGAGATATTGTTGATGGGGGATCTGAATACACCAGATGTTAACTGAATTTGCTGCAGCCACATCAAAGAGTGGGGTAATTCTAGATGCCCTGCAAGGGGCATGCCTTAGACAACTAGTACTGGAACCCACTTGGGAGGGAGCAATCCTAGACCTGGTACTCTCAAATGAAGATGGAGGGAGGATCACAGATGTAGAAGTGGGTAACCATCTAGGAACTAGCAACCATTGAACAGTATGATTCACGATAAACACAGCAGTAAAGTCAAGCCATGCAAAGGCAAAGGTCCTGGACTTTAGGAGGGCTGATTTTGCCAAAATGGGTGAGTGCCTAAGGAATGCACTAGCAAATGGGCAGGAAGGAGGGGTGGAAGAACAATGGGGAATAATCAAAACTGCTATTACTAAGGCAACAAGCGTTTGTGTGAAGCAAATAAAATAAAATGATGTAAAAAACCACTATGGTTCTCAAAGGAGGTGGCAGGGAAGGTTAGGGAGAAAAAGATAGCATGCAAGAAGTACAAGAAATCACAGAAGGAGCAAGACAGAGAACTGTATCAGTAAAAGCAGAAGAAAGCATGGAAGGCAGTCAGAACAGCAAAGGCCCAAACCAAAGAAAGGATAGCCAACTCAGTTAAGAAGGGGATAAAATCTTTTATAGGTATATCAGGGAACAAAGGAAGACCAAGGGAGGGAGGGATAGTGAGGCTTAATAAAGGGGAAGGGGTGAGCATAGGGTGACTGTGAAAAGGCAGAGATACTAAACAAATATTTTTGCTCAGTATTCACACGTGAAGAAGGAGAGGTACCTAAACCAAACAACAGAAACACTCTGGGTTCGGGGGTTGATACCAGCCCATTCACAGAAGAAAGAGTTTGGAAAGAACTCTTGAAACTGAAAGTCAACAAAGCAATAGGGTCTGATGGGCTTCATCCCAGAATTGTAAAAGAACTAAGGCTAGAAGTAGTGACATCATTGACTACCCTCTTTAACAAATCATGGAAGGATGGGGTGGTACCTGAGGACTGGAGGAGGGCAGATGTGATTCCGCTTCACAAAAGTGGAAGCAGGATAGAGGCAGGAAACTACAGACCTGAGGGATCACATGATGAGCTAGCAGGGAAAAGACATCTCTGAGGCTGCTCCCAGGTTTCAACAAATAAAATATTTAATTTTAGCATTTTAAGACCCCACAGTTTTGATTCAGTGAGGAGCTTCGACTGTTAGTGAGGTTCTGAGCTTTGATGAGTGAGTCAAGTGAAGTTAAAACAGAGTTTACTCGCCAGAAGTAGAAGCAGGCCTGGATGTCTGACTGGCTGAGATGGACGGTGGAAGCCCCGAGCCTTTGGCAGCAAGAACGTCGGCGGTTAAGCACTCAAAACCCCATTCCCCAACTCCAGAAGAGAAAAAGGATCAGAGAGTAGAAGAACGAGGGGGTCACACAGCATCAGAGGATATTATTGAAATTAAACAGCTTCTACAAGGGCTGGTGACTGATTTCTCTACACTGAAGCTGGCTTTACATGCTTTAACACAAAGGGTGGGGGATGTGGAGGCCAGAGTTGCTTCACAGGAAAGGAGAACAGGGGCCATGGACCATGAGGTGATCGGACTTAAAAGGCAAGTTAAAAAACTAGAGGATCGCCTAGGGGATCAAGAATCACATAGTCAGAGGAACAACTTAATTATGGCGGGCTTCCCTGAGAAATCGGAAGGCTCAGACTGTGTTGCTTTTATGCAGGATCTCCTCCTAAAAATGTTTGGTCCAATGCCGTTTGACAAATCTTACAACATTGAGAGGGCTCACTGCTCGTTGAGAGAACCCCCCCACCTGGAGCTCGTCCCCAAGTTCTTATGCAATATTTGAATTACAAGGAGAAGACACATGTATCGAATAAAGCCAAAGCAAATAGAAATTTGCAGTGGAATGGGACTTCTATTTGGCTCTTTCAAGATTTAATACCCTCGGTGAGAGAAAAACAGAAGTATACGGAGATAAAGAAAAAGCTGTACTTGGTGGGACTGAAATTCAGAATGCAGTATCCAGCTACGCTGATAATGAAGTTACCAAAGGGAGACAAGAGATATGCTACAGCGTGTGATGCCATGGAAAGCCTCCGGGTGGAGCTACCAGATCTGTTTAAGCCCGTGACCTGCAGGATTGAGGGACTTGCAGGAATGCATGCAGTAAAGTGGCAAGTGCGACCAGAAAGGATTGGGAAGCACTGGGATAGTTGGTAACGTTCTTTATTGGTTAACTCTGCTTATGTTCCAAGTTTTGGGGAAGAGATCTGCCCTTTTTGGCAGGGATTGTCCTAGTTGAAGGTTCCACGAGACTGCTAAATGAAGACCTCTTGCTGATCTCACTTTTTTTTTCTCTCTCCAGGGCATAGCTGACCTGAGAATACTAACAATACTGAACAATTGGGATGTTTTCTTTTTGCTAGTTGTTAAGTGCTTCTTTTTTTCCTTTGCTCACATTAGAAAACTACAGTTCAGTAGTAAGAAGAGGATTGGTCATTGAATAACCTTAGGTTAATGGAGCCTATGATTGAAATGAGAGAAAATGTTAGGGGCAAGGGGGATCCTGCTTAACATATGCTAATCAGCAAATATGTTATGGAGAACGGGTTGTTCTCTTCCAGGGGCTTCTGTGTTTTTCCTAAAAATGAGTAAATATAGGCTACAGGGGATTGTTAGGAAATTCTTTTTAGGCTCTCCTTTTGAGTAGCTTTCTGATATTCTCCCTCACAATCAGCTATAGCTGGAAAGGATAAAAGGGGGAACAGACTGGGTGTGGAATGCTCTAACTTTGATATTAAGATGTTACTATAGTGGTGGTGTCCATGTATGGGGGAAGGAAGTATCTGCTAAGTTACCGGACCCTTTTTTTTATTTTCTTTTTAATTTAAAGCTAAAAGGGGTAATAGGTAATTTAAGAAGTTAATGTGGGGGTTGGGGATTATTGTGGGTGCCTTCTATTTCTATTTTGCGATATGCTGAGACTCGGGGGGATCGGAGACACCTTGGGGCTGACTCATACACATCTCATGGGGATTAAGGAGGGTGATTGGAGGACCAGAGGTTGTGGGGGATTTACTGGGGAAAGGGGGAGAGAGAATCCATGATACATAAAATAAGGAAGATAGAACTTATGAGAGTAAATATCGGGGGTAGTGGTACAGAATATGGTACTAATTAAATTTCTTTCATGGAATGTAAAAGGCCTCAGGGGGAGGAAGAAAAGACTGGTTATAATGCAATACATATATCAGCTGGGGGTTCACTTCGCTGCACTCCAAGAAACCCATCTACTGAATGAGGAATTAAATCTACTCAAGAGAGGGTGGTGTGGGCAAAGTAATAGGAGTAGGGAATGCGAAAGCATCGGGGTGTGTGGCAGTATTAATAAGGAAAGCTTGCCCATATGTAATCAATCAAATTAAGTCACGAGAGGATGGCAGGGGGACATATGTGTCAGGTTCAATCTCAGGAAGCCCATTTTCATGTGCCTCAATTTATGGCACTACTCCTGCTAAACCAGAATTTTTTGCTTTATTGGAAGTTGATATTGCTACACTCCCATCTCACCCACTTATTATGGCAGGTGATTAGAATCTTTGTTTGGATAACGGGGTGGATAGGATCTCTCCTTCTAATAGATTATGTAATGCATTGCAGAAAGCTTTAAATAGATTCCTGGAAGTTGCAGCACTAGTAGCCCCATCTAGAATGTATAAGAAAAGGGATACTGAGATGACTTTCTATTCCGGTGTGCACAAGTCACATACTAGGATTGATTTTTTCTTGGTCAATAGGGAAGCTTTAAGGGGCATTAAAGAATTGAATACCTTTAACAGGGTACTATCTGACCACTGCCCGATCCAGATGCTTTGAGAGATGGACAGTATTTCCTCTAAATCATATCAATGGCGATTGGATAAAGGGATATTCGTAGCTGATAATATGGTGAATAAATTAGAAGATACATTGAAGGAGATTATTCAAACTCAAATTCCAACACTGGTGGATAAGAAACTTTCTTGGTCTACTTGCAAGGTATTATATGCAGGAATAGCTCAGTAATATACTACTAGAAGGAATAAGTTGAATAGAGCACGGGAAGAATTTTTAACTGGGGCCATTAAGTCATTATTACCTTTGGAGGGTTCCTCCAATGAGTTGGATTATGAGCTAAGAGAATTAAGAGAAGAATTTAGAAGTATAATGAATCTCAGGATAGACCGCTGGCTTGAAATATTAAATGCTAGATATTTGATGCAGGGGGGTGTGCCAGGTCACTTATTGGCCTCTAGAATTAGGGAGTAGGAGGTGGAAAGAACGATTATGGCAGTGAATTTTGGAGGAGAAATTATTACTGATCCTCAGGGAATGGCTGATGCCTTTGCGGATTACTATGCTGGGATCTATCAAGAGGGGGTACTAGCTCAAAGGAAGAAATCAGAGGGTTCCTTGACAAAATACCTTTGCCCAAACTAGACATAGAGCATGCCCAGGCTCTAGCTGCCCCAATCTCTGACCTAGAGATTATGGAGGCAATTAAAGACTTGCCAAATGGTAAGACACCAGGGCCGGATGGCCTGTCGGCTAAATTTTACAAAGTCCATTTATTGACAATAATTCCTCTTTTGAAAGAATTATTCTTGAATATTATGAAAAAGGAGGTTCCCCATCCTTCTTTAGAACAAGCCTACACTACTTTGATTCCAAAACCAGATAAACCCAGGGACTTACCTAGTAGTTATAGACCCATTGCTTTAATAAACCAGGATATTAAAATACTTACAAGGATTTTGGCTAACAGGGTTTTAAAAGTTGCTCCTCTATTAATTAGTCAGGATCAAGTCGGGTTCATGCTAGGTCAGGGGGCACATGATGCATTAAGGAAGTTGCATCATATCCTCCATTAGGCTTCCAATTCCAATTCTGCTATGGCGCTGATTGCACTTGACACTGAGAAGGCATTCGATTGGGTTTCCCATAAATTTCTATTTTTTATAATGGAGAAAATGGGTTTTCCAAAGGGTTTTCTCAGATGCCTTAAAAACCTATATAATGCCCCTACAGCTAGGGTCCTATGTAATGACTATCTTTCTAAAGAGTTCCTGTTGAGGAATGGGACAAGACAGGGTTGCCCCTTGTCACCAATCTTGTTCAATATTTATTTGGAACCTTTATTAAGGGCAATTAATATGGAGCCCATGGTGCAGGGAATTAAGGTTTAAGGGATGGAACTTAAATTCTCGGTTTTTGCCAATGACATTTTGTTGCATTTATATAATCTGGCCGATAGTTTCCAAAAGCTCTGGAAATTATTGGGAAATTCTTGGAGGTTTCCAACTATAAATTAAATGTAGGTAAAACTCAAGTTCTTTCACTTACCATGTATACTTATAGAGCAGATTTTGAACACCTGCAACTTAACTGGGCCCAGAAAAAAATTAAATATTTGGGAATTTTGATTATGGCCAAAACGGAAGATGGGGTGGGAGAAAATGTGGGTAATCTACTGGCCACAATTAAAAATGATATTTTAAGGTGGAACAAACTCCCACTGAATTTCACTCCCGGAGTGGGATTGATTAAAATTAATCTCATACCTAGATTGTTATATCCAATTTATCTACTACCCTACAGCATTCCTAAAGGAAGGTTTATTAATATCCAAAGGGTAATTTCAGCATTCTTGTGGAATTCTAAGCCCCCAAGGAGGAAACATGTCACCTTACGCCTTTCTCATCTCAAGGGAGGTATTAAACTTCCAGACCTATTTTTGTATTATGTAGCAGGACAGCATGGTTTGATGGGACAGTGGTCCAGGAGTCAGGAGGAAGGGGGATATATCCCAACTTGGCTCCAAATTGAACAGAACACTTTAAAGGACCTGAAACTCTCCCCTACTGCGTTGTTGTTTATAGATCCAGGGGCTTTACCTGATAGGGGAAAGCAGTCACCAATTTTTAAATCAGTGAAGGCGTGGTGGGATTATTAAACCCAACACAGAGGAGGGCACAAAGGGAAGCTAGGGATCAGCCTACAGTATATTTGGAAATCCTAACTTTAGGCTGATGGGACTAATAATCAATCATGAGCATCACAATTATCTGACCTAAATTTGATAGATTTTATATTAGAAGACAGGGTGAATTTACCTGTGCAGACTAAGGAGTGGGACTTTTTAAAAGATCCAAATTACAAATCTGGTACTAAAGTTTATATGAGATAATAAAGAAATGGGTCAAAGCTCATTTACTTGGGACCATCTGAAGGAGATTGATTACTCACAACACCCCCCTCTCAAAAGTTTACAAGGTGCTGTTAGATTTTGTGAGCTTAGCATCTAAGGCTCAGATAATGTTCTGGGGAAAACTTTAACCCCCCCCCCGAGGCCTGACTGGAAAGAGATATGGAAAAATGTTAAACTTTTGCCTATAACGAAATATAAGACTGTGCAATTTTTTATTTGTTCAGACATATACTACACCCCTGTTAAGCTGTGTTCTAGAAAACTCAGAGAGACTGACCTGTGTTTTAGATGTGGAATGAAACCGGGGGACTTGTTACATGTGATGTGGAGCTGTCCCAAAATACATTTATTATGGGTTCAAATTGGTAATAAAATGGATCTGTTATTAAACTACTCGGAACATATTAAACCAGAAATTTGTGTTTGGGGGGATATGCAGACAGTTGTAAGGGACTCAGCTAAGAGCATCATGTGTCTCTGATGTCTGCTCTGGTTAAGGCATTCATCCTAAGACATTGGAAAAATGATCGTATTTATTATCATGATCAATGAGACAGTGATCTGCTCCAGGTCCTGGATAGACTTAAAAGACAAATGATAATAGATGAGAAAAGGAAAATATATGATAAAAGATGGAGGGCATTTGAGGCAGTGTATTCAATACAACTGAGGAGTGCTCAGACCCAGATCTGTCTGTCTGATGGGGATTAGCCTGTCATTTTCTCTTAAGAGAATGTGAAAAGAGATTATGATTTTAAAGAGATATATGATCTTGTTTAATGCAGGTTTGTTTACCCAGTGAGGCATAATACTCTCTTGAGATTGTTTTTATCTAGAATTAAAAGATTGCATATATCTAAAAGGTTAGGATGGGTTCTCTCTCTCTCTTCCAGGGACACAGTTATTAAAGTCCAGTCCTGAGAATTTCTAATTACTTCAAAGTTAAAGAGAGTAACATAGAAGGAAGCCTGATTTGGAGATAGATCAGATTAGTGCTAACTTTGAAGGAATAGAATCAAATGTTATATTAATGAAAATGGACTTAAATCATTGACTATAATACATTATAACTGTGTATGTAAATAGTTTAGGGGATTACATAGTAACCATATCCAGTTTTGGGATGTGGGCCCGGGTTTCAGCCTGGGATATATGTGTGTATGTCTTCTTGTTGAAAATATAAAACTCTAATAAAGAAGTTTTTTTTTTTTAAAAAAGGAAACTACAGACCTGTTAATTTGACCTCAGAGATAGGGAAAACAATGGAATCACTTCTGAAGGAGAGAACTGTTGAGTACCTGGAGGCCAGAGGGGTACAGGACCCAAAGCAGCATGGATTTACAGCAGGTAGATCATGTCAGATAATCTAATAAATTTCTTTGACTGGGTGACCAAAGTAGTAGATAAGGGAGGTGCTGTTGACATGGCCTACCTAGACTTTAGCTGTACCAGGTCATAATGTTGTACGCTTAATAGCGTACAGCATTATGCCAAATCCTGGACCTGTGTGCTCTCTGAATTGGACCCCCCTGGAGTTAGAATCTTTAGTGGGGGAGGTCTTAGGGGTGCAGCCCCCTGTATTGGGGGTGTGCAGGGTGCAGTCCCCCACAGAACAAAAGATAAAAGAAATTGTGCAATGCAATTAAGACTCATGGTATTCTGACCATGTGCCAAATTTAGAAAGGCATTTGACACAGTCCCACAAAAAAGATTAATTTACAAGTTAGTCCACCTGGGAGTGGGTCCCAAGATGGTAGCCTGGGTAAAAAATTGGCTGGAGAACAGAACGCAGAGGGTAATAGTAAACGGAGTCCACTCTGAAGAAAGGGGGGTTACTAGTGGGGTACCGCAGGGTTCAGTTCTAGGACCAGTCCTCTTCAATGTCTTTATAAGTGACATTGCAGAGGGACTGGAAGGAAAAGTATGTCTCTTTGCAGATGACACAAAGATCTGAAACAGGGTTGATACACAAGGTGGGGTGGAAAGGATGAGAAGGGACTTGGCAAAGTTGGAGGAATGGTCAAATGTATGGCAGCTTAGATTCAATGCTAAGAAGTGCAAAGTAATGCACCTGGGACACAAAATCCAGGGGAAGAGTACACTATGGGTGCTGGGATACTAACAACAACAAAAATGGAAAGGGACCTGGAGGTAGACAGATCAGATGATCTAAAAGTGTGCAAGCAATGTGAGAGGACAGTAAAAAGGACTGGGGGGATACTGGGATGTATAGGAAGAGGCATCACCAGTAGAAAACAGGAAGTTGTTATTCCCTTTGTACAGACAGCTGGTGAGACCCCACCTGGAGTATTGCATGTAATTCTGGAGACCCAATCTCTGCAAGGACATAGACAGGATGGAGGCAGTCCAGAGGAGGGCAACTAAAATGGTGCAAGGTCTGCACCAGAGGACATATGAAGAGAGACTTAAAGAGCTTAATATGTATACCCTTGAGGAAAGGAGGGACAGGGGGATATGATAGAAACTTTCAAGTACCTCAAGGAAATCAACAAAGTTCAAGAGGGTAGCATCTTTCAGAAAAAGAGATGCGCATGAACAAGGGGGCACAATTTAAAGATAGAAGGGGGACAGCTCAGAGGTAATGTGAAGAAGTATTTTTTCATGGAGAGGGTAGTGGATGCATTGCATGGCCTTCCTGGGGAGGTTGTGGAGTCAAAAACAGTGGGGGAATTCAAGAATGCATGGGACAGACATAAGGCAATTCTGGGGGGGGTAGGAAAAAGTAGGCTGTTGGTTAACTTGGATCTGCAGCTTATCCATTAGGTAAGGAAATGGGCAGGCTGGGTGGGCCAAGCAGTCCTTATCTGTCATCAAATTCTATGTTTCTGTGTTTAGAGTTTACTCACAAAGAGCAGAATCCAAAGGAGCATTCTCCATCTATTCTCTGTCTAGAATGACCACTACCCTCACTACTCTCACTTTCTCACTTTCTTTCATCTTCTTTTATTTGTTCCTTTTTCATGTAATGAAAACAAGTATTTCTGGTATTAGTAAGCCTCCTTTCAAGAAGAATATGGAGTAATGAAGGAAGGCAAAGTAGAAATAAAGTGCTCAAGTGATGTTCGTAGCCAATGTAGTGTTCATTCTTTTGTTAAGGTGAGGAAGAAAGGTTTTTTTTCAGAACAGATTCTTTCCTGGTTCCTGCTTACCACACATTCATTTAATGGCTTCACTAGGGCCAGAGGAAAAACAGGTTTTAAATTTGGTGCACAGGAAAATACATAAAACAGTCTAATCCAATTAAAAAATCATACACAAACCTTATTTAAGTAGATTATAAAAAAACAGACATGATACCCAAAAACAAATTTAATAATCAAAAATAAAACAATACCAATACTCCTAATAACTAATAGTCAACCTTTTCCATCAAAAAAGCTTACTATTTGCTGTGGAGAAAGAAAGCCTAATTAGGCTGAAGGTCCACACTCTCCCAAACACTTTGGAGGCAAGAATCTACAAATGCCAAATCAGCGTGAATAAGATATATGTTACACCAGGCCAATAAAGCCAATGGAGCAAGCCGACCTGGTACAAACTGTACGAACTAGAACCTAAGCAATAGAAAGCATAAAAACAGCTGCACTTGCCAAAACTGTGCAGCACAAGGCTGAATTCGTTACTCTTGGCTTTTACTAAAAGTTAGAGCAAGAAGTACACACAGGTAAACTCCAGGAGTTCACATGTTACTGTGGGCTGTAGGTAGTTACTGCCTTCACTCTTCCCACTAAACTAAGAGTGCTGAGAAGAATGCTGAAAGGCTGCCCAGTATGCTGACGTATATACTATAGGGTCACCTGCACTAATTAGCATATGGTGCAAAATGCAAAGTGCGTTTTTTTAATAGTTTTGAATCCAAAAAAAAAATTAAAATAAAAATTATAAAAAAAGAAAAAAATACAATAGAATCAAACTCCCCAGACATATGTAGTTAAAAAATTAACCAGTGACAATAAGGATGACTGAGCAAAAATGGCCCTAAATGTCAAAGCATATCAGAGAATAAACTGTGAAAAACATCAAGTTAAAACAAAAGTAAAACACTGGAAACTTCAATTTTATTCTTTGATGCACAGGATCTTCAAGTCTTTTGGATCTATTTTACTTCTCACATTAAGGCTCGCATTGAAGAAGTGATAGCGAGCTAGAACTGAAGCTGGATACAGTACACAAATCAACAGCAGGTCTCTAAATTTTTACCAGCCATTCCGAGTGGCCTTCTTTCACTCACCACAGTTCCACTCTCCCAGCGGGGGAACATCCCTGTGCCACCTCTGAAGGCCTTCTTTCTGCAGTGGAGAAGATAGAAAACACAAGGGACCACTGCTGGATAGAGATGTACAAAAAGACAGTGCAAAGGCAGAGATACTGAATGAATACTTTTGCTCAGTATTCACAAAAGAAGATGAAGAGGAGTTACCTAAACCAGACAATAGAAGGAGTCTGGGTAGGGGGTTGACACCAGTCCATTTACAGAAGAAAGAGTCCTGAAAGAACTCCTAAAACTCAAGGTGGACAAAGCAATGGGGCCTGTTGGGATTTACCCCAGAATCCTAAAAGAACTGAGGGAGGACCTAGTGACACCACTAACCACACTTTTTAACAAATCATGGGGGATGGGGTGGTACCTGAGGACTGGAGAAGGGCAGATTTGATTCCCCTTCACAAAAGTGGGAGCAAGGCAGAAGCAGGAAACTACAGACCTGTAAGTTTGACCTCAGTAGTAGGGAAAATGATGGAATCACTTCTGAAAGAAAGAATTGTTGAGTACCTAGAGGCCAGCATAGCACAGGACCCAAAGCAGCATGGATTTACAGCAGGAAGGTCATGTCAGATGAATCTAATAGATTTCTTTGACTGGGTGACCAAAGTAATAGACCAGAGAGGGGCTGTGGATATGGCCTACCTAGACTTTAGCAAGGCATTTGACAGAGTCCCTCACAAAAGATTAATCATAAAGTTAGCCAGCCTGGGAGTGGGTCTCAGGGTGGTAGCCTGGGTTGCAAACTGGCTGCAAAACAGGACACAGAAGGTAATAGTGAGTGGAAAACATTCCAAAGAAAGGGGGGTCACTAGTGGAGTACCTCAGGGCTCAGTAATGGGTCCAGTCCTCTTTAACATCTTTATAGGTGACATTGCAGAGGGTCTGAAGGGAAAGGTATGCCCTTTGCAGTTGATACAAAGATCTGTAACAGAGTTGATACACAAGGGGTGGTAGAAAGGATGAGAAGGGACTTTGCAAGGTTGGAGGAATGGTCAGACATATGGCAACTTAGATTCAATGCAAAGAAGTACAAAGTAATGCACCCGGGAAACAAAAACCCAGGAGAAGAGTACTCAATAGCAGGGGAGGTACTAACAACAACAACAAAAATGGAACGGGACTTGGGGTAGTCATATCAGATTATCTAAAGGCTGGTAAGCAATGTGAGAAGTCAGTAAGGAGAGCCATGGAGCTACTGGGATGCATAGGAAGGGGCATTACAAGTAGAAAAAGGGAAGTGATTATCCCTCCATACAGACGGTTGGTGAGAACCCATCTGAAGTACTGTGTGCAGTTTTGGAGACCTCATCTATGCAAGAAAATAGACAGGATGGAAGCAGTCCAGAGGAGGGCAACTAAAATGGTGCAGGGTCTGCATCAGAAATCATATGAAGAGAAACTGAGAGAGCTTAATATGTATACCCTTGATGAAAGGAGGGACAGGGGGACATGACAGAAATGTTCAAGTACCTCAAGGGAATCAACAAAGTCCAGGAGGGTAGCATCTTTCAGAAAAAGAGATGTTAGAACAAGGGACACAATTTTAAAGATAGAGGGGGGGACAGCTCAGGGGTAATGTGAGGACATTTTTCTTCACGGAGAGAGTGGTGGATGTGTGGAACTGCCTTCCTGGGGAGGTTGTTGGGGATAAAACAGTGGGGGAATGCAAACATGCACGGGACAGACACAAGGCAATTGTAGTGGGGGGTGGCAGGAAGTAGGCTGTTGGTTAACTAGAATCTGCAGCTTATCCAGTAGGTAGGGGAAATGGGCAGACTGGGTGAGCCAAGTGGTCTTTATCTGCATCAAAGTCTATTAACTATGTTTCTATGCCCTGGTAAGGAGCTAAATGTCTACAGAGGCAAAGGTGGCATACCTTCTGTAAATCTTGTTAAAAGCGTTATCTCCATACTTCTCTGCCCTGCTCCACAGGGACAGAGAGCGTGTAGTAGCATGTCTGTCTCTCACCAGCCAAAGTTCATAATATCTGTAGTATGGTGTGTGTTTCTTTTATCTATCTACATATCTATCTATCTATCTATCTATCTATCTATCTATCTATCTATCTATATGTATATACCTAGATAGATACATACATACATACATACCATACATACATACATACATACATACATAGATTATATGCAAGACATTTTGTTAATGCGCCATTTAGGGTTAAAACACAAAAAGTCAGGAAATGAGACCTTTAGGGTTGCCCTCCCCTCCTGTGCCCCCCATCCTCCCAAGATTGACAGACGATGGGGTGTGTCATTGGGATTATGAGGACTCACAAGCCCAATGACACACCCCATCATCTGTCAATCTTGGGAGGATGGAGGGGCACATGAAGGGAGGAGAGGGCAACCCTAAAGGTCTAATTTCATGACTTTTTATGTTTTAACCCTAAATAATGCATTAACAAAGTTTTTTGCACAGAATTTCCTTATTTTTTGAGAAGGCATAGAAAAGTAGAAAGTCGCACAAGTTGCTGGGAGTGTGGGCCCTCCCACCAACTTGCAAATTTCTGCCTAACATAACAGTGCAAATACTGAATATAATATATATTGGTGGGAGCACATATCGGTGGGAGCGTGGGGGCCCAAAACACCTCAAAACAAAACAAAGTTTCATTCATCAGAGTGTCATAATTCCACACCTGTTAACATGTCAGAGACCTAACCACTGAAAATTATTTCCACGGCAGTAAGGCTAGTTACCCTATAAATGTGAAGCCACTACCAGAATGCAAAACGTAAAGTGTGTCACCCAATATCTCTGCAGCAAATTCATTTTCCAACAACTAAATACCATAATTCACAGGTACAGCACATCCCCTCAGCACCATCCAAGTTGCAATGTAAAAGACCAAACCGTTTCCGAGATACAATATTTCAAAGTTTGAGATTTTCATTTGTTGGAGTGGCAGAATTCCTCACCTGTTTACATTTCAGACAACTAACAACTGAAAAGTACATCCATGGCAGTAAGGCTAGCTACCCTATAAATTTCAAGCCGCTGCCACAACACAAAATGCTGTCCGTAAAATGTAAACTGTGTCATGCAATATCTCCACAACAAATGTATTCTCCAACACCTAAACACCATAATTCACATCTACATGACATCCCATCAACACCCTCCAAATTTTAAGTTAAAAGACTAAACCATTTCCGAGATATTTAATTTTAAAAATTGTTTAAATTGGGCTAGCTTGTCCATCCAAATCTGGCCATCTAGTCCCTCCTTCACGATCAAAGATCGCAATCAAAAAATCTTGTGGTCAAAGAATTTTCAGGTTTATGATCAAAGAATGTGCAGGCTCATGATCAAAGAATAAAAAATGATGAAAGTCAAGTTTTACACAATAATACATGAAACCACAGGCATGACTCGATAGAACAAGCTCCCTCGAGTGAAGCCCATCCTCATTTTGTTTTATGAGTCACCCCTGAGCTGAGAAAATTGATTTTTTAATCTGGAACTCTAGTCATGAACCATGCAATGTACAAAAAAATTCCACTGCAGGCTTACTGTATGATTTAAAATCTTTTTCCAGTGACTATGTCACTTACCTTCTTTGCCCTCTTATCATTGGCCTTTTCTTTTTGTTTCTTTTCTATTTTGTGGTTTGCTATATGTTGAGCTCTGTGTTTCTTCTAAAAAATTAACCTGACATTCATGTGTTTATTTTCTATTGATTGGAAAGATAATTCCATTACGAAAACCATGAAAACAATTTTACATTGTAATAGTCAAACCTACATATTTATCAATACATATATCTTTTTCAAAAACTTGACCAAGTGCATCAATGCATCAGGAGACTCAGACAATATGTCCAATTTTATGGTTCATAGCACAAATGTCCCAGAATATTTCCCCAGAACTTTTCTTTTGTAGCACTATACAATGGACAAAATATTAATTCATGAGTTAGAGAGCAAGAATCAAAACCACATTTGCATCTAAAATGGGTAACATCATGATTTTGATAAATATTCATTAACATATTGTATTACAGTAGTCAGACCTGAAAAGTAAAAAAAAATATTCTTCTATCCTTGGGATTAATAAGTAAAAGATACTTCTCACGTTTATGGATTTATTTTTTTAATGCTAAGCAACAACTGATCTTCATTGATTTTTAACTGTTATATCAGATTGCTCAGCAATATCTCTTATTCTCAGTTTAACTTTGTTGGATTTAATTATCTCTAATGGAATACAATAGCACTCCTTATGAATGGATGCTAGGCCGAGTGGGAAGATATTAGTAATAATTTTATAAATAAGTTTGCTTGAAAATAGGTAAGGCAACTTTATTTCTTTAGTGCCCTTTTTTCCAAAGGATCAGGGCACTGCACAACAAAACAACTGCAAAGTCAACAGTTAAGCAGATAACATATAAAATCACATAAAGAAGTTAAAATTCAGAGAAGGTCTGAGAAAACAGAAATGTTTTCAGATAAGATTTAAATGATTTAAAGGGAAAAAAAAACTCTGCCCATGTAGTGTAATATCTCATTGTATACAGTTCTTAATAGTACATTATCACAATTCAACATTGGTTTGAGCCAATACATCATAACTCTTTCCATAGCAATGTACTCAACAGAAATCAATTCCAACTCAGCCCTAATAGTGCGGAGCTTACTCCTTTTGGCAAACTTGATATAAATGTATTAAATCTATTAACAGGGGGTTCCAAAATATTATTAATCTTGGGTTGTGAACCCAAAACATCAGCACTGTATGTAGTTTGTGATTTTATTTTCCCATTAAGGGGCACAATAGAGCTTATTATGCAGATTCCACCATAATGCCTTGAAAATGCTGCTAACCCATGGAGAATCAGTTGTACTTTAACAGCAGCGTATTTAAAGTGCTCCAACCATGACTAATTATAACTAATGACCAGACCCAAATAAGTAAACCTCTTAATTATATATATGTCTGTTCATTATTAATAAAAAATCTACAATTACCACTAACAACACCCCTGCTTCCTGCAACCACTGCTTTTTTTTATTGGTAATGACTAACTGATACCATGATCACAGGGAAATGAATTTATATAAAATTATTTTCAAATCAAGAGTATTAGTTGAAAAAGCACAATATCATCAGCATATGCAAGTAATAATTTTCCTTGATCCAATTGATGGACTATGAAAATTTCAGTCATGCAAGTCATAAAAGGTCATCCAAAAACATATTAAGAAGACAGCACACAACCTATTTTAACTCTGAAGATGTTTGGACATTTTTTGGTAAGAGTGCAGTCAATGCCAAAGCTTACATGAGTCCAATTACCCAAATGAAGATGTATAATAGTTTTAAAAGTATATGGCTCTAAACCCAGCTTTGTGATGACTTGCCCTAATAATACTCTATTAACACTGTCAAAGGCTGATTTTAGGTCAATGAATACTAAAAAAAAATGTTGATTTTTGATATGAATATATTTGTCTAAAATGTGAATGAGAAAAAATATGTGGTTAATGGTCAAATTAGTATTTCTAAATCCAACTTGATCATCTGCTAAACGAGTTTACTAGTAATCCTAGACAACAGAATTTTACTGAAGATTTTAGAAGAAGTATTTAACAGACTAATAGGCCTACATGCAGATGAATCACGCTTACTACCTTTTTTTTGAAAATAGGAATAATGATACTATTGAACCAGGATTCTGGAATAATACCAGACATAAGAATATAATTAAAGATGAAAGTAAGAGGCTATACCCAGTGCTCCAAAAGTACTTAAAAAATAAATAAGTATTTAGGAAGAGTCTGGAACCCTTTGGTTTTCAAAGGACAACATACTTTGCCTAACCTCAGATTCATTAATCTTAAAAAGTGAACAATCTGCTTCATTATTCAAAATATAATTGCCCATGGTAGATATCATTGGAAGACTATCATCATAAAATAAATCCGTAAAATATTCAACCCAGTAATCTGTCTTAGAACACCTGAACTTACATACTGTATCAGAACCCTTGGCTAATAAATTCCAAAACTGTTTAATTTTATTTTTTAATGCAGGTAGCATTTGTGACCAACAGTGCTCGATAAATACCTCTTTGTTCCTCTCAATTAACTTTCGTAGTCTCTCAATTTATTTAAATTTTTTTGTTAACCTTATTAGGTTATCTCCTAACCAATCTAATCTGATTATTTAAATTTCTGTCATAACACTATTTAATACTGTTGAATATACTGTATGTAGTTTGTGATTTAATTTTCCCATTAAGGGGCACAATACAGCTTTTTATGCAGTTGGATGATTCTTTTAGGGAGGTTCAAGCCATTAATCTCAACTAATAACAGTTTCAGGACTACCCTATGTGAGTGAACTATCAACACATTTGTTATCAAATCACTTTGATGCTCTTTCTGTTGAATATCTTGAATATTAGTACAGGAAAAGGGCCTTCCAGTGCAAGCTTCAATTTAGACAAATGCTTGCAGTTCTTTAAAACATGATATGAAATGTGCATATTGTCAAATAATATTAACACCTGATTTTCCCCATCAACATCATCAACCCTCCAGGTGTCAACCACATCATTAGATTCAATGTTCAGCCTTATTTCTCTCTTCTACAGGATCATTATTAGTTCCCTAAGACTCTGGTCAGTCTCTAATGATTTCCTGTACACTCTTCTTAGTGTAACAAATGCACATTTGGTGTAATCAACAGATTTAATGTGGTTTATAGCAGGGACTGTCAAAGGAGCTTGTGGTGCTGTAATGATATGAGGAATTCACATTGTGAAACTTATCACAGACCTCTCTAATAGTGTTAACAATTTCTCCCAGTTCAGTTAGTAATGTGTTTATGTTACTACTACACATCTCCTTTTCAGAAGGATTTTGTTGTTCAGAATAAACAAGGGGGCACGAAGTGTCAGTTAATGATTCCTTCATAATTTGAGGTGGGTGAAGTTCCTAAACTTCACTATATGGAGTATTTCGTGTATAACTCAAATTTTGTGAAATACTCCGCAGTGTGAAGTGAATAACTTCTCCTTTAATTTTATTGTGAAGTTCCATTGATTTCAATGTACTTTGCATTAAATTCTCCTGATTTATTGCTCTTTAAGTTGAATTTTGCAGTGATTCATGGGATAGCAGGTCACATGGGCTCTAGATTGTCTTGCACATCCTCAGTTCAGCATAGTGTGTGTAGTGGAAAGCTGGAGATAGTTTGCACTCAGAGCTCTGAGAATCAAACAATTGAGAAATCTTTAAAAAAGCATTTTTGCAACAGAAGTTTGTTTCAGCATTTAGTACATCAATTGCAGAAAACCCTTGTGTGTTTCTATCATTGAGCATTTATTGATTCTGTGTGAAAACTGAATGTTAATTTGGTGCATTCAGTCACTGTAGAAGTGTGCTTCGGGGGAGGGGAGGATCTGTGATGAAGGGAGATTCACAGTGAGAATGGCAGTCTTTCCAACTGTTGTTAGGTACTGTTTCAGTGTTTGTGTGTTCATGTGCACACAGTAATACTTCTAGTAAGTTTTGATCATTTGTTGCTGTTCGCTGTGGTGCTTTGCATATTTCAGTCTGCTTAAAAGATTGGACTGTAGTGTACTGAATTGTAAACTTTTCTGCCCATTACTTTTAGTGTGTGTGTGCATGTGCCATCAAGTCAAATGCATTTTATTGTGGCACCATAATTGCAGTACTCTTAATTTCTTAGCCCATCTGCATTAATTTTTATTGCTTCTATCTAGGTACTGCTGTACCCCTTCCCCCACAAAAGAAGGTATTATTTGTCCAGTTTTGGATTGCTGACCACTGGTTAAGGTGTTGTCGTGCCTGTGTGGCTGCATCTCTTTAGTGTGCAATCTCTGTCTGTCTGTGCCGCTGCATCTCTTTAGGGCCCAATCTCCATCTGTAAGTCACACTTCGTGGTTTTTGGCTTCCCATCCTCCCAAAAGTGCCTAAATCTAAATTTGTTAACTGTCTGTGTAATCCTAAAAGATGCTCATGAAGAGATGTGCCTGCAAAGATGTGGCTGCCAGTGCCAAGAGAGGACATGGTAGTACGTAGCAGAAGGGAATAGTTGATGCAAGTAAAGGAATTTCTCTGACTATGTTTTTCACAGCACAATCAGTCACTTCAATGATGGTTGGAGATGCTGTTGTCTCTGCTGGTGGTGGTAGTGAAGTTAGTGACGGGCCCAGCATGAGTATTGCTCCAAGTTCAACCTGTGCAAACTTATTTGGGTGCCAAAATGTTGCAGAGTCCAAAGACATGATTCAGAGTGTAGTTGATGTCACACTCCCTGTCCACACATTAGTTGAACATGATTCTGATCATGATGATGACTCACAAGCTCATGTTTCCAGTGATGCTGTGGTTATGCCTGGACCATCCAAATATTGAAATGTTGACAAAACTATTGTGGATGATCATACTGCATCTGTGGTTGGAACATATTCATCACAGGACAACATCCAAACTGAATTTGTGGATGTGGATGATGATTATGATGATGATGATGATGATGATGATGCTAGTGCCCCCAGTTGGAAACCGGAGAAAAAGAAACTGAAGGTGGCTGTGTGTAATCAGTCTATTATTAAATCACCCCCTCCTCAAAATTCTGATATAACTGTGTCTGTTGATGATGACCCAGTAATAGTCACAGATTGTGATGTTCAGGCAGAGTCCACGTATGCCTAACAACATAAATCATGCAGTACACCCCCCATTTTGGTGCCACAAAAACTGGAGTCCAAAATGCAGCATCAGCGACATGTGAAAATTAGGGCATCAAAATCCCTAGTCTGGGATTTTTTTGAACAAGATGAAAGTGATGAAACAGTAGCAATCTGCCAGCTTTGTCAAGCATGTGAGAGGCATGGTAAAAAGGGTAGCCATCTTGGCACTAGGAGCCAGCATACACATCTGAAGAGCACGGGCATTCACCCTCATCCACCTTAGTGAGCATGGCATCCTCTTCCTTGACTGTTAGTAGCCAAACTAGCCATGTCTGTAGAAATGGTGAAATAACACAGGAGGATTACTACAGGCATGAGGAGGAGGTGGAGGATTTTGAATTGTCAAGTAGTGGTCACAGCAGCAGTGGTGGTCCATGTAGTAATTCTAGTACATCAACCCCTGTGCTTAAAACAGGTAAAATAACCTCATTTGTTGGTTTGTCACCTGTGTACCCCACATCATACGTCAAAATGACCCCACCCATGGCAGTTCACAGAGTAGAGCCATTTGGCATGCCAGGTGCAAAATAGGTAATAATGCAGCCCACGTTACACAGTCTTTTTTCACGTCACATGAAATACCCACCAAACCATGCAGTTGCATGTGAATTGAATGCTGCCATAGTGGAAATGCTGACAATTGACCTTTTGCCCTTCTCCTTTGTGGAGAATGCCAGATTCCAGCACTTTGCGGCATGTGCATGTCCCAAATGGAAAATCCTGTCCAGGCTCTATTTCTCCACCCATGCTGTCCTGGAGTTATATAGGACTGTAAAAGAGTCTATAAGACATGCTCTTCAACAGTCCTCATCACCTTACATTCATACATCAAAAGCACCCCACCCATGGCAGTTCACAGAGCAGAGCCATTTGACATGCCACTTGCAAAACAGGTAACAATGTAGCCCACGTTGCACAGTCTTTTTTCACGTATGAAATATCCACTAAACCATGTGGTTGCATGTGAATTGAATACTGCCATAATGGAAATACTGACAATTGACCTTTTGCCCTTCTCCTTTGTGGAGAATGCCAGATTCTAGCAATTTGCGGCATGTGCATGCCCCAGATGGAAAATTCTGTCCAGGCTCCATTTCTCCACCCATGCTGTCCTGGAGTTATATAGGACTGTGAGAGAGTCTGTAAGACATGCCCTTCGACATTCCTCATCATCTTACATTCATTTAAGCATGGATATGTGGATAAATGGCAAAAGAGTGGGCAATTCCTATCTGTGTATTACTGCACATTGGGCACAGATACTGGGGGTTGTCTGCAATGGCAGGATTGGAAAGCAGTGTAATAAGTTAAACTGCAGTGGTAGCGACCTTCATGGCATTAGACAGAATGTACCATGTGACCTGCACACTGTCAGACATGTGGTCTGTGGGCTGTTTTTCACAAACTTCACCTTCATGAAATGCAACCCAAAGTTAAGGCAAAGTTAACAACATGAAGTAAATTAAAGGTGAATTTTGACCTTTTATGAAAAACTTCACTTACTTATCCATGGATTCGAAGTTACTAACTTCACCTGAATTTTGCATTAGTAGTAAAACTTTGTTGCATCTCTATTCATAATAAAACAATTCCCTTTTTTCCCCATTTAATTTCTTACCAACCCATTTTATCCCCTTTTCCGGCAAATTAGCACCCTGATTATTCTGAGAGAAGGTAGGATTCCTTAATTCTCTCTTTGGAAAAAACAACTTCAATTGCTTGTGTACCAGCTTTCCTACTTATTAAAGTTTTAACGTCAGTGTGTGTACTAGCTTCTTGAGTAGAATCAGACCCTTTGTCAGGCCTTTTAATAGGTCCTTTACTTCTTGGCAATTTCCTCGTGCAATCTCTAATTTTTCTGTCTAAGACCCTTCACAATGAGAATGGCCTACTCATCTTGAATTCCCATATTCATAATATAAAGATTATCAGGAAGCTTACTCTCATCTCCACAGGGATCCTCACTTATACGGTCATAAACAGGGACACTGGTTTACCATGATTGATAAAGGGCAAATTCAATTTTGCAGATTGGAAAAATCAGTGTTTTCACCAGTGTCTGCAAAGGCAAAATCTATTTTTACCAGTGTTTTGCTCTGTGAACTTTTCTCTGTTAGCATGCAGTTTAGCAACTGTGGCCTCTATTATTGTGCATCTATCTTGTACCCATTAAAAGTTATTCATAATATGGGCTATGAGCTCTACCCATACCACTATTTATTTTGTGTCTTGTATGTGTACATCCTACTATTATTAGTTTTATTTTTTTAAACTTGGGTCAAGGGGGGAGGGCCTTGTTGTGGTGGCCCAGCATGCCACTAACACTCCCCCACCCCACTTATCAGTATCCATCTGAAAATAAAATATCAAGCCCTCAATCGTCCCCCCATCCAAATACAGTCCACTCCCCCTTACCCAACAAACATAGTCCACTCCTCCATCCACAAGACACTCTTCTCCCCTCTATCCACCAAACTCATTCGGCTGCCCACTCTACAAACCACATCAGGCTCCCACCTACTCACTCAGCTCCCCTCATCCACCAAACACAGTTGCCCTCCCCACCAAACACATTTGGACCCCCATCCAGCAAACACAGCTGGCACCCCCCAACCAAGAAACACAGTGCACTCCATCCTACCCACCAAACACAGTCCACTCCCCCTACCCACCAAACACAATCAGCTCCCATCTACCCACCCACCACAGTACGCTCCCCCCACCAACACAGTCCACTCCCCCATCTACCAAACATTGTCCACTACCTCTACCTACCAAACACAGCCAGTTTCTCTCACCACCTTCAAACATGTTTAACTTCATGTGACATGATGGAAAAAGACTTTGTGGACACAGGAGGAGGCATCTCCAAGTCAACATGCTGCTCCTGGAATCCTTGGGCTAATGATATAAGTGAGAAACTTACATATTAAATCAGCTTTAGGCATCAGTCATGAAGCACCAGCACTGTGCAAGTGCAGAGAGCAGCGCTTGGGAAGAGGTTGGGCTGCCTGGGGGAAAAATGGCTCAGCTGTGCAACAGTCAGGAAGAGAACAGGCCATGAAGAAAATTTACTCCACCACTTGACATAGAGTGCTCCACCCCACCCCACACCAGACACATAGCCAGCTCCCTCACTAGCTCCCTCAATACACGACCAGCTAACCCATCGTGACACAGCCAGAAACCTGCCCACACACAGAGCTCCACACACCCTGACACAGCCATCTCCACACCACCCCACTCCACATATGGTCAGCCCTCCCACCCCACACACAGCCAGCTTCCTCCCCCAGCTCCCCCTACAAACACGGCTAGCTCCTCTGCCCAGACACAACCAGCTCCCCACCCACATGCAAATGGACAGCTCTACCCCTCCCTGGTCACAGCCAGCCCCCCACACAAGACATAAGCAGCTCTCTGATTCAACAAACTTTGAATTTCTAGCTATGCACAGCTCCCAACACACAGCCAGTGTCCCCCTACACACACACTTGCCTGACACAGTCAGCTCCACCCCACCCCCACACACTGCCAGCCCCTCAACCAGCTCTCCATAAATACACGGCAAGTAACTCCACCACAGCTAACTCTCCCTCCAACACAGCCAGGTCAGAGCTCCCAAGCTCCTACTGGGCAGTCAAAATTTTGCTACATCACACCAGTGTTGCGTGAGCTGCACTGGCTGCCCGTCAGGTGGAGGATCCTCATTAAGGTGGGTCTTCTCACCTATAAGGCCATACACAGTCAGGGCCCTGGTTATCTATTAGACTTTATTGTACCTGCTGTCTTGGTTCACCCCCTCAGTTCCTCCTGTGGAGGCCCCCCTGACGATTCCCAGGATGAGGTTGAAATCAGCTGGTGACGGGGCCTTCAGTGTCGCCACTCCTGTCCTGTGGAATTCACTGCCTCTTGGGGTTAAGGGGGCCCCCACCTTGGAGGTATTCAAGGCCTGCCTTAAGGCTTTCTATTCAGCTAGGCCTTTTTGGATTAAGTTGTCAATTCATAGATTTGATTATAGCAGTTGGCAATCTGATGTTTAGTTTATTATTTATGGGAACTGTTTTTATGAGGAGTCAATTATTTATATGTTCATATTTATTTATTTTTGTTTTATTGCTTTATTTTGATATATGTGTTTACTTATCTGTATGGTGCCCAGAGCCTCTGGGATTTGGTGTCTTTTAAATAAATTTTGCCTTGTCTTGCCTCCTCTCCACCCCATGGCCAGCTCCCCACCGACCCATGGCCAACCCCACCACCAAAACCCTAAGTGCAGCATTTGTACTATGATAAGATCAAACCAGTATCCGGATCATTATATATTGTACATTCGTTGCAAAACAACTGTATTAACACAACATTTAGGATTCATGCTAAAGTGACAAATGTAGGGAAATGTGACTTTAGGGTTTCCATCTCTAAAGCCCCCACTCCTAAAACAAATCATGGGTTCAGTCTTCCTTTGGGTTGTCAGCCCTAAAGCTCACCCCATTCTATACACTCCAGAAACATACATACCTAATTGAGTGAGCTTTAGGGCTAGGAAGTTCTGGTAAGAGCTGTGCAAGGTGACTGTGTGCCTGTTAAGGCATTTTGATCACAGACATTCCCTGAACTAATGCAAGTTCTATTTTGCACCATTGGAACGGTTGAAATTCTGCCCAGCCAATAGGATTCCATGATTCTGTCCATGCATACACTGACATGGAAAAACATTGTAGCTGGTCATAAAATGTTTAAGTGGGATCCATCAAAAGTGTAGCTTTTTTCATCAATTTTGTTTTAACTGAATTATTATAGGCCATAGATTCCATAACTGTGGCTGTATCTCTTCTGAGAAGGAATATTTGTTCAAAAATTGCTTTATTTAATAAATATGGATCCTGTAGGGCCCTAACTTCATTATACTCACAGTGCTTATAATTATGTGATGTCTCGGAATCTGGGCTCATTCTGGGAGAATTATTAAGATAATCTCCAGCTATGTTATTTTTAGAATAAACATAATGGGCAGAGTGAGAGGAATCAAGCAACTTTTTGACTCCCTTGGTATTGGCATTGGCAAAGCCACTGCAGTAATAGCTGTCAAGTCTACATCAGGGCATCTAAGACTGCTGGCAGCCATAGTCTTCCTCTCTACCCAGTCACCATGAGGGCTGATCCAGGGCGGCAAATTTAAAAAGTGCGATGGGCTATTTAAGGGCCCGGTCGCAGAAACAACCTCTCTGCTGAATCATCTTACTTCGGCTGCATAGGTGGTGATGGGGGGATCGCTCGGCCACCAGGCAGTGAGGGCTGCCATCAGCTGTATCGACGGCAAGGAATTTAGATCGACCGCACCGAGGGGGATGGGTTGGTTGTAAGAACTGTTGGTGGGAGCTGCTACCGGATGCATCAGAGGCAAAGAACTTGTTCGGCTGCATCAAGGGGGACTGGTTGGCTGCATTGGTGGCATGGGGCTGGAGGCATCCATGGCAGGAGCTTCACCCCCCCAGCCCCGAGTCAGAGGACATCTAAGACTGCTGGCGGACCTAGTCTTCCTCACTACCCAGTCACTGTGAGGGCTGAGCCAGGGCACCAAATTTAAAAAGTGCACTGGACTATTTAAGGGCCCGGTCACAGAAAAAACCACACTGCTGAAACATCTTTCTTCAGCCACATCGTCAGTGACTGGGGTCTTGCTCAGCCACCGGGTAGGGAGGGCTGCCATCGGCCATATTGGAGGCAAGGAATTTGGGTCAGCCGCACTGAGGGGGACCGGTTGGCTGCATCAGTGGCAAGAACCATTGGCGGGAATGCTACCAGCCTCATTGGCAACAAAGAACTTGCTTAGTTGCATCAAGGAGGACTATTTTTTCCTGCCCACCCTCAGTGACCCCAGCCTCTATTAAATACCCTAAGAGGGGCAGCTTAGATGAGTTCTCACAAAGAAGTGATGACTGCTAGCAAGTCAGACTGTGTTTCAAATTCTTTGTTACCAAATGTTTCAATCTGCCTATAGCTAGGTAAACATCCAGGATAAGCGGGGGTGTTTTCCACAAGTAATTACAGTTGTGTGGTGGATCTATCGACAAAGGACTGCTGAAAGGGACTATAAAAAGAATTGTGCACAATACAGGGTCACTTGTTGCCTAGACCAAGTTGCATGCTGTGTTCCTTATTGATGACATTGACTCCTGCTTTTTGTCTAATTACTATTGTGGTTGTACTGAACTCATAAAATGAGGCATCTGGGTATCATTGCTGCTATTTCCTATGCAGCCATAATTCTGGTGGCAGACCTGATTCACCCCAGGGGGAAGATCCTCCGAACTTAGCAGAAGTCCCCACCCTAACCCCATGGGTCCTAAGGGGTTAGAGTGGATAATATTGATTCTCTACTCTTACCTATGCATAGCCTAACTGAGCATGGCAATTGTTATCATCTGTTCTTCAAATGCAAAATGCCTATAAAAAGAGACTCCTCTCCTTCCCCATTAAAATCACCAGGTATCTGACTAAACTGAAGTTAGCACTGTGTGGGGTATTGAATCCAACCCCGGTCCACCTCCCCCTAACTATACACTAAGCGCTCCCACCAGTCCCTGCTGGACTAATGTGAGGGGACTTAAACTAGTACATATGAACATTAACAGTCTAAGACACAAGATGCAGGATCTGAAGGCCTGGACAACCCTCTACAAGCCTGATGTGATTGCAGTGTCTAAGACTTGGCTTAAGCCACAAATACTTCCTCATGAAATCGATCTAGTGGGCTATAATGTGTTTAGAAAGGATCAAGGTGGGAAGAAGGGTGGGGGGGGGTCTTATCTATATTAGCCCCAAATTCAGTGCCTCACAAATAGCCTTTCCTCCCCTGTGTAACTCTGTGAGTGAGTTGGTATTCATTAGAGTGTTACTTGGTAATACCAAACCCCTTTACATTGGTTGTGTTTACCTACTTACTCAAACAACTGCCTCTTCCCTAGGATCTCTCATCCAAGTGCTAGCGGAACATACCCAGGGGAGCTGATCTTCTTAGGCAATTTCAACCAAAACTGGTGCTCAAAAGGCAATACTGGACCAAAGAACCTGGTTCTCAACAGCCATCTTATGCAAGTTATTGAGTTACCCAACAGGCCTAATGCAAAAGCTGGCAATCACACCCCTACTCAACTGGGCTGTTGTCACATGCCCTGAGAGAATACTGGCCACAGGAATATTTGCAGACTCACTGAGTGACCACTCACCCATTTTCTGCATTTGGTCCAACAAACTCCCTAAACTGCCCACCAGGGTATTCAAGGCCAGGAACTACTCTAACCTCATCCCTGAAGATTTCTGCTGTGCCCTGTCTGCTGTGAACTGGGATCCTATATGTACTCTCCCTACCTTAGATGAAGCCTTACACTACTTCTCCAATGAATTAATATCTGTAGTTAATGTGCATGCCCCTCACAAGAAGCTTAGGGTGCAGGGCAAGTGCCACAAATGGCTTAACATTGATCTGAAACGGATGATACTACTCCGGGACAGGGCATGGGGGGAAATACGAAACCTCACATTTCCTATCAGACTGGGAGAAATACAGGGCACTAAGAAATGAGTGTAAGAAAGCCACAAAGAATGCAAAAAGCCAGTATCTGCATGGTCTCCAATCATGGCTCCTAGGGGATTCCAAGAAATTCTTCAGTCACATTAATGCATTGCTGAAATGTATCACCAGCGCTCAGGACGAAGCTATCCTGATCGATGGTATACTAACAGATGACCCCGCCACGGTAGCTGAGGCCTTTAATACCTTTTTTACTGATCTAGACAACTATAAATCTTCTATCCCAACCATCCCGCCTCTAAGAAAAGCTACTGAGCGGGATCTCCACTGGCCTCAATTTCATCTCAAGTTAGTCAAGCCATCAGAAATACTACCCCTGCCCTGAAGCAGATAAACCCTGAGTCATCCCCTGGCTTTGACCAACTAGATCCTCGACTGCTGCAGGCTTCTGCCCCAGCGATTGCTCTGCCCGTCACCATGCTAATTAACCAGCCTCTACTGAAAGGGAGTGTCCCTAGTAAGTGGAAGGTGGCTGTTGTAGTCCCTGTTCATAAGATGGGGCCACGCGTAAACACAGAGAACTATAAGTCAATCTCCATACTCTGCTTTTTGGCAAAGGTGCAGGAGAGACTGGTCTACAACCAACTGCAGAGCTACCTAGAATGGCATCATCTCTTGGCCGACAATCAGCATGGCTTCAGAAGAGGACATGAAACTGTCACAGCCCTAATCAAACTCATGGCTGACACCCTGGGTGCCATGGACAGGGGGTCCCCTACTGGGGCTAAATTCCTTGATTTGTCGAAGGCATTTGACCTGGTTAGCCATGAACTGCTTCTCAGTAATCTTCAACTGCTAGGACTTGACATGCTCTCACTTACCTGGTTCGAAAGCAATCTGCTCAACAGGACTCAAAAGGTAAAATGGAAAGGGTAAAATCAGGCTGCAGACCAGTGACCACTGGAGTACCCCAGGGCTTGATTTTAGGCCCTCTACTGTTCACCCTCTTTGTTAACAATATTGGGTGTGACTGAGGTTTGGAAAGCCTGATCCTGTATACAGATGACTCAGTGGTCTACTGGAGTGATCCCTAAACAAGTGTCATTACTGCAAAGCTGCAGGCCAGTCTCACAATAACAGAGGCTTGGTTTACATCTAACTTACTGGTGCTGACTGTCAAAAAGACCAAGGCTGTCCTTTTCAGGACTAGATGCCTGGGAGTTGACAGGCAACACCTTCTTTCCCTCCACAAAGCCACAGGGTCATGAATTGAAATCATGGACAAGATTAAATACCTAGGAGTCTACTTAGATCAAGAAATGTCCTACAAATCACATATTGACTATGTAGCAAAGACCACTCACTAGAAGCTTGGCCTTCTTTACAGACTTGGAAACTCCCTAACAGATGACACAATGACTCGCTATAGCCAAAAGCACGCTACTTCCCACCCTCCTCTATGGTGCTTTCCTCCTACATTTCCTTAATGAGAGTGAACACCACAAGCTGTCTGTCCTCTATAATAGGATTGCATGCTTTGCTACCTGCTCTCCGCCCAGGAGGCATCATTGTGAGGCCCTTGCAGACCTCAACTGGCCGTCAATAGGGCATAAACTCTCCTATCCCTTGCTATGTTTGACCTACAAATTCACCAATGTTGGCACCACGCTCCCAACTTAACTGGCCTCCTGAATCTAAAAGCTCCTCAGCAGACTCTTCGGTCATCAAGTAGCTGCCTCCTCAATATCCCTCGTGTACGCACCATCCTAGGCAAGAGATCCTTTGGGTACTCAGTAGCCTACCTCTGGCGCTCACTCCCAGAGGAACTGAGCAGAAGTTCCACCATGGAAGGTTTCAAATCCAGCCTAAAAGTGTACATGCTAGGGCAGTGTCTTTGCAGCTGCTACCATTAACTCCCTTTCCTAGCCCTGAATGCTGTTCTCCTGTATGCTATTAAAGGTCTAATAGATCCTGTACATTATAGTAGGTCTTTGACACATGGAACACATTCTTCCTAGCATAAGAACTTGTGGAAATTATTTATAATGCTGTCACTCTAATGTCACCGTCCAACTGTCTCCTTCCTTTGTGACAATTGCTGTTGCTGTACTCTGTATGTGAATCCAATGTCTATTGCTTCTACTATTATAATTTCTGAGTCAAATGTATATTGTGAACTGCTGAGCTATGTGGGATGTATGTGAACAACTGTATAAATGATGTATGTAATTAACTCCTGGTCGCCCCAGGAAAAGAGACCTCAGGTCTCAGTGGGTTCACCCGGTTACCAAAATGCAATAAATAACTAAAATTATCAAACTTAAATATATCTTTCATTCCACTAATAACCTTTTTTAGAGGGGCAAATATCTTGGAGACAGATATAGTAACATATTCATCCAATGTGCCCTGCTTCTTATTAAAACTTAATGAGCAGCTGACATCAATATGCCCTCTGGTCAGGCAACTCATGGCCAGGAGTTGCCTGCCCAAGGACCTAAATCACACATAATTTATTTTTTTCATGTGGGCATTTAAAGGAAAATTATGTTACACTACCCTGCAATCTCATTTCCACGTTTGAGAAGGACGCTCAGGTCCAACCCCAGCCCCGCCCCAAAAATCAGCATTTTGGTGATGCTAAGTACAGAAGGGGGCTGCATGGTTTCTAAGGGCTATAGACAGCAAATGAGAGCAGTGACACTGTATAGAGTCACATAGTGGCACCCCATTGGTGACTTCCATTTCTTCCAACTGTGTGCCATTTACCATCACCCTCTGCCTTCTGTCCACTGACCAATTTCTGACCTAGTTCACAACTCTGAGTCCCACCCCTAGACTCCTCAGATTACTTACCAGCCTTCTATGGGGGACTATGTTGAAAGCTTTGCTGTAATCAAGATAGACATTGTCCACCACCCCACCCTGGTTCACCACCTTGGTCATCCACTCAAAGAAATCTATCAGTTTGTTTGACAGGACCTTCCCACCTTGAACCCATGCTGTCATGGATCCTGCATTCCAGTGGATATCAGGTGACCCACAATATGTTTCTTAAGCAGTGTCCCCATGATTTTCCCCACTACTAAGGTGAGACACACTGGTCTGTAGTTCCCTGTGTCCTTCTTGCTACCACTTTTGTTAAGAGGGACCATATTTGCCCTTTTCCAGTCCCGTGGGATCCCCCCCCATGTTCACCTATTAAGGACTGTGGTCTTCTCTAGGTCCTCTTCCACCCTCTCTTCATTGCCCCTTTTGAGTCTGCGTATACCCCCTCTGGACTTCCTCCTCGCACTGATATACCTAAAGAAAATCTTGTCCCCTTTCCTCAATGATTGTACTAGCATTTCTTCTGTCTGTGCTTTAGCACTTCTTATCACCACCCCTGCCTCACTCTTACATTTTTGATGATCTTCTCAAACAAACATAGAAACATAGAAGTTGACCACAGATAAGGATCACAAGGCCCATCCAGTCTGCTCATTTTTTTTCTACTTTATAAATGTGCCATTGGCCTTTGCTTTGTCAATGGCCTATTTATTTATACTCATCTGTATTGCTCCCATATGCCTATCCCATGCCTGTTTGAAGCTCTGAACTGTATCCATACCCATCACTTCCTGAGGTAGGCCGTTCCATGCATCCACCACCCTTTCTATGAAAAATAACTTCCTCACATTACCCCTTAATCGGCCTCCCTCTAATCTCATGCTGTGTCCTCTTGTCCTGCTATTTTTATTATATTGAAACATGTTAGACGCTTTCATCTTGTTAATGCCCTTAAGGTGTTTGAATGTTTAAATCATATCACTTTTCTCCCTCCTTTGCTAGGGTATACATATTGCGCTCCATTAATCTGTCCTCATATGTTTTCTGATGCAGTCCCTGCACCATTTTGGTTGCCTTTCTCTGGACTGCCTCAATTTGGTTAATGTCCTTGTGATGGTGTGGCCTCCAGTACTGCATGCAGTACTCGAGATGGGGTCTAACCAGTGTCTTGTAAAGAGGGATTATTACCTCCCTCTTCCAACGTGTGATACCCCTACTAATACACCCCAACATCCCCCTAGCCTTACCTACTGCTTTAGTGGTCTGTTTGGATGATTTCAGGTCATCAGTGATGATGTTGCCCAAGTCCTTTTCTTTCCTTGTGACTGCCAGCAACTCCCCTCCCAGCCTATAGGTGGCTTCAGGGCTTCTCTTCCCTATGTGCATGATCTTGCACTTCTTTGCATTAAACCCCAGTTGCCACTAGTCCGACCATTTTGCCAGTTTTTCCAGATCTCATCTCATTCTGCCCACCCCATCTGGACCATTTACTCTGTTGTAGATCTTGGTGTCATCTGCAAACAGACAAACCTTACCCTCCAGTCCATCTGCAATGTCACTGATGAAGATATTGAAGAGGACTGGCCCCAGGACTGATCCCTGAGGTACCCCACTTGTGACTTGCATCTCTTCTGACTGTATACCATTTACCACTGTTCTCTGTTTTCTGCCCGTCAACCAGTTTGCCACCCAGTTGACCAACTTCTGACCCTCCCTGAGCCTACCGAGCTTATTAATCAATCTTCTATGTGGAACAGTATTGAAAGTTTTGTTGAAGTCGAAGTAGGTGACATCAACTGCTCCCCCTTGGTCCACCACTCTGGTTACCCAGTCAAAGAAATCTATGAGATTAGTTTGACCGGACCTTCCTTTTGTAAACCCATGCTGTCTTGGATCCTGTGCTCCTATGGATTCCAGGTGTTGCACTATCCTTTCCTTAAGGAGTGCCTCCATATTGCCCACTACTGAGGTAAGACTGACTAGTCTGTAGTTCCCTGCCTCCTCCCTGCTACCATTCTTGTGGGTGGGATCACAAGAGCCCTTCTCCAGTCTTGACCTCTCCTGCACTCAGAGACTCACTAAACAGTTCTGATAATGGCTCTGCAGTTCCACCCTTAGCTCCTTTAGTACCCTGGGATGTATGCCATCAGGTCCCATTGCCTTGTCTACTCTGAGCTTATCGAGCTCTTGTAGGACCCTTTCTTTTGTGAAAGGACTAGTGCACACCTCCCCCCCCGTGTCCATGGTGCTGAGCTGTGGACCCTGCCCTACCTTCTCTTCAGTAAATACTGAGTAGAAGTATTTATTTAGGATAGATGCTTTTATGCAGTCCTCCTCCTCACATGCCCATATCTCCTTTGATCATAGCAATACCCCCTCTGGACTTTCTCCTTTCACTAATCTATCTATAAAAAGTCTTGTCACCTTCTTTTACTGTTTGTGCTAGTGTTTCCTCAGTTTTGGCCTTTGTCTGCCTTACTGCCTTCCCTGCTTCCCTTAGGGAAGTTTGGTATGCCTCCTTATCTTTATCCCGATGCCTTCCCTTATATTTCCTGAAGGCCAGTATTTTAGCTGTGACCTTTTCTGCTACTGTTTTTGAGAACCAAAGTGGTTTCCTTCTTCTTTTACACTTCCTTTTCTCTCTAACATAATGGGATATTGATTCAAGTATTGCATCCTTAATGCTTGCCCACTTTGCCTGTGCCCCCTCAACTGTATTTCTTTTTGCAAGGGCTAGCTTAACTCTGTTGGCCATCTTATCAAAGTCAGATCATCTGGTCCCATATTTTTGCCTTGGAATGGGATGATTTAGTTCTAGTGGCCAAACTGAACCATACCATGTGATGGTCACTGGCCCCCAGGTGGCCTTTTACATGGAGATCTGTGATCATTTTTCCCTGTTAGTCAGTACTAGATCTAGGATAGCCCTGTCTTCTTGTGGGTTGTTGTACCAGTTGTTTGAGGCCCTCCCCCTGCAGGGAATCCACCATGTGTCTAGTTCTGGCAGATGTTCCTGCTGGTATTGATCAATCTGTATCTGGCATGTTGAAGTCTCCCATTATCAGAACCTCCCCTTTAGCTGTCATGTTTTGCATATCTTCTAACAGTAATGTGTCTAAGTCCTCCCCCTGGCCTGGGGGCCTGTAGGTAGCACCAGTTTGTATGGCTGTCCCATTTCCTGTTTCCAGGGTGACCCACAGTTCTTCTGGCTCCTTATGTGTATTCTGAATTTCTGTAACTTTGATATTTTTTCATTTACATACAGGGACACTCTACCCCCCCCCCCCTTGCACCTCGGTCTCTTCTGAACAGTACATAGCCAGGCACTGAAGTCTCCCAAATGTGGTTGCTGGTAAACCACATCTCATTAATTGCTACTATGTCCAGTTTAGCCTCTGTCATTATTGTGTGCAAGTCTGGGATCTTGTTTCCCAGATGGTGAGCATTTGTGTACATGATTTTCCATTGGCCAGATTTTGGTGCGTTAGTTGTTGGGTGAGGTCTGGCATTTCCCCTGTGCATCATATGGGGAGCCATACCTTTTCCTTACCTGGTGATGAGAATGAACTGCAAACATGCTGAACTCCTGTTTGACCATCAAACCATTTGCTTCTGGATCTGTTCTTACTAGGACCAATACGGCAACTACACTATTTGTTTGTCTCTATACATGATGCATTGAAGTTGAGCAGCTGGACTTGGAGGAAGTAGTATGAACTCTTCTCCGCAACACTGTTTGTTTTCATAGGGGAGACCCCCGGCTCATACTCAGCCCCCCATACTAACCCTCTCAGTATCATAATTTACCCTCTCCCCTCATGCTCACTGTTACTCAGCCCATTGGGGCTTAGACCAACAACTGCTGTACACACTCTCCTGTTGTTTCCATTAGGGAGAGTGCCTGCACTTTACTTGCCTCTGACTCCAGCAGGCATTATTTTTGGTATTTAAATAAAGCCCAGTCTGGCTTTTTTAAACTTAGCAGTGATGGGGCTTTAACTAGAGGCACTCACTGCCTCCCACTTATACCCACCCCTGGACTTTCACAAAAAGAACCCACAGGGAAATTGTAGCCATGGTGCTGAACAGATTGAACATTCACAAGTTCAGCTCTTTCTGTGGCAGCCTCCCACTGCCACTCCTGCTTCATAGCCCCTCAAGGCGATTGCATTTGCAGCTGAACTAGTTGCTTGGATAGGTGGAGGGAGACACTCCTAAACAGGCCTCCTCCACCTCCTGATAAGTTACTGTCCCCTCCTTTCCTGCCCATAAGGAGCACACAGCCTGAGCTCTGTATAGGCTGGGAGTACAAAGTGCTACATAGTACTTTCACGTTTAGTGCAGTTGCTCCTGCTAGCTGCTCCAGCAGCCTCAGTGCATCCTCCCCCTCATGCTCCATCTCCCTACCTGTCAAATAATATCAGGGCCCAGGGACAACAACTAGATCCCATGGAAGGGGTTCTTGTTTTATAGGAATATGTTTTATATGAATGGGGACTCTATGATCAGGGGAGTGGAAAACGGGGTGGGTGAAGAATCACCAAAGAAAGCAATTGATAGGTGCCTTTCAAGTGTCTCAGCAATCTGTGATCTAGATCCAAAAAGGATGATGGTGGAGAGAGAACAAGGAAATCCGGGGATGCTGGTATACCTGGGTACGAATGATCTGGCAAATCAGTCGGTGGGTGTGGTTAAGTGAAATTTCCAGAGACTGTGGGCCAAACTGGCAGCATATTCAGCCTCTCTGACCTTCTCTGAGGTCCTCCTTGTGTGTGGCAAGGGGATGAATAGAATAAGGAAACAGGAGATAGATGAGTTTAATGGCTGGCTTAAGGACTGGTGTCAGAGGAAGAGGTAGCATTTTATAGGTGACTGAGGGGACTTTTGGGACAGAAGACTTTTTAAGGGGGTGGACTCCACTTGACCAAGGAAGGGACCAGTGCACTTGAGCAGAATTTTTATGTCTGTTTCAAATATTTAAACTGACTGAGGGGGAGACTGGGACTAGGGGAACCAAACAGATAAGCAAAAGGAAGGGAATCCTAGCTAATTCTGTCCCATGCCTGAGGGCTTGTAGCAGTACAACAGGCAAAAATGTGACTCAGGCTCAAAATGAGGCAGGAGATAGACTAAAGGAAAGTGTGCACAAAAAGGGATATTTATTTGTTTTTTTTATTTATTTATTGAAATGTTTCACCAGGAAGGTTACACTGAGCAACATGAGCTCTTCTCGCAGTACGTCCTGGGGGAAGGGGAGTGGGAACAATAAGAAATACAACAGGAGACATACATCAGGAAAATAGCTTAACAGCATATAGACAGACTGTACAGATTGCAACCAACAATAGCTAATAAACATTTCTAGACTAGGATACATTTGAGATAGACTGACAGGAGGTATAGTAAAAGGTACTCGGGAAGGGGGTGGAACAGGAGAGGTGATAGAAAGTGCTAGGTTGCAACAAGTGCTAGGATTGCAAGAGGGGTTTGGGACAAGGGGCATATTTGGCCCAGCTGGAGGAAGGAGGAGGTATAGACCAACAGCTAGGCAGGGCCCCATGGCGCTATATGCAAACAAAATGAAACCAAAAATGCCAGGGAAGAAAACAAGTAAAATTTAGACATCTAACAAGCATTCAGAGGGCAGTTGGAAAGGATTCTGCCTCAAAGTCAGCACCAGATAACTGGACAACATAATTAGTGAACTCCAGGCAATCATGGCAGACACTATGACGGACCTCATAGCTATCACTGAAACACAGGCCATGGACAAAAATGATTGGGACCTAACAGTGCCTGGATGCTAACTGCCAAAGAAGGAAAGAGGAACTGGTAGAGGGGGTGGAGTGACCCTCCATGTCAGGGAGGGCACTGAGGTAATGGAAAATGGGAATACCAAGGATGGTATGGAAGAGACCAGGTCTCTGTCAGTTCAGTTTACAGTGGCAGCAGGTAAAAATCTATGCTTAGGGGTGTTTTACAGACTGCCTGGGCAAGGGAAAGCAGCAGACAGAGGAGGAAATTAGTAGGTGAGTGGCTAAGGGAGATGTTGTGGTGTTAGGGGATTTTAACTTATCTGACCTAGACTGGGATATTACAATGACTAGGAGCACTAAAAGTCAGGCTATGCTGGATACCTTTCAGGACGGTCTACTGGTACAGCTGGTAAGATAGCCCACTAGACAGGGATCTATTCTGGATATCGTACTCACCAATTCTGATGTCGTAAATGCAGAAAAAGATGGGGAAACACTTGCAAACAGTGACCACAATTCAGTTTGGTTTAAATTAGCTCTTGGGAATAAAAAAACGCACACAACCATGGCAGTCTTGCACTTCAGAAGGGAACATTTCAGCAAACTCAGAGGGGCTGGGCAGGACAAGTTAGAAAGGGTAGGCACTGCAGAAGGTGTGGAAGAGAGATGAGGATAATAGAAGGGGTCATACTTGAAGCATTGCAGCTATGCATTCATAAAGTAAACGGAAGAAATAAACTCAGGAGACCACTATGGTTCTCAGTGAGAGTCAGGGAAGCAATATGGGCCAAAAGGAAAGCCTTCCACAGGTTTAATGAGAAGCAGAGGAAAGCAGAATGGGAGGAATAGGTTCAGAGAATAGGGAAGTAAAGAAGGTGATTAGAGAGACATAATCAGACATGGAGCTGTGAATAGCCAAGAGGGTCATGCAAGAAGAAAAAGATTGTTTCTGCTATATCAGTGGAAAAATAATTGAGGAGGGGAATAGCTATGTTATTAGATAGGGGCAGGATGGTAGAAGATGATGAGCAAAAGACTGCAGTCCTGAATGACTGCATTTGCTCTGTCTTCACCAGTGAGGATAGTGGCACCCTCCCTGAGAGTGGCATCAACACAGCCATGAGAGGGATTCTAGAGACTGAGAAACCAGTATTTATTACGGACAGGTTCCAGAAAGGTCTGGCAGCTCTTAATACAGGCAAGGTCCCAGGTCCAGGTGAGATACATCTGAGGGTGTTCAGGGAATTGGCAGATGAACTAACTGAGCCTCTGGCAGGCCTATTCAATAGCTCACTTGAGGCGAGGGTTGTCCCAAGTGATTGAAGGGTTGCAGATGTGGTTCCACTCCATAAAGGGGGGGGGACAAGGAACAAGCAGGAAACTACAGACCTGTCAGCGTTACCTCTATCAAGGAGGAGTTGATGGAGTCACGGCTCAAAACATACCTCGTAGACTGTCTGGAGGGTAATGGTCTTCAGGATAGTAGACAGCACAGCTTTGTGTCAGAGATGTCCTGTCAGACTAAACTAATAGTCTTCTTTGATTGAGTGACAAAGGGACTGGATAAAGGCCATGCCATGGATTTACTTTGCTTCAACTTCAGCAAGGCTTTTGACTTTGTGCCTCACAGATGCCTGCTAAGGAGGTGGATGGATTTGGGAGTGGCTAGGTATATTGTTGATGGATAGAAAACTGAATAAAAGGGAGGCAGCAGGGGGTTGTGGTAAATGGAGTTAAATCAGAGGGGAGAGAGGTCATGAGTAGGGTACCACAGGGCTCCGTTCTGGGTCCAGTCCTTTTTATCTTGTTCATTAGTGTCATCAGAGAAGGGATCCTGTTAGGGAAAAGCCTCTCTGCATATAACACTAAAGTCTCCAGAAGGGTGGATAGTAGCGAGGGAATTAGAGAATTACAGAGTGATTTGCAAAAGTTAGAGATACATAGATACATAGATACATAGACAGTGTCGGCAGATAAGGGCCTATGGCCCACCCAGTCTGCCCATTTGAGCTTGTAAGTTCAGTTTGTTTTCCTAGAAGTCTGTTGCCCCTTACCCCTGACCTCCAGAATTCCTTTATGTCTATCCCATGCATTCTTAAATCCTGTGATTGTTTCAGCCACCACCACTTCCTCTGGCAGGGTGTTCCACTTGTCCACCACCCGTTCTGTGAAGAAATTCTTTCTCATGTTTCCTCTGAATCGTCCTCCCTCCAACTTCATCCCATGCCCTCTAGTCCTGGAACATCTTTTTCGCTTAAAAATAGTGTTTTCCTGCACCCTGTTCCTCCCTGTAAGATACTTGTATGTCTCTATCATATCCCCTTTCTCCCTCCTCTCCTCCAGGGAGTACATGTTCAGTTCCTTCAACCTGTCTTCATAGGACTTCTGATGCAATCCATGCACCATCTTTGTTGCCTCTGAACCTTCTCTACCCTGTCTATGTCCTTACGTAGGTATGGTCTCCAGAACTGTACACTGTACTCCAGGTGGGGCCTCACTAGTGTCTTGTATAGCGGAATTATGACCTCCCTTTTCCTGCTGGTGATGCCCCTGCCTATACATCCCAGCATCCTATTTGCTTTACCTGCTGCCTTGTCACACTGTTTCCCTACCTTGAGGTCATCAGAGATGACAACCCCAAGATCCCTTTCCTGCTTGGTGCATGCTATATCCTCACCCCACAATTGATATATTGTGCCAGGGTTTTTGTCCCCCTTATGCATTATCTTGCACTTCTTTGCACTGAATTTCAACTGCCAAACCCCTGACCATTCTTCAAGTTTCTGCAGGTCCCTTCTCATTCTGTCTACACCCTCTGACATGTCTACTCTGTTACAGAGCTTTGTGTCATCGGCGAACAGTGAAATTCTGCCTTCTAGGTTCCTGCGCAATGTCACTGATGAAGATGTTGAATAGGACCGGTCCCAGCACTGATCCCTGTGGTACCCCACTGGTCACTCTTCCTCTGTGGAGTGACAGCCATTTACCACCACCCTCTGTGTCCTGCCACCCAGCCAGTTACCTACCCACCACACTACTGTCCTGCCCACACCCATATTCCCCAGTTTGTGTAATAGTCTTCTATGTGGCACAGTGTCAAAGGCCTTGCTGAAGTCCAGATAGGCCATGTCCACTGCCCTCCCCTGATCCACCTCCCTAGTCACCCAGTCAAAAAATTCAACGAGGTTGGTCTGACATGACCTCCCCCTGGTGAAACCATGCTGCCTTGGGTCCTGTACTCCATTGACAACCAGATGTTCCACCAATCTCTCCTTCAGTAGTGCTTCCATGATCTTCCCCACTACCAAGGTGAGGCTGACTGGTCTGTAGTTCCCTGCTTCCTCTTTGTTCCCACTTTTGTATAAGGGGACTACATCTGCTGTCCTCCAGTATTTAGGTACCTCCCCTGTTTCCAGTGATCGGCTAAACAGGATAGCCAGAGGTTCAGCCACCACCTCTCTTAGTTTTTAAGGACCCTGGGGTGCACCCATCTGGCCCCATTGCTTTATCAACTCTTATTACTTCCAGTTCCTTCAGGACCCTTCTCGTGTAAAGGGACTTGTGTCCATTTCTGCACCATTCTCACCCCTTGTACTCCCTTCAGACCCATTACCTCCTCTTCCTCAGTAAAGACTGAGCAGAAATACCTGTTCAATATGTCAGCTTTACTGTTGTCATCCTCCACGCGGCCCCCATCCTCCCCCTTCAGTCTCACTATCCCTCCCTTTGTCTTTCTTTTTTCACTTATGTACCTGTAAAAGGTTTTGTTCCCTCTACCCACTGATTTTGCAATGTGTTCTTCTGTCTGAGCTTTGGCTTCCCTTACTGACCTCCCTGCCTCCCTTTGCTTCTCCTGGTACTTCTCCCTATCCCCTTCTGCCTGTGTCTTTTTGTATTGCCTGAATGCAATCTTTTTGGCTTTCACTTTCTTTGCTACCTCTTTGGAAAACCATAATGGTCTCCTTCTCTATAGATCCTTGCTGAGGCCACACCTGAAGAAGTGGTCAAATATCTGGCAGCTAAAATGCAATGCCAGAAAGTGCAAAGTGATGAACCTAGGAAAAACAACCCATGGACAGAATATTGAATGGAAGGGTTAAATTTAGCACCACAGTTGAAGAAGGGACCTAGGAGTCATCATCAGCAAGACCCTTAAATAGGCTAGTCAATGCAACAAGGCTTGTATTAAAGAGCTAGTGGAACCAAAAGAGACAGGAAAATGATACAAATTTTAAGAAGTAATCAGTTGTAACATTTTATTTCTGAAGTATTTTTCTCTTTCCTTTTGTTCATTAGAAAGTTTTGTATGTGATAATATTGCATTGGATGTGTGGAACAGCTCCCAGCATGGCAGCTGACATGTATCTGTAGTCCCCCCCCCCAACTGCATCATCGGCATTGTAACCTCACTGACTGTGGCATCACTGCTGAGTGACCTGGCAGCTACTGAGTGCCTGTTCCTAAGGAGCTGTGATGTCACAGTCAGTGAGGTCACAATGCTGATTATGCAGTGGGTGGAACAGAGCAAGATATGTCAGCTGCCAGGCAGAGCGTTCTTCCACACAACACACCTACTAACACCAGGTAAACAATCTTCTAGTTAATCAAAGGTAAAAGAAAAGGTACCTCACGTGTAAAAGGTAATGGCTGACTGCTTTTAAAAAATAATATTAGTTTTAGACTTTTTACTAGCTCTTTAAGACAAACAAGATGCTTGGGTGTATTGGCAGGGATTTTCATGATAAAAAAAAAGAAATGATACTCCTTCTCTATAGATCCTTGCTGAGGCCACACCTGAAGTAAGTGCCCAGTTCTGGAACCCTCACCTCAGAAAAGACAAGGATAGACTAGAGGTGGTCCAGCATGGGGTGACGAAGATGACATAGGGCCAGCAGGGGAACTCTTACAAGGATCACCATGTGGAATTGAACATGTACTCGCTGGAGACCAGAAGGGAGAGGTGGGGATATGATAGGAACCTTCAGATTTATGAAAGGAATAAACAAGGTTAACTACGAGGAATTATTTAGTAAGAACACTGGTTCAGCAACTCAAGGGCATGACTGGAAGCTGATAGAAGAAAGGTTCAGTAGGAATGTGAGAAAGTATTATTTTACTGAAAGAGTGGTGGAACCATGGAACAGCTTGCCAGCTGAGGTGGTGGGAACTAAAACCAAGGAGGGCTCCAAACTGGTGTGGGACAGAGCAAAAGGAATAATGCTCACTTGTAGAGATGAAACCAGGGAAAGGAACAGGTAGACTGATGGGGAGGGTTAGAACCCTGTACTGACACTAGGTCATGGGTTATATAAGGCCCAATGGGGAGATTTGATGGACCTTTGGTCTTTTGCTGTTGTTACTGTCTATGTTTCTGTATTTCTAATACATTGGACATTGGCCACCTGGGAAACCAGCCCAGTAGCCCACCAGGGATATTACATACAGTATATAATTTACTGGCCCTACATAGGAAAACACTAGCATTCTGGACCACCAATGCTAAATTATTTGTGCTGGGCCACTAGCCCAAAAGAGTCCCCACTCGCCCACCAAGGATACTACTTTTAATTATTGGGTAATATAGAGGCAATAATTGAGTTCTGCTGAGGCCCCCGACCAACAACATTTTTCTCTTTTCCTATCTGTTTATTGTTTTATTTTCTTTCTCTCTATTTCTGTCTTCCTACTTTGTTATATCTGTAACTTTTTATCTAATGCTCCCTTTTTCTTTACTCCTGTTCTCTGTCTCTGCTCTCACCACTGTATCTTCTCCAAATTAACCTATTTCTCTTTACTTTTTTAATTTAGTATACTTTATTAATTTTTAAAGATAACCATCCAATCAACCAAGCAATGTACTGACATAATTACACTGAAGATAGGAAAAAGTCACATGAAAGAAGAAATACATATGAAGCAAATATGTATCATGTGCTGCAGAGGTTTTGACATGCGTAACAAAATGACTCCCCCCAACCTCTCCCACCCTATCCCTCACAGAACATCCCCACCCTGTCTGCGAAACACTCATCAGAAAAATATATTAGTGGGATAGGTGCAAGCTGTCATCATTGATAAATGGGTGTCATAAGCCATCGGGGAACAGGGTTATAGGAAGGATTAAGTATCCCATATAGATAATAATGTGCAAAGTGATTCAAATGTAGTGCGGTAGGTTTGCAATCATTTGCACATAGTAGCTCTGTGTTTTTCCAGCTAGAGGGCAAGAAGGATCTCTCTGTGCCATTCTAGGAAAGAGAGATGGGCAGCATCTTTCCAATGTCAAAGAGTTATTAGTTTGGCAATGGCAGCAACTATGGAGATGAGCCCTCCGGTTTCGTGGAATACTAAGAGAATAAATGCCTAACAGGCAACTCTCAGGGGTGAAAAGATCACCCAACCCCAGCAGGGGGTCTTGCACCTGTTTGATGAGAGTCCAAAAGGGCCAAATTTTAGGACAGTCCCAAAGAAGGTGAACAAGGGAGTCAGGGATTTCCCTGCATCTATTATATTCAGGAGAAAAGAGCCTGCCAACCATATTAAGCCTTGCAGGGGTATAATAATAATAATAATAATATTCTTTATTTTTAATGTGCCTTTCAAAAATCAAGGCACAGAACAGATTATAAAATCACACCATAATAAAACATGACAATACACATCAAAAATACATCACATCAGAAAAGCATGATAAAATAGTAAAATCAAACTGAATCAGCCTCTTCCCCATAGGCCTTAGTCCATAGTAAGGATTTTAATGCTTGTTTAAAACCCCCCACTGTTGCACACTCTCTAATCCAACATGGTAGAGAATTCCAGAGGGTCGGAGCCACAAACGCAAAAGCCCGGGCACCTGATGATTTCAAAATAACCCTCGGAATCTCTGGCAACCCCTTGCTGAACGAGCGGAGCGGTCACTCTGGGAGATAGGGAACCAGGAGATCTTTCAAGTAGTCAGGGCCCAAACCATGTAGGGCTTTGTAGGTCAGCAGACCAACTTTAAAGGTGATTCGCCACTGAACCGGCAGCCGGTGCAGTCTCCGCAGCACCGGTGTAACATGGGAAGAACGAGAGGTCCCAGTTAACAACCGGGCTGCAGAGTTCTGCACCAGCTGCAAGCAGTGGATATCAACCCCAGGAAGCCCAAAGTAAAGGGAATTGCAGTAGTCCAGATGATAGGTCACAAATGCGTGGATCAACGTAGGTAGGCCCCCAGACGGAACAAGGTGCTTGATCCTAGCGATGTTCCTAAGATGGTAAAAGGAAACTTTAATGATGGCCGACATTTGAGCACATAGTGTCAGCCGATCATCAAGAATCACCCCTAGATTCTGCACCTGTTCAAAAATGGGGAGCCCAACATCCCCCAGGAAATAAACCTGAGGGATGGTTAGTCCCCCACCCCCCTGTCCGGTGACCAGGATCCACAACCATCACCTCCGTCTTCCCGGAATTTAACTTCAGCCAGCTGGACCTCATCCAACCTTGGATTTCACCGAGGCAGTTATTGAACACCGAGAGTGCTCTATTCTGGTCAGGTGCAAAAGATAGGTAGAGCTGAGTATCATCAGCATAACAATGAAACTCCAGCCCATACCGTCTTACAATGTCTCCGAGGGGAAGCATGTACACTGCAAACAACATGGGGGACAGCACAGAGCCCTGAGGCACCCCACAGGACAGAGAGAGAGACAGGATCAGAGGAAAATACCCCCAATACTACCCTCTGAGTTCTACCGGTGAGGAAAGAAGTATACCATCTGAGGACTAGACCTGAAAGCCCACAGATGATTCTCAGGTGTTCTAGCAGAACCCCATGGTCTACAGTGTCAAATGCTGATGACAGGTCCAAAAGGACCAAAATGGACCTTTTTTTCTGGTCTGTCGCCATCAGGAGATCATTGAGCACCCGAACCAGCGCAGTCTCGGTGCTATGCCTCTTTTGAAAACCTGATTGAAGGGGATCATAGATGCTATGGATGGTCAAGTGGTTGTCTAACTGAGTAGCCACTACTTTCTCAATTACCTTCCCAACAAAGGGAAGGTTTGGGATAGGCCGATAGTTACAGACGGAGTCGGGGTCCAAAGAAACCTTCTTCAACACTGGTGTGACCACTGCCTCCTTCAGGGAGCAAGAATATTCACCAGAGTCTAAGGAGCACCAGACTATGCTCACCAGAACAGGGATGATAATCTCCCCACTGCCCATAATCAAGGCTGTGGGGCCCGGATCTAAACTACACCAAGTAGTGTGCATACCCTGGACAATCCTCTTAACATCATCGATTTCCGGCCTTTGGAAGAAACTCCAGGAAGAAAGAGGGAATGCGACCGGGGCCTGGTCCATGGACGTTCCCATAGAGAGTGTCACGCAGGTCTCCGCCCTGATGTCTTCCACCTTCTCTGCAAAGAACTGAGTGAGCTCCTCACACTGAGATTGCGAAAAAGCTCTACGAACCTGCAGACAGACTGGGTTGCACAGTCTGTCTACGGTTCAAAAGAGCTGTGCCGGTCGGTTCTGAGCAGCAGCAATTTCCCCAGAGAGGAATACTGCCTTCTTACGGGCAGTTGCTGACTGGTACAGTTGATAATGCTCGAGCAGTCTAAGATGGTCAGCATCCAAGCCGGATTTCCACCAACACCTCTCTAACCTGCGTCCAAGTCGACGCATCTCCCTCAAGTCCCCATCGAACCATGGGGACCGCGGGTGAAGGGAGAGAGAATGCACATGGATGGGAGCAATAGAATCCAGGGCATTGGTAATGGCCTTATTATAGGCCAGAACCAAGGCCTCTGGATCCGAACTCATCACTGGAAATTCTGATAAGTCAAGTACCGCAGTTAGACCATTGGGAGTCACATCCCGTAAAGGGCGGTACTTGACCATCTCCACAGGGGTAGGTCTACGCAAGGGGGGCTGCTAAAATTGAATCTCACTGTGTGATGATCAGACCATCCGACAGGTTCCACCCCCATGCCAGAGGCTTCCATCCTCAGGAGGAAAACCAGATCAAGGGAATGGCTGCATTTATGAGTGGCAGAGGTAACAACCTGTGAGAGGCCCAATGAATTCATCAATTGGAGGAAGTGCTGTCCAAATTGCGAGAGTTCATCGTCGATCCAAGCATTGAAGTCGCCCAGCACCATCAACCAGGGGAAACTCCAATACCAGGTCAACGACGAAGTCCACCACTTCCTTAAGGAATGGCTTCTCATCCCCGGGTGGACAGTAGATGAGAGACAGTCTATGGCCACCACCTGCCACTACTACACATTCAAATGATCTGGTCACCTCAACTGGAACACTGGTGAGACCCAATTCGGTCATAAAACAGACCGCAACCCCCCACTCGTGCGATCCAATCTCGGGTGGTGTATCATTGAATACCCGTCCGGAACGGCTGCCTCAAGAACGGGGCCGGCATTTCCATCCAGCCAGGGTTGGATGATGCAAGCCAGATCCGCCGTTCCCACCAAGTCCGCCACAATGGCAGTCTTGTTTACAATGGATCTGGCATTGCACAAAACTGCCCGAGTTGGACAGAATTCCGGGGATCCCCCCAGCCACCTGCCCACTCTTATTAGCGGCGGTGCCCTTGGGTATGGGGATCAGACAAGGAAACCCACGTTCTGACCTCCATTTTGCCCCAGGGCATCTTCTGGACCTAACAATTCTGATTTGAGTGCTCCCCTCATCCATCCTCCGCTGTTCAGGCTCCCTGCCCCATCCCCTCCTCCTTCAAGTAATTCCCAAAGCCCTACAATGTTGATAAATAGAGAACAATAAAGGAGGGGGAGAAAAATGGCGGAGGGCCCAAAGAGTGGAGGATGAGTAGCCCATGATGGGGAGGAGGAATAGTAACACGTATCTACATCCTTCAACATGAAAGAACAGTAAAGTCCTACTCACACAAATCACGCAGAAAACAAACCCCTAAAATTAAGAACCAAATTTGCCAAATAACATAACCAAAAATAAAAAATTAAACCTAATTTCTCCCTATTTCTCAGAAACGAAACCTGCTTTCCAGAACCCCAAAAAAAAAAATAACTAGAAAACAAAATAAATTATAAATAATAAAAACAGACGGGTGTCCCTCCTCTCACAAGGGAATCCCATCATAAAATCAGATAAACAAAAGAAAAAAGGAAAAACACATACACAAAATAAAAACCCCAAAATAAAACAATATAAATTTGCCAAGAAAACATGTACTCCCCACTACAAACTTACTTAGTATCCAGGCACTCTCACTACCCGAGAATAGAACCACATACAATACCCCAAAATAATAAAATAAAAATTTGTGAGTAGGCAGAGACTCACACTCCCCACGAACTCACAATAGCCGAGCACTCTCACTGCACGGACAGAGTATTTTGGTCCAGAGAGAAGGTTTGAATTCGGAAAAACAACCGAAGAAACTATAAAATAATCCAACACCAAAGATCCATCCACAGTCTCCTCGATGGATAAAATAAATCTACCAGACAAACAAGTCAAGGATGGACTAAATAGCAGATTGAGGACCTCTTCATGGGTAAACGGGATACCAGTTTCTCCCCACTCACCGCTGGCAAATATTACTCAGTTCAGGCCAATAAAAAGTAGTAACATTAAAACTTAGCAGTACCCCAAGACTGCAGTCACTTAGGTCAAAATTTAACCCCACAGATCGCGCTGGACAGGAGGCTCCCCCCAATCCTTACCCCCAGGGTCAGGGCCCCAGAGACAGGGCAGTATCACAACCACCCCAGCACTGCAAGCCCCCCAGGGCAGACAGAGGCCCAACCCTCCAGCTGGTCGCCGACTAGCCCCCTCACCCTCAGGTAGCAAGGACCGGGGGGGGTCCTACCAACCACAGCCATCCCAGGTCTTGACCCAGCTCAAAATCTTTTACTTCCACAGAATCCAATAAAGCCAGCACTCGGTAAAAATCAATCCAAATGCCAGAGTTCCCCAGATAGCCAGGTTCCAACCACAAAGGGAAGCAATATCCAAATAACAGGTTCCCGAGACGCCTGAAACAGACCAGGCAGAGTTCCTCCCACAGACCTCAAACTGAAATAGCAAAGTAATCTCCACAGAAAGCTGCAAAGGTTCCAATCAGATCCACAGTCCAATGAAGTCCAGTGAAGTCCCAATCCAATAAATTAACAGTCACTCAGGAATGAATTCAAAAAGCCCATAAACAACAGAGCAACCACGAATGTTTAAAGAGCGAGCAAACAGTCCAGTAAATCCTCTCACACAAAAAACAGGCAAAGCCAGTTTTGTTCCACTTGGCCCAACTCCAAGATAGTGTCGAAACAGCCTTTAAACACAGCCGGCCGCACTCACAAACAAGCGTAACTCCACAGGCAAACGGAAAGGAGACTTCTGGAAACTGATCCGAAAATCCGAGTCCCAGAACCAAATAATAAAACGATAAAACAAAGCGGTGATGCAGAGCATAAAATAAAAACGGACTAAAAACAAATGAAGCAAAAAACAGTTAAATGAGAGTAAGACTTGACGTAAGGCTAAGAGAAAGTGTGATTCAGTGCAGACCCACACTGGTCGCCATTTTGGGGATTATGGGTATAATATAAATTGTGCAGTATATTAAACTGCATTAGTCGCAATCAATCCTGTTTAATGTATTTATAGAGATTAATCCAGACTTGCTTCCAAAAGGCTTAATCATTTGGCAGGTGTAGAGTCTGAACCCAGTAATAACATATCCTGGTGGGCAAGTGGGGATCTATAGCTTGAAAGTATTTATAGAGCACAGAAATTGCATGTGGCTGCCAAGCTAGACTTGGGAGGGGTTCGACCACACTAGCCTGTGGTAGGTGCCAGGGCTGTGGGCCTAGGAAATCAGAAATTGCACTTTTAAGTTGAAGAACTTTGAAAAATTCAGGGCTTTTTACTTGGTATCAAGACTACAAGGAGGAAAAGGAGACAAACTCTTCCTCCCAAAGCAAGTCAGTCAGAATGTGATTACTCAATGGATGGCAAAAGGATGCTGGAATGGGACGATGGTCTATCTGAAAATGAGGATTGCAAAACAGAGGTTTAGATGGTACCAAAGATCAAGAAGAATTTAAATATGATTGCAACTGACCCCAAGCTTTAAGAGACCATTCAATAAGGGTAGAGTGCAGTGGATGTGGGTGCTGAGAAGGTCTTAAGTAGAGCAGCCTGGCCAGTGAACATCCTGTCTTCCTCATCATGTCCCTCTGAATTTGTAACTAGATTGGGGTGTAATCATGGAGAGCAGCTACTCCCAATGTGGTTTCCCAGTGGAGTAATTTACTGGAATGTTGAACACCATAATATAGAAAAATAGAAGGCAGGGCTAAGCCACCTCTCAGCTTGGGGGCAGTCAATTTTATATAGGCTCTACAAATTGCTGATGCTTTCCAGAGGAAAACATTAAGTAATTGCCTTAGTCGGGAAAACCAGATTTTAGGGAGGTAGAATCCTAACATCCCCAAGGGGTACAGTATACGAGGCAGAACATTCATTTTAAGGATGTTCACCCACCCCCATAATGATAACGGCAACACAGTCCATCTGATTAAGTCTAGTTTGAGCACATCTATAAGTTTACCAAGGTTCTCCCTGACCATGGAAGAATAAGACCAGGTCATTTTTATTCCTAGGAAAGTTAAGGTTTGAGATTCCCAAGAAAGACCAAAACATTGAATATCCTCTCTACAGACCAGATTATTGAGAGGAAAAGCCTTAGTCTTAGAGAGATTTAGTTGTAAAGGGATACCTGACAAAACTTAGAGATTTCCTGAAGCAAGATTGGAATAGAGGTACAAGGGTTCTCCAAATGCAATAACAAATCATCAGCATATGCAGACAGGGTATAGCATTTACCCTCTACAGGGATTCCTTGTAATGTTTTGAGCTGGCACATCCTTCATATTAGGGGTTCTGAGTAAAACTTAAATAAAAGAGGAGATAACGGGCAACCCTGCTGGGTGCTCCGCTTCAAGAGAAAAGGGATTGATAAACAACCATTGCAGAGGATGCGAGCAAATGGGGCCAAGCATCAGATCTGAACCCATTTTATGAAATCTGGAGGGATGCCAAATTTATGTAAAGCCGCAAACAGGAAATTCCAGAACACCCTATCATAGGCTTTTTCCGCATCCAGGGAGACCAGGGCCATAGGGGACCTACTTTCCCTGGAGGCAGAGTATATATGTAGCAGTTTCCTGAGATGATCCCCAGAAAAGCGACAAGACATAAAGCCCACCTGCTCACATCCAATAAGTGGTCCCATGAGAAGATCTAAACAGAGGGCTAACATTTTGGAGATAATTTTGATATCTGAATTTAAAAGGGAGCTAGGATGGTAATTCTTGGCCAATAAGAGATCTCTACCAGGCTTTGGTATTAGGGTGATTAAAGCCTCGAGAAAAGCTGGGTCACACAGCCCATGCTCAAACCAGTAGTTTAATACCTCTGTCAGTAACAGGGCTATGAGGGAGGCACAGACAGAATACAAATTATTAGTGAATCCATCTGGACCTGGTGTTTTGTCTTGTGGTAGCAATTTGATAGCCTTTTCAACTTCAGCAAATGTAATGGGAGCACCCAAAGACTCTACTGGTAATAAGGCCAAGATGGGAATTTCTACTGAGTCAAGATAACCTGAGGTAGCTTCTGGGGAAGGGTCAGTGCCTGGGTAAATGGAATATAAAGTTTAAAAATAAGAGTGAAATGCTGTAGCCATCTGCCTAGTGTTGGTAATTATTGAGGAAGTTGGGTGAAGGTTGAAGGCCTGGAATAAATTTAGCCATTTCCATCTGGTGCAACCAGAGTGCAAGGAGTTTCCCGTCTTTTTCTCCAGATTCCAGATATTTCAGTTTGGTGCTGTGGAGACCCAACTTGGTCTTCTGTGTCAGGAGATTGGCATATGGAGTCCACAAAGAGTGGAGCTTAACCCAATCTTTTTCTGGTGAGGAGCATGATATGGAGTGTTCTAATCTTTGAATGGTGTTTAGAAGCTCCTCAAGCTGAAGTTTACTACTTCGGACTCTCACAGCGGAAAGACGGATGAACTTCCCCCAGAGGGCACACTTCAAGGCACTCCACAAGGTGTCTACCCTTTCCATTGATCCTCTATTAAAATCAAGGAACTTGGTGATAAACTTGTGGATATGGGACAATAACGCTGTAGACTGTAATAATCATGCATTAAGGCACCACAATGTATCTTGTCATGGCCCCTGACCCTCCAAGTAGGAAATCCCTAATGGGGAATGATCAGAAAGAACCATCTAGTGGATATCCAAGGAAAGAATTCCTGACTGGCAACAGGAACTGACCAGAAAATAATCAATTCTGGAAAGAAGTTTTATGGGGCGGGGAGTAAAAGGAATATTGTCTGGCCGAGGGATTGAGCACTCACCAAACATCTATTAATCCAAGCCCATCCATTAAATCCCAGCATGCTCTCTGGGCTGGTGATAAACCAGAGACATTGACATCTGACCTGTCAAGATTAGACTGAGGGACAAGATTCCAGTCACCTCCCAGTAGAATAGGAAGGGGAGGGGTGAGAATTAACAGTGGAAGGAATTGAGTAAAGAAATACAGGGAGTCCACACTGGGACCATATACTGAGCCAATCAGAATAGGCTGTACACCTCGGGTTCCTTTCACTACGATGTAGCGCCCTACTGGGTTCCACAATTCCTGGGTGAGCTAGAAGGGGATCCCCTTCGCTATTAATATAATCCCCCCCCCCACACTTACAGGATACTCCCAACCTGTAGGCTTGCCCCACCCATTCCCTGCAGAATAGGGGGGACATCATCTTGACTGAGATATGTCTCCTGTAGACAAGCTACTCCCACACAGAGAAGCTTCAAGTGATGAAGTATAACCAATCATTTTCACCTATCCCAGGCACCTTTAACATTCCAACTTATAAAATTATATGGGCCACTCATGAGCTGTTAAAACCTGAGGACACCGAGAATGAGACAGAGTTATTTTTAGGAGTCTAGTTAGAAAGACTTGAGAGGAGGGTCCTCTATATCCATAATAGAAAACAAATGTGGTTCACAGACAGCAATAGTATACCCCCCACCCTACCCAGTGCTGTCCCCCCATTGGCTAACATCCAAAAATAATATAGAAGGAGAACAACAAAGGTTACCGCCCCCAGTCGTAGCGACCAAACTCCATTGTGATCTATGGCCATGATGCAAGTCATACTCACTGCCTGCCAGACAACCTCCCTCCCCCCACCAGCTTTACCATCAAATATTGTTTGCAAAGTGAGTAAAAAAATGTTCAACCATGCACACATTTCAATAACATTATATTCTACTGCAATATCAGGCCCCAGAAAACAGAAGTAAGTTATATAATATTAAACATTAAACCGTCATCCCCAAAAAGGTTTTCCATCCGTATGTACTGTAGTAGTGCATCCAAAGAGAAAGAGCTGCAGCAAAGGAGTGCTAATTAATAAGCTTTGCAAAACATTAATGCAGGCTGTAAGTCTAGAATGTCAAATAGAGAGGTGCAGCAACAAACAAAGAGACAAATTAGGCAGGCTCCTAAAACAAGAGGCACAAAATAAGAGAAACTTCTCCAAAAAAGTATGAGTCTAGACAGTTAGCAGTTATACATAACAGGCACTTGTTTAGAGGGTTAACTGTAAGATCCATAAAACAAACTCCTTTGCACAGTAGGATATCCATAATGTGGTAAACGATGGTCTCTCATCTAATAAAGCACTCTTAGATTAAAGTAAAATGTCCTGTGCTAAGGCCTTTCTAAACCACTTAGGCAGCATCAAATGGAGAGAGACGTCTATAGTGCAAACTGCGAAGTTTGAAATAAAAAGTTAGGCAAATCAGAGCTATGGTTCTTCATGTGTGAGAACAGCTATTTGGTAGAACATTTAATAAGGAACAGAAACTCATCAGTCCAGGCCCACAATCCATGGGAAAGCCTTCTCCTGGCCCCTTAAGAGCTCCCATAATTCAGAAAATTGAACACTCTACGATGCAGGAAACTCCCAAAAACAATGTCCAGGTGTAGTCCCACAAAACATCGAATAAACAAAGGCTCCAATCAGAGCGCTCATTCTTGAATAGTTGGCAAAAAGCGAACATTTACTTACATCTGTGTTGCAACTGAGAATAGCATGGAAATCCAAGCCCCAGGTAGCATTCATTTGAAGAAGTCCGGGTATAGCTTGAGAATATCCGCTGCAGCTTGCTCTGGTGAATCCATAGAAAGTCACAAGCTCTCATGCTTAACTTAGTGAATTGCTGGGTATCATACCCTAAAAGGTATCATGGCAGCAATCAGTTTAGAGACTGTTGGATGTAATGCGGTGGGCTTAGCTCTAACTGTGAGTGATAAATCTTGCACGAACTGCAAATTATGATTTTCCCAGGAAATTTCTTTAGTGTCCCTGAGTTTGCTAAGGATATGCTGTTTGCCAAGGAAGTTGAGCAGCCTGAATATGATGGGCCAAGGAGGAGAGCCCTTGGGTGGCGGCGGGCGCAGAGAACAATGAGCCCTTTCTATCACTTATGAGGGCCCATTCAAAGAAGGGCCTGCCACCTTATCACACAACTTTTGTACAAAAAGTATTGGGTTGGTTCCCTCTTCTTGTTCTGAGAGCCTAAAAATAATTATATTGTTGTGGCAGCTCCATCCCTCGAGATCCTCCATCTTATCCTAAAGCTTGTATAGGCGTTGCCTAATGGAGACCGCTTCTGCATCTGATTTGCCCTTCTATATCTCCAGAGAAGTAATTTGGGCCTCCGAGTCAGTGACCTGAGTAGTGAGGGAGTCCACAGAAGACTGAAGCCTTTGCAATTCATCAGTCAGCTAAGTAAGTGAAGCCTGATGAGGCTTTTTTTCTGTCAATAATTTCTCCTCCATGAGTGTGCAACCCGTAGTGGTGGTAATAGAGGACTTTGCGGCCTGTTGCCTGGTTCTCTTGGCCTGCTTGTCTCTTTAAGGGGGTAGGAGACGGCTTGTGGCGCAGTATCACGGATTCCATTTCATCATCCATCTCTCAGCAGGATTAAGTGGTTGCAGCTAGATTTTGAGGTAATAAGCTCTCGAACTATGTAGCAAGATCGACTGTTCATTTGGGGAAAAGTAGAAAAATAGCATAGAAAAGGCATCAGTGGTGGAGGAGCAGACAGTTAGAGCAGCTATCCTCTAAGCAGCCATCATGGGACTCTTTTCTCTTTCCTTTAATGGCTCTGGCAGGATGCTGACTCCTTCCCCATCAGATAAATATTACTCTGTGTCTAACCTGTCCTATCATTTCTATTTACTCCCTAAGAACTAAAAACCCTTTGTGACCCTTTCTTATATTTTGTTTTACAGGTCTGAGGGACATCATCCCATCAGGATTCCTACCTCTTGTTCCCAAGTAACAAGGTAAAAGATCCTCAACATGTGACCTATATTTTGTGGTTTGACTGTAATAATGCAACCACATACGTTACAGTGTACATATGTGTGTGTGTGTGTGTGTGTGTTTATTAAAGTGATATATAATGCAGCACTTCTTTTATTTCATGAAAGTTTGATTTTTGTTAGGAGGGATGTTGCTATGCTCAACAGTTTTCCACAGATAAATACATAAAAACATAGGCAATGATGGCAGGAAAGATCAGTGGTCAAGGCAGTCTGCCTGAGTTCCCTATTTAGTCCTGGGGACTGACGATAGTGGTAGACCATGGACTCACACAAATAGTATAGCAGTACATCATGGAAATAGCATACATTATGATATTCTGCCACTGTGCTACTTGCGTGAGTGGTTGCTACCATTGTCAGCTCATGCATGACCAATGATTTTCTGTTTTCAGAAATGTCAAATTCCATATGGCACATTCTAGGGCAAATCAGCATGTTTTGTAGAAAAATGTAGCTCAGAATTGAGGGGTTTGTCCAAAGAACTGGAGCAAAGAGGAGGTTTTATGAAAAATTGACTCAAAGTGCTGCTTTAAAAATGGCAAATCTCATTTTTTTTACTGGTGTTTTCTGTTGCAAATAAAAACTTAGAGGTCCTACATTATGGCAAAAGTGGTGATCTTCAGACCCACTTACACTGGTTACAGACCACCTTACACTACTGGGAGTAAGTTGATATGATTGTGTAGATCTTCTTATCAGTTCATTTGAGTTATGGTGCTATGCCCCCACACCACCCCATTTTTTTTTATTTAATATGGGGGTGTGGGGGGGTTAAGCCCTCACAACTCAAAATAAAATGACTAAAAATACAAGAGGGCCATACCAACTAACCACCAGTAGCACAACTAGCAAGTGGTTCCATAGATCTCCACTATAGCCAAAATCAGCAGAGTAGAGTGTTCGGAGCAAGGCTGAGTGTGGGCTTAGTGGTGGAGGAAGTATAAGAGCATGAGTTGACATGGAATCGTGCATAGCATGGTTATCAAAAAAACATAAGTGTCTGTAGTGCTCCACTATCACCCTGGATCTATGTCCCTGCAAGGTCCTAGTCTTCCCCATTCAGGGTCCTAGCCCTCTCCATCCTCCTCCCAGTTTCTGCCACCCAAGGAACCACTCTACCCTTTTTTTAATTTATTTTTTTATTTATTTAAGTCTTCAGAAATTACCTTTGAGCCATGGCTCTTTTGCAAAGGCTCCACGTCAAGGGACAGATTACAAACACAAAAACAGTGATGGTACAGAGTACTGGACACGGGTATACAATAGACATTGTTACAATCCTGAAACATTATAGATACTGCTAGATATTGGATCAGTTGTAGAAGCCCAACAGATGGCTGGGCAGGCCAGGGTTTTGCTGGCTACAGTAGGAGCCCCCCTGAGAAAATGCGGGCACAGAGGCAATAGCAGTGATCAGGCAAAGGTGATGCCCCCTTCCTGGGGGGAGAGGGGGGAACAGGAAGAGCCTCTGGCCTCTGTCCAGAGGCATTGTCATGGCTCATGGTGGGGGAAGGGGCTTGGAGGACATGTAGTGCAGGAAGAGGGCTGGGAGTGGTAACAGTGATCTGGTGGTATCACCTCCCAGTGGTGGGGGATTAGGGAGGGTGAGGGGCAGTAAGCAGCCTCCAGCCAGAGGCTTTGTCATAGTACTGCAAGGCAGGACAGGGAGAAGACTATGAGGGCAGGTAGTGCAACTGGGGGGTGGGTGGTCTGCAATATGGGGAGATAAAGGAGAGGCACAGGTGAGCTGGGAGGGGGAGGTGAGGGAGAGCAGAGGAAGGGAGAGGCTATGCTGGGGAGGACGTCTAGGTTGAGTAATGGGGACTGAGGTGCAGGCCTGGGCCATTTCATGGGAACAGACAGCAGTGCTTGGCCAGGGGCAACCAGTGGGTGGCATGTCAGACTTTGGGGAAACAGGCACACACAGTGCTGGAGGTAAGGTAGTGCTTGAGATCAGATTTGAAGCTGAAGAGGCTGGTGGTATTACGAATTACCTCAGGAACCTCATTGAGCAATAGTGGGGCTCTGTAGGAGAATGCGTGCTGCCCAAGTACTGTACACCAAAATAGCACCATGAGTGTTCCTTGCGTCCTTCTTCTGGTACTGTAATCGGAGCCTGACAGGGCAAAGAGGCCAGATACACTCAGGAGTGCCTTCCCTAACAGTGCTTTTTTTGCCTAGGAGGCAGGTTTCAAATTTGATCCTGTACACTAGAGATAGGAAGTTGGTTTGCTTACTGAGTGAGCAAGTATGGTTAGTCAATCAGCAACCAAGATGAGCCTGCAGGCCTTGTTGAGTGCTGTATGTACCCTCTTAAGCACAGTATCTGTGGCTGTGCTGTAGACGACCAGGCCATAATCAATGGGTGATAGGATAGAGCTTGAGACTGAGAGGTCGAGCGCTGCCTGAGTAAGGTATTTTCTGTGACTGTATAGCACTCCCAGCTTGGAGTTTACTGTCTTGACCACCAGATCAACATGTTGAATGAAGGATAGGGTGTCATCCAGGTGACTCCCAGGTACTTGAAGGAGTGTACCTATTCCAGGGGAGCTAGGACTTTGTTGGAGATGGCAATGGAAGGGAACCTTTTCTTGAGCTGGGGGCTGGATAGGAGCACGGTCTTGGTCTTTTTATAGTTGAGCAGAAGCTTGTGCTTGCAGAACCAGTCCTCTACTCTACTGAAAGAGTACTGAAGTGCCCATTGGAGAGACTCAATTCATGTGTTTCTGTTGAGGATGACCGCGTCATCAGTATAATGGATTATTTTGGAGTCACAGGCTTCGGGGAGTTTATTTAAAAATAGGCTGAAGAGAAGGGATCCCAGGATAGACTCTTGAGTGTCACCCAGTGAGACTTCCCTGGGCCCCAACACAGTTTGTCCTATTTTGACAAGCTGGGATCTGAGAGACAGGTAGTCCTGGAACCAATGCGTTACATTGGCAGCAACCCCCAGACTCCCTAGCTGGACCAGTAGGAGGGTGTGGTTGACAATGTCAAAGGCTTTTGTTAAGTCTATGAACACTGACCCAATCAACTTGCCTTCATCCACAGCTCAATGCAGGTAGTCAGTGTATTCCACCAGAGCAGTGGTAGTGCTGTACTTCTGCCTGAACCTGTGCTGGTTGGGACATTGCAGTTGATATTTGTTGAGGTATTCAGTGAGTTGATCCACAACAATCTTCTCTAGGGCCTTGGATGGGGGGGAGAGGACTGAGATTAGCCTGTAGTTGGAAACAAATGTCCTGTCACTGCTTTTGTGGATAGGAGTAGCCAATGCTTGCTTCCAGACTGCTGGGAATTTTGAAAGGGCCAGAGATTTGTTGAACAGTTTAGTTATGGGTACAATGAGTACATCAAGAGGGTGAGATACCAGCTTCATGTCTACCCCATCACTCCCCATTCTGGTTTTACAAAGTACTTTATTTACATAGAACGCCGCCTCCTTGACAATTTCTCTCTTGAGGTAAAATTCTGGGTGAGAGTTACTGGTTGTTTTGTTACGACAGGGATCCTTGGCAGGGTGTAGGTAGTCAGGAGGGAGGACTGTGCTTAGATCAGTGAAGGTGGAGTTGAAGGACTCTGCAATAAGGAGTGGGTCCGAGGTTGGAGAGCCATTAATGTTGAGTAGCTGAGGATGTTTCTTTTCATCCTACCACAGTAGATTTTTTATGTTCTCACAGAATCTTTTACTGTCACCAAAGCTACCCTTCATTCCAATGCTTTCTCCTTCCCTGCCCCCTTCTTTCCCCTATATCCTCCTGCCTAATATTGACACATTCAACCTTTACTTATTCGCTCTTTACACATTCACTCTTTGTTCTTTTAAATCTCTTTGCCTCTTTACTCTGTCAACCTCTTTTTCAATTCTTTAAGATCAGCAATGTAACTGATTTATCATGTCTCTCTTTCCCTTATGAATATATAAACTTGCTTGATAATTTAGATGAGAAAAGAATACTTTTTTCATTGAATGTGTTTGTTGCTCTTTTATTGTCTAAAAGTCATTTGTACATTTTGTAAAATGGATTTGATTTTTAATGTGTGTATGTAATCTATGAGTGCAAATTGAGGTTCGAGGATGAACCCGAACTGCCAGACTGTCATCCGCAGTCCAGGTCTGAAGCCACCAGACCCTCAGAGAAGCTCAGGTAGTCTGAGAGCCACAGCTGTGGTTCTCTAACAAACCTGACCAGCCAGACTGCCATCCGCAGTCCAGGTCTGAAACCACCAGACCCTCAGAGAAGCTCAGGTAGTCTGAGAGCCACAGCTGTGGTTCTCTAACAAACCTGACCAGCCAGACTGCCATCCGCAGTCCAGGTCTGAAGCCACCAGCCCCTCACAGAAGCTCAGGTACGGACTTGCCCTCAGGGACTGATTACCTCCAGGAAGGGAGCCCTAGCTGCCTGATTTTTCTTTTTTACATGAGGACAGCTGTCTCTGGGTTTAAATCCAGAATCTGCTACTGCTGTGATCCACTGGCTGTAGTCAGCCCCAGAAGCACTCCGATTGGCTCCATATAGCTCTGCACTGTTAATGCTTGAATTATATTGTACTATATTATGATTTCTGTTAAAACTGTCTTGCTAGCATTTTATAGTTGAAGTTTGCTGATTTAATCTGAATGCCTGTAGTGTGTTCCCTCATAAGACCCAGTAGCAATCTCGGCTCAGGACTTTGTACCCTCCCTTTCATCTATTTACTCTAGTATTGTGTTTTAAATAGCCCTATTCTTGCTCTCTCACAGTTTGTGGCACCTTACCTAACATTTTGGTCTGCAACACACCCCCCTTAAGCCATTTTGCATTTAGCTTCACAAACAGCCCCCTCTCCACCTTTCTTATTTAAGTCACCTCTGTCCTTCTCTTTTCAGGTAGTCTGAGAGCCACATTCATGGTTTTCTGATGAACCTGACCTGCCAGACTGCCATCCGCAGTCCTGGTCTGAAGCCACCAGCCCCTCACAGAAGCTTAGGTACAGACTTGCCCTCTGGGACTGATTACCTCCAGGAAGGGAGCCCTAGCTGCCTGATTTTTCTTTTTTATAAGAGGACAGTTGTCTCTGGGTTTAAATCCAGAGTCTGTTACTGCTATGACCCACTGGCTGCATTCAGCCCCAGGAGCCCTAGCTGCCCGATTTTGTGGCCCACCCACGCACCATGGTCCTGATTAAATACACTTAAACCCTGCTCCAGTTTTCTAGCTCACTCCTACAGGTTACTGCCAGCCACGCCCATCCACCATGTCCCTGACCTCTATTAAATCCCCAAGGGTACTGCAAAGTTCTCATCTACCCTGCTCTTATTACCTATCAGTAGACTTATCCCTCCAGGGCTCTCAGCTCATCTGCCGTGGGACACGCGGCTACTGGGTGGATGGCACTTCCTTAGCCACCACTTGAGACCACAAGCGCGGAATCTTCCAGCAAAGAGGTACGGCAAAGCCGCATTTTTTTTTGCCCACCTGCCCATCCCCCCCCAGGCTCATTATTATATAGACAGCCTTCCCCCACCCTCTCTCATTCTTTAGTCTACTCCTTTGTGTCTATCCAAACACCTCTCACATCAACGCTCTCCATAGACTAACAGCGCTGCACATTACCATTTCATATAGCGATGTAAGACCATATTGGTGCAGCCTACTTTACCACACACATTGCCATCTCATACAGCAGCGTAAGACCACATTGATGCAGCCTACTTTGGCAGCATCCTACCTCTTTTTAAAGTACCAGCTACCGAGGGAGACCGCACATCTTCAGTGATCATATAGGATTGGTGCCATCTGCTATCTTGCTCAGTCCTGTGAAGTCCCCCAAATACCTGCACACACTGACTTGTCTTGTTCTGTCTTGTGATTGTCTAGGAGTCTGTAATCTGGCTCTGCCATCTACAGATAAAAACACTTTGCCGTAGTCATAGCTTACTATTTTTCACTATAAGGTGAAACATGAGAGCTGATACCTGGCTCCCTCTCTTTATCTTCCTATGGCTGGTGCCTTATGTGGTGTATCACCTGGGCTTAAATAACTCACAGGGGGAGTTGAACCCTCTGTCATAGTGCTATTTGTACAGCAACTCATCTCCTAGCTTTTGTTGCACCCTGCGCTCTCATACTTGCATCAGTCTGAGGTAGCTTCTGGGGGTGGGACCTGCACCTCCCTACCCATACAGGGTATGCCTCCCTGTATTCCCAGTAATAATGCCACTTGGTGCCACATGGCAAGTGCTTTAGTAACTGCATCCCTAGGACAGCACTGCATAAATAGCAGGGCCAAGCACTCTCGTTCTGTCATTCCAAACAGTCGTGGAAGAACTAGAGCTTTCAAATTATCTCTGGCTGCCCTAAAGAAAATTGTGTTTCTCCTCCTATTGTGCTCAGGCAATGTTGAACTTAACCCTGGTCCTACAGAAGCCTTGTCATCTCCGTCCGACCTTACAAGGCTTAGAGGAATGAACTTTATGCACGTTAATGTTTGCAGCCTCTTAAAAAAGCTTACATCGACCCAGACCTGGGTCATTCATACCGAACCAGATATGCTGATATTCTCAGAACCCTAGCTCAGATCTTCTACCCCTGACAGGGAGGTTAACATCCCTAACTATTCGTTGTCCAAAGCCGACAGGCAGACTAGGAGTGGTGGAGTAGCCATTTATGTCAAGGACAAATATACGATCACTACCATTGACTCCTCTATCACAAATGGCTTTGAATGTCTGTCCCTTAAGTTGAAACATCCCACTGAATGGCTATCAGGGTTATTGGGTGTTACAGGCCTCCATCTGCTGGGTCTGAGCTCCTGTCTCACCTATCAACTATTATGGGACATGAGACCCTCAAAACTATTATTCTAGGGGATCTCAATTATGACTGGTTATCCAAGGCTTCCTTACCTCTCAAATCCTGCTGTGACTCTCTTGAGCTCACACAACTCATTGAGGAACCTACACATCCTAACAAGAAAAACCCCAGGAAAAGCACTCTATTGGATATCTTTCTTACAAGCAAGCCACAGTCCTTTTCCTATGCTGGAATATTTTTCTTGGATGTCAGCGATCACTGCTTCATCACTGGTGTAAGATCTGACTCCAATCCCCCCTCCACATCTAAGTTCTCCACCAGAAGGTCCAGATGCAACTTTGACCCATTTGCCTACGTCGATGAGCTAAAATCATCTGAACACTGGCAGAACTTTTACCTAGTCAAATCGGTCAGTATGGCATATGACATTTTTCATGAAATAGTGTCTTGTGCCATAAATAATCATGCTGCCTTGGTAAAAGTCCACATAAAGACCAGAACTTGCTGTTGGTTCTCTGCTGAACTCAAGGCTGCTTTACTAGCAAGAGATGAACTCTGGAAAAAAGCCTGCAAATCAAAAACTGCCAAGGATTGGTGCCACTTCAGGAAGGCTAGGAACTCCTACACCAAAGTGGTTAGTGAGGCTAAGGCCAACTTCTACCATTCTGAGCTTGACTCTGCCTCCAGGTGCCCAGCTAAATATTGGTCCACAATCAAAGAGCTGTCTAGTCATACAGCTGGAAATGTACTTCCCTCAAAAATTATCTCTGACAATGTTACTATCAATGATAGCAAGGAGATTCTCCAGGCCTTCAACAACCACTTTGCTATGGCAAGCCTAGCATTCGACAATTCACCAGCATCCTTGTTACATTCTGAGGTTAGTGCACAGATTCCTGAACCTAGCACCACTAATGCGGTCTTCTTATTCCTTCCTGCTTCACTTGAAAGAGGTCGAAGACCTCCTTCTACAGTTGAACACCAAGAAAAGCACTGGTGCTGACTCTCTCAGCCCCTACTTCTTAAAGATTGCATACCATGTCCTAGCTGTACCAATCACATACCTATTTAACTTGTCCTTATCCCAGGGGACTCTTCCACACCTATGGAAAATTGCCCACGTCATTCCTTTTTTTAAATCAGGGGATCTCTGTGACCTAAATAATTACAGGCTGAAATCTCTCCTACCAATATTGTCTAAACTGCTGGAAAAAATTGTGAATGCTCAGTTGAGAACCTACCTAGGCAACAAGAACCTTCTAAACCCTATGCAGTCTGGTTTCAGAGCCAAGCACAGTACCATTACGGCTCTGGCCAAAGTGACTGATGACTGGCAACGAGAGCTGGAAAACAAAACATTTGTATGTGCCATGTTCCTGGACCTTAGCAAGGCCTTCACCACTGTCGACCACTGTCTGCTTCTTTCCACCCTAAAAGTGATAGGTCTGAACCAGACCTCTCTGTGCTGGCTCAATAATTACCTTACAAATAGGCTTCAGCAGGCCAAGGCCAAAGAGGAACTCTCTCCACTCTACCCACTAAAAAGAGGCATTCCACAGGATCCATCCTGGGGTCTCTATTGTTTGTCATTTATATAAACAATATTGATGTTGGCATCAAGGAAGCCAATATTCACCTTTTCGTTGATGATACGGTGTTGTACCTAAGCCACCCAACTCCGGAAGCCGCCTGTGGATATTTACAAACAGAATTCAACTAGTTGCAGAAACAGCTCCTGAATAAAAAATTCTTACTCAATGCCAAAAAAACAAAAGCTATGCTGTTCTCTCTGGCTACTCATTCGGTGAACCCTGCTATCTCTGGCTCCTTACCTCCCATAAACACTTTACTAGGAGAGAGGTTGGAATGTGTTACGAATTTCAAGTACCTAGGGGTCTGGCTAGACCACAGAATCTCCTTCATGAAGCATGTCAAGGATCAGCTGAAAAAGATGAGGCAGAGGCTTGTTCTGTTCTTTAAAATAAACCGCCTCCTGACCAAAGATGCCAAGATGCAATTAGTTCAATCCACGTTTCTATCCCTAATTGATTATGCCAATTTCATTTATAGTCAGTGTAATGCCTCCTGTCTTACTAAACTGGACACCTTATACCACAGAGCCTTGAGATTCATAACTGGCCTTGGCCTACCTATCACCACCCACCACTGCTCCTTATATGCAGCTGTGGGGATGGACCTCCCCTTCAGTACAGAAGGAATAGAAATACAGCTCTCTGGACTTACAGAGCTATTACCAACAAATTACCCCAATACATTTCTGACTGTTTGCCATGATAAGTGGTAGGCAACTACGCACTGAGAAGCTATTCTCTGCTTTTATTGAAGGTACCTAGGGCCAATACACACTATGGGAGAGCGGCCATAGGCTTTGTTCTGCCCTTACTCTGGAACAAAATACAGAAATCTATAAAACTGAGTCTCCCTGTTAGTCTTACCACCTTCAAGACCTTGTAATGCCAAGGCTGTTAAGGAGCTATGCAGCTGTTTCCTGCACGCTTAGCATGCTAAGGTGCCTACTGCTTACCTGCCCACTACATCTCCACCTAACCCAGCCCCTTGATTGTCTCCACCTATACCACCCCCTTTTTTCTACTAATCCACTACCTTTCTTACCCTCAGACTCCTAACATATATTTCCCCTGCCCATCTACCGTAGCACCCCTCCTAGAACAGCTGCAGTCCTGTACCCCTCCACTCCATATCTGCCCCTTAAGTTTGTATATGTCCTGACCAATGACATGCTGTGCTGTTTGAAAATGTTTCAATATGCTGGCTGTTTCAGAATGTTTTAATTCACCTTCTCATACCATTCTCCCTAACCTTGTTAACCCTATACCCGAAATACTTGTTATTGTTCTGTGTAATTTTTGTTTCTATTTCTGTATAATTTTGGCTATTTATTATCTGTACATAAAAGTGTTATTCTTTTTTTTTATTTAAAATTTATTGAAAGTTTAACAAATACAATGGACAGGGCCAAGACATCCAGCACATTTAGATATATAACAGAACAGGTTACTTGACCCCGTCCCCACCCCCACCACCTCAACACAATCCCCCACCCACACAGTCCTGAGGCGTGATAGTCCCTAATAGCTAGTAGTCTAAAATTAAATATTAAATAGTATATAACGTATGTAGCGGGGCCCAAATCCATTCATATTTGATAGTCTTCTCCACTCAGAGATTAAATAAGAACTCGCTTAGCCATTCAGAATAATAGATAAGCTCAGTACTCTTCTAATACTTAAGGACCAGTTTTTTAACTGACATAGAAATCAAGGCAATATGAAACTTACGCTTATTGACAGAAATCTGGGAATAATCCCCGAGGATGCAAGCCTCTGGGGTGAACAGATCCCTCAGCCCAAGGAGTGGATCAACTTTGTCCTTTATAGCCTTCCAGAGAGGTAGTATCTTGGGACAGTCCCAAAAAATGTGAATTAGGGAGCCTTCTGCTTGGGCACACCTAGTGCACATATTGTAGGGGACTAATCCCCATTTGACCAATTTCTGGGGGATAATGATAAAGGTTGTGGAGAATATAAAACTGCATTAACCGTAACCTGTCTTGTGTTACAAAGCGATGGCAGTTATTCCAAATAACCGTCCAGTCTCTTTCCCAGTGTGGAAAAAGATCAGATCAAAACTGTGTAGGATCAAACGGATCAGGAAAATGCCAATCATACAAGATATTGTACATTTTAGAAATACTCTGGGGGGTGTTAGCAAGCGGGCCCAATTCTGACAGGAAAGCAAATTTATAAGACAGAGGGATGTCATCTCCAAACTTTTTATTGAGGAGGTGCCTAAGCTGAAGTACCCTAAAATGATCACTTCCCTTAAGGCTGAATTCACCACTATATCTTCAACAGATAACCAGGTATAATCCTCCTTAAGAAATGAAGACACCATTCCATCCCCCAATCTAGGTAACCATCTAGGGATAACATTTTATTATCTATTTTAAAGGCAGGAGAGTTCCAAATCGATTGTTCCGCATCCAAACAGTTTTTATATTTTAGAAATCTACACAACTGCAAGTGGATCTTGATAGAGGTTCCAATTGTGGTATCTTTTAATTCCTTTGGTATAGAAGTGGTATTAAGGAATAATAATGCTGAAGGGGATATATTTGCCAAGCGAATCCTTTCCAGCTCTATTTTAAGCAAAGCGGGAAAATAAGCAGAAGGATTCGGGTCCATCCACCTTAGATATTTAGCTGCACTACAGGCCCAGTAGTACGTATATATGTATGGAAGCCGTAAACAACCTTTAGATTTGGGTGCTAAGAGCTTATAAAAGGCTAGCCTCGGCTTCTTTTTGGACCATATGAAATTACCTATCAGACTCTGGGCTTTTTTAAACCATCCGTTCAGCAGACAAATATCAAGTAGCTGAAGAGGATATAATAAACGCGGGAGAACATTCAACTTAACCAGGTTAACTGTTCCCTGGAGAGAGAGATAGGCAGAACCAACCATCTGGCCAAATCTAAGGCCACAGTGGACAATAACGCCTCCAGATTGTACTTAATGGTACTCTGCAGGTCCCTCGTTATCACAATGCCCAAATATCTCAAGGAATCTTTGGACCAGGCTAGGCCTAGGGTAGTAATATCATTCTTAAAAACCTTGTAGTTTAAAGGAAAAACAATTGATTTCCCTACATTTAATTTATAATTCGATAATTGACTGAATTGTTCAATAATGTCCAATATGGCCAGGATGGATGACTCTGGATAAGAAAGGTGTAAGAGCAAGTCATCTGCATAGGCAGCAACTTTAAGATCAATCCCAAGAATAGTAATCCCCTGAACCTTCAGGGATGAAATAAGCTTACAGATCAACGGTTCCAGATAGAGATTAAAAAGTAAAGGAGAAAGAGGACAACCCTGCCTGGTTCTGGAGTGTAAGGTAAAAGGTTTGGAAATTACACCATCCCCCAAAATCCTGGCAGTCGGATTCTGGTAAAGGGCCCTTATCCAAGATTGGAATTGTTGGGGAAATCCAAAAGAGTTTAATGTTTGAAGTAAAAAACTCCAGCTGACTCTGTCAAAAGCCTTCTCGGCATCCAGAGAGACCAATGCTACTGGAAAGGAGGCATCCCTGGACACCAAGAAGACATGTGAGAGAGTACGTAGATGATCTGTGGAAAATCTACCTTTCATAAAGCCCACCTGGTGCGATCCAATTAAGTCAGGGAGGACCAGACTGAGCCTCTCCACCAATATTTTTGTTAAAATTTTTATATCCTGGTTCAACAGTGATATGGGTCTATAACTCTCAACACATTCTAAATCTTTACCCGCTTTTGGAAGAAGCACAATGAGCGCCTCGAATAGAGAAGTCAGTTTGCACACCTGATAGGATATAGTGAAAAAGAGAAAGGAGATGAGGGATAATTTGTTCTTTAAAACACTTATAGAAGTTTGCAGTAAAACCATCTAATCCAGGTGATTTATCTAAAGGCAGACCCTTTATCGCTTCCAGGACTTCCAATTCCATGATAGGAGCTACCAGTGCCCTACACTGAGACTCTGAAAGACAAGTTAAATGGGCTTCCCAAGATAGGAGAAGAGAGTAGAGGCAGAAGGAGGATTAGGCATTTCACCATAAAGATATTCATAATAACTGACAAACTCCGAAACAATCTCATGAGGATTGGATTTAAGAGCTCCATCAGTTCTAGAGCGGATCGGGGGAATGAAGCGGGCAGACTCGAGTTGTTTAATTCTCTGGGCCAAGAGTTTACCCGTTTTTTTCCCTGTGGCCTATATAAGAGACTTTTGTACATAGGATAGCAAATTCTGCTCTCTCATTAAGCATAGTTAAATAGGAGTCCCACAACTTTGCCAGTTCTTGTTTAATCTCATCAGATGGATTGGATTGTAAATTAACCTCCAACGTTCTAATCCGGGTTAACATCTTACTCTGCTTCACCTCCCATCCCCTTTTCCTTGCCACAGCCATCTCAATTAGAATGCCCCGGAGATATGCTTTAAAGGCACACCATAACACATCAGGCCTGGTGTCCTGTGTAGCATTCAGGTCAAAAAACTGTGTAATATGTTCCCTAATTCGATCTCTGCTCTTGGGATCCTTGAGCAGTTGGCCATTCAATTTCCATCTAGTCTGACGCTTAGGCAAGGAACTAAGGGCCAACTTGAAGAGCACAACAGAGTGATCAGAAGGCGGGCCTGACTGGATAGTAGAGCTTGTCACACCCGGTAGCAAAGCCTGAGACAATAGGAGGTAATCAATGCAGGATGAGGACCTGTGAACAGGGGACACAAAAGTGTATTCCCTGTTCACATGGTGTAGAACCCTCCATATATCACACAGTCCCAACCTGTCCGTCAGTTCATGTATTGCTCGTTGTGCCGGGGAAAGAGAAGCCGAGAGAAAGCTAGTGAGGTCTTTACCAGGATCCATCACTAAGTTCCAGTCGCCACCTAAAATTATTGTGGAGGGTAACAAGTAGAGAATATTGTTGAGAAGTCTCATTAAAAAAAAGAGGGTCATCTTTATTAGGGCCATAAATGCTTCCTAAAACAACATCTATGGAATATAAAGTGCCTTCAACCAGAATAAATCTACCATAGGGGTCTTTGATTTCCTGGATAACCTGAAAAGGGATACCCTTGTTAATAAGAATTAAAACCTCACAGCTACTAGAAGTTCCTTGGGTTGAAAAGACCTGTCCAATCTGCATCCGTCTCATATGAATGGCTTCCGAGTCAAGTAAATGAGATTCTTGAATAAAAACGATATTAGCACATACAGTAGAATATCTAAGTGCTTCAGTATCTTATATTGTTTAGTTTTTTTACGGGGCCCTTTGACATTCCATGTTGAAAAACAAAGCTCCTTAGCCATTATACCATTTTAATGAATAAAAACAACACCTAAAGTCACAGATTACCATAAAACAAGCCTCGACTAGCCTACAGTGGACTGTGTCCCCCCAAGCATTCCTAACAACCCACCCCCACCTCCACCCCCCACAAACCTCCCTTAGGCTAAGCAGCAAACACAGGACCCCAATAAACCAAACCCAAACACCCCAACCCTCCCATCCCCCATTATTCCTACGCATTGCTAGCAGCACTCCTCCAAAACCACTCCCCACCCACCCCATCTGAAACTACCTCATAAAACCCCCAACGAGTGAATAAAGGGCACGCAAACTCAGTGCATTTATATACCACACAAACAACTAAACTACCTGTGAAAAACCCTTTAAAAACAGCGGGTTACACTCAAACATATATCAAAAGTCCTGTCCATTATTCTACACCTTTCGGTAATGGATAACGTTCCTAGAGCTGTATATCACCGTACAGGATACCTCTCCTCCATTCCCTCCCCTCAAGACCACAAAGCCAGAAACAGCAAATTTCACCACCCCCATATACAAACAACAGTGAGTTTCTTCACCTGTAACAAACAAGAAAGGGAGTGAGGATAAAAGGAAAGAAAGGGGGGAATAGTACTAACAAGAATAGAGAAAAGGATTTTCCACAATCCTAAGGAACCATACTGCACCTGTCCAGCCTTAGGAAAGATGTGTTAGGGAAAAGCCTGCACCATCCTAAAGCAATCACTGTGCAACCGGCATCGTTATGTATCCCAGCTACCACCAACTCTGCCTTGCAAGAACATCCCTCCTAATAAAGCTTCCAACAGTCCAGCAAGTAGTTGGATGAATACCAGAGTAATGCTACCCTCTAGCAGCCACCAATCGCAACTACTACAACTCCATCTTCCCCAAACACAAGCCCTGTATCTCCTCATAAAGCTATAAAAGGTCAGAAAAACCGGCAAGGTCCCTTACCATGCTTATAATCCTTGAAATACACCAAATGTGTCAGCATCAGTCACAAGCCGGCCACCTGATCTCCCCTCACCAGGACCATTGACCGAAAAAGAGTTCCTGCTCACCGACCACAGAGAGAGAAGGGAGGGACAAAGCAGTACTCACGTATTGCAAAAGCAACATACAAGCACCAGCTTACCCTATGGCTTGATTCCAACACACCCGGACCTCTATAACGGGAAGCTCAACCCAAAAATGCCCCATTGAACCATAAGGACTTCCATGATCCCCAAAGTAGTGCCCCTGAACAATCCCAGGCACCACCCCCGTATACCTCTCACCACAGGTATCCCAACTGTACCCCTTACCGGTCTCCCCGTGAGTTTAAAATGTACCTAATTATCTGAAACTGTAAGGTACAGCATTTTTTCGCCTCATAGACCCAAAATAGAAAAACAATCAGTGAGTGTCAGTTCTGGAGCAGTAAGCAATATAGACAACATGTCCATATAGTCCATTACATCTCGAACTTCCCGAATAGTCCCCATGGGTAACCCTCGTGATATTTAGGGAACCTTTAAAGAGATCTGGCATATCTTTCTTTAGTCCTTCCGATGCTGAATCAGATCCTCATATGAATGCCACTGCCTGGATATCTGCACCTGTAACTTGGAGGGATACAGCATTCTAAATTTAAGACCAGCTGCCAGGAGCTTCTTAACCACTGGGTGATAAGCAGCTCTACACTGTCTAACTGACAGCAGTAAGTCCTGAGTGACTCTAATTCTCGCTCCTTCCCACTGAAGATCTTGAATGGTCTTCAATTTAGCAAAAAATGCTGTTTCTCAAGGTAATTGAGAAAGTGAAAGATTAACAGTCTAGGAGGGCCCTCTTTGGAGGCTTAGATCGGAAAGCTCTGTGGGCCCACTCTATAATATAGTGGGAGCCGTAAAGAGAGGGCCCTATGATCTTCTCAATGAATTTTCGAACAAACAACATAGCATCTTGTCCTTCCTCAATCTCAGGTAATCCAATAATCACAGCGTTATTTCTGCGGCTTCGACCTTCAAGATCCTCAAGCTTTTGCTCCATCTTGGTAATTTTTTGCCTAAGCATAGCCACTTTGGGATTCTGCTTGTCTACCTTCTGCTCCAATGAGGCAATTCGAGCCTCAGCATCTGATGTTCTCAGTGCTATGTCTTCAGTAGCCTGTGAAAGGGCTTTAAATTCTGAGGTAAGCTTTCTAAGCTCCTCTTTGAATGGCCGAAATTTATGGCCAGGAAACCAGCCAGCGTTAATGGCTCTTGCTCTGGTCTGGAGTGTGCTGTTGCCTGCGCTGTGCTTGTGATACCAGCTCGTGGCTTTTTAGGGGCCTTATCGGGGTGACCGTGGGTGTGTGTTTGGGCTGGGGCTTCTTCATTTCAGCCTCCATTCTACGCCAATCACACCAAAATCACTTCCCAGGCACTTCCCACACCAGATAAAGGCTTTAGACAGGCTCTCGATGTTATTAAACTCAGGAAATTATGTAAAAAAGACGGCGGTGGGCAGGAGAGAATAGGAAAGCGTCTTCTCAGGCCTGCTGCATCACGTGATTCATAAAAGTGTTATTCTTGACCTTGTGTAATGCAGGTCCACCTTGTAAATGAGCCTGCTCAATGGTGTTCGCCTGGATAAAGACTTGATTGATTGATTGATTGACTGAATTCCACTACACCACAACATGTCAGTCATTTGTAATGGTCTAAAACAACTGGTATAGACCATGACATGGGGTGCTTAAGGAGTGAGATTACACCAGAAGCCTGTCCCTGATGAAGACTATGGTCGAAGCGCTGAGGCAACTGGTATGTCAGCTAATTAGTGCTCCAACAGAATGTCTTTTTGCACTAACTTTTTAGTATCAATAATGTCTACACTTTTGATCACTAAAGTCATGACTATGAGTTTCTTCAGTGCAGTACTTACTTGCCTGCTTTTGTATCTGTGGCCACATGGAAGCTCATTGACCAGAGAGCTCTGCACTTCCACAGCCCACCAGACAACACCATGAATTTGTGACATCTGTCGCTGCATGGAAGTGCAGGGCTTGCAAGGGCCCTGCAGTTCTCTAGGCAGATGGAATCATCCCATGGTGCAGGACCCAAAGGGCCCTGTGCGTCTGTACCTGTTCATGCAGCTCCCTCTTGGACATGTGAGAATGCGATACTATTGCACCATCACAAAAAGAAAGGAAATTCTTTGCAAACAATGTTGTTAATGCACTAGTTAGGGTTTAACTTAATGCCATGAAAGGAAGGAAATGTGGCAGTAGGGTTTCCAACCCTAACTCCCCACCCCCCAAGCAGCAAAAGGAAAAAAACATTACAGTTTTGGGTCTCTGGAGTCTTGGCAAATCAGTGGTGGTGTCTTCTTTGGGGCTGTCAACCCTAATGCCCACCCTGATCCCTGAGCAATCAATGCCAGATGTGATCTCCTTTCTTCATAGGGCCCTGCATGAAGAAAGCTACAACAAATTGTGTTGGCAAGATGTGATGAGAAATAGTTCTCTACCTTTGAAGAGTGTATCACTATGAGGCACTGGTTTGCAGCTGTACCTTGGGTTTTGGGCAGAAGGCTATGAGCGAGGGGTGAGCATTAGGGCTGACAACCCCAAGGAAGACACCACCACTAATTTGCCAAGATTCCAGAGACTCAGACTTCTATTTTTTTTCCATTTGCTGCTCAGGGTAGGGGTGGGGAGTTAGGGTTGAAAACCCTAATGTCACTTTTCCCTATTTTTGTGGCATTAAGTTAAAACCTAACTGGTGCATTAATTAAGTTTTTTGCAAAGAATATATATTATATACCTGTATAAATTGTATTATCTAGGTAAAAGTGCATATAGTAGTTTAGTTGGTGCCTGAAGAGGACAGATCTTTGATAAAGAGGTTAAAATGTTATGGGCCTAGCATTGAACACTATGGTACAGTATGCCAAGTTAGAATGAATTTGGGTTTGAGGTTTGCCATTTACCTTGAGAACCTGTGTAAGCATTATATCTGGGATGCACTCCCAGTGGCAGGCTGATTTGGTTTGGGTGGGGTTAGGGCCATGAGTGGTTCTGGCCTCAGACCAATCCTTTTATGTAGGAAAGGACATTTAAAAGAACATGGAAATTTGCAGACAACATTAGGATCATGAACAAAGCAGAGCATCAGGAAATCCAAAGTTAAATTTCTCAAGCTGATCACCCAACCTTTACCTATCCTTAGAAAGAGTGTAACAGATTTTCATAGTTAGCTTGATTACATGTAGAGTAAATCAGTAAAGCAACTGTACTGTAAATGCAGGTTTTAGCAAATGTAGCACAGTTATAGCTAGCAGCATGAGAACTCTCACTTTGTATTCCCCATGTTTCTCAGTTTTATTATAATTCCTATGATTAACATTATTTTTGTATTAAATATATGAATATGCCTACTAATGTAACATACTTGGCTCTTGTTCCTTGTTGTTTGCAAATCAAAATTTCTACCAGCAAAAGACACAAAAGATACTGTTGAAGTAGATTCACCTCAATCATATTTGACCTAAATAGCAGTATCCACTGTAAGTCATGAAGTATAAGGCCTTCTACGTCCAGTTACAAGTCAATACACTGCATCAGTTTTAAAATCTACAGCAATATCAGTTTAAAACAATTTCTGAAGGAGATTCAGTGCTTTCAGACTGATTCGGCATCTTAACTGTTAATCCAGGGCAATTTTGTCATGTTTTCCAGGAGATTACATTATTTGATATGGAAGCTGAGTTTCTCTGTTTTCCTTAATAACTTATGCACATCTATGGGGACAATTTCCCTGTAGAAGGCTTAATTTAATTCCCTTGAGAAATATAGGAATCCCTGTAGACCTGGGAGCCCTGAAGATTAACTAATTGTAGCCCAGCTAAGAGTAAACTGTTCTAAAATTGTTAGCATGCACTTTGTTCACAACTGTCACTACCTTATGTAACAATGAAGCATTTTATTGATAGCCCTATTAATCTGTTCCAGAGGGCCTGCTCATTTCAGATTGAACCCTTCAATGTCAGAAGTATTTTATTAACTTTATGATCAGAAGCTAGAATTCAAGCTTCATTATCTTTCAATGTATTATTTATAGTGAATAAACACTTGTCAACTACACCCAAGCATTTGGCTCCTCAAATGGAGCATACAGGAATCAATTATATTATTTCTACAGCATGTGAGATCTGGGATGGGGCTGCAGCTTACATTGCTCCAGCACCATTATACTCTTACATTAGTGTCATAATGCATTGCTAATACAAAGCTAAGTGGTATTATTTTCAATCCCTTTTGGAATTATCTCTCAAACAACCACCACATGAACATAGAAACAAATCATGTGTATAAACATGTACCTATCCTCTCTCTTCTCCCATGTTCAAGCAAGTTACTAGCAAGCAATCAAAGAATTAACGTGCTCCTTAGAGTTGCTTTCTGCTAGACCCCAGCTGGAGAAGGAGTGTCTGTGTCCTTGAGTCTTCTGGTTTTCCATGTGACCACCTAATTAGAAATATTCTGAGTGACTGGAGCTCGAGTTCCGAGAGTCAACCTCTGCATGCAACTAGATGGGTTAGAAGAGGGCCTGCATGGCAGTCACATCTGTGCGAGCACTCTTACATGAATAATGGAGAAAACAATGATGCAGAAAGACCAGTGCTAGTGGAAGAGGCTCAGCAATGCTGAACCAGCAGTGGATGACCCATTGAGATTGCCTATCAGTTCCAAGAAGCTGTGGATAATTCTCCAACCCTTCTAGCTGACCCTGGATGATTAAGAGAGACTATCATCAGTTGCAGTTGCAGCAACACCAGCACAGAGAGCAACAGATCATCAGACCACACCAGTACTTTATGCCCATTCACCCAGAAGAGGAAGGCCTGCCCATGGATCCTTGCCCACCTTTGTGATATGGCCCCACCTGCCATGAACTCTAACCATGAACTCATCATCTGGAGGGTTCATGATCAGGCACCTTTTCCTTTTTTGAGAGCCAGTGAGGATATTACATAAAAGACTTAAAGTATCAGTAATTTTAAAAGGAAAAAGTGCTGCATCGAGTCTCTGGTGTGTACAATGTGTGCTAAAGTAAACCAATGTAACAGTATTTTACCAGACAAGACAGAACAGGTATGGCAGAGTGCTGGGAAATCACAAACAACTGCAGCACAGTACCCTGTGCACAGTGGACTACTGTGGGTGCACCTCAGGGGTACAAGACCTTATAGAAACATAGAAACATAGACTTTGACGGCAGATAAAGACCGCTTGGCCCATCTAGTCTGGCCATTTCCCTACCTACAGGATAGGCCTCAGATCCTAGTTAACCAACAGCCTATTTCTTCCTACCCCCATAAGAATTGCCTTATGTCTGTCCCATGCATTCTTGAATTCTCCCACAGTTTTAGACCCCACAACCCCCTCAGGAAGGCTGTTCCATGCATCCACTACACTCTCTGTGAAATAATACTTCATCACATTGCCCCTGAACCGCCCCTTCTATCTTTAAATTGTGTCCCCTTGTTCTTGCACATCTCTTTTTCTGAAAGATGCTACCCTCTTGGACTTTGTTGATTCCACTGAGGTACTTAAAAGTTTCTATCATGTCCCCCTCTCCCTTCTTTCCTCAAGGGTATACATATTAAGCTCCTTTAGTCTCTCCTTATATGGCTTCTCTTGCAGACCCTGCACCATTTTAGTTGCCCTCCTCTGGACTGCCTCTATCCTGTTTATGTCCTTGCAGAGATGGGGTCTCCAGAACTGGACGCAGTACTCAGATGGGGTCTCACCAACTGTCTGTACAGAGGGATAACAACTTCCTGTTTTCTGCTGCTGATGCCTCTCCCATACATCCCAGTATACCCCCAGCCCTCCCTACTGCCTTCTCACATTGTTTGCTAACCTTAAGGTCATCTGATATGATTACCCCTGGTCCCTTTCTTTTTGTTGTTGTTACTACCTCCCCACCCATTGTATATTCTTCCCTGGGTTCTTGTTTCCCAGGTGCATTATTTGCACTTCTTTGCATTGAACCTAGCTGCCATACTTCTGACCATTCCTCCAACCTTGCCAAGTCCCTTTCTTCCTTTCCACGCCTCCTTGTGTATCAACTCTGTTGCAGATCTTTATGTCATCTGCAAAAGGTATACTTTTCCTTCCAGTCCCTCTGCAATGTCACTGATGAAGACATTAAAAGGACTGGACCCAATACTGAACCCTGCGTATTCCACTAATAACCCCTCTTTCTTCAGAGTGGACTCCATTTACAATTACCTTCTGTGTCCTGTTGTGCAGCCAGTGTTTTACTCAGGCTACCACCCTGGGACCACCTCCCAGGCTGGTAAATTTGACTATTAATCTTTTGTGTGGGACTGTGTCAAATGCCTTGCTAAAGTCTAGGTAGGCCTGTCCACAGCCCCTCCCTGGTCTACTACTTTGGTCACCCAGTCAAAGAAATCTATTAGATTCATCTGACATGACCTTCCCGCTGTGAACCCATGCTGCCTTGGGTCCTGTGCCCCACTGGCCTCCAGGTACTCAACTATTCTTTCCTTCAGAAGTGACTCCATCACCTTCCCTACCACAGAGGTCAGACTGACAGGTCTGTAGTTTTCTGCCTCTGTCTTGGTCCCACTTTGTGAAGGGGAATCATATCCACCTTCCTCCAGTCCTCGGTATCACACCATCCTCCCATGATTTATTAAAAGAGTAGCCAGTGGTTTCACTAGTTCCTCCTTAATTCTTTTTAGAATTCTGGGGTGAATTCCATCAGGACCCATTGCTTTGTCCACCTTCAGTTTTAAGAGTTCTTGCAGAACCCTTTCTTCTGTGGAAGGACTGGGATCAACCCCCCTATCAAGAGTGCTTCTGTTAATTGGATTAGGCATTTCCCCCTCCTCTTTTGTGAATACTGAGCAGAAATATTCATTCAGTATCCCTGCTTTTTCACTGTCCCCCTCTGCCCACCCACCGTTCATTCTATTCAGCCTCACTATCCCTCCCTTTGTCTTTCTATGCTCACTAATGTACCAATAAAAGGTTTTATCTCCCTTCTTAACTGAGTTGGCTATCTTTTCCTCAGTTTGGGCCTTTGTTATTCTGACTTCCCTCCCTGCTTCCTTCTACCTTAACTGGTACAGCTCTCTGTTCTGCTCCTTCTGTGTTTCCTTATACTTCCGGAATGCTATCTTTTTCTTCCTGACTTTCACAACCACCTCTTTTGAGAACCATAGTGGCTTTTTTTTTCATTTTGATTTGTTTATTTGCTTCACACAAAGGCTTGTTGCCTCTGTGATAGCAGTTTTGATGATTCCCCATTGTTGCTCCACACCTCCTTCTAGCCTGTTTGCTAGTGCTTTTCTGAGGCACTCTCCCATCTTGCCAAAGTCAGCCCTCCTAAAGTCCAGTACCCTCACTTTTGTATGGCTTGACTCTGTAGCTGAATTTAACGTGAATCACACTGTTTGATGGTCCCTTGTCCCCAGATGGCAACCCACTTCTAGATCTGAGATCCTCTCACTGCCCCCATTTGAGAGTTTGAGGTCTAAGATTGCTCCCTCACGAGTGGGTTCTGAAACTAGCTGTCTGAGGCCTGCCACCTGTAGGGCATCTAGAATGGCCCTGCTCTTGGATGTGGCTGCAGCAAATGTGCTCCAGTTAACATCTGGCATATTCAGGTCTCCCATCAACAGTATCTCCCCTTTCTCTGCCATTCTAAGAATGCCTCTATCATATCCTTGTCCATTCCTCCCTGACATGGGGTCTGTACACAACCCCTGTGTGGACTGTGGTGCCCTTTCAGTCTCCAAGGTGACCCACAGTGCCTCCTCTCCTCCCTGTTTACTCCTTTGTTCAGTTGCTTTTATCCTTCCTTTACATGAGAGCTACTCCTCCCCTCTTCTCCCCTGCCTGTCTCTCCTGTAGGTTACGATTCCCTGGTATGTTAACATCCCAGTCATGGTTCTCTGTGTACCAGGTTTCTGTGACTGCTACGATATCCAGGCATCCCTCTTCCATCAAGGCCACCAGCTCAGGAAGCTTGTTGCCCAGACTACGGGCATTGGTACTCATTACCCTCCATTTCCTGATGGCCTTACTCCCTTTTGCCCCATCCCTGTCCTTCTTGCCTTTGTCACTTTCTCCATTTACCCCTGTCCTTCTCCCTATCGACATCTCTATGTTGGTGTTTGCCACACTTACTACCGTGATTTTTTGGGGGCTAGGATTTCCCTGCTTCTTTCCAGTGCTTCCCCCCTTGGCTAGTTTAAATGCTTGTCAATGAAGCATTTAAACCTGTCACCTAGGATCCTGGTTCCCCTCCCAGACAGATGCAGCCCATCATGCCAGTATAGGCTTGCATCACTCCAGGTGGACCCCCAGTCCCCAATGAAGCCAGATCCCTGAGCTCCACACCAGTTTTTCAACCATTGATTGAATCCCATGGTGCGGAACACCCTAGCCTCTCCTATGCCATAAATGGGCAGCACCTCCGAGAAGATTACCGTGTGTGCTACTTGACTAAGGCCCCTCCCCAATCCCACTATTTTGCCAATTCAAAATTCAAGGAGTGCACTCCTATTCCCAGCTATTCAAAATAATCAGACGTCTACAGGAAAAAAATCCAGTTTTCAAGATTTATTCAGCCAACAGCAGTCAGAAATCAGCCTGAGCAAAGCCCCAGCACTTCAGTGCACTAACCTTCTTCAGCGGGTCACATACTGACTTTGTTGCAGTGCAAGACCTGATTTGACCACACAGTACTTGTTCCTGGGTTATCAATGGTGCTGGACCTGAACCAATACTCCTCTGAGCCTTAAACCCAAGAAGAAGAACATAATGGAACAAGTGAACCAGCAGCCTGATCTGCCACCACATATCCTTCCCTATTAGGGGAAGGTGCCTGTGCCAAGGGAAAAGCAGCTGAGGAAGTTGAGATGGAAAAAGGTTTTACCAGTGGGAAGGGAGCCCACCTAGAAAGAGATCTGGGGCCTAGGTGATATTGACTAAGAGGCAGGGAGTGATGCTGGACCATCCTGATGAAGCCTAGTGAGACCTCATGTGTGGTCCCAGTCATTCTTCTTGATTGACTCTACAGTGAGCATAGGGTCTAGTTTGCCTGTGAGACTGGGTCATGGTCAGATATGAGCTTGCTAGGCAGTCCAGAATGGCTCAGCAGCACCATAGTCTGATATTCTCAAATTTTTTACACCTTTTCAATGGTGTGGCTGCTGACATGGTGGCCTTCCCCATGGTCAGTCCCAGCCATCCTTGCTTGACCCCAAGAATGTAGTGGGAGCACTGTAAACCCAACTCCAATGAAGGTAGTAGGAGCACTGTCACCCAAGAAGAACCAGTGGTCCAGGATTCTTATGTTATGGTGGTCGAATTAGTGATTAGTCAAGGAGTAACAGCCAAAAAAGAAGACTACCATAGGAATCTCCAATTCCCCTTCAAAGACCAAGAAATATGAACCCAAAACCATGGGACCTAAGCCAGTGGAAGCCCAGGCATAACACATGAAAACCAAGACTCAGATACAGCTTGACACCAGAATGAAATACTAGCGGCATGGACCATGGATGCCCCAGTGAAAAGGCAAAGTCATAAAGCTGACCAATCTGTGCCAGTTAGACTGTGCATTTAAACAGTGAGTGGAGACCAAATATTGGCAATATTTCTGCTACATGCCTGGGTAGCTGTAGGAATACACAAAGGCCCACACAGCGAAACTGCTACTGGTGGAGGCCAGGAAGCAACTTGCAAAAGAGGACCACAAAACTGTACAAGCAGAATAAGGAGGAAATCGTCAAGCTCCCCAGGACCAAGATTGCCACTGGAACATGGGATGGAGTATCTACATGCACAAGGCACTTGACAGGGACATTGAAGGGTGATAAACTGGATACTATTCCTGGGTGGTCTGAACAGATAGGGTATACCCTCAGCCCTAGGCTTGATAAGAGAAGAAAAGGGGGAGCCGTAAGAGTCTGTGGCCATGGCTGAGGAGCACCCCAAGTTTCTGAAGTGACACCAGTGTACCAGCCTTCAGGTTTTGTATCTGCCACTTAAAGAAGGTAGTGGAAGCTCAAGTGATCACTCTACGATGTGAGTGTTCTCTGTCCTCCATTCTTGCCTGGTACTAAGTTCATAGCAGAGGACTTTAAACAATATGCAGCCTACCTCAAACTCACTTTGGATTTCCCCTGGGAGACCCACCCCTGGTAGAAGCAGGGTTTCACTCACATGGCTGTGAGAATAATGGATTTGCATATGAACCCTTAATTCTTAAGGAACTTAAAGTTGTGCTGGGTGTGTTTTGTTCTTTTCTGCTTTCTTGCATGTAGTACAGAACATTACAATCATGTCTGCAATGGATAGAAGATGAAAGAGACAGTAAAGGCTGAAGGCATAATGAAAGTGAAAGTTGATACATGATGACAGGGTACCATCCCAGCCCTTAGGCACTAAGTAATTTTGGTAAATTAAAGTAAATAAATTTTGTGCAGGTTACAGGGTATGAGACAGTGTGGAAGTGCCAAACACTCCTATAGAGTTAATACCCCTTTCTGTAGGCTCCAGGTACACTGTAAGGCCTTCTAAGTGTTTTGACTTGAGCTGGTTGCAGTCAGAGGGAGATGACATTCACAGTCACCCATATGAAGTGACACAAGTGCAGTACCAGAAAAATAAGGAGTTGGCATCGGGCTTCCTATCAGGAGACCGCATGGTTTTGTAGAGGAGAGTGCAACCAGTCTCTGTCTTCTCTCATGTATGAGGTGGATTGCTAGTAAGCATTTGAAGGGTTAACCTGTTCCATTAGAGTTGTTTCTTGCTGGGCCTCAGCTAGAGAGGGAGTGTCTGGGTGGTAGTGTCCTTGAACTTTCTGGTTTGCTATGTGGGCCTAGACGTCAATATTCATGGCTCTGCCTTCTCCCGTTTACTTTAAGGGAAGGAGGCCAGCTGGGCCTAGGAGTTGGTCAGTTGTGGGATGTTGGCACCTTTTTGGCAACAGCAGTGGAAAGGGAGGGAAGCTTAAGGGAAGCCTTGCTTCTTTGTGCCCCACTGGGGGTAGGGAAAAGCCCTCCACCAGCATCCAGGAGGGAAGACCCACATAACTAGCGATTTGCAAATCTAGGGTGGCTCTGATTTTGTTTTTGTTTTTGCCAAATTACCACCGACTTTGCTTCCTGTTTTGGTTTTGGATTCATTGCCAAGATACATTCAATTTAAAACTTGCACTGTAACTTCATTTTATATTACAGTAAAGAGGAAAACTGGTTCATTTCCGGAGAAAAACAGTTTAATTGCATGGTGGCTAGCAAGTTGCAGCTGTTGGTAAGTTCACGGGAAGTTTTCTTTTATAGTATTTGAGACAGTGCTAAATTTTGAATTTGAGTCTCAGATACCTTCATTAGCATATAGTCTAAATTCCTAGCTATCAGTATAGCATAGGGGTTAAGGACATTGATCTGCAAAACCAGAGACCTGGGTTTGAAGCCCATCAGTCCCCAGCTGCATACAGTGTGATCCTGAGCAATTCACTTAACTTCCTTGTGTTAATAGGTCACACCTGGAAACAAGGTCAGGCTTAGTGTACCTTTCCTGGTTAAACAATTTCCTCTTTCCTTATCTGTATAGAAGAGTCATGTGATATGGTGACTGGCAGAAGATAAAGAAAGGTAAATTAAAGAAGACAAAAAGATATGTTGAATGATGGGTCATACAGTAGGCTGAGTCAGTATAACAGCTGAGTTGCCCCTGGCTTGTTTAGTCTGTTTAGTAATTTGTTCACTGCTTACAAAAGTGACTTATTTTTTTATCACAGCTTTATTTATCTCTTCCGGTATGCCGCCTGATTCCAACCGACTCCCCCAGTCCCGTCCCCCCGGAATAGCCGGTGCTTACCTTGTACCCGGCCTGGGAGCGGAGCCTGCGGGGAGTCGGCCCTCATCCTGCTGCCGCCAGTGTTTTCTCCTCCTGTTATCACCCAGGAGCCCCTGGAGTAGGAGCGCATGCACATGGAGGTGCACATGTGCCCTATGGCCCCGATTATGGCTCCTTTCCCCCACCCCATGGCCTAATGCCCTGGCCCCCTCCAGCCCTTGCCACTCCCAGCCTCCACTAGCGGTCGCCATGGGCTGAGAGGTGCCACTTCACCTCCCTCGAGAGGAGACCCTGCCTGTCGGCAGCTCAATCTAACTGTGCCCTTCCCCCCCCACTGCCGACCTCTGGTGACCTGAGCTCATTCCCGAACCTGGGCCGCCGGCATGCCGCGAGGTAAGGCATCCAGTGCCTTGGCCCTCAGCACCACCGGGCCGGCTCGAAAGTGACTTGTTGACAGAAAGGTTACAGGAGGACAGAGTAAATGATGGGAGATGGTTTAAGAGCAAACATATAATATTACGTGTAGCAGCATGCACAGAGAGTTTATTTGGGCCTTCCCACCAACACTTTTGGGGATATGATGCTATTTTGTTTTATAAGCTGACTTCATTGTTTGTGTTGCCAGCAGTAGGTCCCACAGTTAACTTTTGTTTTACTCTCATTAAATATTAAGCACATGCATACTAAATGTTTTTTCTTTTTTTTCTTTTCAATCAATCAATCTTTATTTAACCAGGTGAAACACCGTTGAGAAGAACTCATTTGCAAGGTGGAACTGGACAGGTTTACAATAATACTAAGCTCCTATAAATAGGGAAGAAATACAAAATATAAGGATGCATAGGGAATACATAAATGGAGACACCATACAATGATACAATTGTGCAAAGAAATACATGATAGTAGCATTGAGATTGGCATTTTTGAACAATAAGTGCATTAATTAATACAAAGTTAAACTGCTAGGTAATAGCCCCTGGTAAAGCAGGGATAGATGGAAGAATACTGGATACTAACTCCAGAACAAGGAATATATACAAGGTACTGACCCCGAGCAGGTTAGATCAGACAGGAAGTTGGAGGAAGTGGAGGCCAGGGCCAAAGATAATCAAAGGATGGTCCATAACAGGAGTGGGGAGAGAGGAAGGGTTGTAAGATATTATGGGAAAGAGGATGGGTGAAAGAGAAGTAAACATATAATATAGTGGAGGCACAGAGAAGGGAATTATGAGGGCATGCACCTGAGTGGAAGAAGTCAGGTCTTAGGCATAACAGTTACAGGGGTCCTGGAGGACCTGTCTGAGGAGGATTTTGAATTTTGCTAAGTTGATAAGGTTTGAAAGTTTAAGGAACTTTTGTACTGTATATGGGTTCATGCAGAGGCAAAGACATGGCTTATTGAATGAGATTCATAATGAATTCTAACTCTTGAAATGTCTAAGGAGATATAAGAGTATCTCCTAAATGAACAGGACCTACGAGCAACTGTTAAGAGGTTGCATATATAGTCGGGGAGTTTATTGGACAGGGCTCTGAAGGTCCAAATGACTGCATTTTGCAATCTTCTTGTTTTTAAAGAGTACCAACCCAGCAGAGAGAAAAGGAATCAATGATGCGTGCTATAGGGAGCACCGGTTATGGACCTTACAGCTCTATGGTACAAGATGTCTAGTTTGGCCAATGCAGTGCTGGAGCCATGACTGTAAATTAGGTCAGCATAGTCCAAGAGTGGGAGAAAGGTTGATTGAACCAATCTGATTCTATCATCAAAGGTGAGGGGGTGTTTAATATAGAAGAAAAGACCCAGTGTCTGTTTTAGTTTTTTTGCTAATTCTTCGATGTGCACAAGGAAGTTAAGTTTGCAATCTAACCAGAAACCTAGGTATTTAAATGTATCCAACGATTACAGGGTTTCTCCTAATAATGTAGTGATCTGTGGTATAGACACAGCAGATTGGGGTGTGTGAGCTTGTGCTTGTGGTGATAGGAACATAGATTTGGTTTTATTTGCATTAAACAGCAATTTCAGTTGTACTAGATTATGTTGCAATATGTTGAATTCATGCTGCAGGGTGGTACTGGTTTGTTCAAGGGTGGACTTAGCTACATCAATCACCTATGAAGAGATGAACACTTGTGGATGATATACCAGTGTTTAGTTTATTAATATAAATCGCAAAGAGAAGTGGACCCAGAACTGAACCTTGTGGTACTCCCCTCAATAGAGGTTTAAGAGGAGAGAGGTCCCCTTGAGCTCTTATTTGCTGTTGTCAGCCAGACAAATAGCACCAGAATCATTTCAGGGCTGGCTCATCCAGGCCAATATTATGCAGTTCAATTTGTAGCAAATCATGGTCCACCATATCGAAGGTCTTGCTCAGATCAAGGAAAAAGGTGCCTAAATGTTTTTTTTGAGTCCAACGCTAGCTGCCAATTATTGATCATATTGGCTATCAATCAGGCAATCAATCAATAAATCAATCAATTCTTTATTTAACCAGGTGTAACCTTGTTGAGAAGAACTCATTTACAAGATGTACCTGGGTAAGTTCACACACTGTTTTGACAAAAACATTTCAGGCAGATAGTCTAGGTACATGACTATACAAACAGCATTTACAGTGCAGAGTTAAGGACTACATAATCATTTGAGGCAGTATGCTAAGAAAACAATCCAAACTTATGACATATACAGTCAAACCTATGCACAATATATACAAAACACAATATGAGAAAAATTAAAAAGTGTGAAGGGGGGACTGCCCACATGATATAGAGGGTTGGGGATCGAAGAGGTGGGACAGCAAAGCAGAGAGCATGGCACTAAGGAACAAGTTTGCTAAAGAAGGCTAAGGGACAACGATGAAAAACGGAGGGAAATGAAGGATGAAATCATACAAGGTCAGAATTCAAGGCCTGCAGTGAAAGCAATTGCATGCCTCCTTGAAGGAGCTCATGAACAATTTCTTAAAGAAGGGCAGCCCCACAGGAATTGCTAGCCTCAGGGTTTTTTGTATATTATTCAGAGAACGAGGAGGGCATGACTTATAGCTGCCCTTCCAAAATGTGTTCTAACCTTGGGTATTTCAAGTGAGATGTATACAAGGCTTCTTAAGTGGTAAGTTCCAGTGGTACAGATGGGAAGGCAGTCTGTGATATACTGAGGTAGTTTGTTGATGATGGCTTTATAAGTCCAGAGGACCTTATTTTTATCTCGTTGGAAACCAAGTGAACTCCAACCTAATTTAGCATACAGCAAACAGTGTTGGGTGGAGTATTGCGCTCCAGTGATGAACCTAATAGCACGATGGAATAGCGTGTCAAGCTTGGAGAGTGCAGTGGATGGGCCCTGCCCATAGAGGAATTCGGCATAGTCCAAGAGGGGCATAAAGGTAGATTGCACTAACCTTAAATTTGCTTCCTGCATCAGTAAATGCTTGATTCGATAAAAGAGACCAAGCCTCTGTTTTAATTCTTTTGAGAGTTCCTCAATGTGGTTTACAAAGGACAGCTTAGAGTCTATCCACACACCCAAGTATTTGAAATTCACCATATATTCTAAAGGTTCACCCAACAGAGTTAGTACCTGTGAGATCATCCCCGAGGTGCTAGATTTGGGTGCATTGATGGATGGTGCAGAAAGCATTGCCTATGTTTTTTTGGCATTTAACAGGAGCTTTAGGTGCAAGAGATTTTTCTAAAGATGATTACATTTGGATTGGAGATCTCTGCACACAAGCTCAGGGGAGGGCCTGTTTATATAAAGCACTATATCATCAGCAAACAAATGGAGGTTAGCGGACTTGATTCTAGAGTTTAAATTATTTATATAAATGGCAGATAGTAATGGGCCAAGAATGGACCTTTGGGGCACACCTCTTAACAGCATTTTCATTGTGGAAAGTACACCATCTGCCTTGACCTGTTGTTAATGACCTGAAAGATAATTTGAGAACCACTTTAGGGCGAAAGTGTCTATCTCAATGTTCCTAAGTATGACAAGGTGTATGTCATGATCCACTGTGTCGAAAGCTTTGCTTAAATCAAGAAACAAAGCACACACATAATTTTTGGCATCTAGTGCATTCTACCAATTGTTAGTGACCTTTGCAAGTGCAGGAATTGTTCTATGATGAGGTCTGAAATCAGACTGGACCAGGCTTAACAAGTTGAAGTTCTCCAGGTACTGCCTAAGTTGTGCATTGACTGCCTTTTCCAACAATTTGGACAAGACTGGGAGCAGGGAAATTGGTTGGTAGTTATTTAGGTCATTTGGGTCACCAGATTTAAATAAGGTGATAACATGAGCAGTTTTCTAAATAGACAGGAGAGTGCCCTGGGCAAGGGACAAATTATAAAGGTGGGTGACTGGAGTGGACAGGACATGGTGTCCTAGTTTTAGATAGAAGGGCTCGATAAGGTCGGTACCTGTGCTTTTTCTAGAATCTAATTCCAGAAGAAAGTCCTTAACCTGTTTCACAGTGATGGGAAAGAAAGAGAAGACTGAGTCATGGATGCGCAAGTCAAAGTTCAGACACGCATGGTCCTGGTCATGCAATTGGTCCCGTAGGATATTGGCTGGCAAGGTATCAAATGCAAGCCCTGCTGTGGCAAAATGGTTGTTGAGTTGGTCTAGCATCACAGTTTTATTGTAGTAGAGGTACCACCAGTGGAGATCCTAGGTGGAAGTGAGCTAGCTGGATGAGGGCCTTCTAGGCCCTTTAATATTTTCCAAAATATTGCGGTACAGTTGGAGGATGCTTCGAGTTCAGTTTGGAAATACTTTGCTTTTTCAGCTCTTATTAGTTTGGTACACTGATTTCTAACAGCTCTAAATGCTGCCCAGTCAACTGCCTGTTTTGTTTATCTCACCTTCTTCCAGAGTGAGTCCCTGTGCAATAATGCAGCATTTAGGTTAGCTGTAAACCAGGGACACATTTTCTTTTTGATCAAATTTTAACTATAGGGGCATGCTTATTTATAGACCCGAAGACAATATTTTGGAAGGCCTCATAGGCACTGTCCACTGAAGGTGCCAGATAAAAATCTTGCAAATCTGAAAATTGTAGATCAGAAAGGAAGCAGTGGGGATCATAGTTCCTCTGGCATCTTTTGAAGATGTACCTAGAGGAAGAAGAAACTGCTTTAGAAACGGACCTCACACGGGTTATTGTACAATGATCACTAAGATCACTACAGAAGACACCTGAGTGGGTAAAAAGATGTGGTTTGTTCACTATTATTAAGTCGAGTAGGGTGCTATGAGCTACATTTTTAGTATTTGGGTGGGTAGCTTCCTTTATTAGTTGAGAAAGGCCAAAGCCATCACAAAAATCTTTTAAGGGTTTAGAAGATGCAGAGATCCAATCCATGTTGAGATCACCCATAATAATAACCTCAAAGGACAAGGAGTCTAAGGTGCTGCTTAAGTGATTTAGCACCTTGAGCCCTGCATCAGGAGGTCTGTAGCAACCGATAATGCAAAGGGGAGCAGATTGGGAGAGCTGTATCTTTAAGGTAATACATTCAAATTCCTTGGGAAGTGTAGTAGAGTCTGCTGTGGAGGTGGTAAATTTGTTGCGGATGTAGATGGCCACCACTCTGCCTCTTGTTAATCTGGCTATCCTAAAGACATTGTATGAGGGCATGTTGATTTTATAATCCTGTGTGAAGGGTCTCAGCCATGTTTCTGTAGGGTTCCATGTCATAATAGCGATCGAGAAAGAGTGATTGCTATTATGGCGAGTGTACATCACTGAACATTTCAACGATGTACACAGGCAGCATACAGAAAAAAGGCACTCGAGACTTACAGGTCTAATTTTTAATGTGGGGGGCTGAGCCCCCCACACACACCCTCGGAGGGCTTCGACCGCTGCACCCCCTCTACTTATGGAGTATCAACTCCAGAGGGGTGCATGTCGGGGAGGGCGTAAAACTTGACAAAATACATGCCACCAGGTGGGGAAAAAAAATGCACCATGCTAGACCAGAACCTCGTACCCCATGCCTCCCAGCCAACCACTCTCCTCATGATGCCAGTGATCCAGCTCGGCAGCTGCTCACTGCAACCCCTCCCACATGCCATCCCTCCCCTCCCTCTCCCCTCTGTGGGTGCACATGCGTGTGTATATGCTTGAGTTCCTGTTGAGGTTTTTGCCAACCACAGTATCCAGTCACCCTCCTCCCTAGGTAGCCATGATCACAGTCACTGAGATTGACTCACCATTTTTATAGTTGCTCAGTCTTGGTCACTACGATCATGGACTACCTACCTGTAACCACCAGGACATCGGGCAAGGTATGGTTAATCCATGTCTGGACAGCATCAACTTTTCTTAACAGACTGCATGCATTTTTCATGCATAAGACGCAACCCCTTTAATTGAGGTAATTTGGATAGAGCAGAACTAGGGAGGATGGGGCCAGGATTTAGGTTGATGTTGCCTGCACAAATAAGCAGCAATATGAGAAGTTTTTTAATAGCATTTAGGAGTAGTCTAAACAGTTGTGTTTTGCCTATTTTAATGCAGATGGATTCTGCAATTGGAGATGGTGAAAACTGGGAGACAGGAGGACACAAGAAAGCATAAATCAGTGTTGTCACAGTAAGAGTATAATTATGTGCAAGCAAAAGGAGGGGCAAAAGCTGGTTAGCACAACTGGGTAAGTGAGTAGTACTAGTGCCACATGGCATATAGGGAGGGATAACATTATCCAAATTGAATGAGAGTATGACCAGAGCAGGCAAGGAGCATGCCACCAGGGGAAATGAGACGGGACCACTGTAAGGGATTCAGAGTACTGGTCACGTTTATAACTGGGCATGCTAAATAAGCACTTAAAAAAAAGAAGTACTTGACGCATTTTAAAGAGGGACTATGGTCACAAATTACTGGCATCAATAAATTCAGAATATGGATCAACATAGCCCCAATCACCCTCATGCCAAAACTGAGATCCCTAAGTTATTTTGTTTAAAGGTTACGAATCATTTTACAACCCTATATTCTCTGCCTGTTCAAAAAAGCCAGTTTCAGTGAAGAGGTGCTGATGATATCATCTCCTGAACTCACAGTTTAGCCCTCCCTGTCAGCAAGATTACAAGACCTGCTTCTCCAAAATTTAAAAACTGTGTGCAAATGGTTTTCTCCAGTAAAACAGGCAACACCATTCAATAAGCATTGCTTTAAAATCTATGTGTTTCAGGTTTTGTAACAAAGTTGACAAATTTGTATTTTTGTTTTTGGTGCGTTTTTGTTGTGGTCCTTTTCTCCTGGGTTGCTGGATGCTAAGTCACAGCACACTAATGTGAGATTTGCAGACTAGATATCTCTGATGGTGTGAAAGGTTGTGATCATTCACACCTATCATTCAATTCAGGTGATTTCTCAGGATGGCACTTTAAATCAATTATTCCATCACCCTATAAATGAAGGTTTTTGAGAGAGGTAGTGCTGTTTTGAACCCCTACTAAGACTTTCTATGCAGTAGCCAGCTCAATGCTTAATCAATCAATCAATCAATATTTTATTCATCATCAAAGTATGAGTGAATGGGATACTCAGTTGAGCAGAGCTCATTTTCTGTTATCTCATTGACATGTTGTTACTTGAGCTATATTCAGGCTCTTCTGCATTGTTCTCCACATTACAATGATTGTTTTACCAGGGCTAACACTTCCACCCCAAGTAGGAATTAACACATATAAGGCCCCTATTAAAACTTATTGTAAAGCAGATACTGACAAATAACAATGCAGTTACCAACACTGCAACACTTGTAGCATTACAATGTCCAAACAGCCACTGTAGAGCAACACTTCATATGGTATCAACAGCCTAGAGGCATGATGACTCAGCATCCTGCAACTCTGGAGAAATGAACCACACCAAAAAGGCATTAAAATACAAATGTGTCAACTTTGTTACAAAACCTGAAACACATAGATTCTATAGCACTGTTTTTAGAATTGTGCTGCCGATTTTACATGTGAAAACCATTGCAGAATGATCTTTTAATGGTGGAGAAACAGGTCCTATAAGCTTACTGACAGGGAGGGCTAGACTGTGAGTTCAAGAGATGATATCATCAGCACCTCTTCACTGAAACTGGCTTTTTTAAACAGGTAGTGAAATTAGAAACATAGAAACATAGAAACATAGACTTTGACGGCAGATAAGGACCACTTGGCCCACCCAGTCTGCCCATTTCCCTACCTACTGGATAAGCTGCAGATTCTAGTTAACCAACAGCCTATTTCCTGCAACCCCCACTATAATTGCCTTATGTCTGTCCCATGCATGTTTGAATTCCTCCACTGTTTTAGACCCCACAACCCTCCAGGAAGGCGGTTCCATCGCCCACCACTCTCTCGTGAAAAGAATTTCCTCACATTACCCTGAGCCACCTCCTCTAACTTTAAATTGTGCCCCTTGTTCTTACACATCTCTTTTTCTGAAAGATGCTGCCCTCCTGGACTTTGTTGATTCCCTTGAGGTACTTAAAGTTTCTCATCGTGTCCCCCGTCCCTCCTTTCATCAAGGGTATACATATTAAGCTCTCTCAGTCTCTCTTCATATGGTTTCTGATGTAGACCCTGCACCATTTTAGTTGCCCTCCTCTGGACTGCTTCCATCCTGTCTATGTCCTTGCGTAGATGAGGTCTCCAAACTGCATGCAGTACTCCAGATGGGGTCTCACCAACTGTCTGTATAGAGGGATAACCACTTCCTTTTCTACTTGTGATGCCCCTCCGTATGCATCCCAGTATCCCCCTGGCTTTCCCTACTGACTTCTCACATTGCATACCCACCTTTAGGTCATCTGATATACTTACACCCAGATCCCTTTCCATTATTGTTGTTGTTAGTACCTCCCCTGCTATTGTGTACTCTTCTCCTGGATTTTTATTTCCCAGGTGCATTACTTTGCACTTCTTTGCATTGAATCTAAGTTGCCATATGTCTGACCATTCCTCCAACCTTGCCAAGTCCCTTCTCATCCTTTCTACCCCCCCTTGTGTATCAACTCTGTTACAGATCTTTGTGTCATCCGCAAAGAGGCATACCTTTCCTTCTAGACCCTCTGCAATGTCACCTATAAAGACGTTAAAGAGGACTGGACCCAGTACTGAGCCCTGAGGTACTCCACTAGTAACCCCCCTTTCTTCAGAATGTGTTCCATTCACTATTACCTTCTGTGTCCTGTTGTGCAGCCAGTTTTCTACCCAGGCTACTACCCTGGGACCCACTCCCAGGCTGGCTAACTTGATTATTAATCTTTTGTGCGAGACTGTGTCAAATGCCTTGCTAAAGTCTAGGTAGACCATATCCACAGCCCCTCCCTAGTCTATTACTTTGGTCACCCAGTCAAAGAAATCGATTAGATTTGTCTGACATGACCTTCCTGCTGTGAATCCATGCTGCTTTGTGTCCAATGCCCCGCTGGCCTCTAGGTACTCAACAATTCTTTCTTTCAGAAGTGATTCCATCATTTTCCCCACCACTGAGGTCAAACTAACAGGTCTGTAGTTTCCTGCTTCTGCCTTGCTCCCACTTTTGTGAAGGGAATCACATCTGCCCTCCTCCAGTCCTCAGGTACCACCCCATCTTCCCATGATTTGTTAAAAAGTGGTTAGTGGTGTCACTAGGTTCTCCCTTAGCTCTTTTAGGATTCTAGGGTGAATCCCATCAGGCCCCATTGCTTTGTCCACCTTGAGTTTTAGAAGTTCTTTCAGTACTCTTTCTTCTTTAAATGGACTGGTATCAACCCCACTATCCAGAGTGCTTCTACTGTTTGGTTTAGGTAACTCCTCCTCTTCTTATTTTGTGAATACTGAGCAAAAGTATTCATTCATTATCTCTGCCTTTTCATTGTCTCCCTCTGCCCACCTCCCCTCTCCTTTATTAATCTTCCCTATCCCTCCCTTAACCTTTCTATGTTCTCTAATGTACCTATAAAAGGTTTTATCCCCCTTCTTAACTGAGTTGGCTATCCTTTCCTTGGTTTGGGCCTTTGCTTTTCTGACTGCCTTCCCCACTTCTTTCTGCTTTAATTGATACAGTTCCCTGTCATGCTCTGTCTGTGATTCCTTATACTTTTTGAATGCAGCCTTTTTCTCCTTAGCCTTCCCTGACACTTCTTTTGAGAGCCATAGTGGTTTTTTATTCCACTTTGTCTTCTTTATTTGTTTCACACAAAGGCTTGTTGCCTCCATGATGGCAGTTTTGATTTTTCTCCATTGTTCTTCCACCCCTCCTTTCTGGCCATTTGCTAATGCATTCCTCAGGTATTCACCCATTTTGCCAAAGTCAGCCCTTCTAAAGTCCAGTATCCTTGTATTTGTATGGCTTGTCTCCATGGTTGTGTTTATTGTGTAGCTACACTGTGCAGTGGTCGCTTGTTCCCAGGTGTCTACTGACTTCTAAGTTTGTGATCCTTTCACCATTTGAGAGTACCAGGTCTAATATTGCTCCCTCCCGAGTGGGTTCCACCACTAGCTGTCTAAGGCATGCTCCATGTAGGGCATCGAGAATGACCCTGCTCTTGGATGTGGCTGCAGTCCATGTTGCCCAGTTAACATCTGGCATATTTAGGTCCCCCATCAACAGTATCTCCCCTTTTTCAGCCACTTTGAGAATGCCCTCTATCATTTTCTTGTCCATTTCCTCCCCTTGAGACGGGGGTCTGTATACAACCTCTGTGCGGACTGTGATGCCATTCCCTGTCTCCAATGTGACCCAGAGTTCCTCTTGTCCTCCCCTTTACCTTTTAGTTCTGTTATTTGATCCCTTCCCTTATGTAGAGAGCTACTCCACCTCCTCTTTTACCCTCCCTGTCCCTTCTGTAGATTGTGTACCCTGGTATGTTGACATCCCAGTCATGGTTCTCCATGTACCATGTTTCTGTGACTGCCACAATATCCAAGTGTTCCACTTCCATCAGGGCTACTAGCTCTGGAAGCTTGTTTCCAAGACTATGGGCATTGGTACTCATTGCCCTCCATTTAATGTTGGCTTTATCCTTTTTTACCCCATCCCCTGCTCTTATTGCCCTTGTCCATTTTTCCATTTACTCCTGTCCTGCCCTCTGTCAAGCTCTGTACCTCAGTGTTTACCCTACTACCTGCCATGCTTTGCAGGGAGGCTTGAACTTTCCTGTTTCCTATCAGCACCTCCCCCCTTGGCTAGTTTAAAAGCTTGCCAAGGAAGCCTTTAAACCTGTCACCTAGGAGCATGTTTCCTTCCTGGACAGATGCAGACCATCATGCCAGTATAGACCTTCATCTCTCCAGGTGGACCCCAGTCCCCAATGAAGCCAAAGCCCTGTGCTCTGCACCAGTTTTGCAACCATTCATTAAACCGCATGCTGTGCAGTCACTAGCCTCACCCCTGCCATGGACTGGCAGCACCTCTGAGAAGGTTACCGTGCTTGCTACCTGTCTGAGGCCCTCCCCAACTCCACAAATTCATCCTGCACTGCACTGATCTCATGCCTAGCTAGGTCATTTGTCCCAAGGTGGACAATGATATCTAGTTTCCTCTCCTGTGATGCTGCTTCTGCAATCCTGAGGATTCGCTTCCTATCCCTTCAAGCCATGGCACCAGGCAGGCACCTTACTTCCCTCTCCTCTCCCTTCCCCAGGTCTACACCCCTAACAATTGAGTCCCCTATCAGAAGCTGTTTCTTTCCCTTGTGTTGTCTCTTGCCACTTTTTTGTGGGTCTCCCTTGTGGATGTCCCCAGCATTCTTCTTGGTCTCCAATGAGGGTGTCATCATAGAGGAACCTTGATTTGCCAGACCGACATATGATTTGTGTAGAGGTGCAACTCGGGGGCTACGCCTCTGTTCCACCACCCTCACCCTCCCAGAACCTACTGTGGTCCATCTGCTCTTCACACATGGCAACCTCTGAGGCAGTGGTTGTGGAACTGGTGCTCTTTGGGTGGGGGAGTCCTTAGTCCTTGCCAGTTCAGCCTGGATGTGGGCAACCTCCTCCCTCAGAGCTGACAGTTGCCTGCAAATAGGGCAGCAACGCAGGTTCCAGAATGTTTCCCAGAAAATTGCTGCCCCACAGCCAGTGCATTGCACCACTCCCCACATGTCTCTCTTCCTTATAATATACAATGAGTAATATACAAACTTTTTTTTGGTGTGTGTATACTTACGCTTTATGCACTGCGCTGCGTAATTAAGAATATGACAGTTCTGCTCCAAGACCTGTTGAGGAAGTGATGTCAGAACCTTGGCTATAAAGGAAATGCCACGCCTGGGGTGGGTAGGGTGAGGGGTAGGGTGGGTGGGTAGGTCACAACCACTGGTGACTGTTAGAAACAATCAATTACACCACTGCTCCACCACCCTGGTGAGTACTGCCCTTTATAGTAAGTCAATCAACACCACAATGTACTAGACCACTGCTCCTACACAAACCACTCTACTGAGTTCAGGGATAAAACAAACTCACTGTTCAGCCAGCAGGACACTTCCAAAATATTGCACAAATATTCTTCCAAATCCTATGTGTCTAGCACAGAAATCAAGCAACTTCAGTTGTATTACAAACCCTCTGGTTATAAAATTACTACACTTTAATGGAATCCTGCAATTTTAATGCCAATAAGAAAATAATGAAACTTTTCTAGAAAGTGTAGCTTACCTTCCTAGCCCCCTACAATATTATGTTTTACCAAGTTACCAGTTCCTCAAATGCGTTCTAGTTTGTTCTCTGCAGTATAGCCAATTTCTCAGCTTCCAAAAGGAACAGGCAGGTCCTCTGACTGACTTTACTCTGTGTAGTATGCCTAAACAGAACAATGAAACAAGCCCCACCCAGAATCAATTGATTGACTAGTGACACCTGTGATGTAAGCAGGCCTTTCAGTGAAGACAATTTGCTATGTCTGCTTCTAATACACACACAAACCCTTTATCTGAAACCAGGGATAAACTCACTGCTTAGCCAGCAGGACACTTCCAAAATATTGCACAAATATCCTTCCAAATCCTATGTGTCTATCACAGAAATAAAGCAACTTCAGTTGTGTTACAACCCTCTGGTTATAAAATTACTACACTTTAATGGAATCCTGCAATTCTTAATGCCAATAAGAAAATAACAAAACTTTCTGTAGAAAGTGTAGCTTACCTTCCTAGTCCCCTACAATATTATGTTTTACCAAGCTACCAGTTCCTCAAATGCGTTCTAGTTTGTTCTCTGCAGTATAGCCAATTTCTCAGCTTCCAAAAGGAACAGGCAGGTCCTCTAACTGACTTTACTCTGTGTAGTATGCCTAAACAGAACAGTGAAACAAGCCCCACCCAGAATCAATTGATTGACTAGTGACACCTGTGATGTAAGCAGGCCTTTCAGTGAAGACAATTTGCTATGTCTGCTTCTAATACACACACAAACCCTTTATCTGAAACCAGGGATAAACTCACTGCTTAGCCAGCAGGACACTTCCAAAATATTGCACAAATATCCTTCCAAATCCTATGTGTCTATCACAGAAATCAAGCAACTTCAGTTGTGTTACAACCCCTCTGGTTATAAAATTACTACACTTTAATGGAATCCTGCAATTCTTAATGCCAATAAGAAAATAACAAAACTTTCTGTAGAAAGTGTAGCTTACCTTCCTAGTCCCCTACAATATTATGTTTTACCAAGTTACCAGTTCCTCAAATGCGTTCTAGTTTGTCCTCTGCAGTATAGCCAATTTCTCAGCTTCCAAAAGGAACAGGCCCATAACTTTAAAATGAAGTAACACAGATAGTTAATGTTTGGTATGAGATGTATTGGAGGTATGCTTATTCTAATTCTGTAGTGCAGCACTTTTGGCCAGAACCTGGAACATAGTGGAAAATCAGTAGATTATCAGCAGACCCTGAAGTAGAGATCTGTCTCCAAAGAAAATCCCTGTTTGGACAGTACAGGACTGTTGAAAAAGAAGGAAAATTCAGTGCATGCCACTTTTAGAGAAAAAGTGCCATTAGCCAGCTAATAAGAAGGCAGCACCACCTGTAATAATAATAATATAATAATAATAATTTGTATTTATAGGGAGCCTTTCAGTTGCCACAGCACCATACATAAATAACAGATCAAAACAATAAAAATCATTAAAAAATACAGCTGGATCAAAACAGTCATGTAGGGAGGAGAGCCAGTATATTTAAAGAGTGCCGAGGGTGGGGGGGGCAAGCAGAAGAAAAGTCAAGTCCTATATGGCTATCCTGTTTTAGCCAGGGGTGATCCCAAGTGGCTTCCAAGCTGGGGAGAAGAACATAGCCAATCAGGAGTGAAACCATACCTCAGCAGCCAATAGCATGCTGGGCACAAGTAGCTTCAGTCAATCCAAGCCCCAAAGTTCTTTCTAGTGCAGTTACAGTACTATGTTTAGGACAGAAACCTGACTGGATGGGGTTGAGCTTGCCACGGGACTCTAGGTAGTTATGTAATTGAGAATTGGTGATTTTTTCAAGGGGTTTTGAGAGTATGGGTAGAAGGGATATTGGTCTGTAATTGTTAAGATCATATGGGTCACCTGACTCAAAGAGGGGAACAACGTGCGCTATTTTCCATGTATCAGGAAGAGTGCCTTGTGAGAGAGATATGTTGAATAAGTGGCTGATGGAGCAGTGAGTACCCTGTATCCTAGTTTCAAAAAGAAGAAAGGATTGATTTAGTCTGCTCCTGCACTTTTTTTAGTATCGAGGGCTAATAACAAATTTTCAACTTCTTTGAAGGAAGTTGAGCTGAAGTTGAACATTTCCCAGAGGGTAATGGGCTTAGTCACCTGGTCTGTCAGGTTTGAGATGCTGTGTTTAGGAAGAAGTTTGCAAGCAGGTGAGTTGTCAAAGGCAAGACCTGCCATCGCAAAGTGGTTGTTAAGTGGGTCCAATATGCTAAGCTTATCCGAGGTACTTATATCAGCAGTGATAATCTTAGCAGGGAGAGAAGAGGGAGGGAGGGTGGTGCCCCTCAGTTTCTCTCAGAATTTTCCAGAATAGGCCAGGGTTATTAGAAGAGGTGTCAAGTTTGGATCTGAAGAACTAAGATTTCTCAACCCTGATTTAATTTTCCAAGTGCAGTGCAATGAATATGTCTAACTATTAAGATAAATTGAAGTAGCATTGTGAAAAAGAACACTCACATTAATTTGGTGTACTATAGTATATTCTTTTTTTTTATTTCAGTTGTTTCTTACTTTTCATAAATCACTATCTGCTCAAGAACAGCAGATCATCCAAGGCTCCGAATGGAGAAACTATATAGTCAGGAGGATGTTATTCAAGGGCAAAAGAGAGATTTGGTATAGAGTACATTACTTCAAGAAGTCTAAGGTCCTGCCCACACTACCACCCAAAAATCCATAACGTTTCCAAATTGGTTCAAACAGGTAACATTATAGTGCATCTACATTACCTGTGAACCATTTTGGAAACCTTTACAGTTGATCCACACACCAGGCAAAATGTGACCATGATGGTCAGCTCCCTATCCCACAATACAGTTGGTGCTGTATTGAGGACAATGCTGGAGCTACACACTCACATGCCCACACTGCCACCAGTAATGTTACAGCAGTGAAACCGTTTTCTGAACCATCGCTGAAACCATCTCATAACTGGTTTCTGTAATGATTCAGAAAATGCCTGCTATAATGTCACCAGTGTGGTTACAAACCATTTTGGTAATGGTTTGAGCTCACTTTAGCGATAATGTTACAGAGGCATTAGTGTTGACAGGGCCTAAGGCAAGCCATAGAGTGCTGTAATTAGTCATTTACAAATTTATGTTCACCAAACAAAAGATCAATGAAAAAATACAGACACATGTGAATGTGAAATTCTTTCATATATTTCATAGAGTCAGAGAGTAACCCCTAGCTTTTCTAATCTTTGCTACAGTTCAGTGAAAGAAACAAAGTGGTGAATGGCATGAAACAAAACATGAATGACATGAGAGACAGGCTGAAGCAGCATGTTATTTTCCCCACAACTACCATTCTTCTTCAGCACCACTGCCAACAGGCTCATCAGCAGTACTGTCTGAGAAGCATTTTGAAAGTGCTCAAGCATCCAGTAAATACACCATAGTGAAAGGACTAATGTACTGCCTAAAAATAATATTGGATTTTAAAAGCAGCCAACCATTACCTTTTATATCTGAGGTACTTTTTCTTTTCCCTTTGGTTAATTAGAATATTGTTTACCTGATGTCAGTAGATGCGATGTGTGGAACAGCACTCTGCCTGATAACTGACATATCTAGTTCTACTGCCCCCTCCCCCCACTACCTCATTAGCTTTGTAACCTCACTGACTGTGAGATCACTGCTGCTTAAGAACAGCCATTCAGTGCCTGCCAGGGCATTCACTTGTGATATCACTGTCAGTGGGATCACAATGCTGATGGTGTCGTGAGGGATGATAGAAATAGATATGTCAGCTGCCAGGCTGAGAGCTGTTCCACACATCCAGCACAATATTATCACATAGAAGACTTTCTAATGAGGAAAAGGAAAATTAAAAATACTTCAGAAATAAAAAGTTACACCTGACTATTTCTTAAAATTGTTATTATTTTCCTGTCTGTCTATTTTGGCTCCACTAGCTCTTTAAGTTGAGGGATACCACCTGCTTTTTAAGCAATTGTAATGACTCCTCTACTATTTGTGCCAGTAAAGAGTACTCTTAATGCAGTTTCTATCGTGACATTCCGAGTGCATTTGATTTTGTTGCAAACACGAATTTTTAGCAAAAATGTATTTCAGTAGTCCAGACCATATCTCTGGTGTGCGCTTCTCCCTGTGCATCCCCAATAGAGATACGTCCTTGAATCCTGAAGAACTCGTGCATGAACGAGTCTGGCAATTTTTTGGCAAATAAAGCAGATAGCAGTATTAACAGAACTACATTGATTTCAGCAATACATCTGGTTTCTCCAACCAGGGGAGGGGGGGGAGTTCGTAAAGAAATTGCTGATTGAAATGTAAATCTGGGACTCAACACATGCACACCATGGTACTTTGGTACCTGCAATAGTGCCACCCTATCCAGCTTTCACTGTTTCTGTCAACTTGAATAGTGTGCTTCCCCCCTGATGGGAGCATAGATTGGAAAGGTCAGACAAGACTTCCTCAGTTTAGGCAGTGCTTCTCACATCTGTAAAAGGTCAATAAACCACCACCCTGCTTGACTCTGGACTTTCTGTTTGAGTGGGAGCTCTCTGTTTCTTGATGCTCCTTAGGTGAGACGGAAGGAGGAGGTGCCTTACAAATATATTACAAATATGTAAGCAATAACATGTGACAGGGCCTGGGACAAGCTCAGTCAATACATACCCTAGGTGTTTGGAGCTGAACCTTTCAACATCCAGCAAATTGCATCAATTGAACTTTCTGCCCACCTTGAAGTGTGTTATTTTGCTTATATATTTTTTATTTTGCTTATGTGCACAAATTAATACAGTAAGGCTTACGTATTAAAAAGTATAAATCTTTGCATATCAATCTTTGCATCAATTGTTCCTGAAGTGGTTCTGCTGCCTGCTGATTCTTGATGTACTTTTCTTTTTGCATTTGTAAATTGCCCTACCAAGATCGCTGTACTTGTTGTTTTATACTGTGCTTGTTGTTTTTGCATTGAGTGGACTATAGCAAGCATGTTTACCCTCCCCCAGTCCACACTTTTGGTGTGTGTTATAAGGTGGTACAAACAATTTTTCTAATTAATTTAAATTATCTGAGTCAAGAACAGAAGTGTAGAGCATGTCCAATAGCTGCCTGGGAATTGTATAGTGCACCGAACATTAAAGCTGTGAGGACTGTACTGCATGTCTGCAGTAACTGAGACATGTTTGGGAAATTTAGTGCTTGCTGACACAGAACCATCACTGGAACCACACAATGATAGAAACAGAAAATATCAAAATATATTTTACAATACAGACTGGAATTAGGTATAGGGAAAGCAGACTTGAACCTGGAGTTTTGCAGACAGGGTCAGAAATTTGGATCAAGACTTTAGTGGGGGAGAAAAACAAACAAACATTGTTTTGTTTTTTTAAATATTTGCATTTGGTGTATTAAGTTATTACTAGTAAAGGTACCAGCATGACTATGCATAGAGCAAAATCAAAGCAAGGTCATGTGGTCTGTTTCAGCTACTCAAATTTTAATATAGTTACTTTCCAGTTTATGAATTTTCTTAATAGAGACAATGTGGTCTAGAGATTAGAGCACTGGCTTGAGAACTGTGACACTGTTGGTTCAAATGATGCTACAGCCAAATACTCATTGTAACCTTGGGCAAGTTACTTAACTTCCACTGCTCCAGTTTATCCAGCTGCAGAAATGAGTAGGAGTAGAACACCATGGGAAATGAGATGTTACATCTTAGCTGGGGTACCCTGGGTAAAATTGTTGGGAAAAATAATGCTTTCTTATCCCACTGTAACTGGTACACCATCCATATAAAGTAAAAATTAAAGAGCTATAGAACCAAAAATAGCAGGCAGGAAAATGTTACACATTTTAAGAAGAGGCCAGTTGTTAAGATGTAGCCAGTTGTAACCTTGCAGAGAGTGACCTACAGGATGATAGACAGTACAGGTTCACAGTGGGAAGGTCATGCCAGACGAACCTGATTGAATTCTTCAAATTTGGTGATAAGGGTGAGCAATCAGGGAGGGGTGGTGGACATGGCCTAGCTGAACTTCAGCAAGGCCTTTGACATCATCCCTCACAGGAGACTGGTGAGCAAGTTGGACAGTTTAGGAGCAGGAAAGAAAATAATAAATTGGGTGGAAAATTGGCTTGGTGACAGAGGTCAAAGGCTGGTTGTAAATGGGGTTCACTCCAGGGAGGAAAGGGTGACAAGTGGGTTACCATAGGGGTTAGTACTGGGGCCAATGCTTTTAAACATTTACATTGGGAATATAACAGAGAGACTAAATGGGAAGGTGTGCCTATTTGCGGATGATACAAGGACCTGCGATAGGGTGAACACACCAGGGGGGATGGAGCAAATGAGAGAGTACCTGAGAAAGCTGGAGGGGTGGTTGGAGAGTTGGCAATTGAGATTTAATGCAAAGAAGTGCAAAATAATGCACATAGGGCACAAGAACCCAAAGGCCATATACACACTGGGAGGGGAGGAGGTTTTGGTAATGGAGCAGGAGAGGGATATAGGGATTATCATTTCAGACAGCCTAAAGAAGGCAAACCAGTGCAACAAGGTGGTTAGAAAGGCAAATGGAATGCTGGCATTCATAGCAAGGTGTATTATAAGTAGGAGAATTTAAGTGATAATGCCCCTTTACAAGTCCGTGATTCATCCCATCTAGAGTATGGGGTACAGTTCTGGAGACCTCACCTACAAAGGGATATAGGTAGGCTGGAGAGAGTCCAGAGAAGGGTGACCAAAATGGTGCATGGCATGTATCAGAGAGCCTATGAAGAGAGGATGGAGGAGCTCCACCTGTATCCCCTGGAAACAAGGAGAGAGGAGGTACATGATGAAATCTTTTAAATACCTGAAGAGAATAAACAAGGTGAGGGAAGGGGAGCATCTTCAAGATGAAAGAACATCTGAAAACTGGGGGGCACAGCTTAAAACTGGAGGGTGGAAAATTCAGAGGAAATTGGATGAGACACTACTTTACAGAGCAGGTGGGTCCCTGGAATAGGCTACCGGAGAGGTGGTGGAGGCAAAAACAGTGGGAGAGGTCAAGAGGGCATAGGATAACAATAGTTTACACAAGAAATGGAAGGATAAATTCCCTGAAGGAAAAAAGGAGGCTGGAATCCATCCACAACAGCAGGGGGAAGGCACAGTGGTGGGGTATAAGGAGGGAGGGTCAAGGCTGCCTAGGGGGAAGGGATAGAGGCAAACTGGATTGGCTGTTAGGGTCCTTTTCTGCCAACAGATTTCTATGTTTCTATTTCTGAGTATTTTCTTTTTACTCTTGTTCATTAGAAAGTGTTCTATATCATGGTATTATGCTGGATGTATGGAATATGTATTTATTTATTTGGTTTTTGTGTACCAGGTAAGTATACTAGACAACAATGTTGCCTATATTCAGGCACGAACCAGTACAGTACAAACAGGGGAGACCAGAGTCAACATTAAAGAGTATTTCATGACACAGCCTGAGATGAGAACAAACATTTGAACAGTATACAGCCAGGTACAGTCATTATCAGTGATGACAAAGAGAAAGAGATAACATTACATTAATTATTTTCATCTGATGATACATCAATGACTAAATTGAAATGACAAACAGCAAACAAAACATAAATGAAGTAGCATTATAACAATAGGATTTCTGCTGGATGTGGGAAACTTTCAGATTTTGGTGACCAGCAGGAAATCAGTAAGTGCCATAGGGAGGAGAAATGCTACGAGAGAGGCTGAAGTTACAGCACAAGAGCAGCAGTCGGATTCTAATAGGTGTGCCCAAAGACCCAGTTTAAAGGTCTTGTGGGATTTGGAGAGTTTGATGTGGGAGGGAATGGAGTTCCAGGAGCGGGGGGCAGATATGGCGAAGGATTGTTCTCCTTTTTTTGTGAGGTATCTGGGAATTTCAAGTTGGGTTTGAGCAGATGCCCTGAGGAGGTATGCATGGGAGGGCTGAGTTAATAGTTCAGCAAGGTATTTAGGGGATCCTATTCTGATCATATTATCAATTGCACAGCCTGCAGAATAGTGTCTGAGTGAGTCTGGGGAGAGCCAATTTAGTTTTGAGTAGAGCAGGCAATGATGGGTAAGTCTGTGAGCGGAGAGAGCAAATCTGCATATACTGTTATAGCAGGTGCTCCATTTCTGGAGTGCTCCTTTGCTAGCTTTAAGGTAAACCTGAGAGGAATATGTCAGAGCAGGGAGGAGAAATCCTTGTGCTATAGCAAGCCAGGCAGCATCATTGAGGGAGGACCTAATTTTAAAGGCAAGACCAAGTTTTGAGTAAACTGTCTTACATGTAGCCGCAATGTGGAGGTTAAAGTCAAGAGATGGGTTGAGAGTGACTTCTAGATACCTGAAGGAGGTAACAAATTCAAGAGGGGAGTCATCTAGAGAATGTATCAATAAGTCTGGAGTAAGAGATCTGATTCTTGACGGGGGGCCAAAAAGCATAGTTATGGTTTTCTTAGCATTAATTAGGAGCCTGTTCTGTAGTAACCACTCCTGCAAGCAGTTGAAGTCTGCTTGAAGATGTGTTCTTACTGATAAGGGATCTTTACCACTGGAGAGAAGCACCATGTCATCAGCATAAAGGATTAATGAGGAGGAGCAGGGAAGGGAGGGCAAGTTGTTAATGAAAAGGGAGAAAAGTAGTGGGCAAAGAATAGATCCTTGGGGGACTCCAACAGAGGTAGCAGAAAGATTTGAGATGGCGGATTCAATTTGGACAAATTGCAACCTCCCTGAGAGGTAGCTATCGAACCAGGAGATGGTCGACAGGTCAAAGCCAAGGCGGGACAGTTTGGAAAGTAGCAGAGAGTGATTCACAAGGTCAAATGCCCTTGTGAGATCAATAAATATGGCCCCAGTGAGCAGGCTCTTATCCATCGCTGTAAGGACTGCATTTGTCAGCTGAAGTAGAGCAGTTGTGGTGATGTGTCCTGTTTGGAATCCATGCTGGGTAGGGATATAAGGTTGTGAAGGTGCAGGTAATTTGTGACCTGAGTAGGGATGGCCTTCTCAAGAAGTTTATTTAGGGTAGAGAGAATGGCAATGGTCTATAGTTTGACATATTTTTGGTATCCCCTTTTTTGTGAACAGGGACAACGTGAGCGGTTTTCCACAATGTAGGTACCGTTTGGGTTATTATGGAAAGAGTAAAGATTCTTGCAATAGAAACAGCAAGGGTAGGGGCTGCCTACTTCAAGAAGCTTAGCAGTAGCCCATCCGGGCCAGCAGATCCATAGGTGGATACTGATTTGAGGAGATGCAGCACTTCTCAAGGAGGAGACTAATGTGAGACTTAAAAGGGGTTTCATGCGAAAGTTGCACCTCAGGAGGAGATGAAAGAGGTTGGTTGAATTTCTCAGTGTATTCAGAGAGATCCGAGAATTGTGCATTAAGAGCATTAGCAATAGTAGGTAACTTATTACAGTTTGCGTCATTCAGTGTCATGTCGGTAATGGCCATCTTAGGCCTTTTCCCAATGAAATTTTTGATGTGGTTCCAAAAACTCCTGGTATCACCCACTGAAGATTGCAGAAGCTTAAGGCAGTAGCTCCTGTTAGCCTTCCGAATATCTTTTTTGCAGGCATTTCTCAGTTGTCTATAGTTAACCCAGTCTTCTGATTGTTGGGACTTCTTTGCCAAGGTCCAGGCCTTATCTCTTTTTATCATGGCTCGAAGGAGGTCTTTTTTTAGCCATTTATTAGGGGAGTCCCTGAGTCGCCATTTTTTCAGAGAGATGTGCAGATCCTGAAGGGCCAGAAGCTGAGACATCAGGTATTCAAGTGTTGTGTTTACATCATCAGTGTGATAGATGTCTATATTATTAATATCCTCGAGAAGTGCAGTTCGGTTTAGTTTGGCAAAATCCCGACATTGAATGATTCTTGGGGGGGGTTTAAGGCACTGGCCATTCCAGATACAGAATGTAGGCAGGTGATCGCTAATAGAATCCAAAAAGGTCCTTGCAGCAATTATTTTATTTGCTCTATTTGTAGCCATCCAATCCAGGAGAGATTGGCGCTCCGAGTTAGAAGAGATGCGTGTAGGGCTAGAGAAAAGTTGAGCGAGGTTAAGTCGGGTGAGAGCTTCAGTATATGTACTGGCGTGACTCTCTGATAGGTCTAGGTTGAAGTCTCCCATTAGTATGATTTCAGATCTACCCTTTAGAGTGGCTAGATAATCCAAGAGCCCATTTAAGCCAGGGAGAGCCGCCTTTGAAGGATTGTGGGCACAGATCAGATTTAGCCTTTTATCACCCCTAGTTGTAGAACCGTATGCAAAGCTTCACAGTGATTTGTTATCAAAGACTGGAGTAAGAGACATTGAGATGCTCTTTATAATAAGGGCAACTGCTCCACCCTTTTGTTTGGTGGGGCGATCGGATCTGGACAAGCTGTAGCCAGATATTTTGTACATGGAAATAGGTATCTCTGGCCTGAGCCATGTTTCAGTTAGTCCAAGTATGTCTGGACAGTAGAGGGCTATCCAGGCTTCAAGTTCATGAAAGTTTGTTGGTAAACTTCTGATATTCATGTGGGCAATTTCATGCCCTTAGTGGAGAACCATGAGGAGTCATCCGTGGACCTGGGATTCCAATGGAGGCCACAGTTAGATTATATGTCTCTGATAAGCATAAGTGCAGAAGCATCACCCAAACTTCTTTGTAGGATCTGTAATTGCGCTTGAGGTATTTGGGCATGCTAGGGGGATGGTAGAGAAGGAAATGCCCTAATTTGGAAGGATGAGTTATATGGAGGGACAGGTTAGGAGAAGGGAGCAAGGTTCTAGTTGGTATAAGGTTGGAGAATACAAAGGAGAATTCTTCATGGCAGTGGGACCCAGGGTATCCAACTGGTATGTTACATGAGAGATAGAAGAGGACGATTATGGTGGGTAGTAATCCTGATACCACCAGAAGTGACCTTGGGCATGCAAGAGAGAACATTATGTATGCCTTGTATGAAACCTCTGTAAATCAGAGGTGGATTGTCCCTTATAAGAGTAGAATATAAGTGACAGAAATGGTGACTTAAGGGCAGGGTGACACCTATAGTGAAGGCAGTTTGAGTGAAACCCTTAGTGGCCAGAGGTTGGCAGTCAATTATATAAGTTATTCACAAGAGGCAGGTATTCCAATAGAGTGCAGTTTATGAGGAGCGGACAGAGCAGGGGAATTTGAAAAGGTGAGGGGAAAAGATAAAACTGGGATACCCTCAGTCTGAGTTACTTTTCCAGACAAAATAAGTGTAGAACAGAGGCAAACATAGAGAATAGGCAAGAGTGAGCGGAGGAAAAAAGAAAAGGACTGCCTCGTTGGTTTGAATTAGGACTGATGCAGCAAGGGGGAGGGGTAGAACTGCCCTTCAAGTGAGTTTATATGTTGGAACAAAAGTGGGCAGGATTACTAGTGTATTCAATTAATGGTGGACGAGGGAGTGGGGGAGTGGGTGAAAATTTCAAGCCTGCAAGCAGCAGCTGTGTTAGAGGATATGCTAAAATTAATTAAACAGCAGCTGCAGTGTACCAGAATCAGCAAAAGTTAATTAAATCAAGGTAGGCAGGTTAGAGTGTATCGTAGGCACAGTCTTGTGAGTCGAAATACATTAATTTCCTTGGGTTTAAAGTGGCTGCAGCAGCTAGTACTACAGCACCAGGGAGCTGAACAGAAAAAAGGTGCCAAGGTTTAAAACCGAGTGCAGTCTTGAGATCTCGTACCTTCCTGCTGCCAGCCTTGTAGCTTTGGGGATCTGAGGGGAGCTGGGAAGGGCTTTTCAACAACCGTTGCCCTCTTGACCCTGGGGAAAAGAGAAAACGCACAAGGGCTTAAATACAGGGAAAATCAGGGCTGGGTCAGACAGTGAATATGCACAAAGGAGTTAATAAGGGGGACTGGGGAGGGTGGATTAGAACTTAGCAGCAAGTGAGAAGCAAACAGAACAAATCAGTAGGAATGAAATAGAAATTGTAAAAGACACACTTTCAGCTCAGTTTTATACTTGGGTTACTGGAAAAACAGCGAAAATTTCAAGCCTGGAAAGCAGCTGCTGTGTTAGAGAATCTGCTAAAATTAATTAAACAGCAGCTACAGTGTACCACCAGCCACCGTCCCCCAGTAGTACACTAGCTTATAGGGCAAACAACAATGTAATAACTAGAACTCTACTAATAATATGCACACACCAGCCACCATCCTCCAACAGTACACTCGCTTATAGTGCAAACAACAATGTAATAACTAGAACTCTACTAATAATATGCACACACCAGTCACCATCCCCCAACAGTACACTAGCTTATAGTGCAAACAACAATGTAATAACTTGAAATCTACTAATATGCACACACCAGCCACCGTCCCCCAACAGTACACTAGCTTATAGTGTAAACAACAATGTAATAACTAGAACTCTACTAATAATATGTTTCAAGCCTGCAAGCAGCTGCTGTGTTAGAGGACATGCTAAAATTAATTAAACAGCAGCTGCAGTGTACCAGAATCAGCAAAAGTTAATTAAATCAAGGTAGGCAGGCTAGAGAGTATTGTAGGCACAGTCTTAGGCACAGTCTTGTGAGTCGAAATACATTAATTTCCTTGGGTTTAAAGTGGCTGTAGCAGCGAGTACTGCAGCACTAGGGAGCTGAACAGAAAAAAGGTGCCAAGGTTTTAAAACCCAGCGTAGTCTTGAGATTGCGTATCTTCCTGCTGCCAGCCTTGTAGCTTCAGGGAACCGAGGGAAGCTGAGGAGGGCTTTTCAACAACCGTTGCCCTCTCAACCCTTCCTGCTGCCAGCCTTGTAGCTTCAGGGAACCGAGGGGAGCTGGGGAGGGCTTTTCAACAACTGTTGCCCTCTTGACCCTTCCTGCTGCCAGCCTTGTAGCTTTGGGGAACCGAGGGGAGCTGGGGAGGGCTTTTCAACAACTGTTGCCCTCTCGACCCTTCCTGCTGCCAGCCTTGTAGCTTCAGAGAACTGAGGGGAGCTGGGAGGCTTTCAACAACTGTTGCCCTCTCACCCTTCCTGCTCAGCCTTGTAGCTTGGAACCTGAGGGGAGCTGGGAGGCTTTTCAACAACTGTTGCCTCTTGACCCTTCCTGCTGCCAGCCTTGTAGTTTCGGGGAACCGAGGGGAGCTGGGGAGGACTTTTCAACAACTGTTGCCCTCTCGACCCTTCCTGCTGCCAGCCTTGTAGTTTTGGGGAACCGAGGGGAGCTGGGAGGGCTTTTCAACAACTGTTGCCCTCTCGACCCTTCCTGCTGCCAGCCTTGTAGCTTCAGGGAACCGAGGAGCTGGGGAGGGCTTTTCAACAACTGTTGCCCTCTTGACCCTTCCTGCTGCCAGCCTTGTAGCTTCAGGGAACCGAGGGGAGCTGGGGAGGACTTTTCAATAAATCAAGGCCTTCTTGACCCTTCCTGCTGCCAGCCTTGTAGCTTTGGAGAACCGAGGGGAGCTGGGGAGGGCTTTTCAACAACTGTTGCCCTCTTGACCCTTCCTCTGCCAGCCTTGTAGCTTCGGGAAACCGAGGGGAGCTGGGGAGGGCTTTTCAACAACCGTTACCCTCTCGACCCTTCCTGCTGCCAGCCTTGTAGCTTCGGGGAACTGAGGGGAGCTGGGGATAGCTTTTCAACAACCAATGCCCTCTCGACCCTGGGGAATAACACTCAGCCTGGCAACTGACATATTTAGTTCTATTCTTCTCAATACATCATCAGTGCATGACCAAACAGTAACATCACAGGTGACTGACTTGGCAGCCACTGAGTGGCTCTTCTGGTGCAGCTGTTGTGTCACAGTCAGTAAGGTCACAATGCTGATGATGTAATGGAAGCAACAGAGCTAGATAAGTCAGCTGCCAGGCAGAGTGCTGTTTCACACATCACACCTACTAAAATTAGGCAACATATTTTTAATTAATCAAAGGGAAAATAAAGTTCAGCTCAGGTATAAAACGTAATAGTTAAATGCTTTTAAAAATTTATATTATGTTTCTTTAAGTGACTGTGATGCAATTTATGATTTAGCCGTTCATAGTTGCATAATTTTCTAGGTTACTGTAACCACAATGGAAGTGTAGGCTTGTTATCAGCTTCCCAGTGCTTCATGTTAAGAAACTGTGTGCCTGCCTATGCCATTAAGTGCCAGGAAACATCTGATTTAGTACAGCCTTCTAAATCAATTGTGTCAGTCAGTATACAGGAAGCTGGAGTATGTGGTAACAAAGTACTAATAAACCTCTCCTTTGTGTCTACAACAGATGCCTAAACATGATTGAAAAGAAGAAATAGATTCAAAAATGTACCCAGATGTGACAGAGTTTATGAGACTATGAATTATAATAAATGGTGATGGACATCAGGAATATCCATTAACTTTTCAAACAGGTTCATCAAGGAAATTAATGTGCAATTATATGCACAGTTCAATTTGAGTTTAAAGCATAGGCATTGTGGGAATTACTTTACTTTATCCATGTGATTATTGATGAGAATCTGAAGAAAATCACTATTCATGAGTATTTATAATTCCGAAATATGTCATGAACATTTATCGAGATATCTAGTAATAGTTTGTGACCTCTTAATACTGTATATGTGAGTCTAACCAACCCATCTGCAGAATGTGATACAGCTAAGTAGAGACTAGCAATGGCTGAGACTAAGCTTTTATGTGGATGGTGCCTGGTGTTAGGGTGCTGCTTCTACCTATGGGCAAGGCCCCCTGTTTTCTGTAATTCTGCAGCATGCGGCAATTGTCTCAGAAATTAAGACCTGCCACAGAATTTGGGTCTGGCTGCAGAAATTGAACAGAAATTGCCCCAGTAAGTTAGACAGAGACAGACACCACTCCTTTCTACTGATTCCTTGCTTGCTTGTATCATATAAGACCTAAAATTTACCCCAACCATCTCAGCCTCTCAAATCATCCCCACCCAGCCCTGACAGCCCCAACCCTTGAGTCACCCTATTTTTGTTTTTTATATTTCACCCTTTTTTGGTTGAAGGTTGTGTGATTACCCCATTGCCTTTTCCTATCTCTGATAGTGGGCCCGAATGCTTGTTTCTTATCCCAGCAGTGCTTTCTGGGGACCACACAAACCCATACTGGAACATGAATCCCACATTTGGCCCCAGCAGTAATAGGAAGAGGTAGTGAATTGTTCAACAGTGTTGGACCAAAAAAAGAGTGCCAATAAACTGAGTGACTCAGTGAAGCTCTGGGTGGAATGACTTTGGGCCTCAGATATGCAGGATTGGTATTTCTTGTTTTATGAGGGGGCAGAGTAATGTAAAAGAGGAGACCTTACAATACTTTTGAGGTAGGAAGGATCACTGTACAGTGCTGGGCTGGATAATGACAAGCATTTAAATCTACAAGGCCACTCAATGACATTCTTTTTTTTCTTTATTTTATACTTGGAGGCATAATGAACATGACTGCCCATTTTCATACGCGACAAGTTTACAAAAATACAAACTTACAAACTTTTACAAGTACAAGTAACAAAACAGCATAAATGACAGTTACACAAATACAAGCAATGTCATAAAAAACAGAATAATATTATTCCAGAAAACAATTGCACTTTTCATTATTCAACAGCCAGGTCTGTAACTACTTTTTGAAACTGTATAAAGATTGTTGATTTGTTATATGATCAGGAATTGAATTTAAATGAGTAGGAGCAGTGTAAAGCAATGATCTTTGGCCTACAGTTTTTTTGAAGGGGGGGGTTTACAAATTTCAATTTGTTTTGGAAATGAGTCCCACAACAATTTGATAATCTAGGGAAAAAGACAATATAGAAGAAGGAGTCAAGTTCAAGACTTGTTTAAATAAAAACAAAGAAGACAAAGAAAAACCTATTAAATAATGAAAAGCAACCCAAATTGCTGTATAAAATACATGAATGAGTCTGAAATGGTAATCCTGTTAGGAATCTTAGGATAGCATTATAAGTAACCCTCAATTTATTAAGAACAGTATTTGAAGTAGACGTGTAAATGTTAATCCCATAATGCATCACACTGAATAATAGACTATCAGTAAGTAACTTTCTAGAATCCTTAGTCAAAAACAAACAAATCCTATATCACATCCCTCATTGCTGATGTAAGATCTTACAGAGATAATCAATGTGAAATTCAAAAGGTAAGTGGGAATCTAAAAAAGCACCAAGATATGTAAATGTATTAATCTTCTCAGTTCTATTACCATTAAGATCAACAACTGATGGTAAAAGTGGAGACAAAAGGGGACCCATCCTGGGCTCAGTGAAAACCATTATTTAGTCTTTTTTTTTAATTCAGAACCATATGCCTAGATAGCAACCAATACTGAAAAGAGTCAAAATCCTCTTGCACATGTTTCAGTGCCTCAGTTTGATTATAAGAGATACTGTATAAAACAGTGTGTCATCTGTGTAAAGGGACATGAATGAACTCCTACAGCTTAAAGGAGCAGAGTTCATAAAAAGAGGAACAAATCAATGAGCCCAGGATGGAGCCCTGGGGAACCCCACAATTAGTATCAGAAAAACAGAAGGAATGCCATTAATAACAGTACAATGACTCCTTGATTATAAATAATTCACAAACCAAGAAATAACTGATAAAGAAAAATTAAACTCATTCAAAACTGAGGGAAGAATACTAAAATCAATCAAATTGAAAGCTTTGGTGAGGTCCACAAATACAGCCGCAACAGAGTGCCCATTATCCAGGACACTCTGTATGCGGTTTGTGAACCCCACCAAGGCTGTCTCAGTATTGTGTATTTTTTAAAGCCATGTTGAGCTTCTGAAAGTGGAGCAAGTAATGAAATGGGTCTATAATTCGATATAATTGAAGGATTTCCACCTTTTGGAATAGGCCTTATAAAGGCCTTTTTCTACATAGATGGGAAACACCCAGTCTGAATGCATAAATTAAAGTTGACAGATGAACTGAAAAAATATCAATGCCAGCCTTAATCAGGTGATAATCAATATTATCAGAGACTTGGTTTGGGGTTCAGTTTTGAAATATAATCCTTGACCTGATCAGAAGGCACTTTACTAAATTGAAACAAAGTGGAAGACTCAGACCTAATATCAGAATCAACATGAGGAGAAGACCGGAAAAATTTAGCATTGTGTGAATCTAATGTAGCAGGAGGCAAAAAGGGAGCAGGCCTAAAGCTATCAAGATTTCCAAAAAATCCATTAAATGCATGAGCCAGTTGTTGGGGTTCATTCAATATTTTGCCCTCTGAGTTCAAAGTAATAGGAATATCCCTAGAATTCTTTCTCAAGAGGTCCTTGAGGACACTCCAGGTTTGTTTTGAATTACCCTGACATTTCCTCTGGAGGGAAACAAAATATTGTCTTTTTGTTTTCCTGTTAGTGTCTTACACTGATTGTGAAGAGCTCTATAGTTCTGGAATCAAATGATATTCCCAGAAGCCTTATATTTCTTCCAGGCTGGTTAGGAAGTTGGTGGGGCTGAGATGGATGTTGGTTGGTTTGACCTGTTCTAAAATCATGAGAGGGCAATGTACAAAGCGTTGGCTGGGGTGACCAGTTTGTTATCCTTATGGGGTTTAGAGCATAAAAGGTTGCTATGGATGGAGCTGGGGGCTGTAAACCAATAGGTTAACTCTGGTGCCTAGGGGAGAAAAATGTAAATTAAAAAAAAATGTAAGCAAAAGGACAGCTAAGTAAATAAAATTGATGGGGTAGGAAAATAATGGGAGAATGCTGGATATACAGAAGAAATTAAAAAGATGAAGCCAAGGTAAGAAAAATGAAAAATTGAAGAAAAAGGGTATGCAAATGTGGAAACTAAATATGGGAAGAGGTAAACAAACAGACAAAAAAGAAAGTCACAGTGAGACTGCAGATGAAACATTTAAAATTGTTTTAACATGTATATGTTGCTCTGGGACAATATGCAAGAGTAGGAAATGTAGATTTCAAGCTCACTGCATCCTAATTAAAAATGTCACTAAGGGACAAGTAGATTTACCTAGAGCATCAATGACTGTTCAATACAGTAGTCAGCTTTTTTGATTCGTTTGTATCCAGGCAAGGTTACCAAAGAATAAATCCAGTGTAGTTCACCCCAATTTGAATTAATCACATTTTGGCTCTGTGGAACTGGTAGCCCTATCTCCAGCATTCTTAGTCTGACAGCTAGCCCAAGTGCATTAATGTTTTGTGATAAAATTGTTTGGAGAGTATTGCAAATAGTATCTTCTTCCTTCCTGGGGTGGGTAGTGGTGCTGAGTTGAGGGGGGGGGTTGGGTTACATTGGATTTTTAAAACTGGTATCAGGCAAGGCTGTTGAGGGGGCAGGGTCACGTTAGAGAAAGGAGAGAATATCTTGCTGCCATTAGGTCTCGGGTAGGGGGAGGTTACAAAAAGCATTACTACCATTAAGGGGGAGGGTGATGAAAGACAGCATTGCTGCGATTAGTTCTGGGGAGGAGAGGAGGGATTATTCTTGCCATTATGTAGACTGGGGGAGGAAAGAGGATTACTGCCATTAGGTAGGTGGGAGGCAGTGGAGGAGAAAGCTTTTCTTTTACTAAGTTTGGGGAAGACAAGAGAGCAGAGAGCATTCCAACTTTTTGGTCTGGAGTGGAGGAGAGAGCACTGCTGCCATGTTTTTCCTCAGGGGAAGGGGAACTTGCCTCACTTAGAAACATAAACTGTGTTTGCATGGCTGACTTTGCTCCTTCTGTGGAGTGTTGCAGCACTGCCTGGACCAAAAAAGATGCTCAGCTTCTACACAGTCCCTCTCATCACCATTGCAAGACGTGCTGGAGGGGGACTGCGAGTCAAGGGGAGGTCGGTTGTTAAAAGCCCAAAAGATGCCTGCAGGGTCTGGCACGTGGGAGTGAGCAGTCCAGCCATCCACATGGTCACTTAAACTGCTCACTCTGGAACATGTTCCCAGACTTGATGCGACTGTGGGAGTGGAGTAAGGGCCAGCTTACTGTGATCCGATGTGTGTCCACCCGGCGGTATTTGCACTGCAGCAACTCGAGTGCTCGAGTTTCTGCAGTGCAAATATGACCATGTAAACATGGCTAGACAATGAGACTACAGAGGCAGAAGAAAAAACTGAAAATACAGAAAGTTAGCTGAGTCACTCTGACATGCCAAATGTAGCACATCAAAGTTCCATGAGGGCAACCCATGTTCAGGTATGATCCGAAGATCACCTGCTATAGGAAGCCTATGGTCAGAGGGCACTGCAGATGCTAGGGTTCTCAGGCTAGGGGAAGGAGATGCACATGAAAGAAAATAAAGTAAAAATGAAGCCAATGTATGAAAGATAACAACCAAGCTAAAGATTGCTTGTTCAAAAGGTGAAAACTAAACAAGGAAAGAGTGAAGCAAACAGAGAAAGAAGAGAAATAACCATGCTGACACTGCAGGTGTTTAATTTTTTATATTTTTAAGATACGGCAGTTTTCAGGGTGGCAGTATAGGGAGACTCTGTATCCACCCATAGCCAACTAAAACTGTGTATGGGGCACCAGACAGGTGTTCACAGAGAAGGGGAGTCTTGGGTTTTACATGGCCAGACTACCTCAAGCTGCTCCTTGGGATTGAAATATTTTATATTGCATCTGTTGGTTAGAGCATACCCTATCCTGTGTTATGTAAAGAATTACATGTTATATATGTTATTACTATAAACTTTTTATATACAGTACATATAATGCATTTATTGATTATTAGTGTTGTATTTCCAAAAGGAGTTTTTTTCTTAGCCAGGATAAATTGTTTTTACATCTGTAATAATATTTTGTTATTCTTGAAAATTCAATAGAAGACTTTTATAACAAAAAAAAGCTCCCCCCGGGGAACAACTATTCAGCTATTTGCTTTGTTGCCAGTACGTTGAGGGGTGCTTGCTAGTAGCTGTTAATGCTGCATGACATAGCACCAATCCCTAAATAGATTTAGGTGACTATGGAGAGCCAGAACAGCTGCTGAAAAACATAAAATGAGATTTAAGGGAAATTATGTAACTTACTTTTATGTGGTGGAGGTCAGGGGTCCTCCTCACAGGCCATCCTTGCTGGGGTCCCCCAAAACTGTAATGCTGGCTCTGCATTATTTATATATAAATGTGTTGCAGAACTTTAAACCTTGCTGAAGAACTTGACCTAACAGTGCAACAGAAGTTCAGAGTCCCTGCCAAAGAACTGCATCTAGAGTGCCGCAGAGAACAGGGGGCCTTGCCTTTGGAGATCCTTCTACCACTAAGATGCCATGGTGATTTCCAACAGGAAAATATATGACTCCCAACCACAGTGACAGTGGAATGGTTACTGTATACCTCTCTATCCCAATAAGCAGTGATAATAACACAGTGCAGTAACAACACTTTACAAAATGGTAAAGAAGAAGGCAGTGAATGCAATACAAAAACAGGACAGGTTTTATAAGGAGTGATAGTAGCTTAGTAACAAGATTCTGGAAGAGAAAGTTAACATTAGACAGATATGAAAAGTAACAGATAAAGGCTTTCCACCCACCAAACACATATAGAATAATATATGGGTGAGCGTGTGTAACCAGAATTTGGCACACACCTGAGGTGTGGGATGCTACATAAACCCTGATAGTGAAGCTCGAGGGATTTATAAAAGCATCCCACACTGAGGGTATGTATAAAATTCTGGCTTTACACAAACCCACCCATATATTATTGAATTTAATTACTGGTCATCATTTTTTACAACATTGGATTGACTGAGTTGGTGATATTTGGAACTGTTTGGTCAGCTTCTAGTGACTGCAGTGTAAGCTAGATCGAGAGCCACTGATTACAATTGACTGGTTGTAAAGCAAACTATCAACTGGGCAGTTGTAACGCAGAGTAAAACCACAGTTATGCATATATAAAAAATGATGACCAGTAAATAAAGTATCATATCCCCACAAAACCCATAACTCTTTCCCCACTGATGCATTGTTTCCCAGTGCCCCTCTGGGAGCTCTCATGGCCTCTACATATGCACACAAATAGTGATAAGTTTTCTTTTGATTTAGTTTTTGTTACCCAGGTAAGTGTGATGAGGACAAAGGCCTAATATCTGGAACAACCAAGCAACAGAGCATAAAACAGTACATATAATACATACTAAAAATAGATCACTCTAAAGCATTCTGAGATATACAATATGGCAATAAATCAACTAAACCTAAACATCAACAATATTCAATCAATCACCAGTACAGTATGACAAAGTTAATTGCTCCATCCAGTCTGCCCCTAGTTCCCTTTCAAACCCTGGTACTAGATCCATACAGGGTACTAGCCATCACTGTCCACCCCTCATTCTCGTCCCTATGCCTACTCCTCAGTAATCACAATATCTTTTATTCCGTCCCAGACATGCTTGAATGTTTTTATGGGTTTGGGTGTCCACCAGCTCAGCTGGAAGACCATTCCATGGCTCTGTAGCCAGAAATCCCAGAATTTCCCAAGGCTGACACCAGAGGAAGTCTGCAGCAGCAGGAAACCCAAGAGCCTGAAGTGCATGCCAGAGACCCCACAACCTCCAGTCTTTTGCCTGCTGGTCATGCTCCCCCACAAGACCAAGCAAAGTCACAGAACACTGTACCTAGCCCTGGGAGAACAATTGGACCAGCAAACATCCAATTCAAGCTACAAAATTTCCAGCATGTGCTGCAAGCCATTGAATCTCCCACTGCTGCAGCCCTGCTCTAATGCCAGCTACAGGGGGCTCAGGGACTTCCATTTACAGCAAATGTTAGCCTGAGAGTCAGCAGAATCATCTGATGCAACCCACTACACTGCAGTAAACAGCAAGCATTTTTTTTTTTTGCTCACAATGTACAGATTGGGACCAACCCCATAGAAACATAGAAGAATAGAAATTGATGGTAGATAAGGACTGTTTGGACCATCCTATCTGCCCATTTTTTTCTCTGTCTATGCTGTAACCCCAGACCCTACTTCATCTCTGACTACCCCCCACTTGCTTCCCACTAAGATTCCCGTGTACCTATCCCATGATTGCTTGAAGTGCACTACTGTTTTAGCCCACACCACCTCTAACGGAAGACTGTTCTAGGCATCCACCATGCTTTCAGTGAAGTACTTCCTCACATCTCTCTTGAATTTACCCTCTTCCAGCTTCATTGCATGTCTTCTTGTTCTTGTGCATCTTTTCCACTGAAAAATACTCCCCTCCTGTGCTGTGTTTACCACTGATATTTATAGGTCTCTAGCATATCCCTCCTCACTCTTCTGTCTTTCATGGTGTACAGGCTGAGGTCCTACAGTCTCTCCTAGGGCTTCTTATGTAGACCATGCACCATTTTAGATATCCTTCTCTGGACTGCCCCCACTTTGTCTATGTCCTTCCTGAGATGTGGTCTCCAGAACTGGACACAGTACTCCAGGTGGGGTCTCACCAGTGAACTTCTATACAGTGGTAATATCATTTTCCTCCTTCTGTTGGTGATATCCCTCCCTGTGCAACTCAACATCACACTAGCACTACCCACTGCCTTGTCACCTTGAGATCATCAGATATGATTACTCCCAAATCCCTTTCCTGTTTGGTGGCCATCAATAGAAAGAATAGATGATAATTACCATAATCTTAATGGTAATCCCATAGGTTCCTCTTATTTACACTTTCAGCTTAATGAAATCTCCCTGGAAGAGACTGCCCCATACCTTAACTTTATGAGTTGGAAAACATGAAATGGAAGTGATAAAATTGATTTGAGATTATTATTTTGAGTGAAGGACCTTACGCTTAAAACTTTAAATTTTTTATTTAATTGTTCACTAACAATGGGTACTATTCCTATTCTGTGGAAACAAGCTACAATCATTCCAATCATTAAATAAGGTGATAAGACACTAACCCAGTAACTGTGGACCTATATCTTTATTATCCTCTATATCCAAAGTTTTGGAAAAAAAATTTTTATAAATCAATTAAAGGGGCATTTAAATCAACATAATATATTTTCACCTTTTCAACATGGATTTCGTTCTGAACATAGCACCATCTCTGCATTGACTGAATTTACTGATTACGTGCATTTTGCATTAGATAAAGAGGAGTTGTTTGCAGCATTATTTTCAGATCTTTCCAAGGCTTTCCATACTAGTAACCATAGTCTTTTAATTTCAAAACTCCAATTGTTAGGGTTTTCTAAGTCAGTGGTTGACTGGTTTACAGACTATTTATCATGTTGGGTCCTATTCACGAAGCCTATCTGCTACACGCAAAACCGTTGTCAATGCGAGTGTGTAGCTGCACGCTGCGCAGCCATAGCAAAATACGTGGCATGAATGACACAGCTCAACATGCCCACAGGAGGCCTAGGTGGTAACAGAGGAGGTGCGCAGCAATGTGCAGTGGTGGGATGGAGACACCATGAGTGGAAGGGAATGCCCCTTGACCCCACCATATATGATGATGTGGAACCATCACGCTCCAGCGATACACACAGTGTAGATGAAAGATGTTCCCTGAGAACACCAGCAGCAACCACGGCTTCAAGGAGCAGGCAGAGATAGCCACCATGAACCACACTGGCAATGCCGGTGGATGCAGCATGGGCGGCAGTGGCAGTAGGAGGCAGTGATCGCCAGGCTTCACAGGGGCACAGGTGGTCATACTCATGACCGAAATTCACTAGAACTATGACATGCTGTTCAGGCAGAGGTCACTGGGCAACTCGGCTGAGACAAAGGCCCGCATCTGGCTGAACCTGCAGGTGGCAATCAATGCCACTGCACAAAAGGCATGCACACTGGTGGCCATCAAGCACAGGTGGCATGACCTCCGGTACCAGGTGAAGAAATGGCTGAACAGGGCACAGCAGTCACAGGGTGCCACAGGAGGTGGCCCACCACCCCCTGACCTACAACTGATGTCCATCGAGCAGCAAGACAGTGAGCCAGATGGCCTTGACAGCATGCCAGGTGAGTGTGATGTGGGTGTGCATGGAGCATCACTACAGTACTGTAGTACGGCAAGAGTCACTGACCACCTGTCATGATTCCCACTCACAGTGCAGAATGAAGACAGTTCTGGGAAGGGACCATCAGGAATCAGAGGGCCATTGATGGCAGGTGGTGAAGGTGGGTACAAGCAGAGACACAGGGCATGACACTGCACATGATGGACATGCAGGTGTACTAAACACTGTCCCCCCATCTCCCACGCAGGGCTGCAGCAGCACAGAACCGGGGACATGCAGGAGGATGACACCCAGCAGTCTGCCATGCCCAAAGACCACCACAGACATAAAAGGGGACAGACACCGGAGCAGCAGCAATAGGAGGAAGGAAACAGCCTTGGCATGGACAGCACACCCAGGTGACTGGTGATGGGGAGACACAGGAGAGCATCTCTGGGGCAGAGCAGCAATCACCCAGACAAGATCACAGCAGTGAGGATGTCACTGTCCCACCTGAAGACAGCTGCGCAGTAATGATGGGCACATCAACCCCCACCACACCACCTAAGTCACAGGAGCCAGACATGGGAGCCTCCAAGGGCCCCCCTCCCACAATCCACCACCAACAGGGCGCCAGTGGCTCCTTCCTTGCCACCTACTACGCTGACCTCCGCGGGGTGGTGAGGGACCACCTACAAGTGATGAAGGAGCACATGGAGACAGTGCTCTGCCTCACAGATGTAATGGTGGGGTCTGTGTGGGTGCAGAAGAGGCTCACAGACAGTGTAGCTATGGGTGTAAGGGTGCAGGAGTGGATGGCAGAGGTGGTAGCTGCAGGGGTGCATGCCCAGGAATGCCTGACAGAGGAGGAGGTGGCCATGGGTGTCCACACCCAGGAGCGGACAGCAGACACTTTCCTGGCCATAGCCACCCACCTGTTCACCCCGCAGGCATGGCCCACTGTGCCTGCCATGGATGTGCCCGTGGTACCGGCCAGTACACCAGATCTCATGCCCGTGGTACCACAGGCAAGGCATGACTGTGCCAGACAGCACCGCTTCCCTACAACATGCAGCATCATGGCCAAACTCAGCTCTGGCACAGCGACATGTTGTTCGCGCCATGAACAGGTGTCCCAGGGGGCCACACAGCCAGCAGACACAGCATGGCACGCAACAGCGGACAGAAGGGGGCACAGATGCAGTGGCCACCCACCGAGGCCAGAGACCCAGTAAGGTACAGCAGATGATGCAAATGCACATTGCATACCATTACTACCCCAGCAACTTTACAGCGACTGACACTACAGCGACAACAGCACCAGATCACTGTAGTATCGGTGCGGGACATCAGCATTGCTTTCTGGGAGTATTGCACCCTGTCCCCGAAGCAACTCTGATTCAAAGACGCTTATTTAAGAAGCTGAGGGTGTGGGGGCAGAGCCCCCTGCATGGGGTTCAGGAGCAAAGTCTCCTGAAGAAAACAAAATCTGATGCGGTCAACATAAAGGAGTTGCTGTAACGTCGATCGACAATGAAATTGTCGACCAACTTTCGTAGATCCAACACACATGACCACAACACACACACCATCACCACCACCACCACACACCTCCACCCCACAAACCACAGAACACATGATGGTCCACAATGCCAAACCATGGACCTGTTCCACCTGGGAAGGGCACAGGGTGCTCGCGCCACAGGCATGCGTCGTGTCACACCTATGCACATCCCCCACACACCCACCATGCAGCACACACATGGTGGTATGCGCTGCACACATAAGTGTGCCAACAGTGTGGCCAATGGCACACCACACACACATGCCATGCATGGCGGCCTACTTGTGCTAGGTGCATGCTGGTGGCACAATGTGTATGCACCCTTACTATGGTGTGCATGCCACACACATGCTGGCTCAGTCAGGCACTATCATCATCACCACCAGCATGTGCTCTGCCTTACCTGCCAAATGTGCCATGGGTCATGTGATGGTGCAGTGCCCGCACCGCCATGCATCCCGTCACTTGGTTGCCCCTTAGTGGCATCATGGCACCCTCCCCAAGTGGGGCTGGTCCATGGGTTGGCTGCGGTGGTCGCTCACCATCCTCCTCTGAGTGTATGTCAGGGGGCTTTGACACAATGTGGCACGTGCAGATGTTGTGCAGCATGGCACAGGTGGTGAACACTCTGCGCACCATCCCCGGTACAAGCATCATTGTGCTATCCATGTGGTCCAGGCAACAGTACGTTCCACAATGCTGCATGCCCAGTCATGTGCTTCATTGTATGCCTCTTCAGCAGGGTGCTGTGGAGCCAGGTATGGTGTCAAGAGTGTCATCCTCAGGGGGTACCCACTGTCACCTGTGTATGTGGGGTGAAACAGAGCCATTAGTAGTGCTGGGGTACATGTGCAGCCAACATATCTGAATGCTGTAATGGAGACTCACTCAGCAGCCAACTGTAGCCCTCCCTTTACCGGTCCAAATGGTGTCTCAGCCAGCTGCTCTCAAAGATGTATGAGTTATGGCATGATCCCGGATACTGAACCAAGACGTTGGTCAGAATACCTGTGGCATCACAGATGACCTGACAGTTGATGCTGTGAAACCTCTTATGGTTCCTCTAATGCTCATTGGTGGATGGGGTGAGGATGGGCACATGCATGCAGTCTATCACACCAACCATGTTTGGCATGCCATACCTCTCCAGGAATGCACCCTTGATGGCCCTGAGCTCTGCCTCATCTGTGGAGAATGAGATATGCCTCTCTCGGTGCCGCACCAGGGCATCGGTCACCTGGTGCAGTGCCCGTGACACTGATAACAGGATCACCCCTGTCATGTTGCCTGTCACCCTCTGGAAGGTGCCTGTAGCATAGTACTGCAGGGCGCAGAGCACCTTTGTCTCCACGGACATGGCCATGGAGCACTCAGTGCTTGGTTGGATTGCATCCTCCATTAGGCCACAGTCATACCATAGTGTGCTGTGGTCAACCCGATACCGCTGTAGGATGTTGGTGGGATGCAGGGTCTGTGCAACAAGTCATGGCCTGAATGCCCAGTGGTGGTGCCTTGGTCTGCCATGGAACTCAGAAATGGGTCCTCGAGGAGGACTATATGTAGTAGTGCCCCTGGGCATATCACGCTGCTACTGTGTGTACCCCTCTGAGCGATTACTCAGTGGCATTGCACATCCACACATGTGTGTCATGCATGCTGTGTGGCATGGCACATGTGCCATTTAGGGAGTGGTGTGCCCATGTGGTGTGGGTGTGCCAGCCATGGGTACACCATTTCTGCTATGGCAACAATGATGGAAGCAGCACCACCTATGCCAGTTGGTGAGGCACTGCCACGGTGGCTGTATCGAGTGGTGGAGTCCACATATCAGGACGGCCTGCCTGTGGGTGACCTGTGGGAGGTTACAGAGAGGAGGCAGGTAGGTTCTGCAGCTGGTACACGTAGCCATGTGTTCTGTGCAAGTGTGGTATGGGGGTTTGGGCTTGTGTCTTGTGCGTAACAACTCCACTGTTTCCCTGTGTTCTTTTGCAGGGGACCCGGCATCGAAAGGCAGTGCTGGTGCTGAAGCACCAGGAGGAGGAGGGTGGTCCCAGCCTGGCAAGGGTGTTTACCCTGAGGCAGTGCCTGCTGCACGATTTCCCAAGAGGTTCAAATTGTAGAGCAACACGAATGACTATGTCTACCAGGATGACCAGGGTGACCTCTGGTCTATCCGCGCACCCACCAAGGTAGATAGCCCTTGGCCATGTGTGAGTGTGTGTGTGTGGCACTGCTGGTTCTGTGGCTGTTGTCAGTTACAGCGTCACTGATGTTGGTCCCCTCTGTCTGCTCTTGTCATTTCAGTGCTACCATGGACCCGTATGGAGGCTAGTGCTGAAGAGTGGGAGTTTACAGACTCCACCCCCCCCAGAAGCTGACCCAGTCCACCTGCCCGGAAGCGACCACAGAGGAGGACATGTACTGAGGCAGTGGGCCATTTGTGCAGACAACCCCCACCCCCCCTTTTTCATTGCTGTTGTGTGCCCTGTGTGGGCACTGTGTTTTGTGCTAGTAAAGGTGTTTGATTATAGTGATGTGTGCGTGTCTCGTTATTCGCCCTGGCATGGTGTGTATGGGTGGGCCTGTGTGTGTGTGGGGGGGGGGTTGTGTATTCTGCATGCTTCTGTGATTGGGTCTTGTGGTGTGCATCCCATGTGTGCCTGCCTGTTCGCCACGGTATGCTGTGCTGAGTGTGCAGCTTCAGTGGTACCTGCTGGGTGGCATACATGCCATGCTGGGGCAGGTTGTATGGCCAGTGTTGACACACATGTGGCGGTCACACATGGCAGATGGCAGGCAGGTGTGTGGCTGTTGTTGCCGTGCTTTGCATTGCTATTTGCGTGGCTGTAATATCGTGACACAGCAGACATTGCCATGCTCCATCTGGCTTGCTTTGCTGGCCATGCCTGCCATGTATGTGATGTGTAGGCTGTTTACAACTGCCTCCAGACCGCATATCATGTATGCGGGAACCCAACGCGTCTTTCAGACATAACATAAGTCGTGCATGCACGTCCACAGTCCCACACTTATGGCTATGCAGTAATGCCCCTACGTGGCCACGTATCCACTACGGTGCACATGGTCACATGGCAGCTCTATGCATGGCACTAAACACGAGTCCAACATACCACACGGATGCTACTTCCACATATTCCACATGTATCAGTCTATGCACGGGGCTTATGCACCATGCATAGGGCCACGTAGCCATTTGTGAATAGGGCCAATGTAAACAGAGGGTAGATCTAGGCTCAGCTACCTCTTCCTTTCTAGATGTGAATCAGGGAGTTCCTCAGTGCTCAATTTTGGGTGCTATTCTATTTAGTTTATTTGTTAATGATTTACCCGTAGTGCCCCAAAACACTCAATCACTCATGTACACAGGTGATATTACTTTGTATGCCAAAAATTCATCAGTGCATTCTTTAGTAAACCAGCTTGAATAAGATTTTTCTCTAGTACAAGAGTGGTTGATTGCCAATAGATTAGCTTTGAATGTAATCAAAGCTAAGTTAATGATATTTAGTACTTCACATAACCTGTTAATGATCCACACTTGATAATTAGGGATTTAAAATGAATCATCATTGAAAGGGTAGACTGCTTTAAATACTTAGATTTCTTGCTGGATAGTACCCTATCTTATGTTAATCATATATATTTCTTAATTAAAAAAATCCATTCAAGAGTGGGGTTGCTTTATAAAGTGAAAAACTGTTTAACTTATAATTCAGAAATTGTTAGCACAAACAACGCTTTTGTCTCAAATGGAATACGACATGCCTATATATATATTGCTGCCAATAAAACTACACTAAAACAGGTAGAAACAGTATGTAATCAAATTTGTAGGTTTGTTACATCTGATTCACAGTTTACTCATCAGTGAGCATTATATTACAAACTGAATTGGTTATCTTTTGCATTTAAAAGTTCATACATTAGGCTACTTGCATTTTGTAAGTTCCATAGAAGACTTATTCCATGTAAGCATTAAGCCACGACAAAGGTGGCATCTAATGGGGTATTAATGCATGGTTGAGGGGTGACAACCACCCAACCATGAATAAATTCCCCATTATGAACTGGAGATCATAAATGGAGGAAGCTGATTGGCTGAAAGGTTTTTGAAGCCGTGGTGATATCGGGCTACATCATCACGGCTTCAGAAACCCTCCGGTCACCAGCCTCCTCACTCTCCCGAAATCACAACCGCACCTGTTCCTTCAGTTCCCACACAAACACCCCATGTCCCTGCCACTACAAAGGAATGTAGATTTCGTAGCAGCCTCAGTTAGCCGAAATGTACTGCCACACTACAACCCGCTATTTCTTTTCAAATGAAGCACTCGCTGCTTCTACGTGCGACTTTGCCGTCTCGCTCTCTCCCCAGAGGCTCGCGCTTGCTAGACCAAAAGCCCATTTTTCACACACAGTAGTGCTTGGAAAAACATTGTTTTTTTGTTTTTTACTTCAAACTCCTGTGTGTACCCTATCAGTTGCCAAGCTAAATACTGGCAACTAGCAACTTACCAATCTGTTGAAAAGACTGGAAGTCTCCCTGCTACTCAAGTCAGCTCCATTTCAGTCTGTCTTCCGCCCCCTTCTGGTGGTTTGCATTACAAAATCCTGTCTACAGTATTTAAGAACAAAAATAAAAGCACTCACAGTTTCCCTGGCTCCTGACCACAGTATACAGGACTGGTACAGTCTTACTTCACAGCTACACCTCCTCCACAAATGTCAGTTACAGTTACAGCAGCACCACCTGCTGCCCAGACCCTTCCAGGAACTATTTTCTTGAAAGGTAGTCATCCAACACCCCAAAAACCTCATTTTCACAAGGTTATCAATATTTTGTTTTTAATTTTTTATGAAAAAATTTTTTGAGCCAGTTCATAATAGCAATAAGTCACTCCAGGGTGTGGTATATCATGGGATATTGTAACTTCTCAGACAGTTGGATGCACTCGGCCTGTGGTCTCGTGCCCAACCACCCGAGGCATGACGATATCCCATGATATACCACACCCTGTCGTGCCTTATTGCTTAATTATACAGTGGGCTATGAAAATCCTGTAACCTCATTGGTCAAAACACATCAAATTACCATGGTATATCCTGTAATAACCTCCCGCTGATTGTTTGGATGATATGGTGAGCACCATCATGATAAGCTCCTCTTTCTCTTAAGAAACAAAAATATGTTTACACACTAACAAAAACATTCTTTAAAATTATTTTTTTATTAGAAAAACAATAAGCCATTGTATAATAGGAATAATGCCCTCCAGGGTGGGAGTTATGCTAGGATAACATCCCTTCTTGGGTGTTGGACACCCTCGGCCGGTGGCCTTGGGCCCAACCACCCAAGGTGGGATGTTATCCCAGCATAACTCCCACCCTGTCAGGCATTATTCCTTAATTAGATACTACCTTTGGAGTGGGTTAATGCTCTTGTAACATGGGTTGTCTGCAGTTATGTTCACTTCAACTGTTTTTGTAATATTGTGAAATAAAGAATGCATAGACCATTTTGCAGTGCTGTAATATGTTTACAGCACTTTTGGACCTGGTCTGACTGTTACAGCAACATTTACTTAGATGCTGATGGTATAAAAACAACAGGACAAATAATGAAACAGCTACTGTTATTACACATATTTTTTGGCTTTTGGGACGACTCTACACAGCTATTAATTTCATAACCGGCATAGGAGGTCCACAGTGTGAGAATCTATTGGTTCCGTTACCTCCCATTTTTACTGGTTTGCATACTGCGCGATGTTTCCTTTCTGTGCACGACATTTGTCCAATGTGCTTCAGTGGGTTGTACTGTGAACAACTGGAGATGAAAGCGAGCTAACAATTTCAGCTGCGGCACTTGTATTGACCTGTTATGATCCGGAAGTGCTTCTTTGCTGGTTGCTAAAGGTTATTTTATTTTCTGCATCTTGCCTTTACTGCAATCATTAACCAGGATTTGGAATGTCACTGTTTGGTGGGGGGGGGGTGTATGTTCCAGCATGATGCTTGCAGTGCTGTTCCATTGTGTTTCCCTTGCAGGTCAGGAGGAGCAATGGCTGGCCCGCCGAGGGTCTGAAAGGCGGTCAGGGGCAATGGGAGGAGGCACACAGCCACGAGGTCAGTGCAAGTCTGCAGGTAGGTGTACAGCATATGCTGTCTCTGTGTGTTCATGGGGTACGGGGGTTGGATTGCCCACAGTGGGCCATTGCCTGCTTCCTCTGCATGTCCATGTGCTGGCTGTTGAGCACACACGTATCTTTGTGTCGGTAGTGTGTGGTGGTCCTGCTGTGCCCATGGCATCTGTGTTCATGTTCCCTGTTGCCGTGTCTAGTCATGGCTATGGGTTCCCACCAGTGCACGAATGGGATCACCTCAGGCCCCACATGATTGGTGTGCACAGGGGACAGGTTCCCACCCTGAGGGGGACATGACGACATGTCTCTTGGTGACATCCTCTGCCTGTTCACTGTGCCACGTCCCAGGGACTGTGTGGCTCTGTGTCCAGACATGTTGCCAGAGTGTGCTGAGCATGGTGGGTTGATGGCCCTCTGCATGGGGCAGGACAGCATCAGGCATGCACACACAGCCCATTGGGGAGGCTGTGCTGTGTGGGCTGTGACACTGAGTCCATGTTCTCTGTTTTCCCGAAATAGGTTGTCCAGCAGCCACATGACGCAGGAGTCCAGGGATGATGGTAGGTGGCCACAGAGTGACATCTGAGAGAATTCTCATGGTCAGGTTTCAGAACCAGGGGGCCCAGCTACACTTGTCACAGAGGATCCTGGGGAGCTGCGCAACCTGTGGGACCTGTTGGAGGGCCAGGCAGCACGTGGCCATGGCATTAGGCCCCCTACAATTCAAACAATTCCCTTGTACATAGCACCATTGTACCCGTCCCCCACCCATCTTCTCCATAGTACATATTTCCACCCCTGCAATCCCTGTTCCCGCTTCCACTCTGACTCACAGCCATTTCTTGTTGATAGTTATATCTTTCCCCAGTTGTTTATTCCATTCTGTTCCTGTTGTAATATTTTTGCTATATTTCTTTTTATTAAAATATTTTGCTGATATCTGTGTGTGTGTGATCCTCACTGATCAGTTGTTGTATTCACCTGTTGTGTTGCATGGTTGCCCAATGCCCCTTGTGTGCCACTGCCTATTTGTGGATGTGCCTTGGAACAACCATATGGCCTGTCCACATTATTGTACCTCCCCTCTCCATTTGTTATGCTCTTCCCTTGCCCACCTCTGTGGTCTCTATTGGTGCTGTTCACATTGTCACTTGCACATCACCCCTGTTCTGATGATGTGCACACCTCCACTGTATTCCTGATCCCCCTGCTGCTGTGCTGCCCTGTTTGCAGTCTTGTGTACCTGTGGGCATGTACCACCAGTGCAGCCTACAGCCGTCAGCCTGTGTACCACTCTATCCGTGGACCACTGCGCCTGTGCCATGGCTAACATGACCTCCCTACTTGGTTCCTCTGCACTGTTGCCACAGTGCATGGCTAGGCTGGAATGTCTGTTGTGCCTCTGGTGCTGGGGTGTGTCACAGGGTGTTCCCTGTGATGAGTAGGGGGTCATAAGAATAAAATTATTTTCAGTGTTCAGGAGATAAATTGGGCTCTGAAACACAAGTTACATTTTAAAAATATAGTGAAAACTGCCAGCCGGAGAAAAGCCTTTAATAAAATTGGGCTTTGTCTCTAGGTGGTGTGGCTTTCCTGCTTTAATAATCAGGTCGCATTTAGTATGTTAGGTAAATAATAAAATAAGAAAAGCATCTATAAGAGTGCTTGGTTTAGCACTGATCTGCAAATGCTAGGTGCATTTAGTTAAAGGAGGCATTGGTGGAGAGAGCTGTTTTTTGTTCCTACTCCTCAAGCTTTTGCTCGAGTGGAGTATTGTTGTTCCTTACCTGTTGTCTCTCAGAAAATACCCTGTATGTTTTGCCTCATATTATGAGAGAACAAATTATAAAACCTGTAAATATGTAATTGTGCCTTTGTTAGGGTATTTACTCAGTCTGTGAACCACTTAGGCTGAGCATAGGCTCAGTGGTATAAATAAACTACAACAGTGTGCCTTCGGGCCAGGTGGCGCTTGTAATTTCATCCACTAGCTCAAGGAATAAACAAAGAAGGGAGACATTTTTTTTTCCTTTGCGGTCTGCTCAGGCCAAGTATTAAGAAGAAAATGTGCTTTGCCTTTTCAAACAAAAAGACAGCTTTTGTGCAAAAAGGAGCAAGTTTGCTCCTTTTGAATCTAAGGGATATTCCCGAACTAGCATATAAAAAGAGCAAGCAGCTGAAATGTAATTAGATCAATTTCAGTCGCCGCTCCTAGCACCTAGTATCCCCTTTTTCACCTTGGGTAGGGTGGCCTCCTACATAAGTTTTATATCCTATTCTATCCCCCCGTCATTTTCTGTTTCATAATGTCTTACATACCTACATAAATACAAAGAAATGTAACCCTCTGTCTCTCCAGCCGCAGTCAGAGTGCTTAGAGCACATACAGTGCTGGCATTACTCCGTGGTAGAAACTCTCACTGTAGCGAAGTGAGGGAAACAGTATTAGTGCGAAAGCGAATAGTTATGCTGGTCTTAGAGGCAAGTTTGGGTACCAGTGGTACAAAGAAAAGGGTTCAGAAGTATTCTCCTGTTAGAAAAACCTAGAACAGGCCCAAATGAAATTACGCCCACCAGCTGGAATTAAAAGCTGCCTCGAGTAACAGAATGGAATATGCTTTTGGGATTCTACTTGTTTTATTATGACCTGTATCCACATATTAGTGCTACCATGTACCACGTTTAATATGTAGAGGAAAAAGGCATATTCACATTTAATTACGGGAAGAAAGTTACTGTCTCCTATCTGTATTGCAGGTCTGTATAGAGATGAGCAGCCCCAAAGAGAGGCTTATTTATAGGAGTTCAGTAGGCTAGGTCACTAGACAGTAGGCGTGGCTTTAGGTCTTAATGCACCCTTAAGTATGCACATTTAATATAACATATTCTCATTAACTGTTTTCCTGGAGAACCAGGATATGTATTTTAGAGCTGTTAGTAAAGGGTATTGGACCTCACTTGATCCCCCAAACCAATGTATTAGTTTAGAAATCTTTATATATTAGAATAGGGGCGGATCAATGGGTCATGTGATTGTACTGATGCTTGAGCCAGTTAGTATAAATGCCTGTTTTACTGCTCTTGGTAGGTAGATAGGTTTTGGGTCTGGAGATGGACTCCAGGGGGCTCTGCGAAGTGCTCCAAGGTGTTGGATATTATTTAATCCATGTGCTTTTAGTAATACTCCACTGTTGTATCAGTTCTCTATAATGTATTTGTCCTAATGAAATAAAATGAAATAAAATTGGATCTTTAAAAAACTAGTGCAGTGTCAGATTACCAAATTAGTCCACATATTCACTCGCACCCTATGACATATGGTGGCAGTGGGGGAATAGTGTTTGGTCTGTATAAGGCCTGGTGGACAGTGACTGCTACAAGACAGTACAGTGGAATCCGTAATCCTTGGGGTTGCTATAAAGTCCATATCAGAGAAGCTAAGTATTCCCTTAGATGCTGATATGGCTCTTGTGAGACACCAGTGGTGATGGAGCCAGCAGAACTAAGGCTGTGGAATGATGGAGAGGCCTTGTCTGACCAGAGGTTGGATCAGATGGACAGAATACGATGGATGTTTGATCAGTGGATGGAGGTGGAGAGCCGTTGGAGAGATGCTGAATGAAGTTACCAGGAGGTGTAGATTGAGTTGACAGAAACCAGAGATATTTATATTCTGGAAGAGCCTGGGAGGTTGGAAGAAGAGACTGCCTGTGTAGAGAGTCTTGATATTGAGATCCCTGTGTTACCCAAGTTTGATGGGCTATATTGGCTAGGAGATGATGGAATGGAGACAGTGGACAAGTCCTCAGGTGAGACGGTTAGAGACTTTGGGGTGAAGCCTACTAGCAAAAAAGAACAGGCAGTGGAAGCTGAAGGGACTTACATTGTACCATGTAAAACTAATAACAGCACTGCTGATTTATTTTTTGTTAGCTGGAAACAATTACAGGAAGGAGATCCTGAGATTAATCAGCTAAGCAGAAATGCTGTTCAGAAAAAAGGAAGTACAGGTACAGATGGGGGAAAAAGGCAATTGTGGTGGCTTGAGGCTAAGGAGATATGCTCTACCATATGAGACCAAGCCCCGCACTACGCAGGTAGATGCAAGGGTAGTAGTGCCTAGTATGTATAGAAAGGAATTGTTAGATGCAGTTTGTATGACTGTTGAGCCTTTAGATCATGGGGAAGTTCTGGGACGACTTATCGCATTTTATTTTTGTCCAGGGACATATCGTCAGGTTTTGGTATAGTTGGGGGAGCAGATAGTTAGCCAGAAAAGAAAAATTAGGAAGTATGTGAGAGGCATGGTTTGGAGGGATGAAGTCCACAATAGGTGGCTCCCTTGGAGAAAGGGGAGGCTTCCTCAAAGGGACATGGGCTGTAGATGGTAGATGCCCAAAGGTTATGGTGAAGTTTTAACTGTTAGATTTACCCATCTAAAGGTATCTGGGACATGGTTACGAGACAGAGATATGCATTGCAACATATAGCTGAGAGTAGAAAAATCTGGTAAATGGAAAAGAAACTCCCCGAAATATGTTCAATATATTATTAGGTTAGGGTAGAATGGGTTATTCTACCTCAGGAATTCCTGGGGTTTGCTTTAGACATGAGGAAGTGTCATAGCTCTAACCCCTTCCTGGGAAAGAAGAAAAGGAAGTGAGATGGTGAAGTACAATTTCGCATTGTCCAGTGTAACAAATGTTGACTGGGTACAGCATATATGTTTCATACAAGAATAAGACAATTTAGACAAGGAGCAGTAAAGTTTATTTTTTTTTTACAATAACAATTATGCAACTGTAGTATGGAATTAGCACAATGGTTTAAAAGAAAGTTTGCATGTAGATTTATATATAAAATGAGCATATATTGCATTCTGAAAAGGGACAAGAGGAGAAACCCTATCTATTTTGGGAAACTGTGTATACCTTGTTTGGTGATCTTAGAGATCTCCTGTTGTTCCAGTTTGTCTCTTTAGACATGTGCTGGAACATTGTTATACTTCTATTTTCTCTTTCTTTTTTCTTACTGTGGTAAGGTAGTACGATATTATCTTCTGTATTCAAATAATTCTCCAATGACTGAAGGGTTGGCAGCCTGGAGCCATTTCTTTTTTATGTTTCTATCCCTGTTCTACTCTAGCTTTCTTTATTTTTTTTGTTTCTTCTTTCTCCCCTCTGGTCACCAAACTCTGAGTATGACTTGTTGAGGGATTGCTATTGGAGGGGTTTCTAGTAGGAACAATGCTAAAGATGTGTATGCTGTTCATATATTTTAGATAGCAATATCAGCACTTCTTAATGACTGTAATGTCTAATATTTATGCATGAACTATGAGACTATTATTGCAAATGATCCCAACCAGTGCAGAATATACACCCCAGGGTAATTTCTGTAACATTATTTTTTTTAGTGATGAGTTTATACTGTATATTTAATGCTACAAGGGACCCTGGGGTGGAGCTCCATGGTGTGGGTGAGCCGGAACTCCACAAACACCCCCACCCCATGTATACATGAGGTATAAGGTTTGGACAACCAAGAGATGGTCATCCTTTTAGACGGGGAGGAGTGTCACAGGGTGTTCCCTGTGATGAATAGGGGGTCATAAGAACAAAATTCTATTCAGTGTTCAGGAGATCAATTGGGCTCCAAAACACAAGTTGTGTTTTTTAAAATATAGTTGTTATGTTCTAACATTTATTCTGGTCTTGTCAACAAACTCACACCGCAACAGGAGTAGAGCAGCTTTCATTTTTATTCAGGTGCCTCTCTGGTCTCGGCAATGACACTCTCACTCTGCTCTCTTTCTAGCTTACATATTTCAGAATGCTGCCCTCAAGTGGCAGAGTAACCCAATGCATTACCATTTCAAATACATAACATTTCCTCCCCACTAAATTATATAGTTACCCAAATGAACAAGTATTAGCATTATTCCCTATTATTAAGATGGTTCATTCTATGCTAGAGGTAGGGGGTAGACTGCCCCAGGCCTCGAACCAGTCAAGGGGATTATTCTGCCCCAATAATCTGATCTGGCTATCTAACTACACAAAAACATTTATTTCTTTTAAATGTCTCACAGGTTCAAACGATCTGAAGGTTTTATAATTCGGGATGGATAATGTTTCTCGTGAGCAACCCTTGGCATAGCTACCCTGACTGGTACCTCCCTCCGATCCTTGGTTGGTGGCTGTACAGCCTCACCATTGCTCTTCTCCACCTCCTCCTTAGCATCTTCAGAAGGTGTTGAGACTTCCATAGTGGGGCTTCTGTAAGCTACAGCAGATGGAATCCACATTTCCCATGGGTTTTCTTCCCTGGAAGTGTCCCCATCTGTGCGCTGCTGAAGATCTAGGAGCTGTTCCGCATGGCGGTTCCATTTCACTCCAGATTCAACATCAACTGTATAAGACACTGGACCCGTCTGAGATGTCACCACACCAGAGGTCCACTTCTTCCCCTTCCGGTAATCTCGAACAAGCACCTCTTGACCAACAATGAACTGCCTATCCTTTGAACGAGCTTGCTGGCATAGTATTTGAGATTCATGGTTCTACCAAACCTCTGATGCCACATCTGGCTTAAGCAAATCAAGACGGGAATGAAGCTTACGCCGAAAAAACAACATTGCTGGAGATTCTTTTGTTGTAGCATGGGGTGTATTTCGGTATGCCAGCAGAAAGTTATCCAACTTGTATTGTAAGGTCAAAGACCCTCTCCCACTTTGATTTCAGAGCATTCTTCACGGTTTGCACAAAACGATCCACTAGACCATTAGTCGAGGGGTGATACGGGGCACTATGAATATGCCTCACACCATTGGACTTCAGAAATGCTGCAAAGTCACTAGAAATAAATTGTGGTCCATTGTCACTGACCAGCTGTTCAGGAATCCCGTAATGGCTAAACAGTCCTCGCAGCACTTGAATGGTCTTACTGGTAGTAGTGGTGTCCATAACTTGAATTTTGGGTCACTTTGAGTGGGCATCTACAACAATTAAGTACATGTGTCCCTCCCACGGCCCCGCAAAGTCTACATGAATGCGCAGCCACGGTGCACCTGGCCACATCCAGGGATGTAGAGGTGAGGGAGATGGCATTTTCTGAACAAGCTGACAGGTAGTGCATGTTTTTGCTTGTTGCTCAATTTGCAAATCAATCCCTGGCCACCAAATATAGCTTCTAGCTAAAGCCTTCATTCTCTCTATGCCTGGGTGTCCCACATGTAGCTCATCCAAAACACAAATACGTAGTTTTGAAGGTACAGTCACCAGGACACCCCACATCAAGCAATCTTGCTGTACTGAAAGCTCATTACGTCTGGCGTAGAATGGTGATAACTCACTGTGAATGTCCTGGTTCCCAGTAAAATTCCCTTTTGTTACTAAGTCCAAGACTTGAGACAACACAGGGTCAACTTTTGTCTCCTTTTTAATTTCAGAACTTGTGATGGGTAGTTTCTCAAGCTGACTGATGTAGAAGACATTGACAGTGTCCACGTTGTCACTGTGGGCTACCTGCAGAGGCAATCTTGAAAGCCCATCAGCATTGCCATGAAGAGCCGCCTTCTTGTATTCAATGTGGTAGTTGTGAGCTGATAACAAGAGAGCCCAACGTTGCATTCTGGTTGCTGCCATGGAAGGAATACCTTTGTGGGGGCTGAAAATGGTCGTGAGAGGACGGTGATCAGTGAGGAGTACAAATTCCCAACCATAGAGGTATTGGTGGAATTTGTGAACTCCGAACACTATTACCAAAGCTTCTCTCTCTCAATTTGGGCATAGTTTTGTTCAGTTTTACTGAGAGTTCTGGATGCAAAGGCAATTGGCTTTTCATCCCCATTCCGTAGAACATGAGAAAGAACTGCTCCCACCCCATAAGGTGAGGCATCACACGCCAGTCTGATGCTTAGCTGTGGATTATAGTGAATGAGCACATCTTGAGAAACAAGCTGCTTTTTAGCCTCCTTAAATGCACTCTCACAGTCCTTTGTCCAACACCAGGACTTCCCCTTGCACAGCAAGCCATTTAGTGGGTTGAGAATCATAGCCAGATTGGGAATAAACCTGCCATAATAATTCAACAGGCCCAAGAATGACCATAACTGGCTCCCATTTTCCGGTGCTGGGGCATCCACAATCGCTTTTTCTTTCTCAGGCGATTTGTGTAAGCCTGCTGCATCTATGGTATGGCCCAAGTACTCCAATGAAGTCTTGAAAAATTCACACTTCTCCTTCTGGACACGCAAGCCAAAATCTTTCAACTGCTGCAGAACTGCATCCAGGTTCTTCAGGTGCTCTGCATCATTCCTTCCGGTCACCAGTATATCATCCAGGTAACAGTGAACATTTGGAAGACCTCATAAAACCTGGTCCATAGCTTGCTGAAATATGGCTGGAGCTGATGCAATGCCAAAAGGTAGGCGATTCTAGCAGAAGAGACCCTTTTAGGTGGTTATTGTGAGATATTTCCTTGAGTTCTCATCTACTCTCATTTGTAGATAAGCATGTGACAGATCCAGCTTACTGAAGTGTTGGCCCTGTGCCAGCGATACAAACAAGTCTTCGATGCGTGGAATCGGATACTGCTCCACACACAGAACTGGATTTATGGTTACTTTAAAGTCTCCATATATTCGCACGGACCAGTCTTTCTTTACCACTGGCACTACTGGCGTTGCCCAGTCACTACACTGTACAGGTGACAAGACTCTAGCTTCGGTTAGGCGAGTTAATTCGGCCTCCACTTTCGGTCAGAGTGCATAAGGTACTGGGCGAGGTTGACAAAACTTTGGTTTGTGCTGTGGCTTCAAAAACACTCTTGCTTCAATGCCCTTCATTGTGCCTAGCTCCCCTTTGAATAAAGGAGCATGTTTTTTGCAACACTGCTTCTAGAGTGTTGTGGTCCCCCGTACTAACAGTCCTTATCTCCTGCCAGTTGAGGTGTATTTTCTTCAGCCATTCTCGGCCTAAGAGTGAAGGGTAGTTACCTTTAACCATGTACAAAGGCAGTAGTGCCGTTTGCCCATTCATTTTCATCTGCACCTTGATGACACCTTCAGGTGAAATTGCCTCGCCAGTGTATGTCCTCAGTACAACGTCAGTCGTTTGCAGGGGTAGATGTCTCAGCATAGTTTCATACTTGTCTGTAGAAATCAGTGAAACTGCAACCCCTGTGTCCAATTCCATTTTCAGTGGTTTTCCTTCAATTTCAGGTGTTACACTGATGGTTGCCGTTTCCCCTTTAAGAGTCAGCATGTGCAATGCTAATTCAGTATCAGTGTCATCACTGCACATTCCCTGTGTTTCCACATGATGTACTTCTCTCTTTCTACATTTCGCAAATTGCTTCCCTTTGCTTCCATTGGTTTCCCCTCCTTTCTTTTTTCCCTCTGCACACTCGCCCAATGTGGCCTTTCTTCCCACAGTTATGACATGTCTGTTCTTTAAACCAGCAATCCTTATCACTGTGATTAGCCTTTCCACAACGAACACATTTATTAGGCTTCCTGGGAGAAGAGAAGGATAAAGCATTTACTTTCAGGGAATCACTTAAGTGCTGAGCCTCCCGTGCAGCTGTTTCCATCGATACAGCGATCTCTATCGCTTTCTTGTATGTCAGTCCCGCCTCCCTTAAGAGACGCTTCTGTGTAGCTTCACTTTTCAAACCACACACAAATCTGTCCCAGAGGGCATCATCCAAATGTGTACCAAACTCGCAATGCTCAGCTAATTTCTTTAGAACAGCCACATACTGCGCAACGGACTCACCCTCTGCTTGATTTCGTTTGAGAAAGCGAAATCTTTCAGCAATCACCAGAGGCTTAGGAGAGAAATGTGTCTGTAAGACCTCCACAATACTGGCAAAAGTTTTCTCCCTGGGCTTTTCTGGCACTATTAGACTTCTCAGCGAACTGTACGTTGTGCTGCCCATGACACTCAGTAACACAGCCACCTGTTTTTCATCACTTATATCATTTGCTGTGACAAAATGTCCAAATCTCTCAATATAAGTTGTCCGTTGTTCCACATTTTCATCAAAGGCATCAATATGTCCTATGGTCATGGCCATCTTTTTGTGTTTCTCGCGGGTTCACTCATGGGTCCAAAAGTTACGTCTCAGGAAAACCCTCACAGCTGTAGTTCGTTCTGGTAAGGTACCGGAGAGTAATTAAACACCGCGTCGCCAATTATGTTATGTTCTAATATTTATTCTGGTCTTGTCAACAAACTCACACCGCAACAGGAATAAAGCAGCTTTCATTTTTATTCAGGTGCCTCTCTGGTCTCAGCAACAATACTCTCACTCTGCTCTCATTCTAGCTTACATATTTCGGAATGCTGCCCTCAAGTGGCAGAGTAACGCAATGCATTACCATTTCAAATACATAACAATAGTGAAAACTGCCAGCCGGAGAAAAGCCTTTAGTAAAATTGGGCTTTGTCTCTAGGTGGTGTGGCTTTCCTGCTCTAATAATCAGGTGCGTTTAGTATGTTAGGTAAATAATAAAAAAAGAAAAGCATCTATAAGAGCGTTTGGTTTAGTGCTGATTTGCAAACATGAGGTGGTTTTAGTTAAAGGGAGCATTGGTGGGGAGAGCTGTTTTTTCTTCCTGCTTCTCGAGCTTTTGCTCAAGTGGAGTATTGTTGTTCCCTACCAGTTGTCTCTCAGAAAATACCCTGTACGTTTTGCCTCATATTATGAGAGAACCCATTGTAAAACCTGTAAATATGGACTTGTGCCTTTGTTAGGGTATTTACTCAGTCTGTGAACCATTTAGGCTGAGCATAGGCTTAGCAGTATAAATAAACCGCAACACTGTGTCTTCAGGCCAGGTGGTGCTTATAATTTCAGACGCCAGCCCGAGAAATAAACAAAGAAAAGGGAAAATTTTTTTCCCTTGCGGTCTCCTCGGGCCAAGTATTAAGAAGAAAAGGTGCTTTGCCTTTTCAAACAAGAAGACTGCTTTGGTGCAAAAAGGAGCAAGTTTGATCTTTTTGAATCTAAGGGATATTCCTGAAATAGCGTATAAAAAGAGCAAGTGGATAAAATGTAATTAGATCAATTTCAGTCACCGCTCCTGGCACCTAGTATCCCCTTTTTCACCTTGGGTAGGGTGGCCTCCTACATATGTTTTATATCCTATTCTATCCCCCTGTCATTTTCTGTTTCATAATGTCTTATATACCTACATAAATACAAAGAAATGTAACCCTCTGTCTCTCCAGCCGCAGTCAGAGTGCTTAAAGCACATACAGCGCTGGCATTACTCCGTGGTAGAAACTCTCACTGTAGTGAAGTGAGGAAAATAGCATTAGTGGGAAAAACAACAGTTACGCTGGTTTCAGAGGCAAGTTTTGGTACCAGTGGTACAAAGAAAAGGGTTCAGAAGTATTCTCCTGTTAGACAAACCTAGAACAGGCCCAAATGAAATTACTCCTGTCGGCTGGAATTAAAAGCCGACTTGAGTAACAGAATGGAATATGCTTTCGGAATTCTATTTGCTTTATTATGCCCTGTATCCACATTTTAGTGCTACCATGTACCACATTTAATATGTAGAGGGAAAAGGTATATTCACAGTTAATTACAGGAGAAAGTGACTGTCTCCTACCTGTATTGCAGGTCTCTATAGAGAGAGTGGCCCCTAAGAGAGGCTTATTTATAGGAGTTCAGTAGGCTAGGTCACTAGACAGTAGGAGTAGACTCAGGTCTTAATGCACCCTTAAGTATGCCACTTAATATAACACTTTCTCATTAACTGCTTTCTTGGAGAACTGGAATATGTATTTTAGAGCTGTTAATAAAGGGTATTGGACCTCATTGATCCCCCAAACCAATGTATTAGTTTAGAAATCTTTATATATTAGAATAGGGATGGATCAATGGGTCATGTGATTGTACTGATGCTTGATCCAGTTAGTATAAATGCCTGTATACTGCTCTTAGTAGGCAGATTGGTTTGGGGTCTGGAGACGGACTCCATGGAGCTCTGTGAAGTGCTCCAAGGTGTTGGATATTGTTTAATCCATGTGCTTTTAGTAACACTCCACTGTTGTATCTGTTCTCTGTAATGTATTTGTCCTGCTCTGAAGAAACTTTCGAAGTAATGAAATAAAATTGGATCTTTAAAAACTACTGCTGTGTCAGACTACCAAATTAGTCACACATGTTCACCCGCAACCTACGACAGAGTGCTCTGTCACTGCCCTCCTCTATGCCATGCTCAATGTGCCTCTTTGTCCCCTGGGTTGGTGGTGTGTGTGTGGTACTTCATGCTATGGCCATGGAAGTTGGGTCTATGTCCGCTGTGCACTTTATCAGTGCCTTCCTCCACCCCTTTTGCCTAGGGGTGTTTCACTCCTTGTTTTGGCTGTTGAACCCATGGATTCAGTTAACTCCATTTTGGGAGTATTTGACTCCCCAAAATAAAGCAAAAACTTCCAAAATAAAGGAGAAGGAAGTCATTGACTTCCAAATGTAAAAAAAAAAAGTGATGACTTCCAAAAAAGAAGGCACAGAAGCTAAGAAATTATGTATTTTTCTAAAATAAATTGGATTTTACCACTAAATATGTGTATAACCATCCATAAATTGATCCTTCTTAGAATACTGGCTTTCAAACTTTGGGATCTGGGAAGTATTTTAACTTCCAGGAAATTGGAATGACTTCCACATTTTGATTCATGAAAGTATTTGACTTCCACAAAAAATAAATTAACTGAATGCCTGGTTGTGCCACACATTTCCCATTACACATCCTTCCATATTGTTCCAGTGTCCCGGGCCAGGTTGCTCCTGTTGTTATCTTCAGTCCTGCCCAGTTGCTCCAGTACATTCCCTGGTGTGCCAGTGCATTTCAGGATGCACTATAGCACATCTTTGCAACATTCAGACTGGTATGCGCTGGCATATCTCTGTCGTGAATCTTCTGAATATAGCACTGTTTTGCGATGGCACATTTCTGATGTGCAGTGCATACGCTTGTGCCCTTTCCAGGTGCATTTTTGAATATGGGGGCCTTACTTTCTAGGGTTATCAAACTGTTGTTGTTTTTTTATAGACAGAAGAAAGTATGGGGTGGTGTGTGTAATGAGATGTTTACACACACCTGAGGTGCTAAATGCTACATAAACCCAAAGAGCAAAGCTCCAGGGGTTTGTGCAAGCATCTAACAACCAAGGGTGTGTGTAAACTTCGAGTTTACATACACACCACCACATATTTTATTCTGTATAAATGCTGGATCTCCCCTTTTTAGCCACAGCAATTATATAAATTAGCAGCAATTCAAGTGCAGCCACACTCCAGTTCAGTTTTCATTCAGTCAATATTTTTTTTTTCCTTTTTGGAGATTTCACATTTTTTTGTTTTTCTATTCTATATTTTTCTTGCCACCTAGCCACCGAACCTTCCGCCCAGGTCACGGACCCCTCTACTCCCACTTCCACATTAGCCGCATCTCCCAGATACATGCTAGATTACCCCCAAAGGCGGAGTTGCAGCACTGGCCCAAGTGCTGCAGACAATGGGATAGGTCTGGGAGCTGGCCAGGAAGCTCATTAGAGTGGAGGAGCAGGTATCATTCTGGCAGCAGGCAGCATGTTTTTCCCCCCTATAGGTGGGTGGGGATGTGCAATGACAATCAGTGTCCATACTGCCACCAAGCTTGCTAGATGTCAGCACTTGCAGTGCTGCTCAGCCTCCCCTGGGTGTCCCCACAGTGCCAAACACTCCACAACCCCCCCCCCGGAGAAGGCGAGCAGTTGTGGGATGCTCAATCCTCCAGTGCCCTGGGTCTGCTCCCAAACCCAAGATGCCAGCATTGCAAGTGGAAATCCAACCATTGTACCGACAGGCTGGACCCATTTTTTTAAAATATTTAGTTATGCCACCGTGTGTAGAAAATAACACTTTTTTTACGTAACTTACTGCCATGTTTCTTGGGTGGGTGGGTTGCCAGTGAGAAGGAAATGGTGAGCCAGGAAGGGAGAAACTGCAGTGGGCACATGCACAGAGGGTGGAGAACAGTGCACATGTTTGCCATTATAAACACTCCTTTACAATGGCAAATTACACCACGGTCTCAGTATAGCAAAAGGAAGACCCAGTTATTATAATATGGTTTCTTAATTTATATTTATTACCTTGTAGTTTGTAAATTTGTAAATATTATCATTTGTCTGTATGTTGTATTTCTGGGGCCCCTAGAAAATGGGCATTTAATGCTCTAGGGTTCTTTAAATTTGATGGACTGCATCTGACTAAAGAGGGAGTCAGTGCATTGGTGCAGAAGTTTGATGTCTTTGCAGAATATTTAAACTAGCAAATGGGGAGAGGGGTGCAGCACCCCATACGTCGAATGGGAAGAACACCCCTCCCCCCTCAGCTAGTGGTCAAACAGGAATTCAGCATGTTTGCCCTTCATTTGCATCACCAGGTAAGAAAAAAGGTTTGTCTCCCCATACGACGACAGGGGTAATGCCAAACTTCACCCAACAGCTAACACACCAAAATCTGGCCAATGGAAAATCATGTATACAAATGCTCACAGCCTGGGAAATAAGATCCCAGACCTGCAGGCAATAATGTCAGAGGCTAAACTGGACATAGTAGCAATTAGTGAGGCGTGGTTTACCAGTAACCACACTTGGGAGACTTCAGTACCTGGCTATGTATTGTTCAGAAGAGACCGAGGGTGCAAAGGAGGAGTGGCCCTGTATGTTAATGAAAATATCAAAGCTACAGAAATTCAGAATACACATAAGGAGCCAGAAGAACTGTGGGTCACCCTGGAAACAGGAAATGGGACAGCCATAAGAACTGGGGTTGTCTACAGGCCCCAGACCAGAGAGAGGACATAGACACATTACTGTTAGAAGATATACAAAACATGACAGCTAAAGGGAGGTTCTGATAATGGGAGACTTCAACATGCCGGATACAGATTGGTCAATACCAGCAGGAACATCTGCCAGAACTAGACTCATAGTGGATTCCCTGCAGGAGGGCCTCAAACAACTGGTACAGCAACCCACAAGAGACAGGGCTATCCTAGATCTAGTACTGACTAACAAAGAAGGGATCACAGATCTCCAGGTAGAAGGTCACCTGGGGCCAGTGACCATCACATGGTATGGTTCAATTTGGCTACTACATCTAAATCATCCCATTCCAAGGCAAAAATATGGGACTTCAGAGGGCTGACTTTGATAAGATGGCCAACAGAGTTAAAGCTAGCTCTGGCAAAAGAAACACAGGTGAGGGTACAGGCAAAGTGGGCAAGCATTAAGGATGCAATACTTGAAGCAACATCCCATTGTGTTAGACAGAAAAGGAAGTGCAAAAGAAGAAGGAAACCACTTTGGTTCTCAAATACAGTAGCAGAAAAGGTCAGCGCCAAAAGGCTGGCCTTCAGGAAATATAAGGGAACACAGCGGGATGAAGATAGGGAGGCATACCAAACTGCCCTAAGGGAAGCAGGGAAGGCAGTAAGGCAGGCAAAGTCCCAAACTGAGGAAACACTATCACGAACAGTAAAAGAGGTGACAAGACTTTCTATAGATACATTAGTGAAGGAGAAAGTCAGAGGGTATTGCTAAGCAATGGAGAAAGGGAGCATGTGAGGAGGGAGGACCCTGTAAAGGCATCTATCCTAAATAGATACTTTTGCTCAGTATTTACTGAAGAGAAGGTAGGGCAGGGCCCACAGCTCAACATCATGGACACAGGGGAGGGAGGTGAGCACTACTCCCTTCACAAAGAAAGGGTCCTACAAGAGCTTGCTAAGCTCAGGGTGGATAAGGCAATGGGACCTGATGGCATACATCCCAGGGTACTTAAGGAGCTAAAGGAGGAACTAGCAGAGCCATTAGCAGAATTATTTAGTGAGTCTCTGAGCACAGGAGAGGTCCCAGAAGACTGGAGAAGGGCTCATGTGATCCCGCTCCACAAGAGTGGTAGCAGGGAGGAGGCGGGGAATTCTGAACCCGGTCAGTCTTACCTCAGTAGTGGGCAAGATTATGGAGGCACTCCTTAAGGAAAGGATAGTGCAACACCTGGAATCCATAGGGACACAGGATCCAAGACAGCATGGGTTTACAAAAGGAAGGTCCTGTCAAACTAATCTCATAGATTTCTTTGACTGGGTAACCAGAGTGGTGGACCAAGGGGGAGCAGTTGATGTTGCCTACCTTGACTTCAGCAAAGCTTTTGACACTGTTCCACATAGAAGATTGATAAATAAGCTGGGTAGGCTCAGGGTGGGTCAGAAGTTGGTCAACTGGGTGGCAAACTGGTTGACGGGCAGAAAACAGAGTGGTGGTAAATGGTATACAGTCAGAAGAGATGCAAGTCACAAGTGGGGTACCTCAGGGATCAGTCATGGGGCCAGTCCTCTTCAACATCTTCATTAGTGACCTTGCAGATGGACTAGAGGGTAAGGCTTGTCTGTTTGCAGATGACACCAAGATCTGCAACAGAGTAGATGATCCAGATGGGGTGGGCAGAATGAGAAGAGATCTGGATAAACTAGCAGAATGGTCAGAAGAGTGGCAACTGAGTTTAATGCAAGAAGTGCAAAATCATGCACATAGGGAAGAGAAACCCTGAAGCCACCTATAGGCTGGGAGGGGAGTTGCTAGCAGTCACAAAGGAAGAAAGAGACTTGGGCATCATCATCACTGATGACCTAAAATCATCCAAGCAGACCTCTAAAGCAGTAGGTAAGGCTAGGGGGGTGTTAGGGTGTATTAGTAGGGGTATCACAAGTCATAAGAGGGAGGTAATAATCCCTTTGTACAAGACACTGGTTAGGCCCCATCTGGAGTACTGCGTGCAGTATTGGAGGCCACACCTTCACAAGGACATTAACCAAATTGAGGCAGTCCAGAGAAGGGCAACCAAAATGGTGCAGGGACTGCATCAGAAGACATATGAGGACAGATTAACGGAGCTCAATATGTATACCCTTGAGCAAAGGAGGGAGAGAGGTGATATGATCGAGGCATTCAAACACCTTAAGGGCATAAACAAGGTGAAAGAGTCTAACATGTTTAAATATAAGAAAAATAGCAGGACAAGTGGACACAGCATGAGATTAGAGGGAGGCCGATTAAGGGGAATGTGAGGAAATTCTTTTTCACAGAAAGAATGGTGGATGCATGGAATGGCTTACCACAAGAAGTGGTGGCTATGAATACAGTGCAGGGCTTCAAACAGGCATGGGATAGGCATAAGGGAGCAATACAAATGACTATGAATAGATAGGCCACTGACAGAGCAAAGGCCGATGGCACATTTATAAGGTAGAAAAAGAAATGGGCAGACTGGATGGGCCTTGCGGTCCTTTTCTGCCGTCAACTTCTATGTTTCTATTACCTGGTTAACAAATCGAATAAATAAATAAATAAATACCTCTTCTCCTATATTGTACTCTGTCTCTGGGTTTCTGTACCCTAACTACATGATTTTACTGAACTGCCATGCCCTTGACCACTCCTTGAGTTTTCGCAGGTCTCTGCACATTTTAACCACCCACTCTGGAGTGTCCACCCTATTGCAGATTTTGATGCTGTCCACAAAGAGGCAGACTTTCCCTTCCAGCTCATCTGCAATGTCACTTATATAGACATTAAAAAGGTCTGATACCAATACTGTGTCCTTTGGCACCTTGCTGGTCACCTTTAGAGATGCAGCAGATTTAAAATTAGCAGGCAAAATTGTGGCAAAGTGGCCGATTTCACTCCACATAATGGTATGCAAATTTCAGGCGTTTTCACCCATTTTCGCCAAGGCGAAATTTTGCTTTGGAATCTAAATTTCACATCTAAAAGGCATATTCCTCCTCTAGAGGTGAAATTTGGCCTTCCGAGGTGAAATTTCACCTTCATAACAATTTCACATTACTCCTCGGGCGATCAATTCAGAACCGCCAAAATTCACGTAATATTACGCATAGTGTAGTTTAGGCACTTTGCCCATCCAGATTTGACTGACACACACGACCTCCCCCCTCACGGTGAATCTGTGCTGCCTTGGGTCTTGCAACTCACTGGAATCCTTTCCTTTAGAAGTGACTCCTCTAGCTTCCCCACCATTTATGTCAGGCTGGCTGACCTTTAGTTGCCCTCCTCCTCCTCTATGCTGCTACTTTCTGAAGCATGATTACACCTGCCCTTATCCAGTCCTCTGGAACTACTCCTGTTTCCAAAGAGTTGTTAAAAAGGACTGCCAGAGGTGTAGCAAGTACCTCCCTGAATGCCCTCAGTATCCTTGGGTGTACGCTGTCTGGTCCCATAGCTTTGTCCACTTAGAGATCTGTGACTCCCTTCAAGGCTTTTAGCTCAGTAAAGGGATTTGTGTCTATCTCCCCTTCCCCCATGCCATTGTTGCTTTTATGTAGCCCATCCCCTTCCTCTTCCTTTGTGGAGACTCAACAAAAGTATTTTTTCAGTACATCTGCTTTTTTTCTGATCCTTCTCTGCATAATCCCCACCTGCCCTTCTTAACCTCACAATCATCCCCTTAGTGTTCCTCTCCCAGAACTGACTGTTCCCATTTAAAAGGTACGGACAAAAATGCTTAAAATACTATCTTGTGTTACTGCTTTAAATCAGCAGAAATCAGAAGAGTGATGACCCCATCTGCTCTGGACAATATCTGTTTCAGATGGGTAGGGGTTATAGATCAGAATCTCAGTGTGAAAAGAGGTCCTCCTTGGTTAGTCCAGTTTCAATACTGGTACCAGTAGCTGCTAGACCAACAGACCCAAGGCAGGGTAGATGCGGGATGGAGGGCAAGACACCAATTGGCCTCACCCTACCTAGTTCAGATCCAGTTGTGATACAGGTTTCCCCAACCCTACAATCTGGACCTGTCATTCTTGTTCTATATGTTTGCTTCAAATTCAAGTTTCTGACAGAAAAAAATATATTTAATGGAAATTACTATAATTTGTTTTTGGTTTTTTGTTGACCAGCTACACATTGGTTCTATATAACAATAAAAAAGAAAGACTGAAGACATAAACTGCTTCTGTACAATCTAGAACATTACAACTCGTGGGTTTAAGTTCACTGTTTCTTATTAACTTCATAGCTTTTTGACATTGTGACCACAAATTTTCAAAATAGTCTTTTATGACCCTACGTTATGATCAAAACAAATGGAATTTTTTTTACATCCCATTCAAGAGGTGATTTCACAGAGTGACTGCATAAACATGTTTAAGGGGATTTAAAAAGGACCTTTAACCTTAGCTTTTGAAAAGAGGAACAGTATTTAAGTCTTTTTCATTTGAATAGAGAATACATTGTGCTAGTCTGAAATCAAGGAGGTGCAGTACCAGTCAATGGAAATGAGGTAGTGGTGGTCCCAAATAAAAGTCCCTCAAAGTAGGAAGTTACAAAGTGTTAACTTTCTGGTCTAACAAAAACTCTCCAGGAGGCAAATCAGTCTTATTCTGTGGGCACTTCTGTAAATCACACTGTCAAGACAAAATAATCTCTTTCTCTCTCTCTCTCTCTCTCTCTCTCTCTCTCTAAATATATACACACACATATATACATATATATATATATATATATATATATATATATATAAAAGGGATATACAGCGGTTCAGTGTGTGATAATGCATTTATCTTGTACAGTTTCCAGTGACCTCAAGTAACCTCCACGAGTGCCGAAGCCACAGTAGAGGAGATTAAGAGGTCACTGAAACTGTCTAAGCTCATCATTATCCTACACTAATTCCTACATATTCCATTATGCAACAGGTTTAGATGTTGTGTGAACATTTTGATTTTGGTAGGTGTAAATCATTTGTCAAAAAAAGGAAAAGAAAATTTAATTTTATGCTGTTTTTTGCTAATTATTAAAAACCAAAATGGTATCTATAAATGAAACACCACTCATTTTGTAGATATTTTTGAGCTGAACATTGTTCGTGCTCTCAGTACCATGCTATCATTTTTTGTTTTAAAGTTATTTATATTTGTTTGTCAAAAAAGTGAACAAAAAATTACATTTTCATCTGTTTTCTTGCTAACCATATACAATATACAGGGTTTATATAAATGAAACATTATTCATTTTGTAGATAATTTTGTGCTGAACAATTTTCGTGCTCACAGTACCATGTAATCTTTTTTCATTTTTAAGTTATTGACATTTAAATATGGTTAGTACTGCTTCTGAGGCCGAACATTCTAAATGAATTCTGAAGAGAACTGTGTAGATAAATAAGCTAGTGATGTAGTTACTGTGTGAATAAATGGGTGATGATGTAGTTACTATGTGGATAAATAAATTTATTACCATAGTAGCAAAGATAAATAGTTTTATTCTACAGTTTTTATCCTGACCCCTGTTGCATAAATATATATATATATATATATATATATATATATATATATATATATATTATAGAATGTGTGATCGCACACCTATAGTTAGGGTTGAGTAAGCCGTTTAATGTTAAACCCCAAATTGTGCATGTTAATAACTTTGCAACCATTCAATGGATTTGCACAAAATTTAAAATGTGTGGTCTTGGATGGTACAGCTCTTGATATGCCAAGTTGTGTTTTGATCAGATTTGCAGGTTTTGTGCAGCAAAGCACCACATAACTCATTTTTCGTGTTTTTTGTCCATTTTTGCTGATTTCTGCCAATTGCACTGCAACCATACCACTGGAATTTTGGTCTGAAATGTTCAGGGTAGAATGAGGTTTCCTCAAAGAACAATGCAGCATTGGTTTGGTGAAAAAATATTAATCCTTTCTAAAGTTATTTAATTTCAAATTTCTGAGCATGCTCAGTTCAGTCTTTGGAATACATGTATGTTTTGCGAAACAGGATTGGGCTCACGATCAAGGATTTTGTCACCTCACATAAAATCCCCATTTGTGAGGAAAAATGTTCCTTTTTCGAACCATCTTGTTTTCATTTTTTCAGACAAACAAATGTAACTTGCCCCACGGATGTGTTGTGTCGTAACTGAAGTATGGGTTTTGTTCAGGGTGACGCCCTCTACAAACCCATGGGTTTGGTTTACTTCATTTCTGTGAAAAAATTTAAATTTTTTATTTTAAAAATCCTTCTTCATCACTCACTTCCGATCCTTGTTCATGAAGTGACAAAATCCTTGATCGTGAGCCGATCCTTGTTCGTGAGCTGTCAAAATCCTTGATCACGATTTCCAGACCTAGTGGCCCTATCTGACGAACAAGGATTGGCTTGCACAGAGGGATTTTGTCAACTCGTAAAAGGGGATCAGCTTGTAAAAGGGGATTTTGACAGCTCACGGAGGGATTGGTTTTTTGAATCCCCTTTCACAAGCTCACAAAATTCCTTTTTATGGGCTGTCAAAATCCCTTTTCGCGAGCCGATCTTTGTTATGAGCTGACAAAATCCTTAATTGCCATTTCCAGACCAGTTGGCTGTATCTCACGATCAAGGATTGTCTCACAAACAGGGATTTTTGTCAGTTTGCAAAAGGGGATTTTTTTTTAAAATCCTCTTTCGTGAGGTGTCAACATTTACTTTCGTGAGCTGTCAAAATCCCTTTGAGTGAGCCAATCACCTTTTGTAAGCTGCAAAATCCTTGTTCATGACTTCAGGACCAGATGGACAAGATCTGATGAACAAGGAATTCTCACAAACGGGGGTTTTGACAGCTGGCAAATGGGGACTGACCTCACGACTGGGGATTTTGACACCTCACGAACTAGGAATTTAAAAATGCTCCCAGTGAACTGCAAATGAATGGTTTGGTCTTTTGGCTTGACATTTGCAGGGTAGAAAGCGGGTGTGCCAGAGATGTGAATTATGCTGTTTAGGTGCAAACATTTTAATCGATTTCATAGCTATGCCATTATGAAGTTGAGATATTTCCCATAGGATAACATTGTGGTGCCCGTAGCGCTTTTCGGTGCCCATATGTTGGAAATGATTTGAGATATGGATTTTTAACTTCAGGCAGTACGCATGGAGGTTTCGAAGTCATGATTACAACTACAGTGGATTTTTTTTCATAGCTGATATGGTTGATGAGATATTAGCAAATTACACTTACAACAGTTCCTATTCAGTACTATAAGGCTGCTGTATGGCTCCGTAGTTATGTGTAAGTGGAAGCGCAGGGTCCAGAGGGCACGCTCTTCCACAGATGCATATAATTATGCAAAAATGGGCAGCTTGAAGAGAGCATGGGGCCTAGAGGGCCGGTGCTTCCACTAACACATTCCAGTTACCACTTACATTACACTTTCTCAAAAAGTAAGGAAATTCATTGCAAAAAACTTTCGTAATGCATCAGTTAGGGTTGAAGTTACAAAAGTAGGGAAATGAAGCATTAGGGTTCACACCCTAACACCCCCATGCCCTACTACCCTAACCCCACCCACCACAGACCAACAGGTGACAGGATGTGCTTTGGGGTCATCAGGCCTAACTATCACCCCATTCTCCTGTACTGTATCATGTGAGTTTTGTTACACATGTAATGGGTGAGAGTTAAGGATGCTGACCCCAAGGCACACCCCTGCCACCTGTTGGTCTGTGGTGGGGGTGAAAGGTCGTAAAAGCCAATAAAGATGATTAGGATGTCAACAACACCTCATTTCCCTGCTTCGTCACTTCAACCCTAACTGATGCATTAATGAAGTTTTTTGCAATAAATCTATCTAACTATCGTTAAAGAGCAATGCCACAGTTTTATTCATGATTACAAAGAGGTAGCTGCAGGCCAAATTGATGGGAATGGAGAGACTTCCTCCACACAGTTACTTGTATGCTGGCTGATTAAAGCTGCAGCAAACCTATTGCTTTTCTCGTCTGGAAATATACCTGCTATGACAAATCCTATCTCACTCTTTAATATTGTTCAACAGGGTTATAGTGTATGATGAAACGCTGTTCCACATGGAAATCCATGCCTGGAACAGTGTTGTTGTGCTGCACTCAGTGTGTCACGATGTTGTTGTGCTGCACCGAGTACATCTCCGGTGCAGCACAACATCGAACATGGTTGCACATGCGTGATTGAGCGGGCCACATGATGAGGCAGTAAGTGGCGTGACAGAACAGAACAAAACAACTGCCAAAGTAAGCATTTTTTTCTAAGACAATTGTTTGGGGATCAAGTAGTGCCACATATGGTTGCTTATACACTATAAAAGATTGTGTGTGAGTATCCATACACAAACGAGGCAGTTGTACAGTTTCGAGGTTTTCGTGGTAATGGACCTCTTGAGCTTCACTCTCGAGGTCTCTGGTTACCACAGAAACCTCTCAATCATACAACTGCCTTGTTGTGTATGATTGCTCATACACAGTCCTCTATGTTAAAAATTGTCCTGAGTATAGATGGAACTAATTGTGTTGCGGTCTTCATTCTGATTCTGAGGTAACCCATGCACCTTCATTACATGGTCTCTTTGCCTTGTATGGTACAGTGTATCATATTTTTAGTATTCACATAGCCATGTTTTTCATTCTCTGTGCTTTTCTCAAGTTGTCTCTCCTCTCCTGCCAATGCCTCCAGAGATTTGGAAATTGTTTGGGGTCTTCCTCTTTGTCCAGTCCATGTTTGCCTTGTTGCTTTTCTCTGGAGTTATTATATTCTGTGGGGTGGACATTATATCTGCCTCAGGGGCAACAGCTTAAAGCTTATGTTTTTTCTTAAGCATTCCATTCTTATTAGTTATATTTTCCCTTTTTTGTCCCTTTTTTCTGTTTTTTTTGGTTTTAGTTTGTTTCTCGATATTCTGAGTGTCAGTTATAAGAATTTTATTGATTTCTGGTCTGGATTTCTCCGTTTTTTTTTTGTATCTGTGTCTTCCCTAGCCTTTTGTCCCTCTTTTGGACAAGAAATAAACATCATCCAATTGTGTCACATTTATGAGCATTTCACTTCTTAAAGACTCAGTACTATTTTTCATTTTGATTACTTGCTCTATAAGAATCATATCTGCAGTATGCTGATTTTTCAAAAGTTGAATGACCTCATTATTTAAATGCATGGATATATATATCCAGGCGAGTTCTTCTATTTGAGCTACAGTCAGGGGTAACTATTATTTTATTAGTTCATCTTTTTACTAATTTTTTTCTGGACTATCCAAGTCATTGTCTACATTTTTAAGCCCCTAATTGTCTGCTGCAAGTGTGATACTAAATTATTTGAAATTAAGAGTATTTAAATTTATATTAGCTTCCTGATGCCTGATTCCAAGACAGCGGATAGAGCAATGCGCAAATTATGCCATCGCGTAAGATACACCAAACACCCTACAACATGCAAGCTGCACCAGATTCCAAAAGAGCCATGAGATATGCCAAGAAATGCCAGAATATACAAGTCACAACTAATGCTGCTACTGCACCGCAAGAGTGGTGTAGCACTATGCAAGTCGCAACTCTACGACTATATAATTTTACATAAGCTGCAGGCATGTCACGGGGCTATGAGATGGTGGGTGGTGAAGGAGAGGCCACAAGTAGCAAAAAGCAAAAGAGGAACTTTACCCATGAAGAGACGGACGTCATCCTGGACGAACTGGAGGCAAACCCAGACCTGCTAAGGAAGGGTGGTGAGCGGCAAGAATGGCTAAAGAGGAAGGCAGCATGGGATGAGGTAGTACAGAAGGTGAATGCAGTGGCACATGCGTGCCATACCAAGCGGACCTGCAGAAGTGGTACAGTGACCTAAAGTCCCATGCCAAGGCCAAAAAGGCACATAACAAGCGGGAGGCAATGGCCAAAGGAGGTGGGTCAGAGGACGTGTGAATACTAAACACACATAAGGAGAGAGTTTTGGCATTAATGACCCAGCACACCATCCATGGGGACTCGGAGCTGGACAAGTTCCTGATGCACGGAGGGATGGGTAAGTGGATGTGTGAAGCATAGCAACTGTCATATGTAGATGTCAAGATAGAATGGGAAGGGGGTGACATGCTGCAAACACATTGTGTCACAGCACAGTGGGAACTGTGATGGTGGGACACAGCAATGCAAAGTGGAACAATGCACAAGGGGTGGAGGCAATGTTGGAATGTAGCCTGGCACAGTGCACGACCCTGTGAACAGTCGACTTTGCAGTCCCCACAAGGGCAGTCAGCACTGATGTAATGCAAGTCCCCTCCCCCACAGGTACAGCAGAAGTGGACACAGGGGCAGGTAAGGTGGTGGTCAGCACTGTCCAGCACGAGGTGCACAGCAACACAGGGGAGTGAATGGTGGCACGCATTGTAGGCACCGACTGGTGTCATAGCACTAAAGCACTGTCATTCAATCCACAGGTGATGAGCCTGAGGACACACAGGAAGGTAAGCCAATAGCCGACTGTGCCACTGCCCTGCGGGATGGAGCTGTAGGGAAGTGGCCCATGGTAGACATGGGTGTCATGTAATGGTGCAGCAACACTGATACCCTCACATTCCCAAAAGGTGCCAATGCAGATGGCGATTGAGTAGGTAAGGACTTGGCCAGTGCCAACAGTGGTGCATGGGTGAGCAATGCAGGGGTAGGACAGTAGCAGGCATGACAGTGGATGTTGCACTGATGTACTGATGTCTCCCTACAAGCAGAGCAGCAGTGGATACAATGGCAGTGGAGAGTGCACCAGACACCACAGGCCATGTCCAGCAGGACACAGCAGAGACAACAGTGGAGGAGGAGGAGGAGCAGCAATCGGAGGGGGAACAGCTGCAGGATGATCTAGGTCTGGACCTCAGTGACTACCTGAGCTGTGGCAGCCTGGGAGGGGATATACCACAGGACCTGAACCCCGCATCCTATCAGAGGCTGGAGGAGGCCCTGAATGGGATGACATCACCTGGAGCAGAGGCGCTGTGGACATGACCGACTATGCCAGGTTCTGCCAGATCCTCATGACAGCCCATGCTGAGCAGGCAGAGATGCTGGGCTGCATACATCTCAGTATGAATGAACACCAAGCGGCACAGCAGGAGCAGATGGCAGCACTAATAGGAGTGCTGGAGACTGGGTGCAGACCACCAGTAATGCCATGGAGCAGATTGTGGAGGCCATGGCCACAGCACAGTCCAGTGCACAAGCCCAGACAGCTGCCATCGCCCACCTAGCAATGGCCATCAAAGGGTCGGTGGTGTAACAAGGAAGGAAGACTGAAGCCCTCATGGCCCTGCTGCAGCCCACACAAGCAGGCCTGCACCAATGGCCAAAAGCTGGGTGTGATGCAGCCACACAGGTGGCATCAGAGGAGCAGCCAGCAACAGCCCCACACATTGTGCCAGACAGAGGCACCGAGGCCACAGTACCACAGCCACCAGCAGTGCAACTGCCAGTATTGCCAGCACCCCACCACCACCCCGAGCAGCAAAAAGGCCACTGCCACCACCAACACCAAAGCCACTCACACCACCCCCTACAGCCGTGACACAGCAACTGTCAGCAGCACTCCAACCCCCGGCACTAGTGCCACTGTCCATGCCACAGGCACTGTGGCCCCCTGTACTGCCAACACCCACAGCAGGTGGGCAACATGGGCCATTGAAGGCATCCAGCCATGCACTGATGGCAGCATGTGCTGCAGGATCCACTGGCAAGAAGTCAGCAGCAACAACCTCTGCCAGGGGCATGGGGTGGAAGGCACTTGGTACAGGGTGCAGGACCACTGGCTCACAGCTGGAGGTGGCACAGGCGGTGGCATGGCAGAAGGCTACAGACAACGGTGCACCCACGGAGAGATGGTGCAAAAGCGTGCACCACCTGCACTTTGGAGATTCAGCAGGACCCGGAGAACAGTGGTGCCAGTGGCACACAGCGACAGTGGTGGCACAACTGTGGCACAGTGTGTGCAGGTTAGGATGTGTGCCACACCAATGTCCGCAAAGCAGAAGAGGTCTGGGTGCTAGCAACAGGCACAGGACTGACATGCACCCATGGCATGATGTTGCCTGTTGACTGTGGGGGTAGGCTGGCCATGGGGTGGGTACGTGGTGCATGTGGCAGCCATATGTGGGGGCGTGCAAGTGTATGTGTGTGGGCAGTGGGCATTGTGTGGGGTCACAGATGTGGACTGCACCGGCACTTTGTGATGGTGATTGTGGGGGTTGTCACCTATATATAACTGTTGTGCACTGTGTCACCCATGTGTAACCACCTGTCACCAGTAAATCTCTGCATCATGCATCTGGGTGTTGCACACATGATCACTGTTGTGGCTGGACATATGTTACATTGCATCCTGCACACCGCATAACAGCACTGCATGCAGACATGTAGGCTGCACGTGCTGCATACCGTGTAGGCCTCAGTTTCCTGCAGACCGCATGCAGGTGTGCAGATCCTTGACGCAGGCCACAACTGCGCACTTGCGACCTGCGATGCCCATGCAGCGTGTATGTGTGCCACATGTGCGTCTTATGGCCATGTGGTGTAATTAGGCCGCAGCACGTCTCAAGGGTTACAGGCTAGAGAGCTGGATGCAGTGCAGAGGGACAGCTGTGCCACTGGACAAGGGGAGCAGGAGTGAACCAGACTGCAAACTGGTAAGTACTGGGACACAGCAGGTCATACCTCTCAATGCCCCAATCACAGGACAGGCTACAACAGATAGTAGAGGACAGGCCTTAGAAAGAACATGGCTAGCTGAACACACACAGGGACACATCTGCTGACATGTCTGGATGTGTTCCACAAGCTGTGTACCACATCCTGATCAGTATGTATGGCATGTCCACATTGGCAGCATAACTGTTACCCCACCTGCTGGCATTATATTCAGGATCACATCCACACTTCTCAGTGATAGGTATACCACATCAGGGAGGACTGAGGACATTACTGGGTATATTCAGGGACATACCTGGGATTCAGGGATAGTTGAAAGGTATGCAGCACCCACAGGCAGCAGGCCACAGTCACAATGCCAGCACTGTTCTAACCCATGTGTTATCCCACTGTAGCACCACAGCGGACACACTCAGGCCTTAGGTGAGTAGTAGCTACTGCACAGCATGCATAGTTCCAATGCATGTACTACACTGTGTGCCTAACATTGCTGTTCACTGCCCCCTGTGTAGGAGACAGTGCCACTGCATGGAACCAAGTAGGAGGACACTTCCACACCACTTCAGGTGCTGTAGTCACTGTCTGTACCTCTAGCTAATGCTGAACTGCACAATCTCCATCCATATAACCCTCACCCTTCCAGGTGTGCCACCAAAGCCAGCAGTGCTGAACACAATGGAACACACAGTGCACAGTCCAGGTAGGTGTATGTCACATGTCATTCTGTCAGCAGTTATGGGCACTGGAATGTGCCCTGGGCACAGGCCGATTGGCACTGTGGGGCACTCCCAACAACAGTGGATGTGTGGACATGTAGCAGTGCAGAATGCAGTGCTGCCTGACTACACCCACACTCTGCAGAACCGGGCTGCATCACACCTCTGCAGAAAGCTGGGGGCCTGGCAGTACACAGCTGGGGCAGTGTGTGGCAGTGCAGGGTGGTGCATGCACATGGCACCGCACTGCTGGTCCATGCTAGCTGCAGTGCGTGTCGCTGGTGGGGACAGCACCTTTGGGGGGATGTCATGCAATGGCGTGACCGGAGGCTGTGGCCTATCCCCATGCACAGTGTTGCAGGCTGGTGTAACACCAGGTGGGAGGGGGTCTTCGATGCAGCTGCCAGTCCATTGTGTATTGACACATGTGCTATTCCTTCCTTTGGAACAGCTTTAACCTGTTCTAACTTACGTGGCCTTCAACTGCTGTATCTGTGTATGCCATCTGTTTTAGAATAGCGTTTCCGTGGTGCTGGTGTGTTACACCTGTCATAGGCTGCGTTACGCACTGGTGTATGCATTTTCTGTCATATCTGCATCATAACTTGCAGTATTCAAAGCAATTGCGAGGTGCATCATAAGTGTTCTCTTGGAATTGCGCATGTCGCATCTCGCTGGCATAACTTGCGATTTGCACCTCTGACACTGGCGTACTGTGTTTACGCCTGGCATAACTGTCTTGGAATTGGGCCCCAAGGTCTTCTCCTTTATAACCAGAGGGTGAATCTCTATCACTAGTTGAATGATCTAAAATAGGAAGTGAAAGAAAACTCCCTCAAAATGGAAATCTCCTGATTTATTAATGCCCTTGTCCCTAGCTGATTTATTGTTAACCTGATTTGGATAACTATCCTAACATATTGTTAGAACATTCAGGTTGAGCGAGGCTTCTAATGAGTTCACACTTTCCCTTATACCTTTGTTTGATTCTCCATGTTCTTGTAATCTGGTAGTGTCAGACAAGCTTTCAGAGTGTGTGGTGATTTTTGGAGTAGAAGATCAATGTGAACGTTCACTAAATTTGATATTGAAATTCAGATTGGTTTGTATCCTAAGATTAGCGATGCAGTGAATTTTTAATCCGCTGGCAAAGTGAACGCGAAGTGGACACTTCGCGTTGGTGGAGCACAATGCGAAGTGGGCACTGTAAAGTGCTCACTTCGCATTATCATTATTACTTCGCATTGCCATTATGCCTTAATGCGAAATAAGGTTAAGTGACAAGTAAATAAGCAGCCCCCCACACATCACATGGCTTACAGTACTGTAAATCACATGCTTTAGTCAGGCAGGAAGGAAGTGAGAGAAGCAGTTTCACTTTCTCCTTTGCATTCATAGAGGGAGAAGGATTTGTGAGAGAGCAGCATAGAAGTCAGTGACTGAAAGTGCTTTATTGTCTTTCTGTGAAGAAAACAATAGCTTTTTTAAAAGCTATATATTTAGTTTTTGTATTGTGTTTGTGATTTATTTTTGGTAGTGAATTTTTTTTATGAGTTTTGTTTTGTTTTGTGTGTGCGTGTGACTGTGTGTGAGTGTGTGTGTGCCGGGGACTTGTGTGGTAGGGATGGACCCTGGAGAAGGAGAGTCGCTGGCCTGTGAGCGCTGTCAGACGAGAGCAGTGCGGACACGTGGGGGCGGTCGTGTGATGCTGAACCGCTCCTGACTCTTAGGTGTTGCTTCCTCCCAGTGGAAGCAACAGCAGCAGCATCACCACCAGTGCCACCGGTGGCTGCTATGCATCCACCTTCTTCGCCACTACCACCACCACCATTGGCAGTTGTAGGGACTCCAGCAGCGCCCCCTCCACCACCTCCACAGCCACAGGAGGTACCCCTGGAAACTATAAGTGGTGCAAGGACTGTGTCTGGGTCCCCCCTGCAGCTCCCCAGTGTGGGAGTTTTTTAACTCTGTGGGGGGAGACAGCACTGTTGTGGTGTTTCATCTGTGTGGTGTGCTGGTGCACTGTGGCACCCAGGGGACACATTTGGGGACCGGTGGCCAGTGCACCCACTTGTTCAACCACCACAAGGCAGAGCGGCAGGCTGCCATGGAAGGGACCAGGCATCCACTTGCTGGCCCTTCTGTGGCAGTGGCCAAGGGTACTGCTGGGGTCGAAGTTGTGCCTCACTGCAGCAGGAGGAAGGCCAGTACAGTAACTGCACCACCACCACAGCCACCAGCACCATCCTCTCCACCACCACCACTGCCTGGATTTCCGCCTGCAGTGGACCCCGCCACAGTCCCTGCAAATGAGGCTGACATTGCCCTGGTGTGGGCAGCCCTAGAGGAGAATAATCAGAGGGTCGGTGCTTTGCATCAGCAGGTCGACACAATACAAGAACAGCAGCAGTAAACTCTGACAATGCTGCACCTGCTGCTGGACCACCACAGCATCCCCCGGCCACATTAAGGGACTGTTTTCTGCCCCGCTACCCCACTACTGTGTTGTACTGTTTTTGTGGGTTTTCTTTGTTGTTGTTTAATAATACACATCCTCCCTTCCAGAGGAATCTTTCTTGCTCCACATAGTGCAATACATTTCTGTGAAAACCGCCCGTAATTTCATTACAGTGTGTCACGTGATGGAGGAATTCCCATTCTGAAAAGACGCCCACATTCCGCACGCCTTCTCAGCAATGTTAGGATGTGATGCCAGGGAGAACGCGGGTGTGTGCTCCATGTGCTGCATTACAGTGAATGTCCGATTGTCCAGCAGCTTTCCGAATGTTTCTTTAAGTTATAATGGTCAGTTTGTGGTGAAACGTGTAGGCACGTTTCCAGTAAAAAGAGCCTTGTTAGTGGAAACGTTCCCACATTTCACCACAAAGTGAACCTTATAACATAACGAAACATTGGGATAACTGCTGGACATTCACTATAGTGGAGCATGCACCTGCACTCCCCCTGGCATCACGTCCTAACGTTGCTGAGAAAGGGGGGCAGAATGTGGGTGGCTTTTCTGAACAGGAATTCATCCGTCATGTGACACACTGTAATGAAATTATGGGCAATTTTCTCAGAAATATGTTGCACTCTGTGGAGCAAGAAATATTCCACAGGAAATAAGGCTCCCCACATATTAAGTTATGTGCATCACCATAACTATGTAACATGGTGAATCTCTGTAAAGCAGCAGAGCAACAATCTGTTGAGAACTCTGACCTATATTTTTTAATGCTATATGACAACTTCCTTTACTTACATCCTGACTGGAATGATACGAGAATTTCCAGTAGTTGAGTCTGCTGTACTACCTTTTTTCATGTGTGAAATAATGAAAGGAACATTCCTTTTAAATTGATGCTGAACAGGTCTTTGTCATTGTTTTCCTCTGCTTTTCTCCATCACATCAGTTAGTTGTTATATATCACTTCTGTTGTAAATTAACATTGTGATTGGTTGACCATCCATGGCACTCCAGACATTGCCTCATGGGTTTTAGCCCACCTGATAGGCTAGTGATGCACATGACTCTAGGATCAAATTTCTAGTATATCCAGGTCCCAGAAACCCCTGTTCTCCAGTTCAAATCATGCATCTGATAAGGCAACTAGCACACCAGGATCCCTGTTGTTCCGCACAGAAAGGTAGGCCTCTGATTATAATTTCTATAATGACTATGGCTTAGGAGCAGCAAATCTAGGTGCTGCATTGGTGTTTCCAGGAGGTAAATGCAGCACATTGTACTTCAGTGTAGAAAAAGCCAGTTGTGTGGCTTTAAGATTAATTTAGGATTAATTTAAGATGGATTTTATCGAGAAAGAATAAGAGCCTTCTAGGCTGCTGCTAGATGCTGGAAGCCAGCATTGGTATCGTGATCATGTTCATATTAATAATGTTATAAATAAGCTTCTTGCCTGTTTTTTTGCTGCCCTAAATTCAGTATCACTATTTACACAGTCTTGTTGTTATCGCTTGCAAGGTACCCTACTTAGAGATGCCCCAACTGTTTTTGCTTTGAGGGAGAGAGAGAGATCTTAAAGGGGTTTGAATCTGCAGATTTGCTGTTTGTTTAAATCACGCCGTGCTAGTCGCGCATCCTGGTGCCTCTCTGAACCCCCTCACAGCATCGCGCTGTAGCACAAAAGGGGAAGGCATCCGCCTATGGCCTGCTCTCACGCCTCTCCTCCCTGAGTCTCTCCGCAGGCATACACGAGGTGCTCTGCACCATGGGGGAGTCTCCCTCATTGAAAGGAAATGCCGTTTCCCTCGAAAGAGCATGCCACCTCTAGGCCTCTGGCCTACCTCCATTTACTACAGCACCTCGCCCCTCTCACCGCCACGTGGTTGGCCCTAGCCTCCCATTAGCCCCCGAGGAGTGCAAGGGGCTAGAATCGGGAAGGCGAAGCTTCCAAGGCATGTTGTAAGCATTTGTTTGCCCTACGACTACCCTCGAGGGACCACAATTACCCCAGCATCCTCACGGTGACCACATGAGCCCACGGCCTACTCCTATAGGAAACGCCACTGTCGAGCTCCTCTTTCGCCCCCTGCACCACCGCACCTGATCTTCGATCTCTCATGGTGTTTTTTCCACTGAGTGGGCCTTTTTACACAGCATTACAGATGCTGATGGAAGCACCTGGTTGTTGGCTCCATGCATTTTTTTGACCACATGGTCGAGAGCCCCAGCATGTAGTCAGGTGAGAGAGAGAGGGGGGGCTGCTCCATCCTCCCTTCAGAGCTGCTCCTGTGGTGTAGTGGGTTAAGGCAGACCCATCCACTCATTCTAAGGGACACCAAGTTCCTTTCAGATTCTGTGAACTCCCTGTATCTGCTCAAGGAGCCTTTTTACATCGGATTCTGGCTTACTTGGGGGACAAATGAGCAGACAAAGGGGAACAAGCCCATATGGACCCAATGTTCCCTCTCACGTATATATGGGGTCCCTCCCATAGTGACCTCTTATGTACAGATGGCGATTACAGAACCTCCACAATTTCTCATACGGGTCTCTCTCCATAGCGACCCTATATGTTTTTCATCACTTTACTGGAGGTCCCTCCCTACAGCGACCACCAGGTTGGTGCATCTATCCATGAGGGGTTCCTCCCACAGTGACCCCCCCATGCTGTTCTTACCACCAAAGATATCACACAGGCCCCCCAATGCCAATTCTGTCCAACAGCACCTATGGTTTATTCAATACGGTGCTAGACTGTACAGATTGTGCTTGCAACTATGGGGCAAAAATCTGTCCTCAGGACCTTGCAACCAGTCCTAACAATACGCTTGCCTTCTTCTTTCTTCACCAGATGGTCAAGGCCAAGAAGTGCTCCTCTTGCAATGCTACTCTCCTGCCCCACGCTCAGGGCTCCCTTTGCTCTGCCTGTCTTCATGATGATGACGACTTATCAATGGAGCAAACTCCTGTCATAGGTCCCAGCAATCCAGGGTCCAGCAGCCCAACTTGGATGGATCCTGGTACCCTCCTGATTCAGAACCAACAGGCCACAGTTGCAATGATGGAGAGCCAACAGAATTTCATGCTGAAGATAATGGAGAAACTCAAATCTCTTACGCAGCATAGAACAGCAGCACCGCTTCTGGAGCCAAACAATGCAGGGGGGCCCTCTGAGGAATGTCCAGACACTGCAAACCCAGTACCAGACAATCTTCGGCCGGATTCCGGAGAAGACAAGGATATTCCAGACAAAGAGGATGGAGCGAAGACTGACGAGGAGGACATGGAACCACAAGCCGTACCATCCCTCACTTCTAAACTGTGTTCCTTTGACATGATCCCAGGCCTCATGAAAATTATCAAGGCCACTATGGGGTTCGATGTAGAGGAAGGAAAACCAGAGTCAAAATTAGATCCCATGATACAACAAAAGGCGACCACCTCTGAGACCTTCCCAGTATGCCCAGCTATTGAGGACATCTTCAACAGAGAGTGGCAATCCGCAGAACCTAGTAGAATGTCAAATAAAAGAAACTTGGACAGGATGTATCCGGTCCAAGAGGACAAGGCCAGTAACTGGTGCAAAGCCCCAACCATTGATCCTCAGGTGGCGGCACTCAGTAAGAAAACCATCTTGCCCTGCGTGACCATAGCATTAAAGGATCCAACAGACAAAAAAGTGGAGGACATGCTAAAGAGGGCCTTCAAGATCGAGGGAACTGCCGCCAAGGCTTCCACAACAGCCATTTACACGGCACAGGCACAAATCCGCTGGCTTGAGGAGCTTCTAGAGCAGGCAAACCTCAAGTCCAGAGAGGCAGAACTTTTAAAGTGCACTCTCAATGCTGCAAAATACCTGGCGGACATGGCCGTGGACACCCTTAGACTGCACGCCAGGGCCACAGCCATCACCAACCGTGCCAAGAGAGCGTTGTGGCTAAAGTTATGGGACACCAACAACGAATCCAAAACACTACTACAAAATTTACCCATGAAGGGAAAGCATGTTTTTGGGGAGGGCCTACAGGAATTCCTAAAACAAAAAGAGGAGGGCAAAGACTTACTTAAGAATAAGGCTAAGTACACCTACCTCCCTTCAGTGAGGCAGAGATTTGGGGGGGACAGGTCATTCCAACCTCGCAGGGACACGCACTCCCAGAATAGCTCCTTTCAAGGCAGAGGAACATACAACGGTTACCGCAGTTCCTTTTCCCATTCTTACCAACCATCCTCTTTCAGAGACCATGGCCCCAAATTTGGGGGAAGAGGTAGCGGTTTCAGGAGGAAAAAACAATGACTACGTACCCAGAACACTGCAAGGACAGGGGTCGTACCACCCCCCGTGGGAAAAAGACTGTCACTGTTAAGGTGCCAGTGGTTCAACACAACCTCAGACAGGTGGGTCCAAGAGGTGGTGTCAAGAGGGTACTCTATAGAGCTGCCCCAATCTCCCGTCACACACAGGTTTCTAAGTTCCCCCATCACTAAAAGGAAGGCAATCCCACATCCGGTCCAACATATCCTGTCGGAGTTGCTATAAAACAGAGCTATCCAGCCCATTCCCACACATGAGCAGAAACTAGGGGTGTACTCCATTTTCTTCCTCAAGCCCAAGAAATCAGGAGAACTTCGCCCCATCTTGGACCTGAAACACCTCAACCAACACATGGTGTGCCACAGGTTCAAAATGGAAACCATAAGGTCAACCCTACGCAGCGTCCAGGTAGGTGATTACCTCACGTCCATAGACTTGAAAGATGCATACCTCCACATTCCTATCATACCAAAGCACTGACAATACCTCAGGTTCCACATCTTAGGCCACCACTATTAGTATCAGGCCTTGCCCTTCTGGATTACCTCAGCACCAAGGATGTTCACCAAGGTGTCGATAGTCCTAGTAGCCAGACTTCGGAAGCGAGGTCTAGATATCATACCCTACTTGGATGACTGTCTCATTCGAGTACGCTCGGAGGAGCAATCGCACCGAGACACAGTGACCACCCTAAAGGCACTCGAGGAACATGGCTGGGTAGTGAACCATGCCAAGAGTCATCTGATGCCCACACAACAGATCGAACATCTGGGGGCACTAATCAACACATCACAGGGATGGGCAAAACCCTCCCAGACAAGGGTGCTCAATCTGATAACATTGGCTCGTCACATGAGATCTCACCATTAAACAACCATGGGACGCATAGCCCAGTTGTTAGGTTGCATGGCATCTTGTATAGACCTCATAACCTGGGCCAGATGGCACGTGCGACCATTTCAGACTTACGTACTCACTCGGGGATCACCGAACGAGTACAACCTACAAGTCATAGTCTCACTACCACAATCGGTGAGACACTCGCTAACATGGTGGACAGTGAAGTCCAACCTCACAAGAGGGGTCCCACTAGAGACATCTTACACTGCCACAATAGAAATGGATGCAAGCCTGTCAGGCTGGGGAACGTGCTTGGGCGACTTGATGGCGCAAGACCTATGGACATCAACAGAAGCCAAATTATCCATCATCGGCCTAGAAATGAGGGTGGTAGCCCATGCCCTCAAGGCTTTCAGATCATTCATCTACGGCCAGTTGGTTCTTATACACTCCAACAACCAGGTCACGGTGATGTATATGGCAAAACAAGGGGGCACCAGGAGCAGAGCCATGCTGAGGGAGGCGACGTCAGTCCTCAGTTAGGCACAGACCAACCTCACCCATCTCGGTGCAGTGCATCTCGCAGGCAGGCTCAATGTGCAAGCAGACTGGCTCAGCCGGCAACAAGTTCACCCAGGGGAGTGGCATCTCCATCCCAGTCTCTTTCAGATGATCCAGGAAACCTGGGGACCAGTGTCCATGGATCTCATGGCCACAACAGAAAACATACAAGTTCAGGCATTCTATTCAAGGTTCAGGGAAAGCCGGTCCCAGGGAACCGATGCCCTGTCACAACCGTTGTCCCGGAAGCATGCTTACGTGTTCCCACCCCTCCCCCTACTTCCCCAGGTACTAAGCAAGATCCAAGCATCTTGATGTACCATCATCCCAGTGGCACCCTACTGGCCACAGAGAACATGGTTCACCATGGTACTGGGCATGACATTAGCCAGCCTCAGGTTGCCCTACCGATCGGATATGCTGACACAGGGCCCAGTACTTCACCTGGCCCTGCAGACTCTGAAACTCACGGCCTCGCTCCTGAGAGGAAGAGACTGATGAGAGCAGGCTACCATGAGTCAGTCATATCTATAATGCTACAATCTAGATGGTCCTCGACCACATCCACCTATGGTAGACAATGGTCTCTATTTGCGAGGTGGTGTCGAGAACATGGTAAGGACCCAGAGCAACCGGACTTGTCAACCATTCTCTTATTTCTCCAACAGAGAGTAGACAAGGGACTGGCTCACTCATCCCTCAGAGTACAGCTCTCAGCCATTGGAGCGGCCACTGGCTCCATTGGGGGATACAGCCCAGGACCACACCCAGATGCCCTATGCTTCCTAAGAGCAGTGGAAGTGCTTTGACTCAGGGTCCAACCTTCCATCACCCCATGGGATCTCCCACTAGTACTGGATTCCCTCAGTACAGCTCCCTTCGAACTGCCACACGAGGTGGACCTATTTTGGGTTGGCCTCAAGGCCTGCTTCCTCATCGCCATCTGCTCAGCTCGATGGATCAGAGAACTAGGAGCACTGTCGTAAAAGGAACCTTACACCGTGTTCACCCCTCAAGGAGTCCGCTTACGGACGGTTCCAGCCTTCCAACTGAAGGTATCCACAACTTTCCATAGGGAACAACCCATCGAGTTGTCCATCTTTTCTGGAGACACCCAACCGGGCGTTAAGCCAATCCCACATCATCTGGATGTCGGGATTACCCTCTCCATTAACATATCTAGGACTCTGCCGCTACGTAAGACAGAGAGATTATTCATTGTCACAAGGGGACAAAGACAAGGTAAGGCAGCCTCTAAGACCACGATCGCTGGCTGGCTCAGAAGAACCATCCAGGAAGCATACATAGCCAAACATATGACACCCCACAAAGGTATCAAGGCCCATTCCATGAGATCAGTAGCCACCTCCTGGGCAGAGAGGGCAAACGTGTCTTCAGAGGACATATGCAAAGTGGCAACATGGACTTCCATCCATATGTTTGCCAGACACTATAGGCTTGAGTACCTGTACAACATACAGCCCACTTTTGCCACACAGATCCTCCTAACAGCCACCTCTGCCTCTCACTCATAGACCACTCTGTCTCCCTCCCTAGGGTACAATACTGCTACTTATCTACCCATGAGGTAATGTCTGGAGTGCCATGGATGGTCAACCAATCACAATGGGTGTTTATTCACCTGGTAAAGGTGATTGTGTTGGTTGACATCCATGGTACTCCAAGACCCTCCCGACAGAGTACTCAGAGTGACCAGGATCGGAGCATTCACAAACATATCTAAGGAGAGATTCGGGTATATGCCACTACGGGCACACACACAGGGGTGGAGGATACTGACCGTCGACCTAATAGGGGTCAAGATTAGATTGTAAATAATAGGAAAATAAAAACTGGCCCATTGGCCACACGAACTTACCACCTCAGTCTGCATCATTATGTACAATGATTGTATTGTTTTTTCTTTGGATTTGTACTTGCGCTTTACTAACCTTGATTTCAGCTATGGAAGATTCGAACTGGTGAACAGGGGTTTCTGGGACCTGGATATACTAGAAATTTGATCCTAGAGTCATGTGCATCACTAGCCTATCAGGGGGGCTAAAACCCATGAGGTAATGTCTGGAGTGATATGGATGTCAACCAACACAATCACCTTTACCAGGTGAGTAAACACTCAGTTATGCAGCAGGCAGTGTTTTATGACACCACGGAACAATATGTATTGAAAAGAAGATGCAAATAAATACAAACCTGGTCAGAACAATATTGAAAGGCATGCTCATTTTTTTTTCATACATGAAAAAAGTAGTCAACTAAGTAAAGCAGACAGAAATTGTGAAAAGAAGTGTATCATTCAAGTCACGACTCGAAGTAACTAGTGGCTGTGGCAATGTAAAGTAGCATAAAAAAGTACAGTTCAAAATTGCCACGACATTCTTGCAATGCTGCTTTAATTATTAATGTCAGTATGACATCATACGCTCACAACAATCACACAACACACAAAATGCATCCCCAGAATTAATGGCACACTCAGTCATGCATGCAGTGGTGGCACAGAGTCCCCAGATTTTTTCTGCAGGCACAAAATGCATCCACCTTGTGTGCAGAAAATTGACAAGTGGCAACACAGTGAAATGAGAGTGTTTCAGCACATACAAAGTCCCCCAGAATTAATGGCGCACTCAGTCATGTGTGCAGTGGTGACACAGAGTCTCCAGATTTTTTCTGCAGGCACAAAATGCATTCTCCCTGTGTGCAGAAAATTGACAAGTGGCAACACAGTGAAATAGGAGTGTTTCAGCACATACAAAGTCCCCCAGAATAAAATGATGACCGTGAGTGTCCTGTTGCTGGTCCAATGTGTTCTGTGAGGCAATTCAAGCAAATGCAATGTGATCATCTCAAGTGGATGGAAGGGTGCCCTTTGGCTGTGCACTAATAGTAGCCTTGGTGAGTAGATATATATATAGATATATGTTCGTGTATTTTGTAGGTGAGGAGGGGGGTTGACATGGACATGTACTCATGGCATTGTTCTGTATCACAGGTCACAGAAACTGTTGGTGTACACATTCCAGTGCTCAATGAAAATTTTTTGCATTGAAATTGGAAATGCATAACTCTCAAGCACATGAAGGTAAGCATTTTTTGGGTGGGGAGGGGGGAATCATATTTGCAGCTTTGTCTGTCATGGTTTCTTATTTTGTTACTTCTTCACAGACTTCATCTGCATACTTCTGGAGTCCGATTGTTAATGATGGTCATGGTCATCTAATGAAACGACTTCTGTGTGTTGCATGTGTGCCTAAGCCTTGGGGAGGGGTGCCTGATGATGTTGAAGAACTTTTTTGGATAAGGCCACTTTGACAGAACAAAAAAGCATATGGAAGTTTCCTAAAAAAAGAAATGAATGACTTCTTACAACTTAATTGTTATTTGTCCCTCCCTGGTTCTCAATCTCAAGTCAAGTTACATTTCAAACCCACATCTTGTCAACTAACACAACCTGTGTGCAATATTTGCTGCAGTCTTTCCAAAACAATGAAATGGATGAAATAAAATCTTCATACTTACCTGAATGGATTTCACATGTATATTCCATAGGTTCCTCTCTGTATGGTACAGCTGCAGTACCATTCCCACTGAGTTTTAGCGATGAAGACGTTTTTTGTTAACCTGTAAAAAAAAAACAAAATAAGTGTACCGTATGTGTTTTACCATTTTGGCTCCGAAAAGCTACAGAAAATGAAACATACAACTAAAGGAAGTGAAACAGCATAACAAACATGAGCACATATACTCACTTTATGGTTTAAATATTAAGAAGCTTTGTGTGTGTGGCTGATGGATGTGGTGGTCCGGACAGACTCATGCTCAGTGGTGGCAGTGGCTAAAATCAGTCCCGTTGGTGGTGGTCCAGGGGTCAGACAGACTCATGGTGTCAGTGGCTAACATCAGTCCTGGTGGTGGTGGAGGTGGTCCGGGGGTCAGACAGACTCATGCTCAGTGGTGGCAGTGGCTAAAATCAGTCCTGGTGGTGGTGGTCCAGGGATCAGACAGACTCATGGTGGCAGTGGCTAGTATCAGTCCCAGTGGTGGTGGAGGTGGTCTGCGGGTCAGACAGACTCATGCTCAGTGGTGGCAGTGGCTAACATCTGTCCTAGTGGTGGTGGTGGTCTGGGGGTCAGACAGACTCATGGTGGCAGTGGCTAACATCAGTCCCAGTGGTGGTGGAGGTGGTCTGGGGGGTGGACAGTCTCATGCTCAGTGGTGGCAGTGGCTAACGTCAGTCCCAGTGGTGGTGGTCCGAGGTCAGATAGACTCATTCTCAGTGGTGGCTGTGGCTAACATCAGTCCTGGTGGTGGTGGTCCGGGGGTCAGATAGACTCATGCTCAGTGGTGGCAGTGGCTAACGTCAGTCCCGGTGGTGGTGGTGGTGGACTGGGGGTCAGACAGACTCATGCTCAGTGGTGGCAGCAGCTAACATCGGTCCCGGTGATGGTGGTCCGGAGGTCAGACAGACTCATGCTCAGTGGTGGCAGTGGCTAACATCAGTCCCAGTGGTGGTGGAGGTGGTCTGGAGGTGGACAGACTCATGCTCAGTGGTGGCAGTGTCTAACATCAGTCCCGGTGGTGGTAGTGGTGGTCCAGGGCTCAGACAGACTCATGCTCAGTGGTGGTAGTGGCTAACATCAGTCCCGATGATGGTGGTCCAGGGATCAGACAGACTCATGCTCAGTGGTGGCAGTGGCTAACATCAGTCTCAGTGGTGGTGATCCGGGGCTCAAAGAGATTCATGACAGCAATGGCTAACATCAGTCCCGGTGGTGGTGTTGGTGGTCCGGGCTGGCACACCGCCTTTTAACCACTTTAGTTAAAACCTGCCAGCATTAACTACGTCATCATCCTCATAAAGAAACCTTCCCTCGCAGTCATCTATGTCTGAAGTCTGACCACTGGGAAATTCTTTCTCCACTGTGTCGTCATCTTTGTCAGTCGTGGGCCGTTTCAGGCAGCCACTGCCAGTGCCACCAGGATGGTCCAATTCCATATCACCAAAACCACCATGACTAAACCAGGGTATGAATACCGAGGTTGCAGTTTGTGCTGGTATGTGCCTCTCATTCATTTTAATGAATGCTAGCAAACTAACATTTGCAGGAGACAGGTTTATCCGACGATCTCTGACTATTGCACCTGCTGAACTGAATACCCTCTCAACACTTACACCTGAGGGTGGGCATATGAGGTACTTCAGTGCCACTGGAGTCAGCTCTGTTCATTCACTGACCTTTCCACTCCAGTACAGAAAAGGATCTTCAGTTATTGTCAGGTGCTTGTTTTCAGACAAATATGACTCAATCATTCTCTGAGCCACACTAAGTCCAGTCATTGATGCATTATCCTGTTCTCCAGAATCATTTATTTTACAAATACCTACTTGGAACAAAGCCTCCCAAAGTGGGTTGACACCAGCCACATTGGATGACAGACCACCTGGAACTGCTGTCCCCTTCCACTTGCAGGATATGCTTGATAGTCCTACAGGTACACCTTCAGCCGGATTATGCTGCTGAGGTTTGCTGACCTTGGCACGTGACTTTTGTGCCCCATTAACCAAACGCACCAGTTGATCACTGATATATTTTACCTTTTTCGGCCCTTCCTCCAGTACTGATGCAATTCTATGTTTGTATCATGGGTCCAGCATTGTTGCTATGGCAAAGTTGTCACTACACTGAATAAACACAACATGACGATTCTGGTTGAATACCGTCAGCATGTGTTGCAGCAACATACTGCTACCACCATCTCCGGCAACATCAAGGCCATGCTGTACATTCACCAATGTACGCCTCAGCACCTGCAGCAGTGGAATTGATTGGCTAATGGAGGATGACTTGCCACTCACTGCCTGTGTGGCATGTTCAAAAGGCTGCAAAATTGTTATTACAGAGTCCATGAGGCACCACTGTTCAGTCGTCATAGACATGGAGGCCCTGGAACTGTCACAGCTAGTGTGCATCATAAGATATTCTGAGATGGCTTTGTATTGTTCATACAACCTCTCTGCCATGTATAAAGTGGAGTTCTATTGGGTGACAACTTCCAGCTTCAAGCGGTGCTGAGGCAGGCTGTTTTGTATCTGCAAGTGCCGCAGCTGGTCACGGGCCTTTCCAGATCTTGAAAATTGAGAGCAGATACGTCATGCAGCAGTCAGCATTTCCTTTACATCAGGGTGCTGCAGAAACTCCTGCACCACAAGATTTAAACAGTGGGCCATGCATGGAACACGAAACAAAACATAATTCATGATGCATTTCACCACATTTGACCCATTGTCACTTGCTATGAACTCAGCTCTCAGGGACAAAGGGTTTAGCCATTTGTCAATTTCAGTCAGTACCACGTCCAACATGCTCTCACCAGTGTGTGAACAGGTCACATTGTGCATAGCAATCATAGCATGCTGTTGAATTCCTGGAAGATTGCTACCGTGACAAACCACCTTACTGCACTGATTATTCACACTACCAACATCACAAACAACCCCCGGCACCTGCACCCAGTGTGCAGTTATTCACAAATATGAACACCCAGCTGTTTTGCCACTTGTCCACATAACCATACTTAAATGGATAAATGGAGAGGAGGAATGTTGAAGGGCATGTCTTACTGAGTCATACACAGTGTGGAACAACTCAGGGACAGCACAGGTAGAAAAGTATGTCCTGGATGGGACTTTCCATTTTGGACAGGCACGTGCAGCAAACCACTGGAACCCAGAATTCTCCACAAAGGAGAAGGACAAAAGATCAATTGCCAGCATTTCTGCTACAGAAGCATTAAATTCACGTAACACTGTATGGTTCGGGGGGGTATTTCAGCTTATGCGCAAAAACACTCTGTAACGTGGGCTGACTTAAATGTTTTACACGGGGTGTGATCACAAATGGTTGTGCTCTGTAATGAATGGCATTAGCAGGGGGTGGAGTGTGGACGTTTGATGAAGACGGTTGCACAGGTGATGATGACAAACCCAGAAAAGCAGTTATTTTGCCAGATTTGCCAACCAGAGTTGATGTACCACTTGCACTAGATATACTGCATTCACCACCACCACCACAAAAACTGCTACTCTCACCAGCACTGGACAACATTTCAAAGTCATTATGGTCCTTCACCTCATCATGCCTGTAGTAATCCTCTGCTCTTATTACCTCACTACTGCACACGTTTAATTTACTACTGGACTTAACAGTCATGGAAGTGGATAACATGCTCGCTTTGGTTGCCGGTGACAAGGGTGAACGCCCCACTGTGTTATTAGCTGCCAGCATGTGCTGGGTCCAGAATGCCAAGTACCAATTCTTAAGATGTGTATGCTGTCCTCCTGTGCTCAGATGGCTCCCCTTTTTACCTCAACTCACATGCAGATGGCAAACCTGGCAGATTGCAACTGACTCATCATTTGCATCTTGAACAAAAAAATCCCAAACAAGGGATTGTGATGCTTTGCTTTTAACGTGTCCATGATGTGGCTTATTTAAGTCTGTTATTTTAAGCACTGAAGTGGGAGGGCATGTGATGTTTCGGGCACTGCACACCTGGACTGCAACTGACCACCATGACTACCTATCATATTTATTATTGGGTCATCATCATCAACTAAAACCAATAAATCACAACTTTTTACAGGGTGGATTCCTGCAAACAGACTCAGACACAGCCACTTTGAATGTCTTTTTCTCCAGTTCCCAGCTGGGGTAAATTACATCATCATCATATTCATCAGCGTCACACACATCCACATCTTCTGCTTGGATGCTAGCATGTGGACTGCATGTTGCAACAACAGCAACATCATCGTCATCATCACATTAATCATCAGCATCTACACAACCATCACCTGATATTTTTTCACCACACTGTGAATCACTGCATGGAAAATGGGTGACATTAACTGCCACCGTGGACAGAATATCACACTATATGCTATCATTGACATGATTATTAGAATCCTCAGGTTCAGTTACTGGGATGTTACTGGGAAGTATCACATCATCTGTGCTGCCACTCACTTGCATTGCTTCACACTCAATATTTTTGGATACGGTACACTGGTAGGAATTCGAACTTGACGTACCAATACTAATACTACCACCACCACTAACACCAGTAACACTAACACCACCAGCTGGGAAAACATCATCTCCTCCAACTATGAGTGAAGCTACTGACTGGGCTGTAAAAAACATTGCAAGAGAAATACCTTTCCTCACATCAGCAATGCACTTTTGCGTCTGCGTACTACCACACCCATAGACCATCTTACTGCCAGCATTGCCATGGCGAGAAAAAGCTTTGCTTGCATGTCTCTTTGTGGGCATTTTGGGGGCTCAACCACAATATTATAACCAAATTTATATGTTGATATGTTCACTCTCTGATTGGGGGGATGCTGGATGTGAAGCCAAAAAAAAAACAACTGTAGCTTCAGCAACAGATAAGAGATTAATCTGTCACGTGATGAAAACAACTTCAGTAACCAGTGGTGCTGATGAGGTCACAAAAACAATTCAATCTGGTAAAAAATTCCTTTTGCCAGTGGGGTGGGGGGAGCACTGACTGCAGATTTTTACAGCAGTACAAGCAGCAAAACAAAGAACAGATACCACGATCGCAGTACAAAATTAGGCAGCTGCAGTGGATAGTAGGTTCACACTGCTGCGCCTGCAATTACACTAGTCTGTGGCACAATAAAAGGTGTATTATTTGATGTCACGCAATACCGCACACACACTGACACACAGAACAGTTTGTCTACAATGTTGAATGAGTAATGTGTAGCAAATTGAAAAGTTCAGTAATATGCCATGTATTGTAATGTAAACAACCTGAAATTATGAACTGCTGCACCAGATCCACACAACACATAGTCAGCAAGAATATTTCAACAATTACTGACAATACTATTGTGCGTACATTAACACAGTTAGTTATATAACAAAAATATAACCAAAAAACAAAGAAATCACTATTTCTCCCAATTTAAATCTACCTACGCCACAGATACGCCCCCTCCCAAAGCACGCTTTCACTGTCTTTCACTACACACACTCAATGTTGAAAATTAACATTCAAAATCCACACAAAAATAAAATTGCTCAATGATATGAGCAAAGGAGGACTTCCTACAATCAATGAACTAAAGTTTGAGTCCCAAAAAAAACACAACAATGCTTTTTTAACAGCTTTTAGAAGGTTTCAGTCATAGACAGCTCTCAGAGCACACTGTCACCTATTCCTTCCTACACATACCACCCCAAACTGAGGATGTAAAGATTAATATAGAGCCCATGTGACCTGAAATCCCATGAATCACTGCAAAATTTGCCTTAGTAGCTCAAAAACAAGGCCAAGTGAGTGAAGTGCATTATTCTCAATGCACTTTGCCTTAATAGTTGGTGAAGTAGTGGTCTGGGAAGGTGGAGTATCGCGAAGTCATTGTTTTCAATGGACTTCGCGTTACTCATTTATAACATGAAGCACTCCGCTTTGCATTGCAGAGCACTCCGAAAATCTGCCTTTGCTCTGTGAATCACTTCGTGGAGCGGATTGAGCCCACTTCGCCCACCACTACCTAGGATCAGTTGTTTTCTCTTGCTTTAAATCATTTTTCTGTATTGTATACATTTTTAGACTTAATTCTTCCCTCCTCAGTATCTATCCAGACTGTGAAAGTTTGTTTCTATTAGTAACTGGTTGTTCCTTGTTCTTACCATGGTGTTCTTTTAAGTGCAACGGTCTGGTAAGCAATAAATGAGGCAAACTTAATTATCGACCAAAGCAGACCAAAAAATTAAAAAGTAAATGGGTTCCCTGGTGGGGGAAAAGCTAAAATTCAGACTTACTATCACAAATATTTCATTAAAAGCACAGGCTTCTTAGTATTGTTGGGTATATTTAATCTGTGAACAGTCCTGTTAAGATGCTAAATGTTCAGCTTGGTAATACAGTAAGACTTGACAACTTTACACAGACACACAGAGTGATTTTCTGGAGTAAAGTTATTTGGTGTGTTCTCAAAAATTCCTCTGATTCATGGGCCATTGGTGGTAATCCCTTACTGACTCATACCTTAGCATCCTGTAGTCTACATCACTTACAGTTCTTGCAAATCTGCATTTGTGTGAGTCCCCAGTCTGGCCCTGCTTATTGGTATCTAGTGTCTATAATGAGATTCTGTGAAAGGCCAAGTGTCTTTTGTCCTCAACTATAAGTTTTCTATATACTAATAGTGTAACAAAATATCTCAATACTTCCTTTTAAGAAATATGTGTGCTGTGTACATGCAGAATGCATGCCACATGCTTAACTGTGCAATGTTTGCATGCAGTTCACATACACAAAGTGAACATAAATGAGTCAGGTCTAAAAAGCAAATCCAGTTTGCATGCTCCAAGCTTGACATGTGTGCAACAGGTAAGCTGGTGTGAACATCTTCTAAAAATTACATCAGGTTCATGTGTTACATGCTTGACATGAGTGCAGCAGTTAAGCTGGTGTAAACATCATTTAAAAATCTCATCAGGTTCACATGATGCACACTTGCCATGTGTGCACAGCTAGGCTGGTGCAAATCTCATCTAGGAAAACACAGATTATATTTCTTATACTACTGCTAACAATTAGAGCCATTAAAATACATTTTCATTGAGTTCCCATTAAAATTTGGTAAACTAATTAATTCTGATCCTTTTGCAAGTTGTTTAAGAGCTTTTGATTTTTGTAATTAAATCGCAATTAATTTGTAAAGTATTGTTTGCTTATTGTATTAAATGCCTAGGATATAGTCAGCCAGCAACCACCATTACAGATGTGCAAAGAGGGGCCTCTGTGTAGTGAAGACTGACCTTTTTGTTTTGGGTCACGTAAATTCCCTTATGCATATTTAGAGCTACAAATATGTTTCTCCATGACTGTTTTGGCTCACTTACTTTCCCTTTGTCATTCTGCATGGATCATATACACTATGGCCAAGCACGCTGTGTGCTGAGTAGGGTCTTGGAAGCATGCACCATACCTCATATTTTGTTACTGAAATGAGGGACATGGGCACTCAAAATGAGGAACAATAAGGGATACTAACCCATACGATAATCGGGACATATCGTGAAACATGAAGATACAGTATCTCAGAACACAGTGGAAACCATTGTGTTTACTTGTACCGATATTAGCACAAGAGAATAAATTTCTACCATAAAGCAGTGGTGCCACTTATGTAGGGCAGAGGGGGGAATTCTCCCCCCCCCCGCTATTGTGTCTAGCTTGTTCTTGTGGTGTGGCAATAATAGCATTACATTTGACATGTAGATGTTGATGGCAGATTTGGATTTAATCTTTCACATAATAAGTGCCCCCCCCCGGCCTGTGTGTGCTCACACAGCATTTGCACTCTTGACTCGACTGTGTCTATATTGTGTTGTCCACTCTCTCCACCTATTAGTGGTGGCAGCATCACATGTGATGTGGAGCAGCTCCAGCCAAGCAAGAGCACATAAGTCATGTGAGTGTGACACTGTCTTTCCCACCACAGAGTAGGCAGGCTGCACACTACAGCCTGGAGAACTCAGTGAGCACTGAGCTCTCAATTGCAGTGTAGTGACAGCATTTTTTATGTCTACTCTTAGTGAGTTTCTGTCTCCCCGATGGCTGAAGGGGCAGAGGGTGACCTAGAAGCTAATGCAAGACTAGGCTGAGCCGGCCCAGTGGTGCTGAGGGTTGAGGCGCTGGATGCCACACCTCATGCCACACCAGTGACCCAGGTTTGGGAATGAGCCTGGGTAGCTGGGGGTCAGCAGAGGAGGGAGATGACTGAGCATCTGGAGGACAGCTCTCATCTCCTGGGAGGGACAGGGGACCCTGTATGGCACTCGGCTGCTCTCTGACAGATGCTGGAGATAGATCAAGCACCAAAGGAGCAGAAGTAGGAGTGGGGGGAGTGGGAGACGTTGTAATCAATGTCTTGACATCAGTGCACTGGCCACTTCCCAGGAAAAATGGGAAAATGCATCTCAGCTCCGGCAGAGATGGAGCACCAGAACTTTCCCCCGATTTGAGGTTGCCCTCCTGGCACCCTCCCAACCAATGTTACTGCAGTGTTGAGGTGTAGAGGCCCACCTCATCCCTGCCCAGGGGGTAAACCAAGGCTACATGGGTGAAGGAGGACTGACCAGGTAAGAGAGGACCACAGGGTGATGACTCCTTGGGGCTCCCGAGGAGACTGGAGTCAAGGTAAAGGAGGAATAAATAAGAAAATAACAAAAAAAAGACTAGGCTACCTACTTACTCTACTAGGCTCACTCTGCAAAAAAACAAAACAGTGCAGACCCCCATAGTAGCAAACTAGGCTTAGCAGCAGTGTTGACAGTGGTGTGGGCAGCCTTCATAGGCCTTGATCAGTGCAGTGCAGCAGCAGCCAAGCAGGAAGCAAGCAACACAGGATGGGTGAGTTCAGTTGGTGAGGTGACTTGGCTGCAGACCACGTTGGGGACCTGACCTGGGATGGTTGGTTCTAGCATCCAGCTTCTGGCAGAAGGACGGAGGAGGAAAGGACTGAAAACTGGGCTGGTGGCACACTGGACCAGGCTGCAGGTTCTGGCCAGATGGCCGGGTAAGTAAATGTAAATATTTTTTTTACAGGGAGATTGGGGAAGGAGGAAGGACTGAAATATTGATGCCTTTTTTCCACATTTCTGCTCCTTTGGGCAGCTTCATGACCCATATGGGATGGGTATTGAATGGAATGGAGTTGGGGAGAGAAATTGGGACTTTTTTGGGAGGGGTGTCAGAATGTCAGCCAGGAAAAAAATTGGTTAGTAACTAGGTGGGTTTAAGCCCAAATTTGATGCACTACTATGGGGTATAGACAGATTAATTTTATACATTTTAATTTTTTCCTGATTTGCATATCATGATTCAGTCATAGCTAATATGTTATACCTTTTAGAGATGTTCCAGACATTTTAGAGCTGGCCACCTAGGGGCTAGCTAGCAGCTGGCCTCCACTGGTTGTTGCCTCCCCTCTGCTGAAATCTGAAATGGCGTCCCTGCCATAAAGTCTAAATTTACAGGACATCCTCTGTGTTAGCAGTATGTTTTCTATGTGGGACAAATGAGAGGCAGAGCAGTTTTCAGGGGTAAAATGAGGGCTGTTTCTTGCATTCAGGAACAGTTGAGCAGTATGGCATGCACTGACTATTGGAGCTCAGCTATAGTCAGGCTTATTCCCCCTTCCCAGTGAAGATGACGTCCTCATGATTAGGCACATTATGACATAGGGCAAGGGAGACTGCAGGGTCATGCACCATTGAAATGAATGGGGGTATTTTTTATTACTATTTTGTACATTATTGATGGAGAGTTGGAGATTGATGAAGGCCACCACTTGACTAACAACAAGGGCATTGTTGTAGAGCAGTGGCCTTCATTATTCTCCAACTCACCATCATAATGTATAAAATAGTAATTAAAAAATACCTCCATTCATTTCAAGGGGGGTACACCCCAGCACTCTGACCCATGGACATCATCTCTTAAAGACTCCTGCCTCTGGCTCATTAGTACTTAAGTAAGAGACTCTTGACTCATATTGATACTTGGTGAGTTGTCTGTAGGTGCACCTGCTACAGTGTGAGTGCGTCGGGAGGAGGGGGGACTGGCCATGTGGGTGAGTGTCGAGTTATTGCTACTTTTGTGTTTGCCTCTTAAAGTCTGTTTGCATGGAAGCATTCAAAACTATGGAGAGAAAATAGTAGGAGTACAGGCCAGACAGAAATAATTAATTCATTTTATGGGTAAGTGTGTGTATTGGGGGTTGGAAGAGCCACATGGGTTTCCATTGGTATGTGTGCTGTAGTTCAGTTGTGCAGCTGAGTTGTGGGGGAAGAAGAAAACTAAAAAGTATAACAGTGGCTATAAACATGCCGCATGCATGCAGATGAGGTCAGATTTGTATTGAAGTACATGCGAGCCATATGCGTGCAGGCAGTATGGCTTGGTGGTTAAAGGCACTGAAGTGCATACCAGGAGACTTGGAGGCCTGAAGACCTGGGTTTGAATCTCATCAATCACCACTTGTATTGTACAGTATATGATGTGATCCTGAGTAAGTCACATAACTTTTATGTGTGCAGTTATCAGTGACCACTTGCTTTTTGTATGCATGCCACATACATGCAATCATTTCCAATTTAACATTTTCATCATGCTTGCAGCATGCATATTACATGGATAGTTTTATGTGCTCTCATGAAAACATTTCATATAATTATTTCTGTAAGGGTTTCTTTCACTAAAATAAGACCTCTATCAGTTTAAGATAAGAGGTGATTATTAATTAAAAAAGAGAATGCTTTGAGCACTCTGGTTATTTAATTAATTTAATTGTGCAATTTATCTCACTTGAAAAAAGAAAAACATTTAGAATATCTACTTACTTTCATTTTGCTAATTACTGTACACTTTCTGCATTCAAATGTTGCTAGCTGTTAGGTTTATGGCTCAGACTCACATCCACGGATATACTGCAGTACAGAAGTACTGTATATGGACAGCTTTAAACTTGCTCTCAGATATAACCAGTAGAGGGATTGAAGTATCTTTTTAGGAAGATCTTATAACTAAGCTCTACTATTATAATGTCTCTTTGTGTGAGCAGGACTCTGCTCCATGCTTCGTGCTCTGGTGCCTGTGTCTGTCTGCGTACTGAACCAAACACTGCTATTTGAAGTCACTTCAATGGTTGCCTCAATGGCTACCCAACGTATACATCTCCTAATTAGTAAGAGGAAGCCTGGCAGCCCTCCCAAGAGTGGATATGATAAATCAAGTCTACACAGTAGTGTATCTTATGAAAAGACAAAAGCCAATCTTGATTAAATAACAAGTGCACACTTCTAGTCTAAAAGTATAAACATTGTGGTACTGCAGAAGCTGTAGGGGTGTTTAAGACTGTGTGTAATGTTGTATCTTTAGCCCTTGATAAAGCTCCGAGAGAGGGAGAAAAATGCCTCAGGCATTTCAGCAGGGGTTGCACATTCTTTTTATACTTGTAGACTAATGTGTATACTTGTGTGCTGCCAGGTTTCCTCATACTGATTTTGAAAACTTTTTTAGCTTACACAGCCACAGCTGGGGGCAATCATTAGTTTGTTGAAATCTCCTAATTAGTTATTTTCAGATGTGTCTGTAATTTAAATATTAATGCCCTGTAAAGCAATAATTCTTGTATTATTAAACTATATTTTTTTACTGAAATTACAAAATTAGTTTGCTAAACAAAACATTGGGTTCTTTAATTGAGCTTTTCCAGCAATAACCAAGTGACCTTAGTTGTGTGGTAGCATTTTTATAATACTTCACTTGCATTTTATTTCAATTTACTGGCATTACATAGGCCTCCAGAAATTCAAAAATCCACAAATTTGGGTATTCCTTCCCACAAATGAACAAGGGAAGGCTGCATTCTCAGAACACTTCTCAGACCACAGTCAGGTAAAGTTCATCTCGCTAAGTCCTTTCCCCAGTCCTCAGTTGCATATCGAATCAAAGACTCCTCGGTCATTTGTGAGACATTCCCAGTCAGTGCAATCCTGTTATCCATTTTCAGTCCCGGTTTGGATCCAGCCACTGGAGAACACATCACCACCCGGTATAAAAAGTAGGTTACTCCTGGGTTTCATAATAAAATCAAAAATAAATGATAAATGCTCACCAGTTTTCTCAGTCTTTTGTAGAAATTATTGACTTTACAATAGATCCTTCTGGTGGGGAACAAATGTTCAGAAACTTTTAAAAATTCAAAAAAGCTTTACATTCAGCTCAAACTTGGTCTGCTGTCAGGAAGATAACAAGATCATGTGAAACATGCCTATCTCACTCTTGACTAATCCCCTTCACCCCACTTGGGCCTTTCCTTTACCTCCCTGAGGGAAGGCAGTCAAATAAAGATGAGAATCTCTAGACTATCAGCGAGTACAAACCCTCACAGCATCATTTTCACTGGCAAATGCTGGTTGGCTTACTCCAGAGATGTAGAGTGATGCAAAGCAAGCTTTTTTTCTGATGACTGAAGTCCCCATTGGGTACTTCAGACTTCAAGCTCTGAATCTGAATTTTTGGTTCTATAGGCCTTCAAGCTTCTTAAGTAGGAATGCTTATTCCATGGATGGGAATGACTGGTAAGGTGATGATTGCAAGTAGTAAGTAGGATGCCTGTGCTATACAAACTGAACTTTGGTGTATGTTTTCTCCATCCCTGACACAGGGACTACCACCCTTTCAGGGTGCCTCGAAGACACAGGAACCTTCTCAAGAAAGGTTCCACTGAGACCAAAGATACCTTTTGAAAGAGGGCCTAACCCTATAGAATGAGAGGTGCTGCAAAAGGAGGAGGGTTGGATGGTTGGTCTGAATAAATGAGTGTCCATACGATGTCTGGGCATGCATGGTTAAGTGACACTCTAGTATGCATCACTCACTGCCCCACTGTGCCATAGGCAAAAGCCTTTTCATTCAATTAGCCATCAGGCTCCTTACGTAGGCATGCTTATGAAATGTAGAGGAATGATTGGTGAGGTCAGAAGGATTGGAATGATGATTGCAGGCAGACAGAATGTAGGGTGTTTATGCAAGATGAACTGAACTTTGATGTATGCTCCCTATGTCCATAATTCAGGTCTATCACCCATTCATGGTGCCATGAAGACACAAAAGCACTCTAAAGAAGTGTTCCACCCCTACAGGTCCCATAGGAATAAAGTCTGCTTAGACCATGGGTACCTTAGGCAAGAAGACTCAAAAGCACAAATAAATAAAACAATCACATACTAACTTCTCATAAGGAGTGACGAAACATAGCTGGGAAGAGATTATGTTGTAGAGAATATTGGACCACCATCTAGTTCTGTCTCTTGGTAGAACAATAACTTAGTAGTACATTTAAATTATGTGATGACCTTCACTCACACAATGATAGCCCTACCCTCAATTCACATAAGTTAATGTAAACAATTCTGAGAAGTGCCACCAAGTCTATTTGTATAGCTGAAAGGAGCGTCAGCTTTGTGAGTGTTTCATCCTAAACATGCAGGAGTCATAAATGCTACAACTGTTGGTGTTGCCAAATCAATCTGCATTGATGATGAGAGGGACCCCCACTGTAAGAGTACCTCAGCTTCAGGGTGTGAACAGCACTGAAGCAGATAGGATGCTGAGAACATGGACAACAGTAAGATTACGTAAAGCAGAGATGATATGGCTGCTTCAGACTTGGCCAACCAGATACTCTCCTTTCAGAGGATCCAGGCATTGAGGGGTATGGCCCTTGGGGCAAAATGAATAAATAAGCCATTGACATTAATATGATAGAGGATGATGACGAGGATAACAAGTTCAATTCAATTCAATTTTTATTTGTAGAAAAGAAATGCATAAAATCAATAGATGATTTGTTACATTACATACATTCATAAAAACATAATACCCTAAAATACACATATCATTTCATTTAAAATACATACATACATAATAAAGTGCATTTAATTATTAATTTTCCAGACTTTACAGTTGCTGAAAAATGTTGCAACTTCAGACATAATTTTATTCTTTTTAAACTGGAGTATATATGAAATAATGTCCTGGGTTGAGCATTGCAAAGGCAGTAAAGGTGGTTCAAGCCATTTTTTTCTATGCCTTACTCTGCCTTTACATTCGATGAGAGCATGCAAAGGATCTATTGATGACTTACTTGAGCAATTAAATTTTTCCATCTTCCCAAAAGCAACATATCTCTTCAGATTGTGAAGCTGAAGTCCAAGGCTAGACAATGTTAATGTGCACAGGATATTTCTATGTTTGCAATTTTCGCAATGTATCAAATAATTTTCTAGGCCCCAAGAGTTCTTTATACTTGAGTATATACAGTACCATAAACATATGGGTCATGAATTCTAGAGATATCTTCTTGCATTGCAATGTATTTTAATCTAGTTACAATTTCTCTGACAGTATTAACTATATTACTTAGTGCTCTGAAAGATCAAAGGTCTATGCATCCCATTTTCCTCAATGATATGTTCAGCTTGCTGAACCAGCTATAATTTTAGTAATCGGTGGTATCCAATTTTTGAAGTTCTAGCAAGCACATTTGTGGTAGACGGTTATCTGACATGTTCATTATTCCCACAGGTTGATTGCTTTTATTAAGATTCTGTTTTTTATTGGAAGCATACCTGTTTCTGACCTTAAAAAACTAGATGGACAATCCCTTGATAGATTCAACATAATCCTAATAAATGAGTTCTGTATTGTATCGATATCTAAGCTATCCATGTAAGGGCCCTAAATGTCACTTCTGTAAAGGGACTGACTCATCATTTTTGCTTAAAAGCTTTTTTTATTGCTACAAAGGGTTACTTGCAAATTTGTTAGCACAAGTTCTAATACCACCTACGGACTTACTGTATATGAATTATTTTTTCACATCCCTAAGCTGTGCTTTCCATGACATTTTAAAGCCAGTAATACCTAAATACTTGTATTCCTTCACAATTTAAAATTTCTTAACCTCAATGATCCAAGATTTAGAGGTTTTCTTATTTTTCCCCAATACAGCTATTTTAGATTTATCAACATTTAGCTCAAGATTGAGTTTAGCCAGGGATTGCATAATATTTACCATACCCCTCTGGAGTCCAGTAGGGGTTTGAGAAATGATTATTGCATCATCAGCATATAATGACAGTTGGTTCTTTTAATTATTTATAGAAGGGGCATATATATCAATAGTTGAGATGTTTTTGACCAGTAACTCAATATAAAGAATACAATGTAGGGGGCAAATAAGCACTCTTGCTTCACTCCTTTTTTTTTACAATGATTTCTTTTGTTAAGGCACCCGCTTTTGTGTATCTAATTTCTGCCATGGTATTATAGTGTAACATTTTCAAAATTGCCAATAACCTCTTAGAATCAAAAGGGTTTGGTTCCATTTGTTGAGTCCTGAGCAGGTGGGATTTGTGCAGGGCCGATCCTCAGCTGATCATCTGCGAACCCTTTCACATATTTTTCAGGTTGCCCAGAGCTCCCAGATTCCCATGGCTTTAATCTCATTAGATGCAGAAAAAGCCTTTGACAGAGTAAACTGGGAGTTCCTCTGGGCAGCTCTTAAGAAAATGGGCTTCCCAATGGTTTTATTCGGTGGATACAGACAGTATACCAAGCCCCCACTGCAAAAACTTACTGTAATGGAGTATTTTCTTTGCAGTTCTTTTTATTTACTGGTACCAGGCAAGGTTGTCCCTTATCTCCCTTTCTATTTAATTTATATCTGGAACCCCTTTTACTCAGTATTAAGCGCTCGCCCCAGGTTATAGGCTGTTCAGTGTATCAACAGTCTTTAACCCTTTCAGTGTATGCTGATGATATTATTCTCCTTCATTTGGCCTATCTGGATGTATCGTTATCACATGCTTTACAAATCATCAGACAGTTCGGACTCGTAGCCAATTATAAACTAAACCTATCGAAAACTGTGATTGTTCCTTTAAATGCCCTTACACACCAAGTTAGCTTTACTCATTTGGGCATGAAATGGTCCACTCATTCAATTAAATATCTAGGTATACATCTTACTAATGATCCATAGACCTTCAGGAAACTTAATCTAGATGATTTAATAACGAACATTCAGCAGGATTTTCAAAGATGGATAAACCTCCCCCTTTCAATATGGGGTCATATCAACATTATTAAAATGAATGTGCTGCCCCGTCTTTTCTACCCCCTAAATTTAATGAATCTCTGGCTCCTAATGTCTTATTTCTGACAATTTCATTCCGCCCTCTCCAAATTTATTTGGCAGGGCAAATATCCTAGACACTCTTTCTTAAAACTTAACCTTCCTAAGGAGCTAGGTGGACTTCATCTCCCCAACTTTATTTTCTACTATTGGGCGGGTCACCTGTCTAAAGTGGGGAGATGGTTCTCAGATATAGCCAACAGATGCCTCCCTATCTGGCTACAATTAGAGAGGTAGCTTCTTGGTCTGCATGATCACAATTCCCCCAGACTATTTTTCTCCACCAGTTCTGCACTGCCACATTCCATACAAAACTCGGTGGTGGGAGTTTCTATTAAAGTTTTAGCCCAATGCTGGAATTTTTTTAACATTTAATCCAAAAGGGATATGGCTCAAACCCTTACTCGGAACCTGAATATTAAAATAGGGGGATCGCTGCCTTCCCCTGACTGGCTTCCTCAGCTACAGGGTGTCCTAGTGGAAGATCTGTTCTCTCATATCGCTCTCCTTTCATCCCTGATGTCATGGCTAAATTTAATATTCCTCAGAAACATATTTTCAAAGTTTTCCAGTTGAGACACCTTATGGTGTCCAACTTTGGAACTACATTTAAACAGTCTCAGGTCAGGCATTTCTTGGAATAGATACAGACATAAGCCAATAAATCCCATGGAATATCAGCGATTTACTCTTTCCTCTTAGGAATTAAATTCCCAAATGCCCTCCTGGGATCCATTATTCAATATACTTTATTGACATTTTAACAATACATCCAAAAACATATAGCAGTGATGACTGATCAGGGTTAATATACAACCCCCCCACCCAACCTCCCCACCCCAAGTCTGCACTCATATACAAGTCTAACTAGTTGATATGGAGTATATATATCCAGTACTATATAGTGGAGAGGATGACCATATTTCACCAACTCAATAAGAGCTATTAAAACTTCACTAGCATCAGCAGGGACAGAAGGGGCTCCCAAATCTTTTTAAAATGATGATATACATGTCGCAAATTTGCTATATGCCTTTCTACCTGGATTGCCAGTAATATTTTATGGTACCATTTGACAATAGTTGGAAGGGATTCATCCTTCCAATGTAGTAGCATAACTAATTTTGCTATAGCTGATATTAAGGTTATGTGCGCCTTACGTATTTGGGGCATCCCCAATGGAAAAATCACCAGCAAACAACACTCCAGAGTAAAGAGGGGACTCAGTTCCAGTATAGGGTCCAGGACCCACTGTATCGCACTCCAAAACTTCTGAGTGTGCGGACACAGCCACAACATATGATACAGCAACCCTGGGACTGAGCAACCTCGGGGACAAATAGTGAAGGAGGTATAACCCATATTATACAATTTATCTGGAGAGTAATAGATATTGTGCAGGACATTAAGCTGAATTAACCGGAGCTTATCCTGTTTAATATTTTTATATATCCCTCTCCATGCTTTCTCCCGATAATCGGTGTCCACAGGCAGGGACAGCTCCTGCACCTAATAGTAACAGACCCCTTTAGGGAGAGATGTATCTAGGCCTTGAAGGTGCTTATAAATATTAGAGACTGCATGGGATTGTTCTGCATCCTGAAGGGTCTTGAAAAGACCGTCCAATGACTGTGTTGTCCATTCTTGATTATCTTTAAATGCATGTATAGCCACTTTAATTTGCAGGTATTTGAAAAATCCGTGGGGGCTCAGTTGAAAATGACTCTGCAACACCTGAAAAGAGGCTACCTCTGTATCCTGGAGGACATCCTCCAGTTTACAATGCTTAAGTTGAGGACAGAATGAAGGTGGTATAGAACGTCGTCCGATCTGAAAGTGCCAATTGTTAAAAAGTGGTTGGGCCTGAGAGGTGGACCAGTTTTCTGAAAAAATATAGCTGCATTTGTCGAAGAGCTTTCAGAGACCAAGCTACTGGAGTTGCTTTAAGCAGGCCAGGAAGATGGGAAGGTTTAGAGAAGACAAGGGCATATAAAGTACTTCCCACGCTTCACGCTAGTCTACATTCAATATCAAGATAAATTGTAACATACGAATGCTCCTCCTGGGTTACCTCCGCCTTAATCCAGTAAGCTATCTTACTTAGGTGTTGGGCCCTATAATATAAGAAAAGAGAAGGGAGGGTGAGGCCACCCTTAACTTTAGGAGCAGTTAATTTCAAATATGCCCTTCTCACTGCCTTACCCATCCATAAAAATGTATTGAACACTTTGTGTATTTGCAAAAACCAGGATTTGGGCAGAATAATGCCCATCATACTTAACGGGTATAGCAGTCTTGGTAAAACATTCATTTTGAGGATATTTACCCAATCCCAAAATGACAATGGAAGGGCACTCCACCTCTCTAAATCAGACTGCACCAAATGCACAAGACTGGACAGATTAAGGTTGACTATCAAAGGAATACTCTTAGTTATTTTAATTTGCAGGTATGTCAGGGCCCTGGATTTCCATGACAGACCCATGGAAGTACATGTTCCTTTCACACAAAGGTGGTTTAGAGGAAATACTTTTGTTTTGGAGAGGTTCAGTTTGTAGGATGATACCCCTGAGAATTTGTTCAACTCCTCCAGCAAAGCTGGTAATGAATTCTCAAGATCCTATAAATGTAATAGTAGATCATCAGCATACGCCGAGATCACGTACCTCTCTCCTTGGATTGGGATACCCTTCAGCAAGGGAGAAGCCACTAATTTATGTATCAAGGGCTCCAAATAACAATTGAACAGAAGTGGGGAGAGTGGTCATCCTTGACGGGTGCCCCTCTCGAGGATAAATGGGTCAGACATACAACCATTACACCAGACCCTAGCCTTTGGGGAAGAGTATAATACTTTAACCCATTGTACAAAACTATCAGGCATTCCAAATTGTCAGAGAGTCACAAACAGGAAGAGCCAGGACACCCGGTCAAAAGCTTTTTCTGCATCGAGGGATTCCAGAGCCGCAGGGGACTCGGCAGCACTCAAGGCTGTTATTAAGTATGTTAGCTTCCTCATATGATCTGCTGAAGCGTGTCCTTGCATAAAGCCGACCTGTTCTTTACCAATAATCCCTCCAATTACTGGGGCCAACTGGTTAGCTAGTATTTTAGCAAGGATTTTAACATCCGAGTTAATAAGCGATATAGGACGGTAGCTTCCAGGACATAGTGGATCTTTGTCCAGTTTCGGAATTAGGGTGATCCAAGCCATCAAGAAGCAAGGATCCTTTATTCCCTTTTGAAACCATAGGTTAAAAACATCCCTTAGCAGTATGACCAACTGAGAAAAACAACTCTTAAAGAGGTTGTTGGATAGCCCGTCCGGCCCGGGGGCTTTATCCAATGGCAGCTGCCTAATGGCCTGCTCTACTTCAGATAGGGTGATAGCAGCCCCTAAGTTCTCTGCCTCCTGAGGGGATAGAATGGGAAGGTCGGCCTACTGTAAATAATGTAAGATCTCCTGATCTGTCTCTCCTATCGAGTCTGCCAAGGAATAGAGGGTCTTATAATATTCCCTGAAGATGTTAGTAATATCTTGTGGGTGAGAGACTATGTTATTACTTGCAGGGGACCTTAACCCCGGAATAAATTTGGACATTTCCACTTGCCTTAATCTTAAGGCAAGGAGCTTCCCTGCCCTCTCCCCTGCCTCTAAATACCTTAATCTGGTACACTGAATAGCCAGCTCTGCTTTTTGCACCATCAAATCGTAGTAATTTGACCGCAGTTGCTGCAGCCTTGCCCATTCCTGCATGGGGGACATACGGTTTAATCAGTTTTCCAGTTGCTGGATATCACCCATTAATTGCTCCTGTGCACATCTATCCCTCCGGGCTCGGGTAGCCGAGATATGTATAAACTCCCCCCATATGGCACATTTAAGAGCTGCCCATATCGAATCAACCCTATCAACTGTCCTTAGATTAATGTTGATAAAGTTGATTATAAATTCCTGAATATGTTTCAATGTTTTGGGACATTTGAGGAGTTGAGTATTCAGGCACCACCTTTTCCCTTCCCTATATCTGAGACTCAGTATGTAGGTTACCCCTACTGGAGAGTGATCTGACAGCACCCTCATAAAGATAGATACATCTACCTCTCCGAAAGGCCAGAGGCACTCACTAACCAAAAGTCAATCCAGGAAAGAGTGGCATGTGGCGGAGAGTAGTAGGTGCATTGCCGCTCCAAGGGGTTAAGAGTCCACCACACATCAACAACACCTACCCCAGAAATAAGTTCCTTTAGGGCCCTCTGTGCAGGTGATATCCCAACTCTTCTGCTATCTGATCGATCAATCTCGGAATTAAGGACTAGGTTCCAGTCTCCACCAAGGGACGTTAGAAGGGTGAGATTGGAGACTAGTAAGGGTATTAACTGAGTATAAAACAGGGGGGAATCTGTATTAGGGCCATATATTGATGCAAGTATTATTGGATAAGACTCTAACCTACCCTGCACTATTATGTAACGCCCTTCCGGATCCCACCATTCCTTACACATAATAAATGGCACAGTTTTAGCAACCAATATCATGGTGCCATTACGTTTAGTGGAGTTACCAGCACCGAACACCTGACCCACCCAACTTCTTTTAAATAGGGAGATATTATCCCTTAATAGGTGCGTCTCTTGTAAACAGGCAATCCCCGTTCGGAGCTGAGATAGGTGTTTTAAAATCATAATCCGTTTCTTTCTACTTTGAGCCCCTTTAATATTCCAACTTATAAAATTATAGGGACCACTCATCCTCTGTCATGATCTCTGTTTGCCAGATTAACCTATGATGCATACAGTTAAGGAAAACCCCAATAATGAGTGCAGACTCAACCCAACCCCAAAACCCCACCGTAATAAAGACATTGCATTTGGTACTGAAAGAATAACCCCTCCCACTCTTCCCGTCTTTAACAACCCAGTGATATTGAGGAGGATACCGTCTCCCCTGGAGAAAGATAGCAAGAAAACTTCCCCCTCCCTCAACACTATACATACAAATCAGTTACCCCCGATTCTAACAAAACCGAACTCCAACTATACAATGCGGCACGCAATTATCACTCTCACTGCTCAGCTCCCAGAAGCTCCCCTCCTCCCCCCCAATTTCTATGCTTAGCATTCATGACAAAATTGCCCTCCCTACTTTCACTCCATATACAAAAAAATAAAAAAAAAAACAATTTTAAATCAAGAGTACAGCATATAACTCCGCTGCGCAATCAAGATTCTCTTTTTCCAAGTCATGCCATTCAAACCAGTTTGACCTTGAGAGCAATCATGACTATAAAATAAAGGGTTATTGATATCTTCCGATCGCCCTCTGCCCATTAATTACTGTCCTTCAGCAACTCCAGGACTTTACTTTGTATGGTCACTGAGTGGCAGAGTACCAAATGATTACAGAAGAGCCCAGTCGATAAGGCACATATCAGTCCTTCCTTCTCTCTGGACCTTATTCATTTGAAGAGATCTGGAAAGTACACTTGAAGATTTTCCACAGCTTGTTTAGGTGATTCGCACACTACCCATTTATACTTAGATTTAACATGTAGGATTGCAGGGTATTTCATTCGGAAGAGCACTCCCACGGCTATCAGCCGAGACCCCAGAGGATGAAAATTCTGTCTCCTGAGCTGAACTGACTGTGGCAGATCCTGAGCCAGCCTTAGTTTATTCCCCTCCCATTGAATCTCTTGCACTTCTCTGACCTTGCTTAATATGTGCATTTTATCAAGATAATCCAAAAACTTAAATATCAGAGGTCTGGGTGATGCACCAGGCAATGGAGGGGGGCTCAGGGAGTGATGTGCTCTTTCCACAACATACATTCCATTATTCAGAGAGGCACCCGCTATCTTCTCACACAACCTTTGCACAAATAAGACAGGATTAGTACCCTCTTGCTTCTCTGGCAGCCCAAAAAGAATCAGGTTGTTGCACCGACTGCACCCTTTGAGATCTTCTAGTTTGTCTTCTAACTTTCTTAACTTCTGCCTCATTGAAGAGGAATCCAATTCCGACTTGTCCCTCCATTTCTCTACTGATACCAAACGGGCATCCATATCCCTGACTTGAGTGGAGAGCGAGTGAAAATCGGTTCTAATTTGTTGTACTTCACTTGAAATGGTGGCTATTGACTCCTTCAAGAGCAGCATGATTTCCATGAACTTCTCCTCGGTCAGTGCTGGGGGAGCCGCAGTGGAAGAGGTAACAGCAAGAGCCTGTGCCTTAGGCCTCTTCGCGGCCTTGTCCTTCTCAGGAGAGGGTGGGGGCATATGCCACGGGGGAACCTTACGCATTTCTGCCTCCATTCATTTGTTACTCCTGAGCATTTTAAAAGGCTTCTTCTCAACAATGCTTCCAAAATTAGCAGCTGAAGCTTGTGACAGGAAGGCAAATTTACTCATTATAATGGAGAGCGAGGAGGAAGCGCGACCGTCCGCTAGGCAGCAATCATGTGACCCACCCTCCTGGGATCTAAAATTTGGACTTCCCTCCTGCCGGATACCATTCCTATGTGGAGTCAGATCTGGAAAGATTTGCACAGGTATCTTACCCAAGACAGGCATAGACTCATTCAGTATCATATCCTAAACAATATGTACTATACACCTGTCAAACTAGCCAAATTGGGTAGCCTTCCTGCGGCAATCTGTACCAGATGTGGTACATCTGAAGGGACTCTGACTTATATTTTCTGGCATTGTAACAAGGTGGCACCATTTTGGAATACAATTCAATCCAATCTGGATCCTCTATTATGACTGGGGGAATTGTTTACCATAGAGATATGTATTCTTGGGATGTTTTCGACTATTAAGATTAAGGAACGTAGATTTCATATATCCTTAATTTCTATTGGTCACTTCAAAACGCACCTTAGGGCTCATCTTCAATCCTCAAGTGACTGCGACTGCATATGAACTAGTGCCCCTGTCACTCTATTACTGACAATGGCCTCTGGCTTGCCTCTGCATACTGCTCTCAGCTCCACTAACTCAGGGATGTTAAGTTTCCAGTCTCTTTTTAACTGTCTCAAACTGCACTAAGATCCTGAATGTTAGCCTAACATTCCTGTTGTAACTTAACCTTACTCTGTAATAATCACGTATTTGTATCTGTATCTGTACTAACTGTATTTGTGTAACTGATTTGTTATAACTGATGTGGAACCTTTGTAAAGAAGTCTGACTCAAAGGTATTTCTGATTCTTCTGAAATAAAATAAATAAAATATTGTAGTTAAAAGGTTGGTTCTTAAACATTGGGTGGACCAATTGGTCATAAAATATGTGGAATGGTTGAAAGAAATGTCACTTTGTTTCAATACCGAGAGGCTGATAGTCATCTCCCGGAATTGTATGGATGCATTCAATCACAAATAGGGTAAAATATATGCCTTATACTCGAATTAAGATATTGATAATGCATGTCTCTGCTTATTTCGGTTTATCTCTTTTTGGCATTTGTTAACTGCTGGTTTATAATTCTTGACATCTCTTTGTTTTGTTGTGTATACCAGGCACACTCCAGGGGGAGGGGGGTTGGGTGAGGGGTGGGACGAGGGGAGGGGAAGGGTATTATAGGTGTATTGGTATTGTTATTTTGGTTTTATTTGATCCAGAGGCAGTCTGGTGTTATGTTATCCCTTGTTCATTTTGGTTATTATTTATGTTTGGTTAACTTTGTAATTGTTTATTAGTTTTGTGTTATGATAAAAACAATAAAGATGTTGAATTTCACAAAATTGCCAATAACAAGTTGCATAAATTAGTTTTAACCCTGAGAAGAGGGCCTCACATGCTCTGCCCCACTGAACCGTGGGCAAAAGCCCTTTATTTTCCAGGCCAGGAACCCTGGTTGAGAATCGATACAAAGACTGAGCTTTAGCATGTCTATCTTTCTTGAAGCATCAGACAAATCTGCACTAGGGCAGAGCTGCAGCAGTCTCTATCTGTCTCCAGCCCCATTGGCCAAAACTGTCACTGGGGAAACTCGCATGGATCCATTTTCACAGGGAAAGTCATGCAAGATTCTGGCAGAGTGCATTCCTTATCCATGCAATACCTGAATCCTCATTGACTTATGGGAATCTTGGAGTTACTGGTGACATCTTGCTCCTGGCTGTGATGCGGGAACAATAAATGCGACTGCCTCCATGCTGGCTGAATGGGTCTGTAGTGTCACAGAAAAACTGTCCCTTGGAGTGGCATATTGAAATACTCCCTTACATTGTCCCTGATAGTCTAGTGATTTCCCATCCCACCTGGATCCACATTAGAATATGAAATTAAAGAATTACCCATCCCTGCTTGTCTAGTCAAGTCAAATCAATTTCATTTATTTAGCACCCAATCCCAGGGGCACTTTACAAAGAGGTGAAGAGAAAAACAATTTACATACACAACATTTTAAAACAGGGTCAGAAGCTAGCTAAGCATACCATAAATATTAACCATATAAATAATACTATTTTGAAAGTCAGACTTAAAAATAATGGACTTCAAATGCCAAATTAAAAAGAAGTGCTTTAAGGCCCCACTTAAATGCTTCCACAGAGGGAGTCTTCCTTTCAGATCTCAGCAGAGAATTCCATATTAGCGGTCCTGCCACTTTAAAGGTGCTGTCTCCTGAGGTCTTTAACTGTGCCCTGGGGACTGTAAGGAGGCCCTCTGCAGAGAAACATAATGAGCTCACCAGGTGGACAGGTGTCAAGAGGTCAGACAGGTAGCCAGGATCCGAGCAGTATAGGGTCTTGTAAGTGAGCAAGCCCACCTTGAAAACAATACTCCAGCTGACCAGCAGCCAGTACAGTTTGCATAAAACCGGGGTCACATGAGCAGACCTAGGAAGGCCCATCAGTACTGCACCACCTGCAGTTGGTGGAGGTTATCCCCACTAACCCTGAAGTAAAGATCATTAAAGTAATCAAGCCTGGATGTAATAAAAGCATGCACCAGTGAGTGCAAGTCATCAGGTGGGATCAAGGGCTTAATCCAGGTGACATTCCTGAAGAGGTAAAAATCACTCTGGATGACCGCAGACACCTGAGTTTCAAGTGTAAAGCCATCATCAAGGATGATGCCCAGATTTCATAACTTTGTAGCTGCCACCAGTGCAGTAGTAGTATCAAAATGTTATTTGTTGAGCTATACCAGCCATTACAAAAGAATAAAATGAGCAACAAGGTACACAGAAAAAAGTCACAGCAGGTTACATTCAAGAAATACATTTCAACATTTTTGTAAATATCTTCTAGTACAATAGTAATTCATAGAAAGGTAATATATCAACTTACACATAGATGTTTAAGGCATAGACATTAGGACATCCATTGAAGTTAAAGACAGATATTTTTCCCCTGGACAGTCAACTGCGTAAACTTTCTTTTTCTAACTTTTGTTATTATTAAAAAATACATTGCCATTCTCCTAATAGTCCATTTATCTTCTGTAGTCATGAGAATTAATAAATTCCTTTTTATCACACTCCATCACTTTTATCAATAAAACAACTTAGTCAGTATTTTCTTTGACTGATTTACCAAGTACGATCCCATAGGATGTGTGATAAATCTTTGATTCCCGTCTGTTGACATAGACAGTTCATTTCTATTACATGTTTGCCATATCTAGCTCTCAATATGTTACTATCCAATAATTCCAATTTTGCCCTCATATATACTTTGGCCCAGATATTCAAATTGTGCCAGGCTGTGGCGCAAGCCTAGGCGCAGTGCAACTTGGATGCACAGGGGCATTGACTGGGCGATATTCAACAGAGCTGCGCCATGGCACAGCATCATTGGATAGCGCACCCTGGCGACCCGCAGTGTGCATGGTGCAGTGGCACTGCACCAGTACAAGTGGCCAGAGTGGAGCAGGGGGATGCGCTAGCTCAAGTTCCATTGCGTTATGCACAGCAGCCATGATGTTCGAACGTGCACATGCAAATGGGGCAATAATGTATGCAAGGTGAAAATGGGGCCATTTGCATGTCATTATGGCCCCATTTGCATGCAGGTGCACTGATCCCTGGTGACTTATGCCTGGCGCCCTGCCAGGCAGTAGCCGTTGGGGACTGACACCCCCTGCCCAGCGCAGCAATGTGCCGCACAGCCTGATCGCAGGCTTCAGTATAAATAAAATGATTTCTAATATCCCTGCTGGTCCAGTGGACCACTGTCAGCCCGATCGTGGGCTTAAGTATAAATAATATGATTTCCTATAGCCCTGGTGGTCCAGTGGATCGCTGTCAGCCCGATCGTGGGCTTAAGTATAAGTAATATGATATCCTATATCCCTGGTGGTCCAGTAGGCTGCTGTCAACCTGATCATAGGCCTTTGTAATAAAAAAGAATTACATCCAATATCCCTGGTGGTCTAGTGCCCCCTCCCCACCCGCCCACTGAGCCCACCGCCCGCTCCCCCAGTCAGCAGAGGGCACAGCACCTACTACCTGCTGCCCCGCTGCCCACTGACTGACCATTGCTGTAGGTGTATGCTCATTGGTCCACAGCATGAGCCAATGGGCATGTAGCTATGCAAGACACATATTCCAGATATGTGAATGGATCCATTCATATCTGAAATGTGTATGTAGTATAGGCTGCATGCCCATTGGATCACACAGTGACCAATGGGCACACAGCCCTCACCTATGGTGTCAGTCAGCAGGCCGAGGAGCAGGTGGGTGGGTGTTTGCCTGCCGCTGACTGGGGAGCGGGCGGTGGAGCTCAGTGGGTGGTTGGGAGGGGGGTACTGTTAGACCACCAGGATATTGGACATAATTCTTTTTTATTACAAAAGCCCGTGATCGGGCTGACAGTAGTCCGCTGGACCACCAGGGTTATTGGACGTGATTATTTGAACAGATGCCCGCAATCGGGCATGGGTTGGCCACTGCCACAGAGGTGCAGCCACAGCTCAGGTGGCCACCCACAGATGGCAGCTACCATGCTGCACCATGCAATATGGCAGCTCATCTGTGGGTGGCCAGCCATTGTTCCTTTTTTTAGGGATCAACTTTGTCTGGCGCAAGTAGGAGTTTCACATGCATGGACTCAGCATATCCCGTGCTGCATATCGGAATGTGCAGAGTATGCATGGGCACGTCCCCCATCTGTGCTGCATACATTACTGATGCACTCTGGCACATCGGGATTTGTGCCAGGCACAATTCCCATTTGAATACTGTGCCAGGACGCATCAGTGGGTTGCGCATGGTGTAACACTGTTGCGCCATGCGCAACCTTTTTGAATATCTGGGCCTCTACGGAGAGAAGGTTCCTCCAATACATCCAAGTAAATTTATATTTAAACTTAGATGTATTATTTGCAAACCATTTAGAACATTTAGTCTGCTCAATACTTTCCAAATCCAGTTTGTTCCATTTTGAAATCACCCTTTTCTTTACATATTTCTTATATTGAGAGCTGATAGTTATACAGTTTTGATGGTATCTACCTAAACAAATTTAACTTGTATTTGAACAATAAAGTATTTATATTTTTTAACCAATTTTTCTCCATAAGTTTGTCCTTGATCCATTTTTGCTTGTCAATAAGACATTTATTGCTCCATCTTTGTCAAAGAAATCCAATAACTAATCTTCCTAATAACTATAGCAGCGTTGATATTTGATAAATCTAACTCCACACTGAGATAGATGAGTGGGCATGAAGGCAGGACTCCACAAACACTACGTAACAACTTTGAGATAGGTCTCATCAACTGTTCCTTATATTTTTATCTCCCATATTTCACTTCCATAGAGAATTTGTAAATCACATTTAGCTTTTATTACTCTAATTAAATGTCTAATTGAAAAGCCAGCATACATGTAACTGAATTTGTAAATACCTTGCGTGGTTTTCTTCCCATTATCAAGAACTTTTTTTATATATGTTTAGTCCATGATCCTGTACTTGTGAAAACTATACCTAAATATGTATAGGAGTAAGCATTCTCTAAGGGCTGCCCCCGCCAAATCTCCATCTGGTCTTTTCTTTACTTTTTCCAGACATCACACATTTAGTTTTAGAAAAATTTACTTTGAATTTAACACTGTTGATGGCTTCATATAGTACATTAAGTTTTCTTTGTAAATCTATTTTAGTCAAGGACAAGATAACTAAGTCAATCAATCAATCAATCAATCAAAATATTTATTTATCCTGGCGAACATAACTAAGTTAACTGCATATGTGAGTAAAGATACTTTCATATCCAGAACCTTCAGAGAATCACTTTGATCCTTATCTGTTTTAATTCTTTATCTATATATAAGTTAAATAACATTGGGGGCTAAGATACGGCCTTGCCTGACTCCCTTATTTGTATCAAAGAGAGGTGCAGTATATCCTTCTTGATCTAACCTTACTTTCAGCCAGGTGTATTTATATAAGTTAGCAACAATACTTACTAAAGTTGGGTTTATACCCCTATCCCTCATGGTAGTCCACAGAATTTCTCTTGAAATTGAATCAAATGCTGATGAGAAATCTACAAAACAAGCATATACCTTTTGTTTCCTGATATTGTTATATTTCTCCAGCAGGTGTAATGAAGTAAAACAATTTTCCAAAGTAAAATAACCTTTTCTAAATCCTGACTGGGTTTCTTCAATACCCTCTGTCATAGCCATTTACTGTATTAAGTGCTTAAACAAAATTTTAGTAAAGATTTCTAAGTTTATGTCCAGTAAACTTATTGGCCTGTACATACTGGGATCTTGGCAGTCTCCCTTCTCATGTACAGGGACGACAATCAGACCTCTCAAAGAATCAGGGATACTGTGCAGTTTTCTTCTATAGCTTTAGAGAAAAACTCAGCCAGCAGTCTAGTCCATGCTGAGGTACAGCCTTCATAAATTTCTGCTGGCACTTAATCTGGACCTGGAGCTTTTCTAGTTTTCAGAGATTGTATTGCAAAATCAACTTCCGTAGGACTAATAACATATTGTACTGTTTGAGTCTGTTCTAAATGTCTGTCATAAACTGTGTTTATGTTACAGTCATAAAAGATACCTTGGAATTTATCTATCCACTGCTGTCCAGCAATATGCGTCAACTCTCAATTTGCTTTTATCTGTTCCTTTGGCTACCAGAAACCAAAATTGCTTATCATCCTTAAGAACTACCACCTGCCACATTATTTCCCATAGACAGTATTGTTATTCTATTTTATTTTTTTAAGGAATGCTTTATAACATTTTCTTTCCTTGTTAAGGTTCCTGTAGGCTGAGGCACTTTTATTTTTAACTGTACTTTTTGTTAATTTCAATATTTTTGACTTTTTCGCAGACATTCATTATCAAACCAACCTCGTTGTTTTAAGTTATTACAATTAATGAGTACATACAGCAAATTTAACTGAAGATGTTATTGTCTCAGTTCCCATCCACATTCCCTGAGAATTACAAGATACAAAACCATCAGCCATTAGGGACTCAAATGAAGTTTGCATAGCCTCTATTACGAAATCATACAGATCATAGTTACAGACCAATTTTTTATTACCTCTAATTTCTCTCAGGGGAAAAACTGCAGTATTACCCAGGAATAATCCTGTTCCTGCTCCAGTGGTGGCCACATCTCACCGATGACCAGAATTAATTACTAGTACCTTTGTCTTGTCTGGGTTAAGCCTTAGCCAGTTAGAGGACATCCAATCCTGGATCTCAGATAGGCAGTTATTAAGCACCTCCACAGTGTCTGATGTCCCAAAGGGTAAAGGACATATACAGCTCAGTATCATCTGCATAGTAGTAAAAACCCAGACTGCAACACCTAATGATGTCCCCCAGGGACAGTATGTACACCGCAAGCAACATGGGTGACAAGATTGAGCCTTAAAGCACTCCACAGATCAGGGGCTTCGAGCAGAAGGAGAAATTTCCCATCACTACCCATTGTGACCTGCCTGTCAAAAATGACTCAAACTAGCTGACAACTTTGCCGGTGACTCCAAAGAGCTCTCTCAGGTGATCGAGCAGCACCACATGGTCTATGGTATCAAATGCTGAAGTGAGATACAGGAGAACAAGAATTAACTGTTCTCCTCTGTCTCTTGTCCTAAGGAAATCATTTTACACCCTAACCAATGCTGTTTCAGTGCTATGCATTCTCCTAAATCCAGACTGGAGTTACTTGTAGATGCCAAAAGCCATCAGGTGGGCTTTCAGCTGCAAAGCTACCAGTTTCTCCATTACCTTCCCCAAGAAAGGAAGATTGGAGACAGGTCGATAATTTGCTAAGATGTTAGGGTCGAGCAATGTTTTTTTCAGTAGGGGCCTCACCAACACCTCTTTCAAGGCATCAGGGAAAAGCCCTCCATGAGCAAGCACTGGACGAGTGAACACTGGACAATCTCAGTGAACACTGGAACCAATGGACTCCACACATCCCACTAGGAGATGTGTTGGGCCTGGGTCCAGTTCAGAAAATGTGGGTCGCAGCTTTGAGATAACTTCAATTACCCCAGCCGCCATCCCCAGCCGAAACTTATCCCAGACAGGCGGAGTGCCTCTGTCACTACCAGGCTCCATATTGTGGGACAGATCATGCTCCACTGGAGAGATCTCAGACCTAATGGAGGACACCCTGTCAGAAAAGAACTGAGCAAACTCTTCACGCTGTGTGACTGAAACTGTTCTTTTCAGCTGCAGACAGGCTGAGGTAGCCTGGCTACGGTCCAAAAGAGCAGAGCTGGTCTGTTCCTTCCTTCAGCAATCTCCCTGGACAGGAACTCTGCCTTCTAATGGTCGATTGCCTTTTGATATTCACCTTAGTGAATTCTCCAAGCCAGTTTGTCATGCCATAACCCAGCAGCACCCCCGGTAGAAATGTAAATTCTAGTGTGAGAAAGCAATATAAAAGGTTTGAGCGTGCTATCTTCGGATTTGTTGTTGTTGTTGTCATCCAAGGCCCTAGTCTTTCTCCAGCAATGCTCCAACTTCTGACTCCTGGTCTTCATCTCCCTGGGAGCCCCATCAAACCATGGTGATCTCAGGTGAGAGGACTTGGGTCATATATGGATCAGTGCAACAGCGTTGAAGGCCTTGGTGAAACCATTATTATATGCTTCACCACCTCATTCAATCCTGTCGCACATTCAGCACTCACACCGGATAAACCCGCCACTGCCAGCAGCCCCTCAGGGAATAAACCCTTCAAAGGGTGGTAGCAGATCATCTTGATAGGGGAGGGAATAACGAGGGGGCCCAGAATGAGAATTATACCATGCAGTGATCAGACCACATGACTGGATCAATCTTAAGATCAATGATCTCAAGCACCAATGAAAATATTAGGTTCAAGGCAAGACAATGGCAGTGAGTCGCAGACGCAACCTACACCAAGACCCCCACACACAGAAACACATTTTTTTATACTCTTTTTATCCCACCACCTCTTTCTACCCTCTGCTGTCTCCACTCAGTCAGAGCTCTCAATGCTCCAAGCATTGCGACCTACCTCACTTCAAGGTCTGCACCTAGAGTACCTCAGCTCAACTCCCCAATGCCCTTGATGACCCAGATTAACCCCCGGACTGGGTGAGGAAAGGTTCCCCCCTTGCCTTTTCCCCCTGAGTATTCTCAGGGAGAGGGCTTTGTACAATGGAGTCTGCCCTGATATTGTCAGTGGTGGCACGCTTGCTGCTGGAGAGATCATCACTTAGGAGAGGTGAAGGGTTTTTCCTCTGATCCCTTGTATTACCCAATCCCCTGAGATGCTGGCACAGAGAGTCAATGTGCAGATGCATGCTCTTCTCAAGTGCCTAACAGCATCCCCCCAACCCGGCTCTGGTAAGGGAAGCCATCATGCCCCTCGAAAGCCGGTGCATCCACCGACTTTCTCAGGGCATCGGGCACTATATAGTGCCCCTGGTGTCCCACTCTGAGGGGGGACAGCATCTGTTGGGATACTCCATCCCCCCTTCCCTGACCGACCCCCACTGACCCGAGTCCATTCCCGAACCTGGGTCACCACCGTAGCGCAAGGTGTGGCACCCAGCGCCTCAACCCTCAGCACCACCGGGCCGGCTACAGAAACATACTTAAACAATAAAGTAGATTCCACTTGGTGCACAGAGAAATTCAGGTTAGATCTAAAACAGATGTCCACACCTCCACCCCCATGTTCCCTACTCAGGCAGTGCACTACTGAGTACCCTGGTGTGGTAAATGCCTCCAAAACTGGACCTGCATCATCCCCCAAACAGGTCTCAGTAATGCATGCCAGGTCAACAGAAGAAATCAAGTCAGTCATAATAGCTGTCTTGTTTCTCATTGACCTACAGTAGTATTGCACAGCACTACCCAAAGGGGACCGGTGGAGGCTGCTTGTCTCATGGCTACCTGCCCACTTGGTCCAGTGGGATCTCTGGGAATGGGTACCAAACATGTCTGGTGCCTCTCAAGGTCCAATTTTACCCCAGGGTGCCTCCTGGTCCTGACCACCCTGATTTTACTCACTCCAGCCACATCACCAGCCTCTAGCTGGTTGCCCTTCTGTCCCCTCACAATTTCAACCTCTCTGCAGTGCCTCACTGAAGTTTTTGACACAGGTAGGTCAGTGAACAGGCAGAGGTCATGTAGCTGAGATGCTAAATATATGCTGCAGTGGCCCCTCTCTCCCTGATCTCCATCTGAATATGAAATTATTTTACAACCCATCCCTGATGGTCTAGAAGGCCCTACACCAGAACCTGGTAAAATAGCTACAACTCTACAATACTGTTCCAGTCCCAACTACTCAGAAACCACCACTCAAACACCAGTCTGCACCTGACTCACCTACTGATAGCTAAAATCACTGCTGTCAGTGCCACAGTGATGCCAACCATCTCAGACTCTCTGTTTACCACCTCATCCAGCTGCTGTCTACATGACAAGAAGTGAGCATGCCCACACTGTGAAAACAGCTGAGGTGGTAAATGGAGGGTCTGTGCCAGTAGCCATCACTGCAGCACTGGCAACAGCAGTTTCATCTATGGGAACATGAGTCAGCTGCAGTGGTGGATCAAGGAATTTACTGGGGCGTACTTGTCCTGGAAAACCAAACCTCTCTAGCAAGGGTATGAGGGCATGCCCCCCCCATGAAATTTTGTAAATGTATTGTGTGAAATGGTACTTTTTGGTGCAATTTAGGCCCAGTTTCAGGAGCAAAGTTTTGATTACCCCCTCAGATAAATCTTCTTTCCCTTTCCATCACAGAGCAGCTGTAAACAGTAATGGCTGCCTCACAGGGATATATCGATTCTGAGGGAAATGTCTGGTTGTTCTGCTAGAACAACCAGGCATGTCCCTCAACTTCCCTCACATCATTGCTGAGGCTCTGCGTACGCGCACCAGATTGACCTGGGTGTGCATATGCAGAGCCATGGCTCCAGTATTTCAAATGTTGATTTTAATGGCTGTAATGCTCGTTTCCAATAAAGGATTGCTTTGTTAAGTTCAGCATTCATCACTGTATTGGAATACCTATTTTTCCTACTGTGCACACGATATGCAAATGAGTCCCTGCACAAGTCTTCAGACTGCTTGGGGTCATCAGCTAGAGGCAGATCGTGAGCATGCAGAGACAGTTTCAGAGAAGAGAAGAGGGGCAAAAGAATACTCCATTTGATGCAAGATAAACTTGTCATTTTCCAAGGCAACAATATATAGCAGGATGGAACGAGGGAGGGTAATTTAAACTAGACCACTGGCATGACTTTATTGAATTAACACATGTACAAAGCCAACTAATACAGTACAAGACTGTACTATCAGTCACTCCACAGTTCCACTTTCACACCAAATGACGTCATCACACTAGATGTCCTTTAGACAGTGTGGCGGGAAATACACAGTAAAGACAGAACGTAAACTGCAGTATATGCCAGGGCAATAAACATTATTTTCTGGGTACTGCAGAAGCAGAGAGCAGAATTCACCACAGAGGACCCTTCAGCAGCCTGTCAGTGAATCAAAAAAAGCAGCAAATTGAAATGCAGGCATATATTTTGCAAATGATCTTTAAAAATCCAGCTATTTTAAATATTATACACTCAATCAGGAGCAGCTGCCTTGGTCCCACCCAGCAGTCTATTTTAATACTGATAAGATCCTGGTGTCTTTGTTCCAGTCAATGTGGCTTCATGTATTAGCTGTAGGAAGAGAGTATCGTAAATAATAAAATGTACTTCAGTTTGTCTGAAGCCTTTCGGTATGCATAGGGTATGACGTGAGTAAGTAAGAGAGAAACAGAGAGATAGTGTTTGTGTGTGTGTGTGTGTGTGTGTGTGTATGCGCACGCATGCATGTGTGTGTGTGTGTGTTAGGAGAAATCCTTAGCATGTGTGTGGGGCACAATAAGAGGAACCATTTGGATGTCTGTGGGTTGTAATATTAGGAACTTTTGAGTGTGCGCTGTGTGATATGAGAAACCCTTTGAGAGCATGTGGAGTCAGGTGTGATATGAGGAACTCTTTGGTTGTGTGGGGTGTGAAATAGGGAACCCTTTAAGTGTGTGGGGTGCAGTATGAAAAATCCTTTGAGGGTGTGGTTAATATATGGGAACTCTTTGCAGGTATGTGAGATCTAACAACTAGGGATGAGTGGGGTGTGATAGGAAGAGCTCCCTGAGTGTGTGTTGTGACCCTTATCATCCACCACTAAAGTAGGTTTTTGTACTCTATATGTTTATGACTAAACATGCAATATTATACATTTTCATGCAAATTGATTAAGCAAACTCTGCAAAACAATATGTGTAGGCTTGGTCTTGATCCATCTCTGTCATGTTTTCTAAAATTTAGATGCCATTGCTTTATATCCTTTGCAACATCAGGTTAGCCCTGCCACCTCCTCCCAATCTAAGATACACCTTTATATTAGGCAGGTATGTTAATCTTTTTATTAACTGTAACTGAAACTAGTTTTCTTGAAAAAAAAAAAAACATTTTTTGGTGCACTTTTTTGTTTAAACTGCCTCCATAGCTTAAGGTAAATCTCCTCTCTGTTCTCACAGAATACTTGCTGGCAACCGTTGATGTATATCATTAAGTGGTTTGAGGACACAAGGTATAGGAAACATGTGCACATTCCTGCATGGCTGTGTGGCACTTCCTGGTTGTAGCTCCACTTGTCCCTTCCAGTGGCAGTCCCAGGGACGGGGCAAGTAAGCAAGGTGAACAGCAGGGTCATGGGGCAGATCAGGTGCACAGGTACAGTAAGTGAGCAAGGCGGTTGAGTACAGGTGGGATTCAGACTTGGGACTCCAAGCCTACAGTTCAGTGTTCTAGTGTATGGGCAACACCTCTATAAAATAATTGAACACTGGAATAAAATATTGGTATTTATTGTATTTATTTTATCATTTTTGGGAGGGAAAGGCACACTGAGCTGATGTTTGTTTACGGGTGTATCTCAGAAGCACGGGGAGGTTAAATGACTCTGTCAGGGTCACAAAGTACACAAATGGCAGTTAAGAGTTTCAAATGCTGTTCTACTGGTTCTCCAGCATTGCCTAGAAGGTTGAAGCACCAAACTGTAGCCCTGGAGATCCAGCAGACCAGGGGTTGAAACCAATTACCTTCACTTGAGTACTGCATGACCCTGACCAAGTCACTTAACCTCCCTGTGCTCCTGTGATTAACCCATGAATGAGCTTCAGCTCAGTGTGGACTTCCTGACCAAAAATTATAAAATAAATAACCACTGGTTCCTTGTTGTACTTTAATATAAAGACTTTTCAGTAGATAGTGCATGTGCATGTTTATATGTATGAGTGTGTGTGTGGGGGGGGGGCATACCTCTCAACTGTCCCTGATTTTCAGGGATGTCCCTGATTTTGCCTCAGAAATTTCTTCTGTCCCTCCAAAATTTAGCATTTCTGTCACAAAAGAGTAGGGATTTGAACCACAAAATAATGCCAGCCATTAATGTTACAGTCTAGTTCTCATTAAGAAATTGCTAATCATACTAAGAAGCATGTTGCACACAGCTTCTGGAACTAATATTACTATTTTTTCAGATGTGTCTCTGATTTTTGTCATTTGTCCCTGATCATTTTAAACCTTGTCCCTGATTTGTGATGAGTGAGGTTGAGAGGTATGGGAGAGGGGAGTAGGGACAACTTTAAGTATCTTCATTCTGCACAAAACAGTAGGAGAGTTCTAGAATAGAATGTGGCAACTGACATCAACTAGTCTGACAATTGTGAACAAATATGTCCTTTTCTGCAGACTTGTTTTTAAATTTTCCCATTAACAGGTTTAACAAATGGGAAAAATATCTCCTTTTCTGGCTCCTTCTTGAATTTCTTCAGTATGTTCCGGTGAAGGACTGTAGCCAGTGATATATGGCAAGTGATTAATACTGCATTCACATATGTGTGTGGGAGTGGAGGGGTGCTGCCTGTTCCTTTAAAATTCTATACATAACAGCTTGCAGCAGCTTCAATGTATTTTTGTTCCTCTGTTCTTTATTAAGTAGAGAAAAGGGCTTAATTAAATGCTGTACATTGCCTAATACACCTCCATCTCATAGATCACAGTCCGGATATCTCTGATACAGATATTGGTCCATCAATCAGACACCGTCCCCCAAAATAATCTGTATCCTAGGGTACTACAATTCCATTTTTTGTTACAAAGAAAAATGTCTGACTTTAAACTTCACTCTATTTTAAAATGCTACTTTTGACCACTTCCTGGTATCAGGGCTCTAAAAAGTTCTCAGATGTATGTATGAAGAGCTGATCATCAGGGGCTTCCCCATGACCTCTGAACCCACAAGATGTTCAGTTTCTGATTATCTTCTTTTAACAGCCCTCCCGAAATAGCAAAGAAATGTACTCTGAGAATCAGCTGCATTAGATATAACAAAAAATTACTATACACGGCAGTCTTCTAATTGCAAACAAATAACACCTTTCAGTGTCTTATGGGTTTTCAGATTTTTGTTTGTTTTTCTGTGTGGTTACTAGGGACTAACCTTTAACTCAAGTCTGTTACCCCAGTCTCAAAACGTCATGCTGGTAAAAAACAACTACTAGTCGGCAGTGATACTCTAACCGACCGGATCTACTGTCAGTTTCCCGTATCTCTTTCTCTCTCTCTTGCTCTGTCCTCTGGTGGGCCCACGACTCCCAAACACCAACTGCTGACTTGCCTCTGAGTCTCAATCCAGTTTTCTGGCCCTGTCCCTCTAAGTGACCATGAGGAGCCTCAAGGGAAAAAGAAATAGGATTTTTTTTTTGTGCAGACCCTCAGTGTTGTGCTTTGAAGTGTGCTGGCCAAGTGCTTCACAAGTTCACACAGAAGTGTGAAACAGAAAGGTATCAGCCCATTGGTTGGGACTGGGAGGGGGACTGGATGCTGGGTGGGAGCAACAAATGGCAACAGGGGCAGAATGGCTCTGCTACATCAGCTAGAAACATCTAAGATATGCATCAGTCTTGTAAGCATAGCGAAACCACTATGCATAGATGCTTTGGGGGAAACTACCAGTTTGAGCAGCCGTAGTTTGCGGCTTACCAAACAGGGTGGCATGCACCCTCACTCTGAGGCCTCTATCCTCCAGTGCAATGTGGACTGGCGTTGTGGGTGGTGGGTGCTGAGTGGGTGGGATGAGAAGTGTAGTAGGGACTTGCAGCTGTTATACTGTGGCATGGGCAGGGGAGGCCAGTAGACTACCAGGGATGGATAAAATATAAACTTCATATTTCCTGGTAGCCCTCCACATTCACTTCCCCCCTTAAATAACCACACAACACAGGTCTTGGAGGAAATGGCTGCAGCCATGCATTTATTGAAATAAATCACCACTTTTTTAGGAGCAGTGTTCCCTGCCAGGTGGATATGCAGCCTTCGGGCAGGCCTCCCACACTCTTGCCCCCAATTCTTGGGCCACCCTAGTGTGGGCCTGATGACTGATGTACCTCCTGAGTCGAAACCTCTCTGATAGGAGTGGGTAAGGTCATATGGCCCAGCACCCTTGCGGCCACCAATGTCTGGTACCGCTGTGCCTGAGGAATAATCCTGATGAGGTTGGACCACGACCCCCATCTGGGTCCAGTCTTGCAGTCCCCAGCCTCATGCCAACCAGAAGTGATGAATCATTCAGGAGAATTTGACTCATCTCCTCCTTCCTCCCTTTGTACCCCTGGTCTGCGATCCTCCTGAGCCACCACAGGATGAATGCAGTCCGACCCCCCAAGCCGCTGCTCGAATTAGCCTCCAAGACCCACCTACCAAGCTAACTCCTATCTAGCTATCTATTCTGCTGTTAACCATTCTCACCTCCTGAAGTGCTGTGATAAGACTCTCACCAGCTCCCCATCCTTAGGTTCCCAACTCACCATCCTCCTCTGCCTGCAGCTTGCTGCCAATTTCCCCACCTGGTCGGCATACTCGCTGCACTGGATGTGGCTCATTAAGAACCTTTCCACAGAAGGAATCAAAATGCTTGAGTACCGTCCTGCATTAGAATCTGCATTGGGAAGTTGTGCTGTTCTGGCAGTACCCTAGGGGCCCATTCCTTAGTCCAGCTGGCCGCCCCTGCTACTGCCCAGTGAGCCTGCACATCCCATTTCCTCTTGTTCTTAGTACCTTCATGGAACCTGTAAGAGATAACAAAAAGTCAATGCCAATACTGTTGCTGCAGTGCACAACTGCCTGCCTCTCCTAATGAGCCGTCCCACTTGCTGGGATACCACCTGCCTGTTGGGGTGCCACGAAGCCCACCCCCAACCTACCTACCACTCCACTCTAGTATCCTTGCGGCTGGGAGAAGCCCTCCCAGTACCTTCCGTTGCACCAGCTGGCCCACCCAGCATACCCCCTAGGTAATGCTCATTAATTTATAGTCTTTGTGTGCACCTATGGACCTTGTTGTAATTGAGTCTGTGACTCAATCAAGTTTAATCGTAGTTCATAAAAACCCCTTCTTGTTTCTTTTTTATATAAATATTTTTCCTACTACTACTACATTCACCTTGGATCATGGTGCCCGCTGTTGCCTTTGTGACTGGCTGAACTGGATTTGCCTAGGGGGACTTGGAGCCTTATTCCCCGAGGCTCTCCAGTTGGTGATGAGGGAAACCCTCTTTCAGTGTATCCCAAAGGGGCATGAAATGCATCCTTTCAAGCTAACCTATCCCATTGGTCCATTGAATAATTGACTAATACTGTGGGATTGTAAATGCCTTCTGTGGCTGCCTGAACCCCTCCTTCTGAATCCCAGCTGGGATCCTGCCAACATGATCCCTGTTATGAACCTACCAGCTGTCTGCATTACGCTTTGTGCTATGCCTGAGGGCTGGCCACTGGGCCCCTATCTCTGCATGCCCCCTACCTGATGCCTACTGGTCTGCCACCTGGGTGTCTTTCTGCAGTCACTTCAACCCAGTCAGAGCCCCTTCCGCAGAGGCAAGCCCCTCTTGTTCTGGTTAGGGACCCCACTACCAATGGCATAAGAATCACCATGGCACGTGTGCTTGCCCTGTCACAGCACCAGCAATAGGCTCCTGAAAGTTGGATCCTGGACCTGCTGGGGCCACCCTAGCCCTCCCTGGCTAGTTCCCCAGTTTCTGGAACCCTGAACTGTATCCTCACCCCCTACCATTCCTCTGTATACCAGTGAGCCTGTACCTGACCTCTGCTGTTGCCAGGTGTAGGGCTCCTTGTTGGGGAGATTGGTGTTACCTTGTTCTCTGAATGCTTCTTCACATGGGACTCCCTAGGTGATGCCTCCAATGATGGGCCTACCCATGCTTCCCTGCCCCCCCAAAGCCCAGTAGCTACTGAACCATATGAATCCAAGTTGGAGATGCACTGACTTCTGTAGAAGACCCCGTTCATGCTCCGTGTGACCACCTCTTGTATGTGTATTTGTTAATCTGTTTGCTCTTATTATGCTTTTCATTCATTATTTGTCCTCTGTATGCCAAATGGAGTACCCCTACCCTGCCATACCAAGGGTGGGTGCCAGTCCCGCCTTGACCTAAGTTCTGCATCGCATGCGAAAGGGGGGGGGCTGAGTTAAGTAGCTCTCCTTGCACACTGTGGTCTAGATAATTGCTACAACTGGGCATAGTTACTGCAAAATATGCATCTAGTTGTATGTACTCTATCTGGTAGCTATACTAAGCACTACACCATGTGGAGACCCCTCCTAATTATAACTAGGGTTTCCGGCTGTCTTTTATTCCACAGGTCAGACCTGATTTGGGCAGCTGTGTCCAATGTTGCACTACTAAGATACCACAAGTACAACAGTACGTCCATTGGTGTCAGCTGAGAGTCTACACTCCTAATCTCTGTTCTGATTATGAAGTGAAAACAAATCTGCAACATAGGCTGAAGGTACATATTACTGCACATCCTGTTCATTCAGAACTGTCCCCTTTCTGGGCGTCACCCACAATGGTAATCCTATAGATACCCATCCCCTTCTGTGTCGGCAACCACTAATCACCATTCACTAATACAAGTAAGAAAGCTTGCTAAACTATTCCTTTGTTGGATCATGCGATGACCCTATGTGAAATTTGCTAGTTGCCCATCTACGACAGTACCTTATTGTGCAGATCCCTGGACAACCACATAATGCTGCTGCCCACGTTGTACCTAAGGGCCACTCCCTGTGTACATCAGGCTGGGAACTAGTCCCCAAATCAGAAACCCTTTTCCTCCTGTAAGCCTGGCATGGTAAGATCAGCTGCCCCTGGGTACCTGCCACAGCTCAATCCTGGAAAGCTGACAATGCCAGCTGTCCTAATAGCTATGCCCATGATGTGTCTGTTGGCATATTCTGTACATCATTTATATTATTATTTATTTTTATTCGATTTATTTGTTTGGTTATTTTTCTTTGTGTGTGCCCAATAGCACCATGGCCAATGGGTGAGGTTACCACCCCATAGACCAGTCAGTGTGTTGCTACCCAGTCTATCTGTTGCAGCTAGGAACAAACTACCACTGTGTAACATACAGTACGGGTATTCCAGTCAGCTCTGAATGGCTTAGAAGACTCCAACCTGGCTGTATACCCATAACTCTTATTAGCAACTGTAGGGTATACATAGCCATTACAACCTCCCCACCTGGACTGCATAACCAGCTTTAAGAGGAAGAGGGTCTGTCTAGAAATTTATGTGTGCTCGCTTGGACTCTACCCTGGTCCTTATGCACCATAGACTGAAGGTAATCCGCCGAGCCCCCTGCTCTACTATGGTGCAAGCAAACCATGAAAAGGCAAGGTCCCCATGGTCATGCCCATGCTATGCCCATGCCTAGCCCTTTTTGGATGTCCTGCAGTGTCTTTTGCCTTTCCTAAGCCAGGTGCTGTGCTAGCATAAACAACCATTTGTGTACTACCTAACCGGTAATTCCCCAGACAATTAAGCTATCTTCTCTTCATAACACAAATTGGTAATGTTGCCACTGCTCCAGTTGCTGTTCAGTGCTTATTGGCTCTAAGCTATACTGCCTGCACACCTAACAGTCTCAATGTGCCTGGGAGACTTTAATACCTAGATACCACCACACCTCCTTCAGACAACCATCTGTGATACTTAATCTACACAATTCCACCCCTGCCATCCTGTGCAGATGAGTGTGGTCGGGTCCTACCCAGGGATGTCTGCCAGGTGTCATCCTCTCATTCCCTGCAGGGAGTTCCCCACCCCTAGGCTGTTACGCTAGCCACTGATGTTTGACCCGAGTAACACAAAATCCTGTAACAGGCCTGCACCCTACCCGAGGCTGCCGGCTATGCCTGTGTCTTGCACTGTGCACTACTCTAGGGAGTAGCCACACTACCCACCAAGCAAGCTGTGCAGGCATCACCCGGACCAATTCTCTCATCAACTGCTGAAAACGCGTAGCTGACCATGTCCAGTGAACCACAGAGCACTAGCAGCCTGTGTCCCAGAGGGGTGCCTGGGCACCAAATGAAATAAAGTACTCTGAGCTGGACACGGGACTCAACTTGGTGTCCATCCCAACTTCAACTGGTCTGGGAATCAAACCCATGACCTCTGGCACTAAGACTAGCATATAACTGCTGTTAATGTCGGTACCTGATCAGCACAAAGATGGTATATGTATCATTGTGCACGTATAATGCAGTCAGAGCACAATGAAATACAAGGTAGGACAATCAAATCAACATTCAAAACAACTAACAGGACTTCAGTGACAGTCATAACTGTATGGTGTAACACTGTTAGTATATTAAATATTAGCTATACCAATTAACCAATTCATAAATATATGAATAGAGAAAACCTGGGAGGGACCTAGTTCCAACTGTAAATGTAATCACACGGTACAAAAAGTCTAAAAGTCTACAAAGCAATCATTTCAGCTTAGCCCATACTGTCAACTAACTGTAACCTTATAAATTCATTATGCAATGGAAGGGTTAATTGTTTTAAAACACAGCCAACATTGCAACACCTTTTCTTCACACCAGGGCTTAATCATTTCTCATTCTGTAACCTAGGTCCCTCCTCTGCCCCCAACAGTGCTATGCTAGTAACCAGCAAACTGTCAGTGCCTGCATTGTGTCTCCTGAGAGTTTATGTACCAGACGCATGTAAACTACTGGAGAGCACGGGGAGGGCAGAATTCTTCAGGGACACTGTCCATTTTTGTGGTGGACCTGAATTTGAAAGCTACAGGGAGAGGGCTGACAGCTGCCACTGAAGCAACCCTAGCTTGCAGTGCCCAAGGTGGCTTCTGTTGCCCTCAGGCAGTCAATTCTTCACTTGCCACCAACAAGATGGTGGCTCTGAAGCTTCCGCCATGCTGTGTGACCCCCTCTGGACCACTTCCAGCTGCTCAGTCATACACAGGAGCCAAGACAGGGGGCCTGCAGGGAAGAAAGGCTTGTAATCCTGCCCTAGAGCGTGAATCAATAACTGAACCGTGACCCCCCTCCCCATACACATGTGGCCATCCATCTGATGATAAGGTGCCCGGCATGCTGCTACCTCTGCCTGCAAGGGGTGGTTGGAATTACCAGGAGATGAAGCTGTACCTCCAAAAGTCTTCTTCTCACCATGTCTCTGCACTGTTCCCCAGAGACCCCTAGGAGCCCAGCCGTGTGACCGCAGTCCTGCCACTGCTGGAGCACCTCCGAGGTAAGGGACCACTGCTGATGTCAGGGAACAGTGGTGGAGGCCCTTGGGGGGGGGGGCAATGCTCTAAATCTTTTCAGTAGATTTTGGCAATATATCTGATAATAAACAAAGTGGCAACTAATAATATGATTAGCAATGTATTAAGCTAAACTATGGAACCATGATGCTTACTAAGGACTGTAAGCCAGCTTCTGTAATCCAATAACCCGGAGATAGTTTAAACAACAAAATTAAACCTGTAAACAAAATTATAACCCATAAGGGCCAGTAAAAGTTGGCACCAGAATGTGAAAAATTAACTTCAAGGCACCCCTTTGATACTTAACTTGGCTAACCAGATCTTCATAGCCCTGACCAGCAGATTCTAACTAGGGGAACTTGTAAAGAAGACCCAACTGTTTCTAACTAAGCCACTGAGAGCTCAGTCTTACACTGCAGTTCACTGAGAGACTGAATCATCCTTTACATAATTAAACCCACAGCCACCACAGGGCTCAGCACTACAGCACTAGAGGCAGCTTCTCTCTGTGCTCTTCCCCTCCCCCAACTTACCTCTGCCTGACTGCTGCTCACAGTAGATGTTTGCAGTTCGACGAATGTAGGGGAAAGAAGGGAGAGCTGCTGGCTTTCAGCTCACTTGACCCCTCTTTCCCCGCCCCCTTCCAAATGCCACCACCTCTAGGCAGCCTTATAGGATCTCTCCTCATGGCATTGCCATGACATCCATACTCCCCAGGGGAGGTCCCCTTTATTCCTTCCAGATCCAGGGAGGGAGGGAGGGCTCCAGACAATTTGCCAGCTTCTATGATGCCTTGTAGCCTCTCAATTCTAGTGAAGATCTGGAAGGGGTGAGGCACTAGACAACTACTTACAGGTAAAATATACAGTAATTTAATTGTCATGGGGATTGGGGAGGGAGGTGGGCTACTAGACAAACAGGGACAGTGCATAAAGTTATTTCAGCATTACAATGGGGATCATTGATGGAAGGAGGGAGGTCATTAGCCTGCCAGAGAATAACAGCTCCTGCTGTCAGGTTGCTACATGGGCATGAGGAGGGATAGAGGCTTTGCATTAGGTCTGCAGGAAGTGCATGAAGGCATTGTAGAGATCAGCTCATTTCTTTTATTCTTTTGGTAACTGGGTAAAGCCCACTAGGCACAAGTGTCTGTTTTCAGGGGTGATCCAGGAGCACTGGGATGGTTAAGTGACTTGCTCAGAGTCACACAGTATGCAAATGGAGACTGTGGGAATCAAACCCAGGGCTTCATGATGTACCAAGTTCATTCACAGCTCGTTATTCTAACCTCAAGGCTATACTTTCAGACCATGGCCACACAATGACATGCAAATGCCCCCTTAATGCCTTGCATGCCTTATGTGGTCATTAGTTTACCAGTCACTGAATATGGCTCCAAGGAGCAAAGGCACTGTCACTTTTGGGATATGCACTCTCACATTGCTTCTGGGAGTGTGTTGCCAGCAAAGAGCTGTGTTATATCACCCCCCCCCCTTTGTACTTTGCATGGCACTAAAACTGTCCCATACTCATACACGCAGTGTGCACTGGACAGGGAGTGCTGCATGTATAAATAAATGCTCATACTACTGTATCTCAAGTGCACTGCTATTGTTTGTGCAGCACTACCAGTGGACTTATTAACTGGTGCCCTCTGTGTTTAGTTTGGAAATGAATGATTTTGAATGATTATAATCTTGGCACACCTTACGGTCTCTGATTTCTCTACATATTGTGTTTTTGTCATATTTTTCAGAGAGAACTCGGTCTGCTTTCAATTCTGGTATAGTGCTTCTGGTGCCATACTCCTCTAGTTACATACTCTAACTGTGTATACAATAAATTACCCTCAATAGGCAGAGATGCATTTTTTTATCTTCAGCTTTATCTCCTCCTCATCTTCACTGGAGGCCTGCTCTGAACTGCTTGTGTATGTGGGAGTGCTGAAGAATGGAGAGATAACTGATTTCTTTAAGATAATTTTGTGAATCAGTTCCTGCAGTGAAATTTGAAACTCACGTCACCTGGATTGCCATTTAGAGATCTTAGCATTAGTTTACACTGCTTTATTTACTGGTGCTGAAAAATACACATTGACTGACCGGCCCGATGGTGCTGGAGGTTGAGGTGCTGGTCTCTACACCTTGCACCACACCGATGACCCAGGTTCAGGAACAAGACCAGACCTCTGGGGGTTGGCAGGGGGGAGAGAAAGGATTGAGCATCTGGAGGACTGCTCTCCTCTCTCAGTGGGAGAGAGATTAGTCATCCCACTTGTTAACTGCCCTTTGGCAGTGGCTGGAGGTCAGTAAGGGTTGGTAGGCTCGATCCACATCCTCAAGTCGGTAGGGGGGGGTTTCTTTTGGAAAAATGGAGGAAAATGAGCCTGGCAGGCTCGATGATGGTCCGCTGCTCCTGAGGGCCATCCCCAGACTCTGGATTGGGTATCCAGGAGGGGGGAGAAGCTGACAACGTCCTTCCTGGCCCCACTGTGTGGGGCAATCCACAGGGGAACTATCAGGGGCCAGCAAGTGTGGTAGCGGTGGGATCAGAGAGACAGTCCCTCCGTCAGGAGGGCCAACGCTGCCTGCCAGGCCTATGGAGGATAAAATCCTCTATAGAAAAAAAAAGGAAAAAGAAAAATACACCCTGAATGAGCCTTTGAATATGCATTGAATGTGTCTCTCCAAATACACTTTCCAATAGAAAATGCAATGGATAAAATGGAAGGATTTTGGAGTTGGATACCAGCTCATCAGCTGGTTTTACTATTACAGAGACAGCAAGCTTACAAGCATTCACTCAGAAGGTGGATGACTGTGATGGAGGGTGGGTTTTGCCTTTCAACTTCCTCTGTTACAGTTGGGTGGCTGGTGGAAGGTAGAAGCAGGGTACTGCTAGGGTGGGGTGTGGTGAGGGACATTTGCAGGGCCACTGATTTACAGTGATTAAAACAATGAAATTCCATTTTCAAGACTTCAGATTCTGAAATTGCACCGGTGATTGTTACTCTGATTTCCGGACTGTACCAGGATTCTGCTGTCATTCTTTCAGTATGTGTATAAATAATCAGAATAAAAGAAGGCTTACTATACAGAGCATTAAATAAAGCAAATTGAAAATAGTAAAGGAGGCAATTATAAGAAAAATACAAGTTGTGTAGATTTACTGATCTGATATAAAATGCCAGATTCCATGAAATCTTTGTTTTTACCAGTGTTCAGCCAGCCCTAATTCCAGAATTTTACCTGATTTTCTGGTAAAAACCGAAAACCAGAGACCTTGGACATTTGTCATCATTTATTAGTGCGAAAATTACTTTTAAAATGCATGAAGATTGTGGCCAGTAGTGGAGGAGGGCGGGTTCTGCCAGTTGCCCATTTTGTATTTTGGTTTTACAATTCAAAGAGATTTGGGGTGCTGTGAGGGAGGAGAGTTGACAGAGAGTGGAGGGACAGGGGTTGCATTTGTTTATTGGGTTGTGAACTGGGGGAGGAGGGGGGAGGGCTGGGTTTTTTTCCAATTTTTTTTAACTTTTCCAAATACCAAATACCTGAATGGTCCCCTATCCAGGAAGAGCTCCCAAAATTCCAGAGCCCTACTATTCATAGTATTCAGTAAACAATATTCAACCCCTACGCAGCTCTAATTATGATGTTTCACTTTGCCAGCAAGAAATGTTATTTTTTTTAAAAGGCTCAACAGTCTTTAAAACGTAAATTCCTATTTCACCCTCTCATATAATCTAGCAGTACTCCTTCCCCCAATTCCAGCCACTGTCATGATAAACTCTCCTCCCCCTCCCACTCAGCAGCACCTAATCCCACTTCCCTACAGCCTGGAAAAATAATTGATAAAACATCCCTTCCCTCACCTGTTCAACAACACCAAATCCTACCCCCATCTCCCCTGTACCAGCAGAAAAAGACAATAACACATTCCCACTCCCACCCACTCATCCTCCAACCCATCTACACCCACGCCACCAAACAAAAGGATACAGGAACTGTACAAGAGAGAGTGGAGTGGTGAGCATCACAGACCCTCCTTTCAACAAGTTGACCAGCCACCCACATTACATTGAATTCCTCCCAGAACAAAGAAAGCTCACAAATGGCATGTGCCTCTTGGAGTGACTGTGGTGACATGCAGGCCACCCGTACTGACATCATGTGGACTTGTTCTGAAATTAAAAATTATTGGACAGAAAGTTTCACCGACATGATGGACCTACTGGGAATCCAGTTCATGGAGGATTCTTGTTATACCCTGATGAGCGTTCCTCCCCTGCCCTTAAAGACAAAAAAAACAAAAAAAAGAAGAAAACAATTACTTATTATTCTATAGGTAGCTTACAAAAAGCCCATTACAAGAAAATAGCTTACTAACTCCATTCCCCTGGTTAGGGGCAGGACATTGTATCCTCCCTGTATACCATGGAGAAAATTACTTTCCAGAAAAAATCAACACTTGCAGCTCTTTCAGGACACATGGATTCAGTGGGTCCATTGTATAATATATAGGATAAAGTATTGGGAGAAGTGTGTTACGAGAATTTAACACACACCCGAGTTGTTGGATGGCACATAAACCCCATCCAACAACGAGGGCGTGTGTTAAATTCAAGTTTAACACACTTTTCCCCATATTTTATTTTATATAATTGAAGGGCTCCGTCTGAAAAGTCTGAGGTCGCTTTTTGTTTTTTTTGAATTGTGTTGCGGTTTTCCTGCTCTTGTCTTTCGGTTTCGTTCGGTGTTTGGAATCGGCTTTTTTTTTTTTTTTTTTTCAACTTCTAGGCTATGCGAGGCTGCTGGAGGCTATTTGGTATAGAGGCAAACCCCGAAAAGTGTGTATTTTAGTCAGTGCCGCTTGAGGTGACAGGGACAATTTGAACATCACGCTATGTTTAGTCTCGAGCGCTTTGTTGTTCAAAGGGAGTGCGAGAATGCCGTAACACCTACTCAGGTGTTACGGCATTTAACACACGGTTTTGGCAATGGGCGAAAATGGAGACCATTAATTATTATGCAATAATGCATGACAGGGTGTGGTGTATCATGAGATATTGTCACACCTCGGGTGGTTGGTGCAAGACTGCAGGCCGACTGCGTCCAGCACCTGAGAAGTGAGGATATCCCATGATATATCACACCCTGGAGTGCATTATTGCTTTTATGAATTGGCCGAAATTTTTTTTTTTCAGTAAAAAATGAAAAAAAACTTTTAAAATCTTGTGAAAATGTTGTGAAAATGCTTCATTTGAGGTGTTGGTGGAGTATGTTTTAACAAAATAGTTCCTGGAGGACTCTGGGCAGCAGGTGACACTGTTGTACCTGGTGTGACTAAGACTGTCTCACTCTGCCAGCACCGCTCATGGATGCTAATTGTGTTCTCCCTGCATTTCGCCCAGTCCCACTGCCTGCTCTGGGACTGGATGAAGATGTGTGCGATTTCCTGTTTCTGTTGGGTAGTTGGCAGTTGGAGCTTGTTGGCGCTGTGACTGTGGTTTTCAGATTTTTTTTAAATGGAAAAGTCACGCATTGTGACACTGTGGAAATGGTACTAGTGAGGCTCAATCTTTGCAACACTCGGGCAACACAGTCGACGAGTTTGACTGGAGTAAGACAATGAACGGTGGACTGTGCCAGGTAGTACTAGCAGTTGGAGAGGTTGCATGAGGGATTTTTTTGTTTTGTTTTGGGATCATAGCTCTGTTGACAGTTTGTGCCATTTGTACAGTTTGGAGTGAGGTGGCCTGTTGCGCTTGGTGATTGGGATGGGAGAGAAGCAATATGTGGTGCTGAAAAGAAGGTGTTCCCGGAACATTTTAAAAAACATAAGTATGTAGTCGGATACACTCACAGCTGATGTGATCTCTCAGCCAAGTAAGTTGCTGGAATTCTGGCAACCAGTTCATAATGGAGCATTATACTGATTTTGTGTCATGACCATAGATATCAATATTCTCAGGAAAACATGGTTTTCTGATTAATAGCAGTATTTGAACATTTCATTGATAACACATCAAAAGGGCGTTTTCCTTCCATGTGCTGTTCCCCTTCTCCCATAGCCACTTGAGGTTTGGTCTACTTATGAAATGTTGCCACCACTTGTATTTAGCAATACGGCATGACCAGGGGTTAGATTAACAATCTAGGGGTGTAATGTGCATGAGGTGGAGCCAAGTGCCATATTTCCGCTAGGGGGTGATTAACTGACTGTTAATCTAACTCCTGGTAGTGCCTTATTGCCATTATAAAAAAATATTCCAAAAGAAAAGTGTTAAAAGCATACTTTGTGAATGTTTTCCTCATGTAAAGGGAGATTTCTAATAAAATAGTTCTTCCACCAACAGTTTAAGAATGCTGGTTCAAAATCAGAAGGCAGCATTCCAGTCAATCAGCAGTGCTAGACGATGGAATGCTGACAGGAAGAATCCATGTGCCATTGTGATCTGGCTGTACATAACAGTTTAACAAGGATTAATGTAAGGCTGTCAGAATCCTTATAGTCCATCAATTTGCAGCATTTCTGAGCCCCTTTTTATAATATAGGTTCTAGAATGTTTTGAAGAAAACCTAGATGTATTGTATATGGCCCAGACCACTGGCCTAGTTCTGGGATGGGATCGAGCCCTATTTGCAAAAAGTTTTAAGTGTTCTTTTGGTGGGAGTACACTGTTTATTTTATATATTGATACCATATCAGTTGCCCTCTCCAGGAGCCTTCTGGATGGAGAGTGGTACTTACCCCACCCTATCACATGGCCATTCCTAGTATTGTGGGGTGTACAATCCAAAAGCAGAAAGCAATCTCAATTTTTATTTAGCTTCTGTGACTATGCATGTGTTTCTAATGTCGTTCTGTACCCTTGTTTGCTTCTTTGAAAATGCAATAACATTTGATTAAAAAAAAGAATCAAGAAGGCTGGTATATGGCTTCATATCACATTATGGCAAATGCTGTCAATCAGAAATTGATCGGCACAGAGGAAGTGGCCTCTGAATTAAATAGCCATCAGCACGGTGAAATGCTCTGGAATCACAGCAGCTGATACTATGAGTACACTGGATTAAAGGGGGAAAGAACATGCTTAGGAAGAGAGAGGTGGGTTGGGACAAAACCAGGATAAAAAAAATATCTTCATTGTAGACAGAAGGACGTGTATCCAATCACGTACTCCATCCCAGAGTATGCTGAAAGAGTGGCAGCTGGAAATGGGCAAGCTGTTGAGCAAGGAGCCATAGGTGAAGGATGTACTGCAGTAACTAGGAGAATTTGGATGGGAGCTAAGGCATACCACCATCAAGAAATAGGCACTATGATAATAAACAAAGTCAATAACAAAAGCTCCAGTCAGCTGTTCCCCATTCCTGATGTCTTCATAATTCTAAGCAGAACTAGCACAAGTCCTTTTCCAAGTAAACCCTTGCATCTCGCTGCCCCTTCCTCTCCCTGATCTATTGATCCTACAGCAGCAGGCAGATTAAACCAAGGAGGTGGCTGTAGTGGGAGGCAGAAACAAGCATTTGTCAATGCCGAATGTTGGCTTGTTGGCATTGGCATTGGTAGTGTAGGAGTTAGAGAGATGAATAATAGGAATGACAATGAAATATTGAATTAACGCCAACTACCCCCTCACAGAAACTGAAAGGCAGTGGGGGTGTGCCTTTGGGTCATTGCCATAACACGTATGCCATTCCACCTCACCCCACCCTGCAGACAGCAACAGGTGTCGCGATGTGCCTTGGGGTCTTTAGCCCTTACGCTCATCCCATTCCATAAGGAAATAAGTCGAGATGGGTGCAGTATAGGAGAACGGGGTGAACATTAGGGCTGAAGACCCCAAGGCACACCTCAGTGCCTGTCAATGGCTGCAGGTGGGGGTGGAATGCCATGAGTATTATGGCTGACGAACCCAAGTCACATCCCCGACATCTGTCAGTCTCTACAGGGTGGTGCATTATGGTTGGAAACCCTTGGGTGTTTTTGTTGGTATTTTCACTCCAAATTTTCAGCATGGGTTTTTTTGGGACCCTACCTCATGAACAGTGTCACTATCATTTTGTTACTCAATCCTGAAAGGTGATTTTGCACAGCGACTGCGCCATTTGGTGCCACAGGTGGGGAAACACATTTTGGGTAGGATATGAAAAATGTCAGCTATACTGTTCATGAGGAGGTGTGAAAAAATTGCAATGTTGAAAATCTGGAGTGAAAAGATGAAAAATTGACAAATTTAAGAGCGCACATAGAAACTATGCAACACACGCCTGTAACGCAATCGTGTTTTGGAATTTTTCCACCAAATTTTCAACATGGGCATTTTGAAACCTGCCACCATGAACAGTGACACTGTAATTGTGTTACTCTGTCCCAAAAGTTGATTTCCCACAGCAACTGTGCCATTCTGTGCCACAGGTGCGAAAACATGTTTTGAGAAGGATGTGAAAAATGACAGCTGGGAGTCACATGATGTTCCTGGCTGAGTAGCTCCTCTCTACCCCACTAAAAACTTAGTTATATAGTTATTAAAAATCTACTTCTTACCATTTTCATTGAAGGATCTGCCTATAGAACATCCCGGTAGTACATTGGCAGTGTTCCTTGCCGGGTTTTTGCCAATATGTCCAAAATAGAGATAAGGCCCGCTGGCCTCCGCCATACACCTCCACAGACACTGGAGAAATCTACTAAGAAAACAAAGGCCTTCGGCTCCGGATCAGGCAAGAGTTCTACACCTACCAAGGTGGCTGATCCACTCTCTGAGGAACACTTCCTTCAAGAACTAGCACCTTTCAAGGAGTCTCTTCTCGAGATTAAAGAAGAGCTTAAATCACTACGCTTCAATATCAGAGATTTAAATGGGAGACTTGGAGATCAGAACTTTCTCTCTGGAGATATGGAAGGATGAAGCCAGCTCTGAAACCACTTTAGTACACCAAAAAGTTTGGCCCTCGAAAATAAGCTGGAAGACCTGGAGAGGAGAAGAAGGTGGAACAACCTCATTCTTTTTGGGCTTCCTGAAGGTGAGGAGGGGTCCACTCCAATTCAATTCATCCAAAAATAGTTAGATCGAATCGCCGAGCCCTCTCCAAATGGCCCCACGTATGTAGTGGAATGCGCTCATCTGAACTGATTAATAGGCTTTTCTCCCACTTTCTCTGGCTGGGGAAGCCATCCTGTAGATCATTAGTTAAATTGATGAGAGCTAAAGGACTGGGGGATTAAAAGTTCCCAATGTGTACCTGTATTATTTAGCCATACATTGTTCTCGTCTTTCCCTCTGGCCTGGTCCTGTCTCAGATACTTCTCCTCCAAGTTATTCTTCCCAGTGGTTAGATATAGAGGGCTTCCTGATACAACAGCAGGGCCTACGTCTGAACTCATTACTGTATATCCCCATTAGAAAGATCCCCCAACCCTTGAATGCCACCCTTATTGCTTATTCCATTAGGGCCCATCATCAACTATGTCAGTTGCTATTCTTAAATCCCTGTCAGGACATAACACAGCCACTACTTGATAATCTGAACTTTCAGACTGCGGGCAAAATGTTGACCAGCTTTACCTGGCCCACATTGGATTCCCTTTCAGTAGAAGATTTCTTGTCCTCTAACAAGCTTCTGACTTTCCATGAAGTCCAGCAGAAACATGGATGGCCCACATCTATGAGCTTCAAATATTTCCAGTTGCATCACATACTTGTAAGTCACTTTGGAAGTGGACTCTGGCTTAACGAGTATGGCACCTGTTTATGCCCCTTGTTGTTATCCCATCCCACCATCCATGCATCTCCTTTTTTCATGCCCAACTTCAGGCCTTCCTTGCTGATAAGAAACATCCATTTCACTATAACTGGGACATGGCCCTTCCTCAGCAGGACTGTCCCCGAGACTGGAGACACATTTGGAAGGGAGTCTACAAATACATAAAATGGGATAGATATTGCTTTATGCAATTTCAGACTCTGCATAACTTATTTTATACACCTGTTAAACTATACAAGATGGGCAGGCTCCCTCAAGATGGCTGTACTAAATGCCAGGGTGACAGAGGTTCACTACTTCACATTTTCTGGCATTGCGATAAGGTTAGGCCCTTTGGGGAGGAAATCAGACATCGCCTGGATCCCCTTTTGGGTCTTGATCAGGCCTTCACACCAGATATATGTATCATTGGTGATTTCTCCAAATTTTTAATAAGTAATCAGAAACCACATATAGCTCTCATATCAGCCTGTGCCAAAAAAGTTATTCTATGCCATTGGTGTGATCCTGCCACCTCTACATATCGGGAATGGCTCCAAGAAATCTTGTTTGTGCTTCAGGCTGAGTGTATCATTGCATGTATGTCCTACTCACTTGCCAAATACAAGTGTATCTGGGATCCCCTATACACTTTATTGACAGTGAATTCTGGGTGATAAGGAGACTACAATTATTGTGGTATATTTAAGGTTTGCTATTCACGGACAGCTAGTTTTGAAGTAATTGAACTTATTTTCATCATAGTCCAGGCCCATGGCAATGGGATCCCTTCTGTTGTTTTAGTATAATTAACGTTATCCCAAATAACTGTTATTACACAGAGACGATTGGGGTGGTGGGGAGGGTAGTTGTGTAGGTAGTACCTGTTCCGTAAATATAACCTGTTTGAGTGTACGCTAGATGGAAATACACCACCTTCTGTTAATGTGCTGTTTTTTGTACTATTAACAACCTGTATTTTTCTGTACCTTGCTTGTTGTTCCAATTTTACCTCAATCAGGATCAATAAAGTATATTGAATGAAAAATGACAGCTACACTATTCATAAGGAGGTGTGAAAAAATGGCACTTTTGAAAAGTTGGAGTGAAAATATTAAAAAGTGGCAAAGTTGCAAATGTGCATAGAAACTGCACAATGCACGCTCGTAATGCAGTCATTGTTAGGAATTTTTTCACCAAATTTGCAGCATGGGCCTTTTGGGACCTCCCCTCATGAACGGTGGCACTTTTGCTTCATTAATCAGTCCCAAAAGGTGTTTCCGTGCAGCGACTGTGAAATCACCTTCCAGGACCTAGAAATGAAATGACAGTGCCAGTGTTCATGAGGTGGGGTCCCAAGAATATCATATTGAAAATTTGGGGACACAATTCCAAAAAATGGATGAGATATCAACCTAAGTTGACCCCCAGCCACTGACTCCCTTTATACGGCTTACCTTTGATTTTCCATTTTGCGGTTCAGCTTTGCAGAGTGCAGACATGTCCTGGTCCACAGAAGTTGACAGCACCCGACCTCCGGAGGTAAGTATGGGGTGAGGGGGTATGGGGAACTGGGTGCACAGAGGGAGGTTGGGATGGGGAGGGGATGACGACATAATGATGGACCATTTTCCTTTTACAGGTAAAAAACAGTGAAGGACTGTTTTCTTCTTTCTGAGAACATTTCTTTTATTAATGTGAGCACACTAAATTGAAACAGTGCTACAATAGGGGCATGTAAAATGGAGATTGGGCACATTGATGTTGGCAAATTATGGCCTGATCCTGACCGTGAGTGGCATCCCGGTGTCGGAAGAAATAAAAACAAATTTGGCACAATTGGGGGGCTCCCAGTGTGTCACATTAATAGGGGGGAGGGGATACATGCCAACACAGGGATTGGGCACCCCAGTGTTGGCTTTTCACGAGTGTGTGGCAGGCAGCAAGAGCTGCCATGTTTCGACACACTGGGGTGGGCTCCCAGTGTGCCACATTTAATGGGTGGGGGAATACATGCTGACATGGGGATTGGGCACCCTAATGTCAGCTTTTCGGGACTGTGTGGTGGGTGGCAGCAGCTGCCATGTTTTGGCACTCTGGGATGGGTTCCCAGTGTGCTACATTTAATGGGGGGAATACATGATGACATGTGTATTGGGCACCCCCGATGTTGGCTTTGCAGGACTGTGTGGCAGGCAGTAGCAGCCGCCATTGTGGAAAGTCACTCAGCAGCTACATTATTTATTGAAATGTTTCACCAGGAAAGGCACTCTGAGCAAACATGCTGCTTGTAACTCTGGCCATGCGCATTACTGTGCACTGTAATGCGCATGGCTGGAGTCTTGTCATCTGCCACAGCAATGATGAAACAGCACCTGATTGCAGCGGCAGATTTCTTTCAACTTTTTGGCTCTCTTTTAAGTTTTCTGTCATTGCCAGCATGCTCACAGACTGGCAGCTGAGGGATGCACCCCTGCATTTGCCACAACACTGACACATCTCTGAAATGTGCTACTGCCACAAGAAGTTGCTTGCACATGCATGCAAGTCAACATAAAGAGGGCCCAAGATCAGGTAATGTGGAACTGCCAAGAGAGAATGGTGGTTGAATAGGGTGTTGGTGATGAAACGTGGAAGAGTATGTATATCTGCGTGGGGGGGGTGGGGAACATGTTGTAGGACAGAGAGGAGAGTCAGGTGAGCTACAATATCAGGAAATAATGAACCTGGGAGTTGGTACTTGGTACTGGGCAGAGAACTGAGAGAAGAGCAGGGAATGTTTGAGGTAAACAGTTCCTGAGGTCAAGGAAACAGGGAACTGAAATAAAAAGGTGTGGGCAGGGGAGCTGATACTGGAGAATGGTAGACGATGGAGAAAGAAGGTGGGAAATATGTGAGACGGGAAAGGTTAGAAGGTATAAAAGTGCAAACAGGGGAGCTGGCACTGGAAGAAGGAGCCTGGTTAGTGTATGTGTTTGCACAGAGTTCCTGTCTGGGGAGACTGCTGTCACTCAGAATCGACCAGCTCAGCTGTTCCAAACTGTGGACAGACTGTGCAAGCCAGCCTGTCTCCAAGTTCAGAAAGCCTTTTCACAAGTAGAGTTCGATGAACTTGCTCGATTCTTTGCTTCTAAAGTGGCTGACATCAGAGCAGTACTCCATCCAGCACACTCTATGGGTGCTGCTTTGGATCGGCAAGAGGCCACTGCTCCTCAGTTTTCCTGGAGTACCTTCAACTGTCTGGAGTTCATGGATGTCATGTGAATTGTCCAGAGTGTGCACACTACATGCTGTAGTTTGGATCCAGGACCAACTTCCCTGATTTTGGGTAGTATAGATTCCATCGGTCCTGTCCTTGCACTGATAGTCTGGTGCTCCTTGGAGACAAATGAGTTTCCTAGCTCCTTGAAAGAAGCGGTGGTGACGCCACTCTTGAAAAAAGCTTCTTTGGACCCAGACTGTCTTGCAAACTACTGTCCAATCTCTAACCTTCCCTTTTTAAGGAAGGTAATTGAGAAGGTAGTGACTGCACAGCTGGAGGACCATTTGACCATCCATGATGTCTATGAATCCCTCCAGTCCGGATTTCTAAAGAGATATAGTACAGAGACAGTGCTGTTTTGGGTGCTCAGTGATCTCCTGATGGCTAGAGACCAGAAGAGTCATTCTATCTTGGTCCTTCTGGATCTCTCATCTGCTTTTGACACTGTGGATCATGGGGTACTGCTGGATAACCTGAGATTCATCTGTGGACTGTCGGGTACAGTCCTTGGATGGTTTACATCATTTCTCATGGGAAGAACTCAGAGAGTGGTTTCTGGGGTTTATTCCTTGGATCCAGTTTCTCTGTCATGTGGGGTTCTTCAGGGTTCAGTGTTGTCCCCCATGTTGTCCACAGTGTATATGCTGCCCATCAGCGACATTGTAAGAAGGTATGGACTGAGGTTTCACTGTTATGCTGATGATACCCAGCTCTACCTTTCTTTCACACCTAACCAGGATAGAGCTCTCTCTGTCTTTAATTACTGTCTAACAGAAATCCGGGAGTGGATGGATTCCAGTTGGTTGAAGTTGAACTCCGAAAAGACTGAGGTGCTGGTTGTGGACCCAGGCCGCTGGATAGGGAGGTTGGGGGTTGGTTCACCCTCTGGATTAGTTCTTGGGGGCTTATCTCTCCCAACCTCTGAGCGGGTGCATAACTTGGGGGTAATTTTTGATGAAGGGCTGACCCTGCATTTGCAGATGTCAGCTGTTGTCAAATCTTCCTTTTACCATCTAAGGAATATCTCCAAGATTAGGCACCTAGTTCCATCTGGTGACTTTCAAACTCTGGTTCATGCTTTTGTGTCCTCGCACTTAGACTATTGCAACTCCCTCTATCTAGGGCTTCCAGGGGTTGAAATCCACCGCTTACAGCTGCTGCAGAATCGGACCTGTCATATTTTGCCGGTACTGTGCGGTCTGTACTGGCTACCTCTACAGTGGCAGATCACCTTTAAAGTTGGTCTTCTGACTTTTAAAGCCCTTCACGGACTGGGCCTGGACTACCTGAGAGAGCTTCTGGTTCCTTGCTGCCCCGGGGTGATTGCTCCACTCAGCCGATGAGGGGTTGCTAGAGATTCCAAGGGTATCTTTGAAATCTTCTGGGGCATAGACATTTATGTACGCAGCTCCAACGCTTTAGAATTTTCTACCCCGTCGGTTATGGGAGTGCGCAACCATATAGGGATTTAAGCAGGCCTTGAAAACTTTCTTATGGCAACAGGCTTTTGGTGAATGATGAAATGATGATATCACTGATTTTATAAGTGTTTTAATTTTTGATTTGTGATTTTAATTTGTAAGGAGCCTTGGTATTCGGAAGGCACCTAAAAAATAAAATGTATTGTTATTATTATTATCTATATCCCTTATCAGATTTTTAAAGGGTAACAGTCAACACTAAAAACCTCACACACATGTGTGGGGCTAGTCCAAATTTACACTTGTTTGTGTGTAAAAATGTTTTTCTCTTAGTGTTTACTGCAGTATAGTAGATTGTATTAAGCTGATTCTGGTAACTTGCAAGCTGACATTTTCTTTAACAAGAAATACCAGACTCTCTTGCAGCTGACATCAGCGCAGGGCTGCATCACTGAGATTCAATAGCCCTGCAATGCATATTAGAGTTTTCAAATGCACTGATATTCTGTTTGTTGTTCCCGGTGTCCTCTCTGGGGTAAGTATGATCATATTGGACTGTGCATAGCCCCCTAAGAACAGTGGGAGCAACAAGCATCTAATCTGAGCTTTTAAAGTCTCTAATATGCACTGCAGGCTATTGAATCTCCAGTGCTGCAGCTCTGCTTTGATGTCAGTTGCAGGGGATTTGGGGACTTCTGTCTAAAGCAAATGTCAGGTAGCAAGTTAGCAGAATCCGCTTGATACAATTTACTATACTGCAGTAAACAGTAACTTACAAAAAACATTCTGCACACAAAGTGCAAATTGGGACCAGCCCCCCACATGGGTGTGAAACACTTTGTGCTGATTGCTCCCCTTTAAGTAATAATGGATCCATGACTGGTCGTTGACAAATTTTTCTTGCCAAATGACCAGACAGTGAAACCGGCAGGTCAACCGCACTTTGCAGTCAGCTGCCGATTTCATAGGAAAACAAGTGTTTTCTTCGGGGGCTTTGCCTCCTGAACCCCCCCCCGACAGGGGGCTGTGCCCCTCAACCCCCCCACTTAGGATTCTCAACTCCAAGTCGGAACTGATTTGGGGGGGGGATGCAGGACCCCCGACAGACAGTGCCAGGTTCTAGCAGGTTCCCTACTGTGACTTGTCACTGTTGTTGCTGTAGGGCACTGCGCTGTCAAAATGTCGCTGATAGTGCAGCATACCATAAATAATCACCCCCACACATGTAGCAATGATGCTCACTCTCCTTCCCCCACCCTGACCATTACATTTACCTATTCCCCCACCTTTGTAGCACCTCACCATCTTCCTTCCCCTCCCAGTCCTAGTGAAGCTCTTTGAAGTACAGAGCATTAATCAATCCCATCACTTCAACCACTGCAACGTTCTATATCTGCATAATGATAAAAACACCTTCCCCACCAGTCAAGTAATGTATAGACCATCGAACTACACTCTGGCTCCCACCACCCTTCTCCAACCTGTACTGGCACCCAAAAAAGGATACTAAACTGTTCCTCAGTGAGTGACTGGCATAGCCCTTCTTTTTTTTTCTTTTTTTTATTTAAATTCTCTTTTTTCCTTGGCAGGGCCACTGTCATTCTTCAGCCCTGGTCACAGCCCCCAGCACTTCCACCATCATCTATTGCCACTTAATCTCCCAGTTATCCCCAGCTTACCCCCAGAGGGTGGGTCTGCGGCAACGGTCCTGAGACCATGCCGTGGAACTAGTGACTGGTTGGGGGATGCGGTGATGACAGCTAATTGAAGCCCCATGGAGGGCTTCACTTAGACAGTGGCCTTCGCCTGCCTACTCCGTTTTATGTTGGTGCACTTGCGCAGCCAACATCTTGCAGTAGTACAGATTTGGAGGCGTGGTCACTGTTGGGTGAATGCAGGGCATGCATCAGTAGGTGCGTCCCTCATTCCCCAATCAGCCTGCATGCCGGTGCCACACCATGCATACATAATGTGGCGAGCACATCTAAGGAAAGGTCCACTGCAATCTGAGCAAATCTCATCAGATGCAGTGGACCTCCCAACATGCTCAGCCACATTCTATGCATGGCGGCCACCCACCTGTCGATTTCAGGGTGCCCAATCCCTCTGCTGGCTTCCCATGGCCCCAATATATGTGCCGAAGGGGGATCCCACGTCTGTTGCGCAGTTTGTATGCATGTTCATTGATTGCTTCACCAATGTTTCATATTGTCACTCCAGATTTTCAACATTGCCATTTTTTACATCTCCTCATGAACAATGCAGTTGTCATTCTATACATCCTGCCCAAAATTGTGTTTTTGTCCCTCTGTCGCTAAATGGCACAGCCGCTGTGCAAAACCACATTTCAGCTAACAAAGTGATTGTGCCCCTTTTCATGAGGTGGCCTGACAAGCAGCCCATGTTGAAAACATGGAGTGAAACTACTACTACACGCCTATGGTGTTAGGGTTTCCAACTGTAGCACCCCATCCGGTACGGACTGACAGGCATCAGAGCTGTGATTTGGGATCATCAGATGTAATGCTTACACCATTCCACCCCCCATGCCCACCCTGCAGCCACTGACAGGCATCGTGGTGTGTCTTGCACTCTTCGGACACAAACTTCACCCCATGCTCCCATACTGCAACCACGTCACCATATTTCCTTATGGAATGGGGTAAGTATAATGCCCAATGACCCCAAAGCACGCCACGACACTTGTCAGTGTCTACAGGGGAGGGTGAGGTACAATGGCATGAGCATTATAGCTGACGACCCAAAGGCACACCCCAATGCCTGTCGCTCTCTACAGGGTGGGTGTGGGGTTGGCGTCACTTCAATACTTCACTGCCATTCCTCTTATGCGTCTCTAGCTCTGCCACTTCCAATGCCAGCATGACAACATTCAGCATTGACAAATGCTTGTTTTTTTGGGGTTCTTGGAGGTGAGGACATGCAATGACACCAGCATCTTCCCTGACTCCCTTGAGATGATGCCGATGGCACGAGTATCTCCCAGCCTCCGTCAGGAGTCTTCAGTGTGTCAGGCACTTCCCCAACCTCCTCCTGGAGAAGGAGAGCCATCCATGGGATGCTCCATCCTTCTCCCACCGTCCGGCCCTCCAATGACTCAGGTCCATTCCCAAACATGGGTCGTCGGCGTCATAAGCGGAAATCCAACCACTGCACCGGCAGGCCAGCCAGGCATAGCCCTTCTGATATCTTAGTCATTTGACGTCTATTGAAGGGAACCAGGAAGGCACATGTTTTGGTAGTAATGCCTTTTAGCATAGTTATTAGTATAGTAATTCCTGTTGTAATAGTGGTAGCTGAGTTTCAGCACTAAGAAATGTAAAGTAATGCACATCAGGAAAAGAAACCCAAGGGTGCAGTTTGAAATGGGACAAGATGCTGCATACAACTTTAGAAAAAAAGAATTTAGGGGTGACCCTAAATACATCTGCACACTGCAACATGGTGGTGATCAAAGCAAACAAAATTATGGGATGCATAGGGAGTGGGACAAGTAGAAGAAGTCAGGAGGTGATCCTCTCACTGTACCAATGAGTAGTACAACTTAATCTGGAATACTGCACATGGTACTGGAGTCCACACCTGAGGAAAGAGTGCAACATTGTGGAGTCAGTACAACACAGAGCAACTAAGATGATCCATGGCATTGTGGACAAGATGTATGAGGAGAGGCTTCAGGACTTGAACATGTACAACTTTAAACAGTGTAAGGAAAGGGGTGACATGTCGAAGACATACAAGTACTCTTACTAGGTAAATAGGGTGCATGTCAAGGAACTCTTCTCCTTGAGTACAAATACAAGGATGAGAGAGAGAATTCTCTAAAGCTGGCAGGGGCTGCTTCAATCAGGATATCTATAAGTACTTCTGAGGATGATAGACAGGTGGAATAAGCTGCTAGTGAAAGTGGAACAGGTCAAGTCAATCAACAGCTTAAAGCAGGGATGGGAGAAGCATATGGGTTTAGATAAAAAGGCGAACAATAAGGAACAAGGGGATTGTTACTAAAGGAAGGCAGAGCAGTTAAATAGAGTGTGTCACTGGCTCACCCCTAGGCATGACTGGATCCTACTACTCCCAGGAGACCCCCACCCCACCTTGATGCACCCTGTGACTTTGACCATCAAGAAGGAGAGCTTCCTCTCTGCTCTCAGGTCGCACCTGGAAACAAGCTTTGGCTTAGTGTGCCTTTCCTGGTTAAACAATTTCCCCTTTCCCTTTCTGTCCAAGGAGCCTTTTTGTAATATTTGGTATAGGTAGCGAATGGTCCACTTATGTGAGGCACCAGTCTCACAAAACCTTTTTCTTTTAAAATATTATACCACACAATCATACCCAGGCAGATTTGATAAAGAAATCATAAATGTTTTACTTAAAAAAAGCACATTTAAAATATTCTGCATAATTTTAGATATTGGGTTGTAGGCAACAATGTTAAAAATAAATGTGGCATTAAACATAAAAAAACTACACTGCTATAAATTCTAAAATCTGCTACCTTGTTCATGGTTTGAGTCCAAGATAAGAAAAGTCCATCTGTGAGAAAACAACTCTAAGTTTTCTGATGAAAGTTCTCAAAAGATTTGCAAGCAAGGTGATGGTTCAGTCTCCGAAATATTTTCTCAGCAGATTCGAGGTTTTCAGTGAAAGTTCATAGAAGTCCTTTTCCCAAGAGTTATGACTTCTTATTTTAGTCAATCTCTCTTCTTCAGTGTGGAAGGCTTTTCCTCACTACCAGCAGTTCTTTTCCACAAGCAAAACCACTCAAAGCTTTTACTCATGGTAAAAAGTATACCAAAGGCACTGTTTCTATCTGTACTCCTGGTTTTATACATCTTGTGATGTCAGTCCAGCCTATCCTTTTGATTGGTGGACCTATTTCAGGTTGTAAGGTTCAGTGGTTCACCTTTTTTTTTCTTGGAGGTGTCTCTCTCATTTTACCCTAGGCTTTCCAGATTAAAAATAACATTAAATCTCTCAATATTTTGTGTATCTCCACTAACTTAGCCCCCTGTGGCTGCGGCCTAACGAGCCTAGTTTAGCAGATTGATGCCCAACTGAGCAATTACTGATTGGAGACATATCTGTCCTTTGCTCTAAGGGAAGCCTCAGCAAAGAATACAATAGACCCTAGACTACACGTCTCCACTCTCCTGGGTTCAACGTCTGATCTATTCAGACCAAAATTAATCTTTAAATTAATTCAAATAAACTAGTTCCTGGATTCTAGTTTTTTGTTTTGCAACCATGTCTGGAAGACAGACTCAGCAACTTAGTATTTTTAAATCTTTTCCCCAGTCTTTTCCTGAGAGAATTCTTAAAGGACCAGTGACTTAATTCTGAAACACTGTCATGTGTACATAATATATGAACAGTAAAAATACATGTATAGGCCTGTCTCATCACAGGGTGAGCATATGGGATGGGCCAACAGCCTTTTTTTGCCATTGATTTATATATACTAATGCAATCATCTAGCTAGCAGCACAGTTCCATTTATTAGGGACCATTTAAAATCCTTTTTGGGGGAAGAGTGGGGTAGGTGAAGGATGGTTGGGGTGGAAATTGGTGGGAGACATACAGTACTTTCACTGAGTCAAGTAGGTTTATTAAGCAGACAGTGGCACTTGCTGGGGGTAAGAGTGTATGGATGCCGAATTTACATTCAGTGAACATTTTGACACACTGACATTATGATAAAACACTTTTATTAGTAGAACACACCAAGCAAATCCAAGTTGTTGGTAAGTCACATAACCTGAAGCAGAAAATCAGCGACACTAGAGATTGGGAACTCGTCATGCTGCACTCTCTCTCTCTCTCTCTCTCTCGACTTGTGGCAGGAAGGTACCTCCTTTTATGTGAAAACAGTGACTTCTGATCAGAAAACTGTTGAAATCATCACAGAAATGTGCATTACCGTTTTGATTAGCTAATTTGCCCTACATACAGTATAACTGTAGTTTGAGGCAGGTAGGCGGGCTAGTGAAATAATGAGGCAGGAGAGAGGGGCACAGTGTAAGCCTACACTAGCAGCTGCACGCCCTACAGCAGGAGCATAAAGATTGGATTTAGCAGACTGAGAAAGGAGCAGGGGAGAGTTAGAAGATTTAGGTAAAAACTATTTTTTTAATGGCCACTGCTGCTGAAGCAGGGCACACCAATTCATCCTTTTATAGTTTGCCTGTGTGTGTAAGCCTGCCAGTCAGTCAGTGAATGAAAAGTAAAGTAGACTGCTGCTTGAGACACAAAGTCACATGGCCTCTGATGGTTTGGTGAGTGGTCTGTCTGGGGTGGGGTTGCTCTGATTCTCTTCCTTGTCACCTCATGAGTCATACTGCACTGTGGTTAGTCTTTATGCCAGGTGTGTGACATGTGCATCATGTGGGCATCTATGAATTGTAACAACAATTGTGAGTCATCATTGTTAGCATCTGATAACGGCTGCTTTGTGTCATGATCTGTTGTGCGTGTGTCATCTATGCATACAGAAAACATGAAGAGAAGAACAGGAGGAGAAAAAATGCAAGACAGAGGTAATGAGCTAGGCAAGGCAATTTGATTTATACAGCATCCTATATCAAAGTCTCAGGGAGCTTCCCAGACATAGATCAAAATAAAAATAATATTTATACAATACCATGAAATAAATAATAAAAAAAAATAAATACAATCAGCTGTAAATCTAAAAAGCTGAAGTACTACTAAATAAAATCAGGTTTTAGTACCAAAAGCTTGGTCAAACAAATAGCATTGTAATCCCTTTTAAGCATGTCCACCAAGGGGAAACTCCTTAAAAGGAAAGGGACAGAGTTTCAAATAATCAGGACTGCCACTGAAAATGTTCTGCCCGCTGATTGCTTTAGGAGAGACCTCAGGACGATCAACAATAATTCCTCAGTGGAGAACCCGATCCATGAGGGGCCTTGCATGTTAACAAAGCATTCTTGAAGGTGATGCGCCACCTAACTGGAAGCCAGTGCAGCTGCTGCAGCATGGACAAGATCCCTAAATGACACCCCCAATATCAAGCTCGTTGGGGCATTCTAAGCCAGCCATAGGCAGCCCACCAACCCTCCAAATAGCTGATACATGTTTTACCAAGTACAAGTTCTGTAAGCAGTGGTAGTGGAGATTGAAGCTGGTCATGGTGGAACAGAGAATGGGATTCATGGTCACGGGGCTGAGGACATGGACCACTAGGCACTTCCTAGTATAGCCAAAAAACATGAATCATAAGCCCTCAGAAATCTACTGGTCCTACTGCCACTGCAGTGCAAGTAGTCTTCATGCTTGTCATCCAATGTATCTGGCGATGAAACCATCTTGAGCAGTCCCAAAGCACACCAGTTTCCCCCGCTTCCTTCTTCAAGTACTTCCAGTTTCCCTATTCGAGAAAGAAGTGATCCATCTAGAAATGTAAATTACACTTACTGAAAAAAAAATAATTTTGCATTCACTGCTCAGCTCCTCAATGACTCCACCACCCAGCACTTATTTCTTCTGAAGGCCAAAAATCATAAGTATGGTTTCAGGACTCATGTTTTCCTGGCTTATTAACAATTATAATAAAAACAAAATAATCAACATATGTTCTTTGATGTTGCTCCCTGTTTACCACCACATACAAGGTATTACAGTGGTAGCTCATAGGATCTTGAAACTTAAAGAGGACTACTGTATATTTCTGATTTGGATATGTCTGATGTATTTATTATACATTACATCAGTTACTGTACATATGTCAATAAGAGATCAGTCATTTCTGCTTTGCAACACATATCTAGTCTGAGGCTCTGAAACAAGGTAGTAAAATTTCAAGCAAGCATCCATTTACATGCAGATGGGTCACTTGTAATACAGCCCTCCCCATTCCCTGATGTCACTGCAGCAACAGTGCAGAAGTACACATAAGGGTATCAATGCTGTCTATCCTGATTTTAGTTTAAGTTTGCAATGGCTTAAGACAGTTCTGTCATGCAGCTCACACAGGGAGTAGAATTGTAGCCTTAATACTTCATGTGTAGAACAAATAATATATCTAATAGTATTTAATTCCCAGGAAACAGAATCTCTTACTTTGTGCTGCTCATTTCTCTCTGTGAGGCAGTTGCAACATGTTTTGGAAAGCAGTGGAAAGAATCAATCAGACAGTCAAGTAGTCAATCTAGCAGTCAGTCAGTACTGAACCAGGTGAACACCCTTGAGAAAATTAATTTACAAGGTAGGCCTGAGCAGTTTCTCAAAGGATCACACAAGACTGAATTCCTCCTTTGCACAAATAATACACCCCCTTTCTGCAGCCTGAAAGTGGAGATCTAGATCACTTACTTTATAAAGTGCATTGTTTTACATTTCAAATGCTCCTTACATCTGGGTTTCTGACTGGAAATACCAAGACACAGAATGCATATGGCATGGGAGGAATGAGCTAAATTAATACAGAGCACTACAAACGCAGAATGATTAGTTTCTTTACCTACAACAGTTGAAGTGTAGCATCTGATTTGTGAGGGATATCCTACTTCAAATGGCGGCATTACAAAGCGAGGGGGGCTGCCACAGCTTGTTTTCAGTACCTTCAACATGAAGTGCTGTAGCTCTCACATCACTGCTAATGATTTATAATGGGAATGGGGGCACTTTTAAAGTCATGGACCTGAGGGGCCATCACAGTTCCCAAGGAAGTTAGGGGAACTTGTTAAGGGTTAGAGAGTAAGGGACTTCAGTAGGATTTTAACCAGAGTTTCCCAGTTCTTGTGCCTGTGCTTTAACCACTAGATTATCCTTCTTCCATAAGCTACAGCTGATGTTGTCCTAGTAAGCTCTTCCTTGTTATAGCTGAACTCTTTATTGCCTTATATCAGCCATCCAATCACTGACTGCCTAGTTACAAAGAGAAAGGGACATTTTTGCAAGATTGTGTCTCACTGCTGGTGTCAATCAAAACAGAGAATGTTAACACACATAGAACATAAAACAACAGCTATATAATATCACTTAAGACTCTTGTTGCACCCAGAGTTATTTATTGGGTAAACTGTTTTTTCTAACAGAAACATTAACACAACACATACAGGCACTTCCTTATAGGCATATTGTATATACATGTCAAATCAGTGCTGCATCACACTCATATGGTCCTAGTTCTTATTAGACCTGCTCTTCGAGATGTGCACAACACTTAAAGGGTTCCCCCATTACCCAAGTGGGGAACCAAACATTGTGGGTTCTGTTTACTGGTAGAACAGCATTTAGTGCAGCACCATTATATTTTGCTCTGATGACATCATCTTCCAGCAGCATTGATGGTAAAATGGAGGACAAACACATTGATAACTTCTGGGGGCTGTATATTTTTATTTATAATCTAGATTTGGACAGCAATAGGACTGCTGGCAGTTGGAGGAGGCACACAACAGTTACACATAAGGAGTTGGGAAAATATGGGTGTAAAACTATGGGAGACTTCCTTTTTAACATGTTTATTGTCATCTTATTAATGCTCTATACAATATATATATATATATATATATATATATATATATATATTATTATTAGATCAGTTCAAGTGTTTTGACATTACCAGATATTTGCAGGCAAAGAAATAGATTCCAGACCAGGCAGTCCTTTAGTTAAGAAGAAGAAAAGTCTTGCTTTGTAGCTCCAAGATGTTGCTTTGTTCTGGAGCGGTTCTCAGCTGTGGCATCTTATTAAGTATCATGTGTCCCTTACGTGTGTAGTTTAACTTGCCATATGTAATATTATGATTCATGCAACTGAGGCAAGAGCAATATCAGTAAACCTAACCTCCATTTACTTCTCTCCTTCTCTGACATGCATTTTTGCACAAAATAAAAATAAATTGAATTCATGCAACATGCATCATGTCTTTTTGTTATCCTGAATGCAACCCCATTTCACCCTGTTAGGAAGAGCTGGGTACTTACCATATTCATGTACCACCACCAAGAGATGTTACAGTCTGCATATTGTGGGGAGCAGAAAAAAGAAAATTAATTAGGCTACCCACTGACTTTGAATATGATCATGTCGACATTTTCCCTTCACCCATCAGATCATGGGCCAGATTCTCAAAGTTAGTGCAAGCAGCTTGTGCCAATTGGGAGTGTGCCCGGGACCCTGCACCCAGCTCTTGAATGGGTGAGGTCCCGGTACCAAACTCCTGCGGGTTGCCGTAATCACTCCCATGCATCAAACAAAAAGCGCACAGGAGGGGATTGCCAGAGGCTGCAGAAGAGTTGTGATGTATCCCATGAATAGCCTGTTATAGATAATCAGAAAAACATGCCAATTCATCAGTATATCAATTACAATGTCTATTGTAATTTAAAAACAGGAGAGTACACTTCACAGGAACAGAACATGAGAGGCATAGCAGCCTAAAGACCACTCAGTTTAAACATTCAGTTACTTAATTAATTAATTAATGATCACAACATTGTGCTCTACAAGACAGTTCTTGTGTCTGAAACTTTGTAAAGTGACAGTTTTTACTGTAGAGACTTTTTTCTAATAAAGAACTTGCTGGTGACAATCTGCCCCACTGCTATTGGTACACAGATAATAATTCCTGACATTACAAGATAAAGAAATAGAGCAAGACAAAGACATATCTTGCAAGGCATTATCAGAGACTTCAGGGGCATTCCTGTCAATTATGAAATACATTCTGGAAAAAATATATTCAGCTCCCAGGCCAGTAGACCAGTGGTGTATCCTCTTAGTGCCCAATGGCTAGATCTCTGGCGGGCCAGTGGATCCCTCCTCACTTGCTATGTTGCCTCACTGAAGTCCTGCAGAACTGAACAGGCAGAAAGATGATCAAATCTGGTATGGACTGCTGCAATAGTGAAATGGTGTCCTCTAGTAGATTGCCACAGCAATGGACGGTATGGCACGACATGTCATGACCAGAGACACATTGTTCAGTGGATGCCCTATTGAGTGGACAATGTACAGTTGGGCACATTTGAGAGTCCTGAGAGGGACATGCTGCATTGTGCTGGGGAGGGCATGGAGTGGGATCTGTAGGGACAGTGCCTGTGGCACTGTTGCAAGAGTGGGGGTACTATGACAGTGGTTATATTGGTGGCAGCAGAATACCTTGCAAATGCCATACCCCAGTCCATGACAGAACATCTCTTATTGTTTGGCATATGATGTGGATGGCATAATGGGATATGACATGCCAGGTATGTGTTTAATCAAGCCGTTTAAGATGTAATGCATTCATGCACTACTGCAGATAGCCGCATTTATACTATCCTGTGCAGCTGCCCATCTCTTCTTTGCTGGCTGCTTCCATGAGGTCGCCCTTTCTCCTGTGTCCCATAGTGCTGGAGGTGGTGCAGGAAGCCTTAGACCACCTCTAGGCTGGTCTAATGTGCGGTGAGCCTGTGGCCCTGAGGTGGCCTTCGTGAATCCCAACATAAGGGATATTGCATTTCTGCCACGGCATATGCCCCTCACTGCCATGGTGTAGCAGAACGTCCACCACAAGCACAGTGCATACCCAACTGATGCAGGTGGTCCCACATCTGGCACAGGCTACAAGATTGAATCAGAAATGGCACAAGATGTGGAGTAGCGAGCCCCTTGCATCATATCTCTGACGCAAACACCTTGAGCCTTTCCCAAAATTTTGAGAATTGGGCCCGTTAGGTCTAGTAACTCCAATATTAACTCAGTTTACTTAACCTGCAATGTGCCTTATTGTATTTTTTTTTCCTGCTCCTTTATCTAAGTGTAAACTAAATTGCAACTACTGTCTTTTAAACCAGTGCAAAACCTAACCCAACTGATGCTTCATGATCTGAGATGTTCTTTACATATTACTTTTGTCATGTCCCCAGTACTGTGCTCGCTGGTCTAATACCAGAGTGTCCTCTATTTCTTCCACCTTATGATCAAAAGGTAACATCTAGTTGTTATTTTTTTTTTCCTGTTGGAGACGTAGCTGAGCTGTGTTAAGCTCCACTGATTTTTTTCTTTTCACATTTCTAATCCAGCCCTCCACCCGTGTGATTCCATCAGATAACCAGTTTTGTGTTATAGTTTTAAGTGCAGCAAACTAGAACAATAAATAAGTATTTTGCATTCCTTCTGGATGCTCCTCTGGGAGGAACCTCAAGACATAAGTTTTCAGATGAGAGGGCTGATATTATGTTAAGGTTTACTTATCAGTTCTGTAAAAGGTCATACGCTGGTCCAAGCTACTAGTTACAAGTACTTAGGAATATGGGTAGACCATCATTTGACTTTTGATATACACATTGTTTGCATTTCAAAAAAAGTTTCACAAAAACTAGGAGTCCTATATTGGCACAAAAACAACTTAACGTGTAAAACAAGAGAAAAGTTGGTGAACTGATTAATACTGCCTTTCATAGATTATGGCAGTACAATGTATCGACATGCAAATAAAGGTACACAGCAAAAGTTAGACAGACTTCAATATTGTCTAGCTAGGATAATTTGGGGCCTTACAGGTCCAGTATTGTATCACCATTGTGACTTACTCTTTCAACTCCAATGGACACCACTGGCCCATAGAAGGGATAGGTTTTTAATTAGTTTTTTATACAAAGGTGTAAATGGCACAGTCCCAGAATATCTAACCTCTAAAATAATGCCTAAGAAATCTAGTTATTCTCTGTGTGACATCAAGGGTAGGTGACTAACAGAGCCAAGAACACATACAAAATATGGAGGCATGCAGTTTGATTATATTGTTTCTACTTTCTGGAACTCTCTTTCTCCAGATCTATGTAATTTGCCCACATATTCAAGTTTTAGAAAAGCCTATATCGAATCACATCATTTTTATTGCGATTGTTAACTATTATTTGCATTGCAGTGTACTTGTGACGTTTGTATCTTAAACTATGTTTGTATGTATTGTAACGTTTTCAACCACAGGACAGCCCTGAAAACATAATTTTCCTAGTGCCCTTCCTGTATACATATAAATAAAACTTAAACTTGAAACTTGAAGGTATCTGCTATGTTGGTTCACTTCGCCCCACAACCCCTTTATTTCCGTGCATCCCCAGAAAATGTCTTTAGTGCCACAGTCCCTCCAGCAAAAGTTAGTGGACATGTGTGTTTGGTTCTGTCCAGTGTAAGAAAGTACAAATATTTACTAGCCAGTGAAATTGTCCCAAGCAGCCTGATGAGGTTGTTATGTGAACCGAGCACCATACTGCCTGTCATTTCTTGGGAGGTATCTGCGTGCCTGATTCTGATTCCCACTTACTGTGCACCATATTTATTGCTTCTTGTTTTATTCTCCTTCTAAGCTTTGAATAGAACTTTTAGATTCATCTTTTACTTTCAGTTTATTGTGCTGCCACCCACACATTTTTCACCAAGGCTGGGTGTATGGCCTGTAATTCTGCCCAGACCTCTTTTCTGCTTATAATTGATCTTACTTGCAAATATTTTAAATTATCTGAATCGGGAAGACCACATTTTTACAGCTGCAAGTGACAGCTATGCTAATGTGATGCAATTACATTGAGAAAGGGGCTATGGAAGCATGTGACTGTGAATGGGGGGCTTTGGTAGCACATGACTATGTATACATCACAGCTGTGTCCTTCCAGTGGTGTGGAGTTCAAGCATCTCTCTGCATCCAATACAGTGAGACTGCTTCCTCCCTGCCCCCCCCACCGCTGCACTATTTTCTTGCTCCTGTCCCTGCTGGCTATACCTCTCTAGCACTGGCCCTCATGTTCTCATAGCAGCCTGAATGAATGTCCCAAAAATGCAATATTGCACAGTAAGAAAGGACACTGTTTGGTTAAGCTACCATAGGGTATACGGAGCACTTAACAATATGTGTTGCAAATTATTAACTTTATCATGCTAAAAATGAATTATTTCTCTTCACTAAAGGACAAAAACTTTGGAGTCTGATAGCTACAAAACTGTCATTGGTTCATTCTTGTCAGCACCATGTGTAACTGTAGTGTCAAATAGGTCTAGCTGAAAATACATTGTAACATTAAATTATTTATAGTGTAGCTAACTGGGGCATGGCTTGGGCACTGAGATCAATAGCTACTTAATTCCATTGCTCCATCCTAGCCCTCTAAGAAACATAAGTTTTCTGTCTCAGATTGGACAAACCACAGGTCGCCAATGCACATATCAGTACTATATAACTTCTACTACAGGAATCAACCAGAAGTTTTAAGATTGAATGTTGTAGTGAGTGACTTGTGTACACTGACAGCTACTGAGCACTCTCATTGGGCCCCGATGCATGAATGGCCTGTTACGTTGAAACCATGAACTCTGTTATCACCATGGCAGGAACGGAGCACAAAAAGCAAGGTGACGTCAACTGATCCTCCTTGGGATATATCATCAAGCTTCTAGAGTCACTGATCACTGACATGGATAAATTAAAAATGGTCAACTCCTCCACAGCAGAGAAGGTGAAAATGCTCACCAACCACATGAGTGTGGTAGAGCAACAAGTGCTAGATATAGAGGACTTCCAACATAACATTTTAAAGTGTCTCAACAAACACAAATGCCAGCTGGATCGCCAATGTGAAATGGCAGAAGATCAGGAGAACATAAGCAGAAGGAATAATATTAGAATCATTTGGGTCCCAGAAAAGGCAAAAGGGCCAACATGGAGAGATTCTTAAAAGACCTCCTACCCCCAGCTGGCCTGCTGGTGTAGCAGTTGGATTTCTGCTTGTAACGCCGGTGACCTGGGTTTGGAAATGGACCCGGGCCATCGGAGAGCTAGCCAGGGGAGAAGGATTGAGCATCCAATGACTGCTCTCCTTCTCTGGGGGAGTGGTTATAGTGTTCAGCACAATGCGGACACCTAGCAGTGGCTTGGTGTACTACACTTGCCAGCACCACAAGTAGGCTCAAGGGCGGGGTGGACGCTGGCCATCATTGCATGTCTCCGCCCCTGCACAACTGGGGAGAAAATAATGCCACCTGCCACCTTAGATGAAGCCCGCCCTCGGCTTCAATTAGCCTCCAGGAAGGCCCCTTCAACCTATCCCATTGTTGCAGCACCTTTGAGGGAGGGGTGCCACATCCCGCCCTTGGGGAAAGCCAGGGGGTATCAAAGGGGAATATCCAATGTGGAGGTGAAAGCGAGGGTCCATGACTGGGTGGAGGTTCCAGGTGGCTGGCAGCAACAGTAAGCATGAGAAATAATAATAATAAAAAAAAAGACTTCCTTCCCCAACTCATGGGAGCCCATTGGCAGGAGACTAGTGAAGTGGAAAGACCTCATCAGACTAGGCACCCCTCAGCAGCCAAGGGATCATGGCCCTGTCTGCTAATAGCATATCTACTTTGTTTCTCCACAAAAGAAAAATTCATGAAAGTGGAAAGAGATAAAGGGGATATGTTTTGGAAGGCATCAAGGATTTTGATTTACCAGAACTTCTCACACGAGGTTGTACAACACTGTGAATCATATAACCCCTTAAAGCAACTCTCCATGAAGCTGGGGTGCAGTATCACTGAAAAGAACTAACTAAATTGTGTGTAATCAGAAATGGGCATGTTTCTGCTGGTAGATTGCCTGAGGAAGTTTCGGGATGGATTCAACAGCATTTGCCTGATCTTAGGATAGGAACTACCACTCCCAGAAGTCTATAGGAACAGCACACAGAAAAGAGCTCTGGCTCACGGAACCCTACTGGCCACAATAATGACTGGCAGGAATCCAAGGGAGCCCATTTGGAAGAATGCAAGATGGTGACAAGACAGGGCAAAAGCCAAGAACAGCCCAAACCACCATTGCAGGACACTGCTACAATTTCCAGGAGAGGCACAGCAGAGCAGCAGTTCAAAATAAATTTACACCTTAGGCTCTGCTCCAGTAATCCTCGCCCTAAGAATCTGTACTCACTCTCAACACTGCCATCACCACTGACCAAGATGGTGAGGGAAACATCTCTGTCACTGAGAAGAAGTAACTATGAAAATCCAGCACCTCTTCCAGTTGACCAATATACATAGTTATCTACCTCTTGAGCCACATTGATAGAAGAAAATGTGGATATGGAAATGTCAGAGTCACTGCCTAGCAGAGAGATTCTGGGAGTGAAATCCTTTGCAGAAGTAGCCACAGTGAACTTGACCTGATGCCAATGTCAGCATGAACACACTTGACTTGAGACTGTCACAGTAGCTAAGATGGTGAGATGATCAACACGCATCCTTGTACAGGGGGTCACTGCAACCCAGGTTTCAAAATTACTGACTGTTATGTATTGCTTGTTTTTAAAAGTTACTATTAGAAGGGATTTCCTGTTAGAATGCATGAATGGGTTGGTCATGACTGGCAGCTGCTGAGGGAGAGGCGTACTAGGATGCCAAGTCATAACCATAAATTTAGATCAGGGTATGTTTGCGGTCACCCTCCCCCAATCTGCAGCTGCATCTCCTCTTTGCTACTTGTTACTTTAGTCAGTTGCTTCCCCACCACCACTATGTGTGCAAGTACCCCATACACAACCCCAACTGGACTGTCAATTGCCGGTCTCTGAGAAGAGCTAGCCCCTGCCCGCCCTCATCCACCAAAGTGTGCCTTTAGTTTAAGAAGTGGCACTCACTCTATCAACTTCAGCTTCAGGCAGAAAAACAGTAGTGGTGGGGGATTAAACCATGAAAGAAACAAGAAAACACAGTATGTAATTCTATACCCAATGAGAGCTTGGGGTGCTGACTGAATACATGCAGTCCTATTTGTATTCTTTTCACAGGATTTGTCAGTTCTGTAAATACATGCATCTTCATGCTGAATCTAAGCTAGACAGCTTACTTACCTGAACTGTAGGATGGATACTGTAGCAAAAGGACTAGTTACAAATGGCTGGGTTGATAGAGGGAGCATCATAGGGTCAAGACATAAACAGGAGCCTTGTATCAGATATGTTTGATGTCAAACCTCCCACTCCACCCCGCCCCCCCCGATGTCACCCAAACCACCCTCTCTTCTCTCTCTCAATAGCTATTATCCCTTCCTTAAATACAGTGCTCTTACTGTACTCTAAGCCTGTCCTTTTACCAGCATGTAACAGAGTGATATTCCTCTCTCCTTTTCTATCCTCGCAGACAGGAATACATCGCTGGGTAATGTAGAGGGGAGAAGATAGGAACGGATAGATAACTGTTAAATGGGGTGGGAAAACTTACCACTGGAGACTGGTTCACAACCTTCCTCTCCCCATCCCCACTAAAGGCTACTCAAAGCATACGATGCAAACCACAAAGGTGAAGCAAACAATATCAACCTACCTTAACTCCCGGGCCAAACATCCGTGGATAACTCCCATCACCTGTACTTTATTTTTTTTCTATTTTTTATGAAGTAACAGACTCTTCCAGAGTTATTAAAATCGGCCAGTCATGGCTTATGATGCTACAAGCTATAGCTTGTTACAAGGTGATCTGTGATACACGCAGTTGGTGGACTTCCTCTTGCTACAGGGGGTTGGGACAGGTCTCCCTAAACACAGACTTGAACCACCCTCTCTGTAGTGTTTTTCTGTAGCAAAGCTGGGCAGGAGATTATAGAATTTGAATTAGACGGCAGATAAGAACTGCTTGGCCCACCCAGTCTGCTCATTTCCCCACCTAATGGATAAGCTGCAGATCCTAGTTAACCAACAGCCTACTTCTTTCTACCCCCACCCCCTAGAATTGCCTTAGGGTGTCCCATGCATGCTTGAATTCAACCACTGTTTTTGACTCCACAACCTCCTCCGGAAGGCAGTTCCATGCATCCACAACCCTGTCTGTGAAAAAATACTTCCCTACATTACCTCTGAGCCGCCCCCTATCTTCAAATTGTGCCCCCTTGTTCTTGCACATCTCTTTTTGAAAGATGCTACCCTCTTGGACTTTGTTGATTCCCTTGAGGTACTTGAAAGTTTCTATCAAGTCCCCCCTCTCCCTCCTTTCCTCAAGGCTTACATATTAAGCTCCTTTAGTCTCTCTTCATATGTCTTCTGGTGCAGACCTTGCACCATTTTAGTGCCCTCCTCTGGACAGCTTCCATCTTGTCTATGTCCTTGCAGATTGGGTCTCAGAACTGCACACAGTACTCCAGATGGGGTCTCACCAGCTGTCTGTACAGAGGTATAACAACTTCCTGTTTTCTACTGGTGATGCCTCTCCCTGTGCATCCCAGTATCCCCAACCCTCCTTACTGCCCTCTCCACATTGCTTGCCCACCTTTAAGTCATCTGATATGACTACCCCCAGGCCCTTTCCATTTTTGTTGTTGTTAGTATCTCCACCCCACTGTGTACTCTTCCCCTGGGTTTTGTTTCCCAGGTGCATTACCTTGCACTTCTTAGCATAAAATCTAATCTGCCATACATTTGACCATTCCTCTAACCTTGTCAAGTCCCTTCTCATCCTTTCCACCTTACCTTGTGCATCAACTCTGCTGCAGATCTTTGTGTCATCTGCAAAGAGACATACTTTTCCTTCCAGTCCCTCTGCAATGTCGCTTATAAAGACATTGAAGAGGACCGGTCCTAATACCAAACCCTGCGGCACCCCACTAGTAACCCCTTTCTTCAGAGTGGACTCCATTTACTATTACCCTCTGTGTCCTATTCTCCAGACAATTCTTTACCCAGGCTATCATCTTGGGACCCACTCCCAGGCTGGCTAACTTGTATATTAATCTTTTGTGTGGGACTGAGTCAAATGCCTTGCTAAAATCTAGGTAGGTCATGTCCACAGCCCCTCCCTGATCTACTACTTTGGTCACCCAGTCAAAGAAATCTATTAGATTCATCTGGCATGACCTTCCTGCTGTGAATCCATGCTGCCTTGGGTCCGGTGCCCCTCTGGCCTCTAGGTATTTGACAGTTCTTTCCTTAAGAAGTGATTCCGTCATTTTCCCTATCACTGAGGTTAAACTAACAGGTCTGTAGTTTCCTGCTTCTGCCCTGCTCCCACTTTTGTGAAGGGGAATCACATCTGCCCTCCTCCAGTCCTCAGGTACCACCCCATCCTCGAGGGTGGTCAGTGGTGTCACTAGTTCTACCCTTAGTTCTTTTAGAATTCTGGGATGAATCCCATCAGGCCCCATTGCTTTGTCCACCTTCAGTTTTAAGAGTTCTTTCGGAACCCTTTGTTCTGTAAATGGGCTGGTATCAACTTCTGCATCCACAGTGTTTCTATTGTTTGTTTTAGGTACCTCCCCCTCTTTATTTGTAAATACTGAGCAAAAATATTTGTTTAGTATCTCTGCCTTTTCACCATCACCCTCTGCCTACCCCCCCCATTAAGCCTCACTATCCCTCCCTTAGTCTTCCTTCACTCCCTGATGTACCTAAAAAAGGTTTTATCCCCCCTCTTAACCAAGTTGGCTATCTTTTCCTCAGTTTGGGCCTTTGCTGTTCTGACTGCCTTCCCAACTTCCTTTTGCTTTAACTGATACAATTCTCTGTCCTGCTCCTTCTGTGATTCCTTGTACTTTCTGAATGCTTTCTTGAACCTTCACTGTCGCCTCCTTTGAGAACCATAGTGGTTTCTTATATGGTTTTGTTTATTTGCTTCACACAAAGGCTTGTTACCTCTGTGATGGTAGTTTTTATTATTCCCCATTGTTCTTCCACCCCTCCTTCCTGCCCATTTGCTAGTGCATTCCTTAGGCACTCACCCATTTTGGCAAAGTCAGCCTCCTGAAGTCCAGTACTTCGCCTTTGTGTGCTTGACTCTATTGCTGTGTTTATTGTGAACCATACTGTTCGATGGTCGCTAGTTCCCAGATGGCTACCCACTTCTACATCTGTGATCCTCTCTCCATCTCAATTTGAGAGAATCAGGTCTAAGATTGCTCCCTCTCGAGTGGGTTCCAGTACTAGTTGTCTAAGACATGCCCCCTGTAGGGCATCTAGAACAACCCCACTCTTAGAAGTGGCTGCTACAACTGCACTTCAGTTAATATCTGGCATATTCAGATCACCCATCAGCAATATCTCCCCTTTATCTGCCATTCTAAGTATACTTTCTATCATTTCCTTGTCCATTTCCTCCCTCTGAGAGGGGTGTCTATATACAACCCCTGTGCAGATTGTGGTGCCATTGCCTGCCTCCAAATTGACCCACAGTGCTTCTTCTCCTCCCTGTTTACCCTTCTGTTCTGCTGCTTTGATGCCTTCTCTTATGTAGAGAGTTACTCCTCCTCCTCTTTTACCCACCCTGTCCCTCCTGTAGATAGTGTATCCTGGTATGTTTACGTCCCAGTCATGGTTCTGTGTGTACCATGTTTTTGTGACTACCATGATATCCATATGTTCCTCTTCCATCAAGGCCACTAATTCAGGAAGCTTGTTACCCAGACTATGGGCATTGGTACTCATTGCTCTCCATTTTTTGACGGCTTTACCTTATGTAGCAGCATCCCCCACTGACCTTTCTACCTTGGTCTTTTTCTCATTTAGTACCCTGTTTTGTAGGGGGAGGCTGGGATTTTCCTGCTGCTTATCAGTGCCTCCCCCCTTGACTAGTTTAAAAGCTTGCCAATGAAGCATTTAAACCAATTATCCAAAAGACTTGTTCCCTTCCTGGACAGATGCAGACCATCCTGCCAGTATAGGCTGGTGTCCCTCCAGGTGGAACCCCAGTCCCCAATGAAGCCAAACCCCTGTGTTCCACACCATTTTTTCAACCATTCGTTAAACTGCTTGGTGCACAGTACCCTCGCTGCACCCATGCCACTGACAAGCAGCAACTCTGAGCAGGATACTGTGTGTGCTACTTGTCTTAGACCCCTCCCCAACTCTACAAAGTCCTTCTGCACTGCTCTAATCTCATGCTGAGCCAAGTCATTTGTCCCTAGGTGGACAATGACGTCCAGCTCAGATTCCCGTGCAACTGTTCTCGTGAACCTAAGGATGCGCTTCCTGTCCCTCCAAGCCATGGCACCAAGCAGGCACCTTACTTCAGTTTTTCCTGCTCCCTCCAGTTCTATCCCCCTAATAACTGAGTCCCCCACTGGGAGCTGCTTCCTTTCCCTGTGGTGCCCTCTGCCTCCTTCCTGAGGGCCTCCCTTGTGGCAGTTGTCTGCACCCTTCTTAGTCTCCTCTGTGTGTGCATCCATAGGGGAACTATGCTCCCCCAGAATGGTGTATGGATTGTGGAGTGGAACAACTGACTGGGTGTGCCTCTGTTCCACCACCCTTACCCTCCCTCAGCCCACTGTGGTCCAACTGCTGTGTTTTCTTCGCAACCTCTGAGGTAGTGGTGGTGGCTCTGATGCTCCCTGGATGGGGGAAGTTCCCTTACTACTGTCCAGTGCGTCCTGAAGACGGGCAACTTTCTCTCTCAGGGCAGACAGTTGTCTGCAAACAGGGCAGCATCTCAGCCTCCAGAAAGACTCCCGGAAGACTGCTGCCCCACAGCCATTACATTGCACTACTCCTCACATAACTATCTACCTTGTTTAGTTTTTTTTTTTTTACCTAGCCTTCTGCTTGCACAGCAGGAACTTTAACATAACTTTACAATGTGCAAAGGGTCAATACTTAAGAGTATCTTATATGCACAGTTAGCAAGCAAGCAAGCAAATCTTTATTTATATAGCGCCTTTCAAAATCAAAGCGCTTCACACAGTATAAACCACAAATACATAAAAACAGTCAGCAATATACATTATTTAAAATCAATCAGTCTCGAAAAGCCAATGAAAATAAATAAGTGTATAACATAGAGTCAAAACTGCTGATGGTCAGGCATTCTCTCAACTGGCGAGGTAGAGAATTCCACAGGGTTGGAGCTACAAATGAGAAAGCACAAGCTCCAGAAGTTTTTAGGTGAACCCTGGAAATCTGTAGCAATCCCTCATCAGGGGATTGGAGAGGACGACTGGGGGAGTAGGGAGTTAATAGATCTTTCAGGTAGTCAGGCCCCTGATCATGTAGGGCTTTAAAGGTAAGCAAACCTACCTTATAGGTGATCCATTACTGAACTGGCAGCCAGTGCAGTTCACACAGCACAGGTGTAATATGGCTGGTCCTGGAAGTACCAGTCAATAGTCTTCCTGTACTAGCTGCAAGTGGCAGATATCAATCCCAGACAGCCCTAGGTAGAGGGTATTGCAGTAGTCAAGACAGGTAGTAATGAAGGCTTGTATCAGTGTTGGAAGGTCACCCGGTGGAACCAGGTGTTTCACCCAGGCAATATTCCTGAGATGGTAAAATGAGGATTTAACCACAGCTGACACCTGAGATTTCAGGGTCAAGCCGTCATCAAAAATAACACCTAGGTTAGGCACCCGATCTGAGGTAGTGAGCTGGAGACCATCAAGCCATAGGTCTGACACATGACCAGCCCCCAAACCTGCCCCCAGGCGATCCAGATCCACAACCGACACCTCAGTCTTATCCAGATTCAGTCTCAGCTAACTCGAGTTCATCCAATCTTTGATCTTGGAGAGGCAACTATTTAGCACAGAGATCGCATCAACCTGTCCGGGCACAAAGGACATATACAGTTGAGTATCATCTGCATATCAGTGAAAACTCAAGCCATATTGCCTAATGATATTTCCCAATGGCAGCATATACACTACGAACAGCATGGGTGCCAATATGGATCCCTGCGGCACCCTGCAAGATGGGGAAGGGCATTAGAGGAATAAATTCCAGTGACCACCCTCTGAGACCTATCTATGAGGAACAATCCAAACCATTCGAGGACCATACCCAACAGTTCACAAAGGAACCGTAGGGTCTCCAAAAACACCCCATGGTCCACAGTGTCAAAAGCTGCTGAGAGATCAAGAAGGACCAAAATGGTATGAGCCTTTCAATCTCTCACCAATAGGAGGTCATTTAATACCCGAACAAGGGCAGTCTCCATGATGTGCCTCTTCCTGAAACCAGACTGAAGAGCTTCATAAACATTGTGAGTTACAAGGTGATCATCCAGTTGCAATGCAAGCACCTTCTCAATAACCTTCCCCACAAAGGCAGGTTAGAGACAGGTTGGTAGTTAACTGGATTGTCAGGATCCAAGAGGTTTTTTTAAGGAGTGGTCAAATGACTGCCTCATTTAGGGGGTCTAGAAAGACTCCCCCTCTCCAAGGATCTCTATACAATTTCAGCTAGGATTGGGCAGATAACATCTACACACCTCACTAAAAGGGTGGTAGGGCCCGAATCCAAACTACAACAGATTGGCCACAAGGTCTGGACAATCTTCACAATGTCACTGAATTCCAGTTGGCTGAAATCTGTCCAGACAGGCAGGGTGCTCACTAACTCCGATTGACCTTCGCAACCCCTCATGGAGAGAGCCGGGCCCATTCTGGACCTGATGTTGACATCCTTATCTGCGAAAAACTGAGCTAGCTCATGACACTTAATTTGTGAAAAAACTCTTCCAGACTGAAGACAGATTGGATTGCACAATCTGTCCACAGTTCGGAAAAGTTGAGCCGGTCAATTCTGTGCAGCAGAAATCTCCCTGGACAGGAATTCTGCCTTCTTATGGGTGATTTCTGATTGATGGCCCTTATAGTGTTCCATCAATTTAAGCCTGTCAGCATCCAGGCCAGACTTCCGCCATGCTCTCTCCAGGCCTTCAACCAACTCTCCTCAACTCCTTCAAGGACTCTTCATACCAAGGAGACCTTGGACAAAGAGGGAGTGGTCAAACATGAACAGGAGCAATCATGTCCAAGGCATCTCCCACTGCCTTATTACAGGCTAGCATGAGATCCCCTGGACTTGTACTTTTTACCCAGCAAACCCGATAGGTCCAGAACTACAGAGAGACCATCTGGGGTAACTCTCCTTAAAGGATGGTATGGGACCATCTCTGAAGGGGTAGGTCCATTTAGGGGGGCCCTGAAACTGAACCCTATGGTGTGTTGGTCAGACCAGCTGACTGGTTCCACCCCCAAGTCAGAGATCTCCATCCCCAGGAGGAACAGCCGATTCAAAGACTGACCTCCTATATGAGTAGAGGAGGTAACCACCTATGTAAGGCCCAGCATTGTCATTAGCTGGAGGAGATTTTGACCAGACTATGAGAGTTCATCATTGACCCAGGCATTGAAGTCTCCCAGAATTATCCATCTGGGAGACTTCAGTACCATGTTGATGATGAAGCCCACTATCTCCTACAGGAATAAACGCTCATCACCTGGTGGATGGTAAATGAGGAGTATCCTGCAACCTACACCCTCACCCATGATACTCTCAAAGGATCTGGTGGTCCCCACTGGAACATACACAAAGCCCAGTTTAGTCTTAAAAAAAAAAATGGCTGCATCCCCACCCCTACGGTCCAACCTCGGGCAGTGAATCATTGAGAATCCAGCTGGAACTGCATAGTCCAACACTGGTCCTGCATTTTCATCCAGCCAGGTCTCGGTGATACAAGCCAGATCCACCATTTCAACAAGATCAGCTATAATAGCTATTCTGTTCTTGATGGACCTGGCATTACATAACACTGAACGGGTTGTATGAGATGCTGAGGAAGACCTCGACTCCTGTCCAGCATCAATTGCTGAGCCCCTGGGTATGAGAACAAGACAGAGATTACCCCTGTCCCACCACCATTTTGCCCCAGGGCGTCACCTGGTCCCTACCACCCCAATTCATCCCCCCCTTTCCATTTCCCCACTAGGTCCAGTTCTCCCCTTTTTCCTGTGCCTCCTAGCAATCCCGAGGGATTGACAATGCTTGTAAGTCTCTACTGATAAGTGAGGGCAGTCAAAGGAACGCAGTTCCCTGATCCCAGTGGGGGAATACTGCCTGACTGTCTTTTGGCCTCCCCAGCACATTTTAAAAACCAACAACTAACACTCTGAATTAACTAAATCCCACCAAATCAACTAACTGTAAATATAAATAATAAGTATAACTAATAAAACAAAATAAAATATACTATATGAAAATTACACAAAGCTTCGTGGACATAAGTCAAACAAAGAAGCGGATCAGTCACTGTGTAAACTGCAAATAATGTAAGACCAACACCCAGAGAGCTCCACCAGTCCAGGTAATCAAAAGGTCCTTGGTCCCAATACCACCTCTCACATAGTAGGAACCAAAAAACAGTAGTTTTGTAATATAATAAAATGCAGCGTACTCTCACCACCCCTCCAGAATAGACAATATTACGAAGCAGCTGAGCAATGCAATCCAAAGACAAAAGTCACATATGTAGCAGACCATGTAGCCAGGAGCCACAATCATTGGTTTTAAATCCACAAGCAAAGGTCAAATAGCAATCATTAGTAGCCCCACCAAAGATTACTCCACAGGCTCAATCAATCCATTATCCAGTAGGTTTCTGACCACAGAAAAAGTCAAAGACTAGGCCCAAAGATGATAGTAGGGAATCAGAAGACCTTTTACCATACCACCAGGAAAGCCATTGCTCCCCACCAAACCCGAAATTAGTGGCTACAGACAACCAAAGGATCAACCATCAGACTGACCCCTAGACACCTTAGGAACACACCACACTCCCCCACCAACTTAACTGGCGGCCAGATGCAGGTGTCCTACCCCAGATCCAGGCATGGCCAGGAAGACACCAGCCTCCCAATAGATGGCTATGGGCCTTTCCCCAGCATCTACCCCAGTCAAATCCTCAGTCAGATCTCAATTTATAGGGGGTCAAAAAGTTAAAAAAACACCACTGGACAGCAGCTCCTTACTTTATCAATGGCTCCTCGCCCCCCATCCAAAGATTCAGAAAATTCCTCGGCCACAATCACTCGAAGAGTGAGAACTGGCTCCTTAGACAGCTCCTCCAGAAGGCTCCTCAAGCTGGCAAACTATCCTTCTGTCCAAAACTAACTCTGCTTCCAGTTCTCAGCTCCTCACAAATGGCAGCGACACTGATGTTGGCTTGCAATAAAGAATCGAATGACCGCTTGCAACAAACAAGCACAAGGTCAAACGTCCACAGAAATATTGCAGTTTACCTCAATTTGCTTCAGTCAATAAATAACAAACATCGCAAAATAAAAATTAGCAAAAAACACTTCAAACAATAAAACGAAAAACAAAAAGGGCTTATACTCAAACAGCTAGTGCAAACTATCAGACAGCTGGACCAGCTTGGCCGCCATCTTCCTCTTACTCAACACCCTACTGAGTTTACTGTTTAAAAATATATGTTTCTTTCTTATACCCTGTTCAAAAGCCCTAATGACTGACTTTTTTATTTCTTTTGTGACCCCTAAGGTTTAAGTTGTATTTGATTAACAGAAGAAAAAGATGTAGAGAATGCACAGTGAAGCTGTACCCCAAGAAGGGAGAATGGGTATCTTAAGGTTCAGGTCTGACTTAACTACCCCTTCCATTACTGCCTTACTCTGACATGTGACCAAAACAATAGTGGTCTCCCTACCCCCATTCATACCCCCTTACCGAGGCAAGAATTCTTTTAGCTCCCATCTGCCACCTCCCCATCACTGAATGTAAATCGGGGTAAGAGTTGGCCCCTCTAACGAGGGTTTATACAGGGGAGAAAACAAGACTATTCAGACCCGATGTCTAACCCAAGGAGTAACAACGGGGGGGAGTGAAGTGAGATATGTATCTTGAAATGTGAATGGGCTCAGTCATCCACTGAAATGAACCAAGGAGTTATGGCATCATTAGGGATGCCCAACATGACCCACTGGTCAAATGCAAGAGGGATTGAGAAGATGATCTTCAAATGACCGTCTCCCAACCCAAATGCGAAGGGTGCATCAGGCGTGCACATCTGGCATTTAAAGATGTTAAAAGCCAACTGGTCCAATTCAAAATTCTACATCGATGGTACAGAACCCCAGTGGTATTACATTTTAGGAGGCTAATGCAACATTCCAACTGTTGGCGTTGCAATGCTCCAGATGCAGGGCTATTACACATCCTCTGGCAATGCCCGAGCATCACTCAGTACTGGAAGGAAGTGCTGGATGACTGTTTTAAAGTCCTAAATTTAAAGATTCCTCATCGTCCCATGATTCTGGGTGACACCTCTCCTCTTCCATAGGGATTGTCCCTAGTTGCGGACTGGCTAGTTCTGGCTATCATGAACACAAAAAGGGCAGTTCTCATGAGATGGAGACAACCTGCCGGCTTTAATCTGAACTGGCATGTGGCATTGTCAAGAGCAGCCACCTTTGGTAAAACAGTGATATTAAGTCACTGGGACATGTCACCATATGTTCCACAGTTACTAACACTTTAACTGATACCACTATAGTAACAGCAATAGACCTGTACAGTTTATGCATTAATGTTTTTGTAAGATACATTGACTTGATTATGGATTTCTACTGTCAAATGTAACATGAAATATGAGTTAACTGTACCTGTTATCATCTGTGAAAACTTTTAATAAAATCTTTTATGATAAAAAAAAAATACTGTAGCTAACTATGCCCAAAGGTCAAGAAAGGAAGAGATACCTTTTTCAGCTTCATCAGCATTTTGACTGTGTTAAGTGTTGTCACAAAAATTCATACCGTTTAATTTTAATGACATGCCCGATTCAGAATCCATACCTTATCTAAACCACCAATGCCATACTTTTTTTTTCTATTTAAAAACACAATCCCGTCCTCCTTTCAACAAACTCTGGTCAGAGCCGATATGGCTGTGTAGAGCTTTCGAGATGCTTTTACCCAATTTTTCTAATGAATTTGCACAATGCAGATCTGCTGATAGGCAGTTTCAATGTGGTCTTTATTTTATACATTTTTACAATGTATTTTACTAGAGTATGTCTGCTGATTGCTATATATTTAGCCTGGATCATTCACAGAAGAAGTGGCATCTTATTTTTGGGTGGTGGAGCACTAGCAGTAGGACACTGGAATGTGTCATACATAGGTGCAAGCTGTGTGCGGGCGATAATGCCCAGTGGCCATGCACCTCAGGCACTCGCATGCAGATCCATCGTCCTGGTGCCGTTGCACTGCGGGTGAAATCCGATGATGTACTCACTCACATAGGTCCCAGAATGGGCATGTTATAGCCGACCTCCCATTTATTTGTACAATCGGGGAGCTGAGAACGCACTTACCATAGGCTGGAGCATATACTGCAAATGGCATTGCAGGATAGTGCACCCCATGGCACCCAAGACACCTCAGCAGTCCAGAGGGTGGCATGTTACACAGGGGAATGGGGGAGAGTGCATGACAGCAGAAAGATACAAAATCAACAAGGCATGCATTGGCGGTATGCCAATTCCCTCTTACGTTTTTCTAGGGACATACACACAGCTGCATACACTGGTGGGTCCACAGCTTGTGTAGTGCCCCAATGTATGGTATAGCCACTTGGGTCATTCTGGCATGCAGGTCCCTGGTCCCGGACCAGTGCAGTCAGCGGCTGACTCTGGCAGTGTGTGGAGGGCAGTGCCAGTCTCCACAATAGGTCAGGTATGGAGGAAGCAGAGTTGTTTGTGTACCAAGGCAGTAGGGGGGCTCTATGCTATGGAGATGGACCATGGTTTCCTCTGGTGCAATTGGGTCTGGGGTAGTCCTACACTATGGAGCTCTTTGGGGATGGAGTTGGATTGATCGGGGATGGGAGGGGATATTTCTAGTCCACCAGGGCTGCCGGGCTGCTGTGCACCTGAGTACACACCTGTAGGTGGCTGGCCAGGTTAGGCCAGCTATCCATGGCCTAGCTGTGGCCTGCGCTGCTCTGGGCTGTGAGGGGTGAATTTCCCACTGAGTATGCCCCAGCATGGCATATGCATGGGAACGCACCCTCAACTTCCATGGCATACTGTTTGTGTGCACCCTGATCCATTCCCTTGCAGCAGGCGCATTCCGCACATTTGAATATCATGCTGCGGTGCATTGTTGGAGTTGCAAGGCACATCTCCCTTTTCTGCCTGGATGAGCTGTGCAACTCCTTTGAAAATGGGGGCCCTGGACTAGGCTACCCTGAAGAAATACATTATCAAAATGGGAAAATCATGACCCCACTGAAAACAAGATATTGCATCTAATCTGGGACAGCCCGAGTAAATATAGTACAAAGATGTGTAAATGAAGATCCCTATGACAATGAGATGTAGCAACTGCTATAAACTAATACGTATTGTACGGTACTCTACCCTATCTGTCGTTATACTGTTTATGCTGATTATGTACCCTACCCTTGGCTGTAACTTTTCTCCTAAAATGTTATGTAAAAGCATTTGCTCATTTTGTGCTGTCTAAGCATTACCAATTTATGTATGTGGGTCTCGGCCCCCAGGTCGCATCTGGAATCGAGCATGTTGCTCAGTATGCTTTCCTGGTAAAACTCATAAATAAATAAATAAATCTCCCCTGAGCTATCCAGGATACAAAATATAGGATAAGAAATATTTAAAAGAAATCTACTGTAACCTGAACTTCACTGACATCAACAGTTTCTTTATTGTAACAATCACACAGGAGTGTGGTGTGCATATTTTATGGAGCACATATAAACAGAGATGAGAAAGAATAAGTGCCTCAGCTGGGACTTGAACCCAGACCACCCAGAATACCATTCCGATCATGCTAACCAGCTGCGCCACTGAGACAGCAGGAACCTGGGCCATCCTCAATCACATTACGCTTTCTCAAATTCACAACCCAATGGCAACACACAAACTTACTTGTAACAATCACACAGGAGTGTGGTGTGCATATTTTATGAAACACATGCAGAGGTGAGATAGAGGTGAGAAAGAATAAGTGCCTCAGCTGGGACCTGAACCCAGGCCGCCTGGAATACCGTTCCAATTGCCAGCTGCACTACTGAGACATCTGGAACCTGGGCATATTACTCTTTCTCAAATGCACAACATAATGGCAAGACAAATATTTACTTGTAACAATCACTCAGGAGCGTGGTGTGCATAGTTTATGGAACACATACAGAGAGAGGTGAGAAATAATAAGTGCCTCAGCTGGGACTTGAACCCAGGCCACTCGGCAGTATTGTGGCCATGAGGATGGTGTGTAGTGTGTAGTGTGTAGTGTGTAGTGTGTAGTGTGTGTGTGTGTGTGTGTATGTGTGTGTATACAAAATATAGGATAAGAAACATTTAAAGGAAATCTGCTCTAAACTGAAGTTTACTGTGTTCACTGACATAAACAGTTTCTTTATAACATATTAGAAAACAATGTTTATTTTGCATGTTGTGGCCATGAGGATGGTGTGTGTGTGTGTGTGTGTGTGTGTGTGTGTGTGTGTGTGTGTGTGTGTGCTTGTGCGTGTGTGTTTGCTGTAGCTCAATATATTTTTTCCCAAAAAGCATAGTAGAAAGTGGCTTGTGATTGCTACATATTTAGTTTAAGCAGTTCACTGAAGACTTGGCATACGTCTGAGATGGTTCTCATTGGATAATGTCTGTAGAGGTTAAAAAACTGTAAATCATGGATTTGCTGGGAAAGGGTGAAATTTATGAGGTATGAATCTTTCTTGAAGGACACTACATTCTGAAATTAAACTAGTTTTAAGAAGCTGTTTAAATATGAAATATTTAAATGTGCAGTTTGCTGCATTCTGAAGGGGGTAAACAAATTTCCAGTTTAATAGGCAACCAACATATAAGAAATATTTAATTCGCTGTTTCAGTTTCCTAATGGCATCTGATAAGCAGCTTGCAGTTATGTCTCCAACAGTCTTAACAGAAATAAGGGAATATTTTATTTCAGTTGGCATGGAAGGATACATTAAAAAGTCCAAAACATGTTTCACGATACTCCGTTTTCCAGCGACAGATAGCAAGATGGCTGTAGGCTCCACCCACAGCCATATAAATGAGTGATACAAAACATGTACATAAATTAGACCTGATGCAGGGTGAACAAATGAAGAAAAAAGATGTAATTTACAAAGGGGGGAGCATGCACCTCTATGCCCACATGAAAAATCCTCCACTAGCCTAGTAAACTCAGTATTAGTTTGTTGTATAGTAGACACTGAAAAAGATTTCTTCAGTTAGCTCCATGGTGCCGAGCGAAGAGATTCGCTCGGCATGCTGGCGATCTGGGTTTGTGCCCTGAGCCCAGGTGTCAGGAATGGAGTCAAGCAAGGAGGGCTTCCATAGGTGTCCATTAGACGCTTCCCTCCCAGGGGGGTGGGCTCAGCCTAGAGACCTGCGGGTGGATTGGTGAGTGTGATTGGGGAGATGTACTGCCTTAACACGCCCCCCCCCCGCACGCTTTTGCCTCAGGACCCTCCGTGCTCTTGCAAGGCCAAGAACTGCAGTGGTCGAGAGGCACAAGAACAAGGAAAAAAATACCTCTCGACCGGCCTAGATGATGAGCACCCTAACCCCCTACCACTCGAAGCCCCAGAGCCAGCCCATATTCAGCCCCGCGGCACCTGAGAAGCTGTGTCGGGTCGCAAGGTGATTTCTTCCCAGAGGTGAGGGACCCACCCTGTACAGAGATATGCCAGGGCCACTCTCAGGTAGGCCACTATAGGAGTTGGTGGAAAGTGGTAGGGTGTCAGTGGGTGGTGGACAGGCACTGGCTCTCCAAAGGAGTGGCAGGTCGGGGGGCAGAGAAGCACAAAAAAAAAAAAAGAAAAAGATTTCTTGGTTATTTAGAATATGCCTGTGTGTCTACTACATCTGGTAAATAGGTATAACTATCAGTCAATTAACTAGAAAATGTTGCATTACCCATTCCGCTCTACAGAAAGAATTTTTTTTGTCAGGGCTTTCGTAGCAGACTGATCTCGCACAAGAGGATTTCGAACAATACTATATGGATATTTAAGTTTTTAATTACCTTCATTTGAATGGAGACCTTTAAAGAGTCCATGACAGCATTTGAAAAACTTTGAAAAAATTAAGATTTACATTCAACGCCATCCCATGTTCTTGATTACCGTATATACTCGTGTATGAGCTGATCTGCGTATAAGCTGACCCCCACAAACCTGAGATGTGTTTTTTTTAAAACAAGCGAGTCACGTATAAGCCAATCAAGAAAAATACTTTTTCACTCAGCGGTTTGAGGACTCTTTAGCTCAAATGCTGTCTCTTTTCTGTTTTTCTTTTCCCTCCCCTAGTAAAACATTACAGCCCATTGTGGCTTGCACACAGCTGCGGTGCATGAAGAAAACCCTCCCAGACCCTTGTCCCCTGCCATCACCAAAAACCTTGTCAATGATCAGCCAAAACTTCGGTCCTCACCTCAGTGATATGGCAGTGCACAGTGTGGGCACCACATACCTCCTTTACAGCTGGGCTGCACTTGTTCTGTTTGTTTTCTGGATGGCTGCAAAGTGCACAGATTGTCCAGGGAGTCCACATTACTTCATGGCTTGCTGCCAGGCAATGAAGGAGCTTCCTCCTTCACTCTGCAAAGTCAATATGCAGCACGCCGATCTCGTTGCTACTGACTCCTTGCTCCGCTATCACACCTCCCGCCCCCAGGCTTTCACATTGCCTCAAGTGCGACTTCCTTCACTACCATCTCCTGCTTCTCTGCCCACTCCTCCCTCTCTCTCTCTCTCTCTCTCTCTTAACATCCATCTGGCTCTATTAATGACTGTAAGTTACATAAGGCACAGGCAGCTTTGTCATGAAGTGGTTTGGGAAGGAGATCAATTTTCGTTTCTTGCTTGACCCGCGTATAAGCCAAGGTACTAAAAAGTGGAATGCAAAATTATGTTAAAAACCTCGGCTTATATGTGAGTATATATGGTACTTCACATATTTTTCGTAATTAGTTTCCCATTTTCTTTACTACTGAAAGAGTTGTATGATGACAAGATCCCTGTACCCTAGACTTTACCTTCTCTGCCTGCTTCCCTACACCTGCCATTACAATCCCATTTATAACATCATAGGTATCTCCACAGCAACAGATTGTGACGTCATAAACAGAATTGTGATGTCAGGTGTAGGCAAGCAAGTAGAGCTGAAAGGGTAGAGATGCTGTTTTTATAAAAATACTCTTAATAATAAAGAAATAAGAGTGAGAATAACAGAATAAAATATGAAATATAAGTTACATTCATGTCTCAATATTCCATTTTTTCAAAGTTGTCTTGACTGAGAAAACCACTAAGATCATCCCCCATCTTTAAAACTAGGGACCCCCGATCCATGGACAACTATCGTCCGATCTCCATCCTTCCACACCTAAGCAAATTATTAGAGAAAGTTGTCCACCATCAGCTGGCTGACTACTTAAGCAAACACAATCTCCTTTGTAGCCAACAGCATGGCTTTCACAAGAACCATTCCACAACAACTGCCTTCGCACTTCTGACTGATCACATCCATATTAACATGAACTGTGGAAACACCACAGAAGCAGTCTTCATCAACCTCTCCAAAGCATTCGATACGGTCAGTCATACCCTCCTCCTCTCCAAAAGTCAACACCTTGGTTGCTCTCTGAAGGTCACCACCTGGATCAAAAGCTACCTCACAGAGCAATCCCAATTCACATGCATTGGCCTCGCCTGCTCCCCCACCCTGTCAGTCTCCACAGGCGTCCCCCAGGGCTCCAACCTGGCCCCCCTTCAATTCTCCCTTTTTGTAAACTCCCTTCCCTTGGACTGTCTCAGCTGTTACTCACTCCTCTATGCCGACAACCTTGTACTGTTCTGTAATGGAAAGTCTCCTGCCCCTTCATTAAACTACACTGTGGCCCACAACTGGTTCTCAGACAACCTCCTCCTGGTCCATGACAAAAACACAAAATCCATGTTGTTCAGCTCCAAGCCCTTCCTAGCTAAATGCAAATCTGACTCCCCTCTAAACATCACATCCCCCGATGGCCATAGTCTGGAAGATGTCAAGCAATTCAAATACCTAAGAGTCTTGCTTGACCCCTCTCTCTTTTTCTGACCACATAAGTTTCGTAGTTCTAAGGTTCCACCAAAAGCTAGGTGCTGCCTACAGATTTGGGCAATACCTCACATCAGAGGCTCACCTGGCCATCGTCCAGGGTAATCTCCTACCCATCCTGGACTACTGCTCTTCTATATACTCCAAGACTTCCGCAACAATCAAGGCCAAACTCTCCTCAGCCTACAACAGTGCCTGTCATTTTACCTTGTTGGCACCTACTCCACACACCACTGTGTCCTCTACAAATCACTAGGATGGCTCCCACTCCAAGGTCACTTTGACCACACCCTGTACTGCCTAGATGACTCTGCCATCCAGTTTGGCCAGGAATCTCCTCTTGCACCCCTCCTCACCATCCGCATCTCGCACTGCAGCCTCCGCTCAGCCAGTATCCTCCTCTAAACATCCCCAGGGTAACCACAAATATGGGCACTAGAGCCCTGTCTGTGGCAGCCCCCACACTGTGGAATAAACTACCTGCCAAACTACACACTACCAACACCCACCACCAGTTCAAAACCCACCTCAAAGACTGGATCCTGTTGGCATCCACCTGCCACTGCTTTCCTGAATAGCCCCCCACCCCTCCTGTCAGCCCTCTTCCCCATTGCTGCTTGTCTCTCTACTTCTCCCTTGATATTAACCCCCTCCTCCCCCCTCTCCATGCCAACCTACTGCTATCTCTACCCTCTGGTGCAGCTTTAATGCTGCTGGCTGGTTTCGAGCCTGCTCTATTTCCACCTAACACTGCTTTGTAGATTTAGTTGGACTATGTTATTTATTAGCTCCTGTATACACTGTGATGTATCTGCATTCCTGTTTAGTGTGTCTTTTATGGCTGCCATTTGTATATTCAAATGTACAACTGTAATCTGATAACAGTGTGCTACACTGCTCTTCTGTACATGTTTTTTATATAGTTATACTCTGCGCCACAGTGTGTGGCCCGGGTCATGCCTGAAGAAGGTCCCTGGGATCAGTACACCAACCCGGTTAGCAAAGTCATAAATAAATAAATAAATAGACTGTGTCAGGAGCTCTTTAAGGTCTGGATGATTATTTACAGCAGGAACATTTATCTAGATTTTGAGGCAAGGTTCTGAGTAACATGCATATTTTAAAGTGCTGGCGGATGGCTTTATATAATAAAAAATAATAAAACAAATCACAAGGGTTCTTGGAGCAAAGGTTTGTGACAGTTGTGTTAAGCTGCTGTAAGCTTTAGCTTGGTACATGTTCACACACTGCTGTCACTTGACTGCAAATGTTTTACTTTGCACGATGTTGAAGTTACCAGTGTGACAGGCTGATGGGCTTGGTTATATGAAATGTTTTTTTTTTATTTGTTAGTAAATGTTCAGGATGGTGTATAAAGCAAGCTGATTAATTGATAGCTTGATTGATTGATTGATTTTCTGAGACAGGGATAATTATTTATGTGCTTATGTTGTACAGGAGGCTGACAGCTTCCAACTGCGGCTTACCATGGATGTCCCTCTCCTGGGGGGATAAGCTGCATTGCCACTAACCATAGCTTCACATGGATGGCCCCCTCTCCCAAGGGGGTAGCCTAAATTGGTGCTAACAACAGCTTCTTTAGAATATGGCAGGCTGATGACTTCTCACTATGGTTTATCACGGATGCCCCCCATCCCAAGAGGGGTGGGCTGCACTGCTGCTGACTGCAGCATACCATGGATGCCCCCCCCCCTCAAGGAGGGGTGAGCTGCATTGCCACTGACTGTAGCTTACCAACATGGATTCCCCCTTTCTGCAGGGGGGGCAGGATGCATTGCAGCCAGCTACAACTTACCATGGTAGCCCCATTTCCGAGAGGGACGGGATGCATTACCGCAAACTGCAACTTACAATGGATGCTCCCCTCTCCTGAGAGGGGTGGGCTGCATTGTTGCTGACTACAGCTTACCCTGGCTGGATCCTCCCTCTCCTGAAGGGGATGGTCTGCTTTGCCGCCCGCAGTGCCTTATCTCAGATGCCCTTCCTGGAGGGGGGGGACAGTATTGCCGCCAAATACAGCTTAACATGGATACTGCAGCTTACCCCAGATGCCACCTATCCCCAGGGGGACAGGCTACATTTCCACTGACAACAGCTTCACATGGATGGCCCACTCTCCCGTGGGGGTAGCCTACATTAGTGCAGACAGTGACTTCTTTACAGTATGGCAGGCTGATGACTTCTGACTACGGCTTACCACAGTAGCCCGCCTCTAACGAGGGGGATGGACTTCACTCCTGCTGACTGCAGCATGCCATGGATGCCCCTCTCTTTCAAGGGGGAGTGGGCTGCATTGCCACTGACTGTAGTTTACCAACATGGATTCCCCCATTTCTGCAGGGGGAGTTGGGTTGCATTGCAGCCGGCAGCAACTTACCATGGTTGCCCCCTTGCCGAAGGGCTGGCTGCATTGCTGTGAACTGCAGCTTACAATGGATGCTTCCCTCTCCTGAGGGAGGGTGGGTGGGCTGCATTGTTGCCAACAACAACTTACCATAGATCCCCCCTTTCCTGAAGGGGATGGGCTGCTTTGCCACCCACAGTGCCTTACCTCAGATGCCCCTCCTGGAAGGGGAACTGCACTGCCACCAACTACAGCTTATCACAGATACTGTGGCTTACCCTATCTACCCCACTCCAGAGGGGAGTGGGCTGAATTGCTGCTGACTGTGGCTTCACATGGATGGCAGCCTCTCCCAAGGAGGAACTGGCTTCTATTAGTGCCAGATATGTCTCACCATGGATGCCCCCTTTTTCTGAGTGGGGAGGGGGCAGGCTGCATTGCCGCCAAACATGGCATGCAATGGGTACCTCCTCCCTCGAGGGGGGACTGGCCAGAAGCATGGAGGCTCTCTTGTTTTAACATATAGTATGAATGGAAATGACTTATGGTGGCAGTTGGGCAGAGTGAAAGAGAAAGGGGGCACTGGCTGAATAGCATCATAAAAATGGTAATACTAGTCTGAGCACACTGATTAGAGAGGCAAAATGGCTTTGAAAACTGTACTTTCTGGTACAGAACTGCATCATAGGGGAAATTGACTACCACTGGCTGTGCTCTCATTTCCAGCAACCTCATTAACCGAAAGCCTTACACATCTGCAGAACAAGATTCTGCCAAGCCACCCCATTATGTTTTATTTGCATTCTGCATTCAAACATAAAAACAGGATGAACTAAGGACAAACTGTTTTCAAAGCAACAGGATCTCTGGGTCTCTACAAATTCCAAAGGGACTACCCTCATTATTAGAGCTGCATTGCGAGAGCTATGCTAACATAGTGCTATTACATTGAGAAGGGGTCTCTCAAAGCACATGACTGTGAATGCACCACAGCTGTCTCCTTCCACTGAGTGGAGCTGAAGCACATCTCTCCATGTCCTCTCCATTCAGTGCAGTACACTTTCTTCCTCCCTCCCCATCACGCTATTTTCTTGGTCCTGAACCCTGCTGGCCATTCCTTTCTAGTGGCCGCTGGTAGCACTGGCCCTCCTGGTCCCACAGCAGCCTGTGTTCCATCTAACATAAGTGTAATAAGGTCCAGGCTCTAGTAGGGTTTACAAGATTCATTGAATTTCTGACTAGGTTATTTGATAGTCACAAATTCATTGAATCTTGTAGACCCTAACATTGCCAGAACCCTGTAACACTTGAGTCAGATGGAACACAGGCTGCTATGAGAACAAAATGATTTGGAAAAAGAATCTGCATTCCCACTGTAGTACTTCATCGTCACATTAAAATTAACTATTATACTGTAGGTAAATTCCTAGGATAAATGTTCCAAAGGATTTATTTTGTGTTGGCAAGTCTTTTTTTAAATAAATATATCTCTACAGAGGCTAGCCAAACCCTTTTGGAATTCATGGGCCAGAAACTCAACAAACAGTTAAAATATTTGAAGGGAATGAGTTTATTGTATGCAAACACAGTTCCACTGTCAACATTTTGGATCTGTGAAAGATAAAAAATGCATATTATCTCTGGCCAGTAGATGCACAGCAAACTATTTCCTTCTTTACAGTGCATAAAATATTTGAACACACTGTTAAAGAGAATGGCTTCTTCTGAAAGTTTAAATAGAAAAACAGTTTATGAAACAAGCTAGGTTACTTTACCAATCCCCCATTATTTTCTAGACATTTTACTTCTTTTTTAATTATGTGGTTATAGAGGACTTCTGCCAGACTCCTGGAAGTTTCCATGCCCTGCTGTTGATCCATCTGCTTGTCCAGGACCCTGGGAAAGAGAAACAAAGTGACCAGCTGACCCTACTTCATGTCACCCTCTAGTTCCATCTGACCCTTGCTCACTGGAGCACTAAGCTTAGCTCCCTGAGACCGTCGCTGAACCCAGGGCAGTAAAGGCAGCACCGAGTGGATTCTAAAGTGGTCTGGTTCTGTCGCTCCATGCCACCCACTATTCAATGTAGGGTTCGGGCTATCAGACTCAGGATGGGTCGCTGCTCATTTCCCAGACAGTACTAGAGGTACTCTTCATCCAGAAGCAGGGTTTCCTCTTTAACTGAATCAATCTTTATAAGGGAGGAGAGTAGGAGTGTGGATAGATTTTGTAAGGCTGACATAATGTGAAATTTTCCCACTTCATTTTGAGGTGTTCCAGTTATTTGGACACTGCTTCAGTTTCTTCTCATTGTTTGATCTTGTCCAGAGGACCAGGGAAGACTGGATACTGGAGGTGCTGTCTGGCTCAGCTCCCACCTACTATACCTCCACTCTGCCTTCCTCCAGAAAGCCTACACACTGCCCCATTCCTTGTGATGCTCTGCAATCTCAACCCACACAGGAATCTCTCAGCTCACAATGAGTGCATCAGCATTTCTTCTTTTTTTCTTTGACATGGTGCACCTGGTTTGGGTATACTTCTCTTTCAGCCTGTTGTCACACAACTGTGGCATACACTGACACTAAAAAGAAGTGTTGGATACTGACCTCAGACACTGATAAACTATACATGACCAGAGAACTGTGGAAAAGTGGCTCTAGTTGTGCAAAGTTTATTTTGATCCTGCATCACAGAATATTAAGAATGGATGGCTGCTGTAAAGTATGAGTTTGCAGAACTGTCTTTCTGTGAGTCAGCATTTTTATCAAGTGGGTGGATGTGGGGTAGAGCAATTCTTGAGGGACATCCCTCGTAATGTAGGACTCTTCAGAGTTATAGGTTTGACTTAGAGTCCTTTGTCCAAAACCTTTTTTATCTATTCCACACCTCAGTCTCCAGTGTCTTACATGAGTAGGGTGTCCCTTATTACAGCTACATAGTGAGAGCTATGCTGATATAGTGCTATTATAGAGAAGGAGGCTTTGGGAGCATGTGACAGTGAATACACTACAGCTTTCTTCTTCCACTGAATGGAGTTGAAATACATCTCTCCATGTCCTCTCCATTCAGTACTGTGCACTTCCTTCCTTTCTGCCTGTCCCTGCCACATTATTTTCTTGCTCTGGACCCTGCGGCCATACATCTCTAATGGCCTCCTGTAGTGCTGACCCTCGTGTTTTCACAGCAGCCACTGTTATATCTACTCTAAGTGACACAGGTCCCAGCACTGGTAGAGTGTACAAGATTCAATGAATTTGTGACTAGGTAATCTGATAGTCATAAATTAATTGAATCTTGTTTGGTGGTTGGGGCAGGGGACTTGGGAGAAACGTGCTGTGCTGAGGCCAGGAGGGGAGCTTGTGTGTGTGTGTGGGGGAGGGAGTAGCTCAGGAGCAACATGCTGTGCTGGAGCTAGGAAATGCTCTCAGAAGGTATTTCATATACTGTTGCCTGGAAGGGGCTTGGGTGTGTGTGATAACTGTCTAAAGGGAATTTTGTAATAATAAGAAAAACAATTATAGGTAAGAATTTGCATGGTGCTGGTGAAGGGAGTGTAAAAGAAGACCATGTGTATACATAATTAGTTAAAACTAATATATATATATATATATATATATATATAGAGAGAGAGAGAGAGAGAGAGAGAGAGTAAAGTGGAACATGACTGTGTATGGAGATCCATACACCATAGAAAGTCATTCTGTTGCAGTAGTGATATTCTTACTAACACAGAATGACTTAATTCAGTGTTAGTATGGACGTCATAATACAAGCAACCCCATCAATGCTCGTCATTGGTCAGTGGCTGGTGGAGAGTCATCACAAGCATGTGCTGGCCGGCAGGCAGTTGCTGCTGAAGTGTAGATGGTGGAGCGGAGATTTTTGGTGCCAAAACTTAAAGAAAGTAAATGATTCTGGGCTTTCTTGTGGTTTAAATGAAGGCTGCAGCAATTGCATTCCACCATACACTATATAGAACAGTGAATGGGAAACAATACACAAGGCTAATCTTCCCTTCGTGGTTGCCATGATAACTGAGAGACCTATCTAGCTTTGCTCTCAAGGTCATCAGTCATCATGGTATGCATTCAGGAAAAGAATAGCCTTGTTTCCCATACACTATCCAATATTTACCAGGGCTCTGTGAATAGGGGATGCAAATATTTTAGGAACCTAACTATAAAGAAATGTATTTGATGAATGTGGTTGTGATAACAGATTTGTAATGAATTGTGTAAGAACTGTTATTATTCTGATCACTTTCTCTTCATGGGCGTAACACCCCTACAAATGGAGGTTCCCAAAAGTCTTCCTTAGGTGTGCCTAAATGCCCACTGCCAGGCTGGTATCCTGTGTCTTAGCATTTTAAAAGTGTTTATGAGAGTGCCTTAATGCCTCTGTGCTCTGTCTCTTTAAGAACAGCCTATAACGTGGTGCTTATTTAATCTGGGAGGGGGCTGAGTGTTTCTATGCTCGAGTCCCGCCCGGGCTGCCAGATAATTGCTCCATTCTGCCATTGTTATTTGCGCAGAAGGAGCTCTGTTAGAAGCTGTACTTATTTGCTGAGTATCTATTACCATAGTAATGAGATTGTAGTTTGTCTAACCTGCCTTCTTTGTAGCACGGACAGTTCTGTTTATCACCCCCATTTTGGTTTTGGACTGCCAGTCAGCACCAATCGGTACCTTTGGGCACTCTAACATGGAGCCTGTCCCCAGGGGTCTTGTGGGAGCAAATTTCTGTAGGAACTGTAGTTTTTGCATTTTGGCACCAAAACAGACCTGGAGGGGGAGCCCTTGCTTTGACAGACTGATGGATCAACCAACCAGAATCTTTTTGGACTGAAGGGAAATCCCTAAGCTGCCTGCTGCAGTCAGTCAGTCTGGAGTTAGAGTTTGAAGAGTAAACAGCTTAAGTGATTCAAGCAGCTGCTTTTTGGTCTATCTACATGCAGTTCCTCGAGAGGGAATCCTTTGAAAGGCTTAGCAATCAGACTGTATCCGAACTGGAGTGTGACAAAGCCACTGAAGAATGACCAGATTTGAACCTGAAGAAGACCAAAGATTTGTTGTATGCGATCGGCCTGTCAGAACATCCATTTACCACAGAATTCCTGGTTTTGCTCAAAGACACTGATATTGCGGCCAGACTGCCTTCTGCATTGTGGTATGGTGATTGCTTTGCTATAAATGTGCTGTGTGCTGCTAGTAGGTCATGATTTGGTTCCCCACTGTGTAAATGTGCCACGCTTGCTGGAAGCTATATCCAGAACTACCGGACTCAAAATCTGAACTGTTCCACCCAGCCTGGGCCTTGCCACCCGTCCCAGCCAGCTACTTCAGGCACAGAAACCATAATTAATGAGAGACTCAACCGGGGATCTGCCCCCTGCTCACCCACCTCGAACAGGAATGACACCTCGGTGATTCATGTGGGCCCTGCTTCTCCTGGCAAACCAGTCAACAACCTGCTGTCTCTGTTTTGTCTAGCCTGTGTCTCATATTGGGTAGCATGACTAAGAGTCAGGTAGCTCCCTGCAATAACAGTTAAATCTCAAGTGCTGTCATCTGAATGCATTGTTGTTTTTCCTTTCATGAACTAAGCCTTCAGGCTCTGGATTACAAATCGTGTGAGGTTGTGCATTCCTTTTCTTTTCATCACAGGGCCTCAACCAGCTGCAACACCGGCCTACTCTGGGCAACGTTCCAGGCTAGCCCACCTTACTTCCAACTGGGTACCCAAAGCGTGTGACTGTGTAGGGACTAAAAGTGCATGCATAATTGCCTGACTAGATCAGTTTTCAAATCAATCGACCTGATTACACCCCTCCCTTGTTCAATTTTCCTGAATAAATCAGATCTAACTTTTTTTGCATTTAATCTGACTGTGGTTCCAGTTTGTACCAAAAGCACTGTACTGTTGTTATTTGCTGTACCTAACCTTGTTTTACAGGGGGTCTCCAGGGTCAAACTGGTGGAACCAGCCTGGTGGTAAGTGCAAACAGTGTGGGGAATTGTATGCTGAATAGGGGATACTGTGAAAGTGTGTGTTGCATATTCTCTAGGCCACTAGAGGGGGCTTATTGTGTCCCAGAGGGATGTACCCAGGTTAGCCTTGTTACTAACAACCCTGTCCTCCAGGTGGAGGCACCCATTTCAGTACCCAACCCCTTAACCTGCAACTAGCCACACAGTCAGGGGTAGTAGCCCTTGGGATAGCGCCACCTAGGGGCTGCATGTGCTTTTATGAAATTATGTTTTTAATTGTGGGACAGCTTTGGCCCTCCCCCACAACATTGTGGTCTAATGGGTACAGCACTGTTGGGAACCAATGAATTGTAAGTTTAAACCCTGCTACAGCCAAATATTTTTATGTGACCATGAGCAACCACCTAGTACTCCAGCCTACGCAGCTGCAGACATGGGTAGAAGCAGGCATGCATTGAAAATGTGATGTTGCACCTTACCTAGGATATACTGGGTAAATACATTGCAAAAAGTATATAAAAACAAGTCACCAATGTAAACAAGATGTTTCATATCAGATGTACTATCCTAAGTGAATATATTGATCAATAAAAACATTGCTAGCAGCCACTCTTTCCTGCACTACATTCCATGCAGTGTAGTTTAGTCTTTACAAAAAAGTTGGGAACCACAAATTGCAGGTTCAATCCATGCTAGGGTAAAAGGCTCACTGTGTGATCCTGAGTAAGTCTCTTAACCTCTCAGTGTTGCACTCAACACAGCTGCAGAAATGTGTACAGCTGGACTAAAATCAGCACTCGAATGAGGGATCAGACAGACACTCTGTTACAGTAGAGTGGCCCTTGCCTCACCTCTGCAACATGCTTGTCCCCCTAGCCAGCCTCAGTGTGTATTTCTGGGCACACATGCTGCCCCTGCACCACTGGCTTAGCCAAGTACTGCTCTTAATAAAGGATGATGTTGTCTGGTACTGTCTCACCTCTGATAAACTCCTTTGTGTAAAGTCCATTTCCTGTTGTGATGGGTAGATGCTCTCCGATGATACAGCTACACAGTAACATAGTAGTGAAGCAGGCACCACTGTAGACCATCAGTGCCATCTCCCACTTCTCAGTTGCTTTGTTCGCTGCCCTATCCCTCCTGTCAGTCTTGCTTTGTCTTAAAGGTGTTGAGTGTCTCTTCCTTTGCAACTGTTTCAAATAATCCATTCCACATGACTACCACCCACTACATAAAAAAATGCCTTTTCCTCTTCCCCAAACCAGTAGCCCTCCAACTATCCTGCATCCTCTAGTAGTTGTCCATGTCTATCTTACACTAGGGGTTGACACTAGGATATCAGCATGGCTCAGTTGGTAGCACACCTGCCTTTGGGTCAGAAGGTCATGCATTCTGGTGCCACACTAGGAATGGTCTCATATCCTAGCACTAGAGATCAGTACTGGATGGATGCCGTACTGTTGAAGTGTTCTGTCCTTCAGATGAGACATTGAACTGAGGTACCTTCAGCACATAGCTAGTGCTGTCCTGGTGGGTGTCCAGGTGGAAGTAAAAGAACCCATGGCATTTATCACAACAGTGTGTTCAAAGCAACAGGATCTCTGTATCTCTACTAATTCCCAAGGAATTGCCATCATTATTGTGGCTGTATAGTGAGAGCTATGCTGACATAGTGCTATTACATTGAGAAGGGGGCTCTGGAAGCACATGACTAAATGCAGCACAGATGTCTCCTTCCACCTAGTGGAGTTGAAGCACATCTCTCTACTTACTTTCTATTCAGTACGGTGTGATTCCTTCCTCCCCACCTGCTGCTCAGCTTTCTTGTCTGGACTCTGTTGGCCATCCCTGTCAAGCTGCTGCCAGTAGTACTGGCCCTCCTGTTCTCACAGTAGCCTGTGTTCCATCTAACTTAAGTGTCACAGGCTCCCTGCTCTGGTAGTTTCTTCAAGATTGAATGAATTTGTGGCTAGATGATTTGATAGTTACAGGCTGCTCTGAGAACAAAATGGTTTGGGAAAAGAATCTGCATTCCAACTGTAGGACTTCATCATCACGTTAACATTAACCATTATACAGTAGTTAGAGTCCTAGGCTTGACGTTCAGAAGGATTTATTTTGTGTTGACAAGTTTTATTTTTTATACCAATACAGAGACTGCCTAAACCCTTTTGAAATTTGTGGCCCAGAAATTCAAGAAGCAGTTAAAAGATATGAAAAGAATGGGGTTATTATATGCAAACTAAAACAGTCACACTGTCAATATTTTGAATCTGCGAAAGATAAAAAAATAAATATTATTTCTGGCCAGTAGATGCACAGCAAACTGCTTCTTTCTGTACAGTGTATACAACATTTGAACATACTGTTAAAGAGAGCGACTTCTTCTGAAAGTTTAGATAGAAAAACAATTTGTGAAACAAGCGTGGTTTTCCTTACACATCCACTATTATTTTCTAACCATTTTCCTTGTTTTTTGACTATGTAGTTAGATTGGCCTTCTGCCAGTCTCCTTGAGGTCTCCATGCCATGTTGTTGATCCATCTGCTTGGCCAGAACCCTAGCAAAGGCAAACAAAGTGACCAGCAAACCCAATTCATGTTGCCCTCCAGCTCATTCTGACCAATGCTTGCCAGAGCACTGAGGTGGCTCCTTGAGACCATCACTGGACTGAGGGCAGTAAAGACAGCTCTGAGTAGATTCTACTATGGCCTGGTTCTGTCACTCCATGTCACCCGCTACTCAGCACAGGATAGGGGATAACGGACTCAGGGTGGGTTGCTGCTCATTTCCCAAACAGTACTAGAGGTAATCTTCCTCTCTCACTGAATCACTCATTATGAGGGAGGAGAGCAGGAGTGTATCTAGATTTTGTAAAGCTAACATAAAGTGAGTTTTTCCCCCATAGTTTTGAGGTGCTCCAGTTGCTTGGACACTGCTTCACCAGGGACCAGGAAGGGGCTGTGGACATGGCCTACCTAGACTTTACCAAGGCATTTGACACAGTCCCACACAAAAGATTAGTAGTCAAATTAACCAGCCTTGGAGTGCATCCCAGGGTGGTAGCCTGGGTAAAACAGTGGCTGAACAACAGGACAGAGAAGGTAATTGTAAATGGAGTCCACTCTGAAGAAAGATGAGTTACTAGTGGGGTACCTCAGGGTTCAGTACTGGGTCCAGTCCTTTTTAATGTCTTTATAAGTGACATTGCAGAGGGACTGGAAGGAAAAGTATGCCTCTTTGCAGATGACACAAAGATCTGCAACAGGGTTGATACACAAGAAGGCGTGGGAAGGATGAGAAGGGACTTGGCAAGGTTGGAGGAATGGTCAGAAGTATGGTAGCTTGGATTCAATGTAAAGAAGTGCAAAGTAATGCACCTGGGAAACAAAAACCCATGGGAAGATTACACAGTGGGGGGAGGGAGGTAGTAACAGCAACAAAAATGGAAAGGGACCTGGGGGTAATCATATCAGATGACCTTAAGGTTGGCAAGTAATGTGAGAAGGCAGTAGAGAGGGCTGGGGGGATACTGGGATGTATAGGGAGAGGTATCACCAGCAGAAAACAGGAAGTTGTAATCCCCCTGTACAGACAGTTTGGTGAGACCCCATCTGGAGTACTGCATCCATTTCTGGAGACCCCATCTCCGCAAGGACATAGACAGGATGGAGGCAGTTCAGAGGAGGGCAACTAAAATGGTGCAGGGTCTGCAAGAGAAGCCATACAAGGAGAGGCTAAAGGAGCTTAATATGTATACCCTTGAGGAAAGAAGGGAGAGGGGGTACATGATAGAAATGTTTAAGTACCTTAGTGGAATCAACAAAGTCCAAGAGGGTAGCATCTTTCAGAAAAAGAGATGTGCAAGAACAAGGGGACACAATTTGACAATAGAGGGGGGACGGCTCGGGTGCAATGTGAGGAAGTATTTTTCCACAGAGAGGGTGATGGATGCATGGAACAGCCTTCCTGAGGAGGTTGTGGGGTCTAAAACTGTAGGAGAAATAAGAATGCATGGGACAGACATAAGGCAATTTTTGTGGGGGGTAGGAAGAAATAGGCTGTTGGTTAAATAGGATCTGCAGCTTATCCTCTAGGTAGGGAAATGGGCAGACTAGGTGGGCCAAGCGGTCCTTATCTGCCATCAAAGTCTATGTTTCTATGTTTCTATGCTTCAGTTTATCCCCATTGTTTGGTCTTTTCCAGAGGAATAGGGAAGACTGGATGCTGGAGGCGCTGTCTGGCTCAGCTTCTACCTTCTGTACCACCATACTGCCTTTTTCCAGAGAGCCCACACACTTACCCATTCTGCTCTTTAAATCCCATGCATGTCATGTGATGTGATGTGCTGTACTCTCAACCCTCTTGGGCATCTCTCAGTTCACAGCGAGTGTGCTTCTGAATGTCCTCTTTTTTTTGACATGGTACACCTGGTTTGGGAATATCTCTCTCTCTCAACATGTTGTCACAGAAACGTGACATACACTGATACTTAAAGGAAATGTTGGACATTGGCCTCAAATGTTGATAAACTATACACGCACGTAGCACTGTGGAAATGGGGCTTTAATTATGCAAAGTTTGTTTTACTCCAACATCACAGAACATTATGAACCGATGCCTGCTTTGAAGTTTGAGTTTATAGAAGCATATTTCTGTGAGTCAGCACCTCTTTCAAGTGGATGGATGTGGGACAGAGCAATTCTTGAGGTACATCCTTCATAATGTAGGACTTTTTAGAGTTATGAGTTTGACTTGGAGTCCTTTGTACAAAAGCTTCTTAGCTTTCCCATACCTGTCTCAAGCACCCCATGGCTAGGGATGTCCCTTATTTTGGCTGCATTGTGACAGCTATGCTGATCTAGTGCTATTTTTAGAGAAAAGGGATGTGGAAGCACATGACTGTGAATGCACCACACATGTCTCCTTCCACTGACTGGAGTTGAAGCACATTTCTCCACATCCTCTCCATTCAGTACAGTGTGCTTCCTTCCTCCATCCTCCCCCCCCCACTACACTATTTTCATGCTCTGGACCCTTCTGGCCGTACCTCTAGTGGCTTCCAGTAGTGCAGACCCTCGTGTTCTCACAGCAGACTCTGTTCCATCTATTCTAAGTGTCACAGGGTCCCAGCTCTGGTAGGGTCTACAAGATTAAGTGACTTTGTGACTAGGTCATCTGATAGTGGCAGATTCATTGAATTTTGCTTTGAGTAGTTGGGGCTGGGGACCTGGGAGAAATATGCCATACTGGGGCCAGGAAGGGAGCTTGTGTATGTATGTGTGTGTGTGTGGGGGGGGTAGCTCAAGAGCAACATGCTGTGCTGGAGCTAGGAAAGGCTCTCTGAAGGTACTTCATATACTGTTGCCTAGAAAGGGCTTGTATGTGTGATAATTGTCTAAAGGAAATTTTGTAATGCTAAGAAAAATAATTATAGATAAGAATTTGCATGATGCAGCTGAATGAAGTGTAAAAAAGACCATGTATACACATAATTAGTTAAAACTAATGTATATAGATTTAACATGGCTCTATGAATAGGGACTGCAAATTATCTGGGATCCTGACTATAAAGACGTTTATTTGATTAATCAGTTTGTGATAACAGATTTTTAATGAACTGAGTAAGAACTGTTGTTATTCTAGCCACTTTCTGTACATGTGCTTTTATGAAATTATGTTTTTCATTGTGGGACAGCCTTTGGCCCTCCCCCACAACGTTGTGGTCTAATGGGTACAGCACTGTTGGGAACCAATAAATCATAGGTTCAATCCCTGCTACAACTAAATATTATTTTGGTGTGACCCTCAGCAAGTCACTTAAACCCCTAATACTCCAGTCTATGCAGCTGCAGACATGGGTAGAAGCAGACATGCATTGAAAATGTGATGTCGCATCTTACCTGGAATATACTGGGTAAATAAACTGTAAAAAATAGATAAAAACAGGGCACCTCTGTAAACAAGATGCTTCATCTCAGATGTACTAACCTAAGTGAATAAAGTGATCAATGAAAACATTGCTAGCAGCCAGCCTTTCCTGCTGTCCTTTGCATGCACAATTTTTTAGTGCTTACAGCAAAATCGGGATCCACAAACTGCAGGTTCAAACCATGCTAGGGTCAATGGCTCACTGTGTGATCCTGAGTAAGTCATTTAACCTCTCAGTGTTGCACTCAACACAGCTGCAGAAATGTGTACAGCTGCTCTGAAACCTGCACTCAAACAAGGGACAAGACAGATACTCTATTATAGTAGGGTGGCCCTTGCCTCACCTCTGCAACATGCTTGTCCCCCGAGCCAGCCTCGGTGTGTGATTCTGGGAACACATGCTGTCCCTGCACCACTGGCCTAGCCAAGTGTTGCTCTTAATAAAGGATGATGCCGTCTGGTACTATTTTAACTCTGACAAACTCCTTTGTGTGAAGTTCATTTTCTTTTGTGATGGGTAGATGCCCTCCAATGATGCAGCTACACAGGAACATAGAAGTGAAGCAGGCACCACTGTAGATCATTAATGCCATCTCCCATGTCTTAGTTGCTTTGTTTGTTTGCTGCCCTAACCCACCTGTCAGTCTTGCTTTGTCTTAAAGGTGTTTAGTGTCTCTTCCTCTGCAATTGGTTCCAGTAATCCATTCCACATGCCTACCATCCACTGCATAAAAATGCCTTTTCCTCTTCCTCCCACAAGTAGCCCTCCAACTATCCTGTGGTCTGTAGTACCTTTCCATATCTATCTTACACTAGTGGTTGACACTAGGATGTCATCATGGCTCAGTTGGTAGCATATCTGCTTCTGGGCCAGAAGGTCATGCACTCTCGTGCTACACTGGGATTGGACACGTATCCTAAATACTGGCACTAGTGATCAGTACTAGATGGATGCTGTACTGTTGAGGTGTGCCATCCTTCAGATGAGACATTAAACTGAGGCTCCTTCTGCCCATATCTGGTGCTGTCCCTGGTGGGAGTCCAGGTGGAAGTAAAAGAACCCAAGGCACTTTTTCCAAGAGAAGGGGATTCCTACCTGTGTTTTAGCCATCATTCTCCTTGCAGTAAAACTGTTTCATGCAACTGTCCAAAACTGGGTGTGGCTGTTGATACATAGCATAGCTGCCATGGCACATTTACATCACTACCTGTCTCTTGCAACTTGTCAAGTGCTTTGGGATGCAATGTGTATGAAAAGTGCTATATAAATTCTTCTTCTTCTTCCTGTTTTTTTCCCTTTTGTCTTCCTCTTCTTTGTCTTCCTAAGATTCTTATCCTGCCTTGTCTTTTAAATCAGTATTGATCCCCCTTTGGATCATCTTTACTCCATACTGAACAGTTTAAGGCCCAACATCATTTCAATATGTTTTTTCTGTTTGTCCCCATAGCTGCTTTTTAACCCTCCTTTGGACATTCTTAATTATCTTGTTGTAGTATAATACCTCCAACAGTACTCTTCCTGTGCCTCACCACAGGCCTATAAAGTGGCATTATCTAGTATGTTCTGCTTATAAAGTTCCCCTTTATACAACTTAATATTTGGTTCCCCTTTTCATGTTTCCAGTTGCTGTTGCTATGTGATTTGTGAAAAAAACAAAAGCTGAAGTAGGCCTACAAGCTTGTTTCTTTATGTTCGCTGGCCTGCAGAATTCATCCCTGTAGGCTGTTGGCCCCTTACTTTGTTGTCTATACTTAGAACTCCTGTCCTCAGTATGGACAGCTGTGCAAATACGCATCCCAGCTCTTACTTCTTCCAGAGAAGGTTTCACTATTTTATTTATTTATTTAGGTACTCAAAATTACAACCTTTGAGCTATAAGCTCATTTACAAAGGATCCTTGTTAAGAACAAGGGCAGGGGAGTACAAACAGGATAGGTAATACAGGGCAGCCAGAAAGGCACTGTCAGGTATCATCAAACAATAACATACAGTGATCACTAATAGGGAATATAAGGCAAGTCATAACATAAGATAATCATAGGCAGGTATTACATAGCCATTGTGCGAGTGCAGGAAAACAAGGGGATACAATCCCTATACCAGGATCGGTAATAAAGTGCATTAGTCAAAGAAAAAGAGTATAACATTAGCCAGCAAGAGTACAACATGAGTGATTAGGATGGTAGCTATACATCACTGTCAGTATCCTGACCAGCAGAGTCATATGAAATAGTCTGGAAGGAGACAGAACTAGTTAAGAAGATGTGTGGCAGGAGGGTGGAGGGTAGAGTGGAGGCACCAGAGGGTACCTTGGGGGAGGAGAATGTGAGTAGAGGGAGTACTAGCACCTGGGGGGAGGGAGTACTGGCAGCTGGAGGGAGTAGGGCACATGGAGGGAATAGGGCACCTTGGGGCAGGAGAATGGGAGCAGAGGGAATACTGTCAGGTGATCAGGCAGATGGGGCAGATGGGGAGCCTCATGGTTCTGTGGAGCAGCAGAGGGTGATCAGGGGCCTTGCCCAGGTGTGGTGGAGACTACCAACAGCAGGGTCAGGTGCGACAGTAGCAGTGTACTGGAGAGGAGATAGTATTTCAAAGTGCAGACTTAAAGGGGTTAATGTGAGGGAGGCTTGTGGTGGAGTGGGGGAGCTCATTTAACTAGGTGGGAGCCCTGACCACGAAAGTTCATTTCTCTAAAGTAGTTCTGCTGAACAGAATTGCTAGGACATGCTTAGCGATGCTTCTTGTAGCATGTTCAGAAGGTGCAGGGCAGAGTAAAGATTGTATGGAGGGGGGGGAACAAGTCCAAGGAGGGCCTTTTTCCCTAGCAGACAAGATTGAAACTTGATGTGATCAGAGAAAGGAAGCTATTTATAGTTTCAATGTGTAGGTTGTATGTATGTGTTAGGCAATCCGCACCTAAGACAAATCTGAAGACTTTATTGAGAGTTGCATGGACTCTGAGTAGGCTCGTATCAGAGGCCTCACCATAGATCATGTTTCGGTAGTCCAGGATTGGTAGTACTGTTTCAGTAACCATCAGAAGCCTAGCCTCTGGTGTGAGATAGAATCAGAGCCTATGAAGGTCCCCTAGTTTCTTGTTGACTGCAGTGGTGATATTGCAGATGTGTTCAACAAATGAGAGGGACTCGTCTATTGTGATTCCAAGGTAGTGGAATGAGGACGCCTGTTCCAGGGTGGATCTAAGGTTACAGGTAATTAAGAGTGTTGTAGTAGATCTCCTCTTTTGATGCCTGGCAAAGAGCATTACCTTGTTTTTTTTGCCATTAAGCACTAGCATGCTATTTCTGAACCAGTCCTGTAGGAGGTCGAAGCTGTGCTGTAACTCCAAAGTGATAGCTTCTTGGTTGGTGTTTCGGGAGAAAACGACCATGTCATCCACATAAAGCAGGACATTGGAAGTGGGGCAGGTGTCAGGGAGGTCATTCACAAAGAGACTGAACAAAAGTGGGCCCAAAATAGAGCCTTGGGGGACCCCTACTGTGACATCACAGGAGTCAGAGATGGTACTGGTGATTTTAACTTTCTGAGACCACCCAGACAGGTAGCTTGAAAACCAGCCAACCGTGGCGGGGGACAGCCCAAGGCAACTTTGCCTGTGGAGCAGTAGCTGATGATCCACAAGGCTGAAGGCCTTAGTCAGGTCTATAAAGATAGCCCCAACCAAATGGCCCTGATCAACATCCTCATGTACATAGCCAGTGAAGTTAACTAGTGTGGTACTGATGCTATGCAGCTTTTGAAATCCGTGTTGGTGAGGGGAGAGAAGGTTATATTTGTGCAGATGGTCCGTAATTTGATCAGCAATAATTCTTTGCAGTGCTTTAGAGAGTGGTGATAAGACAGAGATTGGTCTGTAATTGGATATTAGAGACCGATCACCTCCTTTGTGCCCAGGAGTGACCAGAGTGGTTTTCCAGATAGAGGGGAAGGCGGCCAGGTGCAGGGACAGGTTGAACAGCTTAGTAATGGGAATGATGACCTCAGGAAGGGTGATAGATTCAGTTTCATATCTATCCCATCACCACCAAGCGTTGTTTTTCCCAGGACCCTGTTGAGGTATGTTCTTGTTTCATTGATGGTTACCTGGTGAAAGTAGAAGATCAGACAGGTCTTAGTGCTGGGGGTGGGTGGTCCAGTGGTCAGTGGTCTGTGTACCACCAAGATAAGAAGCCAGTCTTGGGGGTAGGACTGCACTGTAGTCCGTAAAGGCCTTATTAAACTCATTGGCCATTGTGGCTTTATCAAGGATGACCTTGTCATTGTGGTGGAGCATGGAAGGAGGGGACCTGTCACTGGTTCCGACGAGGTTCATAAGTGAGGCCCAGAATTTCTTCCCATCCTCCCAGCATTGCGACTGCTGGTTCTTGTGATATGTGGCCCTGGCCTGCCGGATTGCCCAGGTGCCTTTTTTTCGAGCCACTTTATAGCTTTGGGCATCCACTGGAGTCTCTGTTTCCCGTGCTCGGTGCCAGAGAAGATCTCATTGTCGCATCATGCCAATTAGTTGTGGGGATACCCAGTCCATGCTCCCTCTTTGATCATCTTCTTGCGGTAGGAGGTGAACTTGTTTGCCGCCTCATTGAAGTGACTGATGAAGAGCTTCAGGGTGGTATCAACAGAAGGGCAAGAGTCAAGGAAGCTCCACTCTATCCCTTCACGGTGATTTCTGAGGCCTCCCATTGCGCTGTTCTTAATTACTCTGTTCCTCACCATTCTTGAAGGAAGTTTGTCCTGTTTAGTTGATCACTCACATTGGACTGGTGAGTGGTCACTGAGGGTGTTAGGGAGTACCCTGATATTTTTTAGCCTTTTGGGGTGTGTTGTTAGTACTCAATTAATCAGGGTGCTGGTGCCCATATGGTAGTTTGTCCAGGTGGTACTTGTGACCATCTGCGTTAGGTACAGTCCCAAGACTAGGTCTCTGTGTGTGGTGCTGGAGTCGGCCTGCAAGTTGGAGTTAAAATCTTCCAGGGCAATGGTTTTCTTATTCTGGCTAACCTGGGTGTAGAAGCTAGTGAAGGCTTCTAACACTGCCTGCTGCCATCTGGGTGGAATATCGACCGCCATAATAGTTAGGCCTTTGCATCCATTTCCTATTGTGATTTTTATAGCTAAGCATTCACGGTCCTTGCTGGTGTTAGTCAACTCGACTGAGTGACATTGCAGGGTGGCAGCATTCATAGAATAAGCATCTGCCACCTCTTTTCACATAGTGGTCCACCCTGTATAGATTGTGACCTGGTACGGATACTACTGAGTCGGGTGTACAAGCAGAGAGCAATGTCTCAGTCAATGCAATGACATCAGACTGAGTTTGTTCCACTCATGCCTCAAACTGAGTAAACTTGGCTAGGAGGCTTCCAATGTTCATATACACAATCCTTAGTTGCCCAGTGGGTGTTTGGGTCTGGGGTATGGATTGTCTGAGGGCCAGAGTTAGGGTGGATGTTACCTGACAACAATGGTAGGAGAAGGATGAGATTTCTGCAGATTTTTAGGAAGAGAGGCCTAGCCTTTAACCTCTGCTGAGTCAGTGAGAGGCATTTAGGAGGCAGTGAAGCCACCACAAATTGTAGGCATGGGAGTAGCCATATGGCTAGAATAGAGAGCCATTTGTTAGCCAAAGGCAAGGGTGGATGCTGCATGGAGCAAGCATGGGGGAACACTGAGCTGCATGTCTCCCATTGTGCCGGCTTTACCAGGTGTGCAGTAGAATTGCTATGGTATTGCAAGGGGGTGGGTAGTTTTGAACCAGGACATCCAACAGGCATAGAAGCAGTTGTAGAAGGATCCCTCGCGTTATGAGATGTATGCACACTTTAGGGTCCATTGTGTATGAGCCTTCCGGCACCCCCTTAATACGTGAAATCTGACAATTAAATAGGCGGGGGGGGGGCAGGGTGCACTGTCACTGAGGAGAAAGCACTAAAGCACTGTAAAATTGTGCACCGCCAATTAGTGGTAAACACTTGAGCACTAGGGTGTACTACTGATGCAGGGTGCACTTTCAATGAGGAAGGAGCACTAGAGTTTCATAGTTTCATAGTAGAAATATGAGTTTGAGAAGCAGAAGCCAATTGTGAACTCACCACCATTAACTTAATGGTGGAAATTGTACTTTTTATCACCCATATAATGGTCTAGCTGTTTTTTAAACTGTTCTATACTGTCACTCATTACAACACAGCTGGGTAAAGAATTCCATATGGGAGGTACTCTTTGTGTAAAAAACCTTTGTAGCCTTGAAGTTTTACTAAGAGTACAGTGTAACTTGGCCTATGTGACCTAGTATTATTCTTACGTAATTGTCTTTCAAGACAAATGGTATCTAGTAATAAACCATTTTGCAGTGCATTATATATGTAAATGAGTTCTCCTCGTAACAATCTATACTCTAGGGAATATAAAGTCAGCATTTTTAGTCTGACTCCATAACTTTTATCTGCCAAGTTATTAATCCGTCTTGTGACCTTGGGCTGAACTTTGAGTACCGCCAATTGGTGGAGAACACTTGAGCACTTAGGAAGTGTGCCTGGTGCTATGCGGAGTCATCAGACAGTGGGAGAATACTCCATAGCTCTTTTTCCACCTGTTTAGGCAGGGATGAGGGAGGGCAGCCCACAGAGTATGGATGCTCAATAAAACTTGGCTATTACTTTAATATGCAATCTTTCAGTGTGGAAGCACAGTACAGAAGGAGGAGGAGAAGATTAAGAGGAGGCACCAGAAGAGAGCATTTAATAGAGGGCAGGGCCTGGGAGGGTGAGTGGAATAAATTATTCCCTGAGAAAGATACAGCAGACCGAGCCAGTTCTGCTACCTCAGAATAGTAGGTGGAGAAAACAAAAGTCAAGTTTAAAAAATCTGCCACAGCAGTTTGAAAATTGCACCTAGGCAGGAGAAGGGAGCCAATTAGGGGGTGCTTCTTAGCCTATTTACCAATGTGATTGCAGCTTTTCAAGCCAGTCTCTACAGAGTGGAACTTTGTACCTGTCCTCAGAATGGGCGGGTGGGTTTCAGGTTTGGTGCTGGCAGCCGACAGAAAGCGGGACTGGTGCTCTGAGCCATGGGACTCCCTACCTGGGCGAGGGCAGACCTGTCCTCAGAATGGGTGGGTGGGCTTCAGGTTCAGTGCTGGCGGCCAGTGGAGAGCAGGGCCGGTGCACCAAGCCATGGGATGCCCCATCTGGGTGAGGGCAGACCTGTCCTCAGAATGGGTGGGTGGGCCTCGGGTTCAGTGCTGGTAGCCAGCGGAGAGCAGGACCAGTGCGCTGAGTCACGGGATGCCCCGTCTGGGCGAGGGCAGACCTGAAAGGAAAGGGGCTAACAGCCTGCAGAAGTATTTCAGGACACTGAACATTGAGAAACAGGCTTGTAGGCCCAGTCCAGCTTTTGTTTATGTGTCGTATCAGGTTAATGCATAGCAGCCGTGTTGGTTCAGACCAGAGTTTGTTGTTGTAGTTGCCTGAAGGAAAGTAACTTAACCCTCCTCTGCCAATTGGAAGTAACTTAATTCTTTGCTTTCCCAGTATTTGAAAGTTCTATTTTGCCTGAAGCAAAATCCAGGTACCTTCTGATTGGGACTTAAGCCACTTGTCAGTGTGTAAAGGGAAGTCTCTGTTTAACTGAGGGCAATAAGCTGAGTGTGTGTCCTGTCCATCTATTGGGGAATGGTTGTGCATCTGTTTGGTTATCAGCCATTGCTGAAATTGAAAGGGTGTTCCCTAGGAGGTATTTCTCAACCTGTACCAAGGCCACCTATCACACATCTCTCATGAGTGTCACGAAGGAGTAATTTTGTGCCGCTTCATGGTATTTTTTTTTAACAAATAACCCCATTCACCCCTTCTCCTTCTGTCTCTGTAGCAAATCTCATTTAAGGCGTGGGCTCTTCCCCTTACAGATGAATGTTCTCACTACCAACTGTAGCTCTGTCTAGTCCTTCCAATGTATATCTAGTGGTAGTGTTTGATAAGGATATACAGTAGTAGCCACAGACATTGCCAGCTATTTCCAGATATTTCACGAAATTTCTAAAGAGTTTCTTTCTGCTGCCCCTACTGTGGACATGCAGAAAGCAGGAGATTTCTCTAGAAATATCACAGAAATTTCAGGAAATAGCTGGCAATGACTATGGCTACTACTGTACAGCAGGAACAACCATCATGGTAGAATGTTAATTTTAACTGTGTCCACTTTGTTTGTGAAGGACAGTAGCAATAGCTGCCAACACTTTGGGTGAGAGAAGAATTCATTTTTTAGCTTAACTGTCATTCACTTGGTATAGAGTTCATGTATTCTGGAGTAAGATAACCCTTAGATATCTCATTTTCTCCTGTTGCCATTTACATGAAAGTTTAGCATTTGTAGTAAGTGCCACCTTTTCACTTATCTTGATTATGTTAGTCTTTATGAGGTTGATCTTAAACTCTGATACATTAAAATATCCTCCAAGTATTAGCAGTAAGTGGTACAAGATATTTTCTGGGTTTCTCAGGTATACGACAGTGTCATCTGCATATAGGAATATTCAGTGTTCCTCTCCTCAGCATTCAGCCCCTGAATATCTTTGCTAAGCCTAATTAGCTTCTGCCAACAGGTTCACTCTAGGAGCAATTAGCAAGGGAGGAGAGGGGACATCCCTGCCGTGTACCTCATTTAATAATGAATTTCTCTGATGTGGTACCATTCATCCTGACAGCAGGCATTGGATCTGAGTAAAGAATACCAATATTTTTATAAATGCCCGCTCTATATCCCATTTTAACCATAACCTTTTCTAAGTACACCCAACTGAGTCTATCAAAGACCTTTTCTGCATTAATTAATAGTGCACATTGTGATTCTGGACATGACAACCCCTCTGAAATTATATTTTGAATTCTCCTGATGATATCTACAGTGTAGCGAACAGGAATGATTCCTGTCTGGTTTGGGTCAGGGGTGTCGGCAGGGCTACGCACTGTACTCAGCAGAGTACAGTAAAACAAATCAGACAGGGGCAACAAAAAGAAGAAAGCAAGTAAGTCACATTGTGTCTGTGTAGTGCTGAGCCCTTTTGCCTTTGTTGTTCACTACAGGGCACTGATGGCACCAGCCAAATACACAAACAAGAACAACTTACCAGGCAGGCAGAAAAACAAAGGAAGGATTACAGGAAAAACTGATTACTTGAACTCAGACGTGGCAAACAGGGGTGGGGGTGGGCTATTGTTGGTGTGGCGTGGCAGCACATATTTTGGTTTGTGATTACAAACGGGGGAACAGTGCATAAGTTTTGAGTACAAGTTTAAAATTCCTGGCTACACCCCTGGTTTGGGTTGATCAGTTTTGGGATAGCTTTCTGCAGCCTATTGGCCATGATTTTAGTGAAAACATTGAGGTCCTGATAAAGGAGGGGAATCAGTCTGTAGAATTCACAGGCCTCTTTGTTTTACCCTGGTTTTGACGCAGCTATCATTGCCTCATGCTAGGTATCTGGGGCTTTTTCAGTCTTTTTGTTTCTAGCCTTGGGGCCAGTAATGTATGGAACATTTTTATGAAAATCTGCACTGTATACATCTGGCCCCAGAGCTTTATTACTGTTCAGTGAAAGAATAGTCTCATCTAGCTCTTCTATCCTTATAGGACTGTAACGGTTAGGTTGTTCCTCTTCTGTTAATTTGAGGAGTTCTAGCTTTTAGAAAAACTTTCTTATCTCATGTCTGACTGAAACAATGTGCTATTTCTGAGGGGCAGGTGTGATATTTTTATGGCATACAGTATGTGTACCTTTTATCTGAGTTACTGTACAATCTGCTTTTGCTTTTCTGTGCCCATATGCTAACAGTGTAGAAGCCTTTCCTCATATTTCTAGTATGTATAAGCTGTAAATCTTAATTACCCCTTGACTTTTCTATTCAGTATTTCTAGTAATTCCTCCCTGATCTATTTAAGTTCCACAACAGTTTGTTGATCATTGATCATTTGAATATCTGTGTGCTGCTAAAGGAAAATCTCTCACTGATCTGAAGCAGCAACAGAGTCAAGAAAATTAGCATTGGGACTTTTAGCCTGGCTTGTATTTTTCCTCACAGCCCCACAACTAGCCTGCTGTTAATGTTTAGTTCCTTAAAGTTTGGTTTAATCAGTAGTTTCAGCTGTTTAAGCCTGCCTTGTCCCTCTCTCTCCCTACTTTGAAGCCTGAGCTCCTGTGCACCTTGCTTCTAACCCCCCGCCTGCCTGTATTTAAACCAAGTTCCCTCTTGCTGCTTTCCAGCTGAAACCTCCCACCCTGAGAATACCTGGACTACCCAAAATAGATGCCCTAAAAGTCTGGCTTACTCAACATCCATTATATGTTCTGTCTCATCAGATTCTTGTCCCTCCTCTCACACCCCTGAAGCTTAGCTTACCCTACCAGACATCAACCTTTACTGCCAAGACTATGGCAAGAGGGTCAGTGGGGTTGCGATATATATTCATTGCTTTCTACCATGCTCCATCTCCCTCCAAAAAACTGTCCTCAAATCCTACAAGAGCCTCCTTGTTAGACTCCCATCCACAGCCCCATCTACATCTGCACTCTCTGTGCAGCCCCTAAACTAGCCACTGAATCCCTCCTCTCCTGCCTCAGCTCAATCATCTCCCTCTCTTCAGATGGAGAAGAGATGGAGAACTACTCATGATGAGAGATTTCAATATTAATTGGCTCTCCCCTATCTCCTCTCACACCAGAATCTCAGTTGAGTCACTAAATCTCTCCTAGATGCTAAATGAACCAACCCGATACAACCCACATTCCACCAATCATTCCCTCTTTTTTTAACTTAATTCACTTTATTGAAAGTTTGCAATACAGAACAATAAATGTCCAACAAGGTAAATAATATGCCACACTAAAGAGAAAAAGGAACAAAGAAGAACAGCAAGGCGCCCAACGTAAATATCATTCAGAAAAATACTGATGGTAGGGTGGCAGTAATATATAACAAGCATTTGTCAATGCCGAATGTTTGCTTGCTGGTATTAGCATTGGAAATGCAGGAGTTAGACAGATGCAGAATAGGGGTGGTAGTGAAGTATTAAACTTCACGTGAACCCCACCTCCATCCTGTAGAGACAGACAGGATTTGGGGTAAATGTTTGGGTTGTCGCCCATGACGGTCAAGCCATGTCACCTCACCCTATTCTGCAGACATTGACACGTGTTGAGGTGTGCCTTAGGGTGTTTGGCTTTACAGTCACCCCATTCCATGAGGACATATGGTGAAATGAGTGCAGCATAGGAGAGTGGGGTGAAGTCTTGGGCCGAAGAGTGCAAGGTACACCTTGATGCCTGTCAGTGGCTGGGGGGTGGGGTGGGATGGCATGAGCAGTACAGTCGGCAATCCAAAGGCACTCCCCGATGCCTGTCTGTCTGTACAGGGTAGGATGTTATGGTTAGAAACCATAATGCCTCGGGCGTTTGTTGGTATTTACAGTACAAATTTTCAACATGGCCTTTTTGTGACCCCATCTCAGGAAGCATGTGGGGCCTCTTCTCATGAAGAGAGGCAGTGTGATTTTGTCAATGTGTCCTGAAAACTGACTTCCAACAGCAACAGTGCCATTCTGACCACATGTACGAAAACACAGATCGGACAGAATGTGAAGAATGACAGCTGTACCATCCATAGGGAGGTATGAAGAGATGGCAATGTTGAAAATCTGTAGTGGGAATATTAAAAATGATTGCACTTCTGAGCATACATGGAAACTGCGCAACACATGCATGTAACACAGTCACTTTATGGAGTTTTGTCACCAGATTTTCAACATAGGCATTTTACGACCTGTGCTCATGAACTGTGTCGCTGTGATTTTCTTAATGTGTCCTGAACACTGATTTCCCACAGCAACCACGGTATTCTGCACCAGAACTGCAAAAACACATTTCAACCAGGATGTGAAAAATGACAGCTGTACTGTTCATAAAGAGGCGTGGAAAAATGGCAATGTTGAAAATCTGGACTTAAAATATTACAAATGTGCAAAGTTACGAGCTTGTGTGGAAACTGCGCAACGCACGCTCATAACACAGTCATTTTATGGACTTTCATCACCAGATTTTCAACATAGACATTTTAGGACCTCTGCTATTGAACAGTGTCACTATGATTTTTGTTATGTGTCTCGAACAGTGATTTCCCCCAGCGACCGCGCTATTCTGAGCCAGAAGTGCGAAAACACATTTCGGCCAGGATGTGAAAAATGACAGCTGTACTGTTCATAAGGAGGTGTGGAAAAATGGCAATGTTGAAAATATGGAGTGAAAATATTGCAAATGTGTGAAGTAACGAGCGTGTGTGGAAACTGCGCAACGCACGCTCATAACACATTCATTTTATGGGCTTTTGTCACCAAATTTTCAATATAGGCATTTTAGGACCTCTGCTAATGAACAGCATCAGTGTGATTTTCCTACTGTGTCCCGAACATGGATTTCCCACAGCAAGTGCGCTGTTCGGTGCTGGAAGTGCAAAAACACATTTCAGTCGCGATGTGAAAAATGACAGCTGCACTGTTCATAAGGAGCTGCAGACAAATGGCAGTGTTGACAATCTGGAGTGCAAATATTGCAAATATGCAAAGTTACAAGCGTGCGTGGCAACTACACAACACACGCTTGTAACACAGTCATTTTATGGGCTTTTCTCACCAAATTTTCAACATAGGCATTTTAGGATGTCTGCTAATGAACAGTGTCACTGTGATTTTCATACTGTGTCCCGAACATGGATTTCCCACAGCGACCGCACTATTCTGCGCCAGAACCGTGAAAACACATTTCAGCCGGGTTGTGAAAAATGACAGTTCCACTATTCATAAGGAGATGCATTAAAATACCAATGTTGAAAATCTGGAGTGAAAATATTGCAAATTCACAAAGTTACAAGCGTGCGTAGCAACTGCGCAAAGCCCGCTCATAAAACAGTCATTTTTTTGGATTTTTCCCACCAAATTTGCAAACATTGACTTTTTGACAGCCCATCTCATGAACCCTGGCACTGTTGTTTCATTAATCGGTCTCAAAAGGTGATTCCACGCAGTGACCGCAAAATCACCTTTTGGGGCTGATTAACACCATGACAGTGAAAGAATTCATGAGGAGGGGTCCCAAAAACCCCATGTTGAAAATGTGGTGCCAAAATTCCAAAAAATGCCTGAGATATGCATCAAAATTGAAAATACCCTATTTATTCCATTATACAACTTATCGGCATTTCCTCAGTTCGCGGTCGGCTTTGAAGAGTGCAGACGTGTTCCCGGTCCACCAAAGATTGTTGAGCTGGACTCCAGAGGTAAGTATGGGGTGGGGGGTGTGGGGAGGCAGGGTGTGCAGTTGGTGGGTGCGGGTTGTGGGAAGGGGTGCAGGGAGACCACTGAGGGACCGTTTCCTTCTTTACAGGAAAAAAAAAACCAAAACACATTGTGGCATGGTTTTTGTTTTACAGGGACATTTAAGTGGACATTTGACATGCTGAGGTGGGCTCCCAACATGCCAACCTAGTTTTTTGTTGGGGGGGTGACTGTAGCCGATGGGGGATTGGGCACCCCCTCAGCACAAGCATATGTTTTGTGGGGGGCGGAAATTATGCCGACAGGGAGTGGGCTCCCCCATCGGTGCATTCATTGTGGCTGGGGGACATTGTGCTGTCAGGGAGTGGGCTCCTCCATCGGCACATCCAAAAACCTCAGATGGACTGAAGCTGGTGGGTATTGGGGCCCCTGTCAGCAAACAAAGACTGTTTGTGGGGTGGGGTACATGCTGCTGAGGGGGATTGGGCACCCCCTTGGCATGTGGGCGGCATAATACTGTTTGTGAACGTGGTGACAAGCCACCCACCATGTTCACAAACAGTATTAGGCTAGCTAACATTCCACCCTGCAATGACAGGTTGCTCCCTCATTGCAGCAGAATGACTGACGCTGCAATGATGAGGCAGCTCCTGATTGCTGCAGTGAAAACGTTTGTACTTGGTGCACTTTTGGAGACCAGTGTCATCGGCACACTGTGCCTCCATTGGTCCATCACTGCCAAGCCCCCAAATGCAGTGCCTCCCTTGGCTATAACAGTGCCACACCTCCACAACCCGCTTCTCTCCTAAGCTGTCACATAATGTTTCTTGCGCATGTGCGCAAGCAAACATAAAAACTAAATAAATTCTACCCATACTGAGGACACTTAATTTAGCTTTTTTTTTAAATTCTATGGAAAAGTAAAATACATCCAACTGTATGACCCAAATTAAGACTTAAAATGCTACCATTCCAAAAAGCTACAAAGAATATGACGATAAACTATTGACCATGTGGACCAATAAAAACCATCCCCACAGCTAACGTGATCCAAGCCTGATAAAAAAACAAACACTTGAAACATTTAATTCATGCAATCATAAGTAAAGTGAACAGTTTTTCCCATCTGTTATGATAGGAAGAAAGGGAATGTCTTATACTTGCCAACGTTGTTTTTATGCGTAAAATAACCAACATTTCATTATGTCATTCTTGATATGATGGGATTTCTCCATCCACCTAGTGATGCAGAATGACCAGTTGGGCCACCGCAGATATTAATGATATATGAAACCTTTGTGCCCCTACTAACTGATCAATCCCAATGCCCAATAAACAGAATTCAAGGGAAAATGCCTCCTGGAGGCCCAATAAAGGATCAATGTGGGATCGAATCTCTGTCCAAAAGGTAGAAATCTTGGGACAATCCCACAATAAGTGTTTGAAAGCTCCTATCACATCTGAACATTTTGAACAATTAGGATTGGATAGTCGACCCATCTTATGCAATTTCTGAGGAGTGAAATAGGCCTTGTACAAAATGTTATACTGCATAAGCCTTAATTTGTCCACCCTTATGTAACAAGTTATATAATCCCAGGGAGCAGAGGAAGCAAACAAAATCCCAAAATTCTGGAAATTTCTTTTCCCAATAACAGGGTCAAATCTGCATCTGAGTAACCATCACCTTTCGAAGGGCCTTATACAGCGACAAAACCACATGTGCCTTAATAACCAAATCACTCAGTTCCGCATAAATCATGCCAAGGCTGGGGACCCAGTCTGGCTGAAATAGAATGAGTCAGTTGAAAAAAGGTGAATATAGCTGAAGGAGGCAAAGAATTCAATGCCCGAAATTGTTCAAAGTGGACAATTTCATCACTCTGAACTACCGTGGATAGCTGATCTAAATTAGCTGAGAACAGAAAGGAATGAAGAATGGTTTTGTTAGTCATCTTAAAATTAAGATTATACTGAATTGGTTGAGAGGGGTCTCTTTGTGGTATGTAATGCAAGATTCTGCAAAGCTGTAGACTGATTCACACCAACCAACCAATAGGATTGGAACATAACTCAGGGGGTATATTCTTCCAAGTTAAATGGGGAAGGATCGCTGTGGAGATGCTATGAGCGTGACATAAATGTAATTCAATGTATTTCCTAAGGGGGAAGGAATTTCCTTCACTTTACCCAGTTCTGGATGCCTCCAGGCCAAAAACTTTCATGCTTGATCTGCCAAATGGTACCAGAAAAAATTAGGGAAATGGAGACTGCCATGGGATTTAGCCAAAGTTAGCTTGGTGAAAGCAAAATGCGGTTTCTTCTGCCTCCATAAGAACTCAGAAATAATGTTATGTAAACGGGTGAACCAGGCTACAGGTAGCGGTATTCCTATCATAGTGAAAGGATAGGGAAGACAGGGCAAAATTTTCATTTTGATGATTGAAATCCTACCCCATAATGAAAGTGGAAGATTTTGCCACCAATTCAAGTCGGCAGCAATGACACTCATCAAGGGAGTAAAATTTCTAGAGATTAGAGATTTGACAACTAAAGCTATTTTAATCCATAAGTAGGTAAGATCTGAAACAGTCCAGCAATTCTGCAATTCAGGGGGCAGATCATGTCTAAACAATTTAGAGTTCAAGGGCATAACAACTGTTTTGGTGACATTTAATTTATAGCCAGAAAATAAACCAAAATGTTTAAGAACCCATAAAACTTCTGGGAGGGAAGTAACAGGATGAGTGAGATGTAATAAAACGTCATCCGCATATGTGGATATTTTAAATGAATAAGGCCCAATTGGAATTCCCGTGATTCAATCATTTTGGATAATATGGCGAGTAAGGGGCTCAAGATGTAAATTAAATAAATAAGGGGAAAGGGGACAGCCTTGCTGAGTACCTCTAGCTAACATAAAGGGATCAGACAATACTCCGTTACAACATATACATGCTCTGGGATTCGAAATAAAGTAATTTAATCCATTTGATAAATTCTGAAGGAAAACCAAGGGCAGCTAGAGTTTAAAACATGTAATTACAAGAAACCCTTTCAACTGCCTCCTCGGCATCCAAGGAAACCAAAACCGATGGAGTGTCAGAATCCCTGGACACCAATCATACCCTCCTTGATTGGATCCTTTCCTCTCACCCCCACCATATAACTTCGGCTGGAGTCCTAACTGATGCAATCAGTGATCACTGCTTCACATACTGCATCAGAAAGGTCCAAGTGCCCTCCTCAAATACTTCAACTTCTGCTCTACTCATAACCTATCCCCCCACCTTCTACTGACTGACCTATACTCAGCTGACTGGTCCCCCATCCACTTGACCTCAGACATAAGCCAGGCTCTTGTTCACTTCTCCTCCATCCTGACTAGTATGTGGGACTCCCATGCCCTGCTCTGCACCACTAGGGTGAGGCTTCACCACCTTCCCTTGATCTCCCCCGGTTTCCTGTCTCTGTACAAAGCTTATGACAAAGCATGACACAATTTAAATCCTCTAAAGCCATCTCTGATTTTCACCACTATTGCAAGCTTAGAAACAACTGTACCAAAGCAATATGCAAAGCCAAATCAAAATATTCAGGTCAAACCTTTCATCCAGCCCTGACCCCTCATCCTTCTGAAGCACAGTCAAATCCCTCATCAACCCCTCCTCCCAGACGACTATTCCCTTGCTCAAGTGAAATGGGTCCTTTGTCTCTGACCATTTCACTGTTACTGATACTTTCAACAAATTCTTCACATTCTGTGCCCTCCCTGACAGTCCCGCACCTCCCTATTTCCATCCCCCCTCCAACAGGATTAGCCTCCCCCCCACCTCACATGAACTTTTCATGCCATCAGCAGTCTAAACCCACAAATGTCCTGCCCAGACAGCCTCCACCTCAAGTTCCTGTGTCTCTCTGCTCCAGCCTTAGCCACTCCTTTCTCTTGCATCATCATTCTCTCTTTCCTCACCAACACAGTCCTGCAACAATGGAAACTGGCTAATGTAATTCCGTTGCCCAAAGGAGGCGACCCCTCTTCCCCAGGTAACTACTGCCCTATTTCCCTGCCCCCCCTTCCCGGCTAAACTCCAGGAATCCCCAGTTCTCTCCAGACTAGCAGACTTCCTCTCATCAATAACCTTCTTCTGAGACTATCAATCCAGTTTATGGAAAAAAACATTCCATTACCTCTTCCCTACTCCACGTTACAGACTCAGTCCTCACTGCAATGGACAAAGGCCACCTCACAGTCACAATATTTATTGACCTCACCAAGGCCTTCAATTCCATCTCTCACTTGCTCCTCCTCCAGAAACTGCACTCTGCTGGCATTGCATCCTCCACAGTCCACTGGTTCAAATCCTACTTCTGTGACCAGCATCAGTCTGTCGTAGTAGGGAACTCTGCATCTCTCCCCCCCCTTCCCATCTGATGAGGAGTCCCTCAGGGCTCCATCCTTGGCCTCATCCCCTTTCAAATATTTATAAATGACCTCCCTACTGTTTTCTCACAATCTAACATTCCCCTCTACCCAGTTGACACCATCGTCTACATTTCTGGTCCCACCACTGACTCAGTCCAGTTACCATTCCAATCTGATTTCAGCCATGTGCTATCATAATTTAAGACAACAGCCTGAAAGTGAATGCTAAAAAAGTCTCTATGATCTTTGGCTCCCCCCAAAACTGGCCAACCCCCCTTCCCTTAATTTAGCACCTTTGATAGCACCACTCTTTTTTTTTATACTTATTTTATTTCAGAGAGAAATTATTTTTACATAAATAGTATCAACAAAGAAAGATTTCTTCTCAAATTTTAAATCAAAAATTCTCAAAAAGTATAATTTTATTTTTTAATTTTGAGGTGTCAAATAGTATTAACTAAATTAAATCTTATTATGAGTCTCATTTCTATAGTCCTTCAAAATAAAATAAAACATTGTTGCTCCAAGCTTTAACACCCAACCACATTTGCCTTATAAAAAATCCAATAAAGCCAGAAACATGCCCCAGATTTCACTCACTGAAGAAAACTATCTTTAAGTGTAAGAAAAAAAATTATAGTCCACTCATTGGTTGCATTTATGTAACCTCCAGCAAGTAATGGGTTTCATCTGCTGGTTCCTCCTCTAGATATGAATCAATGTCCTTTGGGAGTGCAACATTCTTTTTATACAACTCCTTTGCTTTGTCCACATCTTGAAAGTAATAAACTTTTCCCTGGAAAGTAACCCTTAATTTTGCTGGAACATGCAGAACTGCAGGTATTCCGGCCTCCATGAACTCCGATTTCATGTTTAAAAATCTCTTCCCCCGGTGCTGTGCAATCATAGAAAAGTCAGGGTAAAAGTGTAACTTCTTGCCTTCATACATTACTCCCTTTTGCTGTCTTGCAAAACTCAAAACCTTGTTTCTATCTGAAATTGAAAGAAAGGTAACGATCACATATCTAGCAGCTGATCCTTGTTGCTCACTCCTCAGTTGTGGTCGAAAAACAGAATCCAATACCAAAGGTTGATCCAAAGACAGAATAATAGTAAGTAGATTTTCAACATAATCCTTTAGATCCGAATAATCAGTGTCTACAGAGAGCCCAATAATTCTCAGATTTTTTAACAAGAAGGTATTTTCTATTCTTTCAATTTTATTCATAGCTGCTAGTTGTTCATGTAAAACAGCATTCAGTGCACTGTCTGAAGTCAGGACAAGAGCTGACAATTTCTCCATTACACCTTCTGCAGCTTCCACACATTGCTCGACTGTGGAAATCTTCTCTTCGATTAGCTGGCAGCAATTTTAAATGCTCCCAAGTGTGGCATTAACCTGTGTTAGGCATACTTGCATTTCTTGCTAAAAATCGTGAATTAAGTTTTGAATTGTTTGCAATGAGGGTTTCACCTGCTGTTTCGGCTTTGTGGCCATCTCAAGATGCCCAATTACTGGGGAAGCCATTCCTCCTCCTGAGCTGGGAGCTTCTGCCTCCACTCACGTCAAAGTAGCTTTCCCTTGCTGCGGGGTAAGAAACTTTTCAATCAAAGCCACTTTACCTTCAACAACTTCTTTAGCCAACTTTGATCTCGTTACTGAAGCCATTACCTTTTTAATTCAGCGCCAAACGTAATTCTATAGCGGAGCTAAAACAACCAGCATACAGCCATCTAAAACTCCCAGAATGCCCCTGATAGAGCCACTCTTGATACCGTCACCTCCTACAAATACCTTGGTCTCTGATTGGACCAACATCCCAACTTTGCTGTCCACATTGACTCCCTGTGTTCAAAACTGCACTCCAAATTAAGCGTGCTCTTTCACAAAAAAGAAGCCATTTCCGTTTACATTTGCCATGAATTAGTTCACAAGACTATCCTCCTGGGGTTGTGGCTTTGCCAGATGCAAGAAGGCAGCTTGACATTGCTGCTGTGAATACCTCAAATGGTCAAATCCATCATTACCCATTGTAAAGGTGTGCTACAGAGCCAAAAAGCAGACAATACTATAAAATTAAGTCTGAGCTACAGAATCTTACCTCTCTGGCCGAAATCGGTGCTGTTTTGGTTATTCTGCATTAAGAGCCAAACAATGGGCTGGCCGATAGCATCGCATTGCAGAGAGAGATCCTGATGGATGTGGAAGAAATTGACAGAATGTTTAATCAATTAATCCAGCAAATAGCAGTGGTAATCTTGGAATCACAACAGACAAGTGTAGCCATACAGCAGTTAGAGGGGTGTCTGTGCCACATACAGAGACAGGTGATGGCACAAGAAACAGCTATCAGAGAAGTTCGGGTGGAGACAGGGACCACAACACTACCATACAGTTCCTGCTACAAAAAGTGGACAACCTGGGAACTACATTAAAAAGAACAGTCTTTGCCTGCTGGGTTTCTCTGAGGGTGCTGAGAAACACGACACTGTCTCCTTCTTGAATCAGGTCTTCCCGGGATTGCTCAGTTCTCCACAAGAGTTCTAAATGGACATTGAGAGGGCCCACAAGACACTAGCGCTGCTCCCCAAGGCAGGGGAAAAAACGAAGGCCATTCTGATGAAGCTGCTTAACTATAACACCAGTCAATACATACTGACAAGGTTAAGGCAGATATGTCACCTCAACTGGCAGGGGCACCCGATTTCCATATATCAGGATTTTTCAAAAGAACTCTCTGCCAGGCACTGAGAGTACACCACCACATGGAAGTGTATACAGGAATTGGGCCTACAGTACTCCTTGCAGTACCTAGCCTCGATGCATGTGCTGCTAAATGGAACCCCTCACTTCTTTGACACCCCAGTGGTTCTAGAGAAATTTCTTGGCAAACAATGGCCTAACCCAACAGACACCCCAGAGCAACATTCTTCAAGGAGGAGGAGTCCGAGGGGCACTGGCTGAGTCAACTGGAGCCTAGAGCATGGAATGGAGAGAATGGAGACCAAGGAGGGACACCATGCAGGCAACAACTAGGCTATGCCCTGCTGGAGCAGAAAGCACTCACTACAATCTACCCACTCCAAGAGAGAAACTCTCCAGACCAGGAGTGATTCAAGCGAGCATTGAGGTGAGCAAGAGATGCAGCAGGAAGAGTCAACAACCCTAGTAAGGTTTATGGCAGACAAATGGTACAAGGAGCTGAGGTCAGCTTCTCCCGAGGTATAAGACTGGCTGCAGGATCCAATGGTAGAGTCTGAAGAAGCAAGATACCACAATCCAGAGATCCCACCAGTGGTCAAGGCTTTACCCAAGGAAGAGGGACAGCAAGCGGTGGATACCCTGGGAGAGGCACCAGCGATGGGGAACCCAGAACTTTTACTGCCACCATTCAGCTTTTCCACAAACCAGTAACAACATGCTCCTGAGACCACTATCAATAGGAACATCAATTAGATAAATAGACTTCATAGTGCCTGTATGGGGTAAACAGGGTGGGGGGGGGAATGTGGCCAGGAACGTAGGGTTTTAAGGGGAGCCGAGTGATCCCAGGCCATCTCTGGAGGTCAGCACCACAATACGGAAGGCGGTCAGCCAGCTCTCGGAGCTAAATGTGCCACACTTTCCCCCTCCCCACTTCAAAGAATATGGGGAACAAGATTCACTCCTGACATGTTGATTGGGTGAATAGAACCCCATTTTTGGTAATAGCTTGAATGTCAGTCACTGTGGGGGCAAGGTACTACACCCACTCCAACACCCTCTTGCCAACTCCTAGGAGCTAATCCGCAGGCCTCCATATAGTTGTACCCTGGGAGGGGAGGAGGAGGAGGAGAGGGGAAGCAGTTACAAACAAGGAGGAGGGTGAGGGCAAATGTAGATAATTGGGATGAGTCATGGAGTCCCCCCCAACCTGACTAAAACCAGCAGCAGTTCCCCAACCTCCCCCAAAGGAGTGGGGCAGGTGCAAACTGAGCTGCCACAATTTTCTTGGATGCAGATGTCTCATCTAGGGTATGTAGAAATACTCGGCTCCGACTCCACACTACAGGGTCAACACATGGCATATCCTAAGGTGGTCCAGCAGTAGGTTACCCCCCCTCAAGAGTTGGAAACATGGGAGCAGACTGAATGCACAACTGCAGAAACAAGTATTGCACCCCTCCAGGAGACACAAGGTGGGTCTTGTGCTGCCTAATTAGTCAGTCACCTGCAGACACCTGGGCCCCCATGGTAGCACACTAGTGCATTGTGTATGTAGTTCTACAGGGATTATACTGCTGTTTTCAGGGATGGTTCAAAAAGGGTGCAATAAGTCAAACTGCTTAGCAAAACTGCTGTATGAGTCTGAGGTACACAGGGGTATGGACAAAAAGGTATGGCCAGGAGACCGGATGTGGGGGTTCTGCAGGGGCCATGGTACCCACAGGCCTGACCTATACAAGGAAGTGCAAGACTTCATGCGAGGGCCACCCCCTATGGAGCAACTTGGTGGGATCTGGCTGAGACCAAGGGCCAGACAAACAGGGGACACTGCCTTTTTTCTCTCCCAATGTATGCTTAATTATTCGTCCTATGCAGACCTCTCTAATTCACAATATGGCTAATTTTAACTGTATCTCATAGAATGTGAGAGGTCTTAACACACCAATTAATAAACAAAAGGCACAAGTGACCTTGCTACAAGAAACAAAGCTTAACAAAAAAGACCATGCACTCCGTAGGAGGGAACTGGTGGGTCAGGGGTGCATGCATCAGCACCAACCAGAAAAAATACTACTCCACAAACAGATGCACTGGTCCCTATCATGACTAAAGCTGATCCCCAAGGTCGATAGGTATACGTTCAATACCAGACCCCCATGGGCCCCGTCCTTATTGGTAATTTGTATGCTCCTAATGAGGGTGATCCCTTTTTTTTTCACCGGGTGGCCCAAAACCTACTCAACCTGGTAGACGAAAGTACCCCCACTATTTTTTGAAGGGGTTAATTTGGTCTTGGCACCTATGATGGACAAGTGCTCAAGGGCAGGAGACTCACACAGGAAAGGGCGCACGGCTCTGCAGAGTTTGATGAGGGACCAGGGCTAGCTGACATCTGGAGGGTGCTACACTCCTGAACAAGAGAGACTACTCATTCTACTCCTAGGTCCATGGGATGCACAGCTGTATTGATCTCTGGCTTACCTCCCCTCAGGTAATGCAGGTGACTATAACCACATCAATCCACCCTTCAATAACATCAGACCATGCCCTGTTGACACTATGCCTTCTCTGGGCTCCCCCCTTCTCTTTCCTTCACAATGTGGAGACTAGACCCACTGGTAATGAAAGACCCAGAGTTTGTGGAGTGGGCTAAAGAAGAAGCTAGGCTTGTCTTTTGAGAAAATCCATTTAAAGACACCACAGTGGTCAATACATGGGAGGCATTCAAAGCTAATCTGAGGAGCAGAATTATAGAACATGCGGTGGCCAGCAGAAGGCAACATGAGAAACAATTGAAAGAACTTAAAGGGGAGCTTAAACGTGTGGAGGAGAAGCACAAAAACAGAGTGCATTTCCTGACCCGCACTGCCCCCTAGTAAGGAAAACCCTGGGCCTCTGGATGGAAATAAATTCTCTTTTATCTAGGACGCCTGAAGTGTCCATACTCAGATTGAAACTGAAATACTGGGAAGAGGGGGAGAATGGGGGGAGGGTACTAGCGTATAGACTGCAGAAGCAGCAAATGAAGAGACATATAGCAGGCCTCAAGGATGGGAAGGGCATAGTCCGCACATCTAATTAATAATTGAACAAGGTTATGGAGTCCTTTTATGCCTCCCTGTATTCCTCCTCAAGAGTGGCAAACCCTAAGGGATTCCAGGCATTCTTAAACTCAGTACCTTTCCCCAACATCTCTGCACACCAGGCAGTGGAGTTGGATGGCCAGCTAACCACTGAGGAAGTGAAGGATGCACTGCTCTCACTCAAACCAGGGAAGGCCCTGGGTGGAGATGGTATGATATCATTGCCCCAATTTTGCAGTAGGCATACTGGGAGGCAGAGATGGAGGGTATATTCCCACCTACGATGTGGGAGGCGGTGATCACAGCTCTGCCCAAAAGAGGAAGGACTCCACATCACCCAGGCACTACCGTCCCATCTCCCTGATTAATGTGGACAGTAAAATCTTCACCAAAGCAATAGCCCATAGGCTACATCCCCTCCTACCCCAGGTAATCCACCCCTCTCAAGTAGGGTTTGTTCCAGGGCGATACAATACCAACCACATTAGGACACTGGTTAATCTAGAACATAAGGCCAGGGACATCAATACCCCAACAGCAGCAGCAGTGACAATAGATTTTGAGAAGGCCTTTGACTTGTTGGATTGGGACTACCTCCAAGCAGTCTTAGAGCATATCAGGATAGGCCCTAGGTTTTGAGCATGGATAGGGGCTCTTTACAACTCCCCATCTGCCCGCCTACTAACCAACTCCACCCTGCCCTCCTTTCCAATTGGGAAGGGGTACAAGGCAAGGATGCATCCTCTCCCCGCTTTTGTTTGTACTGGTGGTGGAGCCCTTGGCTGCCGCAAACAGACAGCACAGTAGAATTCCAGTGATACAGATAGATCAAGCAGAATACACCACCCTTATGAATGCAGATGACCTATTGGTCACCACTTCTGATCTTCCCAGACACTTCCATGCCTGCTGGAGACACTTCAAACCTTCCACAGCCTGTCGGGACCCCATTTAAAATAAAGTGAAATGGAGATATTTCTTCTCAACTCCCACTGTACCCCCCCGACGCTGGGTGCCACCTGATTAAGATGGACTGGAGAAGGAATAACTTATCTAGGGATCAAGTTCCCAGCTGATCTCCATAAACTATGGGGCCGTAACCTCCAGTCACTGCTGGTAGAGGTGGCAGACAATATGAACAGGTGGAGCAAACTCCACCATACCCTGGCTGGGAAGATTGTGGCGGTGAAAATGATTATTGCCCCCAAGATTTTCTACAAACTGGCACACATACCGCTGGCTCCCCCCAACCCAAAATGGTGTCAGAAATTAAATAAGGTAATAGGCAGATTCCTCTGGGAGGCCAAACCCCCTAGATATAACTGTAAAAAACTGAGAGCCCACTTAAGGGCGTGGGACTGGAACATCCCTTGGCTTGAAGGCTACAAGTGGGCCTTCCAAATGACACAAACTCTTCAGTGGTTCAAACCGCCTAGAGACACACATCCTCAGTGGGTGGACATAGAGAAAGAGGCAACTCAGATGAACTGTCTACCCCTACTACTCTACAACCCCCTGAGCACACAGATATAAACCCACTCTACCATTGGGCCATCTCTGCAATGTTGGGTCAAAGTAGAGAGGAGACTTGAGAACAACCTGACCCCCACTAAACTGGCTCCACTGTGGGGGAATGAGAATATCCTCATAGATAGGTGCCCTAAACACTAGAAAGAGTGGGATGATAGAGGCCTGCTGAGAGTGGATGATGTCATGGCTACAGCCACCACAAGTGTGGATACCTTTGGTAACCTACAAGGCCAGTGGGGCTTCTGACCTCAGACGTTTGGAAGTATTTATAGATCCACAGTGCCATACAGATGTATGTGAAACAGGCCCAAAAGAAAGCTCCCACTACAATACTCCCTATATGGCTGTCCAGCCCCCAAGGGGTAGCTAGTAAGAATTATGCCTTGATCAGAGACACCCTGCCCAGTCAATCTGAATCATCCCAACACAAGTAGGAGAAGGCCCTCCAGACAGTTATCTCAGGGAAGTAGTGGAAGGAGTGCTGGACAGGTGCCCACAATAACTGTGGACACAAAAAGTAGATTGATACAGAACAAGATCGTGCACTCCTGGTACTGCACGCTGGTGGTTATGATGAGAGCAGGGGTCCTTGATTCCCACCTCTGCTGGAGATGCCAGCTACAATCAGGGGATCTCCTACATAGTCTGTGGGAATGCCCAAGACACAAGAACTATGGGAGCATGTGTGCGACATTGGTTCTAAGGTTCTCCATAAGCTTATTCCCAAATCAGCCAAATTACTCCCTCTGGGCATGAAATCAGAGGCCCCCCACCTCAGAGGGCTGGAGTATACATGGCCGGCCTTGCTAGCAATACAGGTTAAATACCTCTTTCTGTGTAAATGGAGAATCCCTGAGGTCCCAACCACATAAGAGATTATGGCCTCCTTGGTACTGATTGCCTCCATGGACCGGCTCTCCCACCTGGCAAATAATACAATGGCATGGTATACTCAGTGCTGGGACCAATTCTTATGTTATGCCACTCCCAAGACTGAAAAAGGATGAGCAATGGGTTCCAATCCAGATAGCAGTGTCCTGCAGTAATATGTGTGAGTTATGACACTAGACTTAGTCCCATTCTTATGTGTGTTATCACTGTATGTATATAGTTATTTGTAGTGTGTAGATAGAATAGTGGTTCTTGGTGTTTATTTTGTTTAGGGTGAAGGTTGCCATGAAGCATCACCAGTCCCTTAAGGACCTTGCTGACCCCAATTGGAGCACCAAAGCCTTGACTCGCCACCCTACTCACATAAGAAGTATGACAAGCTTTAGGTGAGTTTCTTTGGTACAAATATTGTTTGTGCTAAAGGTTGTATCTGTAGCCAACAACCTCCATCCTTACAGTTCTCCTGTTCAGTTTATGTTGTATGAAATTGAAAATGCAATAAAACTTTTAACTGTAAAAAAAAAAAAACAAGACTATCTGCCACCTCCCGCTTCAAGCTTGACACCCTACTCAACTCTTTTTGTAGATTCACCACAAACTCATCATTGCACACTTCTCTCCTCTCTAAACTTCTCCCCCTCTCCCTCAAGTATTACATTCACTCATTAACAATTACTGTAAACGTTTGGTTCAACCTTCTCCCTCCAGACCTCTCCTCTATCCTTTCCACAGCTGCAAACCCCTCCTACTCTTTTAGATCCTGGCATCTTCGCTCCTTCTCCATTTCCCATCGGCAATCAGCAGATGGGGTCTCCACCTTTTCTTTTTACCCACCTCTCCTCTGAAATCAACTACCTTCTTCCCTTCAAGAATTCTTATCCTTCCCAGCTCTAAAATGCCAAATTAAGCTTATCAGCCCACCCTCTTGCACCTGCCCCCTCCTCGGCTCCCCTATCCCTACTCTGTTCCTATCCCTCCTTCCCCCAAGTAGTATCAACCCTATAAGTCTACTCTATTTACTACCTTTCTACACCCCTTCTTCTTCTGACAATGTTTTCTACCTATCTAATACATCATATTCCATATCATATGTATGATTCCGAAATCAAACTACTCAGTGTAGCTACCAAGAATTTTCTGTAATGCTTAACCTGCCTTTGCACTTGTGAATTGCTATTGGCACTTGATATTGAATGTATATGTTTTCCTCTGTATGTAATTGTTTACCCATGCTGTCGGTCGCACTTGGAAATTAGCCTCGGCTCAGTGAGTGTGAATTTCCTGGTTACCAAATTTGGAATAAATAAATAACCAAAGTGTTTTAGTGCTTTTATTCTGAAAACAAGAGAGGAGACAGGGTGCACTGGAAATGTTATCCTGCAAAGAGTTGAGAAAACTGAGCTATTTGAGAGACTTCTGCTTGATGCCCTGTGACAATTCTGCAATACAGCATGCTTTCTACTTTGTTACTGTTGTTATCGCAGAAAGAGTATTGAGTCAACATTTGGGCTAGTGTGTTCATTTCTGCAATTTCCCAGACCGCTTAGACAAGATTCATTTTTTTCTCTTGTGTGCATTCTCAGTTGTGATTTTATTGTATTTAGTTTGAAGTTTAAATTATATATTTTATCATTTTATTTGTTTAAATTTCATGCCACGACCAACAGATAAGATCATGTGATCTTGTCCTTAATGGACAGGTGTGGCATCCTATAGGTAGATTCTTCATTCTACTCTGGAGTGCACTACCTGCCCACTTGCATTACCTTGTAGTAAATTTTAACTTTTGCTTCTGATGTTGGCATGTGAGATGACGAAATTTTACTTGTTGTTAAAGCAGCTTCAATATAAACTGGAAGTTTGGGAGCGTTTAGCCAGCTGTGGCTCCCAAATTTATTTTTACCGGCTGAGAAAGTAAGTTGTTTTTTTCTTTTAATTTGTATTTACATGTGATCATACCAGTAAATACTAATGTTGTACGTGCTTGTGTAGGTCTTAGTACATGATTAGTACCTAGAGAACTGGACGCCACTAGTGCTGTTTTGTGGTCTGATGTTTAAGAGCCACTGGCTCTTAACACTTCTCTTAAAGGACTATAAAGTCTCTGGTGTTTAAAATTCAGTATAGCTGAAACAGCATTAAAATCACTGGGATATCTTAAATACTTTTAACTTTCACAACAGATTCTCAGCTGTTATTTTTCCTTTGCTTCCTATGTGCAACACCCTATGTGTGGTTGAACATCTCAAACACTGAAGCTGTTCATCGGATGAACTCAGTACTACTTATCTTCTACAAGACCTTGTGAATTGATGAGACACCTAAACAAATGTATTACCAATGGTCTAGTTCCAGAGGCTGGTTAGTTGGCTCACCCATTCTGGTGAAGAAACGTGAGTGCTCGGGAAGTCGCTGCTTCACCGATCCCCCATAGTGTTCTATGGCTCTCAAAGAGAAACTCTATAGCTAAAAGGTTTTAAAGACTTACTCCTGCTTCAAAATAGACTTTTTTTCTTTTCTTGTTTTTCTTTCTCAGTATTTGTGAACTCTGGAAAAGATATTAGCATTACACATTTTGTTTTCTGTTTTCTAACAACAGAGTGCCTATAACTTATAGTATTTATAGGTTTATTGCTCCACCATACTGCACTTTGTTTTTTTATCTTTTGGGTTGCTGTTAAAAAAGATTGGGTTTTGAAATTTGAGGGATGACCTACTTTGAAATTTTACACAATGGTAACCACAAGACAACAAAGGCGGAACAACAATGAATGCTTCCCCTTGGCTACTAAGCTAGCACAGCATAATAAAAGGAAACAGAAACATAGTATGACTAGTAAAACTATTCAATCCAAACTTACTGACCATCTATGGCCAGTTAACATCCAGAATAAGGAATGGTCATCAGCCCCTAAATTCAAAATTAGTACATCATTAATATCCATTTTGAACACAGAAATGGGGGGACTAATGGACTTGAGAAATCCCCTAATTTATCATTTAATCTTATCAGGACCTCCCTATGCCTTTATCTGAAAGGGAAAACACTATAAGTGAAAAGGGAGATCCCGCATTTCATGGTACAAACTTTAATTTGGTATCTCCATTTGAGGGATTCTCAGTTAGCATAGGAGAGACATCTGAGATTACTGAATACAATGAGAAACGTGTAATCCCTAAATCTACCAAGAAGGAAGTACATTCTGAATTACAACATACTATTACAGAGCTTAGAGGATTAGACGGCTATGAGGGATCTACCAATTTAGAAGCAGTTAGTCAGGTACAAGAAAATTATATGACAGAAGAGGATATGCCTGAGACTGAAGAGTTGCAAGGAGATAAAAGAACTTATCATCCTTCATGGTTAAGTGATGACCTGATCAATCTCTTAAAAGACCAGTGTATGGCTAATTAAATTCTAATGGAAGAGCTCATTATTGTTAAAAATAATTTGAAAAATGCAAGGGAAGATATACAGTAGTGATAAACGGTGCAAGGATGGATGATATTAACAGAAAATTTGATAAATTGCATGCTTTTAAGGTAGCTCCCTCTAGTTTCTCCTTTGTCTTGGATACTCCTGAAAGGCCAAAAAGACCAGATTTCTCGCCTGTTAAGTTTAAAGAAACTGTAACTATAGAAATGGGAAAGAGAGGGGGGAAAAGTAGAACCAAAAAAGAAAAGGAGAAATATAAAGGAACATGAAGCCAAAATAACTCAGCAGAAGATAAGTCTTTAACCACAGAAGAGCAAAGCCTTAATCAACCACAGGCCTTACAATCTCAAACTGTAAGTGGACTTAAAGGAAAACTGCACCCTCATATCTTCTAAATGTTATTTGTTTCCACGTCAACAGACAACTCTTTTCATGTAGCTGTTTAAGACTGCTTCTGTCAGTTTTCACACTTCATAGTAGGCCCTGTTACTGACCTGGGAGGGTCCATTTTGTGGTTGTTGAAATCTCATTGTCCCAGAGAACTGCATTAGGATATGAGAACATGATGTCAGATCAACCATATATATCATGTATCTCTATGCTGAAAGAACAAATACGATGCAAAAACTCTCTGGAAACACATAAACTGAATGATGTTTAAAGGGAAAAAACCTGCACTACAACTCAGATAGCTTGTAAAAATCACTGAAGATAAATGTGGTATTTCACACCTTCTTATAGCTTGTTTCTTTTAAGACTAATTACGCAGACAAGCATACTGGGAGGTTTAAAGGCTGATTATGCATCATGTTCTCATATGCTAATGCAACTCTCAAGGACAATGAGATTTCAACAGCCATGAAATGGACCCTCTGAGAGCAGTAAAAGGGCCTAGTATGAAGTGCGAAAACTGACTGAAGCAGTTGCATACATCTTCAACAGCTACATGGAAAGAGTTGTCTGTTGACACAGAAACAAATAACATTTAAAAGAATTATGGGTGCAGTTTTCCAAGTGGAGACCATCATGTGGTTCAACATGCTCTGTATAAGAATCTTGAAACCAACTTGATATTTTAGAGAAAGAAGTTGATTTATTGGGAATACAATGTCAAATGATGTCTCAACTTCTCTACTCGCATAAAAAAATAAATAATTATACAGTTGTCTCTCAAACAGTCACATCTGATGATTAGACTGAACTAAATGAGGAATGCAATACTGCTCAATGAATTAATAGTGCAATAAACCAACAATTACAATCAAATATGTCTGATATCTTACTAGACAACATTGAGCTGCAGTGGCCAACGGTGAGATTTTTGGGGCCAATTAGATGGTTTAAGAAAAGCAAGGGAGATATCAAACATCAAGTGTTAGACCTAATTACTGCAGATCTGGAAATATAAGTGTCTAGTGAAATAAGGGAGATAAAGACAATTTTGGAAAATGGTGGTACTATACTAGATGTCCTCTTCTACTCCCCATGAGTGGCTAATTATGTGTGGCATAATTGCTCTTCTAAAACCAACATGAATTACTCTCTTTATTTCCCAAATAGAGACACATTTAACAAACTAAAGGAAATTTAAAACTAAGACTGATCTTTCTATGCATCTGGTCATTCTGAACCTGTTTGGCATGTCTTATCTTGATGATGAAGAGAATTACAAATGATTTAATTCAATTCAAAACTTTATCTGTAATTTCCTTCAGGTGCCTGTGGATGATGATGGAATCCTAGGTGCAGAAAGACATTCACATGACAGTCAAATATACATACAAGTTAAAAACAGGGAAATTGCTGATAAAGATGTTACAAAAAACTGACATATTAGACAGCATGGGTCTGTATCTGATTGATTCTAATCTCATTCAAAGCAAAGTTATGTGTACTCAGGTTACTATTATCCACAGCAAATGCACAAAGTCCCTAACATATACCAATAAATATGTGGTTCTTGCCAGGAACAAGGATTGAACTTTTCCCCTTTCTGAAGGTTCTTTGATCTCTAATGAATCTTTAATAACTGGGGCTGTAGATAACCATGAAGGCAAGGACAAGAATGTATTATTTATCTCCTGGAATTTTGTGGGTTACAAACCTAGTTACGCTGATCAAGAATGTTAACAAGCAGTAATTGTAGGGGATGTAATTTGTATACAAGAGATGTGGCATATTAAAGAGACAGATACATTCTTAAATGAATATGAAATGTTCCACTACCCTGGCAATAAACGCAGTAGGTATGAAAGAGTTTCAGGTTGCCTAGCAACTTTTATTAAAGTAGGAGTTTTTTCAAACATTAAAAATCTACATTCTTCTGGTAACTTTATTGCCACTCTCTCAGAAACCCAGGATTATATTGTTGTTTTAGTAAATAATTATATTCCCCCAATAGGATCAACATGGAGGGTAAGGCTTGTCTGTTTGCAGATGACACCAAGATCTGCAACAGAGTAGATGATCCAGATGGGGTGGGCAGAATCAGAAGAGAACTGGATAAACTGGCAGGATGGTCAGGAGATTGGCAGCTGGGGTTTAACACAAAGAAGTGCAAGATCATGCACATAGGGAACAGAAACCCTGAATCCACCTATAGGTTGGGAGGGGAGTTGCTGGCAATCACAAGAGAAGAAAGAGACTTGAGTATCATCATCACAGATGACCTGAAATCATCCAAGCAGACCACTAAAGCAGTAGGTAAGGCTAGAAGGATGTTGGGGTGTATTAGTTGGGGTGTCACAAGTCATAAGAGGGAGGTAATAATCCCTCTTTACAAGCCACTGGTTAGGTCCCATCTGGAGTACTGCGTGCAGTACTAGATACCACACCTGTTCAAGGATATTAACAAAATGGAGGCAGTCCAGAGAAGGACAACAAAAATGATGCAGGGACTGCATCAGAAAACATGAGGACAGATTAACGGAGCCCAAATATGTATACCCTAGATCAAAGGAGGGAGAGAGGTGATATGATTGAAACATTCAAACATCTTAAGGGCATTAACAAGGTGAAAGAGTCTAACATGTTTCAATAAAAGAAAAATAACAGGACAAGAGGACACAGCATGAGATTAGAGGGAGGCCGATTAAGGGGTAATGTGAGGAAGTCCTTTTTTCACAGAAAGGGTGGTGGCTACATGGAATGGACTACCTCAGGAAGAAGTGGATATGAATACAGTGCAGGGCTTCAGACAGCCATGGGATAGGCATAAGGGAGCAATACAGATGAGTATGAATAGATAGGCCATTGATAGAGTACAGGCCTGTGGCACATTAATAAGGCAGAAAAAATGAGTAGACTGGATGGGCCTTGCAGTCCTTATCCACCGTCAACTTCTATGTTTCTATGTAACATTTTTTAATAATAACAGCTGGGTGGTCTTAACACAGCTGCTAGAGTTTTTCAAATGGGAGTTCCCAGGAAGTGAAATCTTAGTCATGGGGGATTTGAATGCAAGGATTGGAAAGTTTAATGGGCTCTTAGACATTTCTATTCTGTGCCATATTAATACAGGCTTAGATAAACATAATAGAAATAAACAGGATAAAGGGCAAAATAAATCTGGCAAAGCACTTCTTAAAATCTTAGTTGAATACAACCTACAGTATATCCATTAAATGGCAGAGTTAAGTGTGACTTAGAAGAAAATGTCTCCTATATAAAGGGAACTGGCTACTCTCTTTTAAACCTTGCTCTCTGGTCTGGTCAGCTACAGAGCTGGGACAGTTAATAGATCCCAATGAGATCCAAGAGTGACCACTTCTCTCTATTTTTGAGAGGTCTAGCCACTAGCATAATATCAGAGGAGAAGGCTGATATACGTTTTATGGAAATTAGAGCAAAAAAGGATAAATTGAAAATTTAGCCTGGAAGATCAAAAAAAACATATCACTGATACTTATTTTTTTTAAGTTGGTCAGTAGTTCTTTAGATAAATTGAATGCTGCTCTGGTTTGAGAAAAATTATCCTCTTTATTTAACATAATTAGGGAGAAACTATATAAGACAGATACGCATAAGGCACAATTAATCAAACTGGTGGGGTGGTACGACCGAGAGTGCCCAAAATATAACAATTTTTTGACAGGTAAAATTAGGAAAGCAAAGAAAAAGAAAGACAATCACTTACTGACAGAGATAAACCATGAACAGAAAAAATATTACCTCTTCTTAAAAGATAAAAAGGAAAAATATCATCATGCACAATGGGGGAAAATGTTAGCAGCAATCAATGAGAAAAAACAGTCAAGTGTGTTGGTCCCTTGTGTTAAGGGCACAGGAAACCTTAAGAAATCTGTTGATTCTTATATCTCTGAACCGCAGTGGGTCAGTTTCTTTCTTAAACTTTTCAATGACCTAGAACTGGAAAAAAGTCTCAGCACAGGAGATTACCACAACTAATTATTTTTCATTAATAACACATAAAGAGTATACCTTGCAATTAAACCTCTGGAACCTAAAAAGGCCCCTGGTCCTGACAAAATTCAAACAGAAGTACAGTATATTAGTGTAATGTCTCTAACTGGTGTAATTACCTAATAACTCTATATAATAAATTAGAGGCAAAAAACTCCATTTAATGCATCAGTTAGAGTTGTTCCACAGTGGCAAAAGTGAGAAAATTTGATGTTAGGGTTGAAAACCCCTTTGCACCCCTCCAGCCCACCCCCCAACTGGAATCGGGGTGCACATTGGGGTCATCAGCCCCAACTGTCACCCCATCACATGTGGAAAGAAGCTGAGGAATAGGGGAATGGGGTGACAGTTAGGACCGATGACCCCAATGTGCACCCTGATTCCAGTTGGGGTGGGGCTGAGGGTGCAAAGGGGTTTCAACCTCAACATCAACTCTCTTGCTTTTGTCGCTGTGGAACAACCCTAACTGATGCATTAAATGGAGTTTTTTGGCTCTAATTTCCCTTCTTTTTGAGAATGATAATGAGAAATAGTGAATGTAATGCAATGACGGGAGCGGCGCCCCGCGCTGCCGCCACGTGATGTCTTGTCACATAGTAACATTGTGCCCGCAAACGCAAATCGTAATGCGCATGGTGATGCAAAGTGAAATAGAAAGAGAAACAGTACTGTAGTTAAAAATAATGAAAATCAAAGGGTAATGCACATGGTGACGTAAACGTGAACGGTAAGTGAAACGGGTACGGAACCGCAAGCAGAAACGGTAATGGTAACAGTAAGCGCACAGGCTGGTTTTACCCAAAAGCTGTATAGAGAAAGACAGTGAGTACAAAGAATGTATGCAAAATAATGACTCTCGGAACACTAAAATGAGGACTTTGAATAGTAAATTGCTTATATCTCAGTAACCGTATGACACAGAAAAAAAATGTAAAAGTCATATGAATTATCACTTTCCTATCTAGTTTTTTTAATGGGGGCTGAGAAATTTTTCAACAAAAAGTCTGTATCTTGCACCGTTTTCGAGATACCGGCCCTGAAAGGAGCGGCTAACGCCGTAATGTTATCCTATGGAAAAAAAACAGAAGTTCGCACTGCCATAACTTTGCCTCCCTGTAATATTTTTTCACCAAATCACTAAAAGGCACATCTGTAGGATGTTGGCTGTGTTCCTTGCAAATTTAAGCCCAAAAGACCAAACCGTTATTTTGCAGCAGGGCGCCAAACGATTGCAGCAATGCATCATACGCCTTAATGTTATCCTATGGGAAAAAGTGTCAACTTTAGAGTACCATAACTTTGCTGCTGCATAATATTTTTTCAATAAAATACTGAAAGGCACATCTGTGAGATGTTGGCTGTGTTCTCTCCAAATTTCAGCCCAAAACTCCAAACCGTTCTTTTGCAGTGGAATGCCAAAGAATTGGTGTCATTTTCCCACAGACTAGAAAAGTACTGTCCCAATTTGCGAAAGCTTTCGCAAAAATTTGCGACACTTTCGTGAGCACGAAAGTACTTTGTGAAAGTACTTTTTCCAGAAATTTGAAAAACTTATTTCTGGGGTGTTTTACCCCAAAATAAAGACGTGGCAAGCATCCTCAGGGTCCGACTAGGTGAATACAAAAAGAATTAGGTTGCTAGATGGTCACAAATTTAAATGCCAAGCATTTTTCTGATCACTAACTGAAAACAAGATGGTGGATTTGCTAAAGTAAGAGGGCCATTTGTGAAAGTAAAAATGCATTTGTGACACTGTCAAACTTTTTGTTAACTTTTCCTATTGACTTATAACGGGAAATTGTTTTTTAAATAACTTTTGAATCGTTTAATATTATTTCATAAAATCTTCAAAAGGCACATCAGGGACCCCGGCCACACGTTCCCTGAAGATTTCAGGCCGGTCGCACAAACCGTGCGACCTGTACGCACGGCTGTAGAATTCCAGATAAAGCATAAACGCATGTGCAGATCATGCTTAATAACTCCGCAGCCGTGTATCCGACCAGTACAAAACTTGGCAGATCCCAAGCTGTAAGGGTCTTGATAATGTATTCCAAATTTCAGGCAAATCCATCCCACGGTTGCAAAGTTATTAAGGTGCAAAAGTTTGGGTTTAACATGTAAATGGCCCCTCAACCCTAACTATGGTAGCACGGATAATGTATACAAGACAGCTTCATACTCTGTTCATGGAGGGGAGCAAAAAGAATCCCTGTGCACAAAAAAGGTAGTACTGCTGACCCCTCCATGAACAGATCCATAAGCCTACTTGATATAAGCTCAAAAATCTCTACTAAGATAATTTTGGAAAGATTAAGAGCTCAGACTGAACACACTGGTGAGCTATGCGAACTACAATCTGGTTTTAGAAACAGTAATTCAACTTTGGATAACTGTTTCTCTCTTCACCAACGCATACAAAAATACATTTTATTTATTTTGTTTTTGTTGACCGAGACAGGAGGACTAGAAAAATTCTGCATATTTTCAGCCTCATCCCAAGACAGAGGGATACAGATGGATGTCAACTGACATTGAACCAGATTAAGCTGTTGGTATTTTTAGTGAATGGAAGAAATTTGGCAAGGACACCAGGGAAATTACCCTACTCTGTCAGCAGGTGGCACTGATGGCTCATTGACAGACAATGGAGGAGTCCAGTACAGAGGATGCTGTGGAGAGGAGTGAAGGCGCTCCTGGAGGAGCAAGTATACCAATCATGACTGAAGGTTTTGGGTCAGAGAAACCAACAGAGGTTTTGGGCTCTGAGAGACCAGAGCCAACATCAGAAGAAAGCAAACCAGAGATTTCCATTCCAAATTAATGCAGTAGGATGTAAATGAGCCCATGGAGGTAGAATTGGCCACTATCTCTGAAGAAGTGTTGTGACTATGAAAGGAACTGGAAAATAAGAAAAAAAATCTCATCAAAATGCTTAATGAGGCTGAAATGGAATATACTCAGAAGAAAAAATACCTGGGGGAAAAGAAAAAAAAGAAAGCGGTACACTGTAAGTCCTGAGGGAATGTCAGGCAAACGAATTCTGTTAAGAGATGCAACTGCCCTGATGGAAGATACCGAAGGTGCAGTTCATGAGGGATTTTATGACTCTCAGGACATACCGCTAACTGAAGAATGGAGCCCAGGTAAAGCTTTGAAGGATGACGGCTGGTTCTTTCAAGATGGGAGGTGGATTCTGGACCTGACAGTTCCACTCCCAGGAAACCTGAAATCAGCAAGACAAGTGCCTGAGCCAGCATATCCCTCAAACCCACCAACAGATGTTACAGGGAAAATACTGATGAACAGAGAGAGGTCAGACAATGATGTGTCAGACACCAGGGCCCAGACCACTACTATGAATGCCAGCCCAGAGGTGCCACTCCCTAAACCAACAGATCAACAGGAGCAAACATACACAGGTCCCAGCCCAGGAGAGAGTTTGGAAAGTGAGGAAAGTATGCATTTGGACACAGGTACACACATAAATTCAGAAAAAGATTTGGGGTCAGCAGCTACAAATACCAGGGATTTAGCAGTTGAAGACAGAGCTGCTACATATGTACAGTAAGTTTATTTAGACAACCCACTGAAGCAGCAAAACACTGGTATGTGGTTTGGCTAAGATACCGGGGTGACCTAGATCTTCCACCACACAGAAATGATGTGGGGTTATACTTAATAAAAGAGGTTTTTTGCTTTACCATTGCAGAGGTGAATGTCTTTATAAGGAATTCCAAACTTTGACAATAGTTTCTGCTCAGCCCAGTTATTAGATAAATTCTGGAACCTTTATTACTTGTTTGGGACCACCCCCCACACACACACTGTGAGACCCTTTTGTGGCCATCCCTATAATGAAGCCCACAATAAAGACAGTAACAATACTATTCAGGAATAAGGGGGTATGTGTCAATGACATAATTTTTTGATTGGAGAAACGTGACTTAGAAGGTACTCCAGACCCTATAATGGATGACAACTGGTTCCGGACGGGGGGGGGATGGAAATTTAGAGTCTGTCTTAAACATACGGATCATGGCATCCAGCATTTACCGAATTGCTTTTATCTGGGCAGAGACCGAGGTATATTGTTTTACCAGGGCCAGCCAAAATCTTGCTACCATTGTGGATTTCTGTCACATCTAAATATAGATTGTGACCAAAGTAAATGTTTTAGGTGTGGAGCCTTAGATCATTCAGGAAATGGATGTAGAGTTCCCCCAACATGCAGTCATTGTGGGGACGATAAACATTCATTCAAATCATGTCCCTTGGCTGCCCAAAATTCATCAGACTCGGCTGAACAAGATTTTTACCTTAATAAAGCAAAAAGGACTTTCCAAGCACCAAGATCAAGGCCATCCATTGACTCCAGATGGACTAGGCCACCCCCATACAGAGAATAACAAAATAGTTCATGTTCTGTTGCAGAAGCTTCCGAACCCTACCTTGCACCTTCTGAGGTGAACCAACTCCACCAACTGTGATGGCTTCCATTGAGGAACTAGAATTGGCTATGCCCCCCTCCCACTCACCCACAGCACAGACAGATTCTGCCTAGGTAACTCTAACTGAAGAACCCTTTCAAACTGTGACCAAAAAAATCTAAATTTAAAAGTTCTCAGAAGCACAAGGGGTCCTCAGAGGTGAACATACATATGGATAACAAATATGAAGTACTACAAAGCTGGAGGAATAAGATGGACAAAGGAGATTCAGATGTATTGGTCCACTCCTCTGACAGTGATTCAAGGCAGGTATACTGGGGTTTACTGCTGACACCAGGGGAATACCAAAAGGGAAAAGACTCACAAGATTCAGTGTGAAGAAAAAAAACTAATTTATTGTCACTCATCACCCAACCTTATGGCTAACTAGCCTAAATGTGAATAGTGTGAAGTCAGATGTGAAGCTTGTAGCTACTTTTTCAGTCCTATCACAACTACCTAATGATATTTTCTGTTTACAGGACACACGTCTCCACACTGTATCTGATGTTGAATTAGCACAAAAGGAGTGGGTATATGGGACGCCTATTGGTCCATAGGTGAAGACCTATGCCATGGACTGGGGGTCTGTTTTACAAATGCTGAAATTAAAATAAAAAAAATAGTAGATCTCACACCAGGGACAGCATTAATATTAGACTTTGTCTTCTCCGAAACTGAGTTTAGGTTAATTAATTTCTATGGCCCACAGACCAAAGTTTCCTGGACTGAGTTATTGAAAACAGTCCAGCCATACATATATATACAGAGAAGCAGGTCTTAGTTGGCAGAGACTTCAATATATGGTTATTACATACAGATAAAACAGAACTACAAAATAAAACATATTCTGATGCCCATTTTCTTCAGAATTTAATAAAGCAATCACAACTTAAAGATGTACATGGATCCCTAGTAACAAAATCATCTCATACCTTTTTTAAGGGAAAGTCAACCACTAGGATTGACTGCTGGCTAATATCCAAAAACCTCCCAGTATCATACATAGAAACTGTCCCAACAGAAACTTCTGACCATACTTTAATTGGAATTTATTTAGCTTTGTCCCCCTTGGCCACAGGAAAGGATTCGTGGAGAGCAAATACTAGTTTACTTCAGGATCCAGAAGTAATTTCTGAATTTACTACTATATGTGAGGACAGACAGTCAGTGTTTTTCCTGTACAGTTCTCCCATAGAATGGTGGGAAGACTCAAAACTTTGTATTAAAGCATACTTACAGGAAAATCTGTTCAAATACAAGTAACAAAGAACAATAAATATAAACGGTTTAGGGAAAAACTATATAAATTGGTTTCAGAGCAGACCACACAAAAGGTAGACCTTTCACAGCAAATTGCAGAACTTAAATGTGAAATGGTTGTATATCAATACAATAGGCAGGCCTCACTGAAAGCAGAACAAAGATTTGGCAACCAGGGTGCCAAAAACCAGACAAATCCATTTGATGATTGTCAAAACTGGTTGTATAACCGACAGATTACTGCCTTAAAGAATAAAGCAGGGATTATTGAGACTGAGAATGAGGGAATAGTGGGAGTCATGGAAGACTTCCTAGCAGAGCAACAGATTACTACAAATCCATTACAGGATCAGATTAAATTATAAATGGAAGCAGCAGAACTTCCACAGCTAGATCTTTTGCAGAAAACACAGTTATTAGCTTCACTTGATAGAAAAGAAGTGTCAGAAACTATAGCAGAAATAAGGAATGGGATTGCCCTGGTTCAGATGGGCTCCCTGGAGAAGCATATAAACAAATGTGGGGTCAAATGTCTAAAGACATTTTAGCCATTTTCCAGGTCATGTTAGATGAACTTAGGTTCCAACTTCAGATGTATGAAGGTTTATTAACATTCATATACAAAAAGGGGGATAAATTACTAATAAGCAACTGGAGAGAAATAATTTTCCTTAATGTGGATTTTAAACTGTTAACCAACATTTTGGTAAAAAGACTCTCAAAAGTATTAGACTCTAATATCCAAGGGGTCAAAGCCTGCTCAGTTCCAGGCAGGAAAATTACCAATGTATTATCTTTATTGAGAGAAAGGTTTGATAAAGGGAAGAGAAATGAGACAGAGGGGCTTTTGGTGTGCCTGGACCAAACACAGGCCTTTGACAGAGTAAATCATGTATGGTTGTGGACAGTTTTGCAGGGATATGGGTTTCCTGAAAACTTTATAAGATAGCTACAGCTAGAATACAGAGAGGCTGTCAGCATCCCATATGACAATAAGAGGGTTGGAAAACATTGTAGGGTAAGGGTGGGGGTGAGGCAGGCATGCCACCTCAGCCCTTTTTTGTACATTTTATCTTAGACCCTTTCATGCGGATTTTGCATTTATCCCCCAAGATACATGGTCTTCAGTTTGGTCACCCAGCCCCTGTTAAAACTTTATCATATGCAGATGAAATGATGTTGGTGTTTGCAAACAAAGAGTCAGGTGAGAAAACAGTAAACTTAATGGTATCTCTAACAGAATGTGTGGGAACTAAACTGAACTTAAATAAAAGCTGCTGTCTATCCCTAACCGATTCTGTACCAGAAGGTAGTCAGGTGGCTACCCTAAGGAACAAAACTAAACCATGTAAAATACTGGGCATTTATTTTGGCCCAGGAGACCTAGCTGAATTTAATTGGTCTTTACAACTGGATATAGTTAAGAAGAGAGTCATGAATTGGAATAAGTGGTATATGAGGAACAGAAGAAAATATATTTAGTAAAAACTTTTTTAGTCCCAATATTCCTCTAAGTTATGTTTTCCCAGTTACCAAAAAATTAGAGACTGCCCTGTACTATTGTTTTTTCTCTTGTTTACTGAGAAGTTGCCTGAACCCAGTAAAAAGAGCAGTGATGTACCTTGCAGTAAAGGAAAGTGGATTGGAAATGCTGCACCCAATAGTATTTTTCTGAAGTGCATTTCTTTATGCCAATTTAGGCCCCATTTTAAGGCATGAAGGTAAAATCTGGATAGGATGGACTTCTCCTGCCCCCCCGAAAGAAATCATAGGTCAATGGTCTAGTAATAACTTTACCCATAAGAACAAAATGGTGTTGAAACTCAGCTTGCACTGGACATATTGTTTTGATTATATTAAGTTCTGGGGTATTACAGAGACAAAAGTGTCAACTTTCTCTCTGAGATTTCTGTATAATTTTGTCCTACAATCATATTTAAAGATTTCTCCCTTTGAACATTTGTCTCTGCCTGAGAGATAGAGTTTACACTTGTATCTAGAGGATCCTAGAATCCCATTAAAAAATGAAGGACATAGTACGGTTAGGGGTACGTGGGAGGGTTAATGTAAAAGGAAACCAAAAACATAGGAAGGTTGCAGAGAGAGATTGTCCACGGGCTACCTGTGGGGGGTGGGGTAAATGAGAGCATGGACCATATATATTTCTCGAATGCCCTTATATTGTGGAATTTGGGGTGATAGTGGAATTACAGTGGAAAGTTAGAATGTTTCTAACCCATTCACTACTTTACAGGGGTCATATTTCTCCTAATTGGCATGTATATAATGAAAGTATTTTAAGGCTACTGATGGCCAATTTTCTGTACTGGATCTGGCAAACGAGATGTAGGCTGGTTCTTCAGAAGCAATTGATTTCACAACAAGAGCTTTTTTGGTACTGTTCATTCAGAGTTTCTACAACTAAAACACTTAGAACAAGTAGCTATGACACCAGGTACATGACAGATGTATTGGAAGAGGTTTCATGGTTGAAATGAAGAAATTAGATATTGTAAGAAGTAGCGTTAATATTTTAATGTAAATAGATCAAGTAGTCACAGATTAAAATTCCAAAGTTAGATATGGTCATGAATTTCATTAACCCCTGAAGGTACTTATGATGGTATTTCTAATTAACAAATGGTTAGAAAATTTCTCATTTGGAAGTGAGTATAACACTAAATTTTGTTTGGATTTTTAAGATATGATCCTAGAACTCAGGACTGTATGGAAATGTCCTATAATTTCAGTACAATTTTGTGTTGTATAAAATGTCATGTGCATATATGAATAAAAATTCCCCTACTCTTTTCGAGAAGTGCCATGGGATCTTTAACATCCACCTGAACTACCACCAGAACAGACAGATGGGACCTCGGTTTAATGTCTCATCTGAAAGACGGCACCTCAGGAGTGCAGCACTCCCATCATGCTGCACTAGTGTCAGTATTGGAATTTAACCTAAATGCCTAGGGTGGGGATAAAACCCACAGCCTTCTAATCTTCCAGCCTCAGAAGCAAGTGTGCAACCTCCTGAGCCACTGACACTGACATACACTTAAGGAATCAAAAATTTTGTCTGGCATTCATGGATTTTTCATCTGTGTTTGACTCCATTTCTCATATAAAGCTACATAAAATCCTGATTTATTTGAATGTCTGGGACTAGAATACAAAAAAAAAATAGAAAGAGGTCTTAGGATACATAGTAAACAGTTTCAATGAGATATATTTAATACCATTAAAAGAGGAAATTGGTTTAGCCAAAGGCTAATTGTGACTTGGAGTTCACTTCCACATGATATTGTGAATAATAAATCAATGGAGACCTTTAAATGCTCCCTGGACAGTTTTTTTGGCTATCAACCCAACATCTAAATGTTGATGAGTCTTTATGGCATGAATGCTTTTGACTCGTACAAATCCTGTGAATCTTCTATGGACTCAAATGCTGAACTGAGGCATAGAGCCATCATCAATTCATATAATTAAAATTCATTATACGCACACATGAACAAGAATCAGGCTGGGCATTAGGGGACATCTTTCAAGAACAAGTCCTATAAACAAGGGAGTCAGACAGGGCTGTATTCTGGCCCTATACTATTTTGTCTATACACTGATGAAATGCTGAGAGATTTTATTACTCTAAATGCAGACTCACCAAAATAAAAGACATGTGATGCCCGGCGTTAACATATGCTGATGACCTGATATTGACTGGGCTCACAAAAAGTAGATTACAAAAAAAGTCACATTTTGGGGAAACTAAGACAAAGGAATTACAGTTACATATTAATTATGCTAAAACCCAAACTATAGTAATGGGCAATAATAGAGCTAAAAGGCGATGGGAAATTGGTAACCAAAAGCTGGTTAACGTAACAAACTATACTTACCTGTATCTAGGCCTGACTTTTGCCTCTAATGCTTCCTGGCACATGCATATTAAAAAAATATAGAATCTACATATAAAACTATACATGGTTTTAGTAAATTAAACTGTCTCTATGGTGTCTTATCCATTAAACCATTATTAGAGGCGCTCAAAGTTAAATACCTATCCCAATTATCCTATGGGATAAAGGTATGAGATTCTTATAACAAGGATAAATTAATCGTACCATTATTTAAACTCTTAAGAAAGACCCCAGGATTAGGACATTCCTGCTGTTTGGTCTACATTAGATCAGAACTGGGTTTAGTTCATAGAAATTCCAGAACTGAGTCTAGAAAAATTAACTACTGGGTAAGACTCACCAGATTAACTCAGAACAGATTACCATTTAAGTATCTACAGGAAAAATGGACTGGTCTGCAAGGGGATACTATGGCCTAGATATTCAAAAGGGTTGCGCATGGCGCAACAGTGTTGCACCACGCACAACCAACTAATGCGCCCCGGCATGATATTCAAAAGGGAAAAGTGCACCACACAAATCCCGATGCACCGGAGCGCATCAGTAATGTATGCAGGCACAGGTGGGGCGTGCCCATGCATAACCTGCACAGCCCGATATTCAGCCCGGGATGTGCAGAGTCATGCATGCACAACCCTTACCTGTGCCTGCACAAAGTTAAGCCCCCCAAAAAACGAACAAATGATGGCCACCCACAGGTGAGCTGCCGCATTGCAGGGCCCAACACGTTAGCTGCTACCTGTGGGTGGCCACCCCAGTTCCGGCCACACCTGGCGGCACCCCCCCATGACCCATAGTGGGCATCTGTGTACATAAACCCCCCTCCAATATCCCTGGTGGTCCAGTGGACTGCTATGTGCCCAATCACGGGCATTTGTCTAAAAGAATAATCCCCCGTCCTATATCCCTGGTGGTCCAGTGGACTGCTATGTGCCCGATCGCGTGCATAAGTATTATAACCCCCCCACGTCCAATATCCCTGGTGGTCCAGTGGACCGCACTCTGCCCGATCGTGGGCATCTGTCAAACATATAAAACAGCCTATTACCCTGGTGGTCTAGTGTTCCCTCTCCCCACCCACTGGGCCACTGCCCGCTCCCCGGTCAGCCGGCGGGCGGCAGCACCCACCTGCCTGCCCCACCGCCCACCGACTGACAGCTCGGTAGGGCTGCACACCAATTGGTTCTGGCGTGAGCCAATGGGCGTGCAGCCCATACCGTACTACACATTCTAGATGTGTCAATGATTCATTCACATATCTGGACAGGTAGTACAGTATGAGCTGCATGCCCATTGGCTCATGCCATGAACCATCGGGCGGCAGCCCTACCGAGCTGTCAGTCGGCGGGTGGCGGGCGGCAGGTGGGTGGGGTGCCTGCCAGCTGACCGGGAGTTGGGCAGTGGGGCTCAGTGGGCGGTGGGAGGGGAGCATTAGACCAGCAGGGTAATAGGCCATTTTATATGTTTGACAGATGCCCGTGATCAGGCAGAGTGCGGTCCACTGGACCACCAGGGATATTGGACGGGGGGTTATAATACTGATGCCCCCGATTGAGCACATAGTGGTCCACTGGACCACCAGGGATATAGGACAGGAGATTATTCTTTTATACAAATGCCCATGATCAGGCTGCAGGGGGCGTCGGTCCCCAACGGCTGCTGCCTGGCAGGGCGCCAGGCACAAGTCGTCGGGGCTCAGTGCACCTGCATGCTAATGACATGCAAATGGGGCCATAATGACATGCAAATGGCCCCATGTGCACCTTGCATAAATTTTGGCCCCATCTGCATGTCCCTTCTTGAATATTGCAGGTGCTGTGCATGGCACAATGGCACTTGCGCTGGCACATCTCCATGCTCCACTCTGGCCACTTGTGCTGGCGCAGTGCCACTGCACCATGCACAGTGGGAGTGGCCAGGGTGTGATATTCAAAGCTGCTATGCCATAGCGCAGCTCCGTTGAATATCACCCAGGCCACACCCCTGCGTAACAAAGTTGAGCTGTGCCCAGGCTTGCGCCACAGCCTGGTGCAGTTTGAATATCTGGGCCCATGAGTCTAAATGGTATAAAAATATTCTGGGGAACTTAAGGAACTATTATATTTTCCATTTAAATGGAATTACAATTAGCCTAGCATCAGGAGCAAGTGCTCTTTTTTTTAAGCTTCAGCTAGCATTGCCGGTTTCAGCTGTGGCTTGCATGGGGAAGCCACTCCCCCAGCCACCCCTCCTCTACACTGCAGGCAGGGTCTTAGTGAGAGAAACTCAAGGTTGCTAATTCCCCTGAGGGATGCCTGGCTTCCCCACCCCAAGAAATCTGTGCCTTGAAACCCAGTAGTCTCCTTTCATAAGATTAATAAGATGCAATCCAGGTCAAATAGCATTAGCCTTTATAGACCTACTCCATTAAATATGTAACTTAAAGCAGTACTTTACACAGTGATCATCTAGCACCCTTTTAAACTGATTCATGTTTTTACATGAAATAATATATTCTTGGAGTGAGTTCCATTTTGCCACATCTCTGGGTAAACCAGTTGCCTCCCCGGTTCTTGTTGTAATGTCCCCTTTTAACTGCATTTGATGTCCCCTAAATTTCACAGTCTCAGGCCTTCTAATTAGTCCAAGACATTCCCATAAATCTTGATTCTCAAAAGCACTGTACACCAAACACGTATCCCCCTAAATCTCCTATACTGGAGTGAATGCATCCCCAAGTCTTGCAATCTTGCCTCATAATTCACATCCAGGAGACCCTCCACCATCCTAGTCACCCTCCTCTGAACCACCTCCAATCTCCTCTGCTGTCCCTTATGGTACGGTGCCCATAGCTGTCCACAATAATCCAAATGAGGGCACACTAGGGACACATACAGTAGCATCACCATCTCTCTAGCCCTACTTCTGATTTTTCTTCTGATTGATGCCAACATAACGGACCCCTTCTTTACTACTTACTCCTTACCTTACAAATATGATGGCAGTGCAGAGCTGGTATTCCAATTAGTAATGTGCCAGTTGGCTTTTTAGTAGAAAGGCAATTTACCAGTAGTTAAACAGTAAAAGCAGTCTACCTATACAATAAAGGTCAAACTGTGAGTGTTGAAAAAGAAAAATGTTATGAAACCCTGCTTGACAGATTGAGGTCTCAGTTCTAAGTGGCTGTTACTGAATCCTGCAAGTTACATTGGCTGGTTCCAGTTTCTTTCTTGCTATTAGCTTAAAAAGTGAGTTGAGTCATTTTTGTTCTACACCGGTAGTTCATTTCCAGTCCTAGAATGTTTTTCCCCCCTACCAACTACTGGCCAAGCTGACTGCTGCAACTTTGGCCCCGTCCACACTACACTGCTTAAATGCTGTCATGGTTCCACACCGTTACAGACAGTAACTAGTACAGTGTGTCCACATTGCCAGTGAACTGTCTTGGTAATGGTGTGGAACAGTGACAGCCCGTCCGCATTGTGAGGGCCGTGGGACCAGTACGGACGGCACTCTGTCCCACAGTGCAGTGCGTTCTGCACTGGGGAACGGCTGGGGCAACACGCTCATGTGTCCACACTACACCCGGTAACATTACCGAGGTAGAACTGGTTTCATAACCGTTGTTGAAACCACCTCATATGTGGTTTCCACAATGCTTATGAAAACGCCCTCTGTAATGTTACAGGTATAAACGCAAACCATTGCAGTAACGGTTTGGACCCACTGTAATGTTACAGAGGTTTTTTGGGGATGTAGTGTGGACAGGGCCTTTGATTCTAACTCAACCATCTCAAAGTCTGGACAATTGATGCCCCATTTTTTGGGTTGAGGGGCTGCATCTATTAGATTTTTATATACATTGAGTCCAGGTGGATTTCTATCTTGACGGGAAACAACAACTGAGCTCTGATGTCCTTAGTTTTTACAATTGTTTTGATTACTCCTCATACCATTTGTCTCTTGCTCTATAGGATTGTAGAGTAGTCATGGCTGACGTATACAGAATGTTTTGGTTGTCATATGTAGTTCCTTTTTTTCCAAGCTGCTGTCAGAATGGCCTCTTTGCTTTGAAAATGCAGCCTCTTTACTATGATTGACCTTGGCCTTGCTGTTTTATTCGTTTGGCCTTGGCTCTAGTGAGCAGTGTGCTTTCTCGATATTTAGTGGTAAATCCAGAGGCAGATCAAGAGTGCTTGTTAGCACATACTGGATAAACTTGAAGATTGAAGGGGAAACTATCTTCCACTCCTTCTAGCACTCCATGAATGTGAAAATTATTTCTACGGGCTCTGTTGTCTGAATCCTATGCCCTTGCTTCGAGCTGGCTTTTTCACTGGATTAGATACAGTAGGAGCCTGTCATGCATTCCAGTCTTATCTGTGAGCACTCTGATCTTTCTGCTCTTAGCCACAATTCTTTTGTCAAGGGCTTTTAAGTTCATTTTGAAATCTGGGCATGCAAACTTGATTTTGTTTACTGTCAAGAGCACGTTGTGAATTGCTTGCTTTTCCACCATAATCTGTTCTCCATCCTCATTACACTTGAGGTCAAGAAAAGAGATTGAGGCCTGTGATCAGGCAGAGGAAGAGTGGGCCAAGATGCTGTGGTGTCATTATTGATTTGGCCATTAAGTGCCTTAATCTCATGGCAGACACTTGCAATTTCACTCTTCCCTGACATCTGAAGAGCTCTGTAGGGTGATTTACTTTTTTGAGATAATTAGCCTGGATGACTTTCTATAGCTTTGGGAAGTTTGGAGATGATGTTCTATCCTGCTTGCATGTCTGTGGTATTACTGGAAGTCCCCTGCCTTATTTATACAGTTGGAGACAAAGGGTGCAGTAATGATTTTATGGTATGCTGCATTCCTGTTTGTGATACTCTTGGTGACCATGCCTGACTTCTGACCTCACAATCGAACCTCCCTAGCCTCAAGCTTTAGGCTTTATTCTGTCAGCTGGTTAGCCAGATGACAGGTTCCCCTTCTCCTCTCTATTTTCCTGCCTGGGCCTAACCTTAGCTGTACTAGACCAGAGAGAGAGAGAGAGAGAGATACAACTGCTTCTCCAAGTCATTTGTGGGTTCTTCTCCTAGATTTGTAACACTATTTTACCAGATTATAATAACTGATTAGGTCTGATATCATCCAGAAATCAGACCCTATGTTTATTTATTTATTTATTTAGCTTTTGTTAACCAGGTAGGGACACTAGACAAGACATTTGCCTATTTTCAGATACCACCCGGGAGAGTACAGGAAAATACAAGTTCAAAGACATTGGACAACATAGGTACAGGTACAATCGGTATGAAGAGTAAGAGCACACATTGCATGAACAAGTAATTAAATGAGCAGTGCAGTTCATAAATTTAGAGGTCAATCAATACAATTATATATACTACTATAGGACCCCAGGAAAGAGGACCCCCCCCCAGTACTAATCAAGTACATCTATAGGACCCTAGAAAAGTGGAACCACGGATAGGGCCATGCACGACTATAGAACCCAAGAGAAGCAGATCCACAGACCAAGCCATGCCCAGAGTGAAGTCCAGGGTGAAGGCACTTACAAGCCACACCCCAGAGCCAGGGACCAGGTGAGATCAAGGGGACATGGAATAATCACACACAGAAGAGAGCTTCAGGTGGTTCCACAGCGAGGATCTGAGGTAACTATGAGAGGGAGAGGAGTGGACCAGGACAGGAAGCGAGTTCCACAGCCTAGGTGCACTTGAGGCAAAAGCTCTGTCTCCCATTTGAATGCTAGTGGCTGGTATCCTAAGGACAGCAGGACCAAGGGACCTGAGGGAGTAGTGAGTGGAGACAGCCAGGACAAGTAGCTCCGCCAGCCCAGGTGGGGTGCCAGTATGAAGACCCTTACCTGTAAAGCACCCCAGGACAGAGTCTAAGTAGTGAGATGGAAAGAGCCAGTTCAGCTTGCTGTACAGGTCGCAGTGATGGGTGAGATTTGGGGCAGCAAGAGCAAAGTGGCAATTATTATTATATGTGATGGTCCATCTAATAAGGTACATTTTGGCAGTGCGAGCAAACAGAAGGAGTCCATAGCAGAGACAGAGGAGGAACACACCATGATCCAGTGCAAGTCATGCAGCAGGAGTGAGGTTGCTCTTCGCTCTGTAAGCCATACCCAATTTACTGTTGACAGCTTTGCATATATTCTGGATATGATGCCCAAGGTCAAGTTGTGGGTCGAGTGTCACTCCAAGGTATTTGAAGGTGCTAGTGACAAGGACCTGAGCACCATCAAGTCCAGTGATGCACAGTGGGACAGGGAGGCCTTGATCTTCGCCAGACCCAAAAAGCAGGGCATGAGTTTTTTTGAGATTGAGAACCAGCTTATGGGACCCAATCCAGGATTGGATGCTCCTGAAATGCTCACTCAGTAGATGGTTAATTTCCCCAATATCCCACGAATGAGTGAGGATGACCAGATCATCCACATATGAGGTGGAACTGCAGTGGGCAGTGGCAGAGGGTAGGGCATTGACAAAGATGGAGAAGAGCAGGGGACCCAGAACTGAACCCTGGGGAACTCCTGTGGATATGGTAGTGGTCCCAGAGAGCACTTTACAGAATTTGACCAGCTGCTGTCTACCCTGTAGGTAATTAGAGAACCACTGAAGGACCGGAGGGGACAGGCCAAAGGTCCTAAGCTGTGCGTAAAGCAGGTTATGGTCAACAAGGTCAAAGGCCTTGGAGAGGTCTACGAAGACAGCACCAGAGAGATTACCCTGGTCCATAGCTGTTCTTATTCCAGAGGAGACAGAGACAAGGGCAGAAGATGTACTATGCCCTTTCCTGAAACCATGCTCAAAGGACACAGGAGTTTGTGATGCTGGATATACTCCAAAAGTTGCACAGCTACTACTTGCTCAAGTAGTTTTCTGACCCCAGACAATATGGCTATCAGATGGTAGTTGTCCAAAATTTTAGGGTTGCCCTGCTTTAAGACAGAGACCACACTGAACACCTTCCATAGATCAGGGATAATCCCAGAAGTGAGGGACAAGTTGAAAATATGAGTCAACGGGGTGGCTATGTAAGAGGTGCCAAGATGAAGGCGCTTGGGCTCCATACCATCATGGCCTACACTGGAGTGGGGGAAGAGACCAGAGAGCAATCTCTGCATCTTATACGATGTCACAGCCTTAAAATAGAAGAGCGGGTGGGAGACCAGAGCCGAGGATGATGCAGTGACCAGGCCACAACTGCCACCACCACTAGAGGTGAACTGAGAGGTGAGTGCAGACAGGTCAGAAAAATGCATGTTAAATGCATTAGCAATGGTAAGCGGGTTGTTACAGCTAAAACCACCCATAAGTATATCAGAGACCTCACTAGAGGAGGAACAACTTACAATGTTTTTGAGGCTCCCCCTAAAGCTCCTAGGATCTTTTGTTGAATTCAGCAGTGCAGCTTTCAGAATTCACTTTTGGCCACTCGTATTGCTTTTTTACACTCATTTCTGAGTCGCCTGTACTGCTGAAATAAAGTCTGATCCATCATGACCTTAAAGTTGGCCCAGCACTTGTCTCTGGACCTCATGAGGGCAAGGAGGCTGCCTTGCAGCCATTTGGTTGCAGACCCCCTAACCCTCCGCCTGATGAGAGGGGTGTTCTTATCCTGCAGGGCCCCAAAGGTGCTGAGAAATTGGCCAGCAGCTGAGGAGGGGTCCTGTGTATTCCACACTTCTGTCCAGTCAGTATGCAGAAGATCCACATGAAATGAACCTAGGTCAAACCTAGAGAAGTCCCTAACTTGAATGACTTTACGAAAAATTTTCAGGGAGGAGATCTTCCATACACAGTACATTGGAGAGTGATCCGAGATGGAGTCAGGAAGGATACCCGATGAGCTATTCTTCTCAGACCTATTGGACAATATCCAATCTAAGAGGGAGCTAGACCCTCCAGAGGATGACCACCTAGTTGGCTCCTTAATGAGCTGTGACAGCGAGAGACTAGCAAGCAAAGGCTCATACAACTTGGTATTCCCACCAAGCTAGTTTAAGTTGAGATCACTCAATAGCAATAACCCGTTGTGCCCAGTTTTTGACCCCACGGTATCAAGTAGGGGGGACAACCCTGACAAACCCCCTGTTGGAGGATTATACGTACATACAATATGTAACTTCCTTGTGCCCCCCAGCATCAACACTCACAGGGAGACTGCAATGGCTGTTGGCAGGGTAGGACCGATAAGTTGAAGTGACACCTGAAATATATCAGAATGCCACCACCCCTCTTATTCCCCTGCCGGTCCAACCTGACAAGATTATATTCGGGAAGCGCGCATGCCGAGTCCAGGATGGATGGTTTCAGCCAGGTTTCAGTAACTCCAAGGATATCAGACCTATGCTGAGTTACTCAAGCAAGGAGTTCAGCCATGTTGGGCAGGAGGCTGCATATATTTAGGTGCTCTATTTTTAGGCCCTTGCCAGACTTCCAGCAGTATGGTGCAGGAAAGGCTTGATAGGGAGGATCAGGGTTGGGCTCAATGTCTCCTGCCAGAGCAAGGGTCACCAGTAAGAGCCAGAGGAGATGCCTTAAAGGAGGGAGGATACCCCTAGCCAGTGGCTTGGAACCAAGTCGCCTGACCATAATGACAGGACCTAGAAAGCATCTTAGATCAAGGCAGCCAACAGTCAGGGGAGCCTGTCTATCACTGGCTATAAGGTTGGAGAAGATGAAGTCCAACTCCTCATGCTGGCCATGTGCAACCCATGGCCCCCCCACAGGAGGAGAATTGCCACCAGAGGACCAAGGCACAATAAACATACCTACGGTGAGGGAACTTATAATGAAGATGGACAGGGCCCACTTTAGGTAAGGATCAAGGACTCCCATGACACAGCCAAGGACGGCCTTAACCCTCTGATTGTCCTCTGGGTGACTAAGAGACGTCAGGCCAATTGCCGGCCACCACCAATAGTGGAAGGCTCCCCCCACAAGTGAGCATAATTACAGCCCAAGAAACGCACTACCTTATGTTAGAACACAGCAATGGTCACTGTGGGAGGAGAGCCGGGCCCATAAGGAAGCCCCAACAGTGGTCAAGTAACAGGGACCAAACACAATGTGTAAAGTAGCAGCACCAGGAAAAATAATGCTCATCACAGTTCAGGCAGGCAATAGTTATATGTTCAATTGTCTGCCCAGCATACAGGATGAGCAGTGCCCTATCCACTCAGAGTGAGATAGACTGTGATAGGGCCTGAGTATACATGGAAGGATAGCTCTTCTAGTAAGTCCCACAGTATACATAAATACAGCATAGGTTCAAACTCAAGTAGTCTGGTCACTCAGTAATTCCCACAGTATACCCTACAGGTAGAGATCCCCTCTGGGAGACAGGACCAACAGAAGTACAACTAAAACAAAGTAGTATGCCACTGTCATTAGTGATGCATACAGGATACCCCCCCCCCCGAGATTTGGGGCAAGGAATCAGGGTGGGTGGTTATTTAACACGTGGCCTTGGACCACCACTTCACTGATAGCCAGTAGTAGCATGGCAACCAACCAGAGGTACACCAAAATAATGCAGAGGGTTGGTTAAGCCTTTAAGTAAGCGCATCAAGACAGAGGGCATGGTCAGCGACCATTTAAGAGGAGAAGGGAAGGGGGGAGGGTCGGCGGGAATTTTTTTAAGCTTTATTCTTTGGCACCACTTATAGCAACTAGAGAACACAGTTTGCACATTAAGTCACAGGTTGCATTCACTTAGTCAAAAAATGAATCAGTTTTCTCTCATGTAGTCCAGAAACGAATGCTCAGCAGCCGACAGATTATAAAGTCCTGGTCATGGTCGAGCTCCTGCTGGAGAGCAGGGGTACAAACATTTCAATGCTCTGTATTAATCCTCGTGTGATGTCACACCAGGCTGATATGGAGAAAGTCACAGCTTATCAGTCACCTGAAGTGGGAAGATATGCTGTCACACTAATTGAAAGCAGCTATGACAGTGTCCATCAGCTTACTTGCACTTTGAAGTCAGATCCTAACAGATATTCTAAAAAATAAAATATGGGTGACTTTGTTATACAACACTTTTTGTGCACCTTTTTATGAATCTTCAGTGTCTTTTGCCTTTATAACACCTCAAGCTTTGACTGAAATTTCATGAAGTATCACAACTTGTCAATCACATTTCTTTAGCCAGGTTTTAGTAGTGCCACTATTAGCTTCAATACCACAGGGAAGGGAAAGCAGCTATGCCACTAGCTTAAAGTCCAACACAGCACAGTGCAATGCGAATTCTGCTGGATGCATAGTTTCAATCTGCCTTCATTGGGGCAGAGCTCATCCTCAATGTACTATGGGTGCTGTGGTTTTCATAAATTCCTTTAAGGATCACACCACATGGTAAAAGATAATCTATAACTAGCCATGGATTATCACAGACTGTCAATCCCACTTCCTCTTTGGAAGTATCCCACTGATGAACTACTAACACCAGTCCACTATACCTAAAAAATCAAATGGATCTTCTGTAGTGTAAGAGTAGTTTTCAGAAGATACCACAAATCTACTAAAATCACATTTTCTTGCCATATAAAGAAAATCACAATGTATTATTAATAATCATAACAATAATAATAATAACACTAAAACAAAACCCATAAAAGTACTCTGGGTTCAGAAAACAACACATCCTGTTCATCATTATCATCCGCTTCCCTCCAATCATGTTTTCCTTGCCATGTATCACTGCAGACTTCTGGTGACATAACTTTCTTCACCTCCTGCATGCTGCACAGCAACAGATATTATAATATAACTGGCAAATGCCACAACAACCACCTGTGCACAGTATGCATCAATAATTATCAACTCCAGGTGAAGCTGCACCAATGAATACAGGAGGTGCTAGTTGGGGGTCCGTTGACCCAAACTCAACAAAAACAAACACAGTTCCAACTGCACAATGGACATTATGAAGGCAGTGGTGAAAAAATGCACTGAAATCACTGCTGCATTAGTTGTAAAAGAATGTATTCTGGTATAATATCCAAAAGTGACACAAGTTTTTATTAAATTAATTAGACAGGAGCCTGCCTGACCTGTCTCAGGTACTCCAGTGCTTCACTCTCTCAAGCTTCCTCAGGGGGCCTCTGAGGAAGCTCGACAGAGTGAAGCACTGGGCACGTGAGACAGGTCAGGCAGGCTCCTGTCTAATCAATTTAATGAAGGCTGGTGTTACGTTTGGATATTATACCAGAGTAAATTCCTTTACAAGTAATACAACTATGAATCAACAATTGCCTGTCTCCTTTGCAGCATTATGGATAGTGTTTATTACCGTCTATATCTCTAATCACATATTCACTGATAAACAATGTTTTCTTGTAATATAAATATAAATTATAATACTAAAAGTATTACAATTAAAATTATATTAAATTACCATAATCTACGCCAATAAATTTATTGTCATGTCATTCGAGTCACATGGTCATGGTTTGCTGCACTTCTCTTCCAGTACCAGCACAATAAGCAAACCCTTTCCATGGTCCATCCTATGGTGAGTCTACCTGAATGCTACAAACACTGTTATTTACAATCTTCTATAGCAACCCAATGAGGCATACTATTATGCAACTATTTTTCTTGGTGTATAAATAAAAAATAATAATAATAAAACTACTTCAAAATAAAAATCACAGAAGTAAAGAAGTACTTCTAAATATTAAACACAAAACATATATCACAAATCATGTTGACCTGTATAAAAAATTACCTTACATTCATAAAACAGATTTTTATAATACTATCATCACAATACATTGTACTGTCTAATATACAAAACACATAAAATACAATAATAGAAGAGATAATATACAATGATATTAATCATATAAAAATATTGTTGTAAAATATGTAGTGTTGAAAATGAATATATAGTACTTGGCATGAGGGTAAGCAGAGATTTGGAGACTTTAGGGCTGTAGATGCCTTACGACCAGCAATTGAAAGTAATTATTACTGTGCTGTAATGCTCAGGTTGGCAGACTCTGCCACACCACCACAAACAAGAATTCATAGCAGATGCATGGCAACAACACCAGCCAAAGGAAGCTACATAAATTGACAGTCATCACTGACCTCAAGGCTTTCACCCTTTTTGTAATATGTTTTATCCTATGCAGAAACTGCATTGGGAGCCAAAGTAATTCAACAAAACTGGGGAAGCTGAATCACATTTCCAAGGACTCAGCTTGAAGCCAAACCAAAGTTGACCATGGACCACTTCTCTCACCGGGGGGGGAAGGGCAGAATTCACTATCTACACTTTATCAAACAACATTGCTGGGAGAACTAACATTGGAAGGGAGTGGTAGAGTGCTATGAGGGTGGAAGGGATAGAGGATAGGAAAACGTAGTGATTAAATGGGGAGGAGGGTAGGTACCATTGCTACTTGTGCTGGGGAGGTTATATTATTAAAAATTATTAAAAAAAAAGAAAATTCACTGAGCAAAGTTGGGTGGTGGTTGGGAAACTTTGCCCCCCATACTGTACATAGTGTGATGTTCCCTTATTCACCCAATTTGGATAGTGAAATTTAAATTCACTGCATCTCTAGAAAGGCATTACCATGGCATTCCATGTAATAAAAGGGGTAGTCAGACTGTATTGTTTAGTAATGTTGAATTGGTCAGTACAAGGTGGTCAAGAATGAATAGACACCAGTGCCTCAGGGATTAGTCCCAAGGCCAATCCTTTTTAATGTCTTAACATTGCTGAGGGCTGGAGGGGAAGGTTTGCCTGTTTGCAGATGATACTAAGATCTGTAACAGAGTAGATACTCCATAGGGAGTCGAAAGAATGAGGAGGGATCTGGGGAAGCTGGAAAAATTTTTCAAAGTGTGGCAATTAAACTTTACTGCAAAGAAGTGCAAAATCATGCACCTGGGGTGAAGAAACCCAATGGAGAACTACAGGATGGGGGAGGAAGTGCTGAAAATCATCAGGGAAGAAAGGGATTTAGGGAGGACTAGTGGGATGTTGGGGTGCCTAGGAAGCGGTATCACTAGCAGAAGAAGGGAGGTGGTGATGACATTGCACAGAACACTGGTGAGGCTTCACCTAGAATACAGTGTCCAGTTCAGGAGGCTGCATCTTCGCAAAGGACATTGACAGGGTGGAGGCAGTCCAGAGAAAGGTGACCAAGATGGTGCAGGGCTTCCATCAGAAAACATATCAGGACAGAGTAAAGGACCTTAATATGTATACACTGGAAGAGAGGAGGGAGTGGGGGAATAAGATGGAGACCTTTAAGTATCTCAAAGGCTTTAACAAAGTGCAGGTGGGTGCCATCTTTCAGTACAAGAGTTGCACAAGGACAAGGGGGCACAATATGAGATTGGAGGTGGGCAGGATAAGGGGGAATGAGAGGGTGTTTTTTCACAGAAAGAGTGGTAGATGCATGGAATAGCCTTCCCTAATAAGTGGTGGGCACTGGCACAGTGGGTGCATTCAAACATGCATGGGTTAGACATAAGGGAACCCTAGAGGCAGGGAAGAGAGATGCAAGCCAATGACAAACTAGGGTCAGCAGCCACAGATGCAGGCAGGAAGTACGAGCAGAGTGGGTGGGCCTAGCGATTCTTATCTGCTGTCAACTACTATGTTACTCTGTAATTGGTGGGGTGGTGACAGGGTAAGGGCAGACATCAAAAGCAATATATCACACATACAGTGGTGATCACACAAACATGTTATCAGTACTGAGGTATACCTCAGAGGTACTGAGACAGGATCACATTATAGCCAATGTAAATTGAACTTGAGTGCCTTAGTGGTACCTCGAGGTACCTCAAACCTTTAGATAACCACCACTGTAGGGTGGCAAACTAGAAAAATTAATGTTGATCTCTGTGATAGAGTACTATTGATCTCCTATGATACATAGGTTAATATCAAGCATATTCTACCTCCACAGAGCTTAAGTACACCTACGTTTTAAATACATGTTGTGTGCTTATGGAGAACCACTTTAATTTAGTGCATATTTACACAACATACTTATTCATACCTGCTTATGAAATGGTAAGTTTGATTTCATGGACTTAAGAGTCCTGTCTAACCTTAATTTACTAAGGGTTGACTCATTTTGAACTAAGTAGCATTATGATGCAAAGTGTATTGATTAGGGCCAGCAGAACTCAGTGAAGTTCTGACCGTTATTAAACAAGAACTGGAACACAGGGGTAATGATTAGTCCTCGTTAGTTCTGAGTAACTATAAATACAGTCAAACCTGGTTAATCCGATCACGTTTGTGTAATGAATACATCGGCCAGATTACAAACCGATGGACAAACCAGTCAGTGCATACTTACTACTGTCCAGTTGAAGAATCAATGCAGGGGTACATCTTTTTTCTTAAATTCAAAATGTTATTAAAGTTGTAAAGTACTAAAAGGGCTCCTCTGCTCAGTGAAATATTGATAATGTTACAAAGTTGCATCACAACATTTTTTTCAGTGCATTTAAAAAAAGGATTGTTCATTCAAGTTACATGCTGTACTGTAGTTCATTCCAATGACACAGTGTATGTGTGCATCGTTCTTTAAGGACAGGTTCAGGGGAGACATGTCTGCTCTCTTCAGGAATCTGAGTTCTGGGTGAGATGGCTTACCTCGGCTAGTGCACATTGTGATATTTTACTTATGGTATGGTGTTTCTTATGTTGGGGAGGGAGGGCAGCTTACCTCGGCAAGGGAGCGAGGGAACCTTGGATTATTTTCTTATGGGAGGGAGGTTACTTATGTTGGGGAGGCAGGGCAGCTTACCTCATCAAGGAAGCCATGTTTTTGTTTTTTTGTTCCTGGGCACTTATGGGAGGGAGGTTACTTATGTTGGGGAGGGAGAGCAGTGTATCTCGGCGAGGGATTTCAGTGCACTTTGGATATTTAAGAGGGTGCTTCAAGTAACACATAACAAGAGAGACGGACATAGCACATAACAAGAGACATGGGCATAACTACGGCTCTACGGCTGTAATTATTTCTGGGGGGGCACAGATTTCATGTTTGCCATGAAATTTGCTAATTTTCTCAATGCCGTGAAATCGGTAGCCCCCCATGAAAATCCTAAATAAAATGCAGACAGATGCTTTTTCACCTATTCACAGCTCACGGTGCCAATCTTACCCACAACTATAATTTTGATTTACTTTGGTCTGCTGCCCTCTTGAGCCAGGGTGAGCTTGCCAGTGGTCGGGTGGTCTCGAATATGCAACCAGGGCTGAGTCAATCAGCAGAACAACAACAGCAGACTGGTGCACAGCTCAGGCTCAGACCTCGACAGTCTCAGTTACAGTGATCCTCCTCCTCCAGTGTTCCCTCACAAACATGTGGCAGAGTGGTGAGGTGGGAGCACCTCTAACAACAGGGACAGGACAAGTACTGTAAGCATTGGAGAGGTGCTGAAAGTTAATTAGAACTGATTAGCACTGTGTGCACCTCTCTCTGCGTATATGAGCAGCAGCTCTTAATGCTGAAATAGGAAGAACTTTTGTTTTTTATTTAGTATGTTTTTCCCCCTGCCGCCCGGAATCTCAGTCTGGTCATGGACCTTGAGCTTCCACCTCCGGCAGCTACCCCTGATACCCCCTGGCTTAACCCCCATGGTGGGGTTGCAGCACAAGACCCCTAAGAGTGCTGCAAGTGACGGGATAGGTCAGAGGGCCGGTCTGGAGACTAATTGAAGCTGAGCCAGGCTTCATCTAGGGCAGCCTCAGCTGAAGATTTTTCTTGTTTTTTTCTTGGGGGTGGGGACATGCAATGACATCCGGCATCCACCCCACCCCCCTGAGCATTCTAGCACCAGTCACTGCAGTACCCCCAGCCTCTGCCAGGGGTCCATGAAGCACCGGTTGCACTCCCCTCCCTCCCCATGGAGAAGGAGAGCAGTCCTCAGGACACTCCATCCTTCTCCCCCCGGCCGGCCCTCCGATGTCCCAGGTCCATTCCCGAACCTGGGTCACCGGCGTCATAAGCAGAAATCCAACCACTGAGTCCAATGGGCCAGTGAAATAGGAAGAACTTAATGCCTGAACAGTACCTTAAGTTTGACAGGCACTGCATCATTATCACGTTGTGCACCTCGCACAAAATAATGAGGCATAAATGAATGGCTTACATCTCTTTTGACTGCTGTAACCAGTTACAGACTACAGAATCAGAGGATTCTGGTTTATTAAGGCATTTAACATGGCTTTTTTTCTGTTAATGTGTTAACCCAATTGGATACTAAGGTAAATGGACTATTAAAGCATGGATTAACAAGGTCTGATTTGAGGTATAACTTTATATTTTAGCTCCTCGGCCATAAGGTGAAGGTGTGATGATTAGTGAGGTACACTGCTTTATTGTTGCACCCTTGTTTGAATATCACTGAGTGGCACTGACATTTTGAAAGTATGAACGTTGGGAATGCCATTTTGAGTCCAGTGAGGAGGGAGCTCTGTAAATATCAAGTGTCACTTCTAATATATAAAAATGGTTTATTTTTAGGGGACAGCCAGTGGTGCTAAGGGTTAAGGTGCTGGATGCTGCACCTCGCCCCTTGCCAGTGACCCGAGGTCAGGAGCAGCCTTGGGTGCTGGAGGGTTGGAGGGGAGGAGGATCAAGCATCCCAGAGGCTGCTTTCTTCCTCCAGGGAGGGAGGGGAAGGAAGAGACTACCACAGATGTACAGGCTCCTGGTGGTGTCTAGGGGTTGGTGCATGTTGAGGTTAGCTGTGGCATCGATGTTGGCCAACGTTGGATGTGCCATGCTCAGCAGCATCCTAGGTGTCATTGCATGCCCATGCTGTGGGGGGACACATATAGAAAAAGCCTAAGCGTGCACAGTGAAGGCAGATTTAGCGGTGTCACATCAGATATATCCAAGTCAGCTCCCCTGGTGTCCTCTCCCTGGCCTTCCATGGTGTGTGGGGTAAGTACCTACTGTGATGTTGCTGGGGGGGTGGACATACGGGTCAGAGAGCTCTGGCTGCAGCAGGGGTGGGGGCTGAGGAGACAGCTGGATGGGGGGACCATAGGTACAACCCCCCCAGCTGAGGAGTAATCAACAAATAAAGTTAAAAAAAGGTTTATTTTTGTATCCTTGCTGCTCAGAGCACAACAAATTAAAATACAACAAAATACAGCAGCAACTTTCTTACGGACCTTATGTATGTTTCTCATTGATGCTTTTTCATAAATGACTATAATATATGCTAATTGGTTAATAACCCTTGAATTTTATCTGACCAAATCAGACTACCAGCTCTGCTTGAACTAATATTATAAGCAACTGAATTTGATAGTTCAAAAAGATAAGTGCACTTTTGATAACTGATAATTTGTTATTTGGATCCCTCTATATAAAGTATAGCCTTGCTGACCTAGTGTTGGCTAAATCAGATTTATGCGTCTCTTAGAGAGGACAATGTCTAACTGGAGACTGGGGACTGGGACATTCATTGTGAGCTAGTTCTCTTGATGACTAGGAGTTTTGTTTAAATCAGTTTCCCTAATTGCAGGATCGATTGATAAACGGTGGTGAATTCTCTGGTAGATGGCTAATTACATGAGGTGGTCCCAGTCTTAATATTCATGATACTGGATAAGCAACACTAAGTATGATAGAAATCAGGAGGAGCCATACTATTCTATATGTGCTAGCACAAGCCAGGACAGGATGATGAGATAGCATTTGGTGGGCAGCTGAACATTGGATAAAGTCTCTAATTAACCGACAGGTGCAATGGAGCCTAATTGACTTTTGTAGCCTAAAAGGAAGGCTTTCCCTTCTTTAGAGGGAACTAGTATGTGGGTCTGATTTTTGACACTAATAAGGGTAAGGAAGGCATGTTTTCTGAGGTTCTGGCTGGTCTAAGGGCTGATATTCTGAAGTGGTGGAGTCCTCAAGTAGTATGAAGTAAATTATATTTGAGACTACCTCAAAAGGTATCAGAAAAGTTGTTGCTGCCTGGTAGTGTTATTTTAAAGGAAATACCTTTAGATATTGTTTTTTTTTTTTTCCAGGTTGGCACTGATGTTTTGGAGATTGTTCCGGGGAGACAAGATAAAAATGGAGGGAATTCTTAGCCCTTTAAAATAAGCTCCTATAAGAAGGAAGGTGAGTGCTTAAAGGCCCCCAAAGATAACAATGTCCTGTGCAGCTTTTAGGTTTTCTTGTTTTTCCTTTTTATAATTATTTTTTATAGAAGGATGTATTCATTGCAACTGATATTCTGTTATAGTAATTGCTTTTATAAATGGGGCACCTATTGTACATATGGAACTAAGATATCTTGTAACCTTACACAAGTCTTAAGTATTTAAATGCTGTGGCAAATTTACAGTGTAATAACTGAAAGTCTGTTTTTACAGAGATGTGATTTTATTGTGAAAATTATAATGGCATTCACTGAACAATAAAGCTGTTGATTGATGAATTGCATAAAAAGGGTCCAAACTCTAATATTAAACAAAGAGGTCCAAAGGGTATAATCTGAATCATTGTTTGTATAAAATTAAACTTCTAAAGCAAAACAGTCAGTAGCCCCTTCATACCCTCCCTAGGTGGTATGCCTGCTTGGGCTGTTGTGATTGCTGGGGGAGAGAGACAGAGATAGAAAGAGAAGAGGAAGAGAGTGATGCGAAGTACCCATTACCTTCCTATACCAGGCAGCTAAGGTATTATGTGTTAAGATTGGGTATATTCTTTTGACAGCTGTTCAAGAGGAGACCAGGCCAAAACAAATGGCTAATGGTAAAAGAAACAGCAGTAAGATTCTACCAGTCCTACCTATGTCATGCAGCTGCATTGCATGTCCCAGTGTACTACGATACAGTACACTACTTGGCCACACAGGTGGTACTGTTTTCTACTTTTCCTCCTCAGCAACATCTTTTAAACAAGAAATGAAAGATATCTTACAGATCACCACCCAAGCAGTCACATCAGTCAAGTACTGTTAATAATAAAATAAACAGTGTGCTGTGTGCACCTGACAACACATGTAATAATCCTTCCTAGTTGGGTAATTCCATGAAATGGGAGTACCAATGTGACAAATACTTTATACAGTGATAAAAAAAATAAGTCACTGCAGTCATGATAAGTGAATTTAAAAGGTAGCCACAAGAACAGATACATTTCATAGTTTGAGAAAGCCAACACCCATTTTTTTCAATGTCCAGCTGCAAAATGTCACAGAATTTTCCTAGCAAAATTTGACATGCAAAACCATAGTACATTCCATTGCTTCCATGCAGACTTTATTTTAGTTGGATTTCATTAAAGTTAAGTTGAAAACTGCCTCTTGTGTGTTATTTTTTCAATGCATATAAAATTTCTGGTTCGCTCAAAGTTTAATGTGGTGCTTGCAACTGTGGTGTCCAAGCAAATTGCATTTTTTACATGTTCCCCAACATTTTAGTAAAACCAGCCAGCATTTTTGAGTGGGTGATTTTCTTTTGAGATGAGGTCTTAAAAGTACTGCAAGACTTTGGTGAAAGACGGGTGTAGGCAATGTTTTTTTTTTTTTTAACATAAACAGTCGTGTAGTGTCCACTGTTGTACATGCAACATTTGGTGTCCACCGTTACATGCGCAACAGTGAAGGTGCTTGCCTTTTCCTCAAGTCTGATATGGAGTTATCCACAGCATAGTCCTTTTTTTACTCTTGGCTCATTGTGTCTTGAAATGCTTACTAAAATAAAGTAAAAAAAAGTAAAGTTATTTGTTTTCAAGTTAAACACCAATTGTGTCCCCTGTTACATGTGCAACATTTGGTGTCTACTGTTACATGTGAAACACTGAAGGTGCTTGTACTCAAATTTCTGTTAGGGAGTTATTTCACAATTTTGTCCCTATTTCTCTCTTGGATCACAGTGTCTTGATAAGCTAATTAAAACTGATCTATTGTGTGCATGGCCTGGTGCTGCAGAGGGTTGAGGTGCTGGATGCCACACCTCATGCCACGCTGGTGACCCAGGTTCGGACAAGATCCCGAGCCATCAGGGGTCAGCGGGGGGGGATAAGGATTGAGCATCTGGCGGACTGCTGTCCTATCCCCAGGGAAGAATCCAGGGAGCATCGCTCTGCAGTGGCCCCTGGTAACAACCAGGGGCACTGCTAGAGTTGGCACAGTAGCATGGAGTGTGGCAGACATCAGCATGTATGTGCCATGACGTCATTGCATGCTCACACTCCCGGGGCCAGAAAACTGGAAAAAAACAGAGCAGCATAGACCACGGCACTTGATGGCCACTGTCCACTGGTCGACAAAGCCTGGATGGTACATGCCAGTAATGGTTCCTCACCTGGCATGGGGGCAATAGGGGGTGCCCCTCTCAAAGGTAGATTTGCATATGCCAGCTGGGTGTGCAACTTCAGGGTCAGAGGTGGAACTGGAGCGGTGGCTGGAATAAGGCAGATCAGTGGCTGCTAGGGGGTGAAAAAATATGATATGATAAAAAAAAAATTTATCTATTTTGGATTCGAAAAATTGACCCTCATGTCAAACTCTGGTAACCACTTTCATAGACATACCCATTTCCAAGAAACAATTGCTGCCTGTGCCACATACTATAAGGATATATAATAAAATACAATCTCATCCCAGCCAGTCACTGATATCAAGATGTGGGATTACATCATATTAAAAGCAATGGTTATGGAGGGATGTGAAAAATATATTATCCAAAGAAAAGCATTTACACCTCAACTCAGCCATCTCTTGTGAGAAAAACAGTAACTTTAGTATTAACATCATACTACAGTACAGGTGGTAAAATAATATTCTATGCAATTACTGACAAGTAGTAGTGGCAGGCAGTACCCAACCATCCAGTTCAGATTGATAATGCTAACATTCGAGTTTGGGAAATGAAATGCAGTTGCTATATCAATTCTCTGGACCCACTGATGTTATTATATTTATTATTATTTTTATTTTTTTTAATTTTTTGTGCTCATTGTGTTCATTCAGGTAATCCTGGCCTAAACTTTCCTGACCTGACCTGACTTGTTGCCACTTGTCTCATGCTTGCCTAATGTATTAGTAAGTAGACACTATTCACAAAAGATTTTCTGCCACAGGCACAGTGGAGAAACTGTTTCATGGAGATAGCCTACTCAGAGTCAATATGTTTCATTCAGGTATCATATTTGATATTAAAGTGAGGAATGTTGACTTTCAGGAATGTCAAATGTTTAGACATGTTGCAAAGGTTTATTTCATCAGTGAAGTTGTGAATTCACCTTTGAAAATAACTTTGTGAATTGCCCACTTCGCCACTTCACATTGAGTTTTCCTGAAAAATTGCACTTTTTCAGGTGAAGTCAGGTGAAGTTAGGGTGACATTGCAACTTCACCAGTGAATTTGCATAATTTCACCTGAAAAATACATTTTGCCTACCAAAACTGTTGTGAAATCAGCCCTTTGCAGTTTCAAATTCAACAAACTTCACAAATTAGTTTGTCGAGTGACGTTTGCCAGCTTCACACATCTCTACAAATGGGCAGTGTTTTCTGGTGACAAACAGGATCTTCTGTCAATAATAACATTTCCAGCTGAACAAAACAATCATTCTGAATAAACACTAGTAGGAGGGCAGTTCATGTACTTCATAACGATTTGTACTAAAGCAGGCCACATATTTTGTTTGGCTTTCCAGTATTTCAAAGATCTGAATTCTAATCAATATTTGGATCTGCTAGTTGCATCTCAACAATAGTTTGTGCTGAGGCTGTGCTAGAAGAAGTGGATGAAGAAGTTACAATGACAACATGAAAGTGACTCCAGAGACATGAAGCTGAACTGTGCAGTCATGGGACACTGCTACTTTTTGATGGTGCTGCAGAAGTAGAAGAAATAGAAAATGACCTACTGCAGGTGCAGTCGGCAAAGAAGAGGAGGAAGAAGAAACAACTTGAACACCAGAGGAAGGGAAGGGAAGCCTGATGCTGTACTGTGTGAAGAATATTGTTCTGAATATGATTCTGTACTCGGTTTCATAATAGCATGAACTTCACCAATTATTTCTTGTCAGTTTACTGTATCTAAAAAGAAATGTCGACGCCATTCTGCAGTTGATTTTATTTTGTCATGGGTCCAGGATTGTTGCTTTAATGTACTAGTCAGACTGAAACATTTAATGCAGTTTTTTTATCTTCAACATTTTTAAGCATTTTGCTTTGGGATTTTTCAATATGTTTACAAAGCAAAATAAATAAATTATGTAAAGAACTAATCATTTGCACATCATACCTCATGAATAAAATGATCAAAACAGATAAAGGATTGATAAATTGATATAATGACCCTGTCTGAAATGTGTCAGATGTGCTGTTTGTTCTTATATCTGGCTAATAAAAGCTGCTTTTATGTGGAATTACAGTGGTGTGTAGCATATTACTTTGAGGTGGTGAGTGCCTAGTTTTCTGTGTTTGTTACTGCTTGTCCTTTATCGAGGGCACCTCCATTCTAGTGAACACTTTCTGTTTGCTATCAAAATAGATTATACTCTGTGCTTGTACGGGTAGACCGTAAAAATGCAACACATACAGATAGTACCTAGGCCAATTCATTTCAGGGGAGGAAATTTGGATATAGTAAACAATCATTCAATGGCCTATGCAGCCAGTATAGTGTTATGCTTGTGCAACTGTGTTAGTTTGGTTTTGGCCATTTGCACTCTCTATTTCAGAGGAATTACCAACCTGTAGGGGTAACATAGACAAGGAACCCTTGAAGAGGGTTCCACCCCTAGAGGTGCTACGGGATGATTCCTGTGGCTAATGGTACCTTAGGAAAGATCCCCAAAAAGAAATATAGTACGAAACATATAAGCAAGCAGGAGCTATGACGTAGTAGTAGAATAAAGCATCAGGCAGCTTGATAACATAATGAGATGCTCAGGTTTGTGTAGCATGATTTGATGTTTGCATTGAGAATAAGGAGACCTTCTAAGGAAAGAGGGAATGGCAGGGACACATCCACCTCCATCCAAAAGCAGAGCCTACCTAAAGAAACTATGGAACACTACTATGCTAACTAACAGTTATGACCTGAGGCATGGAGGAGAGAAAAAAACTCCCTATGAGGAGGAGATCTCTGGGGATCCAAGGCCTAGGTTACCTTCCCTCCAGGCTTGGGATATTTTATTTAGTGATGGCTCTGCTGCTACAATTTGGAAACCCAATTAAAGGGAGGTGGAAAACATTCCTATTTGGAGGAAGGCTCTCATTCAATCCCTCTAGCAGGAATGCTGTGGAAGGTTGCGACAGTGCTCTGCAACATTGGGGGCAACCAAGGCAGGGGGAGGAGGACAGCAATGACTGCTGAAGCACTCACCTGGCCTACTAGCCCTAAACACAAACCAGGTGAGCCAGAGGCAGTCATAGGGATAATGCAGTGAAGGTGCCTTGCTAGGGAAACCACTAAAGCCAATGGATAACCATTATAGTGGAACCACTAGGACCAAGGAGATTGGAGTAACCACCCTTCACAGCTAGTCTTAAATGCTACACCAGGAGCTGCTGTCATGTCAGTGAACAGCTAAAGCCAAGCCTATAGTGAGGACATTCCCCCGCTATGGGCCAGGTGAGAAGGACCCCACCCCAAGTCGGGCATACTCAAGATGCGGACTTAAAATGCAGAGCGAGACCGTCAACTGCAAGGAACTCTGCACCGGGAATGGTATGGCTGGCATGCCCCAGAAACTGATAAGGAGCTGAAAAACTGGTGAGTAGCTGAATGAGCACTGGTGTGCTGAGACCTTATGAGCGTTAAGTACTGAGACCTTATAAAGGTCAAATGCAGTAGTGAGCTCAGCAGACATCTCAGAAGCTGAAGCAGAGAGGATGGTGGTAGGTATGAAGCAATGATTGCATAGGCAAGAGTGGTCCTGCACGTAGGTCAGTAAGCAGTAGTAATAATCAGACCTGCACATAGGTCTGCAAAACATAGTAGCAAAGGAGCAGCACTGTGACTAGTGGGGCAAGCCAGCCAGGCATTCAAACAAGCCAATAAAGGTGGCAAATACTATGAGAATTTTTCAGTGGTGGAGACAGGATTTAGAACAGAAATAACTAGCCGCATGTGGCCACAACTCCTCAGACACCTCCAAGTCCCCACCGTAGGAAAAACAAGAAAGTGATGGAAGGGCCGAGACCCACATGCAGGTAGTGAAACTAATTTACAGCATCAGCAGTAGCTTTAGCTGACCTCAGAGTATAACAGGGTGTACAAACATAGAAGCAGCATCTGTATTGAGTACACTGAGTTGTAAACTTCAAGAAACATAGAAAGAAAGGAGACACCATGCTCTGAAGCAGCTATCACCTGGCAGTGTAATGAAACTACTACAATGAGGAAGTAGAATATGTTGAGTGAGCATTAATGAGCTGCTTAGCTAGGGTTCTGAGTGAGCCTAAATCAGGTGAAAACAGTTAAGTGCAACATGGAGGGCAGCTATGGCTGAGCTGAAACACACAGATCATGGTTGCAGTTGCATTGCAAGAAATTTGAGTTGGGAGTAACTGAGAGCAAGTAATATGAGCACTGGAGTAGCAATATGCTAAGAGTTTAGAAGCCCTTAGAGCCCTTCCATCACTTTCTTGTTTTTCCTTTGGTTCGGACTTGGAGGTGTTTGGGGAGTCGTGGTCCCATGCGTCTAATTATTTCTGTTCTAAATCCTGTCTCCACCACCAAAAAATCCTCAGAAAACATATGTAAGTCTGTGAACTCCAAGCTAGGAGTGGCTTACCACATTAGCTATGTTCTAACCCCCTCAGCAAGACTAGCTATTGCCCAAGGCATTCTCCTGCCGAACCTAACCTATGGGATATCTTCATTTGCCACCATACCTAAATCAAATCTATACAGGTGGGACATTGCCTATAATAATGTATGCCAGTACGCTGCCTCATCCCATAGAAGGAAACACCACTGCCTCTTCTACTCTGATCTGAACTGGCTATCTCCAAATGCCACCAGGCTCTATTCCTTTGGATCTACCATAGACAGAATTATGAGGTCCCAAACCCCCAAATCACTGGCTGAACTGCTCACTTCACAAACCTCCAACTATAGTCTGCGCTCAACTGATAAATCCTTATGTCTGCCAAAATACACAGCCACCAAAGGTGCTAGTGTTTTTGCCCACCACAATCTTCGGCTATGGAACTCCTTCTCTCTTGAGGCCCGCCTAGCATCCACTTATGACACCTTTAAAAAAGCACTCCATCACCACCTCATCTCATCTGACCAATGCTCCTGCTTTAAACCTCCTTAGCTCCCTGTCCTCCTCCCTGGCAGCAGTTCTTAACTTGTTTCTGTGATAATATCACTTTATGTCCCTTCCCCTATGCTCCTCCCCAGAAAACCCCTATTCGACAAGCCTGCATTTTCAAACCTCACCTATCTTCAGCTAGCCAGTCCTCTGCAACAGTCCCCCTTTGCACTTATTCCCTCTGTTCCCATTTTCTTCTGAATCAGTACAAATTTGCCTATCTACCCTTGCGAGATATATCCCGTCACCTGTCCCGCTCACCCACTACTTGCCTTGGCTGATATCTCTGAAGCTTACCCGACTCCACACATGTATACCCCAGTTGCCTATCTCCTGCATCTACCCTCTTAGCACTTATCAGCTCTGTTTCCCTTATCTTACTTGTCTGTTTAATTGTTTTCCTCCAGGGTCATATCTAATGCATGTCTATCTTTTGCATTGTTGCCTCACTGTATTCTCTGACTTAGATTTATTTCTTTATTTTGTGACCCACACTGTCTTACTTCACTGCAAATATGCCTCATCCCTATGCTGTAACTGTAAAATATGTTCTGTACCCGGTTCTCAACACCTTGTATCATAATTTCTGCTGCAGAACCTGCTGGGCAACATTATTATTTATACCTTGCTGTAACCACCTTTTGTTGTATATCTATAATGTTTACCCTGTAACCTCCCAGGTCATGACTGAATATAGTCATCTCTATGGCTAGCGCACTTACCCAGTAAACAAAAACTAAATTAATAAATAGAACAAAAGCCCCAAAAGACAAAACCAAAACACAAAAACACGGAAAACAGGGAACAAGTCCCAAAACAAAAACAAAGAAACACAAAAAACACAGAAAGTAAGGGCAGAAAAAAGCAACAGCCGGAGGCAAAATACAAACCAGAAGCAGGAAAACAAACACTGAAGTCCAGCAGAAACAAACACAAACAGCAAGGCGGAGGGCGGCTGAAGGTCCCAGGGTAGGCCCCAGCCAGCTCAGAGAACAGACCAGCAGAGCCTCCAGCTGGCAAAGAAAAAGTGCTTCAGAAGGAGGCTGAGAGGAACTGCTTACATAACTCAGGAAGTGGGAGTGGCTGGCTGCTTGTTCATTGAACTACAGACCCAGCCATCCAATTAATCACATCTGATAATTAGCAGGGAAATTCATATATTACTCCATTTACTTTTAATAAATGAAATCAAGTGCCCTCCTTTTAGTCATTATAGGAATGTTCTTTCAAATATTTAAGTGAAATCATCAGGAGAACTTAAGCATTGTATTACATTGCATATAATAACTTTAAAACAAATGTCCATTTTCTCAATATGATCTGACATGTCTCTTTCAGAGAACATCAGAGACTCCACTGTATTCTTGGCTGAGTAATGCTCATGTAAATATGTAACCAACTGTCCCACTTCAAAACAGATTTGAGACTTGCCATCCTTAATGATACTTGAAAGCAGCAAGTGCTCTTGCCCCTTCTCAAGAACGACACAAACTGCTGCTTGTTCAGATATTTAGCATGTATTTGCAGCACCAGCCCATGCTGTTCGCTGCTTCCTGGTGAGTCTTACATTTTGCACCCTTCAGTACTTCCACCCTTTATGATACCATGACTTTAGTTGGGAGCAACAAGGAAAACAAGGCTCCGATTTCCAGAACTTCCTGATGATATGCCAGGAACATCCAACGGCATTGCAGTGTGGCATAACAATAGTCGGGGTAGATATAATATTATTTGTATTCCAGTGATCTTTACAGTCTGGCTAATTTAAAAATGAAGTCCCAATCTGTGCCAAATGCAAAGGTAGCCAGTATGGTACATTTAATAGACACAATTCAATGTACCTCCTGATTTTTTGTTTGGTAACCCTCAATGCATGGGTTACTATAGGAGGATTGTCATGAGGCAAATCAAAAGTATTTTCTAAAATGTATTTCACTGATTATCTGACGTCTTGAAAATCTGCATCAAATTAATCAAGAATGCCAAATATATGAATTTTTTTCTATCCTAGGAGGTTTTCATTATTTTCTAATTTCTAATTCATGTTGTGTTATCTAGGTAATTTACAAAGTCTGTTGTGCTCCATAAATTCTAATTGTAGAATCTTAGAGGTGTTTCTGATGCAAGATAGCAGGGTGATTTACTGAAATAAACAGGCTGCATTTAAATGAGGCTAGCTTATCAGCACTCAGAATTTCAGAATGGAGTCTAACCATATTCTTTTTAGAAAAATCATGTGCTTTTATTCCTAGCAGTGCAAACCATACAACTCATATATTCCTTCATAAATATTTGTTTGTTCAAAATCGGTAAAAGGCAACCAGTTCAAAAATTGCAAATTGAAATAAAATGTCTCATGGTTCCCTTTACCCTTTGATTTCCTCTGATATTTTTCTGGTATATGTTTGTGACTCAACTGCCTAACTCTTTAAACAGAGGATAGTTTACCACTATGCTTTGTCTAGCATCCAATGGTATCATCTTTTTCCTGGCCAGCAGCTTAATTTATCCATGGTTCTGCTGGTTTTCTCCTCCTCTTCCTCAAGGAGCAAGTTTCAAATACAGTTCCCAGGATTCCAGGGCATACTGGTACACTTACTGCATTTATTATACTTCAGCTCTCCAGAACAGGGGCAGTTTTTGCATACTGTTTTTGGTACCTGGCCATCGGTATCCACCTAGATTGCATCACAAAAACCTGCTGATGTTCTGGAGTCAGGTAACTCCATCCTCAGTGCTGACTTTAATGAGTGTAGGTACTGTAGATCTATTTAACCCCACTGGTCTTCTAGGAATCACATTAGATCACAACTCATAGCTGACAAAGGCAAAACAAACAATGCTTCTTATATTTATAAATTAGCAAGCTTACATAATACATGAAATGGGGATAAAAACAGTTTATGTGTTCTATGTAACTACCGCCTTTATGCTTTCTTTTTAAAACAATCTATTAACATATGGCCTCATTTAGACATACAGATTTACCCTGATGTGTTTAGCTAAGACATGGCACTGAGAGAAGTGTTCTGTTTGTATTTCTAAGGCATTCCATAAATTTGAAAACATCTTGTTATATTTGAACTCAGTGATTCCAAAAATGTGGTGCTGACAACATTTCAAACAGGGGTCACAGCATCATAAATAGCTACTATAACAATTGTCATCTTTTATTCCTTTTGGCCCTAAAGTTTGTTTCCAAAATGCCTCTTGTAGTAGCAAGTTTTGCAACCCCCCCCCGGTATAGGGTTTTTACTTGCTCAGTCTCAGCATGAGTACGTGAAGCTGCTGAACCATGTCCTGTCTTGACATAATGTTTTGCCATGGCTTATTTTAAATTTTGTGTCCTGTTGTTTTATGCTTATTTGTAACATAGCAGAAAAAAACAAAACAAAATGAAGCACTCAGATAAGTACAAACACACCATGTGGTACAGTAGAAACCATGGTCTAATACCATAGATGATCATGGTTTGTATTATAATACCTTGGCAGTCCCCCACAGATAAGAAGCAGTATACAAGTGAAAGCAATATGCAAATAACTTGCAATATATAATTGTCCCAAGTTGTATTTACTAAGAATATTCCTGGCACAAGATTTTTGACTTTTTCAAGATTGTTCTATATTGTAACTACAACAAAAGTTCATGAGTTACTAAAGATTGTACATTTAAACTCCACATATACTGTTAATTGTGCTGCAGCAATATTTCTGTAGAAGTGAACAGTTACATACTGTTACCAACCCTTCTGATCTACTGCTTTCTAAGCAACTGTGGGTGCAATGCATTGTGGATGACTGAATAACATTATCTGGCCTAGCCTTTTCTTGGTGAATACACAGTGGTAAAGATGAGCATGCAGCTTCTATAACAGAAAGCAAAAATAACAGACGCTGAGATAAACAAAGCAAAATTAAAGAGAGAGGATACTTCTGTGGGCGAAAAGAAAAATAAATTGAGAGAAACAAAAAGAAATCAAAGAAACAGACTAACAATTGTAGTCAAAACAAGTATTTGAAAGATGAAAGCAGTAAACGTTATGTTGTTCTATGTCCTGCTGAGTTAGGTAGTTTAGAGGGAAAAAAAGTGAAAATAACATTCTGCAAAATAGTAGTTGTTCAATAAAGTGTTTTTCAGATTGGCTTACTTCAGTACATTTGGAGAAAAGGAGCTTGAGCTACTAGGATTGTGTGACAGCCATCTATTGGTCTGCAAAGGAACTGGAGAAAGAAAACTAAAATGTACCATAGCACACTCCCATCATGCAGTGCAGCCCATATCTTCTAATATATAGAGAGGAAAATCAAAGCACCTAGAATAGAAAGTGAATTGCAAGTTTTTGAACAGTTGTAAAATATGTTTTGATGTTAGAAAGCTTAAAGCTTGTATTGAAAGTTATTTTAACAAAAGTGAAATAGCGGCCACGATATTTCCAATAGGTGTGTTCCAATTGTTTTCAAGTATTTGTATATCATGTTTAATAGTTCAATTTATAGTATTCTGAAAGTAAATCAGTGTGATTGTACTCGTTTATTCAAAGACCATTAGTTATACATCCATTACTATGTTACAAGTGTGTTAAATCACTCGTAAGGATGGGTCTACAGTGGAATTAATCCATGGTTGGACCCACTCGGCGCCCCAACCATGGATTAATACCACAGTAGATCCATGCTTTCTCGTGGTTTAATCCTTACGTACTCTGCTTTTTAAAGTTTATTTTGTTTTGCTAATGTATGCTAATCCACATGGACAGTTTGGCAGATAACTCCTTCTGTGGCACAGTTAATGAATTTCTTGATTTGATACTTTCCCCCAGTCTCTGGTGATTAAAGATTTTAATGTTCCTAGTGCTCCCACATTGTGCACAATTGTCACATTTCTTTGAATAAAGTCTCAACTAGAGTGCCTTTCAAATTTCTACATTTTCTGTGACAGAACTTTGGTCTGTGTTCCACAAATGTGTGGAGCCAGCGTTCAAGTCCCAGCACTTTACAGTGTTTTTTAATTATGTTTTTAACTTCATCATTCGCTGTATTAAAGGTAGTACAAAACAAGACTGCTTCTATGTTATTTGTTTGTTGTTACAAGTCTGTTTTCTAATAGTTCTTCTCTTTTCACACTGTTTACTCTTTCTACTGCTTGTAACAAAATGCCAGGTTCATAACCCCTATTAAGATACCTTTGGCATGTGTTTGCAATTTCTTCCATAATTTCTGAGAGATGGTTTTCCGAGCTGGGGAACCAAGGGATGGTTTAAGGGTATACATAAGTGCAAACTAGGGAGGTTGGGAGGAGGAAGGGAGGCCGAGATGGACAGATTGCAAGGGAGAAAACAGGGAAGGCCACAGGACACACTTAGGCAGGACAGAAAAGGAGGGGAAATGAACAGAAGGGAAGGGTGGGATATCTAGGAGGCATAGGTAATGGGGGGATGTGGCATCCAAAAGTATTGGGGGGCAGAGATACAGAATGGAGGAAAGTCGGTGGGTTGGGAACAGTAGATGGGGGATTGAAGGCGGGAGGTGGCAGGATGGTAAGAAATAATGGATGTGGTGCAGTCATCTTCCTGGGAATAATGTGGAATACAGGAGGATGTCTAGTCTGTAGGTAGCTTGGGCAACATAAGGAGGAGATAGAGTGGCTGAGATGAGAACTGGGAAGGAGGAGGGGAGGGGGTTGGGCAGATGGACAGGGGAGGGGAGATAACGAGTTGTTCCAGACAGTCATGGCAGGGAGTGGGCCAAGGCAGGACTCTAGGAGGATGCTTCAGGGCCAGGGAATGCCAGAGCAACAGAAAGTGGTGGGGGGGAGAGGCGGGGGGGAAAGAGGCAGGTCAGAGAGGAATGATGGGACAGCAGGGTAAGGTAGCAGAAGTCATTACAGGCATGGGGAAGAAGACCTCAAACAGATTCACAGTTCTGCAGGATCTAGATGACCAAGGATGTTCTTTGTGAAGAGCAACATGGTTTTTGGCGGGGTAGCGGTATATGTACAGCCCTGGTCAGGTTCACGAATGCTGTCCTAAAAGGATGTAATAATGGAATGTTAACTGGGGTGGTTTTCATGGACCTGTCCAGGGCTTTTGATTTGATAAACCATTCTCTTCTTAGTCAAAAGCTTGCGGCTGCTGGATTGTCTGTTTCTGCAGTAGAACTTATTTCTGATTATTTACAGGGGCGTTCTCAGTTTGTTTCCATTGGTCCAATTAATTCATTAGTTTGTCATACTGTATGTGGAGTACCTCAGGGGTCTATTTCTGGACCCCTGTTGTTTTCTCTGTTTATTAATCAAGTTCCTTTTATTTTTGATAAGTGTAAATGTCTTTTGTATACAGATGACTTGATATTGTTTTGTCAGGGTAAGTTTTTGGAGTATATTAATCAGACTTTGGAAAATGATTTCAAGAAGTTATGTCATTGGCTTACTAACAATTTAATGCTTTTGAATATTCGTAAAACCATGGCTATGTTATTTGGAAGTTCTGTATGACTTGGCGAATGTCCTCCTATGATCATACATGATGTTCAGGGGAATTTACTTGACCAAGTGTCAGAATTCAAGTATCTGGGAGTTCTTTTAGGCCCCTTGTTGACCTATCTTTCTCAGGTAAAATCAGTAAAAAAGAGAGTTAATTGTAGATTGGGCCAATTATATAAACTTAAATCCTATTTGTCTTATGATTCGTGTCTTAAGTTGACAAATGGCGTTTTGATGCCATATGTTGATTATGTTTCTTCTTGATATGTTAAATTGGGGTCTAAGGAGAAGCAGATTTTGAGTGTGGTTTATAACAGCATATGCAGATTTGTTTTGGATGCTCCTTATTTGACTCATCATTGTTTTTTATACTCTTCATTCAAGTGGCTATCGCCTCAGTTTAAAATTGAATTTGCTTTGGGAAAATTGGTTCATCAGATCATTTATTCAAATGGCATATCTCCATTATTTGATTTGGTTCAGGTTCAGGAATTTCAGGCAAATTTGAGAATGTCTCGGGGGTTATATTGGTAGTACAAGGTGCTAACAATAATTATGGATTAAGAGCATTTGATCATCAGGCCTCTTCTTTATGGAATAGGCTGCCAGTTGCATTAAGGGTAATTAAATCTTACTCAAGTTTTAAGGTAAAGCTTAAAAACTATATGTTAGCACAGTCTAAATGTTTATGTAATTTGTAAACTTGAATAATTGTTGTATTAATGTTGTTTGTTGTGTTTTATGTTCCAGGTCAGTCCTGAAAAAGGGCTTCGGCCCAGAGTCCTAACCCAGTTAACAAATAAAAATGAAATGAAAATAAAATGAAGAGAAAGGAGATGAGCTCAGGAAGCAGGGAGAAGCAGAGACAGAACTGAGTAAAGGGGGTCAGGGGAGATGGGGTGGGACTCAGGGCAGGAAGGGAAACTGGGATAGAGAGAGACAGGTAAGTCATGTAGAGAGAAGACCATGAGAAGCATTGGCGAGGGGATAGGGAGGAAAGAGGCATGAACAAGGAAAGGGCATCTCTAGAAGGGAAGTCCATGGGGGGCAGGCTGAAGGGGGGCAAATCAGGGAGGAACCATGAGGTGCGAGGAAGCTGGAGAACAGGAAAGAAATTTCACAATGGGGGTTACCATAATAGTAAAGTACTTGAAGGAGGGTCAGCAAAGTAGGCATTCTAACAACAAGAGTCAGGAAAGGGAAGAGTCAGTTGTAATAATAGGGGACTCTATACTGAAGGGTGTAGCTGGGTTAACATGCATACTAGGAAAAGCAACAGGAGGGTGGAGTGCATGCCAGGCATGATGGAAGGGAGAGTGGGAGAGTGGGAGTAATTTTACCAAAGTGTGTGGGGTAGGGGAAGCCACATATTATGGTTCATTTGGGCACCAGTTATCTGGCAGGCTGCAAGGTGAAGGTTGTGCAGGAAAGGTTCTCAGAGCTAGGAAAGATCTGTTGTGGGGTAGGACAATCAATAACCTTCTCAGAGATATTGCCAATCCCAAGAGCCAGCACTGCTAGAAAGATGAGGATTGAGGAATTCAGCTCATGGCTGCGGGGATGATGTGAAACAAATGGGTACGGGCTGCTGGGAGAGTGGGAAGATAAGGGCATAGATGTACCAGACAGGCTGCATCTAAGTAAAGATGGCTCAAGGGTACTGAAAGGTAAACTGGAAAGTTACTTGGAAGACACGCAAGATTTAAACTGAATAAGGGGGTGTGCAGCAGAGGGCAAGGCAATTGGCCCCAGGTGATGGGGCCCTGGGCCTCCCCTCCAGTAGGAAATAAAATAGAAAGGGGAGAGCAAGGGTAAAGGATAGTAGGGGCTGGGGTTATGAGACACACTATAGGAACAGAAGCAGTGAGGGCTAGGGGTCACACTGGAAGGTGGTGTCCTTGAATGCAAGGAGCCTAGCTAACAAGGCGGCAGACCTAAAGGCGCTGATGGCAGAGGGGGATTGGACACAGTGGCCATCACGGAGACATGGGCAACTTAGTACCATGACTGAGACCTAGAGATCCCCAGATACCAACTACATAGGAAGGACAGAGCAAAGGGGATAGGGAGTTGAGTGCCATTGTATTAGAGAAAATTGAACAATGATCAATTAAAAGTAAGATACTCTTTAACGTTGAAAAGTGTACAGTAATGCATTTGGGTAGGCAACAAGTGGAGCAGACCTATAGACTAAATGCAAATGTATTAAAAACAGTAATACTAGAGAAGGACTGTGGTTTAATTAAACAATAAGCATGACAGGGTCTGGTATATCATGAGATATTGTCACACCTCGGGTGGTTGGGCCTGAGGCTGCCAGCCAATTGCATCCAACCGCCTGAGAAGTGACAATATCCTATGATATACCACACCCTGGAGTGCATTATTGCTATTATGAACTGAAATACAAGTTTTAGCAGTAAACAAAAATACAAAAAAAGTCTTTTAAATCCTTCTGAAAATGTCTTTCATGAGGTGTTGGAGGAGTACCTTTTAATAAAATAGTTCCTGGACAGCTCTGAACAGCAGGTGGCACTGTTGTAAGTCGAGTTCATGGAGGAGGGGTGTACTGTATGTCTCTCTCAAAATGTTATCTGTGGCAAGCAGAAAGCAGCAATGTAAATGGGAAAAATGGGCATCTTCCAGTAAGTCACCTGGAAATGTGAAACTGTCACTTGGCCGGCTGTTAGCACTGTTTAAAAAAACAAGCTGTGGGCCGGTTTCAGATCCTTTACACTTTTAAAAAAAAATACTAGGTCAAGGCGTGACTCACACCATTCTGCCCTGTAGACAGATACGACATGCTCTGAGACTGCTGGCTGCGCAGCCTAACATTACATTTGTGTGGGGAATGGAACAGTAGGATGCGGAGGATGTTGTGGGCAGCTCGGCTGTTGTTCCTCCCGGCTCCCAGCAGTTTGTGTTGTGCTGCCTTCTGTCATGGGCACAGTTGTGAAGAGAGTTTTTTTTTTTTTAAATAGTAGTGAACTGGAGGTCTGATTCGGACTGCAGGACATGAGGAGCACTGTGCGGTAAGTGAGGATGCTGGTGGCAGGAGGTTTTTTGAAGCCGTGATGAAGTTGCCCAATATCATCATGGCTTCAGAGACCTCTTAACCAATCAGCTTCTTTGATTTTCGGCACCCAGTTCATAATAATTGATAATAAATTGGTCTTTAAACAACATAGAAACCATGTAATTAGGACAGCAAATTATATGATTAGAAATATAAGGAGAAGCTTTATTAACAAATCAATAGGGTGTTTAGCTCCACTTTACAACACATATATAAGACCACATACAGATTATGGGTCTTCATTATGGAGCCCATATACAGTAGAGGAAAACAATAGTGTGGAGAAGATACAGAGAAGGTATATGAAAATGATGGGGACTGTAAGAACATATAGCTATGAAACAAGACTCCAAAAAATAGGATTATTTTCACTACCACAAAGAAGAGTGAGGAGTAACCTTCTAACTAAGTATTAAATAATAAGAGTATCAGAACTGATGGAAGAAATGGAAAATTACACATGGTAAACCATTAGGCCTAAGAGGGCATGAAATGCAAATAAAAATAGAAACTGCAAGGAAAAATAGTAGATATTATAAGTTTCTGAATAGAACAGGCAGATTATGGAATATATTGACAGTTGATTTAATGTGTAGCAATTCCATAGGAAGCTTCAAGAAAGGGATTGATTTATGATTAATGAAAAACAGGCAAAAATGGTCCCACTAATATGGGGAACGGTGAAAATGGGCTAAAAGGCCTTCCTCCATTCAGAACCAAGTATAAGGGAAGGGATAATGTGCAACAGGGAGAAGGGAAAGGAGCACATGGCCGAAGCCCTATGGGTGGTTCTCCAGAGCAACACTGGGAGAAGATTCATGTAGGGGGTGGTGTACAGACCACCTTCACAGGGAATAGAGTAGGATAGAGAGCTGGGAGAACAGATCAGGAGGGTAAGGGGAGAGGAAAATGTTACATGAGGTCCCTGCACCCTTATTGGTACCCCCAGAGGTACACCGCAGACCGCTAGTGTTTAGGTATACGTTATACTAACATATAGGGCTAAGGGCATCTACCGTATAAGAGTAGATGTCAGGATATGTATGCATATTATTGTAATACACTTTGCTTCCTAATACATATATATTTTCTATATATTCTCTGTGTATTTCTTACTTACAAGATGTTAGGACATCTGTGTCCTTGTAATAATTATTATATAAGTCAGCATTGCCACCTTTTGGTGATTTGTACTACTACACTGAGTTATGTAAGACTCTATAATGTACTCTTTTGTTTTACAAACTGATGACTACTTCAGAATTGTATAATGTTATCTTAGACTGTGGAGCCACCTCTAATTTAGCCAATAGGGCTCATCTCTGTAACTAGAAATGTTTCTATCTTACAGTAACTATAGTAATTATCATAGGTATATAATGTGAGACACTGAGTCTTATACCTCGAAGACCCCAAGAGACATGAAGAAACCTCAAGGTATAGGGAACGATTAGCATTGGCTCCCAGTTCGTATTGGTAAGAACTGCTTAGGGCAACTGTGATTTATCCTTTGGCAGTAATAAACAAGTTTATTACTCTTATGCAAAGTGTTTGTGATTCCTTGCATTCCCAATATTGCCAAGAACCTGAGAGTGGGGTTTTAGATCTCCTGACAATTGACGACCGCGTGCAGGCAATATTTGGTGTTTGTAAGCTTTCTCTTGTTGCTTAAAACATTTCCCTTCCCAACAGGGACAGAAGGTGTGCATTCCTGCAACACCTCTCCCATTTTCTGACCACTTTGTAGTCACTTGCAAAGTCTGGCTGCTTTTCTTGGGTGTGGTCAATGCCGACTGGACCCACTCAACAGCAGTTTTGAATTGCAAGCCTGCAGATTATACAGTAGCCCGGCTGTGTATAAACGGTTCCTGCTGTGGATCGATACACAGCACAGCGCCTTTTTCACAGTTTGATTTTTCGTTCCCTCCCACACAATGGCCACCATATCAAATATCTGCACAGAACTGAGACTCAATGTCTCGAACTTCCTTGCCTCCCATGGAGGATGGGCTGACTTTGCATGGGACACAAGTCAATCTGAAAACCCTATACTAGGGATTTCAACACAGTATTCTGAGACGAGACAAACTGCCAATAAGCGTCATGCTAAAAGGCTGTTGGTCACGGCTCTCTACACTGCTCTGGAAGCCTCCGAAGTGAGGTTTTGAACCGTTGATCTGCAGATCTCGTCTCTTAAGCAAGAGATGGGTTTGCAGGAAACTGAATGTATTAGAATGCAGCAGAATTTGGTGTCTGAACTTCAAACACTGCGTAATGAAAAGAATTCACTTTTGCATCATTCAGCATAGGCTGGAGAGCAAGAAATTTGTATGTTGAAGCAGGAGTGTGAAAGTTTGAGACAGGATAAGGGGTAGGCTTTGAACCTGAATGACTTGTTAAGTATAGCGAATGAACAGTTGAGTGAGGATATGGGAGAGCTACAGGACAAGATTAACCAGGTACGTAATGACTTAGAAGTGGCTACTAGGGACAATCACGAATTGAGCACCGCGTATAGAGTGTTGCAGAAACAAATGCAAGCCGAGGTTGATATGGATGTTGCAAATGTGAGGCATGCTGAATGTGAATCCAAGATGGCGAAACTGCGCCATCAGCAAGAGGTTCTGGCTGGACATGTTAAGGCAATGGGAGGTGTAGCCCCCGTCTTACACATGTCATCTGAAGGGGAGGTATCAGATGATGACATTTCTCAGTACAATGCCTAGTCACACCCTACTATGGCCCAGAAACCCACCAGCCATCCACAACATGGCGGGTCCCCTCTACACCACCACACCATGTCATACATCATTGACATCATGACGCACATCATGGGAGACACCAACATGGCAGCCCCCATGATGGGGGGGGGAACAGGCCCAAGCCTGGTCCCGACGGCACCACTGATAGCTGTTATTAATGTGGAAGACAGGCAGGAGATAGAAACAATGATTGAAAATGCAATAGGTAATGTACCTATTCCTGAGAGAAGTAAGCAGGCCATTAAAACCCAAATTAGTCAGCTTCTACAAGAGGCTGGTACTCAGGAAAGCATTGTTCATACTGTGGCTGAGGCCACAGCCTGGGCTGCCCTGGACGCCGCTCAAGGCAACCTACCTCTACCTGATCAGCCCAATAATCCCCTACAAATGGCCTACTTTGTTCAGCAAATAGCTGACAATATCGGTCAGATGAGCCCATCCGACAACCTCAGCTGCCACTTAGAAAAGGTGCGTGCCAAATGCGAGATGCTTAGCCTCACTGCAGAATATCAGGTCCAAATACTACGCCAAACTATCAAGCCTGGCTTGTGGGCCAAACTCCCTGATGCCATCCACCAGGATGGTAATGCTACCTTTGATGAGATCACAGCTGAACTAATTTCTGCACACAGCTCAGGTGTAGTAGGAGTGATGCTTGCATACCCTGTAAAACAGAATGCAAAAGAAAGTACAGCGACTTACCACCAGAGACTTTGGATGGCTTACCGAGCAGGAAAACACCTTGCCCAAGAAGCTGGAGATGTGGATCTTATCGAATATAAGACCCTGTTCCTTAGGAACATGATCTCTGCAGTGAGAGAAAAGGTAGAGCCAACCACTTATCCCTCCACGGAAAGATCTGCCAACATTCTTCCAAAAACCGAGAGAGTTTACCAACTCTATATCCGTGATCTGGGCTCCGGTTCCAAGAAAGTAGCCGCCGTAGAGCCTACTCAAGAGGTCGCAATGCATTACATGGTAGAAGGGCAGGCCCAACACAAACAGACCCTCCTCGTGGACAGCCAACACCCTCAACAGGCCCAACAACAACAACCACAACAGCAACAGCAACAATGGGGAGGGAACTGGAATTATCATAAGAATAAGAAGCACGAGAAGAAAGCCAAACAACAGCAAAGGCCAGGCCCTTTGTATAGGGAGATAGCTAAAGAGAACTGGAAGTTTAGAGAGCTCCTGGGGCAAGTGTATTCTATAGCAGATGCCATTCCTGCTCAGTCCCTTGGAGCTGTACAACTGGAAACCCAAACCCCAATGGGCCATGGCGATACCGGAAGTACAGGCCCTCAGGCCCATACATGCTTGAACCCAGAAGCACTTCCCTATATAACATCAGTGCAGCATGGTGAAGTGGTTCAAAGGAGCCAGGTCCAACCTCTCCATGCTACCTCCAGTGCAGATTGACAATTACAGGCCCCAGTCCGGATTGTAAACAAGCTGGTCTTGGATACAAACGGAAGGCCCTGCACTGAGGCTGAGGTTGGGGGCAGCCTCCTTACAGTGTTATTGGATACAGGCACGGCTGTGTCTGTATTACATGATGACCACCTGGATACATCTCCTTGGTCCACCAGGCAGAGGACCAACATGTCAGGAGTAGATAGTACTAGGTTACCTGCATACCGCTCTCTACCTTTACCTGTAGAGTTGGGTCACCTGAAGGCCTCACATACCTTCCAACTAATGGTATTGCATGATCATCCTAGTATCATAGGAACTGACTTCCTTGCACCACATGGCTGTGTGGTGGATCTAGTACACATATTACTAATACAAATTCAGGGTCAATATCACACTATCTTGATCCCCGATTCAGACGTTGTGGCAACAATATCTGCTAACAACAAAGAGTATGATGTCATAGATTTATTCAAGAACCATGAGCTTTTTCCAAAGCTCCTTCCCTTTTTGCAATGGCATTTGGAAGCATTTTTGATTAACAAGCATGACTGTGGCAGAATGCACACTGTTATCGAAGTGCCAGGTCCAGCACACGAGAGGCAATGGCAATATCCTTTCCCATCTGAGGCCTTGCCTTCTCTCAGAGAAACAATAAAATCACTCCGCAATCAAGGGGTAATCAGAACATGTGTTTCTACTGCCAACTCCCCAGTGTGGCCCATGAAAAAACCCACAGGTGCCTGAAGACTTACTATTGACTACAGGAAACTGAACCAGGTCACCTCTAGTTGTGCTCCAACTGTAGCATCTGCACCTGATGTGCTATGACTCTTGACCCCTGACCTAAAATGGTTCAGTGCCCTGAATATCTCCAATGGTTTGTGGTCATTGCCATTGGCCCCCAAAAGTCAATACAAGTTTGCCTTCACCTTTGAAGGTAGACAGTACACGTGGACCTGCTTACCACAGGGATTCCATAATAGCCTGTCACTGTTCCATCCGCACATGATGGATGCCCTTGAGGGTTTCTCTACTCCCCAGTGTCTCTTGCAATATGTGGATGACCTGCTGTTGGTAACTGCCACGCAGAAGCAACATCTGGATCTCTTGGATGAACTACTGACTCTCATCCAGAGAGCAGGCCTTAAATGTAACCCAGCAAAAGCACAGCTATGTCAGAAAGAGGTACTCTTTCTGGGTCTAAAAATAACTGACCAAGGCTGCAGCCCTACTTAGAAAAAGATACAAGGATTGCAAGATCTGCCATTGCCCTCCAGCATGGCAACTCTTATAAGGTTTCTAGGTATGTTAAATTATTCTAGAGATTTCATCTGTGATTTTGCTCAGAAGGCTGCAACTCTGTATGGGCTACTGAAAAAAAACATACCTTGGACTTGGAGTCCCATACACACCCAGGTTGTGATGTCACTGAAGCAGGCCCTGGCCTTCTCCCCAGCACTGGTCAACCCCAGTCCAGCCCTACCATTCCATCTGGAATGTGTCACCTCTGACATTGCCATGTCAGCAGTGCTGGCCCAGAAGGTTCATGGTACCTTGAGACCCATTGCCTATGCATCACAGCTCTTGACCCCGGTGGAATAGAAGTATAGCCTTTGTGAAAAGAACCTTCTGGCTACCTACTGGGCTGTCAAGCACTTTTTGTACATCATTGGGTACTCTCCACTGATTATTAATACCAACCACACCCCAACTACCTTTCTGCTATCAGACAGAATGAAGGATGGGTCAGTCTCTAATACCAGACTGACACACTGGTCACTTCTTCTCAAGGAGAGAGTCATACAGGTACACCCAACCAAAACTCCATCTATGCTGGAACATGGACTCCTTTTCCAAGGAGAACCCCATGACTGTACATTGCAGTCACCTGATCTTCCAGATCCAGGTCCTTTCCTCCCTGCCATGCCACAAATACTTGAGAACACCTCTTTGTGTCATATCTGTACTGATGGTTCAGGTTCCTACTATCAGGGAGAACAAATTACAGGGATGGGTATTTTAGTGATTTACCCCTATGGTAACACTGTTAAAATCTCTTAGCATTGCAGTGTAACATCCTCACAGTATGCCGAGATGGCAGCGGTGGCCTGTGCCCTCGAGTTCATACAGCATGGAACCAAGGATACCTTTATTTTCACAGACTCTAACTGGGTTTGTTGTTCTCTTACATAATTCCTTCCTTTCTGGCAGAAGAACTCCTTCCTTTCTTCTGATGGCAGTCCAGTGAAGTACAAAGAACTGGTAATATACATACATTCACTGGCACAAAGATTTACACACAAAGCCTATGTACACAAAGTCAAGGCTCATTCCCTAAATTACCCCTACTATGCTTTCAATGACACAGCAAACACCCTTGCCAAGGAAGGGGCCCAAGGGGGGGACACATGGATGATGGACCATCCAGAGGCCAATGCAGCCATACACATTGCAGCAGTCAGGAAAAAACTGAACGCTTTACCCCCTTGGACCTCTCAGCAGCCCAACATGCTGATTCTGAACTCAAAGAAGTGTTCTTATTCCTTGCCAAGAGTACCGAAGAAAAATTTCCCACACATAACCCCTACCGAAGGCATGAAGGTAAGTTACACTTGTCACCAGATGACAAGCTCATCTGGTATCAACCAGATGATTCCACCACCAACCTTTGGGTGGTAACCAGACACCTTAGGTCTGAATTCTTGCACCAAGTGCATTATATACCCACTGGTGGACACCAGGGAGTGGAAAACACCCTCCAGAGGCTCAAGACCACTGCTTGGTGGCCTGGTGTCACCAAAGATGTCAAACAGTACATAGATAACTGCCTTCTTTGTGCACAAAACAACCCCATCCCCACCAAATGAAATGCCAAACTTCTTCCACAAAGACACTCTGGCCCTTGGCATGCCATACAAATTGATTTTATTGGTCCTCTGACCAATACTAGCAGAAACAACAAATACTCTCTTGTGGTAACCGATCTTTTCTCCAAATGGGTTGAAGCTTTCCCTACTAAAACATGCACTGCTAAAACCACTGCCAAAATCCTTGTGGAACAGATATTCTCCAGGTGGGGTCTACCTCTTAAGGTAGACTCAGACAAAGGGACTAGTTTTACAGGTGAGTTGATGAAAGAATCCCTTGAACTCCTTAGAGTTCAACAGAAGTTCCACATACCCTACCACTCCCAATCTTTAGGTCAAGTAGAGACAGCCAACAGATGGATTAAGCAAATGCTTTCCAAATTCATTGAGGACAATCCCAAAACCTGGGATTCCCTATTGCCGTTACTCCTTATGGCAATTAGGGGCACACCCTCAGCCACTACCCAGCTGACACCCTTCGAGGTGATGACTGGTAGACAAATGAGATTACCTAAACACCTGTTGTTTGACCTGCACACTCCCACTGCAGACTGTGTGTCTGTAGACTAATATGTGGAAAAACTTAGAAAAGACCTCATACACACACATTTGTATGCTACCAATTGCATGGGCAAGGCCCAGCAGCAGTTCAAAATACAGTTTGACAAGTACGCACAAGAAGTGGATTGGCAGGTTGGAGATCAGGTAATAGTCCTCCAATTTGAGCATCCCACACACTCCTTCTCCAATAAGTGGGACGGCCCTTACCCCATTGTCAATAAGCTCAGTCCGGCAGTCTATCAAGTTAGACTCCTGCACAACAATAAATTGACTGACAAATGGTTACATGTAAACCAACTGAAACTATATGAAGGAGCTTAATTACTTTTCCTCACCCCATTGGGCACAATAGTACTAACCTACTAATGTTTGATTTTGCTTTTCAGATACACTGACAAGATGGCTATTTTGTTCCATTTTCTCCTCATCTCAGAAGTTATCCCCTGCATCCAAGGCACAGTACCAAACCTCCTACCACATCTTGATCATCCAGCATCTACTCCAGAGGGAGTATCCATCAAAATACCCGATAGTTTTATTACTGTCCAGGAAGGTTCTGATGCTTACCTTACTGCCTCGGTTGTTGCTCCTGACAAATCTACCCTACAAATTGAGTGGTAAACCACATCACAAGGACAAATTCTCTCTGTGGCCAAACTCTCCAAGGGAACATTCCAGGGTTGGCCTAATGCTAAATGATCCTCAAATGGTTCTCTGTCCTTGCTACAAACTGCTCTTAGACATTCTGGTTTCTACAATATCACTACCTTAATAGATCCCTCATATTGTAATTCTTTGTCTAAGGACTCTGCTCGAAACTTTTGTGCTGTACGCAACATGGCCTCTGCTGCCATGTATCGTTCTGTGTTACCACCCACTGATAAACAGCTTTTGGAATGTCCAAAGCATACCCCTGGTCCCCACAGTGGTCTAACAGCTACTGCTTTACCTGATACACTGATTAACAATTTACAATTTATGCATATACCTGTGTTGTTTAATCTGACTTACTGGAATATGAAAGAATTTGGTATGTGTCACAATACTAACACTTCAGCATTTTATAGAACGTTATTGCTTGATAGTTTAGCTGCATTTTAGATTCATACTCAAGACCCTATTGCTGGGGTACATACTACTGAACATAGAGGCAACTTCAGGAGACACCCTAATCCTGATGATCAGAGTCATAAACATAATACACGTGAAGTTGACAGTTCTGATGTCAATGATGCAACAGGCACTGTCACAGGTCTCTTTGGTACGGCTATGTCTATTTTGAATAAAGCAGACATTGCTGCTATCAAATCTCATTCAGCCAAATTTCAGACTGGTTTGGTGAACAACATACTACCCCCATTATTGCATGGTGTGGATGGCCTTAGTTAGGAAGAAAGATACACTGTATACAATATGCATGACATTGCTAAGGCATTTACAGATTCTAAAGAGAAAATTAACGCACTCATTGCACAAAACAACAAAGAAGCAGATAACAATATATTGCTAGAGAAATCTTATGCTCAGCCTATGGCTCCTACATTATCACGACCATCAACAATCTCTTCCATGATCTAGAATCTGGAAGAATCCCTGATATCATACATGACAGATGTATTTCTAAATGGTATTGTCCATGATGTAAACCCCCTGGCTGTATTGATATGTGTATGCAACAATCTCTAACTATTCCTCTTTCTACCGCTAGAAATTTGGGTTTTGTGACCAGACCCCCTAACACTGGTCCCTGTTTTACTTCTAAGAAATGTTCTATTAGAGATACAATGTTTGTTTCTTTTACTGTCTCTTTACCATGCTTTGATCCCACTACAGCCTTATTCAACAAGCTTGCTGCTGTACATTCAATTGGGCACCTTGATGACAACATCAACAGAGAACGCCTGGACTTGCCTCCTCTACTGGTTTTTCATCCTTTCCTTGATGCCTGGGTCACTCTGCACACAGATTGTTGTACAAAGAAACAGTATATCTACTTGTGCCGATGTGATGTATTTGATGTTATTAAACCTGTATGTGGTTATTCTCCAGATAGCATTGGCTGGTCTTTTTCCATGGATGATGACATCAGCACTAATGGCACAGATTTTCCGGACTCAACATTGGCTCCAGATAAACTTTATTAATCTTATCATAAGGAGGTTCATTGCCTGTCAACACAGATTTCCAAGACGACCTACACCTGCCCAGTACAGTTGCAAAAGTGACACCTCCCCACTGTTAAATGCAATATAATTATGAAGGGGGAGTACTGCGTAGTCACAAATTTTAAGTCATACACATATGGAACTGAAACATGTGCTATTGATTTCCCTAACTTCTGTTTTGTCCCCCATCAAAAGTCTGTCATTGGACATACCATTATTACCCCCGATCCCCTTATGGATGCAAACATCATTGATGGTAACCCTGATTATCTGCTCACTCTTTCTGAATATTTACCATATTTTAATGTACACATAGATCCATTGTCACTTACATTGAAATCACTTTTAGAAAGAAAAGACACACACCTCATCCACATCAGCAATAATATGACTAAGGCTATTGAAGCTATCCTTTCATTGATTAATGATGGTGATATGAATGATGCATTAACTAACACTTGGTTAGAGATTACATTTAAAGGTTTTGTTATTGTACAAGCATTTTTGATAATTTTCTTAATTCTAATGCTATGCTTCCTATGGCGCACACTGCACCAACACCGTGAGCAGCTGGATTTCCTTTACAAAGCTTACACGTTGGGTTTGTAAACGGACCCTGCTCCCTGACCTTTCCCTGGATTTGCCTGTGTTGCCCTTGGAGGCAACAAGGGGGGGGAACATTACATGAGGTCCCTGCACCCTTACTGGTACCCCAAGAGGTACACCGAAGACAGCTAGTGTTTAGGTATATGTTATACTAACGTATAGGGCTAAGGGCATCTACTGTATATGAGTAGATGTCAGGATATGTACCCATATTATTGTAATACTCTTTGCTTCCTAATACATATATATTTTCTATGTATTTCTCTGTGTATTTCTTACTTACAAGATGTTAGGACATCTGTGTCCTTGTAATAATTATGATATATAAGTCAGTATTGCCACCTTTTGGTGATTTGTACTACTACACTGAGTTATGTAAGACTCTGTATAATGTACTCTTTTGTTTTACAAACTGATGACTACTACAAAATTGTATAATGTTATCTTGGACCATGGAGCCACCTCTAATTTAGCCAGTAGGGCTCATCTCTGTAACAACAAATGTTTCTATCTTACAGTAACCATAGTAATTATCATAGGTATATAATGTGAGACACTGAGTCTTATACCTCGGAGACCCCAAGAAACACGAAGAAACCTTGAGGTATAGGGAATGCTTAGCATTGGCTCCCAGTTCATAATGGTAAGAACTGCTTAGGGCAACTGTGATTTATCCTTTGGCAGTAATAAACACGTTTATTACTCTTATGCAATGTGTTTGTGATTCTTTGCATTCCCAATATTGCCAAGAACCTGAGAGTGAGGTTTTAGACCTCCTAACAAAACACTGTAATAGAAGGAGACTTCAGTCTGCCTGGAGTAGACTGGAGCACCCCAGCTACCATCTGAGGCAGGGAACAGGTTCCCTTGGATGCTAACCAGGATTGTTTCCTGACACAGGGAGTCACAGAACCAACAAGGGAGGTGGTCTTACTAGACCTAGCAGATGGGGAGAATGTGTTTGATGTAGATGTGAGGGAACCTCTTGCAGGCAGTGACCACTGCACAGTGTTGTTTTCCATCTACATGGGGAAGGAAGTAGCCGTGTGTAAAATGAGGGTGGTGGACTTTAGGATGGCAGACTTTGATAGGATTGAGAGCATAGTTCAGGAGCACCTAAAGCACCAACCAGAGATGGATGTGCACCAGAAATGGACCGTCATTAAGATGGGGTTAATTGAGGTCACCAACACTTGTACAAGGGCTTGGAAAAAGAATTCCAGGACCAAGAGGCCAAGCTAGTATAGTATGAAGGTGGATGAAAAGATAAAGAAAAAGAGGGCAGCCTTCCTGAAATACAAGTGTACCTTGAGGGAAGAGGACAGACAAGTATACACTGTGAAATCTCAAGAGGCAGGGAGAGAGGTCTGGGCAGCCAAGGCTGAGAAAGAACTAAGACTGGTGTAGGGGATTAAGGAAGGGGAGAAATACTTCTTCCAGTACATTAAGCAGAGAAGAAGCAGAAGGGATGGGATAGTTAGGATAAAGAGGGAGGGTGGGTGGAAAAGAGTGAAGAGCAAGCAGTGGCACTGAATGAGTTATTTTGCTCTGTCTTCACTAGGTAAGCAGACAGGCTTATGCCACACAGGAGGATTAGGGTGAGCGTTGAGGGGGAAGGAGTATGAGGGGGAGATTATGGTAGCTGGGGTCTTAAGAGGAATAAGAGAACTGCGGGTGGACAAGGTACTTGGCCCAGATGAGGTACAACTGAGGGTCCTGAGGGAACTCACGGGGATATTGGCAGCACCTCTGACAGACTTATATAACACTTTGCTGGAGAAGGGGTGTGTGCCACAGGACTGGAGGACAGCTCATGTGGTACCTGTCCACAAAAGTGGACCCAGGGATGAGCCAGGTAATTACAGGTCAGTTACCTTAACCTCCATAGTGAGTTAGTTAATGGAGACCATTCTAAAAGGAAGGCTGGTGTCCTTCCTTGAACAGAATGGTCTCCAGGATGACAGAAAGCATGTTTTCTTCAGGGGGAGGTCATGTCAAACCAACACAATAGACTTCTTCAACTGGGTTATGAGGACCTTGGACAGGGGGCAGGTGGTGGACGTACTCTACCTGGACTTCAGCAAGGCTTTCGATTCAGTGCCACATGGCAGGCTGATCAGCAAACTGGGGGACCTGATATTGGGGGATAAATTCTGGGGTGGGTCAAGAGCTGGCTAAGGGACAGGAACCAGAAAGTGGTGGTGGTGGGGGTGGGGAACTGTCCAAACCTAGGTCTGTAACCAGTGGTGTCTCACAGGGCTCAGTACTCGGACTCATGCTGTTCAACATATTTATAGATGACATAGCAGATGGGATCAAGAGTAAGAGCTGCCTTTTTGCAGATGATACTAAACTCTGTGGGACAGGAGACAGGATTTAAGGGAGGACCTGGCTAAGCTGAAGAAATGGTCAGGCATATGGCAGTTGGGTTTTAATGCTAAGAAATGTAAGGTGATGTACATGGGAGCCAGAAACCCAAAGGCCAGTTACTGGCTGAGAGGAATACAGGTGACAGTATCAGAGGAGGAAAAGGACCTGGGAGTAATGGTCTGGGGTGACATGAAACACACAGCACAGTGCCGAAAGACAGCAGCCAAAGCAAATAAAATGCTGGGCTTTATCATGAAGGGAATCACCTCTAGGAGGGAGGAAGTTATTCTGCCACTGTACAGGTCACTGTTGAGACCACACCTGGAATACTGTGTGCAGCTCTGGTGCCCTTACCTGAAGAAGAACATCAAACTACTGGAGGGGCTCCAGTGGAAGGCAACCAAAATGATCCAGGGCATGAGGGATAGAACATATGGGGAGAGGCTGAGGGTGCTAAACATGTACTCCCTGGAGGACAGGAGGGAGAGGGGGATATGATTGAAACCTTCAAGTACCTAAAGGGATAAACAGAGTTGGTACAGATGGCATCTTTAACTTAAGAAAGGAGGGTACAACAAGGGGGCATAGCCTGAAATTGGTGGGGGGGTAGATTCAAGAAGGAAAGGAGTAGGCACTTTTCACCAAAAGGGAGGGGAAGGGGTGGAATGAGTTGCCGCAGGAGGTGGTGGCTGAAAACATGATGACCAGTCCAGTTTCAAGGGGGGGGTTGGACAGGGTGACAAAGAAGATTAGGCTGGAAGGGGACACTACTGGAAAGTGGATGGGGGAGTAGAAAGGGATGGTGGGGTATGACTCCAAGAGAAGTGGGGAGCATCTCCAGGGTATTAACTGAGCTGCACACTCGAGCAGACTCAATAGACCATTATGGCCTGTTTCTGCTGGCAATTTCGTATGTTCGCATGTATGTATGTCCATGCGCATTATGTATTATTTACAGCTTACACATTTATAAATATAGGAATCATTGTTGTTTTGCCTTTTTAAGCCATGAGCTGTGATGTAATGTGTCTCCTTGGAGACCAGTGAGGTTAAATAGATCTACCTACACTCACTAAAGTCAGCTCTAAGGCTGGAGTCACCTGACTTCAAAACGTCTGCATGTTTTTGTGACACAATCTAGGTGGCTACCAGTGGCCAAGTACCAAAAGCAGTATACAGGAGCTGCTCCTGTCCTGGAGAACTGAAGTAGAATACACACAGTAAGCAGTGGCATGCAGTGACTTTTGCAGCACAGCATGCAATAGGTGCTCACAGCAATTATAAATAGGTGGCTGTATGGGTGCCGCCAAGGCTATAGAACTTTTCATGCTTTGTGGTGCATTTTGAGGAGTATTTTGACACTATTTGGCAGCTTTAAAGTCTTCTTTAATTTGTTACAAACAAGCAATATCACTTTCAAAATATCTAGCTTTTTATTTTCAGAGTCACACTGTATGCAAGTGGAGGTTATGGGAAACAAGAACATAGTGCAGAAGTGAGGGGTTTCTGACCATGAACCAAGGCCCCCCCCCACACAAAAGAATAAAATCATTAACATGATCATTTGAAATTGCTACCATGTTGAATTAGAAATTCAGATCATCATAAGTATTATTCTTGTAAAGCAGCAGTAAATGTGAGGTCAGTACAGCATTCAGCTAATGATAAATACTTCAACAGCAGATGCAGATGATCCCCAACCACAGCACCAGATCATTCTGGTTCAACCCACCAGTGGCACAGAGTCTCACGCCACGCAAACACAGATCACTGACAATCTCTCCCCACCCCCACCCCAAACCAGGCACAAATTCCCTACCGACAGAAGATGTAGATGATTCCCAACCCCAGCACCAGACTGTAGTTCAACCTCCCCCCCCCACCACTGACAGTGGACAGTCTCAGCCTCCCTACACAAAAATCAAACACAGACTCCCCACCAAAAACAGATGAGATGATTTCTCAACCCCAGGTCCAGACACCACCACACAACTCTGGTACGTACACACACACACACACACACACACACACACAGAGCAGACAGTCATGGCTAACCTCTAAACCAGACAAATTCCCTACCAATACCAAACAAAGATGATCCCCAACCAACCGCCAGCCCCAGCACTGGACTCAACAACCACCCACACCAGATGACTGTGCTACAGACTCCAGCAGGCAGCAGACAGTCTCAAGGACATACACACCATACACAGTGCAGGCCATCTTGCCCCTGCCTCCATACCAAATAGATTTCCCACCAGTACCAAACAAAGATGTCAGATCACAGCACAAGACTCAACACCCATGGCACTACATCAGAATGCCATCAGCTACAACAGCGTGGTCAACAATCACACATTATCAATGGTGCCCTCAATAACAGTGCCAAGGAACAATGCCACAAGACACAATAGCGCCAATGGTAGCTGTCCAAGAACACATGGACCACTACCATGGCAAGAAAACTAAGCGGCAACTTTTGTTTTGCAGAGTTCACCCCTGCACCCCAATATCCAACTCCGGGGTGGGGCAGATCTCAGGGTGGGGAAGAGAAACTCAGGGACATGGAATTTCAGCTTTCAACTGTTAGAAAAAAAAACAGTACACTTTGGGTGGGGGGAAATTACAAACTGCTGTGTCAGGAGATGAGGAACAGAACCCTGGTCTCCTGCACTGTGCTGGCTTAACCCTCTGCACCACAGGAGCAGCTTGGCTAGCTACTGTACTTTCCTTGTACTTGTGCAGTGTACTCTCACCATTGCCTGCATAGCTACAGTGGTAGTGATAGTTGACATATGCTATTCTTCCCCTGTCGCTATTCAGGCATTACACGATCCTGACAGCTCTGTTTAGATGGTGCTGTTCAGGAGTCGCTGTTCTAATCAGGTTGGAACACCCACCCACCCACACACACTCCTCTCCACCCCCCAGCAGTGGAAACAATCTTGAGCAATCCCTTTCCCAAAACCAGACAGTCTAACCCCCCCCCCAAAAAAAAAAAACAGAAATGAACAAATGGCTTTAACTGAGAGCTATTAAACCAAAAGGGCAACCACTGGGTCAGGTGAACACAGATTCATTTATTTAAAATTTTTGCCCAACAGAATCGAGTCTTCAACTGCTCGATCCAAGATGGGTTTGGTATATTGATTTCTTTGTCTTTTTATATTTGCTTGCATGCATGTGCAAGAAACATAGTGCCACCAAACGAGAATTCGTAAGTGCGCCTCCCTACTTCCAATGCCCTGCTATCTTTTGCAGGTGCGGCCCCACCTCGCCAATGAATGTAAGAGCTGTCTATGACAGCGTTTGAAAATGCAGTGGCGTACAGTTGAAAGAATGAGCCACAGCGTGTAAGCAATTTGCATACTTGTCGCCGTTGACAGTATGCAAAGTGCCTCCACGTCGGCACTGCAGTGCAAGAGCTGTCATAGACAGCTCCCCCCCAACAAGTAGCACGCTGGGAGCAGTATGGTCATGCGCTCCCCCAACCCACACACACAGTATGGCCGACGGGGGTGCCCAATTCCCCATCGTCTCCAGTGACCTCCCCAAAACAGCGTTCAAGGTGCCACGCTGGGAGCCCACCCCAGCGTGGCAAACATCCGTTTGGTGGACCACCCCACCAAACACACTTCCAGGTGCTACGCTGGGAGCCCACCCCAGGTGGCAAAGCTCTCTATGGCTGAGGGGGGGCCCAATCACCCATTGGCTCTGCTGGCCCCCCAAAAAAAACTTCCAGCTGCCACGCTGGGAGCCCACGCCAGCGTGTCAAAAGTCCTGTGTTGTCTTCCTACAAGAAAAAAGAAACCTAGAAAGAAAAAACGGTCCCACGCTGACTGTCTTGACTCCCCTCTCCCACCCATGCCCACCATCTCTGCACCCTGCCTCCCCAACCCCCTCACCCCATACTTACCTCCGGAGTCTGGTGTGACGATCTTCGGTGGACCGGGAACACGTATGCACTCTTCAAAGCCGACCGTGAACTGAGGAAATGCCGGTAAGCTGTATAATGGAATAAATACGTTTTTTTCAACTTTGATGCATATCTCAGGCATTTTTTGGAATTTTTACACCAAATTTTCAACATGGGGTTTTTGGGACCCCACCTCATGAATTCTGTCACTGTCATTTTGTTAATCGGCCCCTAAAGGTGATTTTGCAGTCACTGCGTGAAACCACCTTTTGGAACTGATGTACAAAGTGACAGTGTCTGGTCATGGTGGGGCCCCAAAACTATGTTGAAAATTGGGGAAACCCAAAATAACTGTTTCTGACGTGCGTTCTCACGCATGCTCATAAGTTCGCAAATTTTTAATATTTGCACTCCAGATTTTCAACATTGCCATTTTACCACACCTCCTTATGAGCAGTACAGCTGTCATTTTTCACATCTCCACCAAAATGTGTTTCTGCACATGTAGCGCACAATGGCGCAGTCAGTGTGCAAAATCAATGTTTGGGACAGATTAAGAAAATCACAGTGACACTGTTCATGAGCAGAGGTCTTATAATGGCTATGTTGAAAATTTGGTGACAAAAGTCCATAAAATGACTGTGTTACGAGCAAGCATTGCACTGTTTCCACGCACCCTCGTAAGTTCATGAATTTGTAATATTTTCAGTCCAGATTTTCACCACTGGCATTTTTCCCCACTTCCTTATGAACAGTACAGCTGTAATTTTTCACAACATGGATGAAATGTGTTTTCACACTTTCTGCGAAGAAATGCGTGGTTACTGTGGGAAATCACTGTTCGGGATAGATTAAGAAAATCACAGTGACACTGTTCATGAGCAGAGGTCCCAAAATGCCTGTGTTGACTATCTGCTGTAAAAAATTCCCAAACTAATTACATTAAGGGTGTGCATTGCACAGTTTCTACGCATGCTCGTGACTTCATCACTTTTTTTAATATTTTCACTGCAGATTTTCAACATTGCCATTTTTTACACCTCCCCATGAACAGTACTGTCATTTTTTACATCCTGTTCAAAATATGTTTTCACACCTGTGGCACCAAATGCCGTAGTCACTTGGCAAAATCAGCTTTCAGCTAATGAACTGATATTGCCACTGTTCATAAGGTGGGGGTCAGAAAAAACCCATGTTGAAAATTTGGAGTGAAAATACCAACGAACGCCTGAGGCATTAGGGTTTCCGACCACAACGCCCCACCCTGTAGAGACTGACAGGCATCAGGGGTGTGACTTGGGACTGTCGCCTGCAATGCTCATGCCATTCCACCCCTACCCACACCCTGCAGCCAGTGAGAGGCATCGAGGTGTGCCTTGGACTTTTCAGCCCCAAAGTTTACCCCATTCTCCTATACTGCACCATCTCACCATATTTTCTGATGGAATGGGGTGAGCATAAGGGCCAAACTCCCGAGGCACACCATGACACTTGTCAGTGTCTGCAGGATAGGGTGTGGTGAAATGGCAAGGCCATTATGCCTGATGACCTAAAGGCACACCCCACCAATGCCAATGCCAGCAAGCAAACATTCGGCATTGACAAATTCTTGTTTTCTCTGTAGCCCTGTTTATCGGGGGAAGGGAGGATCTCTGCAGCCCTTTTAATCTTTGAGGAGTGTCTTTATGTAACTTTCCTGAAATGAGCTGGCCTCACCACAGGTTTCCCAGAGCTAAATAGAGTGGGGGGAAAAGACACTTGCTTTGATGGTACCAGCTGTTCAGGAAGTGGATAAGGAAAATTACCTCTTAGGTAACAAGGTACAGTCAATAGCAATTTGAGTGTGACCACAGTGAATGAAGGGATGATTGCAAGAACCACCCTTTGTGGAAAAGTTTAGCTACATTACAGAGATAAAACCTGAAGAGACGGATATCTTGTCTCTCTCTCTCTCTCTTCTGTCTCAAAGATGGTATTATGACCTTGGCAAAAGGTGGGAGTGGGTACCAACCCAGCCTTCATCAATGAAAACCTTAGCTTAGTTTAGCTGAGGAAAACAAAACAAAAAAAAAAGCATGCACACGCTCATGCTAAACACACTTCCAATACATAAAACAACCTCTTGACCAAGTTTTGAGTCAGTGGCTAGCTGGTTGTTTATTCACCTGTATTGCTGGAATTTATCAAAAACTAAGCACAACAGCCATTTGTGTCTTGGTTGTTTGTGTAAATGTGTGCACAGTTTTCTTGTTTTCCTCGACAAGATGTTACAGCTGGTTGGTCACCATGTACCCTTTACAGTGGCTCTGGATTCTACAAGTTGCACTGTAAAGTTCTTGACTCCAATGGTCCTCCAGCCACTGCCGTCTCCAAGGAGAAGCAGGCTGAAATGCACACTATCAAAAGCTGGGTTTGAAAACCCACAGACCCACCCATGTCTGGACCAAGCCAAAGGGAAAATGATTACTTGCTGGGGTCTGCTCCACAGCCAATTAGATACCCAGTCTTTAGTTTTCTTCCTTTGGTCACTCCCCTTCTCCCCAGCCAGCATCTATTGTACTGCACGGCAGGGAGGGAGATTGCCCAGCTCTTCCTGGAACAGGGTTGGCAGCATGTCTCTTGTGTTGCATGGGGGGAGGAGCAGGAGACAGAGGAGGAGGAGACCAAGATTCAGTTCTTGAGTTGCATGCCTTGGCCACTTTTTCCAAGGCAATGCCAGTCGGAGAATCCGCTGCCCAATGTCACTGTCACCTAGGCAACTGGATGCAACTTGGAGTGTTGCATACTATTGCCAGTACAATAGCAGACATCGGAGCACCACAGGCGCTGCTGGTCCCCATTGATGTGAGAAAAAATAAAAGTGAGTCACTACTGATTGTACTTTGTTGTACTGAAAAAAAAAGTTAACACACTTTCATTCTTGGGCATGCAATGCATGCCTTGCATACAGTGAATGCACACTACTGGCAGTAAGCGCACCTGTATGCCCTGGAAACCTGGGAATTGTGTTTGAAATTTGCTCTTTGAGGAGAAAAAAGCCGGCATAGCTGGTCAGAAAAAAGATGATACCATTGGATGCTGGACAAAACATAGCAGTAAACTATCCTCTGTTTAAAGGATTAGACAATTAAACAATGAACAGACACCAGAAAAACATCACAGAAAAACAAAGAGTAAAGAACCAAGAGACATTTTGTTTCAATTTGCAATTTTTGAACTGGTTGTCTTTTATCAATTTTGAACAAACAAATTTTTATGAAGGAATATGTGAGTTGTATGGTTTGCACTGCTAGGAAGCTAGAAATAAGTCATGGGGCCCATATCAAACCCTAACTGACCTTGTCTTTTTCTTGTCCAAAATACACCTTTTATTTTCAATACATGTTCCATATTTGTTTTTAAGATGCAGTAGCGATGTTAGTTATTGGGGCCCCACTGCCCACCTAATCTGTGTCTGTTCGATCAGCTTCTGATTGGCTAGGGCATACCTTAGCAAGTAATTCCATATGACACCGCATGAGTAGGTTCCCCAGAGCCAAGTTATGCCCTTTAGTGCTGTTTTACTATAAACAAGAGTTGCATCGTAGAGGGGCACTGTAGAAATTCCACTGTTCAGTACAATTTGGGACTGCTAACACAATACTGTATAGCTGGGTTAAAACACGTGCCCAGGTTTGGCACTGATACAACTTGAAGCTGGTAGAATAGCCTAGGGGGTCACATTAAGGAGCTGTGAATGATCCTGTTACATCAAGCAGACATGGGTTTGATTCCCAGAAACTCCGCTTCATACTGTGTGACCCTGAGCAGGGGTGTAGCCAGGGATTTCAGATCTGCACACCAAGTGGACTCACTGCTACCCCCCCCGGCAAGACAATATACAACTGTACACCAGGACCGTGTTTGTTGCCTCATTTGGCATAATAAATACAAATTTTGTATCTCATGACAGTGATTGTTGCCATGCATGGGTAGCTACAAATGCCATGCATTACTCTCTAAGACACCCACATACCAGCCTAGAGCCTATAAAGTTGTATTGTCCTTGGGATGCAAAGAGAGTATTAGTGACCAGTCCTTCTAGTTTTGACTCCTATGAATATAATTACAGAAAGGTTCAATATTTTCTTTTTAGTTTTCATGGAAAAAGGAAGCAGTTCAGAGCCTATTTGCTACCCCCCAAAATAAAATTGCACACCATGGAGTGCTTGGAGTATGCCTGCCTACACCCATGACCCTGAGCAAGTCATTTTTTTCTACCTTCCCCGTTTTCCATGTCTCTTTTCCCCCATGTCCCGCTCTTCAATCCCCCTTGTTCTCTGTCCCTTATCTCCCCTGCCCCCATCCCTCACTGCTCACTGCTCTCCCTGTACTTAGTCTGCCTGGCATTTTAACTCCTGATTGCATTCTGCATTTGAATTGAATGTTCTACATAATGTATCTTTGTGTACTGCATTTAATTTTTTTCTTGCACTTTATTCTTTGTTTTTGGACCACTGTACATTGTATGCACTATTTCTGACATGGAACCTTTGTAAATTAGTCTTTTGACTCAAAGGTTTGTAATTCCAATACATTCAATAAATAAAATAAAAAAGTGCATGATTTTTCTAAAAAGAATATGGTTAGACTCCATTCTGAAATTCTGAGTGCTGATAGACTGACTTTATTTTAATGTGGCCTATTCATTTCATGTTGTGTTATCACTCATCTAACTTTCGCAGTTTGCCTCCAGGGTAGCTATTTTTAATCCTGCTTGGTTAAAGTGTTAGCATGTTCAACCACAGGTTTTCTGGTTGCCTCTGCTGATGCACACACACCTGATTGATTTCTATTTGAAGGCAATCTGTTTTCTTGAGCAAGGCATCAAACCTTCCATCACTTCTCTCAGTCTACAAAAGTATTTTATCTAATGATCTACCCTGTGTTTCCAGCATGTACTACTTACAGTAGTTTCCAAAGTGGAAGACTTCACCATGGGAGGCGATTCCTGTGCCATTAGTTCAGCATTTAGTTGATGCTGCTGTTCTTTTTATGTGGCCACATCCAATTAAACCTTGGCCTGGGGAGATGAGCACTGTTTGTCAAGTGGCTTGTGGAAAGGTCAGCATGCTGTCAGCACTACTGCAGTGCTTCAGGCTCAGTTGTCCTGGATAAAACCACTGAACTAGCAGAACAGACCTCAGCAACATAAACTCTTCGCTTCTGCCCACATACCTTTGTTTTCAGCTGGTCAATAGCAGTTGGAACCCCACTTTGAAGACCACAAGAGGTATGGAAAATTCAGTGTTATACATATGGGCCCAGATATTCAAACTGTGCCCAAAAAGTGCGCAATAGCAGGATCAAGCACAAGTCTATTGCACACATGTGCAAGAGACGCGATATTCAAAAACGGAGCAGGCCAAATTGCACCTACAGCTGATGACTGAATATTGCACCACCTGCACCATAGCGCAACTAGGGAGGGGAAGCTGAGCAGATCTGATGCGCCATAGTGCAACAAGGGATGTTCAGCTGAGCAGTCCAGAGGCACCATAGCGCAACCAGGGAGCCACCCAGCAGCAGAGCAATGTAACTGCACAACCAGGGAGGTAGGGGCCCACCACCCATGCCAGAGATGGGCACAGGAACACACAGCAGAACAGACATCGTCCCCCCACACCCCAAGCACTGCACAACTGGGGGAAGGCTGGAATAACCACTGGCCCATGGAGACAAGCAAACAACCCACAGCTGGGCCATGGTGCCCCATCACACCTACTGGCAAGCTGTGACTGGCACACAAGGAGGACAGACCACCCTGTGCCACACCATCCCCCCAGTGCAGAGCACACCCTGCACCGTGACCCCCAGACACCCCCATGAGCAGTGACCACCACTGCAGGAAACCCCATGCATGCCACCACCCCACTGTGACACTGCCACCCTGTGCACCACAGAACCATGCAAGCCAGCCCCACCATAAGCACCCATCAGTGGGTGGCAGCACACAACAATGCAACAACGCAGACACAGTGCACCATGCACGTCCCGAGTACTGCTGAGAGACCAACCATGCGTCGGCACAAGAGATACCCCACACGGGACAGGGAGTGCCCTTGACACCACCACCAGTGGTACAGCACCCTGCACAATAGTCCAGTGACACACCCCGACCCACCACTGGCCACAACAGCCAGCACAGCCACCCACAGTGGTGAGTGGAAGCATGCACCACACCAGATGCCACACAGTGTATGGACAGACACCCACCCATACCCAAGGGCACAACAACACAGGGACGCAGTGGTGGGGCAACCAAGCTCCCATTGTAGGCCCATGTAAGCTTTGTACACACAACCCGCAGTCCTCCATGGCACTGGAGTGCCAGCCACCCTGCGCAGGCACTGTGGACCCATACACCACCAGCAGTCGCCCGCAGCACAAGTCACAGACAGTGGGACACATCCTCTGTAACACACACAAGGCACAGCATGGAGGTGGGACAATGACTGTGATGCCCACAGTGCCACCCAAGCCAGGCATGCACCACACCAGTGACAGGGGCAACCCAGCAAAGTGATGGGTACAGTGGCCACACTGCAGAGACTGCCACCACTGACATGCCAGCGAACTGTGCAGGTCACAGACATGCATGTGTGTCAGCTGCACAGGCCATGGATGGGCCAATGAGTGCGCCATGGACACAGAGCATGCGCCATGGACCACTACACACAGTCATCCAGTGCACAGGGCACAACACACACACCACAGACACTGACTGATAGATGCCCCCACACCATAGTCACCTCCACACGGACACACACACATACCTATGACTGCACCACCCCTGACGCCATGCACACCACTGCAGCTGAGCACCTATAGCCCACTGCAAATCAGAGACCACCACAGTACTCATATCAAAATTAAATGTATTGCAAAATATAAAATTCAACTATTTGCAATATCACAAAACTATATACAAGGTTAGGCGGGCCACAAACAAGGTGGGGTGGGTAGGGGCAGGGTGGACAAATGGGATGGGAAAGAAGGGGGTGTGAGGGTGGGTCCAGAGGGGTAGGAGAATACAGGGACTGAAAGATCCCAAGTGGGAGCGCCATTCCCCGCTCTGACTCCTCCGGCCTCTGTGCCTCCTCAGGACCCCAGTGTTATCTATCTGCCTGAGGATGTCCAGCGATGCCCGGGCTACCAGTAGTATCTCCTTCAGGGCCTCCCTGATTTCCCGTAAATTGCGGGTACCTAGGAGAAGGGAGCATAGTCAATAGGTGTGAATGCACAACCCCATACAGCCAGCCCACTGTGCATGGCATACGGCCATGGGACATACCACTGTGATGGTGTGTGACCACCCGCAGTGATCACGTCCACATGACCTGCCCACCCAGGTGCATACAGCCATGTGGAACACTGCACACACCCACTGGCCAAGTCATGCACAGCACCACCGTGGCCGTTTAGTGACATGGGTATGTGGTGCAAAGGCAGTGGCACAACCATGCACCTGGTGCACGCATGGACCACCATTGATGCACTCCCAGACATGCATTGCCACTGGACAGTGTTGACTGTAACAAGTTGTGTGCATGGCAGTGGTGTCGATGAATGGTGGCCATGCCCCGCTGCCCACCTTGTCACACAGCATGCAATAGTAATCATGGATGTATGGCACTCACCCTCATCGGGCCAGTCAGGTGGGCGGTGATGGCCCTCGCCCCACCTGGCTGCATCGTCCTCCTCCCTCCACCATTCCTCTCTCAAACGGCGGCATTCTTCTGGGCCTGTGGGGAAAACAAGGAGAAAAGAACATCAGTACAATCCCAAAGCAAAGTCCCCCTGCCCCAAGGTGTGTGCCCTCCCACTCAGCCAGACCCACCCACCCCACACCCTGTGAACACCGCCACAGCCAACCCCAGACAGTCCCTCCCCTATGTGCTGGACACATACAACACTGTTACCCATATGGATGATAAAAGTGTGTTGACAGAGCCCCTACCTGGCTATGGCACCATGCCCCTCCTGGCACGTGCCCGCAGTCGTGCAAGTAGCTCTGGCTCCCTCCTCCGCAAGTCCCCGTAGCGGTGCCTGCACTACTCCGCACTCCTCCCCTGTCCGGTGGCCTCCTCCTGGGCAGTGGCCACCTCCTGCCACACCTGGGTCCTGGCCCTGTCCAGGGGCGCCTCCCCGAAGAGAGACCCATGCTGTGGCTCCACAATTGCCACCAGATTGGCCAACTCAATCGCAGACCACTGCGCTGCCCGTCTGTGTGCCATTCTTCCAGTCATAGTAGGCAATATGGTGCTCTGCAGCGCGGCTCCCCACATGCAGATGCTGCGCGGTACAGTACTGCCATTCCCTATCATGCTGTTACCGAACAGTGCGATAGAGGTGCACCCATGCCTGACGCATGGCGCCTAGGGGCGAAGGTCGAGCACAGGGTCAAGTGTCTCTGGCGCATGGCCACGCACAGCGCCATTGGAAGACAATGCGTGTAGCGTGACTGGCTGCCTGTGTGCCAGCGCCATAGCGGCCTACTGAGCAGTTGGCCCATTGCGCCTATGATGGCCCAGTGCCACAGCGCCATGTAGTGACCATCATTATAGTACCACTGGCACAAAGGTGGCCGTGCCCTGCATTGCCTACCGTGCACAGCATGTCATCTGCATGGCAGACGCCTGTGTCAGCAACCCGGGCATGCGCAGTGAGGTGTACTATGCATGTCACAGAACTGCGCCATTGGCTCAGCACGTTCAACACAATTGCACAAAGTGCAACAGCGCGATATTCAGCCATCAAATGCAAATCATCTAATCAGCCATTCAATGGCACAGCACTGCAATTTACATCTACTTAAAGTTGCTCCTTGCCTCATTTGCATGGATTGCGCTATAAAAGTGCGACAATGTGCTGCAGTGGCCATAGTCAGTTACTGCAGTCTATTGGTGAGTTGCATGCTGTTTGGGAGTGTGGACTGTGGATTCAGGGACATGCATGGGACTGCACAGTCACAGGTAACAACTGCCATTCTTACAGGCTACATAATGATCAAGCAGGTTGTTGGAGAGGAGGAACACAGTGGTGGGAGGAGGAGGAGGAGGCCTAACTTTACAAAGGCCGAAACCGAGGCCCTGTTCGAGGCCTACCTGGATCAGGAGCCACTTCTCAGTGGATGGCGGAGAACACCTCAAGCCCGTGCTGCTGCATGGGAGGAGATGGCACATGCTGTGAACCTGCATGGCAGCCACCAGCACTCTGTGCAGGAGTGTAAGAAGAAGATGGGCACAGACAGGAAGAGGATAAAGGAGAAGGTGGCTGCCATCAGGGCAGCACATGCTGCACAGGTGGGGGACAGCCGGAGGTGGTATAGCTGACCCCACAGGAGGAGAGGCTTGCTGGAAGCATGCAGCACAGTGCCATTGAGGGTGTTCCAGGTGGTGGCTTCCAGACGGGTGGTGGCCCATCACTGCATGATAAGTCATGGTCTATCTATGGGGGGGCAGGGTAGGTCACACACACTAACGCGACTTTGCTTTCCCTTACAGATTCTGAGTGTCTGCATGGGTCAGCAGTGGTGGGCCTGTCCACTGCAGACAGTCATCTGGAGTTGGAGGAGTGACCATCCACCTCCACAGGTATATGTGGATCATTGCAACAGTGGGGCCACCTGGCTGTCCACACTGATGTCGTTGTAACAGGTGTGGAGGAAGCCCTGCCTGTATCCCAGTGTGCTGGCGTCTACGGATGCCAGCATGCTGTGACTGTGGCCAGTGCAGAGTCCGTCACCGGTGATGATGACATGACCGTCATGGGCAGTGACACATGTGTGCCATGCCACGGGATGGCCACACAGCAGGGCAATTCGCACCCATGGCTGTGGGTGGTGCCGCCGTGGAGGCCTGTGTGTCAGCACAGTCCCAGGCTGTGCCTGTCAGCACCAGTGGGGCAGCACTGGTGTCTGTTCAGGACAGTGGGACTGTTGCGGCCACTGCGGCGGCACCTCTGAGCCCTGGGGAGCAGCAGCCAGAGGGGCAGCATCAGCAGTCACCCAATGGGCTTGGGGGTACAGGGTTCAGTGGCGGCATCTGTGCACCGCCTGTGGACATGCCCAGACCTGGTCCTGGTGTGCAGCACCCACCCTCAAGGGGTGCTGATCATCAGGGCCATACACACCCTGAGGGACAGGATGCCGAGGAGGCTGATGACCTCTTGGATGAGCACACCCACCTACTGCAAGCATCGGTCCAGCAGCATATGTGGCTTGCGACATCCATGGATGCACTGTGTGTGGCTCTGGAGCGGGCAGAGGAGCATCGCAGCAGGGACACCGCACTGATCCTGGCAGGGATGGACCATTTGCGGGAGGATGTGGCCGCTGCCATTGACAGGCATGCACAGGCATTCATTGCTGTCATGGCCACAATGGGCACACAGTCAGGTGCCCATGCAGCGCAGACACCACACAGTGCACTATCCACCCCCCATTCCCGGCGTCGTGCGACTCCCACCCTGTCGACACCGGGTTCAGCTGTGGGCATCCCGATCACTCCTGGTGCAGGCATGTTCGGTGTGCTGCAGATCCCTGCATGAGCACGGTCATGTTCATGCAGTGGAACCCCTGAGGGACCATTGGTGCCACCCCATGAGGCCAGTGGTCAGCCTGTCAGTGCTGGCGGGTCTCAACGGGGCCACGCACGCATCCGTGGTGGCTGGGGCACTGTGTCGTGTGACTGACCTGTCTCCCAGTGTGGCTACTGTCTGGTGCTGCCCTGTGTGCATTGTGTGTTTCAGTGGGCAGTGCACAGGTGAGTACCTGGCCCTGCACGTGGACACACAGTCCACCTGCACACCCTCCCGGCTGCTGTCCGCAGTTGCATGTGCATGATGTTGCCTGCATTGTGCTGTACACCAATGTGCAATGGTGCTCAGCATCTGACACACGCACATGGACAGGCAGTGGGCATGGTGACCTGTGGACATGTATGTTGATAGGGTGTGCGTTCTGGGTCGGTGTGCCTTCTGCCCTCTGTGCACATTTGTTGCGTTGTGTGTGAGCGTGTGTGTGTGTCTGTCCACGTGGCATGTTAATCCTCACCCATCCCTGGTTGTGTGTGTGCTTCTGTGCCCTGCCACTTCCCTTGATGGCATGCACCCCTGGTGTGTGTCCATGCGTGTTTGTGGGTTGTGCCTTAGCCACTGGTGGTTGCGCACGGCCCCATGACTTACCTGGGTTGGCTGAAGTGCTCCTCTGTGATGGTGTCCCGGTGCAGCTGTGCCAGCCGGAGCAGTCGGGGGTCCCATCGGCCAAGGGGGGCTGCCCATCACCATCATCACTGGCGTCCCCATCGTCCCCATTGCTGTCCCTTTCTTGCACCTCTCCCTTGCTCCTTTTTATTTTGGCTCATTTCCGCTATGGCACAACTTCCGCTTGATCCCCTATTGCACATGGCGCAAGTCGTTGAATATCGCACTGCGCCATTTATGCATGGTTCCTCCCCCTTCAGTTGCACATGCCTTCATTATCATTGCACTGTTGCTCAGCATGATTTCGGGGGCGCAACTGCCTCCTGCTGAATATCGCAGAATGGCACAATTTCGGACTTGCACAGGCGCAACCCTATTGCGCATGGCTCAACTCTTTTGAATATCTGGGCCATGGTTCGTAGAGAGGTTGTTGATCAAGCTGCTGCTAGGTCAATCATCTTAGCTCTTCACCTCTTCATGAATTCTTTTTTTAATCACACTTGTGGTCAGATCAATTTGCATATTGGTGAGTAACCTGTTTGTGTCAGCAGTGGCAGCAGCATGTGTATTGGGGTTGTCTGTGTTCTCATGATTGTCCATAATCAAATTCATGCAGTTTTTTTTTAAATTAAGTAATAATGCACAACAGGGTGCTAGGATAATATCATGCCCCAGGTGGGGCCGAGTGCATCCAGCACCCGAGAAGTGACATTACCCTAGCACGGCACACACCCTGGAGTGCATTATTGCTATTATACAATGGCTCCTTTTTTACAGAAAAATTAAAATTAGAAAAAAACATTTTTACAGTAATTTTTTTTGAATATGGAAGAATACTAAGAAACTAAAAAGTTATTGTTTTGTATTTGTGCAGTAGGTGGTGCTGTTTTGTAATGGGTTTCTGTTATACTGTCTCTGAATCTCTGTCCCCGCTTCTAGCCACCTCCCTCTCTCTGTTTCCATTTGTCTGCATAGCCCCCGTCCCCTGCTTTGTTTCACTCCCTCTATATCTAGTTGGTCAGTCTTGGACCCCCTCTCCCATATTTCGTTTGTGTAGGTCAGTGGCTTTGACCAAGTTTCAATGACTTTTTTAATTTAATTGAAATGTCATGCTTCCTCTCCTGTCAGTTCCGTGTCTGTTGCTCATAACCACCCATCTCATGGTTCTGTGTGTTCAGATCCTTAGTTCTCCTGGTACAGCCACCTGCACTTGAAGTTGGTACCGGGAAAATGTATGTTTGTACAGTGGAAGCTGAATATAAAGCCGCCCACCCACTGATTGGTAAGTACAGCATGCCATAACATGCGCTGTTACTTGTCCTGCTGGTGAGTGGAGTGAGCACTGGAAACAGATTCACATTTCAATTTATTTATTTATTTATTTATGTATGTCTTTGGTAACCAGGTAAGTGAGCTGATCCACGGGACCATTTTCAGCCACAACCCGGGCCACAGGTGGTAACAGGAGTAAAACAGCAAAAGGAAATACAGTACATGGGTAGTATTCAATACAGAGCAGATAGTAGGTAAATATAAAAAAGCACATAGCTATTGTGACAGCGAACACTGTAACATGCAGTTGGAAGTACAGCACAGTGAGATTCATATTAAAATACAATGCAGTAGTCAGCAATGCTTTACAGAATAACAGGCATGCAATAGCCTAAGTAACATAAAAAGGGTAGCTAACTAGTGATAAGCAATTAGTACTAAAACAGGTAAAACATCGGTAACATAGGGAGACATAGGTCATACTCTAAGCAGGTGAAACACTGGAAGCCCGGGGAGACATAAGTCATTCAATACCACTTTCCTAGTAACTAGGGTGGTTTTCGTACACCTGAGTTGTCAAGGGGGCAGCTACACATGGGCTCAGTGATGAGCCAGGCTTTCAGGTTAGTTTTGAAAGACAGGTGGGGGGTGAAAAGATGGATGATGGGAGGTGGTTCCAGAGGGAGGGGGCGGAGACAGAGAAGGTATTGCTGCCCATGCGTGTTGATGTGCATGGAACCTCTAGAGGGGAGATGGAGGAGGCCCCGAGATTCCTAGCAACCACTCTGTCATACAGTAGTGAGGCATAGGGAGACTTATTATGGTTCCTGATTGCACTATCCACTAGGCAACCCAAGGCATAGTTAAATCTATCTTGTGGCGGGAGCCAACCTACAGACTGATGCACAGTGGTGGGTAGCTCAGGGAGCTTGAAGGATAAAGCGACAAATCTAATTATATGTGGTGGTGAGGTGAGATCTGAGAGAAGTGGAGACACAAAAGTAGACTGGGGAACAGTAGTCGAGAAGGTGCAGGAGGTTGCCTTATGCAATTGCTAGGCTATCTTCATCGGTCAGAAATTGCTTAAGGCAGTAGGCAACACCTAGCTTCTGGTGAATCTTCCTCACTGTGAGATTAATGTGGTCTTTGAAGGTAAGAGAGTGATCAAGGGTCACACCTAGATACTTAAACGTCGGGACCATTTTGAGGGAAGCGCCTGCTGGTGTAATATAGTGAGGGATGAGTTTGATTAAACAACCTAGGCAATGAAAGGTTTGGAACCAAGGAGCATTGGTTTGGTAGTAGTTACTAGAGAGGAACCAGCTGTGCTTGGCACCATAGTTGAGAGTAAGGGTGGAGGAGATGGAATCCAAGGATTTGTCACTGTGATAAAGTATTAGGTTATCTGCATATAGCAGGGCACTGCAGTTAATACTAGCAGCAGGAAGAGCATTGATGAACATTGAGAACAGACGTGGGCCAAGGATGGAGTCTTGGGGAACCCCAGTGTGAATGGTTAGGGAAGCAGATGAAACTTCACCTGTTATCATTGACTGGAACCTGTTAGAAAGGTAGCTGCAGAACCAATCAGCAGTTTTCGGGTAGCAGCCAAATTGAAACAGTGTGTTATGGAGAAGATTGAGATCGACAAGGTTGAAAGCTTTCGACAAGTCCCCAAACACCATGCCTCTGGCCTCACCCATGTCCATATTTCTGGGGACATGATCGGTGAAGACAGCCAAGGCAAAGGAGGTACTATGATGTCTGTGGAAACTGTGCTGGAGTGGACATAGGATATTGTACTTTTGGAGATGTTCAGACGGTTGGTAGTGAACGGCTTTTTCTAGTAGTTTACTTAAGTGTGGGAGGAGGGAGATGGGCCTGTAATTTCCTGGGGTGAGGGAATCGCCCGTTTTGAAAATTGGCACCACAAGTGCATGCTTCCAAGAGTCAGGTACTGTAGATGTTGTGAGAGCAAGACTGAATAAATAGGTTAGGGGTCTGATAATGGCTGGGGAGATGATCCTCAGAAAAGAGGGGTAGAGACTGTTGCTGCCCAGGCTCCCTTTGGTAGACAGGGTCTTTAGCAGTTTAGTGGTGGCGGAGGTGCCATTTGCTGAGAAACTGGAATAAGTAGTGGAAGCATAACTATCATGTCCTGTGGCAGTCTTGGGGGGGGGGGTTGCTAAGATATGTGGTTAGATCTGTAAACATAGAGCTGAAGGTGTTGGCAGTCATGGCAGGGTCATCAATTGGGCCAGTGGTGGATTCATGTTGTGTTAGTTGCTTATTTGATTTTGGATTTGTGAGGGACCCTATAGAGGCCTAGAAACAACAGGGGTTGCCCAGGCTATTTTTTTGCAAATTAGTGAAATAGCTACATTTCAGTGATTTGGCTAATTGTTTACACATGTTGCACAAGCGTCTGTATTCATTCCAAAGTTGTGGTGATGGGGAAGCTTTGTAGGCCCTGCACTTGGAATCTCTGTCCTTCATTTGGGCCAGCAATTCTTTGGATAACCAACTGGTGCACCCATCTCTAACCCTCCTAGTGGTGATGGGGAAATGTTTATTCTGAAATATTAATTTAACAAGCAAGGTTAGTGTTTCAGGGAATAGCTACATTGATGTCTTAGTGAAAGCCATAAGAGTGATCAGGTTCAAAAGCACAGAAATATAGAAATACTGACAGCTTTCAATGAAATTATTTTTGGTTTTGTAACAGAATGCACAGTTTCAGTTATGCTACCTAGCGGAGTCCTTCAAGTCGATCAAAATAATGGCTTCGGTTTTGTTTATTTTATTTTTTTATTTGGCAAAGAAAAAGGTGTTATTTTAATGGAAAATAGAATTAAATGATATTGGGGGTGAGGATTCTGTGGGACATGGTAGGCAGAAATCAGGGAAGCCCCTGTTGGTTAGTGTTCGGCTGTGGTCTGCTACTATACTGACGAGAGGGAGTGCTGTGATATTTTTAGTTTTGATGTGCTAATGTGTGCCAGACCTTCATACAGTGATGTTATACTCAGATAACATCACTGGTGAAGTCAGGCATTGACCAATCAGAGCCCAGGAAATTTTCTTGCCATAGTATAATTGTTATGAAGGGTATCACCTGGCTCAGAGTTGCCTTGTTTGCACTCACCGCTCTGATATTTTCTCAAATGGCCAGAAAAATAAGATTACAAACTCTAGTATGGCCCAAAGTGGTGGAGTGATATAAACATCTGTGTCACCAATTTTATTGTCCAAGGTGTACTCTGTGACAGCTTTCTTTTATTTCAGCAGGCTTTGAAACTTCAGAAAAGTTGCATTCCACCTGGTAGAAATATCTTGGCTCAGTCTGTGCAAAGGTAATTTGAGCACCTCCTGTATTTTTTTTAAATAAGTGACAGGCTTTGCTTATGTCATTGAAATGAGTGTTGAATCTTTTAGCAGTGCAAACAAGAGTCTTAATGTCCCTGCCCCCATCAAGAAAACTGTGAACTATTAAATTCAAACAACACGTAAAGCAGTTGATTTAAACAAAGCCCCCCTCCTCCAAGACCTTCCATATGTTTAACAAATTATCTGCAACAATAAAGCCAACTGTCAGTCCCTGAGATGTGAGGCATTACTGTACTGTTTTTTTTTTTTGAGCTCTTCATTGATGTTGCATGAGTTGTGTTCTGATGGAAAATAAAACAGTCTTAGAACAGTAAACTATGTTTCACTGCCTTCACAAGAATTATCGGCTAACTATGCCCACTGTGTAGTGACAGACATGAAGGTTCTGGGTAACAGCTTGTCTAGATATTTGTCATGAGTGGATTAATTCACAAATTCACCCAAATTCACAAATTTAATCCACCCAACAAATTTCAAAATCACAATATAGGGCTTTTGTGATGTTTTTACTGTAGCTGCTGTTAGCTCAGTAAACTGTCCTGTTGTGATTTACATCACACTGCTCTGGTAAGCTGTTGTATTGTCTCTGCTGCTGGTATTTAGTTTTACTGCATTGTTTTAAAATTGAAATATCAAAAATGACCAGAAAGAGATACTTGACTCATAAAGTGAGAGTCGCCAGTTATATGGCCAAGAAAAGAATAGGTTCTGTGGGTCAAAAGGATGTTGTGAAAAGAACCTCTGCAGCAGTTGCATCTGGGGCCAGTAGTACTAGTAGTAAAGAAGTTGTTGGAAGTGGCGGTGGCATTAGCGTGTCCAAATGTTTCTCTGCCACATCTGTGGCATGCATATTTGTGGGTGCTAGGGGAGGGAGAGGCATCGACAAGAGGATCTGCTCAAGAAGTAGAAAAATGTTTGGCTCTGGAACAGTGGCTGAGGAGGTTGCTGCTGTTATCCCCAAGACTGCTGCTGGGGGTGGCACTGAGACTGATCTGGATGATAGGTTCCCATTTCCAAATGAGAGTGTTGAGCTTGACCGTGACTCAGAGTCTGAGGAGGGAGATCTGACGGTTGCGTACAAGGGAGATGAGAAGGAAGAGATTGTGGAGAATGTGAGGAGGAGCAGTAGGACAGATCTCAGGAAGAGGAGGTCAACAACGTGGGTGTGATGGGGATGATAATTTGTACCCCACTATGGGAACTTAAAAGAAAAAAGTTAGGGCCATGCTGTTAAACCTGTGCTGCTGTGCACACCAGAATTAGTTCATGGAATTATCAAAGAACCCTCCCCCCCCCCATCCTCCAACTGTTGCTCCTGTTAGGACTGTTGATCCAATCACATTGCATGAATCACCCACTGTTGCAGCACCAAAATCATGCCTGAAAACACTTATTGCCATCCTTCCACTGTCCCAGTATCACCACCAGGTAAAATCGGGCTACAAAGTCCCTAATATGAGATTTTTCAATGGTGTCATGCCTATAGGGCCTGAGGGGGTATGTGCCGCCCACCCCCAATTTAATTGTCCAAACTAGTAAAAAATACTTACAGTTGTACTTTATTTCCATAAAATCCCCAGGTACAAAACAATATTGGCTTTTTTTGAAGTCATTGCTGGTGGGGGTGGAGATCTGCTTACTGCTAGCTGGCTAGGGTGTAAGAAGTGATTGATGGTCCATGATGACGTTCAATGTACTGTAGTTTCCACCAATCATTTCTCCTCTTTGTGTTATCCAACTGTCTTCAAGGAGCTCCCCAAACCCACAGTGACACTGACACACAGCAAAATGTGCATTTTCAAGAGCCATCTTCACTGTGCGCATGAGAAGGGCAGACTGAGGAGGAGACCAGTGTGTAAAAAAGTGAAGCTGCAACCAAGGAGGGTAAACATTCACCAGTGTGGGGCTGTGGTATAGGATGAGAAAGGCCGTAGCTGTAGATGTCTATGTGCTGCCATCTCTTCACATGAGAGGAGGAGTAGCAGCCAATATCAGCAGTAAGAGGTGGCGGGTGAGTCTCACTGAGTGATGATTTCATTCCCGGGACTGTGTTCGGGTTTGTAAAAGTGCTCCAAGCAGTTTGACTGAGTGATTTAATTCCCAGGACTGTGTTCAGGTTTGTAAACGGGCTCTAAGCAGTTTTAGGGAGCAAGAGAATTAGAGGGAATAGGGATGAGAGTCCTGGGCTGGGTGTGGAGGACTCAGACATACACGATCACCCCACACACCAGCAGAGATCGGTTAAAGTTTGGTTTTCAGAACTGAAAGAATCCCATACTCAGTTGGGGCAGCAGGAATGAACTGCACTGCCGCCACCACAGCTTGATTTGCCTGGGTCACCCAGTGGTGCTGAGAGTCAGGCAGAGGAGCCAACCGCCCACCGCCATGGACAAGAAAGTCCTTTTTAGTCCATGCTTTACAAAGCTGCTGCTCATTCATGAGATACAGCAAAAATGTATCCACAATTATACATAATGTGTTCACTGGTTTTAGTTTTGGGCTTACACCGCAATGTTCTCTTTTGATTTCTATGGCAAAGTCAGTTGGCAGGTCTAACTCAGTCAGCAGCCAGGAAAATAAAGTGTTGAGTTTTGATTGTTCTGCATCCTTAAGGAAGCAGAACGGACACAAGATTTCTTCTCTGACCTCGGACTTGTCACTGTACATCCGTAGCTTGACCTGCTAGCTCCATGTCTTTGTGTCAAATATAAACCACCATGCAGCCCAGACTGTTGCCCTCGGATATTGCTTCCTCTACCACTGTGTTTCTCTGTTCAAGATTTTTAAAGTCATGTCTGATCTCAGACACATTACTTCCATACTCACTCTGTCAGAGGCCAGGCACCAAGAAGGCCCCATATATTTGTCTTCCGTGCTGGAGCCCAGGGTGTAATTAATCAAAGGCTCTACTGGGTATGTGCTTTTCCTGGAACATTGAAATTAAGCAAACAATAGCTGGTAGTCAATACTGATAGGAGGATTTCCACTATATCTGATACTTTACATTTGTAAGCAGCCTCTGTCATCATCCAGCTTGAGACAAGTTACTAGAGAGCACTTAAATGGTTAAGTCTGTCTCAGAAAGATGTTCTTTTGTTGTCCCCAGCTTGGAGACATGATCTGCGGTTTGTGTCTACAGCTTTCTGAATCATCCAGCAGTGTGAAACCCAGATATGAATATTCATAGACCTGCCCTTCCCCTTTATACTATAAGAAAGGAGGGAAGCTGTGGGTCCACTAGCAGCAGAGAAGGGGAGCAGAGAACAGCAGGAGAGTCCAGATGCCCCACCTGCAACTAAACCAAGAGGGCCTGCAGACCCAGGGATGGTGGCAATATCACTTGGTCTGGGTTGCCCTGGTCCCCTTCAGCAAGATCTCTGAATGGTTGGGACCCAGTCACAGTCCTGCATGGAAAGAATACCCCCAAAGCTACAATTTGGAAGAGGGGACTACATCTCTACCAACCTCAGAAGAAAAAGACTGCAACTTGTTTGTATGGAGGGGGTAGTGGTGGGCCACCCCTTAAGGGGTGCACACCAGAATCCTTGAAAATCCACTCCTATCATTTATATTGTTTTATCATCTGTATGTAAGAAGAGGGCAAGCATGTAAGTTAACCTTCCTTAAAATTGCTGTGTGGGAGACAGAGGCCTAGGCAGTAACTATTTAAACCCCTAGGGAGAGCCCTGAATGAATGGTCATCGGGTGGAGGGTTCCTGATAAGAGTTTGGATCAGTAATTTTCTAGGATGGAGCTGGATATGGCAGTTTACTTCTTTGTGTTTCTAAGACTATCAGTGTAATTTCCAGAGGGAGGTGTGCACTTCATGAACAACTGGCTAATATTTGTAGGAGTAGATCATAATTCCGGTGTACTAGATTTCGTACATGTACTGTACTCACTCACAGACACGGCAATACTTTTGTAATCATTTATTCATTGTTATTCAGCAGGCAGTGGTTGCACTTTATAGGAGGGTGGGTGGGCATGTATTGGACCCAACTTAGAGGAACAGTGCAACACCCCTCTGAAATCTCCAGCTTTCACTGTAGTTCAAGTTTCTTCTGCTTGTTTGTATAGATAAGCCCTTCCCCAACCCACAAAAAAAAGAAAGGTTGGCTTATGGGCAGAGGTTGGGGGGGCGTTATTGACTGGAGTAGGTTGCTTCATCCACCCCTCACTGCTAGATTGTCAGCTAGTGGTGTTTTTGTTGTCATTCGTCTGTCTCTGTTTGGAGGGTTTGCAAGAGGAGATCACTCATCAGGGTTTGGGATTACCACCCATCATTTGTCAGTGGTGGAGGGTTGTTAGTAAAGGTATTCATTTATTGTTATTAGGCTTGCACTGTTCAGAGAGCCTGCAGGATGTGGTGTGCTCTTGAATGGAGCATAAATGTTTTGACTTGGAGTGGGTTATCCCCCAAAGCAGTAAGAGTTTTACTAGTAATATTAACTAGTATGGTTTTTATTATGCTTGCTCTGTTTGGAGAGCCTAGTGTGCTCTTGAATGGAGCATTATTTACTGAATTAGCATGTTAGGGAACAGCTTCCTGGCCTGCTAAAAGTCACCAAAATGCACCATTTGACCTCAGTTTTTCAAACATTTCCTAGGGGAGCATGGCCCCAGACCCCTCTAGTGAGGTGTGGGTTTTGTACCCCTCCAAAACTTCTGGTTGCATGATGCCCCTGGCATTTTTATATACTTGACCCAGCTGATGAAACAATGACTGTCTGTCAGTTGTGTCAAGTGTGAGTTAGCCATGGGTAAAAGAGCCACCTAGGCACTGGTGGCCAAAAAACACATCTTATGTCCAGGCATGTGTTAAGCTGGGCTCAGCACCAAAGGGCATTACAAGAACTGTGGCATGGGGGACTGAAACACAGCACAGCACTTCACTGTAGCAGCATCCAGCAACCTGAAGTATTTATTACAGTATTCAAAACAACAAAAAAGAGCCGTTATTTGGTCTGTAGTGCACAAAGTACAAAAGAAATACAAGAAAACATAAACTTTGGCACATAGTGATGCCAAGACAGGTGCATAAAAGCAAATTGTCTTTTATTTAAATATAGCTAACCCTCACAGCAAACACACGGGTAAAAAAACTCAACATTTCACACGGTTGCACCTGCGCTTTGTCAAGAGAATGAGTTGCTAAACAACCATACAGTCTTTATAGTACACCCTCAGGTGTTACATATTAAATGACTAAACAACATATCTAAAATACACTAATCAGAAAACGAGGATGAATAATCCAGCACAAAGTAAATTAAGAGATCCAGTGTGTAAAAATTGGTTTACAAAAATGGTCAGAGTTGCAAAGGCATCATTCTATCTTAGGGAGTTGGACTCTGCAGCAAAGTGCTTCTCTAAATTTTGGAGGACAATCAAGGATATGTCCAGTCATACTCCAGGTAACTCCTTGCCACCAAAAATCACATCCGAGGGGAAAACTATATGTGATAAACATGGGATCTTAGATGCATTCAGCAATCATTTTGACACAGCTGGTCTAGCCTTTGGCAATTCCCCTGCAGCACTGGTCTGCTCCCAACTAAGTGTCCCTTGCATAGACTCTATTGCCCCGGTACCCGGCTTCTCATTCCAGCTTGTATCATTGAAAGAGGTTGAAGATCTTATACTTCAGTTGGATGTTAAGAAGAGTGCTGGAGCTGATTCATTGGATCCTTACTTCATCAAAATCGCTTATCATGTCCTTGCTGTTCCTATCACCCATCTATTTAATTTATCACTGTCTCAAGGGTCTCTTCCTATAATATGCCGCCATTACCATTAGGCTGTTTTAAATGCCAAAGATGTACATTTTGTAAGTACATTCAGGCTGTTAAAAGCTTTAAAAGTCCAGTAGATGGTACAGAGATTGAAAGTCAAACATTTATTAATTGTAATTCTTGTTTTGTTATTTATTATGCCTTTTGCCAATGTGGAGCTTATTATGCTGAACAGACTAAAAGGAAATCAAAAGAATGCCTGAGTGAGCATGTTAGAGCGGTTACAAATACAAATTTGGATTATGCTACCACCTTTCATACACATGGCAGTTTGGAACCAACACAACATAATTGGACTTTTTTTAGGGATTGATAGAGTTAAATTAGGACCTCCTGGGGGGTGATGAGAATAATGTTCTAGCACGCAAAGAAAACTACTGGATTTTTAAATTACAAGCCTTGTCTATGCCTGGTTTAAATAATTAAATTGAATTACAACATCATTTATAAATTGTTCTGAATTTTTGTGTATTACTTGTGACATTATATGATGTCATCTGAATGTACTTTTCTTCATATTGGATGCACTTTAATAATTTAAACGTGAATGCTGATTAGTATTCTCTCTGTTCCTTTTTTGCCTTTTCCCCCTTCCCCTTCCCCCTTCCTCCTTGTTTTCTGATTAGTGTGTTTTAGATATGTTGTTTAGTCATTGTAACACCTGAGGGTGTACTATAAAGACTGTATGGTTGTTTAGCAACTCATTCTCTTGACAAAGCACAGGTGCGGCTGCTTGAAACGTTTAGTTTTTTACCCGTGTGTTTGCTGTGAGGGTTAGCTGTATTTAAATAAAAGACAATTTGCTTTTATGCACCTGTCTTGGTGTCAGTATGTGCCAAAGTTTATGTTTTCTTGTATTTATTATGGTACTCCAGAAAAATTGTGGGAGTACAGAATTTATGTATGCTGTGTTTTTCTCACAACGTCCCCTATTGTGTGTTACAAGAACCGTGGTGTGGTGCTTGAGACACAGCGCAGCACCTTGTAGCAGCACCCACCAGCCAGAACTATATATTCTGGCAGTTGGGAAAAATTCTGGGAGCACAAAATTTATGTACAGTATGTTATACTTATCTCATAATGTTTCCTAAAGTGTGTTACAAGAACTGTGGCATGATGACTGACACACAGCACAGTACCATGTTTGCAGAAGTAGCATCAGTACTACATTACTACCATTACATCATTTCTTGTTTTGAAGAAATTTTCAAGAGGATAGAAATGTATATACTGTTCTTGAGCACTTGTGTTGACTCGCTGTGATTGACAAATACTGTCTGAGTGGGGAACATGAACAGCGCAGCAGGAGCTACCACCATTTAATAATTTCTTGTTCAGGAGAAAATTGTTTTACAATAAAATGGTAGTGAGAGAGAAAAGAATGTCATGGGGCATAAACAGGACAATTAAAGAAAATATTGAGAGAAAGTAGATTTTTTTTGTGGGGGTTGTGTTTTTAAGATGGAGAGAGCACAGGCAGAAAATAAAGATGAGACAGAGTGGAATAAAACAGTAAAAGTAAAAGAAAGGAAACGAGTTGAAATTGTTTTAGTATTTTAAAACATTTTATGTTTTGGGGAGTTTTTTATGGGGGATTACTTAAAAAGGGGAAGAAAGACTAAGAGGAGACAGACATGAGTATATGATACTTAAAGAAAAGGGCAGGGTGTAGAGAGGGTGGAATGAGGAAGCACTGAAAAAGGGAAAGATGCAATCAAACTTTCAAATCATGGATCTCATGGTGTTCCATTGCTAGACTGAGCAGCACCTGCACCACTGCAATGGAGCTCCTGCATTTCCTGGGGGACAAGCTGCTGGTTCTCCAGTACTTTTAGCATATGTTGGTAATTGAACAAACATGCCAGCGGAGGGCCCCCATCTCCTCCCATGGTTGGCAGATCTCTTCTGCAGTGTCTGGCAGCAGTGCAGATGCTAGTGCTTGTGCTGATCCTGGTGCCAATGCAGGTGTGGCTGCCAGAGCCTCTGATTCAGTCCAATGCCCACTGCCATAATGAGAACAATGGTGATGGATTGTCTGTTCCCCTCTGGGTGGCCACTCACTGCTGGGTGGAAGATACTGTCCACCACCATGAATACTAATCACCTCTTGCTGCCTTGCCTTGAACTTCACCAGATGGCATATCTTTACATGTGTCCACTGGCCACTGGTGCTTAGGTGGGACCCCTTTTTCCCCTGACTGACATGTGTGTCACAAATATTACATTAGGCAACACTGTCATCCTGGGAGTCCACAGTAAAGTACTCCCATAGAATGGAAGACTGTCTGCTTGACTCTGGATAGTTATGGCACTGAGGAGCCTAGTGATGATGATGATGATGATGACAAGCATGGCTGCTTTGGGGGACACCTAGTTGTGGTGGTTTCACAGAGGGCACAGGGCGTTCAAGCTGCTGTGGAGCTGGTGTAACGAGGGGCTGCTGCAGGCTGGTGCTGGTGGTTCTGCCTGTTGCTGCAGAGTGGAGGGAATAAGGTGCAGCTGTAGAGTTTGGGATGGTGATTCTGACTGCTGTTGCAAAGCTGGCAGATCTGTGGGCTGCTACAGAGCTGGGGCACAGAGTGGGATTTACTGCTGCTGAACTTGGGGCAACCGCTGCAGTGCTCTGGGAGGGGTGAGCTGAATGACAAACAGGCAGCACAGGTATATGGTGCCACCCTCATGGGTCCATACTTAACCATGACACTTCATTACAGAAAAAGAGAGTCAGAGAGGCAGAGACAAAGAGAACCAAACTGAAAGAAAAATAAATGGAAAAATGGGAAAAGCATTCTCTAATAACCAAACAAATATAGGAAAATATATGGAGAGAAAGCAGAAACTAAACAATCAAGAAAATGAATAAGAATGAGGAAAGATCGAAAACATGTTCAGAAAGAGGAGAAAGGCAAAAAATAAGGTTTGATTTTATGCTGTAAAAGCTGTCAGGCTCCTGTCTCCTCCCCTGACTAACAGTGAAAAAGTTAAAGTGAAGCTGATTTACTTTGCACAGAGATGTACCAGGTGAACTGCAAAAGCTCTTCAATCTGACCTTGAGACACTTGTTTATCAGTAAACTCATTCTGACCAAATTTTTCTTTGGTGTACCCCAAGGGCAAAGTTACAAGTGAAGTTGCCAAAGGTGAATTTGCTATTAAATAACAAAAAAGTGCAGATTCATCTGTTAAGATGAATTTGGCAAATTCACCTTAACTGTGCTACTAGATTTAACCTTTGTAACATCTCTGGTTGTGAGATGCACCGGAAATCCCAATAGCATTGGCCAAAACTCATCTGAGGTTTTTACATACAACATCATTGAGATCTGAAATCCCACGAAAGGTGAAATATTTTCTGGATGATCTACTATATCGAGGTTCAAGGCACTCTAGCAGCTGCCTGAATCCTTCATGTTCTATCACGTTATATGGCAACAGGTTAATGACTATCATCTCTGAAATGTTTTTTGTTATTGCAACAGTGACAGGTTGGGTAGAGGGGCATTTGGCTTTCTGTCTTTGACTACTGTCATCTATTGGAGATACCCCTGATTTCCTCAGTCGACCTTGCTTGCATCACAGAGACCTGACCAGATCAGAATGCCACTCCTATTTTGGAGGCGGCAGTGCCAGACGGGTACTCTGTGATACACACTCCTAGGGAGGATCCCAGGGGCAGGGGTGGTGGCCATTTGTTTTAAATCTAGCCTGAACCTCACAGTGCTAACTGTAGGTCCTACACAGTCTTTTGAGTTTGTGGCTGCCTGAGAAGGCACTGGTGCAGGCTTCAGGGTTCTCCTGATCTACTGTCCCTGGGAATGGATTGGGACTTTTTGAGGGAGATCGAAGAGCTCATCGCCAGCCTGATGTTGGAATCCCCCAGGTGGTTGATTCTGGGGGATTTCAATGCTTGGGTCAACGGTGGGCTCTCGAAATTCAGGAGTGATCTCCTTAGAAGCATGGAGACACTGAGTCTGACACAAACTGTAACATCAGTAACGCACTCGGGTGGCCACACACTGGACTTGTTTTTTTCCATAGGTTTAAATATTACTGACTTCAGTGTTGATCTGGTGGTTTGGTCAGATCACAGCACCATGGGGTTCATGTTTAGGCCCCCAGATGGTCCTGCCCCTGTGGAGATGGTGTGGTGCCACTCATTAAGAGGAGTTTTCTCTATGGGACTGTCGGCGGTACTGGACTTATTGAGTGTTGGGGCAGCTTGTGCATTTGGGCTGGAGGAAGCAGTGGCAGCCTACAATAGGGCTGTTGTTGAGGCCTTTGACTCAGTCATCCCCATTCATGTCCGCCCTTTGTCTACTCGCCGGATACCTCTTTGGTTTGATGAGGATCTTCGGAGTTTAAAGATTAAGGGTCGGAGGTTAGAGAGATGCTGGAGGAGATCTGGTCTGGTGGAGGACAAATTGACCCTGAAGTCACATTATGTTGACTATCAGGGGGCAATCTCCCAAAAGAAGGAGGAATTTCTGTTGAGGGAGATTGCTGCGGCAAGGAGTAGACTAGCTCAGCTCTTCCTTATGGTAGACAGGCTTTTATATCCTGCCTGTCTCCATGTTGAGGGAGAAGGTTCTAGCACTAGGTGCAATAAGCTGGTTCTATTCTTCACCGACAAGGTGTCCTCTACTAGGGCCAAGGTCTCTTCAAGTATCTTTTGAAAGGGATGCAGGGTCCAACCTGAGTTGTGCCGAAACACTCCTCCTGTCTGGGATGAGTTTGAGCTGGTTAGGGTGGAGGAGGTGGTTGGGATTATCTCAAAGCTATGGCCTACACAGTGTGATCTGGATTCAGGTCTGACCCACCCTTTGGTTGGGTGTTTGGACCTGATTGGACCTGTGGTTGCTGAGGTTGTCTGGAGTTCCTTGAGGAGTGGGGTCTTCCCATTGTCCTTGAAAGAGGCTTTGGTTAGACCCCTTTTGAAGAAGCCCTCTTTGGACCTGGACTGCCTCAATAACTACAGGCCAGTCTCTAACCTCCCATTTTTAGGGAAGGTTATAGAAAAGGTGGTGGCCATGCAGCTTGAGAGACATCTCGCCTCTTCCTCTACCTATGAGCCTTTCCAGTCTGAGTTCCGGGTGGGGCATAGTATGGAGACTGCCCTGGTATGGGTGCTAAATGATATCCTGATGGTGAGGGACAAGAGAGCCCATACCACATTGCTTCTCCTAGACCTCTCTGCAGCATTTGACACTGTGGACCATGAGGTGCTCCTTGACCACCTGTGGTTCTGGTGTGGCCTATCTGGTAATGTAATCAACTGGTTTAGGTCATACCTGACAGAGTGCAAATGGTGACAATGGGACTTTTCTCATCTAACACGAAGCCTCTGAGCTGTGGGGTTCCGCAGGGTTCAGTCTTGTCACCCTTGTTCACGGTGTACATGCTGCCATTGGGGGACATTATCAGGTGGTACAGCTGTTTTCACTGCTTTGCAAATGATACTCAGCTGTACTTGTCCTGTGCACCCGATACTCAGGTGTCGGACTCCATATTTAACATCTGCCTCGAGGATATCCAGTTGTGGATGACTCATAACTAGCTTAACCTTAACCCAGACAAGACTGAGGTGTGATTGGTGGATCCAGGTCATCGTGTGGGGGGGGGGGGAGTTACCTTCTGGCCTAGTGTTGAGGGTGTTCCCCTTGTTCCTTCTAGACAGGTGAAGGATTTGGGTGTGATCCTAGATGTCAGTCTGATGCTTAATATTCAGTGTCAGCCGTGGTCAAAAGTGGATTACACCATCTTAGGAACATCACCCGAATCTGAACCCTGATCCCTCCTGAGGACTTAACCACACTGGTACACACTTTTGTCACTTCCAGGCTGGACTACTGTAATGCCCTGTACCTTGGTTTATCTGGAGGCAACCTCCGTGGGCTGCAGCTGGTGCAGAACACGGTGGCAAGACTCTTGACTGGGGCAAGGAAATGTGGGCATATTACCCCGGTCCTCCACGAACTGTACTGGCTGCCGGTCTGGTGGAGTGTTGTCTTCAAAATTGGGCTCCTTACCTATAAGACCCTGCATGGAAGGGATCCTGTCTATCTGCAAGATCTCCTTTTTCCTTACCCTGTTATTTGTACTGTACAGTGCCCAGAGTCCCAGGAATTGGGCTCTTTATAAATAAAATATCTATCTATCTACCCCTGAGTGTAGTGAGCTAGAATCATCACTGTCACTTCTAGTCTAAAAACTGGATTTCTCATTAACATTATGACATCTGTGTAGGTTCCTTCTCAGTGCTGAAGTTCCCAATACTCCCTTCTTTTTTATCCCTGCTGATTGTACCTCTACAAACAGAGCATGCTGCTGCCAACTCATTAAAAGCACTAACACAAAAGTATGGCAGAACAAAAGATTTTTTCCTTTTAAGTTTTTTTGCCAAGTAGGCACTGCAGCTCAGTCTCCTTTTCAAGATTTTTTTTTGTTTGTTTTTTTACTGGACTTTTCTCAGACCTCTTCCTGTTGTACTTTATTCCTTTCCTCTAACCCATAGTCCTCCTCCATCTTAGAAGCATCTGCTTCCAATTATTCCTCATTTACAATTTCTAATACTTTATCTTACACTAGTATACCTTGTGACCGACCATTGTCTTTACCCTCATCAGGCACAGCCTCTGAGGAATTGGATGTAGTCTGTGGGAGACTAACATTAGCACAGTATGCAATTGTTCCATACCTGGGTGTGCATCTGTGGGTGGTACCCACAAACCCAGTAGTTTTAACCAGGACTTAAATTGGGCAGGAGCCCACAGGAACTCAGTTCTACTACCTCTTAAAAAACTATATGAGATGGCTTGCCGGCACAGCAGTAGCACTACTGCTTGCGACACTGTCGAGCTTGGTTTGGGAATGTGCCCTGGGAGATGTATGGCTGGCCAGGGTAGGAGGCTCAAGCATCCAAGGACTGCTCGCCTTCTCCTGGGAGGGAGGGAGGGGCTTGAGGCTCGGCGCATGACTGGCCTTTGGTGGAAGCTGGAGACACAGAAAGCACCAGAGCCTGCCTGAGCGGTTGGGGTGTGACAGATGTCAGCAACTGCACCTTGACATCTGGACACATGTCATATCCCCAAGAATAGTGGAAAAAACAGCACCCTGAGTGCCAGGAGATGGAGTGCCTGGTGCAGACCCCACAACTCCCTCCTGCCTGTCCTGTTTGATGCCTGACAAAACAAGAAGGATCTCAGGGTGTATGGGCCCCACCTCGTACCCACTTGGGGGTATAAGCACAGCTCCAAATGGGATTGCCCACAGGCTCCTAGTAAGGTGGAGAGAATAGGGGGGTAGACACCATAGGTGACTCCAGATGGTGCAGGGCTTAGGGAGCAAGGGGGGAATATAAACAGAAGTTAAAGAAAACTGTATGAGAGTTCCACCACCTTTGTCATCTTTCTCCATTTACTACTACAGAAGAGTTCCACCACCTAAAAATAACAGTTCTGCAACCTAGAACTCTAGACATGAGAGTTCCCCCACCTAAACGTTTCCAATTTAAGCACTGGTTTTAACTAAATAACCTTTTTTATGGGGACTGATCCAACAGATGCACCTTTATAGGATTCATGCATTCACTTGGAAGATGGTGCTTTAGAGTTACCAGAATCACTTTTTTAGGTTTAATTTTATTTGCCTTGTGCAGGAAAATGCTTGCTTAGCCTGGCCTTTGACACTCCCTTTTGGTAGCCTGAAGCTGCAGTATCTACCTGAGAATCAGAACTAGTCTGACTCTGAACACTTGGCTCCATTCTTTTATTTTTTAGTATTTTTTATTTTTCTAAAAATACCCCATCCCACTTCCTAGTATCTTGACTCATACTCACGTCTCTACAGGGACTAATTTGTACCTGACACAGCCAGCCACACAAAGATGATGACCACCGCCACTTCCTGCTGCAGGAGACAAGGAAGAGTGACTCCTAGTGTTACTGTTCAGTAACTGCATTCAGCAGCTCAAAAATGGAACACTATTATGGCTTTGGAGTTTAAATTGGTGATATGGGCATTTAATTTATTACTTTCTGTGGAGCACATTGGTATGGTAGTGATGGCAAAAATAAGGACACTAGGGAGGAAATTGGGATGTTGATGATTGATGGTGACACTTCTGTATACTTAAGCAGGCAGGCACCGGTATTATCTACAGTTGTAGTGGTACACTCTCGATAAATTAACAAATGCCAAAAACACCCTGTATGGCTTGTTGTTTACACCTTCTTTGCTGTAACAAAAAATTAAAAACATATAGTCTGCTGTCAGTCAGGTCAGGACTGGATGAGTATGTTAACTCGTTGATCTCTGTCTGTCTGTCTGTCTGTCTGTCTATCTTTCTCTGTTTCGCTATAGTTTCCTTCTTTTTTTAATCACTTTAGCTGCCAAGTCGGTACCTTTTGCAGCCTACTGGCAGGCACAAAGAAGGCATCACTCTGCTTCTGCATTTTTTTTGGAAACCTGACAGTCAGCACTAACTGTTTCTCCCCTCTCTCTTACACTCAGTATTTAATCCCTTTTGTTGTGCTTTATCTGTTCTGTAGAGCACAACAGTCAATACCCCTCTACCTCTCTCTCTCTCTATTTCTTTCTCTCTGTCTCCCCAACTCCATCCTCAGCAGCCTGAGGTCACTTTTATGTTGGGGTCTTGGGGACAGGGGCTAGATTTCCAAAGCCCCTGAAATGTCCATGGCTGTGGGAAAAACTGGTGCAGATGGATTTCTACTTGTGGGGCTGCAGCTTCTCTCACAGCCATGGTATTTTCAAAGGTATAGATGGTTTATGACTGGCTGCACAATTTACGGCAGTTTGCAGCCAATATTTTGGTGCAGCTGCAGGCAGGGAAAAGCTATGTCGGGTGGGATCAGGTGTAACATCCCCCACAGCTGTACTGGCTGAAAATACTATACTCTGCAAGTGCAGAGATTTTGTCCCACAGCACTTACTGCAGAGTAGGACTTGGTCCCTGGGGACTTTGAAAATCTAGACCAGTTTTTTTTCTTTTTCTTTTTTTTACTGTAACCCCCAGCACAATCTGCTCCTCTCTCGTGGTCTCTCGTTCTCTCACTCTCTCGCTCTCCCTCTCCCTCCCCCCCCCCAACTCTGTCCACAGCAACCAGAAACCACTGTTATGCTGGGGTCTTGGGGACAGGGTATTTTATTTTTGTAACTCCCACCACAATCTTCTCTGTTTCTCTCTCTCTCTCTTTTCAGCTCTGTCATCAGCAGCCAGAAGCCACTTTTATTGTGGGGTCTTGGGGACAGGGTATGTGTTTTTCATTATAGCCCCACAGCACAATCTCCTACCCCTCTCTCTCTCTCTCTCTCTCTCCCTCACACACACTCTCTCCACAGCTCCATCCTCAGCAGCCAGTATACACTGGGGTTAGTTTTTTTTAATTTTTTTTAATGGAAATGTTTCTAAAGTTAAAGGGTACTTTTTCTTGTAAAATGGTAGATTTTCTTTTTCTTATGTTAAGGGGTATTTTTTTTCATCTTCTGTTTATCCCCCAGGTGGCCGCAGGCAGGGTTTTACACCCTACCAGCCACCTAGGACTGTCCACCACTCCACCCAGTACCTCCAGGCTCCATTCCCCCGTGGATTCCCCCCATAGTGGGGTGGGAAGAGGGAGGACTGTGATCCACCCCCACCCAGGTCATAATCCAGATTTGGCCAATTATGGACGGTCCAGTGGCAAGGCAGGATGCCAGTCAGCTGGCAAGGCTTCACAGAGCCTGCAGTCACCCTTCATTTTTCCACTTTCTGTCCCTTTCCCTCATGGCCATGAATACGCATGTGTGGAGGAGTGTACACATCACGTAGCCATGCTCTTGCCTCCCTAACTCAGATGCTGCCACCGGACCTTTTCCAGGAGGCAGCCAAGGAGCGGGACAATATCCATTCCATCCTCAGGAGAGGAGGGCTGTCATTGGATGCTCGATCCTCTCCCTCCCCTGCTGACCATGGCAACCTGAGTTCACTCCCAAGCCTGGGTCACTGACGTGACATGAGGTGTAACATCCAACATCTCAACCCTCAGCATAAATGGGCCATCCTATGTTAAGGAACAATTTTTCTTGTAAAATGGTAAATATTCTTTTTTCATATAATAAGGGTTAATTTTGCTTGTAGAAAGGAAAATGTTCTTTTTTTATGTTAAGGGGTAGTTTTTGTCTTGTGAAATAGTAAATGTTCATTTTCTGATGTTAAGGGGTATTTGGCAGCATGAATGCTAGCTTTTGTTTAGTAGTTTGCTTGCTTTCTGACTCCCTTGGTCCTCTCCTCCAGTGCAGTCTTCTGTGCGCTCTGTCTCTCTCTCTCTCTTTCTCGCTCTCTCTAACTCTGTCCTCAGCAGCAAAAAGGAGACCCTTATTAAACTGCACCTAGGAAGTCTGTCTTGTTTTTTGGGGTTTTTTCAACCTGTTCCTTCTGCCCTCAATGCTGTATTCTCTCTTTCTCTCTCTCTCTCTCTCTCTTCTCTCTCTCTCTCTCTCTCCCCTTCCTCTGCAACTTCCTCTCAGCATCTAGATATCTAGATAGAAACCCTTTTGTTTTATTTTATTATTTTTTTTCAGTAGGTCTCCCATTTCTTTAGTAGCTGTCCCTCCCTCCTACTGCCTCTCTGTCTCTACCCTCGCTCTGCCCACACCACCGCTTACACTCTCCCATCTGTGTCTGTTGCACATTCCAGCAGTATTTATACTGCTGTGCAGTGTCACATAACCACTTTGCCTGGCAGCTACTGCTATTGCCTGTGATTTTATGGCTACTGCCAGCATGCTGCTAATGGTCCATTGCATTGGCCAGTCACCTCTCTGTATCTTCCAGCTCCCCTCCTCTCTGACCAACCCACTACGGTAGTTTGTGGTACCATGCCCCATTCTCTTCTTCCATCCCCACCACATCATCCTGAGTCACCCAGTCCCCTCCTTCCACTTGCAGCCACCAAGGTATGATGACCTGCTCACTTGTCATCTGCTCAGCTTCTGGTCTTCCTCCCCTATGTAGCAAGGCAGTGAGGTACCAAGCAGCATGTCCTTTCCCCTGTACACCTTGCCATAACTCACCCACTGTACTCTTTTGCTCACTGCATTTTTATCTGCTCACTACGTTTCTTCTTGGCTTCTACCCACCTCACACTGTTGCTCCTTGCTTTATCCACAGACTCAGAACTCAACTAAATTGACTGAGTCTGTATTTATTCAAGTCCATGGGTAAGTGCTGGATCGGGGTGATTAAAAAAAAAAGCAGTCCACCCAGCTGTAGAATTGATGCATATCATTGCGTTTCAGTGTAAGAATATTGTATTGACAGGACACAGCCATGTCAACCTGACTCCAACTTTTCATTAAAAAAATGTATTCCTTTCCCTTGTGGTTCCAGATATGGCCATTTTCAAAGAAACTATCCTTAGGAAGCTTGCCTTTAGAGAAATTATGTCTCGGAAATTAATTTTTCTTACATGAAAGCTAGGAGCCAGGTTAATATGAATAATTCAAGTCAGCACACATTCAATGTATTAATATACTGAAAATGCACTTTTATATCAGCTATACATTAAATTTTCTTCACTATTTTGATGTACTGTGTGTGGTGGTGTACCGTATCTGTGCCAGAGAATTTTATCAAATTTGCACAATCATGTCTACCTCATTCCAAGCTTTCTTCATAAACAATTTAAGTTCCTAACATTTATGGTTCCAGTGTTAACCCTTTTCAAAGAAATTATCTTTAGAAAGGGCTAACTTTGGAACCACTAGGGCTGGAAATTCATTTTCAGATGAAAGCTACTGTAAGAATCAAGCTGACGTGTGAAACATAGAAACATAGAATTTGATGGCTGATAAGGACTGCTTGGCCCACATAGTCTGCTCATTTACCTACCTAATTGATAAGCTGCAGATTCTAGTTAACCAACAGTCTACTTCCTCCTACCTTCCACTATAATTTCCTTATGTCTGTCCCATGCATTGTTGAATTGCCCCACTGTTTTTGACTCCACAACCTCCTCAGGAAGGCTGTTCCATGCATCCACAACCCTCTCCATAAAAAAAATACTTCCTTACATTACCTCTGTGACGTCCCCACCTCTATCTTCAAATTGTGCCCCCATGTTCTTGCACATCTGTTTTTTTGAAAGATGCCACCCTCTTGGACTTTTTTGATTCCCTTGAGGTACTTGAACGTTTCTATCATGTCCCCCCTCTCCCTCCTTTCCTTGAGGATATACATATTAAGCTCCTTTAGTCTCTCTTCATATGTCTTCTGGTGCAGACCCTGCACCATTTTGATTGCCCTTTTCTGGACAGCCTCCACCCTGTCTATGTCTTTGCGGAGATGGGGTCTCCAGAACTGTACGCAGTACTTCAGAGGGATAACAACTTCCTGTTTTCTACTGGTGATGCCTCTCCATATGAATCCCAATATCCCCCCCCCCACCAGCCCTCCTTACTGCCTTCTCACATTGCTTGCCCACCTTTAGGTCATCTGGTATAACTGCCCCCAGGTCCCTTTCCATTTTTGTTGTTGTCAGTATCTCACTCCTCATTATGTACTCTTCCCCTGAGTTTTTGTTTCCCAGGTGCATTACTTTGCACTTCTTTGCATTGAATCTAATCTGCCATATATTTGTCCATTCCTCCAACCTTGACAAGTCCATTCTCATCCTTTCCACCCCACCCTGAGTATCAACCTTGTTTCAGATCTTTGTGTCATCTGCAAAGAGACACTTTCCCTTCCAGTCCTTCTGCAATGTCATATAGAAACATAGACTTTGACAGCAGATAAGGACTGCTTGGCCCGCCTAGTCTGCCTATTTCCCTACCTACAGGATAAGCTGCAGATCCTAGTTAACCAATAGCCTATTTCTTCCTACCCACCCCCCACAAAAGTTGCCTTATGTCTGTCCCATGCATTCTTGAATTCTCCCACAGTTTTAGACTCCCACAGTTTTCTCCCTAACCTTCCCACCACTTATAAAGACATTAAAAAGGACTGGACCTAGTACTGAACCCGGCAGTACTCCACTAATAACCCCCCTTTCTTCACTGTGGACTCTGTTTACTATTACCCTTTGCATCCTGTTGTCCAGCCAATGTTTTACCTAGGCAACAACCGTGCAACCCACTCCCAGGCTGCCTAATTTGTTTATTAATCTTTTGTGCCGGACTGTGTCAAATGCCTTGCTAAAGTCTAGGTTGGCCATGTTCACAGCCCCTCCCTGGTCTACTACTTTGGTCATCCAGTCAAAGAAATTGATTAGATTCATCTGACATGACCTTCCCCACTGTGAATCCATGCTGCCTTGGGTCCTGTGCCCCCCTCGCCTCTAGGTACTCAAAAATTATTTTCTTCAGAAGTGATTCCATCATCTTCCCTACCACTGAGGTCAAACTGACAGGTCTGTAGTTTCCTGCCTCTGTGTTGCTCCCACTTTTATGAAGGAAAATCACATCCGCCCTCCTCCAGTCCTTAGGTACCACACCATCCTCCCATAATTTGTTAGAAAGGGTAGTCATTGGTGTTACTAGTTCTTCTCTTAGTTCTTTTAGAATTCTGGGGTGAATCCCATCAAGCCCCATTGATTTGTCCACTTTCAGTTTTAGGAGTTCTTTCAGAACCCTTTCTTCTGTAAAAGTACTGATATTGACCCACCCTCTCCAGAGTGCTTCTATTGACTGGATTAGATACCTCCCCCTCCTCTTTCTTTGTGAATACTGAACAGAAGTATTCATTCCGTATCCCTCCTTTTTCACTGTTCCTCTCTGCCCACCCTTCTTCCTCTTTATTCAGCCTCAGTATCCCTCCCTTTGTCTTTCTTTGCTCCCTAATGTACCTATAAAAGGTTGTGTCCCCTTCTTAACTGAGTTAGCTATCTTTTCGTTGGTTTGGGCCTTTGCTATTCTGACTGCCATCCTTCCCTGCTTCCTTCTGCTTTAACTGGTACCGTTTTCTGTCCTGCTCCTTCTGTGTTTCCTTATACTTCCTGAATGCTATCTTTTTCTCCCTAACCTTCCCCGCCACCTCTTTTGAGAACCATAGTGTTTTTTCCTTTCATTTTGATTTGTTTATTTGCTTCACACAAAGGCTTGTTGCCTCTGTGATGGCAGTTTTGATGTTTCTTCATTGTTGCTCCACCCCTCCTTCTTGCCTGTTTGCTAGTGCTTTTCGGAGGCACTCTCCCATTTTGACAAAATCAGCCCTCCTGAAGTTCAGTACCTTCACTTTGGTATGGCTTGACTCTACAGCTGAGTTTATTGTGAACCACACTGTTTGGTGGTCACTTGTTCCCAGATGGCTAACCACTTACAGATCTGAGATCCTCTCTCCATCCCCATTTGACAGCACCAGGTCTAAGATTGTTCCCTCCCGAGTGGGTTCCAACACTAGCTGTCTGAGGCATGCCCCTGTAGGGCATCAAGAATGGCCCTGCTCTTGGATGTGCTTTCCATGCAGCGATGAAAAGGAAATAATATTTATAAACTAATTATATATTGACAGAAATAAATGGTTTAAAAATCTGTCTGTCATTAACAGTGTAAGTGTATTACTAGTATATTTATGCTTTTGATATACTGAAACTACTTCCATCTGTCAATATAGTGCAAGTTTTGTTCTACAGCAAACTGAATATCTTAAACTTTGAGTGTCAATTATAGAGGACTTTCATGAATATTTAAGCCCAAAGAAGAGCATTTAGCTTACTAGCTATCATTAAACTAGTACTCCACCCATCTCACCAGGGGCTTCAGCACCACCAGCATTGGACTGACTGAGTCAAGGGGGGAATGAGTACCCTGTTCTATCATTTGCGCTGACAGTTTATAATCTTCAACGTGGTCCACAGAACTATTGAGCCTGCTATAAAGCAACTGTCTGTATTTCCTGTTTCTGTTGTAATGTTTAGATCATCTCACCAGTTGGTGTGGGTGATGTTCTTCTCATTAAAAGTCAGATAAATATCAAAACAGTTCTAAATGTGTAGTGTATGGCAAAACAAAGGCTATGCATGTGGGAAAACAAAGGCGATATGCCTATTTTTTGGTTATATAAAGTATAGAGCAAATGAAACATTGTCACAGACCACAAATGTTTACTTTTGGTTTTAGTGCCAAAAAAAGGGATAACTTCATTGGCAGCACCTAGGAGACAGAAATGGTTTCAGGATCAAGCTACAAATTAGGATATCTTATAATAAAAAGCCTTAATCAAGCATGATAATGCAGAAATAACCCAGTGGTCTATAGATATTGTGGGCAATAGATGCAATACAAATTTCAGAGTCCTTTTGACATGTGCTACTTCAGATTTAATGATGAATAAGGATAGTAACTATATGCTAACAGGGTGGATTGATATGATAATATACCTTTTTGCAGTTGGGGAAAGAAGATGGTTATATTTCTACTAGAATGAGATTAATATTGCACAACTGGTATACAGTATAGACTGAACTGAAGCAATTTAGCATTTAGCTTGTTATGAGTTGTTATCTGAGCTGCCAGGAAAATGACAGCAGGAAAAGCAGTGGGTTTTAAATGAGCCATTGGTGAATTGCACATTGCATTGTGTTGTAGGTGCTGCATTAGCACCTCATACAGAATGAAACTGTAAATTTTACTTGCAGCCTTAGGTCCTGCAAACTTGGTATGGGTATCCCTTCCCCACCCAAGTCCACCCTTTGTGGTGCATCCTGCTAGTCAAATAAACAGTAGATAACTGATTTGGTGCTCACCTTAAAATTGGCACTCCTAGGTACTGCCTAGTTTGCCTATCCATATGGCCGGCCCTGTCTAAGAAGCCAGTTTGAAAGAAATTGCCTCTTTAGGCTTCAGGCTTTGAATAAGTTGGCAATGTAATAAAATGTTTCTTAAATGCAATCTGTACAGAAATCTCACTATTGTGTTTAGAGATGCAACAAATTTAAACTTTGCCAGTGAAGTTGCTGTGAAGTTGCAGAATTGATTTTGCAAAGCTTCATGAAGTTCATGAAGTTCTTTTTGGCATCACCAGCTTTGCACATCACTGTTTTCACAAAGTTTTCTGTGTAAAGTGGCAGTTTTTCCACAAAGTCTTCACAAAGCAAAGTTTGATCACTTCAGATAGAACAAACTCTGGTCAGAGTCAATCTGGCTTTGGCGAGCTTTTAGAAGTGACAAGAGCGTTGAAAAGAATATGCAGTGCTCTCGCCACACTGGGGTCAGCCATAACTAGTACTGCAATAATTACAGTGCTGCACATGTGTGATATTCATGCACGTGCAGTTTGCCCAGGAGTCAGCCATGTGCAACACGGAGGCACTGACATGACTACTTATGCACCATACTCGTGCATGCGCATTTTAAGTCTGTGCCACCATGTTGTTCATGCCAGTCATCACTTCCACAGCTGTGAAAAGGAGAAATAGTGCACCAGGAAGGGGGTGTGTTTATGCTGCCAGCAGAGGGATAGGGCTGCATAAACAGAAACACTGGAAATTATGCTGGAGCACTGTGGCAGCACATCAGACTGTGGTCTGGTCATGTGATTTCAAAGTGCTCTTATACAAATCTTATGATGGCATAACATCTATGGAGCTTGGTCTATGCAGCCATAAAAATCAGACTCAGGAAGAGGCTATTAACAAACTAGAGAACTGGTCTGGGACTTGCTTGTCATCACAATCACTTTCTCATTATTTTTCTAAGCAGTAATGTCTGGTAAATGTGCCTTAACAATATTGATCTCAGTGCTGCTAGACTAGTTCTGGTGTTCCTCTGATTGTAGATGGTGGGTGTAAAAGCAGTGTTGAAGTGGTAGCTGCTGCTGGTGGCACTGTCTGAATAAAAGTGGTACCCATGTTCGTATGCACATTTTAGAAATGACCCCTTTCCTTGTTTTTGCTGTAAAAAAAATCTGACCCCTTTAGTACAAGAAGAACAAGTCAGTTATGGCCTCCACCCCACCCCTCCCTTTCCCCTTTTGCTTCAAGTGAGGAATGTGCCTATGGGTTTGCATCAGATGTACAGTGGCAGCCATAGAGGCATAATATTGTTAAACAGTAATCAACTGTATATAAAGGCTTGTTTTTTTTGGATTTGTGCTTTCTTAATGTTGTCAATACCAGTCCACCCATTTTGTACTTTGACCCTGGATTTCTGTGTCCCAAGTGCATTATTTTACATTTTTGTGTTGAAACCTAGCTGTCATACCCTTGACCACTGTTTAAGTCTTCTAAGGTCTCTGTTCTTACTTTTCCATCCTGCTGCAGATCTTGATATCATCATGCAGAGTCAAACCTACCCTGCCTGCTTCTTTGCAATTTCACTTATAAAGACATTAAAGAGGACTGACTCCAGCACTGACCCCTGAGGTACCCCTGCCATCACCTTCCCTTCCTTGGAGTGAACTTCATTTACTACCAGCCTCTGCCAGCTATCCCCTGGCCAATTTCTTACCAAACCGCCACATTTTCTCTCTCTGACCCAACACAGTAGAAGTCATGCAGAACAAATGTAATTTTCTCAGAAGGTATTTAAGTTACACATACACTACTAGCATGAATGTTGTTCAGGACAACGGGACCTTTCAAATGAGTCTATTCACTAAGCTGCACTAATTATGTGTTTTAAAATATGGTCATCTGATTACCTGAATTTTAACTTTTTTTCACTATTTTCACCTTTTGGGTGGCTATATTTTAAAAAAATATAATGAATTCAGTTTAGTGACTACCCTTATTTGAAAGGTATTTTTGTCCTGAACAACATACATGCTAGTGGTGTATATGTAACTTGTATACTTTCTGAGATATTTACATTTATTTGGCATTACTCCTAATGTGTTCATGCAGAGAAAACAAATGAGGCTGTTTGGAAGCGCAGTAGGAGTCATACTAACATGCTAAGAAGCCAGCAGAAAAAGGCCATTTGGTCTATCTAGTCAGCTCGTATTGCAGGGTTCAGAGCTTGAGTTACTGTCCCTGCCCCCTTCCCCATCCTCCCTACCCATGATCCTTACATTCCCCCTGCACCTATCCCAGCCTCTCTTGAAGCTGCCCACTGTCTTCAACAAGATCACCTCTTCTGGCAGTGCATTCCAAGTGTCTACTACCCTCTCTGTGAAGAAGTGCATCCTGACCACCCTGTTAGACCTCCCACCCTCCATCTTAAGACTGTACCCCCTTGTGTTATGGTTGCCAGTCAATTAAAAGAGACCCTCCTTATCCAGCTTATTTATGCCTTTAAAATACTTCAAGTCTCAATCATGTCCCTCTCTCTCTCTCTCCTGTCCTCCATGGAGTACATGTTCTCCTCATATACCTTGCCCTGCTGACCCGCTGTCATCTTTGTAGCCCTCCTCTGTACCTTCTCCAGCAGATTTATGTCACTTTTGAGGTATGGGCACCAGTACCAAACTGTACAAGGGCACTATAACCTCCTCTCTCCTACTACTGATACCCCCAAGCTCTGCATCCCAGCATCTTGTTTGCCCTAGCTGCTGCTTTCTTGCACTGTGTGGAGTGTTTCAGGTCACTAGTGATCATCACTCCCAGGTCCCTCTCCTCCTCCTCTGATGTAGATACCAGGACTCCACCCAGGTAGTACTCTTTCTTGGGATTCTTGGTTCAGATATGCATAACTTTGCATTTTTTGGCATTGAAGCCAAGGTGCCAGATCCTGGACCACCTCTCCAGCTTTTTCAGGTCATCACACAGGTCCTATATCCCTTCAGCTGTGTCCACTCTCCTGCAGAGCTAGACGTCATTAGTGAATAGGCATATTTTGCCCTTTATACCATCCCCAATGTCATTGACGAAGACATTGTACAACACCAGCTCCAGCACCAAGCCCTGCGGTACCCCACTGGTGACCTTTCTGGTGCCATGTAACTCTCCCACCACAACCACCCTCTGGGTTCTGTCCCTCAGACACTTTTTCACCCATTTGACCATCTTATTCCCAACCCCAAGATCCACCAACTTCCTGATCAACCTTTTGTGGGGCACAGAGTCAAAGGCCTTGCTGAAATCCAGATAGAAGATGTCTACTACCTGGCCCCTGTCTACTGTCTTAGTGACACATTCAAAGAAGTCAATCAGATTTGTTTTACACAATCTCCCCCCATGAACCCATGCTGCCTCGAATCCTGGAGACCATGCTTCTCTAGATATTCTACCAACCTTTCCTTTAGTACAGTCTCCATGAGCTTGCCCACAATTTATGTCAAACTGACTGGTCTGTAATTCCCTGGATCATTCTTGGGACCACTTTTGTGAAGGGGCACCATATGTTCTGTTCTCCAATCCTGCGATACCATGCCTGACTCCAGTGAACTATTAAATATGTCTGTCAGTGACCCTTCCAACTCCTTGGCCAGTTCCCTTAGTACCCTTGGATGTACTCTGTCTGGGTCTGGTGATTTGTCCACCTTTAATGCTAGCAGCCCATCCCTCATACTATCCTCCTCTATCACCACATCTATGTTCCCCTCTTTCCTTGCTCTTCTTCTCCCTCCTGAAGGCACTGGTCCATCCTTCTCACTAGTGAAGATGGAGCAGAAGTATTCATTTAGTATTTCTGCTTTTCCACCATTATCCTCTACCCACTCCTCCCCTTTCTTAAGTCTAACAATCCCTTCCTTCTTGTCTCTTTTTTCACTTATATAGTGAAATAAAGATTTCTCACACTTCATAATTCCTTCAGCTGTCTGCAGCTCCTTCTGTGCTTTAGCTTGCAGGACTTTCTTACTTGCCTCACTAGCCATCCGTAGGTAATTTTCCCTATCCACCCCTATCTTGGTCTTCCTGAATTTTCTATAGGCCAGCTTCTTTTCTGTTACTACCTGGGCAACCCCAGAACTGAACCAGCTGGGTGCTTTGGCCCTAGTGTTTTTACCCCTTAGCCTAACACATTCCTCTGTGGCAACCAGTATTCCTTCCTGAATGATGAGCCACCTTTGGTTCACCCCTATATCTGCTGTGATACCCACCAGGAGGCTCCTTAGTACTTCACCCATGTTCCTGAAGTCCGACCTTCTAAGATTTTCATCTTAGTCAGGAGGCTTTTCCTTCCCATATCTAACTGTAACCACACTGTGCAATGGTCACTCTCACCAAATGGCTTACTGACTGTTATTTCCTGTCCATGCTCCCTATTTCTGAGCAGAAGATCAAGCATTGCCTCTGCTTTTGTCGGTTCTGTGACACCCTGAGTCAGGAACCAACTCTACAGTCCCTTCAGGATCACATGACTCCTAGCACATGTTGTTGATGGTATTCTCCAGTCCACCTTATGCAGGTTGAAATCCCCCACAATTGCCACCTCTCCTTCCCCGCAACCTCCAATATTTGTGAACTCAGTTCTCTGTCCCTTTCCTCATCCTGGTTGGATGGTCTGTACACCACCACCAGCCTCATCTTTCTCCATCTATTGGATCTTAATTGAACCCATAATGCCTTCACCTCCCCTTCCTCTGACTTCTCCCTGATGCAAGTTATTCCCTCCCTGATATAAACTGCCACATCTCTTCCCCTTCCTGACTACCCTGTCCCTTTTGTATAGTTTATATCAGGGATTGCAAGGTACCAGTCATAGTGTAGTGGTGCCCAAGTCTCGGTTGCTGGCACTATGTCCACCCATTATCCTCCACCCACTCCTCCCCTTTCTTAAGCCTAACAATCATTTCCTTCTTGTCTCTTTTTTCACTTATATAGCAAAAAAAAGACTTCACCCCTTCTTAATTCCTTCAGCTATCTGCAGCTCCTTCTGTGCTTTAGCTCCCCGGACTCCATTACTTGCCTCACTAGCCAACCATAGGTCATTTTCCCTATCCATCTCTCTCTTGGTCTTCCTGAATTTTCTATAGGCCAGACTCTTTTCCTTTACTATCTGGGCAACCCCAGAACTGAACCAGCTGAGTGATTTGGCCCTTGTGTTCTTACCCCTGAGCCTAACACACTGCTCTGTGGCAAGCAGTATTCCTTCCTTAATGAAGAACCACCTTTGGTCCACCCAAGTATCTGGTCTGATGCCTGCCAGGTGCCTATTTAGTACTTCACTCATTTTCCTGAAGCCCACCCTTCTAAAACCCAAGATTTTGGTCTTAGTCAGGATGCTTTCCCTGCCCATATCTAATTGAAGCCACACTGTGCAGTGGTCACTACCACCCAATGACTCCCTGACTATTATTTCCTGTATGTGCTCACATTTGTGAGCACAAGTGCACTTTGGCAGGTATAATCCAAGCACATAATACTTAATAGTAGGAATTAGACTGCCCACTTCCACAGAGAATAAAGATTGTGGACCATAGTCAGTGACCCCCTTCAGCAAACAAGTCAATGCAATTAAAGCATACAAAAATGGAGATGATGGGTTTTATAGGGAATGGTTTTCACAGTAGGCAAAGCTAGGTGATTCTGTCACTGCACAGATCCCTAGTGAGGCTTCACCTGGAGTGCTATGACCAGTTCTGGAGACCTCAACTGAGGAAATACCTAGACATACTATGTCTCTAAACATCTGTTCACTGAAATCCAGAATGGAGTGTGGATACATGATTTAAACATTCAAGTTTCTCTGTGATATATAGAATGTAAAGTGTTATGTCCTATTTGTACAAATAGGGATGCAGTCACTAGTAGCATGAGTGAAGGTTGGTAGGATGCAAATTCCCTTCAAGTGTTTAAATGGGAGTGGGACAGAGCAGGAGGAATCATATTCCCCAAGAGGGGCAGTAAGGTTTGGAGGTGTAGTAGTGGGTGAGAGGGGTACAGTTCAACAGCTCAGTAGGCCAGTGAAGTGAATTAGTATAGCAAGGGCAGAGTAGATAGATATTCAGTCTGCCTTTAGTCAAGTTCTGTGTTTCTAAATTTCCTCTCATCTGTGCACAATAACACACCATTACCAAAAACCCTTATATAGACACATATCAATGCACTTCAACAAATTCCTAGACATTGAAGTGTCCTGCACACATACACAGAGTTATACCATGGCCTTTTACCCATCCACAGTCATGGAGCAATAACCCACAGTCATACAAAGATATATAACTGTGTTCTCCACTACAATAACCAGACAGAAGTGAGCTATGCCCATACACACATTAGTACCATTGCCTTCCACTCATTGACACACATAACAGTACCCTGCATCAAAACAAAGACATGCAACCATGACCTGAACTAAAATAACAGTACATAAGTGCCCTTCACACATATGCACATTTGTACCATTGTCCTGCACCTATACACACCCCTATAATAGTACTGTGCACCCATGCAGACATTCACAAGAATGCTGGGCACACAAATCAGTGCAGATAACAGTGTCCTGCAACTTTACACAAATGTGTACTATTGCCCTTCACCCATACACTCCTCCATAATAGAATACTTCATCTATAAAGATATATTACTGAGCAGTGCACTATGAACCAGTCATAACTGTCATGCCCCCATATCGCCATTTCATTCACCCGGTCACTGACATAAGAGTAGTAAGCCACTGACTTTGAAAAGTTATCTAAAAGTACTCTGCAGCAACACAGACATGTAATAGCACCAGTCACAGAAATCTATGCACATAATAATTTACTGTAGACATACACACCTATACAATATTAACCAGCAAAAGCAGACAGCAATGCATACATTTGTGACACTATCATGAACCCATAAACACAGCCACTACTTTGCCAGTAACAGTAAAATAAATACCTGTCTCTTTCAATCACTTTTACAAACATACTGTTAGCATTCAGCAGCAATTCAGATATAACAGTTGTAATACACATTACTCGGGCATTTTGTTTTGTCCTGTTTAAATGAAAAAAATGGTGGCGCATGCATCTGATTTCAGCAACACTGATGTAATAAAACCAACAGTATCTAAAAGAGTTTGTGAAATTGTACATTGAGCTTCTGTAAAGTGGCCAGCAGATAAAACATTATGATCAGTTGGTTCCTAGCAGTCACATTTAACACTAAGTGCCCACTGCTTGCACCGATGGTTATCTTTAGGAAAGTGATAGAAACTGTGTGCATACCCTTTCCCATTCTTATAACCAATGGCACAGCAGTGTTTCATATCAGCAAAAAATTAAAACAGGAAACAACAAAACTGAACAAAAAGTAACCACACAAGCAGACATTAAAGTCAGTTAAAAATAAAATGTACTGTAAGAAACTTTGTTAACAAGTTGATAACATTATAAAAGCAGGGAAATAAAATGATTATATTGGTAACTAGGGCAGTAGAACTCACACTGTTTGTTGCAAAGTCAATGACACCAGTACTATTTAAACTGCCAGGAAACACAATAAAGTTTGAGAGTAGGTCAAACACTGGCACAGGCCATTGCAGTACTCAGATTACAGACAAACACTGCAATGATAGACTGTTAGATACATAAATCTGACAATTTTAAAGAAATTATGAAGGACTCAGTATAAGGATAAGGAGAATGTGCTAAATCAAACCAAAATGCCCTGACTGCAGCCCATTGATGACCAGGAAATATTAATTTGGAACAGCATCTCTGACAGATGGCAATGCCTACAGACCACCCACTGACATTATGATGCTGCAGATGCTGGCAGCCCAGCTTAGCAGAGCATCTGGAACAAATTACAGCAGTCAGAGAAAAATGGAGCTACAAACATGAAAACAAAATTACACTATTTATCAAGCAGAGGGGTTAAAAAACAACTAGGGCACTGCTTTAAAGGCATTTCTTTATTAACACTACCATTTGCAGTAAAAAAAAATAAAGTATTGCACATGATCTTTAAACAGAAAGAAGGGATTATTTAATTAAAATGCCATAGTGATTTGCATTAGTGGAAGAATACACTGAAAAGTCCAAAACATGTGTTCCACGATAAGTAATTTTCTAGCTGGCTTCAGCAAGATGGCTGTAGACTCCACCCATAGCCATTAAAAAGGGCCACTTTTCCTGGCAATAACTTGCAAAGTTTCCAAACTTCATGAAGTTCTGGTGAAGTGAAGTTTTTTTCAGCTTTGCACATCTCTAATTATGTTATTTACTTACAGTACGGACTGCATTTAAGTTATTTTTCACATGGCTGGTAATAATCCATGTTGATTAGAGCTGTAAATGCAGTGACTGCAAGAACAGTAGTAAGTCTTTCTTTTTTACTCTCTGTTTTTTATCCCCCACGCCTCTTTTCTACCCTCAACCCTCCACTCAGTCAGAACTCCCAATGCCACAAGGGATGCGATCTACCCGACTTCAAGGTCTGTCCCTATAGTACCTCAGCTCGACTACCCTTGTGACTTTGATGGCCCGGATTGCTTCCTGGGCGGGGTGAGGAAAGGTTCCCCCTTACCTTGTCCTCCAAAAGTTTTACCAGTAGAGGGCCTTGGCACAGCGGAGTCTGCCCTGATGTTGTCAGTGGTGGCACGCTTGCTTGCTGGGGAGATTGTCACCTAGGAGAGGTGAAGGATAATTTTCCTCCGTCCCCCGGCGCTGGTGTGCAATGGGAACAAGGGGTCAGGAGCACGCTGAGACATGCATCTGCCCCAGTCCCCTGCCAGCATCAACCCGCTACGTTGCTGCATTTTCTTCATGCACCAACTTCCCCCCAGTTCACCAGGAGGTGGTGGTATTGTGGCAGAGAAAGCTGCAGATCCCCCCCCCGGAGAAGGAGAGCTAGCCATTGGGTGCTCGATCCTCCTCCCCCCGGCTGACCCACTGATGACCCAAGTCCGTTCCTGAACCCAGGTTGCCAGCGTGGAACGAGGTGTGGCACCCAGCACCTCAACCCTCAGCACCACTGGGCCGGCTACAACAGTAGTAAGTCTGAAATAAGTTTTGCACATTCCATTCTATAAGCATTTTGTAATATGCATAGCATTTTCAATGCATTCACAAATAAAGTGAATATTCTAAGAATTCACTTTGAAACATTCTCATAAGGCTTTGAATGAGTTAGTAATGTATTTTAAAGGTACTTAAAACCAATCCATAATGTAACTGTTTTTACTTTGTTATGCACCTTGAGCCTGTATGAAGGAGGCAGTACAAAATGTGACTAATAAATGAAAAAAGATTGAAGCCAGCATTGGAAAAATAAGTTGCATTTTTGAGGACTTAAGTTTCCTTGTTGTTGCAATGTCAGTAGCTGAGGAACTGCATGAGAACCACAGGTACATGATAACAATTAAAACCTGTGCAACAGTTGTTTGGTGAGGAGCAGGAATCGATCTTGACAAAGAACCAAATGGTTAGTCCATGTGAAATTTGCCAGAATGGTTGCAATATGCCAGGTGCAGTTCTTCCCACCTATAAAGATGGTCTGAAATACAGTATATTAATTTTGTAGAAAAAGGCAATTATTTCTAGTGCCATAGATGCATATGTAAGTTTCCTAAAGTGATGATACATAGATACATAGAAAGTGATGGCAGATAAAGGATCCAGTTTGCTCATCCTACCTGACTACACTGCTTTGGCCCAAGATGCCATCCTCCACCTTGTCTCTGCTCCTGCCCACCCCCCAAATAATGCTTTGTCCCTGTCCCACCCAAATCTGAAGCGGCTCACTGATTTGGCCCTTACCATATCCTGTGGTAATTTGTTTCACTTGTCTACTACTCCTTTGGTGAAAGACTGTTTATGGATATTGGCCCCTATGCACGAATGGTGCGGAGTGGCTGTGCACAACTACCAGGGGCAAGAAGCCACCCCACACCAACTGTGTCCCCCATGTGGGATGCACAAAGGGGGTCATGCAGGAAATACTCACTCGATTCCCTGGTCACACAATGGGCAATGAGCCGGAGGTGGGCCAGGACTATGCGCCATGCACAAAGGCATGTAGTGCTGGCCGCAGGGTTGCTTAGTTGGTCACGGAATACGCCAGGGAGACCCAGTCATAAATGCCCTATGCACCCTGAGCACACCCCACAAGATTGGGAGAGCAGCCCACAGAAGCACCAGAGCCACCAGTCATGGCAGCCGGATGCCACCCACCCACCCCTACATGCAGCGCTGTGTGTGACTGCAAAGCCCCCCTATGACCACATCACCCTAACCCCTCACAGGGGCACTGGGCATGTCAGCCACATGCCCAGCCCAGCAGTACCATGTGCCAGCATCCCACCCCACTTTCCGGAGATCATGTCCCGTCATCCCCTGTCAGCAGGCATGCCCCCCTCCCTTTCATATCAGGGCACCACATCAGTGCCCTCAGACATCCACTGGGCATGCTGCCAATGTGTTCTCCACTGCACAAGGGATTCACTGGTGAACCCATGCCAGGCAACTGATTGGATGCCCGGCTGGCTCCGTGACTCCGCCGGAGCCCGCCCTGCGTGGTTCTGCACGCCGTGGGTCAGGGCCATGGACAGGTGTCTGGCATTTGTGAATGCTGGTACCAGTGCACCTGTCTGGGGGTGCACAGCTCTGCAGGTATGGTACATGCATTCAGCGCATACCCTACACCCCTTTGTGCATAGGGCCCAGTCTTCTTAAATCTCCCTTCTGCTAGTTTCGCTAAGTTCCCCTTCATCCTTGTATTTGTGCTTAGGAACATATAACCTTGTAGGCTACTCTGTTTATCCCATGCAGGAACTTATAAGTTTCTATAATGTCACCTCTTTCCCTTCTCTTCTTGAAGGTAGATACAGTACAGTACAGTAGTCGCGCCAGATTAGTCAAGGGATTTTTAAGGATTTTTTAAAAATCCCTATTGAGAATTGTGAAACCTGTTGTTAGGGATTTTGTTGTGTTTGTTACTGTGTTCACTGCTACCCAAAGAGGGTGCTTCCATCTGATAGTCTAGTTGAAAATCTACTAGATGGCACTTAAATAATGTAATAGGAACTGGCCTGTTTCTGTAGGTATAACAAAAAGAATTCTAGAGGATTTTGTTCCCTAAATTTTGTGAAGGATAAATAGGGAATCTCACAAAATTGCTTGACAAATTCAGCGCTACTACTGTATGTCAAGATCCTGTAGCCTCTCCTCATAGATCATGCCCTCCAGATTCTGGATTATCTTGGCCACCCTGCGCTGTACTACATCAACCTTCTCACAGTCCTGCCTCAGGTATGGACTCCAGTCCCTTGTGCATTACTCCAGATCTGATCTCACAAATGATATTTACAGGGGGAGGATTATATCCTGGCTTCTGCTGTTGATCCCCTTCCCTATGCATCTCAACAATCTGTTTACTTTTCCATAGCTTTGTTACAGTGTGTTGTGGATTTAGGATTATCTGATGTTATTATAGCTCCTAGTTCCTTCTCCTTGCTATGCATTCTAGCACTACCACCCCAGTTTCATACTTGACAATTGGGTTCTTTTTTCTGATGTGCATTACATTACATTTTTTTGCATTGAAGCTCTGCTGCCATATCTTAGACCATTTCTCCAGGCTGCCCAGATCCTCCCTAAGTTTCCTTATCCCCCCCCCCAGTGTCTACCATTCGACTTTGCCCTTTATTTTGATTTATTTTATTTTATTGAAAAGTTTCACCAGGTAAGGTACACTGAACAAACAAGTTGCTCGTCTCCCGGTACAACCTGTGGGAGAGGGTGATGGGAGGTACATAGTATCAGTGAGTACACACAAATTACACAATAGCATAAAAAAAAACCAACATAGGTTGCAAACAATTTACACATTAGCATGAAAAGCAAATAATTACAGGGTAGAATAGTTAATACTGTAACAGTGAGCTTGTGGTGAGACAGATGTTGGATTAAGTAATTGCAAGTTTGACCAATGGCCTACACTACTTGGACTAAGTAGCACAATGCAGCGTGCAAGGTGAAATAGCAATGTGGTAGAGAATCAAGCTAGAGACCAGGGCTAGGCCGACAGGCTGAGGAGATAGACCAATTGAGAGAGAGAGAGAGAGAGAGAGAGAGAGAGAGAGAGAGAGAGATGATTGCAACAACCATACATAGCTGGAGCCAAAATAGGCACAAAAAATATAAGTGCATCGATTTGGTTATGGTTAGGCAAACAGGGCATCAGTCAGGATGTGGGGCTAGGAAGGGGGGTAGCTAGGGGCAAGTGCAATTAACAGAGAGGAAATTATGTAGAGCTTGATTTAATGAGCCAGGAGAGGAAGAGGATCGGATTTGTGTAGGAAAAACATTCCATAGTTTAGGGAGATGATAGGAGAAGGAGGTCTGAACACTTGAGGTGGATCTCCAGGGAACAGTCAGAGTTCTGTGGTCATGGGATCTTAGAAGTCAAGAAGGAGTGGGGGGGGACTAAGGAATTAAGATAGGGAAGGAGTGTACCAAGCTGGTACTTAGAGATTAAATTAGCGCAGTGATGCAGTCGCCTATTTTGTTAGGGATGGGAAGGCTAAAGCTCAGTACAAGTGACAGTGATGGGTAAGGGGAGGTACATCCAGAGCAAACCAACAGAAGGAGTTAAAAAGTGTATCCAAGTTAGCTAAGGAGGTGGCAGGAGCAGAGCAGTAGACGATATTGCAATAGTCGAAAATCAGGAGGCTCATTTTTTGGATCAGTTCACACCTTGCCTGGGGGGGGGGAGGCTGGAGCAGTTTCTATATAAGGTGCCGAGTTTAGGGTGAAGCTTTTTTATTATGGCATCTATATGGGCTGAGAAAGTGAGATGTTGATCCAGCCAAATGCCCAGATACCTGAAAGACTCCATGGCAACTATAGTTGCCCCGTCGAGAGTAGTGAAGGTGGGGGCAGATGGGAGCTTTGACAGTTTCTGACACATGCCTAATGTCATGGACACAGTTTTCTTGGCATTAAGGAAGAGTTGGTGAGATTGAAACCAGCTCTGGACATTATTGAAATCATGTTGGAGCCTGGAGGCGAGATCCAAGGGTGAAGACCCTGATGAGAAAAGAACCGTATCATCAGCATACATATGTATAGAAGATAAGGTACAGACGGATGGAAGATCATTTAGAAAAATGGAGAAGAGAATCGGGCCTAGTATGGACCCTTGAGGGACTCCAGATTATATAGGTAGAGGAGGGGAGATGTTGTCAGATATTTTTACCAACTGTGAGCAGTCGTTTAGGTATGCACTGAACCATTTTATGGCGTGTTCAGACAGCCCAGCTGATGAGAAGGAGCACAGCAGGAGGGAGTGGGAAACGGTGTCAAAAGCTTTAGCAAGATCAATAAAAATGGCAGTGGTGATGTGACCGCAATCCATGCCTGTCAGGATCGCATCAGTGATTCAAAGTAGTGGGGTAGTAGTAGAGTGACGTTTACGGAACCCAGATTGATACTGGGTGAAGAAATTAATGTCAGAGAGGTATGAGGACAGTTGGGCTAGGACAAGATGTTCTTGTAGTATGGCTAACGTCGGGAGGAGTGATATAGGGCAGTAGTTCCCAGGGGAGGAGGAGTCACCACACTTTGGGAGCGGGAGGACAATTGCATGTTTCCATCCTAGGGGAATTTCAGCCAATTGAAATGAGAGATTGAAAAGAACAGTCAGTGGGGGAGCAATGGCAGAGGTAGACAGGTTTAGTAACTTCAGGTCCAGTCCATCAGGGGAGCTACCTTTGCTCAGGTTAAGCGCTTCCAAGGCCATCAGCATGTCAGTTGTCAGGATTTTAGAGAAGGAAAAACTGTGAAGTGGGGCTGGTGGACTTCTAGTAGGAGTGGAAGTCGACTGATTTATGGTTTGGAGGGAGCCTAATAGAGCAGAAGCGCATGAGGTAAAGTGCGAGTTGAAAGCTGCAGCAATGCTAGGGTGGTCAGAGATGACAGTATTGTTTATTTGGAGGAGGGGGGAGGGAAGGGGAGCCTGTGGGGAGAAAAGTGAGTGAATTACTTTCCAGAATTTGGATGGGTTATTTATATTAGAGTTAAAGATAGAGCTGAAGTACTCAGCCTTGGTCAAGAGAGTGGATTTTGTGCATTTGTTTCTGAGGAACCGGTAGGCCTCGTAGTCTTTAAGAAGCTTTGTACTTTTATGGAGCTTCCAGGCTGCATCACGTGCCCTTTGGCAAGCAATGAGTTCTGGAGAAATCCAGGGGAGATGGTTTCCTCAGACTCGAACCCGGCATAACGGTGCATATTGATTCCAGACTTCAAGGAATCAGTCGCTGAAGTAGTTGGCTGCAACATCTAGGTTGCTGGCAACAGATATGGGTGCCCAGTTAATGCTGGTCAAATCATAAAAAAGCGGGGCAATGTTCAGGGATTTGTACAAATGAATTTGTAGAGTTTTATAGAGGACTTTGACTTTGTGAACTCTACGCACCAGGAAAGTCATGCAATGGTCACTGAAGGCATCTGCTAGAGTACCAGATTTAATGATCCTATGGGTGTGAGTGGTAAGGGTCCAGTCGATGAGGGAATGGTTTCCCGTCTTGTGGTTTAGCCTTGTCCAGTCTAGGATAAGTTGGGTTAGGTTGAGCGCATGTATAGCATTTAGCACTGTGCCGGGTATGGTAGTCCAATTTATGTTGAAGTCGCACTTAATATATAATTCACCAGCAGTAGAGAGGCTAGCTAGAGTGGCTATGAGGTCATTATCAATTTTGGGTTGTGAGTCAGGATGGCAGTGGGCACCTGCTACAAAGATAGGTTTGGAGAAGGGGAGAGAGATTTGCAACAGCAGGGCCTCGTAGGCTTTTGGTATAGCACTAGAAAAGACGGAGGTGAATTGGATGGAAGAGGAGACATAGATAGCTACCACTCCTCCTTTCCCAAGCTGATCCTGATGCAATATTGTGAAGCCAGAGAGAGAGTAAGAGATGAGTTGCAGATTTTTTTATTTAGCCAAGATTCGGAAATTATTATTATATCAGGGTTGGGCATAGCCACCAGTGGCTGTAGCAAGTACACTTTAGGGAGGAGACTACGTATATTGATATGTAGTATTTTTAGGCCATTTGGTAGAGTTGTGAGTTGTGGCTCAGGGCTATCCGCTGGAGGTGGTTGAGCTGGGCCAGGGTTGGGGTTTATGTCACCAGCCGATAAGAGTAGGAGGGCAATAATAATATAATGCATCTTTGCACTTTTGAACCAGAAGGGGTTGTGTACCAGTCGGGAGCTGGGGATTTGACTAATAGTTAAGGGGGCCAGGAGCTAAGCAGCCATATAAAAGTAATGTACATAGGCAGCTGGACAAGAGAGGTGCAGGGGTGAATGGGTGAGTGAGACCAGGATATAGGAAAAGGAGAGGGGGAGTTAACCTGATTGTAAACAGGAAAAGGGATGGCATTATGCCTCTGAGGAGGAAATGAGGGATTAGGGGGAAGAGGGGGAGAACAAGCACTACAAACACCAGAAGGACAAGGTTTAAAGTGGAGGGTAGCATCTTGGTTTATTTAATTGGTATCTTTTTTATTTTGTAGCCAGGTTATTTCAGGCCCCAGAATTAAACCAGAGTATCAGGTTTGTGCGAGATAGGGCCAAACAGGATAAACCTGAGTGTACATGAGTGCTGTGGGGCAGTAGGGGTCAGGGAAGGATAGGCTAATCAGAAATAATTAGCTGTACTGTCACACTAAGTCCATTTGAGCAGCAGGGTTCTGAGAAAGCCAATAAAAATAAGGGCAGTAAGAGGAAGGAGGGGCATGTGTGTATTTAAAGGAGGCCTGGGAGGGCATGGGAGGGAGGGAGAAAAATCACCAGAAGAAATATTAGCGGAGCAGGCTAAGGCAAAAAGCTGGTACAGCCACATAGGAAAAGGTGCACCAATCAGGTGAGCCGTGCTAACCGGTTGTCCAAACAGGTGCTGGTAGCAAAGGAGCTGCAGCCAATTGGAGCGCCGCCAGAGTGTACTTGAAGCAGCGGTGAATACCTGGAGAACTGGTCTAGGGGCGAGTTCCACGAGGGCAGCAGGAGCTGTAGGATCCTGGCGGTGGCGGCTGAGAAGGCACCGCCTTTCCGAATTTGAAAGTGCCACTCGGGGTGCTCAGCAGATCTGGAGAGCTGGTCCGGGGGCGAGTTCCATGAGGGCAGCAGGAGCTGTAGGGTCCCATCGGTGGTGACCAAGAAGGCGCCGTCTTTCCGAATTTGAAAGCGCTGCTCAGGGCGCTCAGCAGATCTGCCTTCACCTATGCCACTTATGAATAAATTGAAGAAGGCAAGGCTCAGCACTGATCCCTGTGGCACTCAGCTCATGACCTACCTGATCTCCCCATTCACCACCACCCTTTGTGTCCTTCCTCTTCCTCAGTTTTCCACCCAAGTTGCCAACTTTTCTTCTACACCAAGGTTCCTTAATTTTTAGATCAGTCTCCTTGGGAGACTGAGTCAAAAGCCTTGCTTTATAGTACATAGTAGTATATTGACTGCCTGTCCTTTGACAGATGCCCTGGTAACCCAGTAAACAAATTCAATAAGATTCTTCTGGCACGTGAACCTCTGCTGTCTGGTGTCTTACAGTCCAATGCCCTTCTAAAAAGTCCACCAGTTGCTCTAATAGTATTGCCTCAAACACCTTCCTCACTATAAACATCAAGTTGATTGGTTTATAGTTTTCTGTCTTATCCTTAGTTCCTCGTTAATGCAAAAGGACCATGTGCACTGTCCTCCAGTCCATGGGGACTACCCGGTGACAAATCAGCAGTTAAGAATGCCTGCAAGTGAACCTGTTATTGCCTCTGCTGCTTCCTTGAGATCCTAGCAGCCCATCAGATCCCATAATCTTATTTACCTTCTGCCCTTTTGGCCCCTTCAGCACATACTCTTTGGGTACTCCGCTAAACTGCCTCCCCAACCCAACATTCTGGCAAGGTTCCCTCTTCGTCTATGGTAAATAGTGAATAAAAGCATTAGTTCATTATCTCTGCCTTGCCTCTATCCACCTCCTTCCAGCCTTCCTACCTTTTTAGCCTCACTGTGCCCCACTTTACCTTGTACTTCTCCCTGATATACCATAAGAATTATTTTGTCTCCCTGCTTCACCCTTCCCCTTTCAAGAGTTTCTTCTCAGCCTTGGTCCCCCTGACTCTCCTGTCAGCTTCCTTGGTTGCTCTTAGATACTCATCCCTATCTTCTCCCTTTGGCCACCCTAATGCTTCCTGAATGCCCCCCCCCCCACACTCTGCACTCATGTCTGACATGAACTACAGTGGGCCTCTTGTTGTTTTACCTTTTGATACCCTCCTGATGCAGTCTGCTGCAACTTCTAGCATTCCTGCATTGAATACCTTCCATTTTGCCTCCACTCTTCCTAATTGCCCTATTTTCTTCATGCCTTCCCTCAACAGCCCTCACATCTTGTCAAAGTCTGCCTTTGTGAAATCCATCACCTTTACCAAGGTTGTCCCCTTACAGAGGTCCAGTTGGACTTCCAACCTTACTGTCTTGTGGTCACTGGACCCTAATCATTCCTGGACCGGCACAGGTTGGATCCTTTCACTGTTAGTGTGCAGCAGATCCAGCATAGCCCCCTCTCTTGTCAGCTCCAAACTCAACTGTACAACTAATGCCTTCTGGCATGCTTCCACCAGGAGCTGATTCCTTGTACTTGCAACAATTGTGACTTTCCAGTCGATGTCCAGCATGTTAAAGTCCCCTACTATAATTACAGTACAAGTCACATTATATTATTGTACCAATGAGTTGGTTTTGCATTGTTTTTTCTGAAGTTGGCAATGCACTAGCAATTCACATTGAGTTGCTTTTAACATGTAAACTGCTCATAAACAACTTTTACAAAACATTTTTTCATCTCAGAGGAAACACTTCTTTAATTCTGTCACTCGCAGTGCAATGCAAAATTGAATTGCAACTCTTAGGCAGCAGTTTTTAAAGATTTTTTGCAGGATCCAGCAACATTAATTAAACTCTTTTTTTTTTCTCCCATTTAGCTGTTTGGCACCCAGTCACCACCACCTGTCTGCTTCAGGTTTTCTGCCCAGTGACCCCAGTCCCATCTGCCACTCTCTTCCCCATCATACTGGCAGAGATACTTATGGTGTAAGACCCAAGGGCACTGGAGCCATCATCTATGGTGGCTGCTGCACATACTTTTTTCTTTCTTTTCTCCCCTGTTTCCCTTTGGCCAAGCTACATGCAATAATGTGTCAGCATACAAATATTAACAGGTGTCTGTGTCAGTGCCCTGAAACTAGGCGCTCACCTGGGTAATGGGATGCAGTTCATCTGTGGAGACTTTTATTCATTTTTGTAGTGTAGTTTGGTCAAACACAAGGAAACAGTGACATCCTCCCATACCATCTCACATATTAGGTATAACATTCTTCACACCACCACTCTAGCAAATTAATGAACCTAGTTAGCTCGCTCAAATGTTATGATGCGAGGCGTGGCTAACTTAGGTATCAAAACTAAAATGGGGCACATAGACTGAAAATGAATCGGAGGATAAGCTGTAAGATCAAGACTTTTTTTATTTATTATTCAAGTGCCTAACCAACAGTTCAGCTGAATAAAATGACCCAACATCAGGATTCTGTGGCAAGTAACCATGCATAACATTCTGATGATACCCTTGTCACTAGTTGCTGTCTAGGTTCAGTTTTTGCAAGAAGTGTCACAATGCCACTAGCAATGGTACGCATTTGATTTTCATAGACGGTACATGCTGATGTAATTCCCCCTCCCTTCCACTAGTGGGAGAAGGATCACTGCTAATTCTCTACAGGCTTTAGAATAATCAGCTAGAAAATGAATATGCCAGCTAGATTCCTTGAAAAGAGGAGCTTATGGGCATAAAAATGGAGAGCAGCTGCTGTTTTGCTGATTGGTCCCTGGGCATCCTCGTGAGAGACGGTTTTCTGGGGGATCCTCGATACAGAACGAGGAATCTGAGTGCTTGCTTCCTTGTGGAATGTTCCCAGGACTAGCTGCAGAGAGATAACTGAGACCCAAAAAGAGGAGTGTGTACTTCAGCACCAGATGTGAAACTTCAGGGTTCTGGTATGGCCACCCTGCCCATTGTTCCAGAGAGAAAAGGTGTTGGTTTTGTGGATACCCCTGTTGTATCAGCATCTGAGCCAGAGTGGTGAGCACCCATCATGCTTCAGAGCAAGAAGAAAATAATTTTCCTAGGGAGGGAACCATGTTTGAAGAAGTTACTGAAGTTCAGGTCTTGAATATACAGTATGATTACAGACTGATCGTTGATACTGGTGTTGTCGCACCAGATATATAATGTTTCAGGACCAGTTGCTGAGTCCATTGCTTTAATACCACCTTGTGCAATAACATTAGCAGGTTTTAAGTAAAGGCCTGATGTTTGACGCATCATTGCTATGCCTCAAGCCTTGTTCAACATGTCTAAACCCATGTTACATCAAGTAGCAGGGAAAACTTGCTTGAGGCTCCAGAGCTGAAGACTATCTTGGGACTAGCTGGATGCTGTATAATCCCCCTTTCATGTCCTGGTAGGGGGCCAGTAAGGAATCAAGGTCCTGAAAATGTAGAGACTTAACCTACAGTGCAGCATTCATTAAGTCTCCCTACTCACAGACCTGTTGTCACTGAAATATAAATGTTTGTGCTGTGCATACCTCCCTAAGAGCAAATACAATCATTACAAAACCCTCCTTCCCACTTCCAGGTGTTCCATTTGCTGCCCTTTGTGCAATTTATGTTATCTGTGCAGAGAAAGTGTTTGCCGAATTTGTTTGATTATCTTGATGCACCTTATTTGTGATGCATCTGCTCCTGTTGCTTTTGTTGCGATGCACTGTCTCCTTGCTACCATAATAATTATGTATTGCATTGTAAAGCTTCTGCTCATGTATTGTATTGTGGAACCATGATATTTCTAATGTCATTATTTCTTTACTGTATGTGTACTCCATGTGCTTGTAACTGTACTCTGCCAGGTCATGATTGAAAATAGGCATATTATTGTCTTGTGTATTTACCTGGTAATCAGAAACCAAATAAATAAATACCCTAGACCAGGGAGGGAGGCTTACACTTACAGGTGTGATTGATTGTTCCTCTGGTAACCACAGCCACCAATACCCTACTCCTCCCATAAGCAAGTCTGTAGTGCAGCAGCAGCTGCCCCTCAAGCAAGTTCCATCATGATCCTTAAATCTGGTAACATGCAACTACCTGACAGATGTTAAATCTTCTGCAAAGTCCCCCACTCTGTCATTTAAAGTCTACAAGTGAGTTCTATACCTCAGTTCCCCAATCTGTCACTATATATCCTAATTCCCCAAATAATTAATTTGAGAAATGCCATCATCTTCATACAAGAAAGCTTCCTATAAATTGAATTACACATTAGGTATTAATTAGGTTTGTTTTGCTGTTTCTTCACAGCTGCTCATGGTGGCACAGAATGGAGGTCCCGAGGGTCACAAGGGCTACTGAACTGATGCCCTCCCCCACCCCACCCCGAAACATCCTGAAGCTGCTTGTGGTGGCACAGAACGGAGGTCCCGAGGTTCACGAGGGCTACTGAACTGACGCCCTCCCCCACCCCAACGAAACATCCTGAAGCTGCTTGCGGTGGCACAGAACGGAAGTCCGAAGGGTCACGAGGGCTACTGAACTGACACCCTCCCCCCCCCAAAACATCCTGAAGCTGCTTGCGGTGGCACAGAACGGAGGTCCCGAAGGTTGCGAGGGCTACTGAACTGACGCCCCCCACTCCCCACCCCGAAACATCCTGAAGGTACAGCTCTTGAGTGACTTGCCGGCTCAATTTGTAAAATGCTTGTCGGACTAGCAAAGTTGGTGCCTTTTCTTTTTAAATCCTAATTGCCGGCAGTTTGTGTCATCATACATGTGGAGATAATCTTACAACCACTGAACTGTAAAGCTTACTGCATGTCCACAGTAATTTAAAGTCACAGTTTTGCCTTTATGTGTCCATTAGGGACCCAGAGTTATAATTTATTGCCTTTAATTCCCCCTGTGTTCCTTAGCCAGTACAAACCCAGCAGTTTGAATTTAGCTTAATCGCTATGCAGCTGTAGCTAGTACAAAGGAATAGGCTTGTCCTTCATTTGGTGTACTATTTCACTGCTGAGATCTGCATTGCTCTCACCCCCCCCCCCCGCAGCATAAAGCTTACCAATTTGTTTTGCTGTTTCTTCACAGCTGCTTGTGGTGGCACAGAACGGAGGTCCCGAAGGTTGCGAGGCTACTGAACTGACACCCTCCCTCCCCGAAACATCCTGCAGGTAAGGCTCTTGAGTAACTTCGCCAGCTCAATTTGTAGGATGCTCATAAGCAAAGTTCACCCCGCTGACACTACCGCGTTCAGTTCCCACTGCCCCCACCACCTTTGGTCAACTCTCCCTTTTATAAGGGATCCCCTGATTGTCTAAACCAATCAGTCTGCTTCTCCATTAACAGGCTATACCAGTTGACCACTACAGGTAGCTCTGATTATTTTGTCTCCTCCTGCAGGCGTTTCCCTCTAAGCTCCCTCCTATTATTCCCATGCCTTTGCATCATCCGACTCTGCTGCTCCTGGTGCTCCTTCTCCCATACTCCTTTCTCTCTGATTATCATCCTCCCTCTCCCCTGACACCTATCTGCCTATCTGACAGCTCTTCCTTTATGCTCAGCCAACAACTCACATGAGACTCCTCTGTTCTGATGTGGCCACCTTTCTGCCTACACTCTCCGCAATCCACAGCTACTGCCACCATGCCAGATGCACCTTCTGCACTCCTCCTGTCCCTTGTCTCCCACCCCTACAGGCTCTTAGGACCCCCCTCCCCTCTCCACTCTCTCGCACACTGGCCACCCCACACATACTTGTCCTCCCTATTCCTACTTGGTCTATCACTCAGGGTTCCCTCAGATGCAAATCCCACTGCCTCAAAAAACTGGCCTGGAATTCTATCCGAAGATTCCTCATCCTTCTCCTCCTAATGTCTGGCAATATCCACCCGAACCCGGGCCTGCCCGCTACAAATGCTCCCAGACTTAACCAGGCATCTGGCCTTCTCATTGCCTCCATCAACATCTGCAACCTATTAAAAAAGTGGGACAACTACCAGGGATGGGTCCTTCAACATCATCCTGACGTCATTGCTGTGGGTGAAACCTGGCTCTCCCCCCAAATTCCAAACTTGACGATAACCCTCCCCTGGTACAACCTCTACAGGGCTGACTGGCAGGGTAAAAGAGGGGGAGGCTGAGCCATAGACGCTAAAGACACCTTGCATGGTCAATTACTCCCATCCCCCACTGGATCCTGGCCTCTAAGCTCTTACCCTCAAACTTACCCCCGGATGCCCCAAACCCCCCTTCTCATCACAGCAGTTTACATTCCCCCTAGGAATCAGAGTGCTTCTTTTCACTCTGTCCTGTCCTACCTCGCCACCCTCCCATCAAATAATGAAATTATAGCACTAGGGGATTTCAATACCAACTGGCTGGCCAGGACGGCCGCCCCACTCATTGATGCTGCTACTGCCCAAAATCTTAGTCAAGTAGTCCGCACCCTCACATGCCTGAACCAACGCACTGGGTCCTCCTCCCTACTAGATCTGGTTTTCACTAATCACCCACACAAGATCACAAGCACCACCGTACTCCCTAATACCATAAGCGACCACTCCCAAGTCCTCTGCTCCTGATAGTGCAAAGCTCCTAAGAACCCCCTGAAAATTATACTGCAATGCAAACTAGGGCCTGGTAAACTTGCTTGCCTAAAATCCCACCTCCTTATGGTGAACTGGTCCTTCATAACTGACACCCTCAACCGAGACCATGCCCTCGACCTCTTCATTTTTTACCTTCAATGCTATCTGCGACTCCCTTGCCCCTCTTACAAAAAGGATGGTCAAAGGCAATCCTGCCCCTTGGATCACCTACCGCCTTCTGACCCCGATGTGCACCCGGGACACCCGGGACTTGCTATGGTATATATCCAATGAGACAGGTCTGCCATCCGACAGACGAAGGTACAGGGAGGCCAGGAACAACTGCACATGGGTCCTACGCCAAGCAAAAGCTGAGTATTATAATTCCTCCCTTACCTCTGCCTGGGGCTCAGGGCGCAAGTTTTAGAATAATATTAAGGGCATCTGTGGCAAGACACATATTCCCTCCCAACCTGATTGATGTTGATGGATGCCTATCCTCAGACCCCACCCATATTGCCTCAGCCTTTAATCGCTCCTTCACAAATCTCACCCATATCCTCCCCCCAACGTCTTCGACCCTCCCCCTACCCACTACACAAGGTCCCCACCGACTGCCCCTCCTTTCCACCTTCGATGCATCACCCCTGCATCAGCCAGACCTTACCTGGAGAATGCCCTTAGCAAACACCAATTACAGTAGTGACTCCTTGGAGGACATGAGGCTTCTCCGGCTCACACTTAATGAGGTACTCCACCCTCTCACCCATATTCTCAACCACTCGCTCTGTCAAGGGAAAGTCCCTTCCCAGTGGAAATCTGCCTCCATTACCCCCATATTTAAAAGCGGGGACCGTACTTCCACTAACAACTATCGCCCTATCTCTATCCTCCCCCCTATCGCGAGCGCTTGAGCGTATTGTCACCGATCAGCTCACTGAACACCTTAACAAATTCGGCCTACTCTGTAAACAACAACATGGTTTTCGCAAAGAGCACAGCACCACGACTACCTTCTTGGAGTTCACCTCTCACATCCACTCTACCTTAGACCGAGGTCACATCGCAGGTGCTGTATTTGTCAACCTCTCAAAGGTGTTTGACATTGCCAACCACTCCCTTTTACTTAACACCCTCTCCAACATTGGTCTCTCCCTGGATGCCCTTAGCTGGTTCACAGACTACTTGTCGGATCAGTACCAGCAGGTCCAAATTGGTACTGCCTTATCTAGCAGACTATCAGTCCGCATGGGTGTGCCCCAAGGATCCATCCTCGGTCCTCTAATCTTCAGTCTTTTCCTTAACTCCCTCCCCTCGTCCTGCTCGGGCAGTCTAATACTATATGTGGTTCTCCACACAGCATCTTACGCTAAACTATATGAAGACCAAAGTCATGTACTTCTTTCATCCCCTGAACTCCTGGAAGGCACTCTGCCCTCATATCCTTACTGCCAATTTTACCCCTCTAGAGCAAGTGGATACTTTCAAATACCTGGGCATAACCCTAGACCCAACCCTCAACTTCCACCAACATATTCATCACCTGTCTACCACCCTTCATCACCTGTCTACCACCCTTAACATCCAGCTTGGTCTCCTCTATCACTTCAAACGCTGTCTCACTCCTGAAGCCCTTTGGCTTGCTGTTTCCTCCTCAGTCCTCTCCCTCCTTGACTATGGTATTCTTATCTATGGAGCTGCGAACACTTCGGCCCTAGGCCATCTCAGGCTGTCCCTGAACAAAGCCTGCCATCTAGTCCTTGGCTGTGATCATCTCACACACACATGCTCGCTATACACTGCCACAAACTGGCTAAGCCTTGACAATAGAATACGGTTCCACACATGTCTCATCGCAAAAAAGATTGCCCTGGATCACACACCCACCAGCCTCACCCCCCTTATCCAACCAGTCCCGATATATAGAAACATTCGTAGTGCCGGCAAGATGCTCCAATCAGTGCCCAGGTGTAGAACCTCCCAATTCCAAAGAACTTTCAGTCACAGGGCTCCTTCCTTGTTGAACTGTCTGCCCAATGCTCTTACCAATGAAACCAGAATTGGCCCCTTCAAAGTCGCTCTCTGAGACCACCTCCACTCCTCCTCCCCATGCGGCTGTCCTTGATCTACCTGACCTCCTCTGACAACGGCCTCTGGCCAGCTCTCCCCCTCTTCTCCCCCATGCAGCCTACTCTGCTACTGTCCAGGAACTATGTAACTAGCTTTTACACTATACAATAACTCTAAATCAGATTGTTAGCTATTTAGCGTATTCACTGTAACCAGTCTGTTTGAGTACTACTTTGTAGTGTATTCACTGTTGTATTGTACCACTAAATGTGACGTGGAACCTTTGTAAATGAGTCTTCGACTCAAAGGTACTTTCTGAATTGTGAAATGAATAAAAAATAAATAAATGTATATTTTAAACCAATGAGAAATATTTATATGTTTTATGCATGATCTGGGTGTTAATAGTATGTGATTTTCTGGGTGACTGTCATAAACTTCTGAGGATGGACTTGGTTGGTCCAAAAGCTAAAGTACTTTGTTCTTTTTGTAACATCTTTGTTGGTCCAATAAAAGGTATCAAACCATTCGCTTCTACATTAGGTATTAGGCATACATGCTGCACTTCAGTTCTCTGTTCGAGTATTGCTCCCCCCACTTGCAATTTTAAACTGAATTTTACTCAAGTCTTTTTAGATGCTGAGTCATATAATCTGTTACTTCCCTTTCTGGGAGTGAGATGTTCTGCTGCTGGAGTGATGTGTGCCTGGCTGGGAGATGTTCTGTAACTGATGGTACTATCTCAATGTCTCCTCTGGTTTTTAATGGCTATGTTTGTTCTGCCAGTGCAGTATAAGCGACTTTGGAATAATCACTTAGTTGGGAGTAGGGACATTCTGACCACTCTTACCTGTCAAACAAGCTCTGGTCTATAATATATCAAATTAATGAGTGGCTTGGATTGTAATTCACGTCTTATATTATTGTGATGCAATAGTCCCACACTTATGTCCTAATACTATAAGATAGCCTAACACAGCACGGTAATACAAAGTAGCTGGTTTTGTCTACACACACACACACACACACACACACACACACACACACACACATCTGACAAGTGCACATTTGTGTGCACATGCAGTTGACCAACACACTGTTGCCAACACATAAAGTCTACTCATCTCCACAGCCAGTCACCGTCTGATGCATGCAAGTCCTGTATTGTTATACAAGTAATTATAGTACTACAATAGTAATACAATATAATACATGTGTGATGTCTGTTCAAAACAGGATCTTCCACCAGTTTGATTAGCCTTCCCACTGCAAGTAGTAAACCACTATACTTGCTTGCATATCCATACAGAAGCTGCATGTGGCAGACAGTGGCCAGCCAAGGAAGTGAGCACAGGTTACATGCTAGTGTCACTCAGGGTCTTGAGCAGGGACAGCCACCAAACAACAGGGATAATATTACCAGAGAATCACAAAGGATGAGTTTACCACTACAGTCATTAATATTACTGGGGGATTACCTAGGATACACCAGGTCAGTCAAATAAGGCTTCTATCCTCAGTTACAAAATGCTCTATTTCCACACCTGAACCTCACAACGTCAGCCAAAAATGATTCCATCAGCAGCAGCAGGAAATAAAATGCTTGAAAAACATGTACCTTGACTGGCAAACTATATGTACAATATTTGAAAATGGTATTTATTGATTTATTTATTGAAAATGTTTCACCAGGAAAGGCACACTGAGCAAAAAGATGCTCATCTCACGGTGTGACCTGGGGGGAGGGGTTACAGTGGAGGAAGGTATACATACTACAGTTGAAATTAGGAGTAGAGCAATACAGATAATGAACATAGATGGGTGGGATTACATTTGAACTTGTTACATAAGGAGAACAGTACAAAACATGATCATCAAGGACAGTGGTATACATATCATGGGTACACATCGAGGGCAATACATGATTACATAAGTGCCAGTAACAGAACTTGAGTGCCAGTAACAGAACTTGAGCTGAAGTGAGATGCACCAAGTTGGCAGTAGGAATTGGAAAGCGAAGATAGGGGGTAAAGAAGGGTGGACTAGTAAACACTAGGTGTGTGGGGGGTGCTTAGAGGTGCGGTGGGGGAAGGAGAAGGAGATAGTAGCAGTGAGTAAGACTGAAGAGCGTAGGTTATTTAGGAAGGAGGGGGAAGGGAAGGGAGATATTAGAAGTGAATAAGAGTGAGTAAGAGTGTAAGTGCGTAGGGCAGTGTATAAGCCAGACAATTTGGCGAAGGCTGAGCCGCTGGTCAGGCGCAAAGGGGGGACAGGGGAAGAGAATCTAACAGGAGGGAGATGGTCAGGGGCAGTTACAATTTGGTGCAAGGAAGTTAGTGAGGGCAGAGGATAGGGAGTGTTTTGATGAAGAATGGTGGATCTGGGCCGGCAGGCCGTTCCAAAGTTTAGGGAAGAGGTAAGAGAAGGCCGATTGGCCTGTGGTGGTCCTTCGGTGAAAATCAGAAGACCTACTGCTTTTTCAGTTTACTCAGGCACCCTATTCATTTCTTCATTAAAAAAAAATCAATAGGAGAAGTTTTATGTAGCCCGCTCAGAAAATTCCAGTGCAAAAAAAAACTGATGAGATTCTGTTAAACAGATTTCTTTTTGTAATGGTTTTGTAGTCATTTGAGCATACACTATAATATTGCTCTTTGGGAAGCATATGTCTTCATGACTGGTGTGAAATGAAAAATAAATGTAGAGTAAAATATAGCTCCTTTTGAGTTTTCAATCTGTATGGAATCAAGCTTTTGATGGTTGATGTGCTTACTGTCTGTTACCCAACCTCACCCCTGGCTTTATTTATGATCATGAGAAATAGTTCAGGGAGCTATGGTGCTGCACCCCTCCCTTAAATGCCCATGGGACTGAGAACCTATTGAAGATGTGATGTTCATCTGTTACATTTGCCCCATAACTATAAAATGAAACAACTCCAGTGTCCTGCCTTGGTCTGTTTGCTTAACAGCTACTTGAGCCGCATGCGTTCTTTCAGCTTATCTAGCAGAAAAATTTGTTTTCTTTTTCAAAATAATAAAAACTTTCTGACCTATTTACAAGTTTAACTAAAGAAAGTACAACTACACCATTCCACGGAGTTCCCAAACATCTCAAATGCTGCAGTGAATATTTGTCTCCATTAATTTCAAGCTGCTTTCAGATTTTATCTGGCAGATGTAACTAGATACAACCAGATTGTCCTACAGATGAATGAAGGGACCCTGGTTATCCGACCCTGTCTTCATTTAACATATAAATAGTTTCAGAGTGCATGTCATTTGCACACAGATTGTCTTCTCTTCATACTCCTTTGTAAAAACTAACCAGACAGTTTGTTGTTCACGGACTACATTATGTTTTACTTTCCACAGAGTCTGCATGAGAAAGGATGGCATGGCAAAGTACAGTGGTAAGTGAGCCAGGCTACAGCAGCAGGTTGACTGAATGACTATAAACCAAGATATGATAGCACTGAGGGAAATATTATAAGGGAAAGACTGTGTCTGCCACCCTCCCTCACCCAGTATATGTGGTACATGGCACAAACCTTTGACAGAAACAGGTGATCTGTAAAATGATGAAAACACCTGATGGTCTCTCTCTCTTGCTTGCTCTCTCTCTCTCTCTCACTCTGTCAGTTGGCACCAAGTTCTACACCACCAGCCTGACTGAAGTTTCAGAAGAATCCTTCAAGTGAGTAGCAAGTGTTGCTCTACATCAAAAGAACAATGGCAGGGTTCCAACCTGTCTCCTCTTTTGTTTGCAGTGTTTTGCTTCTGCTTGGAGGTGTGATCCGGAGGAATGGTTTGGGATTTTATTGCAATGCTGATGATACCCAGCTATATCTTTAATTTAAACCTGGACAGTACTCCTCAGTGACCATATTTGAAGGTACTTGATCAGAGATCAGTGGGTGGATGGCTCATAGAGGGCTGAAGCTTAATCTTGGAAAGACCAGGTTGTTACTGGTGGGATCAGATCATCTGAGGTCTTCCATTTTGGAGGGCCTGGATCTTCCCAGTTTTGGAGTAGATAAACTCCAGGCCAGGCAGCTTGTTCATAATCTAGGGGTCACTCTTGATCAGGAGCTTACTGTAGCACCTCAGGTGTTGGATATGGTCATGAGTGTCTTCTATCATTTAAAGAATATAGTAGGATTGCATCTTTACCTTGCCCAGGAAGATTTGCTAACACTAGTGTACGCTTTCATTGTCTCATGCCTCGACTACTGCAATGCACTCTTTGGGAGGCCTTCCAGCTGGTTATATCTGCCATTTTAGCTAGTGCAGAATGCAGCACCCAGACTTGTTACATTGGTAAAGAGGAGTGATTATGTCACTCCAGCACTATGCACTCTGCACTGGCTTCCCATGAGATGGCGGATCAACTTTAAGATTCTCTTACGTACTTTTAAGGCTCTCAACAGACTGGGACCCCAGTACCTTGGTGAGGCTTCTCGCAACCCACCCCTATGTTAATGAGTTACATTCCACTGGTACTAGTCTGTTGGTTATTCCAAAATCAAGACTAAAATCAGCCACCAACAGAGCATTCTCTGTAGCAGCTCCTTTACTATGGAACAGTTTATTCACAGATATTAATGCTGTCCTGTCTGTCACCATATTTAAAAGTAAAATTAAAACTTGGCTGTTCAAGTCAAGCTTTTGAAGAAGACTGAAATAGCTGTGGTTTTACTTTTCACATTGTTCTGTATTGCAATTTTGTGGTATTGTTTTATTTATTACTATTATATTTGATTTTTTATATTATGTTTATGTAAGTGCCTTGGTTCTTAGAAAGGTGTTTTAAAATAGATTTTCTGTCTGTCTGTCTATGTCTTTATCTATCTATCTATCTATCTATCTATCTATCTATCTATCTATCTATCTATCTATCTATCTACCTGTCTGCCTATTCATCCATCTATGTAATGTAGACACTCACACACATACACTATACCAAGTTTCAGATCTTTAACATTAAAAAGGGTTGATTTATAAGCATAGAAATATTCAGAATGATTTTAGTTTAATTATACATGTACAAAAACTGCAAAATTTTAAGCCCCTATATGTGGGCCAAGTCATCCTTATCTGCCGTCAAGTTCTATGTTTCAATGTTTTTATGTTTAAAACCAGAGAACACTGCGGCAATGAATGCCTGAATGTTCAGTCACATCAAGGGACATGGCAGTCAGAGGGATTTAAACAAAAGGATAGAAACTAAGGAAGCAGATAGTGTAGGGAGTCCCCATTAGCAAGAGTCATATGTGTAGATTCACCTAGGTAATACAGCCCCAGTTAGGGGAAAGGAAGCACAGAGCAATATCGATTCTGACTTGACTGCAGGTCATAATCACACCCAGTAAAATTAACTGGACAGAGAGCCTGACGTTCTTGAATATCCAGTACTTAGAGGCATTCAGAGAGACCTAACTGTAGAAGAAAATGACCAGAGCACCATGAGAATGAATTCCAGCTCTTCCCATCTGACAAGAAAATGTGTACAGGCTCCATTTTTTTAAGGGAGTGTGTCACTGTAAAGAACAGGGATATCATGGGGACAAGTAAATACTGAGTCCATTTAGTCAAGTTAAGAGACATGGGGGGGGCATTACAGTAAAACAGTAAGGGTTAAAAGGACTATAACCAACTTAGCTCAGTTTATTAGATGCAGTAGAGATGTATCCTCTGCAAAAATTAAATTCCACATGTGGAATTTTGGTGGCATTACCTATTATACTACCATGAATTTTTGAGAAAAATTTACCAGTTAGTAATCTGTGGCATTTACACTGTACATTTTAAACTGCTGAACCAAAATTGCTTCAGCTCTTTTAGATTCCAGAACCAAATAACATTTTGGGTATTCATGCCAGATTTCAGGAGTATACCTGCAACAGCATTGAGCTACAAACATCCACATTTTTGGAAAACGTTCACAAAACTTCATAAATAAACTGAAACATTATGAGCCCTTGAATCTTAAAAACTATTTACCAAAATATCTCCATTTTAAGACCCTTCCTAGAAGGTTATGTAACCCCACAAATTGGGATTCCTAAAATGTCTTCCTGGACTTGCCTAATGCCCACTGCCAGGCTGGAGTTCTGTGTCTCAAACAGTTTGAATACTGTGGCCCAGATATTCAAAGGGTTGCGCATGGTGCAACAGTGTTGTGCCATCGCACCCACTAATCTAACACGATATTCAAAGGGAAAAGTCTTGTGGCACAAATCCCGATGCGCCGTTGCGCATCAGTAAAGTATGCAGGCACAGGTGGGGGGGGGCATGCCCATGCATACCCTACACAGCCCAATATTAAGCCCAGAATGTGCAGAGCCATTCATGTGCAACCCCTACCTGTGCCAGCATAAAGTTGATCCAATAAAAAAGGAACAACTGATGGCCACCCACAGGTGAGCTGCTGCATTGCAGGGCACAACACAGCAGCTGCCACCTGTGGGTGGCCACCAACTCTGGCTGCACCTGGCGGAGCCCCATGCTGGATCGTGGGCATTTGTAAACAAGAAGATTAATGTCCAATATCCTGGTGGTCCAGTGGACCGCTGTCTGCCTAATTGCGGGCATTTGTAATTACAAAATAAATAATACCAATATCCTGGTGGTCTAGCTTCCCCCCTCCCCACCCGCCCACTGAGCCCCACCACTTCATCCCCCGGTCAGCAAGTGGTGGTAGCACCACCGCCTGCCGCCCACCGACCGCAACACCGTCAATGGGGCTGTATGCCCATTGGTCCACAGCATGAGCCAATGGGCGTGTAGCCTATGCCGTACTAAACATTCCAGATATGTGAATGATTCCCATTCACATATCTGGGCGATAATGCGGGATGAGCTACATGCCCGATGGCTCACACTCAGACCAATGGCGTACACCCTACCGATGGTGTGTCGGTAGCAGCGAGGCGGCAGGTGGGTGGGATGCTGCCACCCGCCCGGCTGACCGGGGGAGCGGGTGGTGGGGCTCAGTGGGTGGGTGGGTGGGAAGGGTACTGCTGAACCACCAAACTACTGATATTGTTGTTTTTGATACAAATAGCCTGACAAGGCAGACAGCGATCCACTGACCACCAGACCATGACGTGTCTTTCTTTACAAATGCCCACGATTGGGCAGACAGTGGTCCACTGGACCACCAGGGATATTGGACATTACTCTGTTTTTATACAAATGCCCACGATTGGTCAGACAGCGGTCCACTGGACCTCCAGGGATACTGGACATTATTCTGTTTCTATGCTCGTGATTGGGCAGACAGCAGTCCACTGGACCACCAGGGACATTGGACATTACTCTGTTTTTATACAAATGCCCGTGATCGGGCAGACAGCGGTCCACTGGACCACCAGGAATTTATGCTTTTCCATTTTTGTACTGCAGCCCGCAATCGGGCTGTGGAGAACATTGCTGGCTGCAAGGGGCATCGGTCCCCGACGGCTGCTGCCTGGCAGGGTGCCAGGTGCAAGTAATCAGGGATCGGCGCACCTGCATGCAAATGGGGCCATAATGACATGCAAATGGCCCCATTTGTGCCTTGCATACATTATGGCCCCATTTGCATGTCAAGTTTTGAATATCTCAGTTGCTGTGCATAGCGCAATGGAACTTGTGCTAGCGCATCCCCATGCTCCACTCTGGCCACTTGCGCTGGCGCAGTGCCACTGCACCATGCACACTGTGGGTGGCCAGGGTGCGATATTCAACGATGCTGTGCCATGGCACAGCTCTGTTGAATATCACCGAGTCCACACCTCTGCGCAGCCAAGTTGTGCTGTGCCAAAGCTTGCACCACAGCCTGGCACAGTTTGAATATCTAAGCCTGTATGTCTGCATGAGAGTGCCCTGTTAGCCTCCGTACCTGTCTCTTTAAGAGCTATCTATTTTGTAGGCTATAATTAATCTGGGTGGGGGATGAGTGGTTTGAGGCTCGAGTCCTGCCCGGGCTGTGGTACAGCTGCTTCATTCTGCCATCGCTGAGTGTGCAGAGGGAGCCCTCATAGGATCTGTGATTGTTTACTGATTATCTGCTTTAATAATTATAATATAGAAGTTTGTCTAACCTGTTTTCCTTTGCAGCATGGACTTGCTGCTCAGAGCCACCATTCTGGTTCTGGACTGTCAGTCTGGACCAATCGGTACCTCTGGGGAACTTAAAATGGAGTCTGTCCCCAGAGGTCTTGTGGGAGTGAAATTCTGTAGGAATTGCAGTTTTTACTGTTTGGTGCCTAAATGGACCTGGAGGGGGAGCCCTTTTTCAGTGACAGACAGATGGATCAACCTACTGAAACTTTTTGGATCACTGGGAAGTCCCAGAGCTGCCTGCAGCAGTGTGTCAGTCAAGAGTTGGAGTTTGGAGAGTGAACAGCTCAAGCAATTCGAGCAGCTGCTCCTGCATGGTAGCGTGAGAATTCAGCGGGAAAGCTGTGTCTGGCCTGCCTACTACCATCTTCCAGTGTGAAGAAGTTGTGCCAATAATTCAGACTGTCATCCGAATACCTTATTGAGACCTGAATCCTGAATCATGAGACAGACAGAGAGACAGAGAGAGAGATTTTCACCTGGTGTGGACCAAAGACTTGCTCCTGGTGTGATCGACCTGTCAGGAACTGGACGAGAACCGCAGAGTGAACAGTTTGCATAGAGATCCTGCTTGATTGCAACCAGACTGTCATCCAAACTGTGGTATCTTGCTGTTTGATTATAAGTGTGCTGAATGTGCGGTGTAGGTTGCAATTTGGTTCCCCATCATTGAATGCATTATGCTAGTTGGAAGCTGCTCCAGCACTGAAATGGACTGAAATCTGAATTTTCTACCTGGTCTGGGCCTCACCATCTCAGCCTAGGTTGTCACTCATGCCTCAGAGACTCATCTGATGAAAGACCTGCCTGGGGATTTGGCTCCCTGTGCAATACCACTGAACAGGATCGACCACCAGTGTGTTATGTGGGCCCTGCTTCCCTAGCCAACCAGCGTACCATCCTGAGTTCTTCATCTCGTCAGTCCTGCATCCTGGTTTGGGTAGCATGAGTAACCAACATGGTAGCTCCCTGCACAAAGCTCAAATCATTGTGTGTCATCTGATTTTATTGTTTGGGTTAATCACAATAGACTGAGCTATCTGGCTCCAGAATACAAAGGGTTGAAGTGCATGTTGCTTGTTTTCTTTCCTAAGGGCCCCAACAACAGCTGCAACACTGGTCTACCCCGGGCAATGCTTCAGGCTAGCCTGAATAACAACTTGGTACCCAGAGTGTGTGTGACTGTGCCAGAGGGACTCTTAGTGCATGCATGTTTAACCTGACTAAATCAGATCTGAAATTAAACTCTAGATTGCTGCCCCACCCTTGTTCACATCCCCTAAATAAATAAGATTCTATTCTTTCTGCATTTTACTTGACTAGTGTGTACCTTTGTGAAGGGGATACTGTATTGGCATTGAATTGTTCTATTGCAGGTCTTGTTTTACAGGGGGTCCCCAGGGTCATTGCAGCTGCTCCAGCCCTGGTGGTAAGTAAACCAAGTGTGGGTTCAATATTGTATTCCTATGTCATATGTGATTGTTTATCTGCTGACCTGTGTAAGCCACTAGAGGGGTTAGAGGGGGATATTAGTGTCCCAGAGGGCTATACCCATAGCATCTACGCTACCATTAAACCAACCCTCCAGGTGGAGGCACCCATTCTCCAAGCTCAGGCCCCTCAATCTGCACCTAGTCATGCAGGCAGGGGTGGTATCCCTTGGGATAGCGCCACCTAGGGGTTACAGTTATATATGCACATTTTCAGGTATCTGTCTTTAAATGGACCAAGCTGAACTTGACAGCAGAGACACATTTTCAGAAAATTTTGCAAACAAAATAAATTTCCAGATTTTAAACACATATAAGTTTAAGATTACTCAATTAAATATCATGAACTTTGACACCCCCCTGTGACTCCTAACAATAAGTAGGCATGCCATTTTCAGGTCTCTAGTTGCAAGAATGTCTGAGTTAAAACCAAATAAATAATTTTACAAAATGTCATGAAATACCACTACATTTCTCAAAATTTGAGGAATTTCTTGAAAATTCTATGAAAACGAAATCTGTTAATTTTGTCCAGCCCTAGTGTATTTCCAAAGGCACACAACATTGTGATTTGTACTCACAATGTACTCTACTTCCAGAAAGGCCAAACACTTGAATTGGCAATTCCTTTTAATATTTAATGTATTTTTAAAAAGTATACTGAAAACCTTTGTAAAACACTTAAACCCATTATACATCACTAATGTAATTTCAGGCAATCAGTGTGCAGCACCACTGTACCTCTTATCTTGTGTACAGTGTGCTCTCATGTGAGAGCCTTCAGAGGGAGCACTCCACTTCAGTGCCAGTGAAGAGGAAGGCACAGTAAAATTAAAACAAGAAAGACTAGAAACAATATAAATCAACCAAGGTAAACTCAAGGGATTTATAATAAGTTAATAGGGCATCTGAGAGGCATTTGTTATGATATAAGAGACTGATTTTATGAGATTTGGGCAGACAGACCCACTTAGCTTCACTTCACAGTCCACTAGCCCAAACCTCATTCTCTGAGTCTTTTATAATGCAAGAGACATGCCTTGGAGGTCCTATTAAAGGGAAACGACATCCTCATATCTGTGGCAAGTTGGCCACTGTGGTCAATATTGTAGACATATGTTTGTTATGTTTTTTATGTGATTTTGTTATGTTTAAATTCCCCAAACAAAGGCCAGAACTAAGGGTTGCCAAAAGAATGCCCAGTGTTACTGAAAAGGTCACATAGAGAGGGAGAACATGTATTCAAGTGTCTTGAAAAGACTACCTTAACAGGAAACCGAAAGTTACATTTCAAAGAAGATTGGTATTTCCTAGATAGACTGATCAAAGGGAAAAGGTGTCATAAATGGCAAGAGAAAAATAAGTTCCAGGAAGTGTCATGGTATATTTACATTTTATTAGGTGGCAGGAAGGACAGGGATATCAAAGGCCCAGCTCAGGATGTTGGGACTGTAGGACATTCAATAAATTAATAAGGTTAATTCACTTAATATCTTGGAAGGAGCAAGAGAGACCCCTACTGGCCTAAAAAGAGAAGGCCACTAGCTTATCCAGGTCCAGAGCATGTAAACCTCTCAAAAACAGAAGCTCAGGGCATTGCATTTGACACTTCTTCAAGAGACACTCTTCCGACACACAAGACAGCCAGATTGCGATAAGAACTGGGACTTGGAAAACTTTTGTCGCCTACCTTGACTTCAGCAAAGCTTTTGACACTGTTCCACATAGAAGATTTATAAATAAGCTGGGTAGGCTTGGGGTGGGTCAGGAGTTGGTCAAGTGGGTGGCAAACTGGTTGACGGGCAGAAAACAGAGAGTGGTGGTAAATGGTATACAGTCAGAAGAGATGCAAGTCACATGTGGGGTACCTCAGGGATCCGTTCTGGGGCCAGTCCTCTTCAATATCTTCATTAGTGACATTGCAGATGGACTAGAGGGTAAGGCTTGTTTGTTTTCAGATGACACCAAGATCTGCAACAGAGAAGATGATCCAGATGGGGTGGGCAGAATGAGAAGAGATCTTGATAAACCAGCAAAATGGTCAGAAGAGTGGCAACTAGGATTTAATGCAAAGAAGTGCAAGATCATGCACATAGGGAAGAGAAACCCTGAAGCCACCTATAGGCTGGGAGGGGAGTTGCTGGCAGTCACAAAGGAAGAAAGAAACTTGGGCATCATCATCACCGATGACCTGAAATCATCCAAGCAGACCTCTAAAGCAGTAGGTAAGCTAGGGGGATGTTAGGGTGTATTAGTAGGGGTATCACAAGCATAGGTGCCAGAAGAGGGGGAGGCCACTAGGGCCATGGCCCTCCCACTTTCATAAGTGGCCCTATCACTTTTTGCTATCATGGCAATATATTTAATAGGGGAAAATGTACCCCTTTCATCCTTGGCCCTACCACTTTTCAAACCGTTCCGGCACCACTGATCACAAGTCGTAAGAGGGAGGTAATAGTTCCTCTTTACAAGACCCTGGTTAGGCCCCATCTGGAGTACTGCGTGCAGTACTGAAAGCCACACCTTCACAAGGACATTAACCAAATTGAGGCAGTCCAGAGAAGGGCAACAGAAATGGTGCAGGGACTGCATCAGAAAACATGTGAGGACAGATTAACAGAGCTCAATATGTATACCCTTGAGCAAAGGAAGGAGAGAGGTGATATGATTGAAACATTCAAACACCTTAAGGGCATTAACAAGGTGAAAGAGTCTAACATGTTTAAATATAAGAAAAATAGCAGGACAAGAGGACACAGCATGAGACTACAGGGAGGCAAATTAAGGGGGAATGTGAGGAAATTCTTTTTCACAGAAAGGGTGGTGGATGCATGGAACGGCCTACCTCAGGAAGTGGTGGCTATGAATACAGTGCAGGGCTTCAAACAGGCATGGGATAGGCATAAGGGAGCAATACAGATGAGTATGAATAGATAGGCCACTGACAGAGCAAAGGCCAATGGCACATTTATAAGGTAGAAAAATAAATGGACAGACTGGATGGGCCTTGCGGTCCTTATCTGCCATCAACTTCTATGTTTCTATGTAATTTCATTTATTTTCTGAACTTCTGATTCCCCATAAGCAAGGTAGAAACTAGATAGTTAAATTTCACAGTGCGTTTTATATTTATATTTGTCACCTTTGTTTCTGTTATTCTGTAACCAAGTTTTGAAATATTTTGTTTGTAAGTCTTATATGATAATGATTTAAGTATTAGTAAAAGCACTTGCTTTTAAAACTGCCTATGAGTGGGTCAGCCCAATGGCACTGAGGGTTGAAGTGCTGGATGCCACACCTCGCACCATGCCAGCTACCCAGGCTCAGGAAAGATCCCAGGTCGTCGGGGGTTGTCAGGGGCAGGAAAGGATTAAGCATCTGGAGGACTACTCTTCTTTCCTGGGGAGGGTTTTTTTTGCCACAGTTTGAGCAGCTCCTGGTGCTGGCTGGGGGGCACTGCAACTTGCAACATGCTTACAGGGATGGAGCAGCAGCAGAGGTGCAGTAGTGTGCCCATCACATGCAGGGTGCCATTGCACGTCCATGCTCCTGGGGCAACTACTCCACAAAAAAAAGGCCCCATCTTGCCGGTAGGTGAAGGCGGGATCAGTGGTCAGCCCCATGTCCAGTGCCGGGCTCTTCCAGACCCTGCCTCTGGTCTACCTCCTCCTCCTCCTGTTCGCTCCACTAGATTATAGAGTGCTGGAGGAGTTGATGGTCCTGACCCGTGGGGGGTTCAGAGTCAGAGGGTCACGTGGCTGGGTAGGTTGGAGTGGAGAAGGGCCAACTGAAGAGCATAGGGTTGGAGACTTCAGGCAGACAGGACAGCCACGCTGAGAATCCATATCAAAGACAGGCCAGTTAAGCTGAGTGATAAAGAGAATTTACAAAGAAAAAACTGTCTGTGAGTGATTTATGTGTGTGTGTGAAAAGGTGGAAACATTTATTAATCTGTGACACACCTGTTTATTGCTAAAGGTGCCACCATTACTACCAAAGACTAGGATCCTGAAAGAGAATCTGGGTAACTAAAGGGGGGGATACATAGGTCTCTGGAGGAGTCTGTAGGAGAGAACTAGGTCACTGCACACCCATGAGAAAAGACACAAATCAGGGATTACATGGGCAGCCCCAAAGAGCTTGTAATGCCTGGATTTTCCTTCTGGTACAACAACCAAGGAGGGTTCCCACCTGGTTACAGACTTGAGACTGTATATCACCCTTACCCAGATTAGAGAGGATGCCCTGGGACCTAGTGGCAAGTGTTCAGTTGTGAACTCAGTGAGCACTCTAGGAGGACACACGGAGGGTATCTTTGTCTCCTGTCATGGATTGCACTTAGGGGTGGGCACTGTGAGCTCAGTGGGCCCAGGCCCCAGGAGTGGGTTCATGACAGATCTGATAGCATAACGGTGGGATCAGAGAGATGTTGGTGGCAGAGGCATAGAGGTCAGATTCAAGACCAGTGTATCAGACTGATAAACTGTAAGCAGTCCACAAACAAACATGGCAGAGATTTGGAAAAAAAACAATTTGATTATGTATAAAGTTCCCTACCTGTTTTGTTTTTATTTGTTTGTTTTACAGTGTAAGCTAGTATAGCAGTAGTTAAGGAAGAAGATGGCTTCCAGCTACAGTGAATGCACTGCAGACCACTTAAGGCAGCTGTGTCAAGCAAGAGAAGTCAATTATGAGGGTCAAACCAAGAAGAACTTTGTGGAGGCTCTCATGGCAGCTGATGAGCAAGCGGATGCCCAGAATCTCAAGTCACGACCAGTGACTGACAAGGACAAGACCTTGGGCATGGGGCCAAGGGCCATCACAGTGCTTAGTCCCAGGGAGTAGTACAGTGAGACCAGAGGGAACCCAGAGCCACAGCACCAGGGGAAGGCCACCACAGAGCTGGAGCTGAAAGGGATCAGGCTATAATTTGAGCTGAGGAAATTGGAGCTGGAGCAGAGAAAGTTCAAAACCCAGCAGCAGACTGAATTCGAGGAGAGAAAGTTTGAACTGGAGATACAGAAAAAGCAGCACTAGAGAGAGGCCAAGGATAAGTAGTACCAGAGAAAGGCTGAGGAACAGCAGTGCCAGAGAGAGTTTGAGCTGGAGATGTTAAGACTCGAACGACTAGCGCCAGAGAAGGTAAGTGGCAGGGGTTACCTGAAATTCCAGGGCTAGGGTATAAATTGAATTCCAAATTAATAGCTGAATTTAAAGAGGGGGAGGATATGGATGCATTTTTGAATTTGTTTGAAAAGGTCTGGAGCTTTCAGCTGTCCCTGCTGCTTACTGATAAAGGGCGTGATGCACTAGGTTAAATGGACGATGATGATAGTAAAGAATATGAGAAACTTAAAAAGTATGAACTGACTCCTGATGTCTACAGGGTTAAATTCTGTAAACTCCAAAAAGGCCCTGACATGAGCTTTGAGGAACTCACCACAAAGCAAAGTCAGTTTTTGAAACTTTGGTGGGAGGGTGTGGAAGCAAACTCTGTGGGGAAAACTGAGGAGATTGCACTTTTAGAGCAGATCTTTTGGGCTTGCCCAGCGGAGTTGAAAACCTGGCCAGAGGACTGAGATCCAAAAACAGTACATCAGGCTGCTGAGCTGTCAGATCGCTATGCCAGGAGCAGGTCTGCTCTGAAAGGAAGTTGGGGGGGAGGGCTGGTGCGGCAGGGCAAAAAGGAAAAAGAGCACCTTCAGGGCAGCAGAATCCCTCACCACCTCTGCAGAAAGGGGGAAGCCCCAAGTTACCAAAAAGGGGTTTCTTGAATGAAAGAAATGATGAATGTTGGTTTTGTAAACAGCAAGAGCATCTTGCAAGACAGTGTCCTAAAAAGGTACGGAGTTGGCAAAGTGTCCCTCGAACGGAGGTGGGTGCACTGTGTATCCCTGAAAGCATGCCTGTAAACATGAGGGAGCACATACACCTGGTTACTGTAAATGATGTGCAGACCCATGGGTTAAGGGACACGGGGATGTAGGACTTCCCCAAGTAGCCATTCACCAAACAGCTACAGAAGGTTACTCTGAGGAGGGAGGGGTAACAAGTTGTCAGAAGGTTAGGGATGGCAGTGACTCTGAATGCCCTGATGCTAGAGCTATGGACCCCAGTTTAGGAACTAAGGGGGACATGTCCCATGCCTTGGGAAAATGTGAAGATTTTGCAGCTGCTCAGAGGACTGATCCTATTTTGGAGAGGCTGAGGTCTTGTGCAGAATCTGACAGACACAGGGAGGTGATATGGACATAGGGTATTTGGGACAATGGACTGTTGTATACACAGAACCTAAGGACAGAGGAAGGGGTGATGGGCTGGCAGCTTGTCCGTCCCCAGTGGTATTGTGAGAGGTTGCTCTAGATCACTCATGATATCCCCATGTCCAGACATCTGGGCATCACTCGAATCACACAGTGGTTGGCTCAAAATTTCTATTGGCCCAACTTCACCCAGCAGGTGAAAGAATATTACAGGGCTTGTAATTGGTGCCAACAAATAGGAAAGACAAGTAGTAAAACCAAAGCTCCTCTAATTCCCTTACCCATTGTGGAGGATCCATTTCGGAGGATAGGAATGTATATTGTGGGAACCTTGAATACCCCAAGCTCCTCCAGGAAAAAGTTTAACCTAACGGTGGTTGATTATGCCACCTGATACCCAAAGGTGATCACCCTCTGCTCAATTAAGGTAGACAAAGTGGCATACACCTTCTAGGGGTTTTCTCCCATGTCGGGTTTCTGCAAGAGGTTATCTCTGATCAATGGGGTAGCTTCATGTTGGACCTGATGAAGCGTTCGTGGGAGAAGTGTGGGGTTGTGTAGAGACACATGACACCTTATCACCCACAAGCCAATGGGCTCATGGAAAGATTTAATGGTACCCTAAAAATGATGCTCCAAGCATTTTCTGAACAGCATGGGAGGGACTGGGAGAAATACCTGCCCCATCTGTTGTTCACATACAGAGAGGTACCCCAAGAGTCGACAAGGTTCTCCCCATTTTAACTCTTATATAGATGTGGGGTGAATGGGCCCCTTGACTTGATCCAGGGAGACTGAGAAGGCAAGCACACCACTCAGGGAACTCTCTTAGTGGAGTATGTTCTTAAATTTAGGTAGAAACTGAAGGAGCTTATGGGGTGGCCCAAAGCAACATGTCAGCTGCCCAGCAGAAGCAAAAGTCTGGTACAACTACAGAGCCAGAGCTGGCTCATACAGTGTAGGTCAGGAAGTAATGGTACTAATTCTAGACCAGAAGAACAAGCTGCAGGCCAATAGGATGGGACCATATAAGGTAGTCTGACAGGTCAAGGATGCAAACTATATTGTGAAACTGCCTGACAGGAGACATGCCCATAGGATGTGACATGTCAATATGATGAAGCCATATGCAGAAAGCGATGACATGGTATTTGCAGTGGTCAGTCCTGGGGAGGGGACAAATGAGGAAGACCCCTCCTGGACATGCTAGAGGAAAGCAAGTAGGTGTCATATGTGGAGGCAATCAAGCTGTCTCCCCAGTTGACCTCGGAACAGACACAGGAAGTGATGGAGGTTTTAGAGACCTTTGCCCCATTGTTTATGGCCAAGTGTGGACAACCCCCCTTAGTGACACATTCAATTCAATTCACTTTATTTTTAAAAAGGTACTATTCCAAATGATCATAGCACCTGTACATTAAAATCAATAAAAAAAAAATATTCAGCCATAAAACAACAAAACATAGACTCAATCAATAAAGACAGTCTGGGAAGGCAAGTTTAAACAAATAAGGTTTTAATGCACATGACATAGACATGGGGACACAAGCGCCCATATGACAGACAGTCTACCTGGTGTCTGAGGCCATCCTAAAGGACATTAGGAAGGAGGTGGCGGAACTGCTTGATTTAGGGGTAATCCAGAAATCCCACAGTCCCTGGACCTTGCCTGAAGTCCTTATTCCCAAGCTGGATGGATTTACTCGCTTTTGCGTGAACTGTCGTAGACTCAACACAGTCATAAAGTCTGACGCCCACCCAATGCCATGGATGGATAAGCTATTAGACAAGTTGGGGAGGGGTGACATACCTCACCACAATTAACTTGTTGAAAGGGTACTGGCAAGTGGAGTTAACTGCCAAAGCTACAGAACAGTTGGCCTTCATCACTCCAATAGGATTATTTGAATTCTGGGTAATGTCTTTTGGAATGAAGAACACCCCTGCCACCTTCCAAATGTTGATCAACCAGGTGTTGCATAGTACTGAAGAGTACGCAGTGGCTCATCTGGATGATATTGCCATCTTCAGTACCAGCTGCAAAGAACACCTTTCCCACCTGAAGGAAGTGTTGGGCAGATACAGGCAGTAGGGCTCACTGTCAAAGCTGAAAAGTGCCAGGTGGCTGTGGCAGAGCTGGCATACCTAGGCCATGTAGTGGGGCGAGGTCAGCTTTATCCTAATCAAGCAATTATTGAGGCAATAGAGGTGTGGCCCACACCTGAAACCTAGAAGCAGGTTAGGAGCTACCTGGGGACCACAGGGTACTACAGAAAGTTTCTGCCCAATGACAGTACCAAAAAGACAGCCCAAAAAGGTGAACTGGAATCCAGCCTGTAAACGAGCTTTCGCACAGCTAAAAGCAGCACTGTGAAATGCCCCTGTGTTGGCCAGTCCAGATAACACTAGTCAGTTCAGAAACATAGAAACATAGAAGTTGACGGCAGATAAGGACCGCAAGGCCCATCCAGTCAGTCCATTTCTTTTTCTACCTTATGAATGTGCCATTGGCCTTTGCTCTGTCAATGGCCTATCTATTCATACTCATCTGTATTGCTCACTTATGCCTATCCCATGCCTGTTTGAAGCCCTGCACTGTATTCATAGCCACCACTTCCTGAGGTAGGCCGTTCCATGCATCCACCACCCTTTCCGTGAAAAAGAACTTCCTCACGTTCCCCCTTAATCGGCCTCCCTCTAATCTCATGCTGTGTCCTCTTGTCCTGTTATTTTTTCTTATATTGAAACATGTTAGACTCTTTCACCTTGTTAATGCCCTTAAGGTGTTTGAATGTTTCAATCATATTACCTCTCTCCCTCCTTTGCTCTAGGGTATACATGTTGAGCTCAGTTAATCTGTCCTCATATGTTTTCTGATGCAGTCCCTGCACCATTTTGGTTGCCCTTCTCTAGACTGCCTCAATTTGGTTAATGTCCTTGTGAAGGTGTGGCCTCCAGTACTGCATGCAGTACTCCAGATGGGGCCTAACCAGTGTCTTATAAAGAGGAATTATTACCTCCTTCTTCTGACTTGTGATACCCCTACTAATACACCTCAACATTCCTCTAGCCTTACCTACTGCTTTAGTGGTCTGCTTGGATGATTTCAGGTCATCGATAATGATGACGCCCAAGTCTCTTTCTTCCTTTGTGATTGCCAGCAACTCCCTTCCCAGCCTATAGGTGGCTTTAGGGTTTCTCTTCCCTATGTGCATGATCTTGCACTTCTTTGCATTAAACCCCAGTTGCCACTCTTCTGACCATTTTGCTAGTTTATCCAGATCTCTTCTCATTCTGCCCACCCCATCTGGATCATCTACTGTGTTGCAGATCTTGTTGTCATCTGCAAACAGACAAACCTTACCCTCAGTCCATCTGCAATGTCACTGATGAAGATATTGAAGAGAACTGGCCCCAGGACTGATCCCTTAGGTACCCCACTTGTGACTTGCATCTCTTCTGACTGTATACCGTTTACCACCATTCTCTGTTTTCTGCTCGTCAACTGGTTGGCCACCCAGTTGACCAACGTCTGACCCACCCCGAGCCTACCCAGCTTATTAATCAATCTTCTATGTGGAACAATACCGAAAGCTTTGCTGAAGTCAAGGTAGGCAACATCAACTGCTCCCCCTTGATCCACCACTCTGGTTACCCAGTCAAAGAAATCTATGAGATTAGTTTGACAGGACCTTCCTTTTATAAACCCATGCTGTCCTGGATCCTGTGCTCCTATGGATTCCAGGTGTAGCACTATCCTTTCCTTAAGGAGTGTCTCCATAATCTTGCCCACTACTGAGGTAAGACTGACTGGTCTGTAGTTCCCTGCCTCCTCCCTGTTATCACTCTTGTGGAGCGGGATCACATGAGCCCTTCTCTAGTCTTCTGGGGTCTCTCCTGTGCTCAGAGACTCACTAAACAGTTCTGATAATGGTTCTGCTAGTTCCTCCCTTATCTCCTTTAGTACTCTGGGATATATGCCATCAGGTCCCATTGCCTTGTCCACCCTGAGCTTATCAAGCTCTTGTAGGACCCTTTCTTTTGTGAAGGGACTAGTGCACACCTCCCTCCTGCCTGTGTCCATGGTGCTGAGCTGTGGGCCCTGCCCTACCTTCTCTTCAGTAAATACTGAGCAGAAGTATCTATTTAGGATAGATGCTTTTACATAGTCCTCCTCCTCACACTCCCCCTTATCCCCTTTGATCTTAGCAATACTCCCTCTGGACTTTCTCCTTTCACTAATGTATCTATAGAAAGTCTTGTCACCTTCTTTTACTGTTTGTGCTAGTGTTTCCTCGGGTTGGGCCTTTGCCTGCCTTACTGCCTTCCCTGCTTCCCTTAGGGAAGTTTGGTATGCCTCCCTATCTTCATCCTGCTGCATTCCCTTATATTTCCTGAAGGCCAGCCTTTTGGCTTTGACCTTTTCTGCTACTGTGTTTGAGAACCAAAGTGGTTTCCTTCTTCTTTTGTGCTTCCTTTTCTCACTAACACAATGGGATGTTGCTTCAAGTACTGCATCTTTAATGCTTGCCCACTTTGCCTGTACCCCTTTACCTGTATTTCTTTTTGCCAGGGCTAGCTTAACTCTGTTGGCCATCTTATCAAAGTCAGCTCCTCTGAAGTCCCATATGTTTGCCTTGGAATGGGATGATTTTGTTCTAGTGGCCAAATTGAACCATACCATGTGATGGTCACTGGCACCCGGGTGACCTTCTACCTGGAGATCTGTGATTCTTTCCCTGTTAGTCAGTACTAGATCTAGCCTAGCCCTGTCTCTTGAGGGTTGTTGTACCAGTTGTTTAAGGCACTCCCCCTGCAGGGAATCCACTATGTGTCTAGTTCTGGCAGATGTCCCTGCTGGTATTGACCAATCTGTATCTGGCATGTTGAAGTCTCGTTTGTTGTACAGATGGATGCATCAGATGTGGGTATTGGAGCAATCCTCAGCCAGACATCTAATCAGGGAAGAGACCACTCAATAGTGTACCTGAGCAAGGAGTTACTTCCCTGGCATCAAGCATACTCCACAATAGAAAAGGAATGCCTTGCACTGGTATGGGTCCTGAAGAAATTAGAGCTGTACCTCTATGGGAGATGCTTTGAGGTACAGATCAATCACAACCCCTGGTGTGACTAAATCAGATGGGCAAAACAAATGGACAGCTTCTCAGATGGAGTATTGTCCTGCAGGCCTATGACATGACAATTACACACAGGGCTGCATCAGCCAACACAAACGCAGATGGCCTATCTTGCCAATTAGAATAGCAACAGAATTATGGGATCCCTACCAATCAATAGGGGCATGTTTCCACAAATCCAATCTAAAGAGGGAGGGATGCTGCAAATTGGCCACTGCGGTCAATATTTCAGACATATATTTGTTATATTTTTTCCTGTGATTTTGTTATGTTTAAATTCCCCAAACTAAGGCCAGAACTAAGGTTGCAAAGGGGAATCTCCCAGGTGTCCTGGCCAAATTACCTCCTTTCACTAAAAATTACCACCAACAGTTTAATCTGGTTCAATTTCACTTGGCATCCATCTGTATCTCCCCTTCACCCAGGACAAGGCTGAAAACAGGCAGTATTGTCTAGTCCTCCTTTCCTGGTCAACAAAAACTAAATAAATCAAGGCCCAGTATTACTGAAAAGGTCACATAGTGAGGGAGAATGTGTATTCAAGCATCTGGGAATGACTAGCTTAACAGAAAACCTAAAGTTACATTTCAAAGAAGATTAGTATTTCCTTAGTAGACTGGTCAAAGGGAAAATGTGTCATAAATGGCAGGAGTTGGCAGTCCATCTCCTCTGTAATAAACTTTACACTTCAGGAGAAAAATACTTTAAGTTCCAGGAAGTGTCATGGTATATTTACATTTTATTAAGGGCAGGAAGAACAGGGATACCAAAGGCCCAGCTCAGGATGTTGGGACTATAGGACATCTAATTAATGAATAAGGTTAATTCACTTAACATCTTGGAAGGAGCAAAAGAGACCCCTACTGGCCTAAAAAGAGAAGGCCACTAGCTCACCAGGTCCAGGGTATATAAACCTCTCAAAAATAGAAGCTCAGGGCATTGCATTTGACACTTTTTCAAGAGACACTCTTCTGACACACAAGACAGCCAGACTGCGATAAGAACTGGAACTTGGAAAACTTTTGCAGAAACTTCATTTCTTTTCTGGACTTCTGATTCCCCACAAAGAAGGCAGAAACTAGACAGTTAAATTTCACAGTGGATTTTGTATTTATATTTTTTACCTTTGTTTTTGTTATTCTATAACCAAGTTCTGAAATATTTTGTTTCTAAGTCTTAAATGATAATTATTTAAGTATTAGTAAAAGTATTTGATTTTAAAACTGCCTGTAAGTGATTTATGTGTGTGAAAAGGTAGAAATGTTTAGCAATCTGTGACATGCCTGTTTACTGCTAAAGGTGCCACCATCGCTACCCAAAGACTAGGACCCTGAAAGGGAATCTGGGTGCCTAAAGTAGGGGAGATACATAGGTCTCTGGAGGAGTTTGTAGGAGAGAAGTAGTTCACTGCACCACCCATGGGAGAAGACACAATTCAGGGATTATGAGGAAAGCCCCAAAGAGCTCATAACACATGGGTCTTACCTCTGGTACAGCAACCAAGGAGGGTTCTCACCTGGCTACAGACTTGACACTGTATTTTACCCTTACCCAGATTAGAGAGGAAGACCTGGGACCTCGTAGTGAGTGTTCAGCTGTGAACTCAACGAGTACTCTAGTTGGACATGAGGTGGGTATTCTTATCCCTCTCATCACAGACTGCACTTAGGGTTAGGTGCTGTGAGCTCAGTGGGCCCAGCCCCCCAGGAGTGGGTTTGTGACAATATCTTGTAAATTTTATTTATAACTATTTTCCTGTAGCTGTTGGGGATATATGTGCTTGCTTTAGGTGATTTTCCTCAGCTCATGCTAGTCCCCTGTAACTATCATGTGTTGGGGGGGTGTCTCCATTTTATGGCTGTTGAAATTTCATTGTTCATGAGAGCTGCATTAGCATATGGGAACATGATGTCACTGCATCATTTATACCATGTATCTCTTTGCTGAAAGTACAAATATCCTGAAATAAACTCTCTGCAAACACACACACTTAATGCAATTTAAAAGGAAAACCCCTGCAGTACAACTCAAAGTTAACAAAGCTAACTAAGGAAAAATTTGTTAGTTCACACCTTGCTGCAGCTTGTTAGTTGAACTCTAATTATGCAGACTGGCATACTGTGGAGTCTAAAGGCTGCTAATGCATCATATTCTCATATGCCAGTGCAGTTATCAGGGACAATGAAATTTCAAAAACCAGAAAATGGAGACCCAAGGATACTTACAGGGGTTAGTATGAACAGTGAAAATAAATTAGAGCAATCACATATATCCTTAACAGCAACATGAAAACCGTCTGCTGATGTGGAAACAAGCAAAATTGACAAGATATGAGGGTGTAGTTTTCCTTTAACTTATAATATGAATCTCATACTCTCTAAATTCACAAATCATGGAACTACTGGGGGAGGTGGCCCAAATGTGCTTGGCCCTCATAGGTCTCATGAAAGCCCTTTTGGATGATGTACCACAGGAATTTATTTATACTATCATGGACATGGAGCTCCGTTTAAGGATAAAAACTCCATAGTAGCTCATAGAGTGTAATGCCAGTAGCATGCCTTTACTTATGAGCTCTTGGCCATTTTGTTCCTAACTCTGCAGTACACTTCCTTCTCCTACAGAGGACAATTTCCCTTTACAGGCATATACAGTATTCCCCTTCCTGTAAATTTTCTGTTTTACTACACAGAATATTTCAAGTTTCAAATTAGGTCATGAGGTTAGAGGTACAGTATTTGTTTTACTGACAACACCAACAACATTTTAGAAGAGGTGGTCAATTAAGCTACTGAAGAAAAGATCAAAAATATAACCATGATTATACTTCCTATTTCTGAAAGTCTCATTCACAATAATATTCAAGATGTCTTGTTTATTTATTGGTTTATTGTTTTATTGATTTATTTGTTTGTTTTTGATACAGGTATGCTATAATTGACATACATATGCTTATTTTCAGGAATGACCTGGGAGAATTACAGAACTTACATCATCAGCACAATAATGATAAAAAAACACAATTTGGAAAATTACATCAGTAGGGAGTCACACATACTTAGCGAAAGGCGATACGGGATGGTCTGCAACGGGTGATGGTGGATGGGCCTTCATATTTAAGATGTCCTCAACTCAATCTGCCTTAATCTGGTCCTGATTTAAAGTGAGACGCAGTCTCCTACCTTTTGCCTGTGAATCAGCACCATGATTCCCCATGAGCTTCCCCACAAGTACGCGTGGACGTGGAGAAGCACCACGTTTTATTGCTGTTTTTTTGTTGTTATTATTGTTGTTGTGCTCACCTTGTTAGAGTAGCGTGCCATGTGCGGCAGGCTGGCAGGCTGGTGAGTTATTCACTGCTTGCTGGCACATGTTCCCATTCTGAACACACTCCTGGTGGCATTGGATTGGGAGGCCACCACCCCACTGCTGCTGTAGGCTGTGTGAGCATGCCCAATGATCAGCACAATTTGGGTATCAGTACTGGCTGTTGGCCATATGCACTGCTGAGAGTCAGGTGGGTGTCACTGCTAAGAGAGAGAAGTGGAGGGCACAAGTAGTGGCAGAAGCACCACATACTGTGAGTTTCAAGACAGCAAGGAACACAGAGAGTACCTGCCATGTTCTAACTTATTTTTTCCCCCTCGGCCTGCGTGTCAGCAGAGCTGTTGCCTAAAGTAAAAGTCCCCACTGGGCCTAGGAATGGAGTACTGTTGTGCAATTGTATAGCTCCATACGTGATCTATACATTTCATTCAGTCTGTACTGCAGTTGGTTTACTGTTGTGTTTTTCTTGCAGAGTGATCAAAACAGTGTAGTTCACTTTCTGTAATTTTTGACATAACCAGCAGACTGTTAACAAGAAATCTGCTTTGAGCTTCACTAAGCAGCCTTAAAAAGACAACACAATAAAGAATTTTAATTTAGACCTCAAAAGATAAAATCTTGCCAGTTTCTCATGACACTTACATTTTAGTGGATGGATGTCAATTGGAAGCACAGGAAAACTGAACAAAAAAAATGTGTTGGCAATGAATTTTCATGTTCTTCTCACAAAAGTTTCTCTTTTGGATGCTCATTTTGATGCCCAATGTGTTGGTGCCTAAGGCAGTCCTGTTTTCTGCTTTCAAAAATGTAAAATCCCTTTTACTGAAGTTGAAATTTCCTTTTCTTTTATCTTTATCTATTGGGCAAGGCAACCCCCATTTCTCAGAAAGCTGGAACATGTGCTTTAGGACTATGACTGATACAAAAGAGCAGTGGAAAGGAACTCAGTATATAAACAGTAATCTGTCAGTAGTCATACAATCCCAACAATAGTAACTGGAAAAAGATAACAGTTCACAGAGAAGGCAATATGTCCATGCACCCCCTTCTCTAGGGAGCAAGACAGAGACAAGTCCCCAAAGGTAGGACAGTGCATGCGGCCTGCTTCTTCAGCTCCATCTGAGTTTTGGTTCAGGCACAGGAGGAGTCATAGGGAGTGTCCACACAACCACCCTTGGGTTATGTGAGTGATGGTCCCAGTCAACCTCATGCCATCCCTCTCTTATTATCTTCCAGCCAAAGTGTTGCCACTAAGCCCCTATCATGCTCACCCTCTCCCTCCTTATAGCAATATGGCTCCCAGATCTACAGGGATTCCTGTATTTTACAGGGAAATAGAGCTATCTACTGGAAAATTGTTCCCAGAGACTTGCAGTGGATATATATGGGATTTGTGGTGGGCCACTGTTTTGCATTTGGTGCTCTCTAGTGATGTGTGGAATGCAGAATTCCACTGGAAAAATTAGTGCAGAATGACCATTCTGCCGGCTGAATTTCTGCAGGAATTTCACTGGTTCTTCTGTGGAATTCCTTCTGCTGCGATCCGCAGATTAATATTCCATGGAACAGCATCTGTTCTTCAGAAAATCATTCCACAACCATTTCTGTGGAAAATATTAAGATCTGTTGAATAATATTCTAAGGAGCAGAATTATTTCATCAGAAAATCATTCTGCAAGTATTTTTGCAGAAAATATTGAGATCTGCAAAATTTAATTCTGTGGAAGTGTTGTGGAAAAACTCATTCTGCATTTTTCTGCTGCAGAATTCCACCGTTCTATTTCCAAAGAAATTCAGTGGAATTTTGGCAGAATTTAAAAAATTCCACAAAATTTCTTTCTGCTAGAATTAAAAATTCTGCACAGCACTAGTGCTCCCACTACCATGGTGCAGACTCAGTTCTCTGTCAGGAAAGGTGATATCCTAGGAGCACTCTCCCAGTATGTTCCATCACACTTGTGTCTGATCACATGAGTGGGACAGAGCAGAAATGCAGCATCTATTCTAAGACATCTGTAGTCATCCACAGATAGTCCACAGGAAACTCTTTGGGGAGACACCCGATCAAGGGGAGGAGAAAACACAGTACTGGTTACATATATACTGAAATAGACTTCTTCAAGTTAAGTAACTACAGTTAGTGGGGTAACAACTAAGTGATGGGAGACAGTACACATTAGGAAATGGTAGGTACTGGCAGAAGGGAAAGTAGGAGACACCCTGTCTAGGGCAGGGTAATAAATACATTTCAGGAAGGGAAAGGAAGAGATAGGGAATAAACAGGCATAGAAGGGAGGTGGATGGTACAGGGGAAAGTTCAACAGACGCAAAGATTAAGGAAGGAAAGAGCATGGGAGTGATGCAGTGTAATGGGTGCAGAGCCACAGTCTTTCAGAACACATTCTGGAGATGGTGGTGCTGCCCCATTTGCATTAACATCTCTGGGTAGTGGGCAGAGGTGGCTGGACTCCATGCCAAACTGCCAGGGGTAAAAAGAAGTGTTTGCTCCACCCAGGAGCCATCAAGTCTGCCATTGCTCCCCCCAGAGGATGTCTATGAAGAGTCAGAAAGGTTGAGCCTTGGTAAACTCCGGGAGGAGAGTGGAGGTTAGAGTACACACTCCACAGCCTGTACCACTGCAACATTTCTTTGCCATGCTGGCAGGCTGGGGCAGCAGGGAGAAGGCACTCACAGCTGTGAGAATGGAGGCTGTGGCAGTCCTCAGAAAGGGAGACCCCAAGGAGTGAAGAAGAGGCCACCAGCTGAGAAGGAAGCAGCTGCTGGTAATGGACTCCATCATTAGGGGGACAGACTTGAGATCGGGAGAGGAAAGGGAGAGGGAAGTGAAGTGCTTGCCTGGTGATTCAGTGTGAAGGGATGTGGAACAGAGTCAGAACATCACTAGAGCAGCAGGAGATGGTAGGAAGCTAGACAAATGAACTGGCAAGTGTTAGGGTAGGGGTTGTATAGGTAATTTCAGGGAGCTGGAAAGGGGCCTGAAGCACGTAGCATGAACAATGGTGTTTGCCTGGGTGTTACCCTGTGTACAGCCAGGGAGAGGAAAGGGCACTAGGGCTTTTAACAATTGATAGATGGCATGGTGAATGGAAGAGGGCTTCAGTTATATTGGGGACTGTGGGCCAACCTTGGAGGATATGGACCTCTGTAAGGGAGACAACTGACAACCTTCCAGAAGGGGGACTGCAGTCCTTACAAGGAGGTTGAAATGTTACTTGGATGAGCATTTAAACAAGGTGGGGTGAGGCAGTAATACCAAGGGAAGCAAAAATATAACTTTCCCACATGATGAAGCAATAAGGAAGGAGAGACCGAGGGGTTGATGCTCCCCCAGGGCAGGAGTACAAGATAAAAGGAATGGGGGCAAGAAAGTGGACAAGGGGGGTATAAATCAAGAATGCAAAAAGAGAGGAGTAAAAGAGACAGGAAATCGAGATGGTAACAAAGGAAGAGGTGTGTCAGGGGGAATCTTCTGTGAGCAGCACAAATGGTGGGGGGGAGAAAGCAGGGAGGCAGGCAGGGAGGGAGGGAGAAAGACATTGACAGCCATGTGTGCCAATGTAAGGAGTCTGGTAAAAAAAAATTCTGGACCTGGAGCCATTAGGAGGCTAGCCTGGATTTGGTGTCCATAACAAAGTCATGGTGCACCGACAGTCATAACTGGGATATGGTCATACCAGGCTACTCTCTGTTCAGGACAGACAGGGAAGAGAGGAGGAAAGGAGGAGTTATACTATATGTGAGGGAAGGACTCAAGGCTATGAAAATACAGAAGCACCAAGAGGAAAAGGAATGACTGGAGGTGCTGCAGGTCATCCTGGACAGAGGAGCTAGTGCTGCTATCTGCACAGGGTTGTATACAGACTTCCTGCACAGGGTGAGAAGTTGAATAAGGCACATGGGGAAGACATCATCGAGATGGCAAATAAGGGGGTGTTGCTAGTTGGGGACTTCAGTCTGCCAGATGTGGATTGGAGCCTTCCAGCTACAGCTTTGGCAAGGAGCAGAGCCGTCCTTGACTCCCTGCAAAGGGCTACTCTCAGACAGCTGGTCAACAAACCCAGTAGGGATGGGACTGTGCTTGACCTGGTGCTTACAACAGCAACAGCATTGTAGAGGTCAGAGTTGGCAGTCCCCTAAGTACCAGTGATCACTGTACAGTGTGGTTTAACATTAAGACAGGAGTAGAGGCAAACCACATGAGGATGAGGGTCCTGGACATTAGGAGGGTGGATTTTAAAGAAAGGAAAGACTGCCTAGTGAGGATGTGGGGGTGGATTGACAGGGAGAGGTGGAGGAACAGTAGGGACAATAAGGGAGGGCATAATTAAGGTAACAAGACATTGCATGAAGAAAGTGAGTAAAAGCAAAAGGAGAAAGAGACAGTTGTGGTACTTTAGAGGAGTAGCCACAGTGGTGAAGGAAAATAGGGAATCATTCAGGAAGTACAAGGAAACACAGAGGGAGTAAGACAGAGAGATGTACCAGCTAAAACAGAGTGAAGCAAGTAAGGCAGAGGGGGAGGAGCAACAGAGTAGACAGAGGAAAGGTTAGCCAAAGTGGCAGCAAATGTGGATAAAACTTTGTTCAGGTACATAAGTGAGAAGAGGAGAGGGATTGTGAGGATAAGGAGGATGACAGAGGGAGACTGCACAAAAGTGGACCAAGAAAAAGCAGACATTCTAAATGGGTACTTATGCTCTGTCTTTACAGTGGAGGAGGGATGGGACGGACTACCAGAGATCATCAGGAACAAGGATGGGGAGGAAGATCCAAGTCCATTTTCAGAAGAAAGAGTCCTAAAGGGACTTGCAGCTCTGAAAGTGGACAAGGCTATGGGACCAGATGGGATACAGACAAGGATACTAAAAAAAACTCTGGGTGGTGCTGGCTACCCCACTGATGGCCTTATTATAGCACATTGGAATTGGGCAATGTTCTGGACTCCAACCTGGAGTTAGAATCCAATAGTATGGGGCTGCGGGGGGCAGAGCCCTCTGTGTGGGGGGTTCGGGGACAAAGCCCCCTGATGAAAACACACACACCGATGTGTGTGGCTCCATGCCGACTGCAACGTGTGGTCGACATGGGGCCTGGCACCATGATGATGGTCAACATGTTTCTTGTTGAACCAGCATCATAGAGCCCTAGCAACTGTAGGCCAGTAAGCTTCACTTCAGTGGTGGGGAAATTAATGGAAATACTGTTAAAGGCATGATTGGTAGAGTATCTTGAATCAAATGGACTGCAAGACCAAAGGCAGAGTGGATTCTCAGAGGGGAGTGGGGCTCATACTAGACAAACATGATTGATTTCTTTGATTGGGTGACCAGGGAAATAGATCAGGAGAGGACAATGGACTTGGCCTAGGTGTACTTTAGTGAGGCCTTCAACAGTGTGCCACACAGGAGACTAAGAAATTGAGCAGTCTAGGAGTGGGATCCAAAGTGGTGAATTGGGTTAGAAACTGGTTAATGAATTGGCTACAGGAGGTGATGGTTAAAAGCACTTACCCTAAGGATGGAACAGTGACCAGCAGGGTGCCTCAAGGCTCAGTACTGGACCAGTCCTCTTCAGAGTCTTCATAAATGTCATTGCAGAGGAAGTGGAAGGGAAAGTATGTCTTTTTGCCAATAATACCAAAATATGTAATAGTATGGACAATCAGGATGGGGTGGAAAGAATGTATAGTGACCTTGGGAAACTCTAGGAGTGGTCAAACACATGGCAGTTGGGGTGCAATGCCAGAAACTGCAAAATTATGCACCATGGGCATAGGAAACCAGGAACTGAGTATAGGATGTGGGGGAAGTACTGTCAGTTACTAAAGAGGAAAGGAACCTTTAGGTTATCATATCTGATGACCTCAAAGTGGCAGGACAGTGTGATAAAGCAGTGGGTAGGTCCATTTTGGTGCTGCAATGCATTGGAAGAGGGAGGTGGTGTTGCCACTGTATCACTCACTGATGAGATACCACCTGGAGTATTGTGGTCCAGTTCCGGAGGCTTCACCTCAGAAAGGACATAGACAGGGTGGAGGCAGTCCAGAGGAGGACAGCAAAAATGATGCAGGGGTTGCACCAAAAGCCTTACAAGAAGAGACTGAGGGATCTCAACATGTACTCCCTTGAAGAGAGAAGAGCAAGAAAGGACATGATAGAGACCTACAAGTAACTCTTGGGAGTAAACAGGATACGGTAGGGGGGTTTCTTTCAAAGGAAGAAGAGCACAAGGACCAGAGAGCATGTGATGAAGCTGGAGCAGAGGGAGCTAAAGAGGAATGTGTGGAAGTACTACTTCACTAAAGAGTAGTAGATGCCTGGAACAGACTGCCAGCGTAAGTGGTGGATGCAAAAATAGTAGGAGGTCTCAAGCATGTGTGGGATAGACATAAAGGAATATTAATGAATGGGGAGGGAGGAGGGAGCGTCACCAAAGACCAGTTAGCATCTGTGGAGGTAGACTAGGCAGCGACCATCTAGGCAGACTGGATGGGCAAAAGATTCTTTTCTGCCAACAAATGTTATCTCTATATGGGAAAACAGAGCAATTTGGCTTCCACTGGAAACAATGTAATTTATTTATTTATTGAATTTTGTTGACCCGGTAAGCCCACTGGGCCTAGATGTCCCATTTTCAGGGGCGACCTGGGGGAGGGGGGGATACAGATGGTAAGCAGCTGAAATTGAACCAGATTAAGTTGTTGGTGGTATTTGTTGTGAATGGGAGAAATTTGGCCAGGACACTGGGGAAATTCCCCTACTCTTTTTCGATAAGTGCCATGGGATCTTTAGCATCCACCTGAACTACTACCAATTCAGGCAGATGAGACCTCGGTTTAATGTCTCATCTGAAAGACAGCACCTCAGAAGTGCAGCACCCCCCTCATGCTGCACTACAGTGTCAGTATTGGGATATTAACCAAAGTGCCAGATGTGGGAACTGAACCCACAACCCTCTGATCTCCCGGCCTCTGAGGCGAGTGTGCTACCTACTGAGACACTGACACAAAAAAACCCTGGAAATTGCCCTGGAGTTACAGGGAAAAGGCCAAATTGATCTGGGAGCAAAGTCAACACTTCAAAATCTGTCAGAATGCATTGAAAAGGTGTCTGATCCCCCAGCTGATCCATTGCAGATGCAGGTCAACAGTATAAAACTTGGAATCCAGGATTTAGCAGTGAGGAACAGAATAAGAAAAAAAAAAGTGGCACAAATTGAGCCACAAATCTTCTCACATCTCAGCAAACAAGTAGTTCAACAAGTGGCTTATTGGTTCTTCCAGTATGTCGGGGGGAGGGATATCCTGAAAGTGAAATGAAGTGCCCACGAGGGACACTGAGAGGGGAAAGAAGTCCCCATAAGTGGTGCCAAATGGTTTCTTTGAACACTGGCAGTGCTGGTAAGTGGGGGTGGGGAGCTGATAGGGTGAAGAAGTACCTGAAAATGTCTCTAAATGCCTTCTTTAAACGGTGGGAATGCAGGTATGTTGGGGGATACAGAGTGAGGAAAGAAATCTGCACAAGTGGCACAAAATGGCTTCTTTAAACACCACAGTGCTGTTGCGTTATGAGTACACCAAGGGGAAAAATTGCCCACTAGTGCTGCTAAGTGACTTCTTTAAACACATGCAATGCTGATAAGTCAGGGGAGGACTAGAGGGGAAACAACTGTCTGCATATTCTGTGGAGTGGCTTCCTGAAAAACAGCAGGGCCAATATATTCTAAGGCTGAGATCTACCATGGCAGCTAATGACATGTGTTTATTATAGTGGATGCTTGCTAGGCTTCTGATTCGACTACAAAATCAGTCATTTTTTTTTTATGAGGGAAGCCTTTGCATTAGTAGATTTCTCCACAACAGAGCTCCCTCGCTTCCCTTCCAGTCAATCACATGCAGGCATTGAAGATCAGTCCAGGCTGAGCTGACTGAATGAAGTTTCTTCTTGGTTACCCTAACGAGGCTCTGGATCTGTTAAATGAGTTGCAGAGAGTTGGAATAAAATCCTATCTGAGCAGCTCATTCCCATTAACTGATACCATTAGATGAAAAGCATCAACTAGGGAGATACAGTGCTGTGACCAGGGCAAGCAAGGAAAGATCAGGAGGTGGTCACGTTCAGCAGCAGCTGGTGGGACTGTTTTGTAATATGTGCACTGGGGGCCAGTGTGGAACTGGTGGAACTGATAGAACTGTGCATGCATCCTGTAATGCAATGCACTAGATCTTTTCACACTCTATAGCATTGCATTATAGCTGTGCTGTAGTTGGCACCCTGCTGTGTTTTTCTCTCAGAGAGGTTAAAATGGTGCAGTTCAGCTTTTCTGGTTTTCACACCCAGCAAACCGCTAACATGAAGTCTGCTTTTAGCTTCACTAAGCAGCCATAAAAACCACTGGGCCTTCACATGCCTCTTTCTTTTTTTTTCTTATTTTTTACCTTTAACCACTGCAGCTGACCCCCAGCAGTCAGCTACTGTATTATGGGACCCACCACCATTGGAGGATGACAGCCAGGGTTCTTCTTGTGTTTTTCGTAGGACTGTGGGGCATGAGGCAGAGGGGGCAGCTTAAACACTTAAAACAATATTTCAACAAATTCATTCTCTACATATCTTCTCCAGTCACATAGTGAGGTCTTGTAATGTATAGGCTGGATCACTGATTGCTCCCAGGCATGGGACAGCACAGCTGAGCCAGCTCAGAATTTGGATGCTACCAGAAAGCGGGGAGGACCCAAGTTAGTTCAAAACAACTTAATTTGGCATGTTAAATTCAAACAGTAGCTCATTTGTATAGATTTTTAACATACCCTTCAAGCTTTATTTACAGATTGTTCATATATATTATAGCATGCACCGGTACAGACCTGTTTGAATTCCTTTTGGGTGGGACCTTCTATCTAGGATCCAACCCTCAATGTAGCACTAATGGGTACTTACATAATCTAACCTTGCTTGCTGCGTATAAGGATTACCTTAAATCCTAAATCTTAAGCAGGACTCTAAAGGGGGACCCACAAACAGCAGAGATGTATTTGAGTGTCTGAAATCCCACCGTGTTACCATGGCTGACCCAGGACCCAGTCAGCCATCTCTCCACCCCACTGGCACTGAGACAGGTGACACTAGTTTGCCCTGTAACTTATTCTCCCTGCAGTCTGCCAGTTTAGCAGCTCACAGCATGGGATGCATTCAGAAAACTTTTACCATGTCCAGACCAGGATACAATCAGCTGGGTGAACAGCCTTCTAGCACCTGAAGGACTGCTAATCAATGGCTTCCACCACTTCACCCCACAGCAGTTTGTATGCAGCTTTAGACTCTGGAAATTGATAGGCCCTGACTTACCAGGGCATGCAGTACAGACTCACAGGCTTGTAGTTGCAACTCCTTCTTCTGTAGCTGCTGGACTGTCTGAATCCTTTAGAAAATGGTTCCATGCTTTTTATTGCCTACAGGCAATGTCAAAGTGGGCACATGGGAGTTACATGGAGGGCAGCACTGATCAACATCTAGTTTATTTTATGCAGTACGTCAGCACGCCTGATTGGGGGGGGGAATCAGTGCTAAATGAGTTAGGGGAAGATTTGTTTTCTTGATCATTGGTGCCAAGGGGAGGAGGGGGATATAGAGTGCTGTGAAGGTAGGGGAAGGGAAGTTTTTTTAACCTTTTTTTTTATGTTGGCGTGCTTGTGCAACCAACATCATGGGACAGTGCAGCTTTGGAGGCAGGGTCGCTGTTGGGCGAATGCAGGGCATGCACCAGGAGGTGCGCCCCCCTTTTCCCAAATCAGCCTGCATGCCAGCACCACACCATGCATACATAATGTGGTGTGCACATCTAAGAAAAGGTCCACTGCAATCCGAGCAAAGCTCATCATACGCAGCAGACCCTTCCTACATGCTCGCCGACATTATGAGCATGGTTGGCGCAGTGGGGTGACCGCCAACTATTGCTGACTGGGGTGCCCAATCCCAGGCAGTTAACACCCCCACTTTTGTGTGCCAACGGGGAAGCACACTCCCCATCGGCATAAACCCCCAATTGTTGAATACCGAGGGGGTGTCTAATCCCTCGGCCTCGCCCTCGCTTTGTGTGCCGACAGGGGTGCCCAGTCCCCTCGGTATTACTTCATCATCCCCCTGTTGTGTGCTGACAAAGGGTGCCCAATCCCTGTCAGCTACAGCCACCCAAACAGTTTAGGTGGCACGCTGGGGCCCACCCAGCGTGCCAAATCTCTCAAAAAAAACTTGTCCCAGCGATGGGTTTTTTTCCTGTAAAATGAAAACAGTCCTCGTAGTCTCAATTCCCTCCCCACCCGCACTCCACCCTCTGTGCACTGCCTCCCCTCACCCCATACTTACCTCATGGAGTCCGCGTGATGATCTTCAGTGGACTGGGAACACGCCTGCACTCTTCAAAGCTGACTGCAAACTGAAGAAATGCCGTAAGCTGTATAATGGAATGAATAGGGGTTTTCAACTTTAATGCATATCTCGGGCATTTTTGCGAATTTTGGCCTCACATTTTCAACATGGGGCTTTTGGGACCCCTTCTCATGAATTTTTGCACTGTCATGGCATTATTCAGTCCTGAAAGGTGATTTCGCAGTCACTGCATGGAATCACCTTTCAGGACCAAGTAACGAAATGACAGTGCCACTGTTCATGAGAGGGGCTCTCAAAAAGCCTATGTTGCAAGTTTGATGGGAAAAATCCAAAAAATGGCTGTTTTACTAGCTTGCAAAGCAACTACGCAACGCACGCTCGTAAGTTAGCGCATTCACACTATTCTCATGCCAGGTTCTCAACATTGGCATTTTACCACAGCTTCTTGTGAACCGTATAGCTTTCATTTTTCACATCCTTGCCGAAATGTGTTTTCACACTTCCGGCACAGAATAGTGCGGTCACTGTGTGAAATCACTGTTCGGGACACATTACAAAAATGACAGTGACACTGTTCATGAGCAGAGGTCCTAAAATGCCTGTGTTGAAAATTTGGTGACAATACTCCGTAAAATGACTATGTTACGAGAGTACATTGTGCAGTTTGCACGCACGCTCGTAAGTTCGCAAACTTATAAATTTTTCACTCTACATTTTCAACAGTGCCATTGTTCTATACCTCCTAATGAACAGTACAGCTATCATTTTTCACATCCTGACCAAAATCTGTTTTCGCAGTTCCGGTGCACAATAGCGCTTCGCTGTGGAAAGCCCATGTTCCAGACACATTATGAAAATGGTAGTGACACTGTTCATTAGCAGATGTCCTAAAATGCCTATGTTGAAAATTTAGGGATGAAAGTCAATAAAATGAGTGTTTTACGAGCGCACATTGCGCAGTTTGCACGCACGCTCCTGACTTTGTGAATTTGTAATACTTTCACTCCAGCTCTTCATCATTGGCATTTTTCCATACCTCCTTATGAACAGTACAGCTGGCTGAAATGTGTTTTCACACGTCCGGTGCAGAATTGCATGATCACTGTGCGAAATCACTTTTCAGGACACTTTGAGGAAATGACGGTGACACTATTCATCAGCAGAGGTCCTAAAATGCCTATGTTGAAAATTTGGTGGCGAAAGTCCAGACAATGACTGTGTTGAAAGCGTGCATTGCACAGTTTCCTTGCACCCTTGTAACTTTATCAATCTGCAATATTTTCATGCCACATTTTCACCACTGGCATTTGTGTACACCTCATTATCAACAGTCCAGCTGCCATTTTCCACAGCCTGCCCAAAACGTGTTTCCGCAACTCTGCCACACAGTGGCATACTCGCTGTGCAAAATCACCTTTTGGGACACATTAACAAACTCACAGCGCTATGCCTCTCCACCTCCGTCACTGCCAATGCCAGCGCGACAACATTCAGCATTGTCAAATGCTTGTTTTTACAGGTATATTCACCCATGGGGTTTGCTGTATTTGGCAGTGGGCCCGGTGGGTGAATTAAAGTAAAACTGTATTGGCAAAGGGCACTTTACACTTTAGGATTTTGGTGATCTAACAAATTTTCCGGCACTTCACCAACTGTCATAAAGAGAGAAATTTGTCACTTTGTAACATTTTCACCGGTGAAGTTTTACTTGGTAGCATCACAACTATTTGGATTTCTGTTTCTCCTTTATGTAGATATATATATATATATTTTTTCATTGTGGATTCTTTGTGCATTTTTTATCTTTAATATGACTGTTGGCCCTCCCCAGGATGAGGATCCTCACTGAACACCTCCCTCAAGGAAAGGGAAATACATAATTAGCAGTAATTAGGGAAATTAAGTTCTCAGCTGGGTGGCAACACACATTATACGGGAGTCGCTGAGAGATTGTGTAATATTTGAAATAATGTTTAAAGAGCTGCTGACACCTTAAAGAAAACTTTGAAAACCATAAAATGTAGGTACATATCAACTTGCATTCCATAGACAGTATATTCCATAGATTTTTGCTCCTCATTATTTATTATTGAGGAAATTTGCATGAATACATGACCTTTATCCCTCAGAGTTAATCTGCCTCTTGAGCGTACTCCCTACTTCAAGTCATACTCCTCTGTTGTGACATCACAATCTGTTGCCATGGGAGTGACTGTGATGTCACAAGCAGTGCCTTATGAACTCAGGTAGGGAGAAAGTAGCAGGAATAGAAAACTCTTTAGCAACAAAGATCCTGTTTTTTATGCAGATGACCTCAGTAATAAATAATGGGGAGGAGTAATGCAGGACTAATGTAAAATACAAGCTGAACTGTGTCTAAATATTCTGTTTTGTTGAAGTTCTTCTGAAGGCATCAGCTGCTCTTTAACCATTGTACCCAATAGCTCCATATGAAGTCTGAACCATCCATTGATTCTCCTGATACAAAATGGCCGCCCAGGGTATAATGAGTTAAGAAAATCAAAGGCTCCATCACTTTCTGTCCCTAGAGTCAAGTAGAGATCCACTTGCCAGAACTTTATTCATCTTAAAGTTAGGACTAAAAGCTGGCCAGTGACGTGGAGGGCTGAGATGCTTGCTCCTTACCTCCAGCCATGCCTGCAACCCAGGATCAGGAGCGGACTTGGCTCATCAGGGCTTGACCAGTACAGGAGAGGATTGTGTCATAGGGACAGGTCTCCTCTCTCAGGGTGGGTAAGCTGGTTGGCCTGGCCATAGACTGCCACCAGATGGAGGCCTGGTGATACTGCAGCATGAGTGGCAAGCATAAGGGAGGGGCATTGCGGAGAACATCAGTTGGGTGCACCTCCATGCATGAGACTGATGCTCCACAGCATAGGGAGTGGAGAAAATGTAGACCAGGAAGCATTGAGGGCCAAATGAAACACAGTCTGCCATTTCCTAAGCCCACACTGGTTGCCTGAATGCCACAATTGGTCTGCCTTGGATTATTCACTGGGGGGGTTGGGGATGGCCCTTCCTCCTCCGGACCACAATGAGGGGGAATTTGAAGGGAGTCCCTGACCAAGGTGAGTATTGGGGGAAGTGGGAACTGACTCAGGACTACAGGGAATGGGCTGATAAGCCACCCCCTGATGCAGGAGCAGAAAACAGAATGCAAACAAAAATCTAGGACCAAATAAATTAAAAATCATTAACTGTTGTACTTGGAGCCGTGCAGAAATTCCATGGGTGGAAATCCTGTGGAATGGGATTTCTGTTTCTGAAATATTTTTCAGAATTTCTTTTTTAATTCCATGGAATTCTGAAAAGCATGTTTATGTAAACAGTCAGTGGAAAATTACCTAATCTCTAGAATATTATTTCTCAGTTTGTAAAAATGAACCATAGTTCATACAAACTTCTGAGCACTGTTCTGTAGTTTAAAAAAAATCTGCTTTCAGAATTTTGGAATTCCCTTCATATGGGATTCTTCAGATTTAGGTGGAATTCCATAAATTCTACAAAATTCTGCTGGAAGTGGGATTTGAAAATTCATCGTAGCTTGAATATGGTCATGTCATAGTTTACTGATATTTGCATTTGATATAAACGTTGATTTAAATTGAACATTTTCATTCATTCATTGACTTCTTTTGTTTTGTATATTGTAACTTTTCAGGGACTGTTGTGGAAATTAGACATTTAGCATTTCACAGGGATTTCCTGAACAATACTATTGTTGTTTGAGCGGGAGGTAACAACTTTAAAATGCATTTTTTGTCACTTTCCATCATTTGTGATATTCAGTATTCCAAACATTTATATGCGTTGACCCTCCACATACCTTTCTTAGGGGACTAGATGACCATCATCTTGTTTCTGTGAATTACAAATGAAATTAAAAAAATATATGTAGTAAGAATTTTTAACTGGTTGCCATCTTGCCAACTGAGTTTTTTTCTGCAAACCCAAGAATCCTGCACTGGGACCAACTGGAGGCACAGTAAATCACTGAGGTGAGGCATCTGTCTCATAGTGATGGTGCAGGTAGACTGCACAATGTTACTGCATCCCCCCTCCAGCTGATCATGCAGTCATGTCGACATTAGCTGTGATGAGTGCACCCACACAGCTCTTCAAACTCAAGAAATCATATAGCCACAGAGACTACAGTTCTTGAAGGGAGGTGGGTAAAAAGGAGGGTAAGATAATATTGCAGATATTTTAGTAATCGCTTTTTTGGGATATATTTTGTGATCTGTAACAAAAAACATGAAATGGATTTTCCTGGTTTCTGCAAAAACATTGTTCTTCAGCATCAGCAGGACTCAGATCTTATAAGCTTCCACAAATAATTTAATTTCAGCGCAGTATATTCTTTATTACTGATGACGTTCGCATGAAATGGTCTCTTTGCCCCATGGACTCTTCTGTTCCTGCTGTTATTTTATGCTCTAATATCATAATCCTTTACTTGTGACATCAGAACCATATCCATGGCAACAAATCTGTGATCTCACAAATAGAATTATGGTTTTACAGCAGACATAAGCAATCTGAACAGATGAAGGCCCCCATATTCTGAGCTGATTGTTAGTGCCACACAGCCAGTAGTGCTGTTCGGCATATGGCGCATAGCCGGACCTGTGCAATATTCAGAGAGTTAGTGCACTCTGACTATGGAGTGCTAACTGTCTGAATATGTGGTAGTGTAAGTGCAGTGTATAGTAACTATGCCCTGCACTAACATAGTATAAGACTGATTGTGGCTATTAGGTGAGTCCGCTGGAGATAGCAATGCCCAAATGGGATAGCACCAGGGCTCTAGTCTACTATATTCAGTTCTAGCATACTGATAGGCCCATTGGGTATGCAAGACAATAAGGGGCTATTTGCATGCCCATTGTGAGCTCATTAGCATGCCATGCATCCTCTTAATGCCCTGCCGATTCCCTGGTGTCTAGCGGTTTGGCCACCCCCCATCCCCCAGTCTCTGTGGCTGTACTCCCTCCCAGATAGTCTACTGGACCCCCACAACCCAGTCACCCATGCTATGTCATACAATGTATCTCCTAATTTCTTGTGTGTACTATACCCCCATCCCCTTGATCGGTAGTTGACCCCCCCACCTGCCTGCTCTGGATCCACCACACTGCACTCCCCTCACCTTACAGTCTGGTTAGTAATATAATCAATGGCGACTGACACAGCCCTCTGCTCACCTCCTCATTTGATTGCCATCTGACTGTCAGTAAGCACAACTGCAAGTATTGCAGAAACAGCTATTTTTACAGTACTCATGCTCACGCTCACTGACATTCAAATGGCTGCCAGTTGAGGAGGTGAGAGGAGGGCTGTGTAAGTTGCCATTGTTTACATTACTAACTGGAGTCTGGAGTGGGGGAGGTGTGGTGCAGTGGGTCTGGAGCAGGTGGGTTGAAGGGTGTTTGGCTACTGTTCTGGGGTCCACTAGACACCAGGGATTAGGAAATGTATTCTTTGCAATTGGATTAGCAATCTGGAAGTAGGGAGGCTCACAAGACACCAGCGGATTCATTGTGTGATTACATGGAAAATCAGGGGTGGGGAGTCCACTAGACACTAGGGAGTGTGGTAGCACCTAACCTAGGCCTGGGAGACAAGTCTGAAAGAGAGAGCCTGCACTGTCATCTTCTTTTCCTGCTTAAGGTCTGTTGCGCAACAGCACCCTTTTTTCTATCCTGTCCTCTTCTATCTTGTAGGCTGGCCACTCTCACTCTCTCACCCCCCCCCCCCGGAGCAGGCCATTGCCTGCCTCTGCCAGGCTGTTATGCCAGCATTTATTGTAAAAGGACAGATAAAAGAATATTTGGCAGAGCTGCAGACTCTGCTCAGCTATTAAAACTCTTGTTTAAAAAAACCCTGTTATGAGAGAGGGAACTGCCTTTATGTTCCCTTGCTCCTCTCTCCCCAGTTTAGTTAGAGGTTTTGTGCCTTTGGTGTAAAAATCTGCAGAACCTGTTAAAAGAAAGAAAAAGAAGCAGAAATCAAAACTATGCCTTCCTCTGTGTTGCAAGCTTGCAGCTTGTAGCACTATTCCACGAGTGAAAGCTCTATCTGAAAGTCTGTGTGTACAGATACTGTCACTTGCCGATGTATCCTGTTAAAACCCCCTGAAAAAGCTAGGAAAGGGGTTCAAAATAGCAGTATTCGTGTACTAAGCATTAAATCCTGATTATAACAAGCATTTGTCAATGCCAAATGTTTGCTTGCTGGTATTAGCATTGGAAATGCAGGAGTTAGACAGATGCAGAATAGGAGTGGCAGTGAAGTATTAAACTTCACGTGAACCTCACCTCCATCCTGTAGAGACGGACAGGATTTGGGGTAAGTATCTGGGTCATCGCCCATGATGGTCAAGACATGTCACCTCACCCTATTCTGCAGACATTGACACATGCTGAGGTGTGCCTTAGGGTGTTTGGCTTTACAGTCACCCCATTCCATAAGGACATACAGTGAAATGGGTGCAGCATAGGAGAGTGGGGTGAAGTCTTGGGCTGAAGAGTGCAAGGTACACCTCGATGGTTGTCAGTGGCTGAGGGGTTGGGGTGGGATGGCATGAGCAGTACAGTCGGCAATCCAAAGGCACACCCCAATGCCTGTCTCTCTCTACAGGGTGGGACGTTATGGTTAGAAACCATAATGCCTCGGGCGTTTGTTGGTATTTACAGTACAAATATTCAACGTGGCCTTTTTGTGACCCCACCTCAGGAAAGCATTTGGGACCTCTTCTCATGAAGAGTGGCAGTGTGATTTTGTCAATGTGTCCCGAAAACTGACTTCCAACAGTGACAGTGCCATTCTGCACCACATGTACGAAAACACAGATCAGACAGGATGTGAAAAATGACAGCTGTACCATCCATAGGGAGGTATGAAGAGATGGCAATTTTGAAAATCTGTAGTGGGAATATTAAAAATGCTTTCACTTCCGAGCATACGTGGAAACTGCGCAACGCATGCGTGTAACACAGTCACTTTATGGAGTTTTGTCACCAGATTTTCAACATAGGCATTTTACAACCTGTGCTCATGAACTGTGTCACTGTGATTTTCTTAATGTGTCCCGAACACTGATGTCCCACAGCAACCACAGTATTCTGCGCCAGAACTGCAAAAACACATTTTAACCAGGATGTGAAAAATGACAGCTGTTCTGTTCATAAGGAGGTGCGGAGAAATGGCAATGTTGAAAATCTGGACTTAAAATATTACAAATGTGCAAGTTATGAAGGCGTCGCATTGAAACTGCGCCAATGCAGCTCGTAACTGAGTCATTTTATGGACTTTCATCACCAGATTTTCAACATAGGCATTTTAGGACCTCTGCTAATGAACAGTGTCAGTGTGATTTTTGTTATGTGTTCCGAACAGTGATTTCCCACAGCGACCGCGCTATTCTGCGCCGGAAGTGCGAAAACACATTTCGGCCAGGATGTGAAAAATGACAGCTATACTGTTCATAAGGAGGTGTGGAAAAATGGCAATGTTGAAAATATGGAGTGAAAATATTTCAAATGTGTGAAGTAACGAGCGTGCGTGGAAACTGCGCAACGCACACTCGTAACACATTCATTTTATGATCTTTTGTCACCAAATTTTCAACATAGGCATTTTAGGACCTCTGCTAATTTATTTATTTATTTATTGAAATAGTTTCACCAGCAAAGGCACACTGAGCAACAAGATGCTCATCTCCCGGTGCGACCTGGGGGGAGGGGGTACAAGGGGGTTGGATAACACGCAGGTTATCAACTGAGTAAATAACAGAGGCAAGTAGCAGCATATGGATACAATTGCATTACGCGACAAGCAACAACACATGGAGTACATTGGATATTGTATGAAGCATATAACAATTACTTGACATATAGCAGCAATACAAGGGAAAATTTAGCACACAGTAATATGCAGGTATAAGCAATAGGAGACATAGAACACATGATGGTGCAGGACAAAAGTGCATAGGTTGGGGCTGTATGTCAGCATTTATAGCAAAGCTAAGGCCGCTGGTCGGGCAGTGGGGAGGGGAGCAATTAGTGGTGAGGAAGTTAGCTAGGGTGGTAGAAAGTGTGTGGGCAGAGGAAGAATGCTGAATTTGAGGTGGGAGATCATTCCATAGCTTGGGTAACTGATGTGAGAGGGCAGCTTGCCCGGCAGTAGTCTTCTGCCTAGGAATTGATAGTTGGTGGTAGTTGCAGGGTCTAAGATAAGGGGGAGGGGGAGGGGGCAGCTGAGAGCACGGAGGAGAGCTAGGAAGGGATGGTGCCAAGCCATAGATTAGATACATATTTAGCACAGTGTGAAATGTGGTGGTTTCTGAGGGATGGTAGTGCCAGGGAATGGTAAAGGTCGCAGTGGTGAGTAAGGGTGAGGCATCGAGAGCAAAGCGGCAGAAGGCATTAAAAAGTGTGTCCAGCTTAGATAGGGTGGACTTAGGGGCTGCACTGTAAACAATGTCACCAGTAATCAAAGGAGGGAAGTATCATCTTCTAGACCAGTTCATGTCAGACGGGGGGGGGGAGGGAGGCTATTGCGGTTCCTATAAAATGCACTGAGCATGGGGCGTAGTTTTTTTTGAAATAGCATCAATGTGGTCTGAGCAGGAAAGATGGCAGTCAAGCCATACCCCCAAGTAGCGGAATGAGGAGACATCTTCGAGTTTTTGACCATCCAGGGTGTGGAAATAGGGAAGGGATGGGAGTCTGGACAGGCGTTGCCATGTGCCAAAAGTCATTGTGACAGTTTTTTTTCACATTTAGGGAGTGCTGGTGAGAGCCGAACCATTGCTGTACTTTGTTGAAGTCGGCTTGAAGGTTAGTTTGTACCACTTCAGGGTTGGAGCCTGAGGAGAAGAGTACAGTGTCATCTGCATACATGTAGATTGAGGTAGTAGAGCAGATGAGCGGTAAGTCATTTAGGAATATAGAGAACAGTACGGGTCCCAGAACCGACCCCTGGGGGACACCAGTAGTTAAGGGAAGGGGGGAGGAGATAGCATTTGTGACTAACGGACTGGGTTCTGCCAGAGAGATAAGATCTGAACCAGTTAGTGGCAGCAACAGAGAGGCTTGATTCAGTGAGACAAGAGAGCAATATGGGGTGGGAGACGGTGTTGAAGGCTTTTGCAAGGTCGACGAAGATGGCTGAGGTGATCAGCCCACTGTCCATACCAGTCAGAATGGAGTCGGTAATCTTTATCAGGGAGGATGCAGTGGAGTGTCCCTTTCTGAAACCTGACTGGTAGGGTGTGAAGAAATTAGAGTCGGTGAGGAAGGAAGTAAGTTGGGTGAGCACAAGGTGCTCTTGTAGTTTTGCTAGTACTGGGAGTAGGGAAATAGGGTGGTAGTTGGAGGGAGAGGTGGGGGTACCTCCTTTTGGGAGGGGGATGACAGTGGCATGCTTCCATGCTTGGGGGACAGCAGTGGTGGCAAAGGATTGGTTTAAGAGTTTGGCAAGCGGAGTTGCTATGGCGGTGGCGGAGAGGTAGAGGAGTTTAGGGTCCAAGCCATCTGGGGATTTGCCTTTTGAAGGGTTGAGAGAAAGTAGTCCATCTAGGGCATCCACTGCAGAGATGTCATTGAAGGAAAAGGACTGAGGCCTAGTCAGGTTTGTTACATCTGTAGAGGGTACTATAGGTGCAAGGTTTGGTAGGGCAGAGAGGAGAGTGGCAGCACAAGTGGAGAAATATATGTTGAACTAGTAGCGACTGCTGTTGGCTCAGCCAGAATGGAGTTGCTAATATTTAGAATTGGAGTGGGATTGGCAGCTGGTGGGGTGAAGAGGGAGTGAATGACTTTCCAGAATGTTGAGGGGTTATTTAGGTTGGACTGTAGGGAGCTGCTGAAGTACTCTGCTTTAGCTACGCGAGTAGCTCTGGTACACTTGTTTCGAAGCATGCGGTATGCGGAGAGATGTTGTGGGAGGCGTGAAGATTTATGTGTTTTCCAGGCTTTGTCACGGGCAGTTTGACATGCAATCAGTTCTTGGGTGATCCACGGCAGATGGTTGCCTCGTACCATTGTACGTCGCAGCGGGCATGTTTGTCCCAGATGCTGAGGAAAGTGTCTTTAAAGTGGAGAAGGGCGTCGTCAATGGAGTCCATAATAGGGGCGGGGGCGCAGTTTGCTAATGCAAGGTCATCTAACACCGAGGCAAGATTGAGGGATTTAAAGGAGCATTGGACTAGAAATTTAGCGGTGGATTTTGTACACTAAGAAAGTAACGTGGTGGTTACTGAGGGAGTCAGGAAGAATACCGGCATTTATGACCCGGTGAGGGTGTGTGGTAAGAGCCCAATCGAGGAGTGAGTGGTTACCAGATTTTAGGTTAAACCGGGTGGGCTCAGTAATGATTTGAGAGAGGTTTAGAGCAGCAATTTCAGTTCTGATTTTGTTGAGGACAGAAGCTATCCAGTTGTGGTTTAGATCGCCCATAATATAAAGTTCCCCTGTCAGGGTTAGGCAGGAGATTTGCTTGAGGAAGTTGGTGACAGCAGTGGATGGTGTGCCAGGTCAGCAGTATATTCCTGCAATGTAGATTGGTAGCGAGAAGGGGAGTGTCAGCTGGAGTAAAATTAATTCATAGATTTTAGGTTCAGACTTGGCTAGGATAACCGAAAAGTGCAAGTCCGAGTTGACGTAGATGGCAACTCCGCTGCCTCTTGTGGCTCTGTCCTGGTGGGCCAAAGTGTAGCCTGGGATAGCGACAGAGGAGTCACTAATGTTTTCTGTGAGCCAGGTTTCGGACAAGGTGAGGATATCTGGAACATAGTGGGCAGCAAGTACCTGGAGGGAGTCAAGTTTATGGACTAGGCTTCTTATATTTAGGTGCAGGAGGCACAGGCCATGTGGGAGAGGGTCTCCAGAGAGAAGTGAGGAAGTGTCCAATGTTGGAGGGGGGCTTGCAGCGATTGAGAGGGGGTGTGTGGTTTGCAGGCCGGGGTTTGGGTGGATGTCACCTGCGGCAAGGAGCAGGAGCACAAGAGATAGGTAGTGGGTGAATAGTTTTATGTGACTGACGGTGAGCAGACGTCTCTTAATTAGAAGGCTTGGGTGATTATTTGGAGCTGGGCAAGGGGGGAGTAGTTGAAAAGTAAATCAGGAGAGTGATGGGATGAAGAGAAAAGGGCTGGGACATGTGGCTGAGTGAGTCCAGGCTTGGGTGAAAGGGAGAGTGGACGCCGGAGTGGAGGAGTGGGGAAGCCCAGTGAGGTTGGGCAGGAAAAGGGGGGGAATGGGAGAGGTGAGTGGCATGTTGAAGAGGAGGGGAGGGAGGGAGAAGAGAACATGGATGAGTAGTGGCAGGAAGCCTAGTAGTTGGGCCAAGGCATGGATCTAGCATTAGAAAACCCTTAACTGTTGTGGTAGCTTAGAGGGGACAGGCATAGAGGGCCAGAGAAATGAGTGGTTCCTGTGGGAGGATGGAGGACCAGTGAAAATTAAGGAATAGATAACCAATGAGGCATGGCTAGCAATAGCCAGTAGGATTGAGCTAGAAAGCCGGGGCCGGGTTTATGTGTATTTGATCAGGACTGGGGGGGTAGGTGGGAGAGCGAAAAAATTGGCAGCTAGGGCTCCCTTCCTAGAGGTAATCAGTCCCTGAGGGCAAGTCCGTACCTGCGCTTCTGTGAGGGGCTGGTGGCTTCACACCTGGACTGCAGGTGGCAGTCTGGCAGGTCGAGTTCATCAGAGAACCATGGCTGTGGTTCTCAGACTACCTGGAAGGAGAAGGCAGAGGAGAATTAAATAAGAAAGTCAGAGGGGGTGGGGCTGTTCGTGGAGCTAAAAAGAAATGCAGACTGGCTTAAACTGGGGGGGGGTGTTGCAGACCTAAATGTTAGGCAAGGTGCCTCCAAGTCTGAGAGAGTAATAACAGGGCTAATGAACAGCATTAGTGTGATTTTCCTAATGTGTCCCGAACACGGATTTCCCACAGCGAGTTCGCTGTTCTGCGTCGGAAGTTCAAAAACACATTTTGGCCAGGATGTGAAAAATGACAGCTGTACTGTTCATAAGGAGCTGCGGACAAATGGCAGTGTTAACAATCTGGAGTGCAAATATTGCAAATGTGTGAAGATACGAGCATGCGTGGAAACTGCGCAATGCACGCTCATAACACAGTCATTTTATGGACTTTTCTCACCAAATTTTCAACCTAGGCATTTTAGGACCTCTGCTGATGAACAGTGTCAGTGTGATTTTCGTACTGTGTCATGAACATGGATTTCTCACAGCGACTACACTATTCTGCGCCAGAATCGCGAAAACACATTTTGGCCAGGTTGTGAAAAATGACAGCTGCACTGTTCATAAGGAGATGCATTAAAATATTAATGTTGAAAATCTGGAGTGAAAATATTGCAAATTCACGAAGTTACAAGCATGGGTAGCAACTGCTCAACGCACGCTCGTAAAATAGTCATTTTTTGGATGTTTCCCACTAAATTTGAAACATAGACTTTTTGATTGCCCACCTCATGAACTCTGGCACTGTCATTTCATTAATCAGTCCCAGAAGGTGATTCCACGCAGTGACCGTGAAATCACCTATCGGGACCTATTAACGCCATGACAGTGAACGAATTCATGAGGAGGGGACCCAAAAACCCCATGTTGAAAATTTGGTACCAAAATTCAAAAAAATGCCTGAGATATGCATCAAAGTTGAAAAAACCCTATTTATTCCATTATACAGCTTACCAGCATTTCCTCAGTTCGCGGCCGGCTTTGAAGAGTGCAGACGTGTTCCCGGTCCGCCGAAGATCGTCGCGCCGGACTCCGGAGGTAAGTATGGGGTGAGGGGGTGTGGAGAGGCAGGGTGCACAGTGGGTGGGTGCAGGTTGTGGGGGGGGCAGGGAGACTGCCGAGGGACCATTTCCTGCTTTACAGGAAAAAAAAGAAAAAAACATTGCTGGATGATTTTTGTTTTACAGGGACATTTCAGTTGACATTTGGCACGCTGGGGTGGGCTCCCAGCATTCCAACCTACTTTTTTGTTGGGGGGGCGACTGTAACCGATGGGGGTTTGGGCACCCCAGCCGGCATATAAAGAGACGCAGTAGCGAGAGGATTGGGCACCGTGCACAAAACATAGCTTTGGGGAGGCGAATTATGCCGATGGGGGAGTGGGGTTCCCTTCCGGCGCATTAATTGTGGCTGGGGGCAGGTTATGCTAACGGGGGAGTGGGGCCCCCATAGGCAATCAAAGACTGTTTGCGGGGGGGCACATGCTACCGAGGGGGATTGGGCACCCCCTCAGCAAGGGGGCTGCATATTACGGTTTGTGAATGTGGTAGCAAGCCGCCCGCCATGTTCACAAATAGTATTAGGCTAGCTAACGTTCTTCCCTGCAATGACAGGTCACTCCCTCATTGCAGCAGAATGACTGATGCTGCAATGACAAGGTGGCCCCTGATTGCTGCAATGAAAACGTTTGTACTTGGTGCACTTTTGGAGACCAGTGTCATCAGCACACTGTGCCTCCATTGGTCCACCACTGCCAAGCCCCCAAATGCAGTGCCTCCCTTGGCTGTAACAGTGACGCGCCACCACAACTCGCTTCTCTCCTAAGCTGTCACATAATGTTTCTTGTGCATGCACGCAAGCAAACATAAAAATTAACAGGAGCTTTCTTCTGATGTATTCTGTCTCTGTATCTCCTATTAGTGTTTTTTTGGTGCCAAAAACACTAACAGGGCTACAGAGCAGAATTAGGTAAACAACTTTCTGTAAGAGCAGTGTCATTAAAAGTTTCTCATGATAAAAATGCTGTTTAATATGAGAACTTCTCCCTGAAACTCTGCTTGCTCTTCTTAGTTCTTTTGTTTGGTTTTCCCTCTGTAAAATCAGAACCCTCTGCATTAAAGAAAACAAAAGCCAAGCTTTAAAGGGGCACTGTCAGCTTTGCTCCTCGTTTTTTCATCTGCTTGCATAAGCGTGACTCTGTGCACTTATATATGACTTATTCCTCAAATAAACTCCCCACATATGCCACAAAGGTGATCGCTTACCAGATTTTTCAATTTTTGTAAGTTTCTACATTCCAGCGGCCCAATCGAAAATACCTTGTCCCCCAGAAGCAGTAGTATGCCTAGAGCATGCCTGTGACACGGAGTGCCGGCATTAACATAAATTTTTAACATGGCCTCACTAAAGAGTTACTTGCAGCATGTCTTGCAGTATACTGAATTAAAGTTGCTGTGTTTTAAGTAAAACCGAGTGCTGGTAATGGCAATAAAAACATTTAAACACTGCTGCCAAAATCTCACGCCTGCATAAATGTGGGCTGTTCCTTCGCATGCACAGGAACTGTGTTCTGTCCTGCTATTGTGCATGTGTGGGATTTCGGCACCTAGAGTGATCCACATTCATGCAGGCGTGGGATTTCGGCAGCAGTGTTTAAATGTTTTTATTGGCACTACCAGCACTCGGTTTTACTTAAAAAACAGCAACTTTAATTCAGTATATTGCAAAACATGCTGCAATCAACTCTTCAGTGTGGGCATGTAAAAAATTTATGTTAATGCCAGCACTTCGTGTCACAGACGCACTCTCGGCATACCACTGCTTCTGGGGATGAGGGTTTTTCTGTTTGCTGGTAGAATGAAGAATTGTACAAAAAGTAAAAAATCTGGTAAGCGATCACCATTGTGGCATACATGGGGAGTTTGTTTGGAGGATAAGTCATATATAGGTGCACAGAGTCAGACTCAAGCCAGCAGACAAAAACATGATGAGCAAAGCTGACAGTGCCCCTTTAAGCTAAACCAAACTCTTACTGTTTGTTATGCAAATACTGATGTAATTTTTGCTTATTTCATCCTGACAAATAACTGACATTTTTTACTTCATATGTGCTGTCCCCAGCCATTGTAACTCACCTCGGTGTTGTTCTGCAGGTCTTCTCTTAGGGACCAGCACCCCTTTGTGCTGCTGTTTATATAGAGGCTGACCTATCACTCACAGCAGGTGGGTGGAGCTACAGTGGACAAATGCTCCTAAAAATGCTAAAACTGTTTGTTTTTCTGTTGTGAGGTCTCCATTATGAATTATGATTTATATTATTTGGGATATTGTGTTTGAATTCAAATTTTTTAGCCTAGAAACACTTTTGTATTAGACTAGGAGGCAAAGCCTCATCCATCATGTGACTAGTCTGTATATAAGGTCCTGTCTCCAAGTCTAAAGCAGATCAGTTCAGCTTTGGGAGAGGTTGAGGAAACAGAGGGTGGGGACAAATGCCATGTCCTAGCTGTGTTATGCTTGTTTAATTTATTTTATTTTCTGAAAGTTTTTTTTTACTTTTTTCATTTCTTGTAAATAAATACACACATTGGTGTGTTTTGCACCTACTTTTTTTGTTTGCTTGCACAACAAACATTATGTGGCAGCTTAGGAGAGAAGTGGATTGTGGAGGTGTGGCACTGTGGCAGCCAATGGAGGCACTGCATTTGGGGGCTTGGCACTGGTGGACCAATGGAAGCACAGTGTACTGATGACACTGGCTTCCAAAAGTGCCACCAAGTTGTAATGTTTTCATCGCAGCAATCGGGGACCGCCTTGTCATTGCAGCATCAGCCATTCTGCTGCAATGAGGGAGAGACCCGTCACTGCAGGGCAGAATGTTGCATACTATAATATGGTTTGTGAATGTGGTGGAAAGCCACTGCCATGTTCACAAACAATGTTACAGAGCTCCCACTGCCGAGGGGGTGCCCAATCCCCCTTGGCATCATGCACCCCCCAAAGCAGTGTTTGTTTCCTGACAGGGGAACCCAATCCCTGTCATCTTCAGTCCCCCCTTCCCAGTTTAATTTGCTGACAGGGGAGCCCACTCCCTGTTGGCAGAATGTCCCCCCAAAAAAATTAGTTTGTGAAGAGGGGTGCCCAAACCCCTCAGCTCTTGCCCCCATATGTGCCGACAGGTGTCCAATCCCCCATCAGCTACAGCACCCCCAAAAAAACACTCAGGTAGCATGCTGGGAGCCCAACCTAGTGTGACAACTGTCCCTGTTAAACAAAAAACAGTCCTGCAATGTTTTTTTTCCCTGTAAATCAGAAAACGGTCCCTCGTTGAGTCCAGTGGCCCTGCCCTCCCAACCTGCACCCACTTTCTGCAAACCCTGCTCTTCATACCCCCTTCACCCCATACTTACCTCCGAAGTCCAGTGTGACGATCTTCGGTGGATCGGGAACATGTCTGAACTCTTCAAAGCCGACTGCAAACTGAAGAAATGCCAGTAAGCTGTATAATGGCATAAATAGGGTTTTTTCAACTTTGGTGCATATCTCAGGCATTTTGGGGAATTTTGGCACCAAATTTTCAACATAGGGTTATGGGACCCCTCCTCATGAATTTAGCCACTGTCATGGCATTATTCGGTCCTGAAAGGTGATTTCGTGATCACTACATGGAATCACTTTTTGGGACTGATTAATGACACGGCAGTGCCAGTGTTCATGAGGTGGGCTCTCAAAAAGTCTATGTTGCAAATTTGGTGGAAAAAATCCAACAAATGACTGTTTTACGAGTGTGCAATATGTAGCTGCTATGCACACTCATAACTTTTCAAATTTGCAATATTTTCACTCCAGATTTTCAACACTGCCATTTTTCTATGCCTCCTTATGAACAGTATAGCTGCCATTTTTCACATCCTGGCCAAAATGTGTTTTTGCCCTTCTGTCGCAGAATAGCATTGTGGCTGTGAGAAATCAGTGATTGGGACACATTAAGAAAATTACAGTGACACTGTTCATGAGCAGAGGTCCTAAAATGCCTATGTTGAAAGTTTAGTGATGAAAGTCCATAAAGTGACTGTGTTATGAGCATGCATTGCGCAGTTTGCATGCATGCTCATAATGTCGCAAATTTGTAATATTTTCGCTCCAAATTTTCAGCATTGCCATTTTTCCACACCTTCTTATGAACAGTATAGCTGTCATTTTTCACATCCTGGCCAAATGTGTTTTTGCACTTGAGGCACAGAATAGCATGGTCACTGTGGGAAATCAATGTTTGGGACACATTAAGAAAATCACAGTGATACTGTTCATGAGTAAAATGCCTATGTTTAAACTTTGGTGATGAACATCCATAAAATGATTGTGTTACACACATGCATTGCACAGTTTTCACATATGCTCAGAAGTGCGAGCATTTTTAATATTCCCACTACAGATTTTCAACATTGCCATCTCTTCACACCTCCCTATGGATGGTACAGCTGTCATTCTTCACATCCTGTCTGATCTGTGTTTTCGTACATGTGGCGCAGAATGGCACAGTCGCTGTTGGAACTCAAAGTTCGGGGCACATTGACAAAATCACATTGCCACTCTTCATGAGAAGAGGTCCCAAATGCTTTCAGGAGGTGGGGTCACAAAAAGGCCATGTTGAAAATTTGTAGTGCAAATACCAATAAATGCCTGAGGCGTTAGGGTTTCTAACCATAACGTCCCACCCTGTACAGACTGACAGGCATTGGGGTGTGCCTTTGGATTGCCGACTGTACTGCTCATGCCATCTCACCCCCATCCCCCAGCCACTGACAGGCATTGAGGTGTATCTTGGACTCTTCAGCCCCAGACTTCAGCTCATTCTCCTATACTGCACTCATTTCAGTGTATGTCCTTATGGAATGGGGTGACTGTAAAGCCAAACACCCAAAGGCACACCTCAACATGTCGGTGTCTGCAGTATAGGGAGAGGTGACATGGCATGACCGTCAGGGGCAATGACCCAAACACTTACCCCAATGCCTGTCCATCTCTACAGGGTGGAGGTGGGGTTGGAGTGAAGTTCAATACTTCACTGTTATTCCTATTCTTCATCTGTCTCACTCCTGCATTTCCAGTGCTAATACCAGCAAGCAAACATTCGCCATTGATTAATGCTTGTTGTTGTCTGTGCTTTTCTCCTATGCACCCACTTTGACAGGGAGTACATTTCATTACATGGGTGATCAGGGTGGAGGGTCCAATAGACCCCAGAGAATACATTGTGAGACATTATATAGGCGATAGGGGTTGGAGGGCCACTAGACAACAGGGAATACATTGTGTGACATAGCATGGGTGCTTGGGGAGTGGAGGATTCACTAGACACCAGTTAATAAATTGTTCAAAAAGTCATGGGCAGTCATAGGGTGGGAGGTCTGCTAGACACCAAGGAATAGATTGTGTGACACAGAATGGGTGATCAGAGTTGGGGGTCCACTAGATGCTGGGGTCAATGGGTTATATAGCAGGCATGGGCAATGAGGAGGGGTGAAGTCACTGTGCTCAGTTAGGGGCAGGATTTTAGCAGTGGTAAACAGTGCTGAGATGGCATCTGTTAAAGGAAGCACTGGAAAAGGCACAGGTTCTACAAAATGCTTGGTTAGTGCTTTCAGACAGTAAAATGTTTTTTAAATTACCTCTAATTGCTTTTTTAGTGATTTAAACAGTGTCCTTCAACTTTCACTTTCTATTGCTGGAAGCCACCATTTCCTGATTAGCTGTAAGCTTCCTGAGCTCACTTTATGCTAATATCTCCTGCCAACCAATAGCAGAGGTCAAACAGACATATTAGCATAAAGTGAGCTCAGGACACTCACTGCTGCTCATGAGATGGTTGCAGCCAGCAACAGAAAGTGGAAGTTGTGGTGCTGCTTAAATCATTAAAAAAGTTGTTACTGTCTGACAACACTAATTGAGAGTTTCTGTAGAGTCTGAGGAAAGCTGTGTCTTTTCCAATGTTTTCTTTTAAGGGCTGCCAAAATATTTGAATATACAGCTGGACCAGATATGCATGACTGATCCCTTATTTGCATAAGTGCAGTGGTATATTTTGTATGGTCATGCTACTGGTTTGCCACAGCACACCATAGGTCTCTAAAAATGACCACCAATCACTGATGCTGCTCATGGTTAGCATGGCACTAATCCAGTAAGTGCTGTGCTGCCCTTTGAATATGGGGGCCAAAGTCTAAAGAATAAAATCTTGGTCTGATGAAAATGTCTTCAGTAATAATAAAATGGAAGATTTTGAAATTCTGATGTGGGGGAATGTTGTATAATTAGGTTCTGATGATGGCAGCTGTGCATGGTGTGATTGAAACTATAAAATATTTTAAAGAATGTTAACATTTGGTTCTAATCCATCTCTTTGTCAAGCTGCACAATTATTTTACTCAAAATAAAGCTCGTTGCAAACTAGAACATGCTTTATGGATGCAAAAAATGTAGAACATACTGCTGTACAAACTTTAAATTTAACCAGAAGAATTTAGGTAAAATTATTTTATTTTATGTATTTTTTTGATTTTTATTTTGTTAACTGGATAAGATGTACTGGGCCACATGGCCCTTTTAGCGGCTCAACCTGGACAGCTACAAAACAAAACATAAGAGGAGATACGGACAAAAAGCCATAACCATTGATACCTATTACAAATATTAATTTTTGCACTAACCACTGATCTACCTAACTGCACTAACTGTTATAATATATACACACACACTGATTCATACATATACACATATATGCATTTATACAATGGGGTGAGAGATATGAGTTATAAATAAAGTGCCTTATTTTCACTGCAGTGAGAAAAATTCTGATTATGTAAACACTGGAAAATATCGAAATTTACACACACACTCTACACATCACAAGCAATATATCCACGGTCGTTACGTAGGTAAACCTATTACTTGTGCTGGAACTACATTGCCCTAGTAACAGAAATAAATAGCAGACGCCTGGATAATTAGTGTGCTCCATTTCTCAGCAGCCCGAGATTTCACACACTGTGCAAACAAATGAGCTGAGCACAAATGGACCACTCACTTTGCTGAAAATCTAAAGGAAAAAAAGCTGTTACAGTCACAAAATGGAAAAATACTAAAAACTACCAAAATGTACAAACAAAAATACTCCAGAACAAATAAATCAAGACAAACTACATAAACCCAAAAAACTGATTGATCTACAAGAAGAGGTAAACCTTAGCTGTTCATAGTTTGAACTAGATGAAGAACCACTATTGGAGCCATCAGAAACAGCACACCCCTCAGAAATACAAAAACAAGAAAACAGCCAAAATTGTACTACAAAAGAATACAACATAAATCCAGACTACATTGACCAATATATAGACTCCAGCAGAAATTACTACACTCATAGAAAAATGAACTGTGATATCAATAATCTGCACCAGTTCTTAAAGGAAAATATGGGAATAGAAGAGAAAATTGAAACACTGCCTCCACAACAATTAAATAATATCTTATGTCATTATTTCATCCAATGTCACAAAAAACATGGACATGAGTATGAACCACTAAGTCTGAGAGCAAAATTTCAGAGTTTTGAATGGTATTTAAAGCAACAAAACTATCCTGAATCTCTTGCCACCTCAAACACATTCCTAAAAGCCAGAGAAGTCCTGCAATCAAAACAAAAAAAACTAAAAGAGTAGGGCAAAGGAAACAAACCTTATGCTGCTGATGAGCTAACGGACACATTAATTCATGAGCTGTATGAAAAAGATATTCTAGGCCCTCGAACTGCATAATCACAAATAAATACTATGTGGCTCAATGTTACCATGTTCTTTGGTATACGTGGCAACACGGAATGCAGAAACCTTAAATGGGGAGATATAAAGCTTGGTGCAAATGAAAAAGATTACAAATATATTGCATTTTGCACAGAGAGACAAACAAAAACATGAAGTGGCACTGATCCCAAAGATATCTGTGTTTTAAAACATAGAGCATATGCAATCAGCAATTGTAAAAAATGTCCTGTAGCAAACTATATATTTTACAGTGAAAAAAGACCACCCCAAGCAAACTATGACTCTGCACCATTTTTCTTAGCTATAAATCAACTGCCTAAAGTAACTTACGCCACTTGCTGGTTCAAAAACCAACCTTTAGGTGTGAACACTATTGCAAACATATTGAAGAATATGGTACAAGCAGCTGAAATCCAAACAGACCGCAGGTTAACTAACCATTCTATAAGGAAGCATCTCATACAAAAACTTGTTGATGCCAATATTCCTCCAACTGAAGTTGTGCAAGTGTCAGGGCACAAACAACTACAGTCCCTAAACCAATACTCTAAAATGAATGAAAGTAAACAAAAAGCGATTTCCAATATCTTAAGTAATGAAACTGATCTGCAGCCATCCACATCAAGAGCAGGAGAAACAAAACGAGAAGAAAAGCAAACATTATTACACTACACTGAAGGGATGACAGCCTGTTTTAATAATCCCAATATTTCAGCAAAGCATATCACATTCAGTATTTATCAAGGTATGTAAAACAGAAATAGAGTAATAGTAAATTAAATTGTAATATATGGAGATGGCCATATAATAGTATCCTACACTATACAAAAAAATCCTAGTAATAGCACAGTACCCAAAGTGATAATATTATCATTGACATGTGATAATACTATCGTTCAGAACTCGTAATACTATCGTTTGAGCTCTCAATGATAGTATTATCACCAAACCTGAAGAGCGCAGCCTCCAAACACTTCAGTGCCGTAGGCCTTTTCCAGACATCCCCATGGCAACCTCTTACCATGCGTGGTGACATTTAGAAAACCGTGCCTCCTGATTCAACATGGTTTCTCTGTGGGTGGACAAAACCGTTGAAAAAACATGGCGCCCGTCTCTCTCTTAGTGAGAGAAAATCATCCCTTGGCTCCAGTACCACTGCTTTCCAACATAATTAGCTGGCTAATCCTACCTACACTGAAGGAAAACATCAAGTAAAGGTAGGACTGTGTACCAAGGAAAACTCGCTCACGAGAGACATGGAGCGAGTGAGCGAGCAGGCATGACAGAAAGGGATGGGGGTGGAGACGGAGACAGTCAGTGTCTGACTTTTCACTTCAAGAGAGCCTGCCCTCACAGTACCACAGAAATAAAACTCTCCTCCATATATTACAAAAAATTAAAAATAGGTGAGTGTCTATTACTCGGGAGAAATACCATCTCGAGGTTCTGGGGACAAGGGATTTCCTTGTCCCCAGAACCTCTTGATGGTATTACTCCCTTGTAATAGACACTCACCTATCTATTATTCTATTTATTCATGGCTGATATAATAAATCTCTTTGTATTATTTTCAACTCCACACCATGGCAGTCCTCCTACGAAGTAAAAGAAACCTATCTCCTCTGATACAGACAGTGACTAATTCACTAGAAATAACTACGTTGAAACAGTCTACCTGAAATTTGATGTCCTTCAGAACCAAACACTGCTTCCGAACTGAAGACGACCACAGAAATTATCCAGTACTGCAGCTGTGGATGTAAACAAATGTTAAAAAAGCACCCTAATAAAGCAAAGTATCACACCACATAAATACAGCACACCCTGTAAATAAACATACTTACACACATGATAAAAGAATATAAAAGAAACGATACACATGACAGAAATAAAATAAAAACTCATCCTGGAAGAAGTCCCACCCTCTAGCACACAGCTACCAATGAAAGCCAGACATAACAAAAAATACACATCAATGCACCAATCAAATGATAGTGATGTAAACACACACTAAATCGCCGACCCATTCATGAACACAAACAACCAATACAGAGACACTACCACCACCTACAAACTAGACTTTAATCAATCAATAAACACAAAACTCAAATGAAGACCAATCCTACATATTACAAATCTTTTAGGCATGAACATCTCGCAGGTCCATTAACAAATCAGACAATACTTCCTGAAACTAACTAAACCCATTGAAAACAAAGCCCTCATCACCAAGGAGCTGCACAAGGTAAACATATAACGCAAACAAACTTCACAATACAACACAAAATAAATATATCCCACTCCTACCCATTGTATAATCAACATGATGGTAGGAGGATATGAAATATTTCACTCAGGAGGGCACAGATATCTCACGAGTGCCAAAGGCACTCATGAGATATCTGTGCTCACTCTGCAGGAGTGAGAATATTTGCCATATCCCACTCCTGCCCATCATGTATCCCATATATATATTCCAGTATAACATAGCAATGCACTGTCTACACACATTTTTACAGATTACGCAAAAAAAATGTTGAGGTTCAGTTTTCTTCTTTTCAGGCTCCGAGGGACATCGGAGGATGGGGGGTTGCTACTAGACAACTCATTTAAATCAGTAATGACATGCATGAGGCTGAAACTGATCGAGATAGTGGGGGAATGTGGACTAGCAAATTTTCACTAACCACTGAGCCACCTACCTGCACTTTCTAATACGCACACACTAAAACATATACACATACTGTACATGCATATATATATATATATATATATATATATATATATGTATCTATATATATTGCAGTATAACATAGCAGTGCACTGTCTACATACACAGAGCATTGCTACACTCATGAAAACACACATATGCTGCCTTATATGGCATTTATTTACTTATACATCTAACCCTAATGTTTACTGTATTTAGGATAAGCACTGTGTTTTGCATTAACTCATTGTACTAATCTGTGGCATGACTGGATAACTAAGGTAGTGGACCAGGGAGGTGCAGTGGATGTGGCCTGTCTGGACTTCAAAAAGGCCTTCGACACCATCCCCTATAAAAAGCTGATTAACAAACTGTGCAACCTAGGGGAGGATACTAATATACTTCTGTGGTGGAGAACTGGCTGAATGGCAGGAGTCAGAGGGTTGTGTTAAACAGGAAGTACTCTGGAGAGGGAAAGGTGATGAGCAGAGTGCCGCAGGGGTTGGTGTTGGGGCCAGTCCTCTTCAATGTCTTTATTGGGGACATTGCAAAGGGACTGAAGGGGAAGGTATTCCTCGCCACAAATGATAAAAAGGTGTGCAATAGGGTGGACATGTCAGGGGGTGTTGAAAGAATGAGAGAAGACCTTAAAAAACTGGATAAATAGTGGCTTATTTCAGGTGTACCCAGGAAAGGGTAGTGAGAGAATACAATTCAAAATGTAACTGCAGAACACTCAAGCAATACAAAGTGAATAAAAGTGCAGACAAATTAAGAACAATAAACTAACAATGCGAGGAACAATTGATCAATTAGACTGGCAGCAGAGCTGTCCAAATATGAGCGTTAACCATACAGGCACTAGGAACAAGAGCAGGTGGGAGCAAAATGATCCCTGAAAAGTTGCTTAAGAGCTGGGTGAGAGGGAGAGAGGCAGAGGTCAGCAGGAAGGTTATTCCAGTTAGAGGGGAAACAGAAAAAGCAGTGTGACCCATGAAAGTATGGCAGTAAGGGGTAACAATGGTTTGAGAGTCAAAATATTGGAGCAAGTAGATTGTCCTCTTTGGGGGGGGTTACAATAAGCTTAATAACATGAGAGCTAGCTATGCAATGAGGTTTCAATTTATTCCCGATGTACTATGAAAAGCAAACTATTTTACTATGAGGAGGCCCAAAAATATTTCAGTATTTTGGGGGAGGCTCAAGATCTTTTCCATGGCTCAGGGGAGGCTCACTATGACAAAGTTTGAGAACTGTTGGTCTAAAGAATGGCAGCTGGGATTCAATGCAAAGAAGTGCAGAATCATGCACATAGGGCACAAGAACCCAGGGGCAAAGTACGAACTAGGTGGGGACATACCAACAGTCACAAAGCAGGAAAGGGAGCTGGGAGTTATCATCTTGGAGGACCTAATAGAAACTAGGTAGTGCAATAACGTGGCTGGAAAGGCTAGCCAGATACTTGGATGCATAGGGAGGGGTATCAGGAGTATGAAGAGGGAGATCATCTTGTTCCTGTATAAGACTCTTGTGAGAGACCGCACCTGGAACACTGCAGCCAGTTCAGGAGGCCCACCTGAGAAAGAACATAGACAGGGTGGAAGCAGTGCAGTGGAGGCCAACTAAAATGGTACAGGGCCTGCGAGATGAGACCTATCAGGAAAGACTAAAGGAGTTAAATATGTATTCCCCAGAGGAAGGGAGGGGGCATGACTGAGACATACAAATACATCACCGGTATGAACAGAGTACAGGAAGGAAGCATCTTCCAAAGTAATAGATGTTCCAAATCAAAGAGGCACAAAATGAAGTTAGAGGGGGAAGGCTCAGGGGAAACATGAAAAAATATTTTTCCATGGAGAGGGTGATGGCACAGGTGGACACCTGGCATAGCCTACCAGAGGGGGTGGTAGGGGCTAAAATGGTCACAGAATTTAAGAAGGAGTGAAGTGAATTAGGTTAACTGTATTGAAAATGTTTTTTTTTTTTCATGTTTAAAGAGTGGTATGAAGAACTACATGTTTTTCTTTTGTGATAACATGTAGCATAGTAACATAGTGACTTCCTAGCAAACTTGAGTCAGGTAATTATTTGTATTTGTGTCTGGTGAAGGTTTTTTATATACTTTGTATTTATTATATTTTCATTCGCAAAAACATAGGGCAGTTTTTACAGTGTATAAGTTAAGTGCACATAAATACATCAGTCAGGTATGTAGCAATACATTAGTCAAAGGTCTCGGGACAACTTACATAATTTACAAAGCAGTTCATGTAATGAGTGCTGAGACATTTACAGAAACCATCATCAGGGTCAATATATTTCTAAGGTACAAAAGTAGGATCTAAGGATGAAATATATAGAATCCATTTCCTCCATTTAAGCTCAAAGGTGGACCATTTGTTTGTGCTTTTGGCTATTAATCTCTCTAATACATAAATTTCTCCCATTATTTCCCGCCAGCTCTGAATGTTTGGGGGGATCTTCTTTCCCCAATTTCTAGTAATTGCTTTTTTAGCTGTCAGTATATAAGTGATTAACAGTGATCCTCTGGGTATTGGGAGATCCTCTGGTGGAAATGAGAGTAATACTAGATCAGGAGTCAATACAGCTTCCGTATCTGCCTGTTCTTTAAAATGCCTCCAAAATATATCTCCAGTAACCTGCTAACTGTGGGCAGGCCCAAAAAATATGGAACTGATCCGCAGACATTTCTCCACAATTTCTCCAGCAATAGCTTGGCGTTCCAGATGAGAACCTAGCCAGCCTTGCCGGTGTGTAGAAAAATCTATGTCTAGCTTTCCAGGCAAATTCTCGCCAATAAGGGGCTCCTAAAAGTCTCATTGAGAATTTAGCATATTTTTCCCAATCCTCTTTTGAAACCTGGAGTGGAAGTTCTTTATTCCAGGCATTCAAAATTCCCTGAGTTGAATGTTTAGATAATTCCTGTATACCCTTATATATTAGTCCCACAAAGTGGGGCCACAGCCATCCTCTCCCTGTGGTCATAGCTAAGGTAAGCAATGAAGGGAGGGATCTGGAAGCCTACTATAGGCTGGTCCCCTTTGTTCAATGCTTTCTGTTAAGCTTGTATATATTGAAAATTCTTGTTGTGGAAGATTGTAAGTTTCTTGGAGTTTAGTAAATGAGAGGACCCCTCCAGTGTCCACCAAGTGGAATATAAATTTTAAACCCTTTTGTCTCCATTGAGCCAAAGTACCCTCCTGTTCCAGAGAAAGAGATAGGATTCCTAAATTTAATAGATTAAAATAAGTACCTACTGGTTCTAGCTCCCTTAAATGGATGAGTTTCCTCCAAGTCTCTATAGTAGAGTTTGTACTATAAATAAGTCTAGGTCTCTTATTAGCTGGGGCATACAGAAATTGTAGAAGGCCACCCCCTTCCTTCACCCTATTAAGAGTAAATTTCAGGTTCTTCCAGGGTATGTCATACATTGGGTTATTCCAATTAAAAACTCTATCACTGTGGTATATGCATACATCTGAAGATCAGGCAAATTTAAGCCTCCCTTATTTTTTGGTAGCATTAATGTAGACCACTTAATTCGGGTTTTTTTCCCAGCCCAGACAAATCTCACCAAAGACTTATTCCAGGAGGGAAAATACATTCTATCTGGCATCACCGGTATGGTCTGGAAAAGGTATAGCAGCTGTGGAAGGATATTCATCCTAATAAGATCCACCTTAGAATATAACGATAAATGAAGTTGGGACCACTGATGTAGATCAGACTCTACTTTTTGTGTTAGGGTTTCATAGTTTACCATTGTAAGGTTCATTAACTGGTTTGGTAACTGAATACCTAAATAGTTTATCTTGATGCTGCTCCAGCTCAGAGGTAATCTGCTTTTCAGTGTTCGCGAGGAGGGGAAATGGAAGGGGAGAACCTCTATTTTAGAGGAATTTATTTTGTATCCAAAAAATTGAGCAAATTGCTCAAGTACCTCCCATATTGCTGGAATAGAGGACTCTGGATCTGATACTGACAATAAAATGTCATCCACATATAAAGCTAATTTCCAATATTGATTGCCCACCTGAATTCCCTCAATTTTTTCTGAATTTTTAAGCATCATAGCTAAAGGCTCAATATAGATGGCGAATAGTAAAGGGGATAAGGGACATCCCTATCTAGTGCCTCGTTGTAACATGATATGGGGTGTGATACTGCCATTAAGTTTTATATAAGCCCTTGGTTCTGAATATATTTGCTCCAGCCAATTTACAAACTCCCTCAGAAACCCAAATTACATTAGTGTTCCCCATAAGAATCTCCAGGACACCCTATCGAAAGCTTTACAGGCATCTAGACTGACTAAAGCTGAGTGGGTGGCTGAATTACCCATACGATCCATCAAATGGATTGTTCTTTGTATATTATCTGCAGTCTGATGCATGCGCAGAAATCCTGCCTGATCTGAATGTATCAGGGTAAGTAATATAGTCTCCAACCTGTGTGCCCATATTGCCATGTATAGCTTATAATCATTATTTAAAACCAAGATGGGTCTGTATGACTCTAAATTTAGTGGATCTTTACCTGGTTTCAAGATAGCTGATATGGCTGCATATGACCATGAGGGTGGGGGGGCACCTCTATCCTGCACTTCCAAGAAAGTCTTTTGCATCGGCTGGAGCAATTTTGAAAGAAATGTCTTGTACCATTCGACTCCAAAGCCATTTGGGCCAGGGCTTTTTAACGTTTTGGAATTTTTAACTGCTCTCTGGATCTCTATAGTGAGATAGGGTGTAAAAGTGAAGCCTGCTGGGACTCAGACAAGTGTGTAAAGTTAAGGGGGGACAAAAAATGTTTTACATCCTCCTAGGAGGGGGGGTGTGGGATCAGATTATAAATCTGCATAATATTGCTGGAATGCTTTCAGAACTGCAGGAGTTCTGTTAAGAATGTTTCCTGTTATGGGGTCTCTAATCTTTGTGATAGTGACAGTCTGCTTAAATCCTCTAGTACGCCTAGCTTAATTTATGGCACCTTTAGGGCCTCCTTCATAATAGAATCTTTTAAGATACAGTAAAGACATTTGCATCTTATAATCTAAAATAGATTGTAATTCCGATTGAATTTGTCTGAGCTCAAGTTGTGTAACTTGTTCCCCTCTATCTCTCATCTGCTGTTGTTCTTGCAACTTAACTTGTAATAATTTGTATCTGGATTCTCTCTATTTATTTAGTCTCGAAGAATAAGAAATGATCTCTCCTCTAATCACAACCTTCAGAGTATCCCAGAGTATAGTAGCTGAAATAGAGGGGTCTGTATTCTCCTCTAGGATTTGTGTGATGCTGTACGGAATTCTGACCTTAAACACTGGATCCTTCAAATGAGAAAGATTCAATCTCCATAAGGTTGTTTTATGGGTTTTGTTTAATCCCACCTTGATTAAGAGAGGTATATGATCTGAGAGGAGGCAAGCTTCTTCCAGAGATATATCTTGGATCATACCCAAGTGCTCTGTAGATGTAAAAAAATAATCTATTCTAGCTGATGTGTGATATCTAGGGCAGACAAAAGTGTGTCCCTCCACAGAGGGGTAGAAATGGTGCCACATATCTGTAAGACCCATCTGAGGTATCTGGGTTTTTAAAAGTTTTTGAGTGGGAGTAAACATGTGTTGTTTAGGAAAAGTGGAGTCTTTCTGCGAGGACATTATTAGGTTGAAGTCATCGCCTATCAGCATTACCCCCTTTTGCTTTTCAAGCAGACTATTAAAAACTGTCTCAATAATGGGGGGAGATGCTCCTGGTGGCAGATACAGACTTGCCATTGTTGCTTCACTCTCATACAAATGCCCTTGTACTATGACAAAATGCCCATTATTATCCGAATATACCTCCCCCTTAGTGAATGAAGTAGTAGCTGGAATAAAAATTGCCACTCCATGCCTTTTCCCTGACTTACTAGAAGAAGAGAAAACAGTGTATCTGCCACCTGCAGCAAGCTTAACATGTTCGCCTTGCGACAAATGTGTCTCCTGTAAATAGATGCAATCTGCGTTTTGCTTCCACAGATATTGTCGTAGCCTAGCTCTTTTTATGGGATGGTTAATGCCATTGATATTTAATGACAGTATCCTAGTTGTTTCAAATACCATATTAGGTTTTCATTTGGTAAAGTATCACTGATTATTGCAATTTCTCCCCTCCACAGCTCCCTCCCCCGATCGCCACAAGGATCCAGAAAGTCTCCTGAATGTCCTGACAGTGGTTCCACCAGAAAAAGTCATACTTTGTCTTAAATAGCCTGTCATCTGACCAATGCTTCGTAATCTAACTAAAGTTTTTCTACTGTCCCTAACCAACCAAATATAACTTAGTATCTCATACATAACAATGATTTGTCACTGTAAAATGCAAATGTACGTGGCAAATCCACTAATCTGGAAAACTAGCTGCCCAGTAGTGATTAACAGTAAATCATAAACATATGTTCATATAAGTATTGCTTTTAATAATATTCTGTGCTGTAGAATCCTTAGGACTTCCAAATGTGGGGAGAGAAATGAAAAACTCCAGATTCCAGTAGAAACTGCTCCTGGAGCATCTGAATTCTCCCTAAAGGTGAAGGGACTCCCTTAACATTGTTGTTAGGGACCTTCGAGGAGCCAGTAAACTGTTCCCCTTTAAATAAGGCAAAATCAACAGAGGAAAGGAGTTGATAACTCCAAAAAAAAAATTTAGGGATATCCCCCAAAAGCAGTATAGAGCTCAAAGACTGCTCCCTTCCCCATTCCCTGTTCCCTGAGCTTTCTGAAAATGTTCCCCCTTTTGTTACAGCAAATATCGAAGGAAGAAGAAAAAGCCAGCAATTAACATAATCAAATGATTATATCTATAGCTTCCAGTCCAACATTAGAAGGCACTTAGGTTATTTAGGTATTAGCTGTTACTTGTCTACCAATTCATGTAAGGTAGTGTCTTTTCATCGTGCAACCATCTATTCCAGGCTCAGAGCGGCTCATTAATGTAGACAGCACACTTCAGGCCTGAAAAACAGATGATGCAGCATAGATTTTCAGACCCTCTTTCTCCTGCTCACTTAGCCGAACAAGCTTTTCTGTAAGTTTCAAGTATTGTCACTTTTTGCCTCCCTCCAGTAAACTGCTAAGGTAGATTTGACTGTTCCCAGTTCTTGCTGTTTTCCCTGTCATCTGTTTGAATTAGACTGCCAGCTGACTTGGTGTTTTTCCAGATTGTTGCCACCCAGACCCTGTTCGGGAAAGTGCAGGCCCATTTTTGTAAGTTCTTCTTTTGCCTCTTGAGCCGTGGAGAACTCCCTCTTTCCAGAAGGCAGGTGAACAATTAACCACACTGGATATGGGGTAGTAAATTTATGTCCTGCTGCTTTCAGTACTGGAAGTAAAGGTAGATAAGCACGTCACAGGCGAGTAGTTTTTGGTGCATAGTCAAGATCGAGATAAATGCAAGTTGGGCCATAGAAAACTTTCTGGCGCCACCATGCAGTAAGCAGAATGTGTTCTTTTGTTGCATAACTGTTGAAACAAAGAATTACTGACCTTAGAGGCATATTTGCAGTGGTTGATTTAGGTGCCAATGCCCTGTGCACTCTCTCTAGATGGAGGTTGAAATCTTTTGGCAAAGCTAAGGCTGTGTGTAGCAGAGCTTCAACAAATTCTTTAATGTTAGTCCCCTCAGAATCCTCTGGTAGACAATAAATTCTGATGTTTTTGTGATGTGCTCTGTTCTCAAAATCTTCTTGATGATCAATTATTTGTTCTTGCATCCCTTTCATCTGCTGTCCCATTTGTTCCAACTCCTCTACTCTGTTCTCAGTTGCTATCGCAGTTCTCTCTTGTTCGTCTACTCTCTGCTCTAATTGTATCACATCTCTTCATAACTCACTGTACATTTCTTTGATTTCTGAACAAAAAGTAAGTATCTCTTCATAAATTAAGTCTAGTTTTGCCTTCTTCGCTTTGGCTTTTAGTTGTTTCTGCTGAGATTTAATCAGGCCCCTTTTGAGGTCTGTAGAGTCGCGGTTATCGGATGAGACTGAGGTCTCCGATTCAGATCCATCACCAATCTCCTCCATCATGCTGTGCTTTGTTGCTTAATTCAGTCTCTCTAGTACTCTGCACTTTCCACTTTCTATAATGAGAAATCTGTATAAGAGATATGGAGAATTACAGCAGAAGTGTACTTTTTTAGCTCGGGGTAGACGCAGTTCTTTCTCTAGGCTGCCATTACTCAGAGGGGCGGAACTGGAAGTCTCTGGTGAAGGTTTTGATATAGCATTTAAAAATGAACTCATTTTGAAGACAATTGTGTGGCTATTAACACGTTTTTAATAACATGTTTTAGTGATTTTTCAGTGTCCATATTGATATTTAGGAGCATAATTTAACATATGTTTATGCACACAGATTTTTTGAAGAACATGTTTAAAGAAATCAGATAAGGAAGTGCATACATTGTGGAACTATTAAGATAATGTGGAGACTATTCCATTCCAAATTACAATTGAGGCCAGCAACATAGCCTACAGGTTAATGAGCTATGAATGAACTTGGTACATCCAGCAGACCTGGGTTTGATTCCCACAAACTCCATTTTCATACTGTGTAACTATGAGCAAGTCACTGAACCATCCCAGTGCTCCCAGGCTGCCCTTGAAAACAGGCATTTGTGCCTAGTGGGCCTTACCCAGTTATCAAAGGAATAAAAAAATCGATTATATGAATTATTTTGTGAGGTATATTAGTATTTATGCTTTATTTTTTGTCTGGTCTGTCTGAGGTCTTTCAACACAGCATCTGAAATCTGAAACTTTCTTCCTCACTCTCAGTTACCCTTTATGCCTGGGAAAACCTGAGTGACTTGACATGTTTATGAGCTATGAAACTTTCATCAAAGATAATTCTAGCCAGATTGAGGCTTAGCACACAAAATAGTGCTTTGAAACTGTCTTGCAGACTGCTACAATTAATTTGCATACTGATAACACAAAACCTCCAATATTATCCAGTCCATTAGGAAACTGGAGGTTTCCTTTTCCTACTGTAATAGTAAAACAACTGCAGGGCAATGCTCACTGCAACAATAAAAAGAAGAAAGTTTAAGACACATGTAATGCCCCCCCCCGAAATGGGAACTTACCTTAATTGCCCATCTCCTGTTCTGCCTCCTCCTGTGGGTGTTCCCCTGATTTTGCCCCGGTCTCACCACCATAGCCCAACTTCCCAATTTTCCCCCTGGGCCTTCAGAATGGCCCCAGTGTTTGTTTTTGCCCAAGGTGGACTAGCAGAGTGGCTGTGGAGCTGCCGGCCATTTCCCAAATGCTTCACAGCTAGTCGGAGACTTCGCACATGCTCACCAATGTGCTCTGGTAACCGACCATGACTGTGTTCACAGGATGGTTTCCCAGTGGTCCTGACCCCTGGAGAAGCCACAGAGGGGACCCATGACCAAAGCAAGGGCCAAGAGAGCCCTCTATGTCTTATAAATATAGAGTGATGCAAGTGCTAGGAAGGGGGGCTCATGAATATTAATTAGGTACCTCGCAGTGTCACCTTGCAGTGTCAGTGGCTCAGTAGGTAGCACACTCGCCTCTGAGGCTGGGATATCAGAGTGCTGTGGGTTCAGTTCCCACATCTGGCACTTGGGTTAATATCCCAGTACCAACACTGTAGTGCAGCATGAGAGGGATGCTGCACTTCTGAGGTGCCATCTTTCCGATGAGACATGAAACCGAGGTCCCATCTGCCTGGATTGGTGGTAGTTCAGGTGGATGTTAAAGATCCCATGGCACTTATTGAAAAGAGGGAATTTTTTATTAACAGAACTTCAAAAAAAGAAAATCAAAAACATTGTTAATTCACAACATTTACAGGAAAAAATAGATAACAAGAAAACAATTAAGAGAAACAAAGAAATGTAAAAAGGAAAAGAAAAAAAATAAGAAAAATGGAGGACAATTCCAAATTCAGTTAGTACATTATAAAATCATGTGACAGGAACATCATTGTCAGTCACCCAAGGTAAATTTCTCCAATTCAACCTTAATTGAGCACGGTTATATATTCCTGCTTCATATTTATAAATAGTTCCTGAGACAACATAACTCCAATTAGTTTATAAAATTCGGCAATTAAACCATCTGTACCTGGTGCTTTGTTGCATGAAAGGGAATGTATGGCAGTGAGAACTTCCTGTGATGCAAGAGGATTTACCAAACTAGATAATAAAGATGGAGGACAGTCTGGGACCTCAACACTGCGTAGGTAAGCCGAAGAAGAATCCAAATCAACAGGCTGTTCTTTAAAGAGTGTTGCCGTGTATGACGTCACTTCAGACATCAAATCATGCTGTGCAAATTTTTCCTGACCATCACACCCCAGTAAACTGACAAAAACCTTTTTCCCAACCCTTTCCTTATTACCAAGAAAGGGACAAACAGTGGCAAAATTTCCCTGTGTACCAAATTGCTGTTGAAATTGTAAAACTTTTGACTGATGTTTATGAAAAGGTACCATTTTATCCTTAAGGATTTTTATTTGAGATGAAAAGTCATGTTTAGTAGTCTGGGCCATGGACATTAATTTCTGCATCTGTTTCCTGAGTTGTAAATAAGAAAAATAGGCTGCTGAACGCTGAAATTTCCCAAAAAATTTCAACAGTGAAATAACATCTGTTTTAGTATCCATCCACCATAACAGGGGGTCTTCATACATCTCATAGAGAGACTTCCTTGCCACTACAAAATATTGTAAATGTTGCAAAATGTCCTGATGTAACAGCAATTGAGAGTTGAGCCTCCAGAGGCCCCTACCAAAAGAGAATGCTGCTGTAGACCCAATCGTTATGCACAAGGCACAATGATCAGAGAATTCCACCGGGGTAACCCATGCTGACTGTAAAGGTAAAATTTTATTAATGAAAAAGAAATCTATCCTGGTAGCTAGGGCTCCTTTGTAAAAGGTAGGTATAGCATTCTCGTGCAGATGAGCGTATGCATCAACCAAACTTGCAGTTTGGACCACCTTAGCCAAACAAGACATGTCACAAAAAACTTTAGTAGTTTTTAACCCCTTACCCCATCTCTGTTAGATAGGCCACAATTAAAATCACCCCCCCCCCAAGATAACATTAAAGGAGGTGTGCAAATATGGTTGTAGGAACTGGAACAAATCCACCCTTTAGTTTGAGGTGTATATACATTGATTAATCTGAAACATACCCCCTGGATTACTATGTCCAAGATTAATACCCTACCTGGAACCAGATCAATCAATTTCAAAACTTTCTCATCCAGCTCAAAAAGTATTGCAACCCCTGTACATCATTCTAATCCCAGTGACCAATATGAGACCCCTGTATGCCACCGTTTTGAAGCACCAGCAATTTCAGCAACTGTATGCAAACGCGTATCCTGTAAAAAAAACACGTTGCAATGTAAAGCTTTTAAAAAAGAAAATAAAGCAGATTGTCTTAACAGGTTTTTGATGCTGTTCACATTAAGTGAACAGAAAGTTAATGAAGAAAGCATTTAGTTGAAATCAATTTCATGGTGGCTTACGTTTATTTTTCTTCCCTTTCTTAGTAACTACAGAGATGGATTTAGATGGGAGAACTGGGAGTGGATCTCCCTCAGATTCTTCTTCCAACGTTTTCCCCAGGGGGTCTACCCCTGACTGGGAGGATTCAGATTCAGCATCTGATACATCTTGTGCAAGGAGAAGGGTGTGAAAATGATTAGTTGTAGGAGTATTAACTAATTTAGGAACTTTGGAAGCTGGCTGAGTATGATAGGTCTTACTCCGTGTTTCTCTAGAATGAAAAGGAATTACATGAGGAAGCTGAGGGGCATGGACTGGGTATCAAGAGGAATGGAAACCTGGGGTGGAGGGTCAGGTAGTGGTATTTCAGAGTCAGTATCCAAAGGGGGAGGGGAAGTAAGGGAAAGAGATTCCTGAACAACAGAAAGTTCCAGACCTGGTGAAACCAAAGGAGTAGGAACTAAAGGTGTAGTGGAAGCCGTAGAGAGGGCGGCTCTGGAACGCTGTGCAATTGCAATCAACAGTCTCTGTTCTTCAGAGTCCTGAGGGTCTGATTGCCAATGAGCTGCCTCAGGGCAAGTAGCATAAGAGTGCCAGAGTGCATCACTCGAGGAACAAACTGCCACATTTCTACAGTGTTCACTCACATCTCCCAAAGAATTACAAAGAGTACAGCGTAAACGGTCACAGGCACTACTAATGTGACCTGATTTCTCACATCTATAGCAAGATTTAGGTTGGCCTGCATAGAAGAGAACCCCTCTGTCTTGCCCCCAGAAAATACAATTAGGAAGGTGCTGTAAACCATCTTCTGTAGAACGTAGTATAACCCTGATTCTCCAACCCCCTGTCCAAATATCTTCGGAGTCAAAGATTGCCTCTGGGTGTCCCAATACCGTGCACCTCTGTTTCATCCAATAAACAAGATCTGTAACATTAACGCTCTCATTTCTAAAGAGAACAGTAACTGTTTTATGTGCTGATTTAGTAAGGGGAAAAACATCAAAAGGGGACCACAAAGGAATCTGTCGTACTTTACGATATCTAGTCCAAAATTTTTCCAACCACTATTTAATTTAAAACTAACATCAAAGGTCTTCTCTCCGGATACATGTATTAAAGCATACATTTCAGTGGAAGTAAATTGCAAGCTATCCTTTAGTAATGTTTTTGCCACAAATTTTCTATCAGGGAAAACATCCATCCCTCCTTTTTAAAACAAAACGAACTGCATTATGTCTTTTAGCTGAATAAGTGGAAGAACAAAAAAAAGAGGCATAAGAACGCGGTGCAGTTTGTTCTAGGCCAGGCACAGTTTCTGATGAGGGGCCTACAGGGGTGTCCAAAGAGGCCTGGTCATCTATACGCTCCCCTAAAGAAGAGGTTAATGGCTCAGGTGGAAGTTCTTCAGGGAGAGGAAAACCTCCCTACGGGTTAAAACCAAGTTCAGGGTTCTGTGAAAAAGATAATTCAGGAGGAAGAGCCAAAGGAGAATTTGCAATGTCCAAAGAATGTGTTTCCTTTGTAGTAGCCTGATGAACCTTAGAAATCGTAGGTTCAGTGATCCGTGAAGTAGATAGACTAGTCCCCTTCATATTTACCCCTGGAATTACAATTGGGGAAAAAACAGAAATCCATTTGCCAGACTCCGGGAGCTGCGCCCAGTCTGCCGATGTCAGGGCTTTACTAATTGACCATGAAGCATCAGCGTCATCTACCTGGTCAGCGCAGGAGCATTTTTGGTTGGGTAGAGCTTTTTTAGTTACTGGTTTAATAATCCGTTGTTTAGCACCAAAAGAAAAAACTGTTGCATGCTGCTGGTCTAAAGCAGAAGAAGCATAAACGGTACCTGTGACAGACTTTCCAGGACAAAATGTTTGCAGCGTTATGTCTGAAGCTGTACTAACCTGCAGGTTGGTGCGTTTTGTCTTTCTTGTGCTAGCTTCGCTGTCAGACTGTGTTTCCTCAGCTGTCACAAGGGTTCCAAATGGCGTTTCCGCATTCCGCCGCTGGTTAGAAAGCAAAGACTGCGCCGAAGAACAGACAATTAAATTTGTGTGGTATTTTGCAGAAACTTCCGAAGTAGGTAACAAACTCACAATCTGCTTTCCCTTTAAAGTCGAAATATCCATAGAAACTTCCATGTCAGTGTGTGGACTGGGTTCCATAGGTGCTTCAAAGAAAATTTCAGACTCCGTATTTTCTACTGCAGAAACTGTAACTGGCCCCACGGCCTGCAACACGTCCTGCTGCAACAAAGGCTGCTCAGTAACTGAGCCTTCCATCCTGACGTTCAGCAAGTCCCCCTACTGGCCAAGCAGTAGGGGAATTTCCCCGGTGTCCTGGCCAAATTTCCCTCATTCACTAAAAAATTACCACCAACAGCTTCATCTGGTTCAAGGTCAGTTGGCATTCATCTGTATCCCCCTTCCCCGGTCATGCCTGAAAATAGGCAGGATTTGTCTAGTGCACTTACCCGGTCAACAAAAATTAAATAAATAAAAAAATTTTAATGAGGATGCCTGTTTGCTGCCTAGGACTGTCTGTTTTGGCAGCTGGGATGAGAAAAGGACTGAAAATAAGTGTTAAATAGGGGCAGAATCTGACAGAGTTCTAAAGGGGCTCTCTTACAGAAGCTTGTTGTAAATAAAATAATAAGTGTACTAGCTTCATCAGCCTAATACAAGTGTGACCCTACTGAGCTGCCTACCTTCTGCCTGGGGACTGCATATTTCGATGGTAGCGACAGGCTAGAGACTGTATATAAATGTTTGAAACCTACAGAATTCAAAAGGGTACAGTTATGGCTATTGAACAGTGGGGCTTTGATTAAGATTAAATGTTTTATCTGGCTGCACCAGAATTTTGATTTTGGGACTGTAAACTCTAGCAGCCATGTTCTGCAATAAGCAGCCAATCGGAAAGCCAGGATTTCAGTGCAAGGATTGTTGGGACAGTGCCAGAGACCTGTGGGACTTTGAGAAAGGCTTGTGGGAGAAAAGATGGGCCTTATTTTAGGCACCAGAACAGGGAGCCTATTCAGTATTGAAGGAGACTAATGAATATTCATTTCTGGGACTGACAAAAGACTTCAGCCAGTCGCTTTGGAACCAAGTGGATTCAGCCAATCGGAAGCCCCAAGAGAGCTCCATAAAACCCAGGGACTTTGCAGACTGAGTACACTTGATGCAAGCTCCTCCACAGGGAGGGGGGCTCTGGCCCTCAGCTAGAGAAAATGGGCCTAGTTGTTCAGCAGGAGCCCCTCCACAGGGGAGGGAAGATCTTGTCTACTGCCAGAGAAAAGTGGCTGCAAGTAACTGAAGTCACTAGCCTGGGGATTGCCAGAAATTGTCCTCCAGGACTAGCATCTGCCTTACTACATTAGGGAAATGTGGATAAGAAGCCAGCATCCACCTGCAGTTGTGAGAGAGCTACAAGAAATGCGTCTGCCTCAGCAGTGAGAGTGCTAATGAAGTCTACAACTTCCAGAAAAGGAAAGTTTCTGAATCCTTCTGAGTGAGTAAACATCTATTTGCAAGTTTAAGCTGTTTTAAAATCTGTTTGGGGCAGAGAAGCCCAGAAAGCCTAGAGTGTGACTGTCTGTCTGCACCCTGTGTTAACCAGTGGTTAAGAAATGGGTGGACATCTGTTGCAAGTGACCAAAGAAGGGTCTAGTGTTCAAGAGTATTTGATGTGACTACCAAAGTGCCTACAGGAATGAAAGGGGAGTACCCACAGTACATGGCTCTTCCTGACATTACCTGTGAGGATAGAACCTCTCCAACTGGAGCTGCAAATGCCAGCATAGCCAAGAGGGACTTTTTGTTTTTGCTATATTCTTCATCCACCTTTTGAGCCATTGTACTGCCTACCTTATCTCGTCAGGCATCTCCCTCAAGGTCTCTGGCTGCCATCTCCAGTAATCCACCGGCTCTTCCTATTGTGGGTCCCGTGGTTTACCCCCACAGCTTGCCCCCCGCGGCGGGGTGGAGGGGAGCTTGCCCCATAGCTCAACCCCCCAGTACCCAGGATCCAGTGTACCATGTACCCACGGAGCCAAACCGGTCTCCCCGCTTGAGATGGCCATCAAGCCCCCACGTCCGATGCACACATTTCCGCTTTTCTCTCCCCCATTCCCGAAGTCTGGGGCATGCAATGACGCCCAATGACCTGAAACTGCATGCGTCCATACACCCCCTGATCCTGGCATTCACCACAGTACTTCCCCACAGATCCTACCAGTGATCCAGCAATCCCCAGCCATCGCCAGGGCCGCCTGAGCACCAGCAGTGGTTCACCCCCCTCCCCAGAGAAGGAGAGCTGTCCTGCGGATGCTCAATCCTTCTCCTCCCTGCCAACCCCCAATGATCCCGGCTCATTTCTGAACCAGGGTCACCAGCGTAGAGTGAGGTGTGGCATCCAGCGCCTCAACCCTCAGCGCCACCAGGCCATACCAAGAGGGGCTTTTGATATTTTGCCTTGTGCTTTTACAAACGTCTGAAAGAGTAAATTACCTACAAGTGAAGTGCTATTCTGCCTAGGAGTCACACCTTGGGCTCCTGTTCTGTTTTCAAGACAGCAAGAGATTTTGTCTAAAAAAGACTGTGCAAACTTTGGGTCAGCCCTAACCTTAGGGGAAATCATTCATGTCCAAAGACTGTGTATTAAAAGCTGAAATGACCATGCCTGACACGCTGGCCACATAGCTAAAGAGATTATGACGTGTGCTAAATATAAATGTGCTGAATAATAAAGACTGTATCCGGATTGGCCTAGAAGATAGCCTGGTACTATGCCAGTTATGCACTGCTATATGCACTTCCCCTGAGGAGCATAGCCTAGATGTGGGGTCCAAAGCATGCCAGCCCAAGTATTGGCCTGGTCTCTACCAGAGTGTGATTTCAAACCTGGAGCAAGCTGGGCCACTACAAAGGGAAGCTGAGAGAGTTTTCCAGTTTGCAAAAGCTGCAAGATCCTGTGGTCAGTAATGGGGTTCAAGGGTACAAGCCTTTGCCAAGCATCTCAGCATTAAATCTATCTTGTACAGCCTGGTTTTGACCTTGCCAGTGATGACTTCAAAACCATGAGTAGGCTGAGCCACCTCTGCCACTTTTTGAGAAACTGTAAATAGTTAATGTAAGCTTCCAAGTTCAGTAATCTAAAGCTGAGCAAGCATACCTAAAGATGGTAATAATTCTGCTAGCTTACAGTCAGGAATGTGTCCTAGATTCAGGATAAAGTTAATCCGCTTTCTTTTTAAGGGCCTCAACTCAGCTTCAATGTTTAACAGGCCTGCACCTTTAACAACTCTAGTACTGGATACCCAGGTATAGGTTTTAGAATTGTGGGGTTCTAATTCACTCTGGGAACAGGTATTTTGTGTGGGCTTCTAATCCAAGGCTGCCATCTAATGGAGAAAGAAAGAAAGAAAGAAAGAAAGAAAGAAAGAAAGAAAGAAAGAAAGAAAGAACCTGAATTTATCAGAGGTTGGTGGGTGGCCACTGTGATTAATATTTAACTTTAAAATGCAAGAGTGACTATTCTGATTGCAAAGCCAAAAATACCAATTTACCATGCCAAATCAAATTTGCCCTATCCTAACCCTCACCCCTTGTAAATAAATTGTTGTTTACTGTTTTTGCATATATCTGCTGTGAGCATATTATTAGAGTGAGTCAATAATTTAAAATGTCTGAAATGAGGGGTTTTAATTACTGGGTCATGTTTGGAGTGCCTTAATGGTAATGTGGGTGGGTACAGCATCCCAGGGGGTTGTACCAGATATTATTCTAGCCCACATAAAAGTATACTCTGGGTGGAGGCACTGCATAATATTGTGATCTTTGGGAAAGAACCAGTTTTAAATCCAAATTAGGAACCCAGGCCCCTCAAACTTGTTATGGGCCCCCAAGGCAGAGGTAGTGTAGCAATTAAATACCCGGCACCAGGGTTAAACATGTGTACAAGAACAAGTCTGTTCTGTCATTAACAACAGAACTAATGCCCCAGTGGGATAGCATTTTGCTGAGTCACATGCTTCCAATCCTAAAGATGTTCACATTATGGGTCTAGATGTGTACCCCCTCCCTAGAATGGTGGAGACAGACTTAATGTTCTGATTAGGAAAGAAAGCAGATGGATTTTCAAACTTAAAAGCATGAGACCTCAAGGCCTACATGATCAATGGAACAGTAAACCGTTTTTGCTATAAAGCATGTTGGGTGAATAAGAATAAGCATGGCAAGCCACCAGACTTGAATTAATGAGGATACCACCAAGGTCATCTGAGATTCTGTATCACTCCCTAACTGTTTTTCTGGCCCACTGTTTCCAAAACCACCACCATGCCATTTGATCATTAACAACAATACAATGCCCCCCTTCAGGCTTGGGAAGGATAGTCATTTTTGAACTCTATTTCTATGTGCTGTCTGGAGAACACGTAACGAAATACTGAGTTTTTGCTATTTTTCTTCACTCTTTTAGGTTTTATCTTTCTATCTTTTCTCCTGAAGCCTGGAGTAAACACTGAACAATCCCCACAGCCAAGATAGAATGCCTGTTTGAACAGAAATGGGTGATCTAGAAGGCTAACCAGACTTCTCTTTCTTTTTTAGATTTAAATTGTTTGTGAAAATACTGGTGATGCTTTTGTACTCACTGCTATTAAATCTAGGTTACCAGCTTCATCGTACTGCTAGCATTTGTTGACAAGTGTTGTATAGCAGCAGACTGATGAATTTGAAAATGAACATTAAAACTGTGAGAGTAGTATTAGTCCTAGTTAATAATACTCATTTTGAAAATCAGTTTTGTAACTTTTATCTTGTTTTTTTTGTACTTTGCACTTACAAACACATTATTAAATGTTAATAAGATGATGTTCGTTTTAGGGGTCCAACTCCCCTGTAATCACGCCCCCTAACAAAGACTTGTTAAAGTCAAAGGGCCAGGGCAATAGGCAGAGAGTTCCGTTTGCACTCACCCAGTTGGGAGCCATGTAGCACTTTGATTTTTGCACAGAAAAACATATTGCTAATTTGAGCTCACTCGGGTTAGTATTTATTTTGGTTTGAGGCTTTTTGAGTGCTATGAGCTTCTGGTTGGAATGGGATGCCAGGGAATACGTCCCACCCACTTGATGCTGGGGGGTATCTCCACAGAGGTTGAGCTTGCACACACATTGTATGCATCACATGCCCATGGAGGAAAAATCCCCAAAGGGGAGGATGAAGGGCCCCATCACCCTCAGGCCCTGCACTGGTGACTGGGCTCCTTAGTTCTCTGGCAGAGGTTAACTGGACAATAGGAAAGTCTCTGAGAGGCCAGTTGATGGGGCTGAGAGGACTGGAATGTGACCAGTTGGATAGACAGGAGATAAAATTAGTAATAACAACAACAAAAAAACAAGAATAGTCAAGGCCATCACTTTGCACTTGTCTATCTTCTTGCGATTTGCTAGCTAATGTGTAGAGTCCACAGGCGTAAGGGCTTGTGAAGGCACACGCATGCACAGTACAGTCTCTGAGCAACAACACTAAATAACTCTTTAATAATTCTGGCAGACAGCAATGTAGATTTATAGCATTTAAAAACTGCGACACCAGGCAATACATATTGGTGTGACTGAGAACATCATGACAGGGGTACCAGAGTATCTTTAATCAGGATGGAACCAAATGGTGAGCACCACTGTAGTTATAGAAAGAAACCAGCCACGCTTGAAAAAGTCATAAAATAATCCAGTTCTTTTATTTTCCAGACCAGATCCTCAGATACCCAGTGTTTCACCTGTAGGGTTTCCTCAGTGGAGAGGATCCATGCATAAACATATTTCAAAATGATTTTTCATATTTTCAAATTCCAACAGAGTCCTTACATTAGTATATATTTGTTTATATGTCCTTTCCTGTACAGTCTGTGTCCATTATAATTTTACCTGTATACTCCTACTAACTGTACTGATGTAAATCATGTTATGGTTTACGCCAACACATTATCCAGAAACCTCATTGCAGCATTCTTTCTACTGTTGTAACAGAAAGGTACTCATAAATAAAACATAACCACCAAAATAATGACTAAATTAATTTCCATACTGTATCTACATCTACTTATGCCTTTACTAGTATAACATAATTCTATACTATATTTCTATCCTTCAGAAGATTAAATGTTCACATTTTAGTCTGTTCATCATTTTGTATATTGTTACACGGCTAGTTATTCTTACCTAGTATTCAGACTGAGTTCCATTTCCACTCATATCAGATAGATAAAATAATTATATATCCATACTGTCATTCATTCTTAGACCTCAGTTAGTGCTATTTCAAGTGTTTTTTCTCATCTATAATTTTCTTTTGATTTCTTAACAATCCGTTTTTCCTAGTAATCCGTCTCTTCACATTACCACATTTTTTTAAACAAGATTTTGCACCTCTGATCCCTGTTAGTGTCCCTCACCTTGTATATTATGTTTTGTTTCCACCACTGTAACCTATTCATCTTTTCTGCTGTATTTCACCCTATCTCTCCGCCTGGTCTACATGATAGCACACACTTGGCCCTTCGAATTTCTTAGTGTGCCACGGTAACATAAATATGTTACTGGCTCTACAGCATTCTGGCATTTGTAAATCATGTATATTCCTCTCACTACATTTACATAGAACTCCTGTGGGACGCAAAACTTTGCCGAGTATCTTTGAATTTACATTGCTCTCTGTGTTGTTACTATAAAACTCGCTTTGTTGCCATAAGTTTACATTTCATTTTGAATAATTTAAAACCATGTGTCCCACCTCCTATATCCACTCGCTTGCTATTACTTCTATTAGTTTGCACAATAAGAGCACCTCAATGTTTGTTTATATTTTCATTTTCTCTGTTCCTGTTTTTTGTTTGTTTGTCATTTCGCTATGAGTGAAAGATTTGTCAGAAAAGTTATTTCCATGTTGTGTGCTATTTAACGAAAACTACATTCCTGGCAATTGATAACTTACCTGTTTTCATACTCCTTCTTGTTTGGCAGTCAAGGTGAACTACATAGTCTGCTCATCTCAGCCACCATTTTAACTTCTGGACAGAGAGGGCAGAGCGGCTGCAACCAACCAGCAGGGACACAGAAAGCATGTGACAAACGTCACTCCTTCCAGGTGTGTCTGATCGTTGCAATTACTCAATTGCCCAGCAACCATGCGCCACTATACTGACCCCAGTGACTCATGTTTCAGTACCATATTTTGTTACTTCTGGCTTAGATTGTTAACACAAGCGTCTGTTTGTGCCTCTAACCTGGTTATTGTCAAATTGTGCTAAACACTTTCCCATTTTATTTTCAAGTGTAATTGTGTGCTACCACGTCCCTGTTGCAATTTCCTTGTTCTAACTTTTAACTCTTATGCATTTGTTTGAATCCCTCACTGTGCTCCTGACTTTGACATGGCAGTGTGTTCTATCATCAGTTCTATTCCTGTACTTTTTTTTGAGATAGCATTGTTTCAACGTTTTAATATTTTCTTTGATATTGCTTGATGGAAATTGCATGATAGGCAAGTATTAATGCGACTACTATTTTAATAATATTCATTTTTTTGTGACTATTAATCCAATAAAGTGATTGATTCTTCTATTATTTCTTAACCTGCATATATCACAGGCTACGCCATACAAGGTCACCAATGTCTAAGTGGCTTTCCACCCTCCTTGCCTGTTTCATGGGTGTGCACCAGGCCACAGGCATCCACCATGGAATATATGAACATACAAAGAAGCCAGTTGAAGAAGGCCATTTGGTCTATCAAGTCTGCTCATGTTGCAGGGTCCACAGTTTGAGTTACTGTCCCTGACCCCTCTCCCCACTGCTCCCATCCTCCCTAGCCATGACCCTTACCCTCCCCCTATACATGTCCCAGCCTCTTTTAAAGCTGCCCATTGTCTTCAATGAGATTGCCTCTTCTGGTAGTGTATTCCAAGTGTCCACCGCCGCCTCTGTGAAGAAGTGCTTCCTGACCTCCCTCCTAAACTTCCCACCCTCCAGCTTAAGACTGTGCCCTCTTGTGTTGTGGTTGCCACTCAGCTTAAAGAAACTCTCCTTATCCACCTTATTTATCCCTTTCAAGTACTTGAAGGTCCCAATCATGTCCCCCCCACCACTCCTGTCTTCCAGGGAGTACATGTTCAGTGCCTTCAACCACTCCTTGTATGCCTTACCCTGCTGACCAACTATCATCTTTGTAGGCCTCCTCTGGACCTTCTCCAGCAGGTTAATGTCCTTTTTGAGGTGTGGGCACCATTACTGAACTCCATACTCTAGATGTGGCCTTATCAGTAACCTGCACAAGTGCAGTATAACCTCCTCTCTCCTACTACTGATCCCTCTAGATATGCATCCCAGCAACTTGTTTGCCTTTGCTGCTGCTTTATTGCATTGTGTGGAGTGCTTCAGGTCCCTAGTGGTCATCACTCCCAGGTCCTTCTCCTTCTCTGATGCAGACACTTGGACTTCACCCAGGTGCTACTCTGTCCTAGGATTCTTGGCTCCAATATACATAACTTTGCATTTCTTGGCATTGAAGCGAGGCTGCCAGATCCTGGACCACCTCTCTAGCTTTTCCAGATATTCCTGTAGGTCCTGTATCCCTGCAGGTATGCCCACTCTCCCACAGAGCTTGGTGTCATCTGCAAATAGGCACATTTTTCCCTTAATGCCATCTTCAATGTCATTGATGAAGACATTGAACAACACGAACCCCAGCACTGAGCCACGCAGGACCCCACTGGTTACCTGTCTTGTGCCAGATAACTCTCCCCCCCCATAACCACCCTCTGGGTTCTGTCCTTCAGCCAGTTTTCCACCCATCTGGCCATGTGTTCCACAACCCTGAGATCTACCAACTTCCTCATCAACCTTTTGGTGGGCACAGAGTCAAAGGCCTTGCTGAAATCAAGATAGAGGATGTCTACCGCTTGGCTCCTGTCTACTGTCTTAGTGACACAGTCAAAGAAGTCAATCAGATTTGTTTGACATGATCCCCTCCCCCCATGAACCCATACTGCCTCACATCCTGGAGACCATGCTCCTCTAGATATTCCACTAACCTTTCCTTTAGTATGGTCTACATGAGCTTGCTGACAATGGAAGTCAGACTGACTGGTCTGTAATTCCCAGGGTCATCCTTGGGGCTGCTTTTGTGGAGCAGCACTACATGTGCTGTTCTCCAGTCCTGCGGTACTATGCCTGTCTCTAGTGAACTATTAAATAGGTCTGCCAGTAGTCCTGCCAGCTTCTCAGTCATTTTCTTTAGTACCCTTGGATGTACTCCATCCGAGCCTGGTGATTTATCCACCTTCAATGCCAGCAGCCCGTCTCTCACTCTATCCTCCTCTATCACTACATCTGTGTTCCCCTCCCACCCGCTCTTCTTTTTCCTCCTGAAGGCACTGGTTCATCCTTCTCCCTGGTGAAGATGGAACAGAAGTATTCATTTAGCATCTCTGCTTTTCCCCCATTATCCTCCACCCACTCTACCCCTTTCTTAAGCCTAACAATCCCTTCCTTCTTGTCCCTTTTCTCACTTATACAGTGAAAGAAAGCCTTCTCCCCTTCTTAATTCCTTCAGCTTTCTTCAGTTCCTTCTGTCCCTTTGCTCGTCTGACTTTCTTATTTGCCTCACTAGCCAACCTTAGGTAATTTTCCCTATCCACCTCTCTCTTGGTCTTCCTGAATGTTCTATAGGCCAGCCTCTTTTCCCTTACTGCCTGGGCAACCCCAGAACTGAACCAGCTGGGCACTTTGGTCCTTGTGTTCTTACCCCTGAGCCTAATGCACTCATCTGTGGCAACCAGTATTCCTTCCTTAGTGATAGACCACCTTTGGTCCACCCTCATATCTGCCCTGATGCCCACCAGATGGCTTCTTAACAGCCCAGTTTCCTGAAGTCCACCTTCCTGAAATCCAAGATTTTGGTCTTAATTGGGATGCTTCCCCTACCCATATCCAGCTGGAACCATACTGTGCAATGGTCACTTCTTCTCACTTGCATGCTAACCATTATTTCATGTACATGCTCCACATTTGTGAGCATCAGATCAAGAATTGCCTTGGCTCTTGTTGGTTCAGTGATGCCCTGAGTCAGGAACCCACTCTGCAGTCATTCCAGGATCACCTGACTCCTAGCACATGTCATGGATGGTATGCTCCACTCCACCTTGGGCAGGTTGAAGTCCCCCACAATTACCACCTCTCCTTTCCCTGCAGCTTCTGATATATGTGAGCTCAGTTCCCTGTCCCTCTCCTCATCTTGACTGGGTGGTCTATAAACCCCAACCTCACCTTTTTCCCCTCTATTGGATAGTCTGTAGTCCTGTTTTAAAGGAATGAATCATCCTTCATTGTTCATTCATTTTTTTAAATATGTTTGCCCCAGTATCATTTGGCCAAAACAATGGGGGGGGGGGACCCAGCTCCTGTGGGAGCCTTGAACACGTGAAAATCCTAATATTTACTCTCTCATTTCCATTTTTTCCAGCATACAGGTCAGTTCTGGTCCTCATTTAATCCCAATCTGTCACCTATTGTTTTCAGTGTATAAATCCAGTATTCCTCTCACTTTTCTAGCAATTTGTTCCATTCCCCTCCTCTTGTGGGGTGGTCGACCCTTTTAATTGCCCAAAAGTATAAACTTGAGACAGAGTGCTTGGCATCACAGAAGTGTCAATCCCAGACTCTGGTTTAATTGTCATAACTGGTCTCTTCACCTATCCATGATGGGGTCATCAAAGGGTAACACATGTCCTGTGGGCTATCTGGTAGGCCTCCTGTCCCCCCAACCAACATTATTATGCAACCTCTACTCAAAAGTCCCAAAATCCTACCACAGTAAAGTCCCCTCCATGCCATGGTGGGGTATTGATCAACAGACTGGGGTGTTCCGGTTAAGGAGGGGTAGTTTGTAGGGTGGGAGACGAATTAGCCAGGTATGTCATATCCATGGGAGGACCAGAGGGTGATGACTCAGGGTAGTCCTGGGCCCCTGATTAAGGATGGAAAGTTTTTTTTAAATCATTATTTTCATATATTTGGTTGAATAATGACTAAGGCCCCAAATATGAATACTAAACAAATATTTATTAGAAGGTATCCACACACCCCAAGCAGCCCAAAAGCATATTTTTTGGAAGTCCAACATCAAGTATCTAGGGGTGAAAGAATAGAGCATAAGCCAGTGATCTACCAGTTTCAGATATGTAAACTCCTGTAAAACAATACTGGTTTACAACTAAGTACAGCAGTTAGTAATTTCTATTTTACTTTTATTCCTTTTTTCTTATGTTTCCCTTTATAGTTCATGCCAGTTGCTCTCCATGGTTGGCCGGCAGGTGGTTCTTGAATGCCTGGCAGATAGTGTCCTCCCCTCCAGGAGCCAAATGCTTTATGGAGAGGCAGTGTTTTATGGAGGCAGTATAGCCTTGAGGTTAAGCATGAAGCTGAGAATCTTGTAACCCAGTAGACCTGGGTTTGAAACCCACAACATCCACGTGCACACTCTGTGACCCTGAGCAAGTCACTTAACCTCCTTGTGCTCCCAGGTCACACTTGAAAATGACAATCAAAGTCGCTGTCAGGTGAGGCAGAGCAGACACTTGGTTCCTTGATCTGTAGCACCAAAGAGACTGGATTACTGTCCAAGACAGTTAGGGAAGCAAGAATAGTGTTCCAGGCAGGCAAGCCTTTTTCACTTTTTAAGAATATCAAGTTTTGAACCTAATACCTAAATTTTAAGTATGCAATCTTGAAAGACCATCATGGGCCCTGAGAAAGTTTATCCAGGGCCATGCAATGTTGGTGAGTGAATGGTGGCTATTTGATAGTAAGCAGATAAAAACAGATTTTTGAATAAATTTAAGGAGTCTGAGTCTTCCTCATTGCTTTACTCTCCTCTGACTTTTGCCAGGCCCCAATTAGCTGTACCATGAAATTTCAGGGATCTCACATGAACCACTGTCTCCCTGGTGGTGTATATTGTGCCACAATTGTATCAGTGGGCCTGCCTAAATTTTCTTATTTGATAAAACCATAGTTCGATCAATGATTCAGTTATTACACAGTGTTCGGTTAACACTTCTGAGCAGATGTGAACATATTGCTGACTACTGTACAGTAGGTCATACCTGAAAACTTGATTTCACATTTTAAACTGTAATGAATTGTAAAATATAAACTTATTGTTCTGAAAGATCCTATTTGTCTTTTGTCATGTGATAACCAAGGAAGGTTTGTGTTTGGAGTATGAGAGACCTAAGATTTACAAAGTGCAGGAAAAGAGCTTCTGTCATTGTAAAATACAGGTAGTAAAGAAATAGCACCTTTGTGCCTTTAAATTACAAGCTTTATAAAAATAAGACTCTTTCATATTTTAAATAATTTGTGAAAAGACAAAACATTCTGATCTCCACTGTCTCATTGCAGTGCTCAGCTTTACCAGTTACATATAATTAAAATCTGCATAAACCAGTAGACGTATTAAAAAATATTTTATTTTTTCTGTTGTCAAAAAACATTTACTTGAAACAGTTCAGTGGTAAAAAAAACAAACAGCAGCATAGCTGTAGAAATAATTTTTTGATCATGTTGCCGAAATATCTGTGCTTTTTCTCTCTTGTGGGCAGAACTAGACTTGAAATTTCCAGGTAGGCTTCCCCTTAGATAAGAGTGAGTTGATGCTGAACTGTCATTCTGTGTTAACACTGAAATCAAGCACTTTTGTCACATGAAGCAGGTCTGAAGGGATGTGGCTTCACTTCAGCACTTTGACATCATGACGCAGCATTTTTTACAGTAAATGTACACTGAGTATATACAATTAGTTTGCAAGCTTCATGACCTGCAGCACATACAGCCTCCAGTCAGCAATGCCGGAGACTGAGAACTCCTCACACCTACACACATCTCAGTGCCATTTTCTGCTCTCAGAGAAGGACCTGAAAAGTGGCATTTCTACACCAGGGCACACCAGGGCACATGCCCTAGTCAAAAAATGCTGCACCCCGGTTGATGCCCCTTGTGGTGCAGGGCCTTTTTTTTATTTAAAAAGTTAAGGAATTACAGGATAAGTTCCATGACAGCAAGTCTCATTTGCAGAATGTCCCAAGTCAGTGAGGCAACAAATCATAACAAAGTTAATAAACATATACAATAACATATAAGCAATTATATATCAACACATAAACACTTATACACTTAAACACTATCTGGTGAAAATATGATATAACACAACAGATAACTAAAAAATGTTACTCATGAAAAACAATTACCAGTAGATTGTTCCTGTAAAAGCATTTTCTTGAAAATGTGTTTAAAATATATAATGTACGAGAGTTTTGTAACTCAGGTGAAAGTTTGTTCCAGCAATGAGGTGAATAAAAAAAAGCAGTTTCTTCCAAAATTAGATTGATATCAAGGTAAGAGTAAACCCTAGTTAGGAACTTCTCAGAGATTATGACTGTGGGTAGAAACTGACAGTCTATTCAACAGATAAGCTGGTATTTGATGATTTGCTGTTTTATAAATTAAAGTAAGCCAGTGAAATGAGCGTCTTGATGAGAGGGACAACCATAGGATTAATATGTGCCTTTTGTATTGGCTAGCTGGTGTGCCTCCCCATGCTTCAGTAACCATCATAGGCTAGAGCCGCTACCAGACCTGCAAATGAGAGCTTTGTATTTCTATGCAAAATGTTACATCAGAGAATTGTTCCTGCCCTCCCTCCCCCCAAGGGGGGGAGGGAGGGCAGGAATGGAGAGAGATGAGGTGACAGATGGGGAAATCATGGAGGGCAGAGTTCTGAAGGGTTTGAGGGCACTGAGGGTGGACAAGATGCCAGGCCCAGATGGCATCCACCCCAGGGTACTGAAGAAGCTGGCAGAGGTCATGGCGGGACAGTTGGCAGACCTATTCAATGCCTCACTACACTCAGGGTGTGTACCTCAGGATTGGAGGATGGCTCATGTGGTGCTCCTCCACAAGAGTGGCCCCAAGGATGACCCAGGGAACTACAGACCGGAGAGCCTCACATCCATCATGGGTAAGCTGATGGAGACTATCCTGAAAGAGAGGCTGATGGCCCTCCTGGAGGACAAAGGGCTACAGGAAAGCAGATTGCATGGCTTTGTAAGTGGCAGATCCTGCCAAACCAACCTAATGGAGTTCTGTGACTGGGTAACTAGGCAATTGGACAGGGTCCATGCAGTGGATGTCCTGTACCTGGGCTTCAGTAAGGCATTCAACTCAGTGCCACATGGGAGGTTGGAAAGTAAGTTGGAAGGCCCAGGAGCAGGTGCAAAGCTGGTGAGATGGGTAGGAAACTGGCTTCAGGGAAGGCAACAGAGAGTGGTGGTGGGTGGGGAGCTCTCATCCCCAAGGGTAGTGATGAGCAGTGTTCCACAGGGCTCGATGTTGGGACCAGTGTTGTTTGGGATATTCATTGCAGACATATCATTGTGCATCAAGAGCAAGACCAGTCTGTTTGCTGATGAAACCAAGATGGGAGCAGTGATGGATGACCTAGGGGGATGGCAGAGATTGCAGGATGATCTGGCAAAGCTGGAAACCTGGTTGGACACCTGGCAACTGGAGTTCAATGCCAAAAAGTGCAAGGTGCTGCATTTTGGAGCCAAAAACCCAAGGAGTTACCAGATGGGGGAGTGCAGCTAGCTGAGACAGAGGAGGAGAAGGATCTGGGGGAGATCGTTACAGGGTCAAGGAACAACTCAGCACAATGTAGCAAGGCAGCTGCAAAGGCCAACAAAATGCTGGGTTGCATTGCAAGGGGTATATCCTCAAGGAGGGGGGAGGTGATTCTGCCACTGTATAGATCATTAGTTAGACCACACCTGGAGTGCTGCATGCAGTACTGGTGCCCATATCTGAAGAGGGACATTAAGTTACAGGAGGGGGTGCTGTGCAGGGCAACAAAGATAATCTAGGGGCTGGGGGACTTACCATAGGAGAGGAGGCTGAGGGAGTTGAACATGTACTTACTGAAGGAGAGGAGGAATGGGGAGATATGATTGAAATCTTCAAGTACATGAAAAGAATAAACAAGACGGGTACAGAGGGTCTGTTCAAAGTAAGGAAGGGGAGAGATATCTGGGGCCATGATATGAGACTAGAGGGAGGAAGGTTCAGGAGGGAGATAAGGAGACACTTTTTTACAGAGAGGGTGGTAGCTGGGTGGAATGCATTACTGGTGGAAGTGGTATCAAGTAAAACAGTGGGCTGCTTCAAAAGGGGCTGGGACAGGGCAAGGGGAAGGGGCAGCCACAGCATAAAGGGTGCTAGCTGCACATTCGAGCAGACTTGATAGACCACTAGGCCTTTATCTGTTGGCAAATGTCATATGTTCGTAACAACTGCAGCAGGGCAGTAAGTGAATTTTACACACTGGGAAAAGTAGAGCAGGGATTTTTTTTCTTATTCTGTTTATCCTACTTCTCATGACTGCTCCCCCCCACACCAACCCTCTCAGCCCTGTCACCCAACTTCTCCTGGACATACCCATCCCAAGTCCCCCATGGCTTACCCCCTGTGGCAGGGTGGCAGGGATTCCCCTTGGCCCACCTAACATGGATTTAGTTCAGAAGGTGCCTAGGTCACCAGTGTGGTGCCTGTGGAGAGCCAGTGCTCAGGCCAGGATGATTTCTGACTTGTGACCCTCTCTGAAAGAGCATGCACGCAATGGTATCAAGGGTGATGTCACACATGTTTCTGCACATGATGTACCTGACATCTGCCACTCCTCACCCAATTGTTGCAGCTGCCAATGTCCTGCCTCCTAGCCACTGCTATGGGCCCACTATAGATAGGCTGTCACACCACCCCCTCCCTAGGGGAGGAGAGCAGTCCCAATGATGCTCAGCCCTCCTCCCTCAGCTGACTCTCTGACAGCTGGAGTTCGCTGTCAACCTCAGGTAATAGGCACCACAAGCGGTAGCACTACTGCTGCACCCATGGGGTTGGCTACAGCAGTGATTTTTGAAGGATTCATTTGACAAGTATTTTTGGCAGATTGTTGGTGGTGCTTGTCATATAAATCCATCTTTTTATTTTTTGACTGCGTGTATGAGCCTACCAGCCAATCAAAGAAAAGAAGGCTGCTATGTTAGACACATTATCCCTCAGTATCTTTCAGTCAGGTGGTGTGAGGGTCTGTCCATAGGGCAGGGTGTGGCTTGGTGGTGCTGCTCTATCTGATCTCCCATGAGTCTGTCAACTCATAAGTTGTGCAGAACTGTGGCATGTCCATGTCACATGGGCATATAAGAATCATTGATGGAGTTATGATTCATTGTAGTTGGCATCCAGTAGTGGCTGCATCATGTCATCATTTTCCATGCCTGTCTCATCGACACGTGGAAAATTTGAGTAAAAAGAACAGGAGGTGAAAGGGATGCATGAGGAGGAACAAATACAGTTTCCACCAAGTACAGGTTCTGTAAGTAGTGATGTTGGAGAAGAAGCTGTTCATGATGGAGTATTTTATTATTTATTTATTTGTAATTTTTGACAAGGAAAGGTACACTAAGCTATGCTACCTTGTTTATAGGTGTGTCCTGGGGTGGGTTGCATGAACCTGTTTTATTCTCATTATTACCTGCACTTTGACTTTTCCTGGTTGTCCCCCCTTCCCGTCCTAATTTTGTATCCTGTTTTCTGTTTTTGCTTTTTCTCAATTGATTTGATTTCTTGTTTTATTTTTCTTTTGCACTCCTTGTAAATCTCTATGATGCACCTTGTGTTTTCTGCTTTGGTACCTGTATCATTATTCTTTGTTTTTTTGATTAATAAACAATTCCCCTACTCTTGCTGGTAGGGGATGTCCTGGAACATGGGTTCGGCAAGATGGCCGATCAGGGTGAAAGAGTGAAACGAGGTGGGAGCAGGAGCTCTCTTCAGTGACTGGTTTCCAGAGAGGATGAACTGCACATGGCTCCTATGGATTTCCTTGCAGTTCCAGATTTACCAGTTTCAGCATCGATGGATGTATCTTTCTTCAGTGATGCCACCAGGACTTCTCAAATGGCTCTTCCTGCTGCCACCATGGCATGTAGCATAGACACAGACTTCCCAGAGATCCCCCAACCGACTGCAGGGGTTGGTCTCCCAGAGACTCCTCCATTATCTCAGAGTTTGCACCACCTCACTCTGCCTGCTAGCCTGGAGCTCTGGAATGCAGAGGAGGTTTTGTTCAATATTCATAATAGATGCTGGAGACTGTTGCAGTTACTGGTGGTAGAGGACTGTGCACTGCATACTTTTTCAGGGGCTGTCCCGCACGTTACTTTGCCAGTCCCAGACACCCGATGTTTTCAGACCTGTCCTACACCACAGTCTGCCTTACAGAAAAGGGATTTTATTTCCAAGGTGTGCTTTCCCTGGAGGTGAGAGCACCATGGTCTCTGGCTCAGGCCCTGTTGGAAGCGAGCTGGACACCCTTACAGGATGGGTCCTCTTGGGCCACTGGCATGGCACCTTTGGAGAGCACTATAAGACATTTGACTCGCACAAGGTCACCCCACTATGCTTGCCCAGTGGCGGGCTCTGGCTCCTCATTTACTAAGCTGTGAGGAATCAACTCAGACAGGGTCGACCCCTCAACTCTAAGGCTAGCCACTGTCTCCTTAGCAACTCAGTCTTCAAATTGTGCCTTGACAGCATTGGTAGAATTACCTTCGCTTCATTCCTCCTTGTCTGGGTCAGAGCACTCAACATGGACTACAGACATTCCATGGGACATACACCATGTTCTTCAGTTGCCAGTCTCAGGATCTGTTCCTCAGCCCAGTGGGAAGACTGCATTGCTAGCAGAAGACCAAGGAACTGGGAAGGCTGCTCCCAGGTATGACAATTTTGATATTGAACTTACTTCCCAGTTATCTCCTCCTGCACCCTTGGATATGGAGATTCTGGCTATTTCATTCCAGTGTGACTCCACACAGTTAGTAGACACTGCACAGCTGGGAGCACATGACAAACTGCCTGGTCCAGGAGCACTGTTTTATGTTCCCATACTCGTCCACTACAGTCTTTCCAGTATCCCTGGACCCTCAGGGCTGTCTTCCCACTGCTCTGCTGGTTTTGGCCAGGAAAAGTGGAAGCCCTCCACTACCATCCTTGCTACCTTCTGCCCTCACTGGTGAACTTCTAGTTTCTTCAGCCCCACATCCTGGGGCACCAAATGAACTTCTGCCCCCGATTCCTTTGGTTTGTCCTTTTACATCCTGGGCTGACCTTATGAACTTAGCAGATGAACAATCTGCACAATGCATTCAATCCTGCTCAGAGACTGTGCCTGCCCTCACCCCCCTTGGGGAGTCAGTCAGCTTGCTGCTTCTGGGGTCCCCTGAGTGGACATGGACCTGGCACCACCCTGCAAACCTGTGCTAGCTAAGGCACCCTTTCACATGGCTGACTTGTTTTCCAACCTGGGTAAGCCGGCCAAATGGTGCAACACAGTCTGCCTTATGTACAAGGGTGGCCTAAAAGATCCCACTGACAGGGTCTATGCGGCATGTAGACTGTTGAAGGATTCCCTGGTGTTTTTGGTTGTGGAGATTTTTGCCCTAATCCATATCTCAGTGACACACAATTCTATATCTGCTTCCAATCTCCATACCTTCTGGATCGTTTTTGGGCAAATACAACTCAGTTAAGAGGTCTCTTTTGTGGACATTATTTATAGATATTCCCCAGTCAAAATCCTCCATTAAGATCATTACTGTACTTTTTAAGAATGAAGGAGTACAAGTCACTGATATTTTACACTGGGTGAAGCAAAGTGCAGATGTTACTGATCGTGCCTGTCCCATCCTGGACACAGAAGATCTTTGGACTGGAGAGTGGAAGATCAAGGTGAAACTCCATACGACAATGGCGAGAGTTCAACACCTTTTCAGTAGTTTTTACGTCAGTCATTATGGGGCTTTTGCTTCTATGCTGGCCAGCCAAAGACCTGCCCAAGGTATGACTCCCTGTCCCACCTTAGCAATGCCTGTGACACACTGATGTGTGAATTAGGTTTAGGGACGGGGCACTCCAACCGCTACTGTCTGAGCTCAGTCCGGTGTAACCTTTGTGATGAGCTGGGTCACTCCTTTAGAAAATATCCCTTGGCTGTCCACAATAAAGGCACCTGTTATGATCAGGAGGACAACAGTGCAAGAAGCTCAACTGCAGAAATCCAGTGTAGTGGGTTCCATACAGATGGACTCAGTTTTGTCCCATGACCCAACTTCTGCTTTTACTGTCCTGGTCATTCTTTGGAGACCTTGTCTGTGCCTGCACCCCCCCCAACAATTGACCCTGACCCAAACACGGGTGGTCCTTCTACTTCAGATGTCCCGATGTTCCCTGCCGCTGGCTCAGAGGAGACCCACAAACCACACCCGCAGCAGTCTACCTCTTCTCCTCAGATGGAAGTTTCTACTGAGCAGCAGTCCCCTGGTATACTTCCACCTGCACCTCCATCTGATGGCTTGACTGTTGTGACAGGGAAGCAGAGAAGCTCTCTCACCAATCCACAATCCAAGGTTTTGCGCAGGGACACCATGTTAACCCGCAACAGTTATTCTGTCCTGCAGGGACAGGCTATGGAAGAGGATGATAACTCAGAAGCTCCCTCAACTCTGTCCTCTCAGAAGGAACTTTCTAAAATGGAGGTTGACATCGCAGAAGTATGTATTGTGCAAAGAAAGACCAGGAAGAAGAAAAAAAGACTTGAAGTATTTGATTTTCTATTATGCAGTTAACACCTCCTTCTTTTCCTTTATGTAGTCATGTCTTCTACTGCTGCTTTGGTGCTAAAGGTCCATATATTAAATATTAACAGCATTTTAAAATTTTAGGAGATGGTTGACTACATTTTTGGCACTAGTTTCTTCTGGTACTCAGGTCTTTTTCCTGCAGGATACCAGGTTGAATACCACAGCCGCTATCAATCAAGCACAAAAGGCTTGGCCCTGGGGACTATCTGGTCCATGGGGGTTGATCCATGTTTGGGGGTGGGTATTATGTTCCACTCTCTTTCAGTTCAGATTTTATGAGTAATGGATGCGGAACCTAGTAGGGCAGTGCTTGTGGATGTCCTCTTGCATAATCGCCACATGAGATTAGGTGTGGTATATGCACCCTAAAGTAAGGCATCCAGGGTTGTTTTATTTAAGCTGCTAAAACTGTACCTGTTTACAGCCAAATTTATGATTCTGGGAGTGGATTTTAATTGCCCCTCGGGCGTACATGATAAGACAAGCAGAACACAGAAGCTTTTTTGTGATATGTCCTACTTGCACCAGATAATAACTACAACTGATCTGCTGGATGCCTACAGGAGAAAGGTTCTCTTTCCTCCAGGACTGCCTATCTCTTTGTTTCCCCAGGGGTAGGGTTCTTGTACCCCGAACAGTGGCTTCTGCCACGTCTGATCATTGTGAGGTACATATTACGCTTAGCTTGGGGATCTGACAGTCATTGGGGAAAGGGTATTGAAAACCTAATGGGTCTTTGCTAGACGAAGCCAAAGCACTATACAGCTCCACTGCTAATTGCATGCATGATTAAAATACATATGAAAACCAAACAAAATCAGAACTGCAAAAGGCTGCCAAAGTAACAAAAGCTTTATTGTATTCCCATATGGAGTTAATACAGTTTAAAAACACCACCACAGTGTATCCACATCAGTTCATTGCTGGTAAAAACACCAACCAGTTTAGCACATAGTGCATCATCGGGGGATGGGTCTCTAGTGCCTGCTAAGGCTTTTAAATATTTTAGTCTCTTAAAGTGACAGTAACTCAATGGTCACATTTGCTATAAGTGCAACAGTGCTTAGCTTAGTGAAATATTACAAATTGAGTGCAAAAGAACATCAATAATTCCACACTTATATACAAATAATTAAGACACCTTAGCTAGCAAATTCAAACAGTTGCAATGCAATTTGATTGTTACAATATTAATCAATTGTTTTTACTCTCATTCCATATCACAGGTGTTCCTTTCTTAAAAATTCCAGTGTTGTCAGCTAGCCATAGCAATTCCTCCAGGTTCTGGAAAAGGAAAACATACTGCATTTTAAATCACTTGGAAACCAGAGAGAGCAAATTAACAAGTGTATGCATAATCTCTTTATGCAGGTGAGAAGTTCTATCCTATCATTCGGACCTGGGGGTTTCATGGCAACTAACGTACAAACCCAGAAAGATTCCCTCTGTATGAGTGTATATATTTGCTAGAACACCCTACTATTGTTTCTCAATGTAGAAAACTCTTCACAGCCCGTGGGTCGGGGGTTATGTGTTACAATTACCTGATGGATTGGTGTGTGGACAAGAAAACTGATTTTAAACAACTTCTTTGGATTACAGGAATGACTAACGGCTGCACTGCATATTTGAAGTATTTATAGCTCAGATCACAATTGTTTCACCTCATTTCCTTACAGATTATGGAATGGACCTCTTACAAATCCCAACTTGATGCATTGAAGGCAGACATGCGTAAGTGTCTGTATGACAGAGCTCGGTCCCTACGTGCCAAACAACAATTTGGCATGCCTGGCATGAAGACAACCCAGCGTATTTTCAAACATTGCCAGGAAGGAGTTCCCTGTAACATCATTACCTCAGTCCAGGATGTATTAGGTCGGGAGCATGTTGACATGGCACAGATACTAGCAACTGTAGAGAATCACTTACAGGATTTTTTGGGGGACCCCAATTCCAATATCTGGTACATTTAGTGATTTTTTGGGATCTCCATTAACTGACCTAGTGACTGCTGCTGACCAACAGAAGATCATAGCACCTATTAGCTCAGTGAAGGTAGGGACTGCATTAAAATCACTGAGACCTAAGCTAGCCTCATGTTCAGATAGACTTGGGTCAGAGTTTTATTTGTGTTTTCAGACCTCTTTTCTATAATTCTACAGGAGGTGTTTAATGTTATGTTGACTTTTTTAGCAACTCCTCTAGACATGTTTCAAGCCATTTTGATACAATGGATTCTGCTTAAGTGCACACTCAATTTGTCAGGCCAAAATGTGTACTTAAGTGGGATTTGCACTTATCCGAAATTACATTGTAAACAAAGGAGCAGCACAGAAAAAGATACAAACACTAGTTTGTCATAATAGTCTTTAATGTGGTATTATGTCATTTAAAAATCATCAGTTAGCTCATTTAAAATGCATTTCAGTAATTTCCAGTGGTCAAATAAGAACAGATTAGATTTAAATTTTTGCATTTAAGTGGAATCCACTGTATTACTGTATAAGAAGGGTGATCATGCTGATTTGGGTAACTGGAGGCCTATTTCATTTCTTAATACAGATTTGAAGATTCTTGCAAAAATCCTGGTACAGCAGCTGAGCGTGATTGCTACTAAGACGATTGCACCATGACAAATTTGTTCTATTCCAGGATGACAGATCAGCGATAATCTGATTTTTCTCCACAAGTTTGTTACCAAGGGGAACATGGATATGCCACAAGGCTTTCAGGTCTCATTAAACCAAGGAAAAGCCTTTGATAGGGTCTCCCATGACATTTTGTTTCATTCCCTTGCCTGTCATGTTGTGCCCCATCGATTTATTTTATGGCTGCAATTTGTATACCACAGTGCTCATAATTTACCTCTGATTAATGGATTCTTGGGTAACCATATCACAGTTTTACAGGGGGTATGATAAGGCTGCCCATTAAGCCCTCTGCTTTATGTCTTCTGTATAGACATTTTGTTATGGGGTGTCATCCACTCCCCACTCATCCATTGTATTCGGACTTCTGCACAGGTGGAGCCCATAAAGGTCAGCACTTATGCAGATGATATTGTTCATTTTTTTGGCAGACACAGCCTCCTGGGATGCCTCTTGGTTCCTTTTGGAACAATTTTCTAGCCTCTCAGAGGTACACATTAATGTCTCGAAATGCTCAGCACTTGGACTGGGAGGGACGGATGGATGGCGAGGCAAGGTAGGATGCATTTGGTGTCCATTCCCCTAGTAACTCTGGATATTACTATTTTGTGAATCTCTTTTAGTCATTATGATATGGCACAAAGTACTTGGATGTGTACATTTCAGAAAGACGAACTGCTTATAGCTTGCTGATCCTTCATATCAACTTTCAAAGTGAAAATGAGCTTATTTGATAAAGACACTGTCATTGCCCATATGTCTTTATTTATGCTATGTTTTTCCCCAACCTCAAGAGATGAAGACCCTGCTGTATAGTTTGTTTTTTTCATGCCTTCTGGGAAAGTCACCTAAACCTGGTGAATTGGCAATTTACATACCCACCAGTCAGTCAAGGAGGTTTGAACATGGTTAACCCTGTGAGTTCTTTTTTTTTATTCTACATTTTTTTCTCTCATTTTTCACCAGTATCTGTTGTCAACAGATAAGGACTGAATTAGATGGGTTCAGTATTGGTTGGACCCACTTTTTCCCAGTTTGGGAGCAAGGTAAATGGACCGCTTATGCCACTTGGAGGATTCCACTTCACCCTGCCTTTATCGTCCAAGCTCTGAGGAAATTGAGCCAATGGCAGTTGTGCCTTGTCCAATTTCCTATGCAATCCAGGAAAGGGTTGTATCAACATATCCAGCTGCATTTTTTTCACTGCACCATTGGTATTTTCACAGTGCTCTCACTTGACTAAATTCCTTATAGAAACATAGAAGTTGATGGCAGATAAGGACCACGAGGCCCATCCAGTCTGCCCATTTCTTTTTCTACCTTATAAATGTGCCATCAGCCTTTGCTCTGTCAGTGGCCTATCTATTCATACTCATCTGTATTGCTTCCTTATGCCTATTCCATGCCTGTTTGAAGCACTGCACTGTATTCATAGCCACCACTTCCTGAGTTAGGCCGTTCCATGCATCCACCACCCTTTCTATGAAAAATAATTTCCTCGCATTCCCCCTTAATCAGCCTCCCTCTAATCACATGCTGTGTCCTCTTGTCCTGCTATTTTTCTTATATTTAAACATGTTAGACTCTTTCACCTTGTTAATGCCCTTAAGGTGTTGAATGCCTCGATCACATCACCTCTCTCCCTCCTTTGCTCAAAGGTATACATATTGTGCTCTGTCCTCATATGTCTTCTGATGCAGTCCCTGCACCATTTTGATTGCCCTTCTCTGGACTGCCTCAATTTGGTTAATGTCCTTGTGAAGGTGTGGCCTCCAGTACTGCACTCAGTACTCCAGATGGGGCCTAACCAGTGTCTTGTAAAGAGGGTTTATTACCTTTCTCTTACGACTTGTGATACCCCTACTAATACACCCTAACATCCCCTAGCCTTACCTACTGCTTTAGAGGTCTGCTTGGATGATTTCAGGTCATTGGTGATGATGATGCCCAAGTTTCTTTCTTCCTTTGTGACTGCCAGCAACTCCCCTCCCAGCCTATAGGTGGCTTCAGGGTTTCTGTTCCCTATGTGCATGATCTTGCACTTCTTTGCATTAAATTCCAGTTGCCACTCTTCTGACAATTTTGCTAGTTTATCCAGATCTCTTCTCATTCTGCCCACCCCACCTGGATCATCTTCTCTGTTGCAGATCTTGGTGTCATCTGCAAACAGGCAAGCCTTACCCTCTAGTCCATCTGCAATGTCACTAATGAAGATATTGAAGTGGACTGGACCCAGGACTGATCCCTGAGGTACCCCACTTGTGACTTGCATCTCTTCTGACTGTATACCATTTACCACCATTCTCTGTTTTCTGCCCATCAACCAGTTTGATACCCAGTTGACCAACGTCTGACCCACCCCGAGCCTACCCAGCTTATTTATCAATCTTCTATGTGGAACAGTGTCAAAAGCTTTGCTGAAGTCAAGGTAGGCGACATCAACTGCTCCCCCTTGGTCCACCACTCTGGTTACCCAGTCAAAGAAATCTATGAGATTAGTTTGACAGGACCTTCCTTTTGTAAACCCATGCTGTCTTGGATCCTGTGCCACTATGGATTCCAGGTGTTGCACTATCCTTTCCTTAAGGAGTGCCTCCATAATCTTGCCCACTACTGAGGTAAGACTGACTGGTCTGTAGTTCCCTGCCTCCTCCCTGCTACCACTGTTGTGGAGCGGGATCACATAACCCTTCTCCGGTCTTCTGGGACCTCTCCTGTGCTCAGAGACTCACTAAACAGTTCTGCTAATGGCTCTGCTAGTTCCACCCTTGGCTCCTAAGTACTCTGGGATGTATGCCATCAGGTCCCATTGCCTTGTCCACCCTGAGCTTAGCGAGCTCTTGTAGGACCCTTTCTTTTGTGATGGGAGTAGTGCTCACCTCCCTCCCCCCTGTGTCCATGGTGATGAGCTCTGGGCCCTGCCCTACCTTCTGTTCAGTAAATACTGAACAAAAGTATCTATTTAGGATAAATGCTTTTACAGGGTCCTCCTCCTCACATGCCCCCTTTTATTCTTTGAGCTTAGCAATACCCCCTCTGGACTTTTTCCTTTCACTAATGTATCTATAGAAAGTCTTGTCACCTTCTTTTATTGTCCATGCTAGTGTTTCTTCAGTTTGGGACTTTGCCTGCCTTACTGCCTTCCCTGCTTCCCTTAGGGCAGTTTGGTATGCCTCCCTATCTTCATCCCACTGTGTTCCCTTATATTTCCTGAAGGCCACCCATTTGGCTCTGACCTTTTCTGCTACTGTATTTGAAAACCAAAGTGGCTTCCTTCTTCTTTTGCACTTCCTTTTCTGTCTAACACAATGGGATATTGCTTCAAGTATTGCATCCTTAATGTTTGCCCACTTTGCCTGTACCCCCTCACCTGTGTTTCTTTTTGCCAGGGCTAGCTTAACTCTGTTGGCCATCTTATCAAAGTCAGCTCCTCTGAAGTACCATATTTTTGCTTTGGAATGGGATGATTTAGATGTAGTGGCCAAATTGAACCATGCCATGTGATGGTCACTGGCTCCCAGGTGACCTTCTACCTGGAGATCTGGGATCCCTTCCCTGTTAGTCAGTACTAGATCTAGGATAACTATGTCTCTTGTGGGTTGTTGTACCAGTTGTCTGAGGCCCTCCCCCTGCAGGGAATCCACCATGTGTCTAGTTCTGGCAGATGTTCCTGCTGGTATTGACCAATCTGTATCCAGCATGTTGAAGTCTCCCATTATCAGAACCTCCCCTTTAGCTGTCATGTTTTGTATTTCTTCTAGCAGTAATGTGTCTATGTCCTCCCCCTGGTCTGGGGGCCTGTAGACAACCCCATTTCTTATGTCTGTCCCATTTCCTGTTTCCAGGGTGACCCACAGTTCTTCTGGCTCCTTATGTGTATTCTGAATTTCTGTAGCTTTGATATTTTCATTGACATACAGGGCCACTCCACCCCTCCTTTTTGCACCTCGGTCTCTTCTGAACAGTACATAGTCAGGTAGTGAAGTCTCCCAAGTGTGGTTACTGGTAAACCATGTCTCACTAATTGCTACTATGTCCAGTTTAGCCTCTGACATTATTGCCTGCAGGTCTGGGATCTTATTTCCCAGGCTGTGAGCATTTGTGTACATGATTTTCCAATGGCCAGATTTCGGTGTGTTAGTTGTTAGGTGAGGTTTGGCATTTCCCCTGTGCGTCGTATGGGGAGACGGACCTTTTTTTCAACCTGGTGATGCAAATGAACTGCAAACATGCTGAATCCCTGTTTGACCACTAGCTAAGGGGGGGAAGGGTGTTCTTCCCATTCGACGTACAGGGTGCTGCATCCCTCTCCCCATTTGCTAGTTTAAATATCCTGCAAAGACGTCAAACTTCTGCCCCAATGCACTGACTCCCTCCTTAGTCAGATGCAGTCCATCAAATTTAAAGAAATTTTGCTCCCAGAATTTTTGCCAGTTCCCTACAAATCTGTGTCCCTTTTCCTGGCACCAGCCCTTGAGCCACATGTTTAGCTCCCCTATCTCCCCTTTTCTGACCTTCCGTCCATCTGCCTCCCTCTCCCAGACTGGCAGGATCTCAGAGAAGGAGATGCTGGACGAAATGGATGATAGTTTGTCACCCAGCCTGGTCAGGTGTTCCTTGGTCTCCACAACTGACCAGCTGGTGAGATCATCAGTCCCTGTGTGTACCAGGATGTCAATGTTTTCTCCTGCTTTTTGAACACTTTTAGCAATGCAGTCAGTGTCTCCCCATGCTGATGTACCTGGGAGACATCTAACCATTACCCCTAGCTGGAGATGGGTATCAACTCCCCGATTCATGGAGTTTCCTATGATCAGAAGTTTTTTGGATTTCTTTTTTGCTTTTTTTGTTTTGGTACCTGATTTGGGTGAGTTTTGTTGTGCTAGTTCCTATGCTGCAGTGTCCTGCTCTGCAGTATCCTCTGCCCCTTTGTTTGATTTCAGAGATAGAGGCAGATACCTGTTTGTAGTGTTTATATGGTTTTTGGAGGTAATATGTTGGAGATCACAGAGTGGTGCAGCACTCGATTTGCCCCTTCTAACCACCTGACAACCTCCTGGACCAACTACCCTCTGTGGTTGAGGTTCTTCTGTTGGATGTTGGGGAAATGGTGGGTGGTTCTTATAATGTATTTCCTCTTGAATATGAAATTTGAGGCACGCAATCTATGCCCATGCTGTCCAGAGCTGGGCCCTAAGATCTCCAATGGCCCAGCATGTAGGACAGTGTCCTAAATCCTGTAAGACTGTCCTTCTGAAAAGTGTTCTACAGCGCCTGCAGTTAATGATATTCATTCCAGATAAGTTGCTGGATTTATAACCTGGTCAGGGTAATTAGAAGGAAGAAAATGCAAGTAATGGTTTGATTTTGTGTTTTGTTTTCGTATAACTTGTTATAACAAGTTAAATTACTAGTGCCCCTGTAAATGAGCTCATCTTGTGGATGCCCCACTGATCCGCCCCTTCCTGTTTTGCCACAGAAAGGGGCTGTTGAAGCAATTAACAGATTCAAGACAAGACTTCCAACTCATATATGGTATACTGTTTGGCTTAACTGACATGACCGGCTGTGTGTTTGCAATTTTTACAAACACAGACTGCTCTCTGATTGATGCTGTCCCAGGGATGCTTGCAAGGGTCTTTAAGAAACCCAGTCACATCTGTTTTTTGATTGTCCTTATGTAACCTGATTTTGGTGGTCTCTCACCAATCAGCTTCAGTGTCTGAACTTCTCCTTTATTATGTATGAAGTCCTGGTTCTAGGAGTATACATGAGGGATCTGGGGGAAGTACCATCCAAGCACTCTGAATGTGAATTGTGGCCTTTTAAAATGTTATATTTGGCAAGCTTGTTGCAAATGGGTACTACAGCAACAATATTGGTCTCACCTCAATTTGTTTTCATGTCTCAAAGGGCAGTTCTTTCTTTTGCATCAATACGACTATAGGCGCTTTCCAAGATGTCAGTTTCAACAATTGTGGAAATATTGTGCTGGCTGGTGCTTTGACCCTCCCTGAATTTCACTAGTTCCTATAAATTTTGTTTAGTTATTCTGTTACTTCAGTTACTTACCAGCACTGGGTTCTTTATGGTTTGATTTGATCTGACAGTTTTATGTTTCTTTATGAGATTCTTGTCCTCAAAAAAAAGGTCCCTAATCTTCTTGGAAACAAAACTTAAGGCTTGTGAACCCCTCCTCCCATTTTCTCTGAAATTGCTTTAGTACTTTAAGTAAAAGAGAGTAGTAGGGTGATACTGAGGAGAAAGATGGGGACTCAGAGGCCTCCTCGATTGCGTCTTCAATCATGGAGTACTTTTCAGATTCATGGGCTGAAACATCAGACATGTCACATGTCAAATGACCAAAAGAACATACATGCTCTGGGTCAAGACTGTCCCTATAAGTAGCTTCCTTTTACTGCTAACATGGTGTAGAAGGCCAATAATAAATCAAATGACCCTAAATGTGAACAGCATTGAGGGTCATAATAAGAGACTCACAACCTTGGCTTTGATAGTTTCCCTACCAGGGAACATCATATTTAAACAAGATAGAAGGAAAAAACTACTTTGAAACATTACAGGCAGAAAGGCTGTGGGTCTCAGGGGTGTCACATTAGTTGCAGAGAGAAGATGTATGTGACGTGGTAACTATATTATTTTAGGGGATGTTTTTCTTAATACAGTAGTTAACGGAAATCTGTCCATGAAGAGCTTTAATGATAGTTGTGTTATACTCCAGCCAGAAATATTGTTTTATAAATATTTATGCTCCACAATCCATCTCTGCATGAGTAGCATTATTTAGAAGTATGCAGCAGTGTTTATATACAGTACAAGGAAGCTGATAATACTTGGTGGAGACTTCCATTGTGGCCTCTGTTTGGAGGATAGAGGGGGGAATACCACCTAAATGTTTAGTGACAGAAACTGTTCTTAATAACATAACAAAGACTGCACATTTTCAGGGTAGATTTTTGACAATACAAAGAGTTGGAGGCAAAACCTACACTACATATGTAAAAGCTATTTGGATAGGTTTCCTCTTCCTGTCCCAAAACACCAAAGCACATGGAACAAGGAACATGGAAGCTGACCTTAGAAGGCAAGAGAATTGGTTCAGGGACTGGCAGTTACAATTTAATACCAAAAAGTGTAAGGTAATGCACTTAGGAAAGAGGAACTCTGGAAAAAAGTACACACTGGGAGGACATCAACTTGAGGAAACAAAAACAGAGTGAGATCTTGGCATAATCATCACTGATGAATTAAATGTACAAAAACAAGGTGAGAAAGCAGCACAGAAAGTGGGTGGCATCCTCGGATGTATAAGTAGAAGTATTTTTGGTAGAAAGAGGGAGGTTATCATGTCCCTCTACAGGTCCTTGGTGAGGCCACACTTGGAGTACTGCGTTCAGTTCTGGAGACCTCACCTCAAGAAGGACATTAACCTTTTGGAAATGGTGCAGAGAAGGGCTACTAAGATGGTACATGGACTGCATCACAGGTCATATGAAGCAAGTCTTGGGGAGCTGAACCTATACTCCATTGAGCAGAGAAGAAACATAGGGGACATGATTGAAACATTTAAGTACATGAGGGGATTTAACGCAGCTCAGACAGGCAATCTATTTCAACAGAACATGGCAGCATGCACAAGAGGGCATGATATGAGACTTGTAGGAGGAAGAGTCAAAGGCAAACTCAGGAAGTACTTCTTCACTTAGAGAGTGATAGACCCGTGGAACAGTCTGCTCTAGGAGGCGGTAGCATCAAAGACAATCAGGGAGTTCAAACTCACATAGGACAGACATAAAGGACAAGTTAGGATGAAGGCTACAGAGGGAGGGGGTAGTTTCTAGGGCAGACCAGATGGAATGCATGGTCCCCATCTGCCGATGCTTTTGTTATGTTCTTATGATCTTATAGGGCCTGTATTATTGCAGCTGAAACAGATCAGCTTGCTTTCTCTTGTAGCTGTACTCCTGGCATGCAGTCACAGAAAAGCCAGCTCACTGTCTCTTGCAGCTGTACTCCTGGCATGCAGTTGCACAGGAAAGTCACTTCTTTTTGGAGACTGGACAATCAACTCATACAGGGTAGTGCAATCAGTAATAGATGGGAAAAATAATTCAGGGCAGGATGCTCCATATGAGAGGTGTTTTATTCCAATTCAGAATGTTGGGAGGCTTCAAAACATGAATTTAAACAATTATTTTTAAAACAGGCATCCTGCACCAGACAAAATAAATACATCCGTTATTTACTCCTTAGAGCACAATTGCATAAATTCATTTCCAAAATGCACAAGGACAAGTGTGATTTGTTGGACTGAATAAAAAACATCAAGTTTGATATGTGTAAAATCTGTAACCCAAGGGCACAGACAAGAACTTGTTACATGCAAGAGATGCACGGCCATGATATTTAAATGGTTTATTGAAGGCTTCTTATCACCTGATACAGGGGTAATGCAGACTGATTCTGGCAGCATAATGTATACTGTACACTCATTTATGCAGTCTTCATTTGGTACCCAGCCAAGAGCGGAATGTCACCCAGCATTCTTGGTGGATATGTTGGGGCCAGAACTACGAGAAAGTAAGCAGGCCAAAATTACTGAACTATTTCCCATAGAATAAGAAAAGCAGGCCATAAAGCATCTCAATAATCACATGGCTCAGGGAGCCAATGGTTTGTCCAATAAATTTTATAAAAACACAAGTCCAATCCTGCTAGCCTTATGGAATGAGATATTATCTGTAGTGACTTGCCTTCAATGTCCCATGCTATCACAATCTTCATACATAAAAAGGAAGCAAAACAAAATTAGAGAATTGGAGACCTATCAGCCATTTGGCTGTGGATCAAAAAATCTTTTCTTTCATTTTGTCAAGAAGGTTATCTCAGGAAGTCAGCTTATTACTTTCTCCACTCTAGACGTGTGCTGTTCCTCAGTAATCCATTTTTGCTAACCTTATTATTATAAGAGAATTATCTAAAAAATGTACTCCAGGACTTATTTCTGGATTCTCTTCCTGCTTGATCAAGAGAAAGCATATGACTGTTTTTCATAATTACTTTTTTCAAACCCTGGCACATTATTGTATGACACAGTGATTTATTGAATGGGTTGGGATTTTGAACAAACTGGATGTCATTACACCTTTGGTCAATGGATGAAGTTGAGATGACAGTATAGCTTGTTTTGACTCTATCAGGGATATACTGTCAGCCTGCTTTGTAAATATTTGCTTTCAATCCAGTTATTAGGTAAATTCAAACATGCCAGGATATCTTGGAAATCACGGTACACTCAAATATTCCCTGATAAAAATGTTGACATACCCAGATGACATCTGCCTTTTTTTGCAGAATGATTTGTCAGTGGCTGCCATCAGCAGAATATTTGTACAATGCATGGCAGCATCTGGGGCCAAGATTGATTTCCATAAAAGCAGAGGCATTTTATTGAAAATAACCACCTTGATGCAGCTGTGATGGAAATAGCTACCATACTGAGCTCCCCAGCACCTAAAAATATTGTAGGAATTACTTTTGGAACCCACAATCCAGACCGACAAAACTGGGAGAAATTACTATGGCTGTGGGCGGAACCTACAGCCATCCTGCTTTAGCTTGAAAAAAGGGCTTTCCATAGAACACATTTTTAAGTACTTTTCAGTGCATTCTTCCATAACTGCAAATCCCTATGGCAGTTAAAAAATACTCCCTTCTTTCTTAGCTGCTTTTCTCTGAGAACAAATGGGCACACCTTCCAAGCAAATCTAAATATCTTTAAAACTATTCAAGGTGCACAAAAACAACCCCTGTGAAAGTTGTTCAGGACAAAAACACCTTTCACATGAGAGCAGCCACTAATCTGAATTATTTATATTTTGTAAAATATGGTCTTCCAAACAACCTCATTTTTTCTCTCTGAGTGAACACAGTAGGAGTCATGCCAAACAAATGTAAATATCTTTGAAAGTATAGAAGTTACCAATTTACAACCAGCATGAAAAGTTCTTCAGGACAAAATTACCTTTCAAATGAGGGTAGTCACTAAACTGAATTCATTTGACTTTTATAAATATAGCCATCCGAAAGGTGAAAATTGTGAAGAAAAATGAAAATTCAGGTAATCAGATGGCCATAGTTTAAAAACTATAATTAGTGTAGCTTAATGAATAGGTTCATTGGAAAGGCATGTTTGTCCTGAACAACTTTCATATGATGGTTTATGTGTAATATATATATTTTTAGAGATATTTACATTAGTTTGGCATAACTCATATGAAAAATGAAAACTGAGGTAATTAGATGGCCATAGTTTAAAAAGTATAATTAGTGCAGCTTAATGAATAGGCTCATTTGAAATGCCTTTTGGTCTAGAACAAGTTTCATACAGGTTTATTATCTGTAACTTGTATACTTTTAGAGATGTTTACATTTGTTTGGCATAACTCCTATTGAACTTCTAAATAGCCTCAACTTTGCAAAGTACTAGGCCAGCTAAGTGAAATTCTGAACAAGACAGCATAAGTTCCATCAAAAGAAAGCTATCCCAGGGTGAAATTTCACTGACATAAAAGTTCACTCCCTGAGTAAAGCTATAAACTTACTGAAGCTTTATTTTAAAACCATCTGTGTGTGTCTGTGCTAGCATTAGTAAATGACAATGATTAAAAACACAAGGAAAAATAAGCATTTGTCAATGCCAAATGTTGATTGCTTATATGTGCTGCTTAGGTATTTGGAAGTGCAAGTACCATGCCTAAGAACTGTCATGTGCTCCCCCCAAGACATCCACTGTGTCTTTCTGTTCAGTATTCACGGAAGGGGGGAAGGGGGACCACAGCAGTACAGCAGTTACAAAGGTGTGAAGAGGTGGACAATAGTCCATTCCCAGGCAGACAAATCCTGCAGACGGTGAATAAACTGAAGGTGGACAAAGCGATGGGACCAGATGGCATACACTCCATGATATGAAAAGAACTGTGAAGGGAAATAGCAGTACCTGTGGCAACCATGTTCACTGAGTCATTCAAAAGAGGGGTGGTACCAGAGAATTGGAGGAGGGCACATGTGGTCCCTCTATAGAAATTCATCATAGGGAGGAGGTGGGGAACTATAGGCTGGTCAGCCTCACTTCAGTAATGGGGAAGATCATGGAGACATTGGTTAAGGAAAGGACAGTGGGGCATGTAGAAGCCATCGGCGCCCAGGGCCATAGGCAACATGGATTGACAGTGGGGAGGTCATGTCAGACAAATCTGGTTGATCTCTTTTGGTGAAAAAGGAAGTACATCAGGGTGGGGCAGTGGACAATGCTTACCTTGATGTAAGCAAAGGGTATGATGCCGTCCCACATAGGAGGCTGATATACTAGCTGAGTAGGGTCGGCATGGTGGAAAGGGTGGTAAAGTGGGTTAGAAACTGGGTAAGAGACAGGAGGCAGAAAGTGGTGGTAAATAGAGTGCAGTCTGGGGAGGGGGTGAGTAGTGGGGTGCCACAGGGATTGGTCCTGGGGCCAGTCCTGTTCAATGTCTTCATTAGTGACATTGCAGAAGGGGTGAAGGGAAAGGTCTTCCTGTTTGCAGGTGACACCAAGATCTGTAACACAGTGGATACCCCAGAGGAGGTGGAGAAAATGAGGAGGGACCTGGGGAAGGTTGAGAAATGGTCTGAGGACTGGCAACTGAACTGTACTTCAAAAAAGTGCAAAATAATGGACCTTGGAGACAGAAACCCTGGGGATAGGTACAGAATGGGGGGGGGGAGTTGGTGACAGTCACAAAGAAGGAAAGGGACCTGGGGGTTCTTATCTCAGATGACCTGAAAATGTCAAAATGGTAAGGCAGCTGGGAGGGCCAGTGACATGCTGGGGTGCATATGCAGGGGTATCAGCAACATAAGGAGGGAGATTGTGATGCCATGATATAAAACCCGGGTCAGGATTCACATGGAGTACTATGTGCAGTTCTAGAGGTCGCACCTTCATAAGGATATTAACAGGCTGGAGATGGTCCAGAGAAGGGCGAATGAGATGGTACAGAGCTTGCAACACAAGACTTATAAGGAGAAATTAAGGGACCTCTATATGTACTCACTGGAAGAGAGGAAGGAAAGAGGGGATATGATGGAAACATTCAAGTACCTGAAGGGTATAAATAGAACTACTGAGAAGCAGGAGACAGCTGCTATAGGGATATGTGACAGTTTCTGTGTGATATTCTTTTGTTCTTATAAATCTGTAATCTCCAGTATTTCAGTAACCACATGACCACCTGCCATCTTTAGTCAATTTTATGCTGGTTGATGCCTGGTGTCAGATGGCTCACCAGATTGTGTTGCCATTTGAAAAACTTCATAGATTGTTCTTTTACTGGTAAGTGTTTTGGAAAGCTGGTGAAGGTCTCACAATTTTTATTATGATTTTATCTCCTTATGTCTGTCCCCTTTGGTCCTGCCATCCCCACACCCCAACAGTCATCAGTGGCCACAGCTTCAGCCTTCTTCTTGCCAAGATGGTGGATGAGAAACATAGAAACATACAAGTTGCCGGCACATAAGGACCGCTTGTTCCACTTAGCCTGCCCATTTCCCTACCTGATGGATAAGATGCAGATTCTAGTTAATCAACAGCTTACTTCCTCCTACCCCCCAGTAGAATTGCCTTATGTCTGTGAGCAGCTGCCTTCACAGTCTGTGAAATCTGATGTCTTTCAGTGCCGCTTATTGGTCATCTTCCAACACTGGTGAGGCGCTGCCAGCCCAAAAGTAACTCAGGACAAGCAGGTTTCAAAGTGGAGAAGAAATGGAGTGGGCAAGAATCAAGTACTCACTCAGATGCGGTGTCAATTTTAAGATCAGCATACTGGTGTGGACATTGCAAATAGAACCCCAGCTCTTTAAGCAGCCTTATGAAGAGTAAAGGCTTCTCAAAGCACTGGTGTTCTGTTTATTGCAGTGTAAGTGGGCTGCATCTAATTCAGTAATTTACAGTACCTTACATGTGGATGTATGGTAGGCCCAACTTTAAATAAACACTGCACCTGAATTAACACATGATGCACTAGAAACATAGAATTCGTCAGCAGAAAAGGACTGCTCAGTCCATCCAGTCTGGCCAAGTGTTCTCTACCTACGTGAAACTCCTGCCTGTATATGTTAGTGTATGTCTTATTTTGCCTGTGTCCATCAGGACTTCCTTGTGAATGAGCTTGCTTAATGGATTTTTCCTGTAATGAACTTGAACCTACTCCACGTACATGGCCCTATTGATCTCCATTGAGCCCCTTCTTCTCCTTTCTGTAATATACTCCTATGTTTATCCCATGCATGCTTAATTCCCCTACCATTTGCTTCACCATTCTCCTGGCAGTCTGTTCAAGGCATCTACCACCCTTTCAGTAAATAAATATTTCTGCACATCTATCATGAATGCTCCCACCCCCCAGCTTCATTGTATGTCCCTTGGTTTGGGTGCTCATCCTCATTTGAAGGGAACTTCCCAACTGTATCCTCTTTACCCCTGTGAGGTACTTTGTAGGTCTTGATCATGTCACCTCTCAGCCTCCTCTCTTCCAGAGTGTACATGTTGAGATTCTTCAACCTTTCCTTGTAGGGATTCCTGTGAAAATTCTGAACCATTTTAGTTGCCCTCCTGTGGAAAACCTCCACCTTAGTCCTTTCTGAAGTGTGGACTGTAAAACTGGACACAGTACTCAAGCTGGGGATATACCAGGGAGTGATACAATGGCAGCACAACATCCCTCGTTCTCCTACTGGAGATGCCAGTCCTTATGCACCCCAGAATTCAATTTTTCTTGCCCATAGCCTTGTCACACTGTACTGCCATCTTGAGGTCCTCTGATATAATAACCTCAAGGAACCTTTAATGTCTAGTGAGTATCAGTACCTCCCCCAGCCTGTACCCAGCATTGGGGTTCCTGTGCCCTAGGTACATGATTTTACACTTGTTGGCATTGAACCCCAAGTAAGTAAGAAAATGGAACTGATTTGAATGAATTGCAGGCTTTTAAGCAGCTTTTTGGAGAGTGTGTATGTGTGTGTTTGAGGGGGGTCTCTGGTACCAGCAGTACCTGCAAGAATGCCACCGACATCCCCACCACCCTCACACTGCCTGCCCAAGTACTCAAGCCTCCCCTTCACTACTTTCAAAGTGTCCACAAGTCATTTGTACCCACATACAACAGTAAATGAGGTTTCTTCCTGCCCCTTGCTGCATGCTTGAGCAGTGCCTGCCCTGCCCCTCCTGCACTCAACCTGGGGACAGCTTCAATCCAAATATGGGTGTGCCTTTCCCCTTTCCACCCTCTCAGCCATTTCAGTATAGAATCCCCAGGATGGAGTACCCCCGCCCTTACCCCTTTCCTTCTAATGCCCCTTCCACCACCCCAGTATTCGTTCTTCCCTGTCCCTTACCCCGCCAACTGCACCCTCTGTGACTTTTATATCTGTACCCCCTACTTCTGCCTCACCCCTTTTCTCTGCCTTATTCCTCCCATCCCCCTTGAACCCCTTCTCAGCCTGACTACTTCCTACTGGGCTTCCCATGTCAACCTCCCCTCCTCCCCTACTGATTTCCAACCCCTCTCCTATCCCCGCTGTTGTCAATTTACAGCCCCCATTCCCTTCTATCCCGATAGTGATGCCCCTTCCATCCTTCCTCTTTCCCATAGCCTTCTCTCCTTCAGTCACCACCCCCTCCATCCTTACTAGCCCCTTCTACCCTTTTGTCCTCGCTATCTCTTCTTCTATCTGTTGCCATCCCTCTCATGCCCCTCTTGTCCTTCCCCCTTCAATATGTTCCTGCTCCCCCTCTCTGTCCCATAGCAGAGGTTTGAATCTATTCATAATCGATACCTGTCCTACATCTGTTCCCCCATCGGTTCCCCCCCATCTACTTGTTCCCCTCCGTGCCACCCCTGGTGCCTCCCTACCCGCAGCCATCTGCTCTCTCCCCTGGTACTCCTCATGGTGTCTTCCTCCCCATCAGGAGGCAGCCCCGGCCTGGCCTCGGGCACCCCTCCCTTCTCCTCTCTTTCCTGCTAGTGCATCTGATACTGGGGTCAGTTTCAGTCCCTAGTTATTCTTCCACTGTCCCCTTTGCCGTTCCTAATCCCCAGGAGCCTATCATACTCACCTGCCTGCCACTTACACTCTTCCCTAACCTCACGGTTCCTCCCTCAATTGTAAGTCATATACTGACCATACACCCCTCATCTTCCAAGTCAGTCCAGGATCATGGCACACCCACACCCTGTACACCCCTCCACCCTTCTAAAGATGCCCACTCTAGTGACATGTGGCACCTGCCCCATTGTTGCCCCCATCTTATGCTAGGGACTCTTACTCCCAGGGTCTATACCCTACTACAACTGTTAGGCCCCATTTACTCAAATTCCTGTCCCCCCCCCCACACTAGTCCCCCTACTGACCCCTTGCCAACTGAGGTAATTCAGGCTCAAATGTCATCCGTTAGACACTGTATTACTGTAGCAATCCTAAAACTTCCTTGTCCATTTCACCCCTCAGCTACCATATTTTTTGTTCTTGGCTCTCATATAGTTTCACTTAGCCCAGATTGAAATCTATTGCACTCCAAGTATTACTCAGTTCAGTTGAGAAATAAACAGAACAAATAAATATGTATTATTCCAGAAATCATAACAGTATAGCTCAGTACTTAGCTCAGTTAGAGAAAGAAACAGAAGAAGTAAATCTGTATTATTACAGCAATCCTAAAGCATCCTGTCATTGCTTTGTCTCCACTCCAGAGACCTTGCTGTAATAGAGGACCACAGAGGACACTAGGCGGGAGGGTGGGCAAGTGCAAAGTCCTGGCAGAGCCCCATTGAGCTTGTTCACTCTCCCTCTCTCACTCGCTCATTCTATTTCTCCCACGCTGCAGGCTGCCCTTTTGTACTGGGCTCCTGCTTGCATTAGAGCCTTTTTCTGCCCACAAAGAAATCTGCAGCAGTCCTGACACAGCTCCATTGAGCTCGCTCGATCCCCCTCTCTCACTTGTAGGGTTGCCACCTGTCAGGTTTTTTACCTGGTGGTCAGGTTTTCAGGGACCCTATCAGGTAATCCGGTTTTGCTCTGTGCTGGTCAGATTTTTTAGCCACTTTGAGTGCTCACATACTTTTGAAACAGATTTTGTCATATCATTCATTGTTTCAGCTACATGTCCAGGTTACAGACAAGTTATCTTGTCAATGTAGCCCTTTGTTTGTTAAAGCAGTCAACCTGGGATGTGTAAAGTATGGCCATTAACACCATTAGCACTTACTTAACCTAATCTTTTCCACTACACCTTAAAGTGACATAGCAGCACAGCTGCCCCCACCTTTTGTAACAGTAACAGAGCCAGCTGTCTTCCACTTTTATTTGCTGGTAAGCATTTTCATCTCTAACAGAATTTAAACATTTTTAAATGTTTTAAATTATTTTTTTTCCTCAAGAAAATAGTATGGTCACTTCTTTGGCTTTAAAATAGTACTGTGGACATGAATAGGGAATGGAGCCAGAAAAAGATATAAAGTCTAAATTACAGGAAACAACTTCTTTATTATGTATTATTATATACCTTGTATACTATTGTATGCTGTTTACAGTATTTCCCTTGTCTTCCCCCCAGATCATATCTGAAAATTATATTTCTTTTATCTCTGTATGTTTATTTGGTAAACCAATGTCAATAGATAAATACATAAGTAAATGGATGACTAGAAAGAACCTAGGAAAGTAACTCTAACTGGTACAGTACAGCATCATAACATTTTTGTTGAACTGCTGCTTTAAGTGTTGTCTTTTATTGATATAATAAATGGCCTTCTAGGAGGAACAATGCATGATGAGTCATGAAAAGGGGTGGGGCTAGGGGAGGAGTTTAGAATCCGGTTTTTGCCTCATCCAAAGGTGGCAACCCTACTCACTTGCTCGTTCTGTTTGTCCCAACACTGCAGGCTGCCCTTTTGTACTAGGCTCCTGCCTGCATTGGCACCTTTTTCTGCCCACAAAGAAATCCACAGCAGTCCCAACAGAGCTCCATTGAGCTTGCTCACTACCCCTCTCTCACTCTCTAGTTCTGTTTCTCCCAGAGCTGCAGGCTGCCTATTTGTACAGGGCTCCTGCCTGCATTGGTACCTTTTTCTGCCCACAAAGAAATCAGCAGCAGTACCAACACAGCTCCATTGAGCTCACTCATTCCCCCTCTCTCATTCACTCGATCTGTTTCTCCCAGTGCTGAAGGTTGCCCTTATGTACTGGGCTCCTGCCTGCATTGGCACCTTTTTCTGCCCACAAAGAAGTTCACAGCTGTTCTGGCAGAGCTCCGTTGAGGTCGATCACTCCCCCTCTCTCACTCGCTCATTCCATTTCTCCTGGTGCTGCAAGCTGCCTTTTGTACTGGGCTCCTGCCTCCATTGGTGCCTTTTTCTGCCCACAAAGAAATCTGCAGCAGTCCTGAAAGAGCTCTATTGAGCTCGCTCACTCCCCCTGTCTCACTCGCTCATTCCATTTCTCCTGCTGGTGCAGGCTGCCCTCTTGTACTAGGCTCCTGCCTGCATTGGCACCTTTTTCTGCCCATAAAGAAATCTGCAGCAGTCCTGACAGAGCTCTATTCAGCTCACTCACTACCCCTCTCTCATTCGCTTGTTCTACTTCTCCCGCCGCTGAAGGCTGCCCTTTTGTACTGGGCCCCTGCCTGCATTGATGCCTTTTTCTGCCCACAAAGAAATATTCAGCAGTCCCAACAGAGCTCCATTGATCTCGCTCACTCCCCCTCCCTCATTTGCTTGTTCTGTTTCTCCCAGCACTGCAGGCTGTCCTTTTGTACTGGGCTACTGCCTGCGTTGGAACCTTTTTCTGCCCACAAATAAATCTGCACCACTCCTGACAGAGCTCAGTTGAGCTCGGTCAATCCCCCTCTCTCACTCACCCGATTCTAATCTGTCCCAAATACTGATTGCCCAAAGCAACTGCAGTATTCTGTGCTGGAAGCTCAAAAACACATTTTGGCCAGAATGTGAAAAATGACTGCTGTACTATTCATAAGGAGGTGTGAAAAACTGCCAGTGTTAAAAATCTGGCATGAAAATATTGCTGATTTGCGAAGTTACAAAGGTGTGTGGAAACTGCACAATGCATGCTCGTTAACACAGTCATTATATGGACTTTCATCACAAAGTTTTCAACATAGGCATTTTAGGACCTCTGGTCATGAACAGTGTCACTGTGGTTTTCTTAATGTGTTCCAAACACTAATTTCCCTCAGCGACCGCACAGTTTTTTCACCAGAAGTGTGAAAACACATTCCGGCAGTGATGTGAAAAATGGCAATTGTACTGTTCATAAGGAGGTGTGGAAAAATGCCAGTGTTGAAAATCTGGAGTGGAAATATTGCAAATTCATGAAGTTATGAGCATGCGTAGAACTGCGCAACGCACGCTAGTGAAACAGTCAATTTTTGGATTTGTTCTACCAAATTTATTACTCAGCTCAGTCAGAGAAATAAACAGAACAACTTAATCTGTATTATTAGAGCAATCCTAAAAGCATCCAGTCATTGCATTGTCTCCACTCTAGAGACCCTGCTGTAATATAGGACCACAGAGGACACAGGGTGGGAGGGTGGACAACTCTAAAGTTCCAGCACAGCTCCATTAAACTCGTTCACTCCCCCTCTCTCACTTGCTCATTCTATTTCTCCAGATGCTGCAGGCTGCCCTTTTGTTCTGGGCTCCTGCTTGCACTGGCGCCTTTTTCTGCCCACAAGGAAATCCACAGCAGTCCCGACACACCTCCGTTGAGCTCACTCTCTCCCCCTCTCTCACTCACTCATTCTGTCTCTCCCCACGCTGCAGGCTGCCCTTTTGTACTAGCTTCTGCCTGTGTTGGTGCCTTTTTCTGCCCACAAAGAAGTTCACAGCTGTCCCAACACAGCCCCATTGAGGTCACTCACTCCTCCTCTGTCACTCGCTCATTCTGTTTCTCCTGGTGCTGCAGGCTGCCCTTTTGTACTGGGCTCCTGCCTCTGTTGGCGCCTGTTTCTGCACACAAAGAAATCCACAGCAGTCCCAACAGAACTCCGTTGAGCTTCTTGCCTCCCCTCTCTCACTCTCTCATTCCATTTCTCCCTGCACCGCAGGCTGCCCTTTTGTACTGGGCTTCTGCCTGCTTTGGCACCTTTTTATGCTCACAAAGAAATCTGCAACAGTCCTGATAGAGCTCCGTTGAGTTCGCTCACTCCTCCTCCCTTCCTCACTCTCTCATTCTGTTTCTCTCAGTGCTGCAGGCTGCCCTTTTGTACTGGGCTCCTGCATTGGGGCCTTTTTCTGCCCACAAAGAAATCCACAGCACTCCCAACAGAGCTCAGTTGAGCTTGGTCACTCCCCCCTCTCACTCACTCGATCTTCATCTGTCCCAAACATTGATTTCCCAGTGACCATGCTATTCTACGGCAGGAGTGCAAAAACTTATTTTAGCCAGGATGTGAAAAATGTCAGCTGTACTGTTCATAAGAAAGTGTGAAAAATGCCAGTGTTGAAAATGTGGCGTGAAAATATTACAAATTTGCGAAGTTACAAGGGTGCATGGAAACAGTTCAATGCATGCTTGTAACACAGTCATTTTATGGACCTTCGTCACCAAATTTTCAACACAGGGATTTTAGGACCTCTGCTCATAAACAGTGTCACTGCCATTTTCTTAATCTTTTCCGAACACTGATTTCCCACAGTGACCAAGCTATTCTGTGCCGGAAGTGCGAAAACACATTTTGGTAAGGATGTGAAAAATGACAGCTGTACTGTTCATAAGGAGGTGTGAAAAAATGCCAGTGTTGAAGATTTGGAGTGACAATATTCCAAATCTGCAGTTGCAACAGTGCATAGAAACTGCACAACTCACACTTGTAACACAGTCATGTGATGGTCTATCATCACCAATTTTTCAACATAGGCATTTTAGGACCTCTGCTCATGGAAAATGTCACTGTCATTTTCTTAATCTGTCCCAAACACTGATTTCCCACAGCAACCGAACTAGTCTGTGCCGGAAGTGTGAAAACACATTTCAGCCAGGATGGGGAAAATGACAGCTGTACTGTTCGTAAGGAGGTGTGAAAAATGCTAGTGTTGAAAATCTGGTGAGAAAATATTGTAAATTCACGAAGTTACGAGTGCGCGTAGCAACTGTGCAACACACACTCAGAAAACAGTAATTTTGGGGATTTTTTCCACCAAATTTGCAACTTAGGCTTTTTGAGAGTCCACCAGATGAACACTGGCACTGTAATTTCATTAATCGGTTCCAAAAGGTGATTCTGCGCAGTGACCACAAAATCACCTTTCAGGGCCAAATAACGCCATGACAGTGACTGAATTTCATGAGGTGGGGTCCCAAATACCCCATGTTGAAAATTTGATGCCAAAATTCCAAAAAATGCCTGAGATATGCACCAAAGTTGAAAAAACCCTATTTATGCCATTATCAGCTTACTGGCATTTCTTCTGTTTGCAGTCGGCTTTAAAGAGTGCAGACATGTTCCCAGTCCACCGAAGATCATCATGCCAAGCTCCAGAGGTAAGTATGAGGTGAGGCGGGAGTGGGGAGGTGGGGTATGCAGTGGGAGGGTGTGGGTTGGGGGATGGGGCACAGACGGCAAGGGACCGTTTTCTTCTTTTCCGGGTTAGAAAAAAAAAAAGATGCCGCAGGACTTTTTTTCTTTTTGCAGGTACTTTTGGCACACTGGGGTGGGCTCCCAGCATGTCACCTGAGTGTTTTGGGGTGGGAAGACTGGAGCCGATGGGGATTGGGCACCCCCATTGGCACATACTGGTGTAGGGGGTCTCATGAGCCAAGGGGATTTGGCACCCCCTCTGCACACAAGAACTGAGGGGAGAACATGCCGATGGGAAGTGGGCACCCCCATCAGCAAAGAACCAGGGGAAGGGGACATGATGCCGAGGTGGATTGGGCAACCCCTCAGCAAACAACACAAACTGATGGGGACTGGACTCCCCATCTGCAAACTGGTCGGGGAATGCAAGGGAGCCCTGCAATGATGAGTCACTCCCTCACTTCAGTGGATGATGCTGCAATGATGAGGTGGCCCTTGATTGCAGTGGCTGAAACTTTTCAATGTTGTGGCACGCTGGCTGAAATAGTGTCAGCAGCAGTGTCCCATGGCATTGGGGATAGTGGTATCAAGCCTTAAAAGGCAGTGGGGGCATTGGCCACAACAGCGCCACGTCTCCACAACCTGCTTCTGGAGCAAGCTGCCGCAACATGTTTCTTGCACATGCGTGCAATCAACATAACAAGCATTTGTCAGTGCCGGAAGTTCACCATGTTACTTAAGGCACTGTCATTTCGTTACTTAATTCAGAGAGGTGAATGTGTCCCAGTCCACAGAAGATTGCTGCTCCCACCTCCGGAGGTAAATATGAGGTGAGGGGGTGTGTGGGGTGATGGGTGCACAGAGAGAGGATCGAGGTGGGGGAGGAGGACAGGTAAAATGACAAAAAAAGTTTCTTTTTTGCATATTAAAAAAAAAAAACTCCAAGGGACCGTTTTCTTTACTTACAGGTAAAAAAAAAATACATTTGGTGTGCTATGGTGGGCTCCCAGTATGCCACATTAGTTGAGGAGTCTGATGCAGACAGGGATTAGGCACCCCAGTCAGCAAAGAAATTGAGCTTGGGGGGTGGGGGCACACTGCGGTGGGCTCCCAGTGTGCCGCATGAGTTTGAGAGGGCCTGATGCTGAGGGGGATTGGGCACCCCCATCAGCAAAGAAATTGAGCTTGGGGTGGGGGTATCTGACACCAGAAATTTGCATCCTGGTGTTGGGAAAAGTGTCTCAGCACACTGGGGTGGGCTACCAGTGTTCCACAATGTGTGTGGGGGAAGGGAATACATGCCGACACAGGGATTGGACACCCCGATACTGGCTTTCCCGGGGAGTGTGTGGTTCCACACATGCGCAGAAGCAGTTGCACTACTGTGCATGTGCGGAATCAGCTGCATTCCACACATATTTGTTCCGTGACCAAACAACAATCAGCTATTCGGCCGTTCCTTCTTTTGAAGTTTTCGCACACACTACTCCTAGCAATAAGTTCACAGCACACAGGCATGGCAAACTTAGCAAGCTTAAAGAGCAGCTGACACCGTCAGAACAACTTTAACTAAACATAATATTTATATAAAGTTCAGCTTGTATTTCACATTAGTTCTTTATTCCTCCAGCCCATTATTTATTGCTGAGGACGTTTACATGAAAACAGGAATTTTGCTCATGAAGAGTTCATCTATTTCTGTTGCTGTCTCCCTACCTGAGGTCATAAAGCACTGCTTGTGACATCACAGTTACTGTCATGGAAACAGATTGTGATATCACAACAGAGCATTATGACTTGAAGTAGAGAGTAAGTACTGTTTTCCACAAAAACATCTCTATCTCTCTTCCAAAGTATATATCTGTGGGATGTGCCACACACTTTAAACATGTTCCACACATTTCCATTTCCAAAGTGTATATCTGTGGGATGTGCCACACACTTTAAACATGTTCCACACATTTCCATTTCCAAAGTGTATATCTGTGGGATGTGCCACACACTTTAAAATCCTCCTGGTGCATGATCTTTGCCCAGGGAACACTGGTGCCCATCCATGAACCACTTAGCCCTGCCTGAAACTCCAGATGACATTCCTCCCACCCTTTGCTCCAAACAGCCTCTGCCATTCCTTCAAGGTTACACCAAATGAGTCTTCAATCCCTAATGAATTTGTTAAAGACTCCCAACTTTAACTTTAAATTCAGCACAGTTGTGGTGAAAGGGGTCCTGACCAGTGTGATCTAGCCTTATCTAGGGCACACATATCTCAGACAACTCCCTCGCAGAACAGTCTCAAATTCTGTACTCACAAATTAGTTGTTCCTTCCTCCCAGTCATGCGAAGAAAAAAAGGCCCCTTTCTTTCTCTGGTAGCTGTCAGATTCTACTCATTGTTCTTCCTGAAGGCAGATGTGAACTTCAGGGGATTGCCCCTTAGAGCCATAAGAACTGTATTCCCTCTCACTACCCCGGAGTGAAACTAAAGAGTCCTTCAGGCAAACTGAATATTTTACCAAACTAGGGTGAGAAGTAACAGGGCTGCCTTTGACAGAGCCCCAATGGTAGATCTTCTGCCACTCTGACTGCCACTCTTGAACTTACTGATGAACGTTCTAAGCTCCCAGAGAGCATCTGACTCTAAAATGGTTATGCTGCTGCAAGAGTTCTAAATAACATAATCATCCTTCTCTCAAACTAGCTGAGTAAACTGATGTCATTATGTAGAAAGCCCCCAATGAGCTCCCCACCAGCTGACTTTTCCTACCTGCCTAAGATTAGTACTAATTGGATTCTAGTAACCTGAGGGGACTGGGTTGTTACACGTAGTTATGTCAGCACCACCATGTTGCGCAAGGCTGACTCCGGGGCAAATTGCACATGTGATAGTATCATGTATGCGCAGTACTATAATTGCTGCAGTATTACGACTGACTCCTGTTCAGCGAGAGCACAGCATATTCTGTTCACCACTCTTGCCACTCTTAAAAGCTCTCCACAGCCATATTGGTTCTGACCAGAGTTTGTTGTCAGTAGCTAGTGCTAAATTAACCTCATTGAAGAACATAATAGAATCTTGTCTAAATGGAAGATACTTTTTTCTTATAAAAACACTAATTCTTCCAGTATTTTTGCATTTATCCTATATCTTTTCTCCCCCATCACAGCTGGAATCCAGATTATTCAGTAGTTTTCTCAAGGCTGCTGGAGTAGCTGCTTAAACTCCATAAAACAGAAATTCACTCTCCCAGAGTACAATTGTTGGGGGGTGATAAATGATGAACCCTGTTGTTTTCTTTATGTGCATATTTTTGACTTTTAATTTCAGGCCTGTTCTGATCAAATAAGAATCTTTGTGGGTAGAGATAGTAGAACAGTTTTTCCCACAAAAGGCAAGCGGGATTGAAGCTGTTTAAAACTGCCAAAAAAATCTGGTGAAACTACATGTTCCATCCTTTGAGGTGGCAGCCTTTACCAAAGATAGAAAATAGCACACTATAGCCACACACGATTTCCTGCTAAATAAATAAACAATTAATGTCTCAGACCAAGCAGCAGTTATGTAATTCTCTGTTGCTATCCAATTTTTCCCCTACAGTACATCTGCCACTGTGTCCACCCAGAACGAGGATGAAGTTGTTTTGCAGCTTATGGAGAAAAGAATCCTACTACACATGTGGCACATAACATGGCTATCCTGTCATGGAAGGGAGAATGACAGTTAACAATACCTTAAAACATAAAGCCATCAAGGAACGTATGTGTTTCCTCCCTACTTGTACACAAATACTGGCAACTGAGGAACATTCTTACCGTCCCTTCCAGTGGCTTCCTTTGCTAAAATCTGGGAGTGGCCCAGTTTATTCAGAGGTTACTTACAGATGTGCGCTTTGGGCATATTCCCAGTTAAATTGTCAAAGTTCCACAAAAGCAATTTGCACCTACTGTTATCTGTGGCAGGCAAGATGTGCTTTTATGTTACAACAGAAAGTTATAGAAACCATGAAAGTTGTAGCTGTGGTATTCATATCCTTTCAAAATGTTGTTGGGCAGAAAATAGTATATTACCTTCCCATCAGTTTTCCCAGCTGTGGAAAAACTGTAAGCACGTTACCACAAGTGCAGGGAAATGATACACCTCACATTATCATGATTATTATTTTTTTTTGTCTTTTGGTAAAAAAAATTCCCCTACTCTTCTTCGTTAGTGCCATTGGATCTTTAACTTCTACCTGCATATCAACCAGAGAGAGGCAGAAGGGCCTTGGTTTAATGTTTCATCTGGAGGACGACACCTTAACAGTGCAGCACTTGACTCATACTGCACTACAGTGTTAGCTATGGGTATTAATCCAGGTACCTGATGTGAAGATAAATCCCATAACCTTCTGATCTTCCAGCCCCAGAAGCAAGCATGCCACCTACTGAGCCACTAAAACTGATATAAGTAGGGACTAGGATTTGTAGTTCTGGGGCTGTGAGGACTAGGGCTGGGCACATATTAGTAAAGCCAAAGAAACTATGGCTCATTAGTCCCCATAGGTCTGAGGGTTCTACTCTCACTGCAAGCAGCCTTCCCAGCTGGTCATCTAGTTTATCAGGCAATAAAACTATCAAGAATAATGCAGAAGCACACTATTTTTCCCCTCCTCTTCCTTCTTTAAGTGCCTTCAGTTCCTCTACCTGGGATACATGTGATCAAGCCACAAATGTAAGGTAGGCCCTACCCCATCCATCTCGTATAGACAACATGACAATAGCTGCCACATCCACCTGTGCATAGACAGTGCCAACAATAGCCAGTCTACCTCGAACCACTGTATGATGCCCACAGTCCCCAAATCATGCATCAGCAGCAGCAGCAGCACTACCACACAGTCAAGTGCTGCTGCTAAGTCAGTGTGTGAGAAAGATAACACTTAATCTGGGTCTGGCATTATCACTATTGTTATCTTGTCACCAGAGGAGAAAGTACAGGTGTTCATGGGTGGAAAGAGGCAGGGTAAATACAGTTCTAAGCCACAAATTGTACAAAAGCAGATGAGTAGCACCACCACAGCCAGACCAGGTTGTAATTGAGAGTACTAGTGATGAGACTGTTGAAGGATATAGAAGTTGGCCTGTTGGCACAGGAGCATTAAACAAAGGCAGCAAAGGAGGGGGAAAACAAGAAAAGGTAGCAAAAGGGCAGGTGAAGGCACATGATCCATTGGAGCAGGAGGGGAAGGAGGGAGAAGGAGCATGAGAGGAGGAAGAGATGGAAGCCGCATAAGAGGAAAAGGAGGAGGAAGAAGTGTGAGAGGAGAAGAGACAAGGAGAAGAAGCAGGAGAAGAAGAGGGACATGAGAAAGAACATGCTGAAAAGGAGGATGAAGAATGAGAGAAGGTTGATGACAGTTACCCAATGGACTAGTGGTAGTGAGTGTTATACTGAAGACTAGTGGCCAACATGAGAGGAGATGGCACAATTACAGAAGATAATGAAAAAACAGAAGCAAAAAAGCAAGTTTTTCAGGCAGAGAGATCTATAGACAAGTTTGACTTCCAGCACCCTCAGCAAGTTCAGTCCACAGTACTACTACCACTTGCTGCTACTGCCCTGCCTGTCCATTCATAGCCACTGCAGATGACACTACAAATCCAATGAAAGCATAAGACAAAGTATGTGGTATAAAGATCAGTCTGGGTCAGTCTACTCAAGCTTTGGGAAGCAGTGTTTTGAAAATAATTTAAAACATTAATATAGCATCTTCCTAAAAGTCATGTTCATTCCCAGCCCCACTGCAGTTAGATGGGCCAGCAGCATGAATAGTTGGGCATGGGAAGTGGTGTGATAATGTTGCTTTTTTTTTCAAACAATGCAGCCATCTGATGCATCCTCAGGTACTGGTATTGGTGCTGCTTCATAAGCAGTCCAGCCACCACCAACCAGAGCCAGGCCCACCACATGCTCCCCTATCACTGCTTCTGAATTTGGTGCAACAAAATCAATTATAATGTCCAATTCTTTATATGCCCACACTAAACAGCAACTTACTCTCCCAAGCTCCACACCAACCACACAACTCTTTGGGGATGTGGTAGCTCTTGATCTTTAGCTGGTGGAAGACACTGGCCTTTGAAGATTTTTGCATGAAATAAAGTCCAGATTTAGCCTACCGTCATGCTTCACATTTTCTATGCATGCTGTCTCTACAGTGCATGAGGCAGTGTGCACACAGATGGTGACATTTCTGAAGGATGCAGAGAGTGATTATATGCATTTCACTAGTGATGTCTAGAGTAGTAGTACAAACAAAGGATTCCCAAGTCTCACTGCCTGTCAGGCTGTACTTATATCAGACAGAACAGCCATTCATGTGCCACCTCCACAACCATCAACATCTGCAGGAGGTTTATTGAGAGATAGCCTCAAAGAAGCACAACAACAGAGGAAATACCTTACATAATGCATCAGCCATGGAGAGGAAAAGCAGTGGAGAAACTATACTGCATTTCATAAATCACTGCTAGATATCAGAATATGCCCTGACAGTCTGAAGGTGGGCATGTTTGTGATGGATGGTGGCGGTGGCAGTGCCACGCTAAAGGCTAGATGGTGGGTATTTCAGTCATGACATTGTTGTGCACATGCATTAAATCTCATGGTAAGTCATGTGCTTGACAAACGTGCACAGTCAAAAAAAACACTAGATACTATTATGGACTATTTCTGTTGTTATCCCAAAACATGCTGAGCTATACTACTATTCCCAGCAGAAGCACAATGTTCATCAGCACTGTTTAATTAAAGACATACCCACATGTTGGAACCCTCTCTTTTATATACTGTAGTGTGGAGGCTCGTGAAACATAAACCTGTGATTTTCTTCAAGGACTTCTCCCTTCATAAAGCTATACCTTTTGAATTGTAAGCTGTTGCTGTCAACACTATTTGGAAACTTTTTTTTGTAAGGCCTCTTTCATGGCCCCACCTCTATTCAGTTTGTTCTCCCACCATCAGCACCTTATCGTATCAGCAAAGAAACAACAATGTTGTCTAATTAAATTTCTTGACTTTCATCTTTCAATTTTCATATTATTTTTATGTTATTGTATGCCACTGTTGAAGGAGCCATTGTTTAGGTTCTGTAAGTGCAGTACAAAGATTTACAAAGATGACACTCATTCTGTCTGTGTTTGCTGTTTAGGCCTTCCACAAGACATGAAAACTTGTGCAATTTGTCATAGTTTCAACCAGGCTATGAGGAGATGCTGTTGGAAAGTTTTGGAAGTCTTTCTCCAGAAAATGGAGATTACTCTCTGTCCAACACTGGCCTCCATTCCAGCTTTGCCTTCCCAGTTCCTGGGTTCTGGTCTTGTGACCTTCCAGTCACCTTGATATTTGTCCACACAGTTGCACAGCAGTCATTAAAACATAAGGGTAAGTCCTCTAAATAGGCATCATCCGTATGGTACCATTCTAAACACTCCAAGGATAAGGCACCTGCTTTTTCCTCTTGTCCTCTGTGACCATACCATTCAGGGACCTCAGATGGTAAGTCTAAATCCAAGGCTGCAGCTGTGACTTCAGGATTTGTTGTCCCCCAACTGTCAATCTGACACCAAGGTCAAGGTCAGACTCTTTTTCTTCTGCTAATAGCGGTATGAGGCCTCCATTGATGGGCACTGACCGATGTTGTCAGCTGCAGCAGAGGGCACCATGAACACCAAAGTAGTCTTAGCTACTGTGTTTTTATTATTCAGAGAGCTAGTGCCTGTGTTACAGGTGACACATACTGTATTCGGGCTTACATGGTAAAGTGCACACCCCGTCTTCTTAAGGTACTGCCAGCAATTTAAATACTTCAAAACAAAACATGAAAAGATGGCACAGACAAATGAAACTGTGGTATGAACTTAGTAATTTATTGTAAAGTGTAGGACTATCTCTGGGCAGCATGACTGGAACATTCCTATGTAACACCAGTTATGGCTTCATCAGTGGGCAGGGTTCCATGATTCTGAGTCAGTTAAAATAGTGCATCATATAATACTAAATCAATCAACAAATGTGACATAATAAACTCAGAACCAGTGTAATTTAATTCAAGTGTCAAAGTGACCGCATATGATTTTAATTAAAAGTGATTTAAAAAGCCTTCTCAGGAGAACATCCTAATAGTAGCAGCACAGATTACACGTGTTTACTTTCTCTTCTCATTATTATTATTATCATTATTATTACACAAGTCTGGTAAAAAAATAAACCTCCAAAAGTGGCCGTATATTAATAAATTTTTATTGAAAAACTTTAAGACAGTAATAAAATGTCACATGGTTGTTGACTTCAGATATGTGCAATAAACCAAACTTACATGAAGGGATATAGCCATATGAGTTCCACTGGAACCACTTGTAAATTGATAATTTAGGTATAGTTTTTGATAAAAGGCTTGTGCAGTTAAACAAGAAATTATGTTTGCTAATTCAGTGAGATTTATTATTGAGAAAACTTACTCAAAGTTCTGCAAAAAAAGGCATTTCAATTCTCCCAGTGCCACAAAATGCATAGATTTTAAACTGCATTATTTTCAAGAGCTCTCTTGATTCAAATACTCCTTTAGAAAAATTACTGAACAAACAATCTTACAGCCAAATGTCTGAGTACAATCTCTAACATGTGATTTCCTACATAAACACCTTGACTCCCAACAGATCCAAGGGTTGCATACAACTGTGAATATATAGTTTCAATAGCTAACATGGTTGAGATAGGTATAAAATGTAACTAAACTAATGACTTAGTACAGTGGATTTCAAAACCAAAATTATGGTGGCTTTAAATGGTGTCAATGAGTGACCACCAGAACTTACTAGTGGCCTTACTCCTTTTTTTGTTCAGATCAAATTTTCCCCATACCTCCCCATGTAATACTTTTCTTTTCACACAGTATACAATAAGTCAAGTCTTAGATGTAGTTTCACTTTAATGTATGTCACATGTTCTTCTAAAGGAAAGACATTGTCCATTCCATTACCTTTGAACTTGGAGCTCTAAAGAGCTTGGTGGCTGCAGAAAATTGTGTTGGCTGTGGCATGCAGCCATGGTAGCCTCATTTGAGAAACAAGCTTTAGTATTACAGATAACTACTGTAGTTCTACATTTAAAATCTGAGTCAAACTAAAAGAAATATAAGCTAAGTGAAAACAGGAACTGACTCAAAAGAAGTACTGTAATACAAAATGTAAATGTGCTGCATATCAATAAACAGGACAATACACCAATACAATAAATTGTTTATATAAGAGTTTGCCGGTGGGATAGTCCTGCACTTTACAATAAATTACTCAGTTGAAACCTTAGCTTCATGTGCGTATGTTGTCTTTTCTTGTTTTGTTTTGATGCTATCCTTAGAAGTTGCAGGCTCTGCTCTTGCCTCTGACCAAATGCCTTCACAGTTGACAAAGGTCCATTCTGAAGTGCCTCATACCCCTCTGCTTCAACTAGAAGAGGAAAAGATTAATATAATCCATTCCAGACCTCTTTAATATGGAAGAGGATTATGAGGGAGGGAATGCGACATGGAGTTCCCTTAGTGAACTTGTGCGGTCTGAATTAATTCATAAATACAAGTAGTTTAGCATGATTTCCATTCAGTCCCTTCTATCTTTTAACAACCAGGGGATTGGATGTGACCCTTTGATGTTAAGGATCATTGTCTTCACATCAAGATACACCACTGCCATCAACAGTATCTCAGGTTTATGTTGGGGGGCCCTCATACACAGGTTTGTGCTGAGGGGGCAGAATATCCAAGTTCATGGCTTATCCTCAACTCCATGGGTCATCACCAAATGCTTGGTGGTGGAGGCTGGAGCTCTATGGATGAAAGGCCTGCACTTATAAAATGGGGAGATAAAATCCTGTTTTTTGATTGGTTCTTACCTGTGCATCAAATTCATTTGATGCACAGATAAAAACAAGTTCTGGAAACAGCAATCGAAGCACTAAAAATGAGAAATTAGTGTACCATTAGAAAACTAACTTTAAAAAATGATGCAGTTTTTTCATTACCGACCGAAACACATGTTCAGACTGTCAGCCATATGTTTAAATTTCTTCATAATAGCACCCATAGTAAAATGTGTCGAAGTTAAAAACAAATCATGAAAACTGTCTTTTCTCACCTAACTATAATTGTTTTCCCTCTCTCAGTTCAGGACTCTGATAGTGGTCCTGTTGCATGCCAGCTCCTGCTCTAGTTTTTATGAGTAGCATTTCCAATCCCGTGCTTTAAAATGTAAAAAACTCAGTTTGTACTTCTGTTTACCAATTTATATATGTGTGACCATTGTGTGACTTGTGCAGGCCTGATGCTGGCTTCAGTAAAAATGGTTCCCCTGACATACTTTCACATGTGCATCCCTCAGTGGCTTCTCCTTGTTCTGTGGGATCATTTAATTCTGGTCATGTCACCTCTTTATTGTGCCTTCCTCTGGTGGATGGATTGCTGCAGTCATCTGACAAGATAGCCATTCTTTTGCTCCATTTCTCTATTGGTTCTTATGACAAAGATGTTGGGGTCCAGGTGAAGAGCACAACTAGGAACCCTCAGTATGCAAGGTCTCTGATGCCCTATGGAAGGTTCTCTCACATCAGCATTCTGGAGATGAGGGCTGTTCTTTTTGGACTATGGACATTCACCATCCACATTTGGGATCAGTTCCTACTGATCAGGACTGACAATATGAGTGTGATATACTACATTAAGAAACAAGAGGGTACCCACTCCTATGCTCTGTGCAGAGATGTGAGAGTGTGACATAGTATAATTCCTCACTGAATATTTCTGACCACTGTGTTTATGCCTGGCTCCTTAAATGTCATGGCAAAACATCTCAGACAATCTCATGCTGTATCACACAAGTGTGAGCTTCCAGACTCCATAATAAATGACTTCTTCCCTAGATGGAGACATCTTTCCCCCTGTTAAATCTTTAGCCCCATGATTCAGCCTCTCCTTATATTGGTTCAGTTGGCTGCTCAACACAACACTATTGCACCCTGTTCTCCCTATATTTGCCTTTACACTTTGTCTGCCTCCCCAGCTCACTTTGTCTGAACACCTCTTCCAAGCACTCTCTGTAAAATTTTGTTGTGAATACCCTACTGTAATTCTGCACAAACATTTGATTGCACTTGACACATTGAATTTCCTGTTCTGACTACTGTTAGCTGCCTGCGATGTATACTGTCATTGTAATGAATCTGTTCAAACTGTATTCATCTGCTACTTTACCTGTTCAACTCCACCTCCCCTTCCCCCATGATGCATCTGGAAACCAGCTATTTGGCTCAGTATGCCTTTCTGATGAAACTTTTGAATACATAAAATAAATAAATAAATCCAGACTTAAACCCCTTTGCAACCACAACACAAAGCAAAGCTGCTGCATTTGTGCTTGTTCATTCCAGGACTTGGAGATTTTGGTGAGATGTGTTGTCCCTCTCCTAGAAAGGTAAATTCCTGTACACTTTTCCTCCAATCCCTGTAATGCAGAGTGTATTGGTAAAATTCATGTGGAAAAGGCCTCTTTACATTAGTGGCTCTGTTCTGTCCCAGGCTAATTTGGTTTCTCTCTGTTTCAGCAATTGCCAGTGGAACAGCCTGTCCTACTTTCTCTGTGAATGTGATACCTGTCATAGGAATAAGGCTCACTTGTGTATCTGGATCTCAGATCCCTATATCTCCATGCCTTGCTCCTGATGAAATAGAAATCTCCCACTTTGGAGTTTCTCCTGTGGCTCCAGATGTTCCACTGGCAGCTCATAAGTCATCTACTAGACACATATATTCTCAGAAATGGAAATGTTTCAGTATATGGTGTGCCACTCAGTCCCTGGACCCTTTTATGTTCTAGTGAGACACATGGTGGATTACCTCCTGTCTTTATTAAACTCTGACCTCCAGTCCTCCTCTGTGAAGGTGCACTAAGTTACTATTTCAGTTTCTTATGCCCTCATAGATGGCAAAATGGTGAAGTATGCTAACAATTCCTCAAAGGTAATTTGCATATATGTCCCCCAGTCTTTAAGTTAGTTCTGTTATGGGATCTTAATCAAGGTCTGGAGTCAAGGACAAGGGCTCCATTTGAACCCACTGCCACCTGTGATATGCATATTGTGGAAAACTTTGTTCTTGGTAGGCATTACCCCTGCTTGAAGATAGTCTAAGCTTCAGAGTCATTGCAGAGTCTCAAAACTTTTGTTTTACACTGATAAGGTTTCCTTAAGGCCACATCCTCGTTTTTTGCTGAAGATGGTTTTTGATTTCATATTCAGACTATACAACTTTCTGTTAATTTTCATTACTCTCAAATTAGGGAGAAATATTGCTGCATTTTCTGGGTGTCTATAAAGTACTACACTTTGTTTTTTTGGACTTTACTAAGGACTGTAGGAAGTCTTTTCAGCTTTTTTTTTCATCCCAGGAAAGGAGGCACCCCATTTGTAAACAAAGCCTTTCCAAATGGCTTAATGGTTAGAGCACTGGAACGGCATACCAGAGATCTGAGGTTCAAATCCCGGTGGGGCCACATTTTCCTTTCTCATTTCCATCCTTGATTTAAAAAATATATATACCTTGCAGAGGTTAAACTGCACTGAGAGAAGTGGTATTTCTAAAATCGGTTCCTGGTTGCATGATTGCGCAACACCAGAGAAAGGAATGTGTGGCACTGTTAAAAAAGGAAATTCCTCAGACACTTTAACCAGTGGGCCTGTAGCTTAATGGTTAGAGCACTGGAACAGCACACCAGAGATCTGAGGTTCAAATCCCGGTGGGCCACATTTTCCTTTCTCATTTCCATCCTTGATTTTAAAAAATATATATATCTTGCAGGGGTTAAACTGCACTGAGAGAAGTGGTATTTCCAAATGGCTGGCATCCTGTATTTGTTTCTGGTACCATAAGCATGGTAAGGAGCTTCCGTGTCTTCTCAGTGGCCACTCCACATATGGTATGGCCACCTTAGTGGCGTGTTTTCATAATGTATCAACAAGTGACATATGTTCCACTGAAACTGGAATTCTGTCAATACTTTCACTACAGACTACAGTCTGAATCTTGTCTCCTGTAGGTGTGCTGATTTCAGCCTTACTGTCCTCCAATGTCTTCTGCTATAGGGTCATCAAGAACAGTGATATGGTTCCTTTCTCTCATATTGCCTTTTGTACTGCTTGGGAATTGTTACAAAGGTGTGGTTATATGGATGGAGATGTCCTTGAAGTTCAGTTACTTACTGTAACAGTAAGTCTTTGAGTGAATCTGCTCCAGAGAGCCACAGCTCACCCTCCTACCTGCCCCGTTTCTATGCTAGGAGACATTTGCTTGTAGTCCTGCTTGCTGACACATGATTGGTACTCTTTCTATGCCCTGTAAGTGGGCTTCATTCTACCAGTCCATCACCTCTACAGTGTGCCTGGTTCTAGTTCTGGTCTCTCAATTCCTGCAGATATAATATCTTCTGATCTTCTCACTTTTGGGGAACTGAGGATTGGAGGGGCTTCCTGTGTTATATAGGTGATGAAGACATAAGTCAATGTGAGTGGCCTCAACTAACAAATGTTTCCAAGTGATCCTGACCCATGGTTTGCAGTTCTAAAGGAGTGACTCTATGGAGTACATTCTCTCAAAGATGTGTGGTTATAGTAAGTAAATAACCTTTCTGGCCTGTGGAATTAAAGAATGTGGCCTGAGGGGGGCACATCTTTCATGGGTACAAACATTATTGTGTCTGTATCCATTTGAACAGGCCACCAAAGACCTCATACACTGTCATATATGATCTTCTACCGCAACCCAACAAAGCCAGGCTTGTGGTTGAGGTAGCCATGGCAGCAGCACTGGTGACAATCATGATGAGGACTGTGACGATGGAGGTAGTGGTGGAGGAGGAGGTGACACCACTATTTCATCTGAATCATTGCAGCAGCATAATACAATGCCTATTAAAGAAGTGGTGCAGATGTTTCTTCTATCATTTGCAGATAGGTTTGACAGCATAAGGCAGCCTGACATGGCAGCACTACTGGATCCAATTATATAGATCAGTTCATTCTCCATGGATGCATGGAGTATTTCAAAAAGAAACTGTACTTATGGTGTAGCAGCAAAGACAGCATGAAGAAACCAACATGAATGTGCGTACACAACCTCTTGGTCATATTGCTCCTCCCTGTCTACTGTTTTGAATGCAGCCAGTGCCAGGCATGAGTGAGATGTGATCAGTTACTTGTGTAGTTATGAACCTGTATTGCACTAAATGTAAATTTTTTCATTTGTTTCTGTTTTCATGATGCATATTTTTGAGGGGGTGTATATTATATAATTCTTTGCAAAAAAACTTAGGGTTTCCAGCCCTAACTCCCCACTCCTACCACCTAAAGCAACAAAAGGAAAACACATTAGGGTTCTGGGTCACCAGAATCTTGGCAAATTAGTGGTGGGGTCTTTCTTGGGGTTGTCAACCCTAATGCTCACCCCATTCAATGAGCAAACAATATCATGCCTTTCTTCAAGCAGGACCTGCAGGGCTGCAATAAACTGTGTTGGCAACATGCGGTGAGGCATACTTCTCTACCTTTGAAGAGTGTGCTTCGGACTGGAAGAACCCCACCAATGTTTCCTCAAGACTCCAGAGACTCAAAATTCTAATTTGTTTTTCATTTTACTGCTTGGGAGGGAGGGGGTAAATAGTTAGGGCAACCCTAACACCACATTTCCCTGCTTTTGTGGCAGTCATTTACCCTAACTGGTGCATTAACAAAGTTTTTTCTAAGAACTGCCTTTCTTTTTGAGATAGTGGAATCATATCCTCATTCATGCAGGTCCCTTCGGGACCTGTGTGAACAGATGGCAATGTTCTGTGTCAAGGGAATACTCCACCTGCCAACAAAAGTGTAGGGCCCTTATGGGTCCTGCACTTCCATGCAGCATCAGATGTGAAGAATTCAAGTGGCTGTCTGGTAGGCCATGGAAACACAGGGCCCTATGGTCCCTGCACTTCCATGTGGCTGCAGATACAGATACACAGGGCAAAGATTGTATCTGTCAGCCAATGCAAATGGCCCTCTGCCAACCTCATGTGGAAAGGTGCAGAGTCCTATGCCAAGTGAATAGTTGTCTTCACTATATGGTATCCAGGCCCATGTGAACAACCTTGCACCTTTCATTCCCTGGTTCAAAGGGTATCGCATAATAGCTCAATCCCCCCACCCTCACTCAATCCAGCTGGGTCACTGAACTTATCCCTGAACTCAGCTCAGTGGCACAGGATCACAAAGATACTCACTGGAGTCAAGACTGGCACTACAAAAACTTTGTTAATAATTACATTTTTGTTTTTATTTTGACCCCAAATTTTCAAGATACTCGTTTTATGATTCACCTTATAAACATGACATGAACCATTTATAGAATATTGGCTGAAATGTCAATTTGTATCAGAAGTGCGAAAAGATGTCTTGTCCAGGACTGAAAAACTGACATGTCCTGTGTATGAGGTGGTGTCAAAAAACGGCTATGTTGAAAGTTTGGAATCAAAATACTGAAAATTAGTGAAGTTATGAATGAATGTTGAAATACTGCAATATTCATTCATAACGTGGGCATTTTATTTTACCATATTTGTATACCAAATTTTTAGCATAGTCTTCTTATTACCTCACCTAATGAACCAGTAGGTGAAATTTTCAAATCCCTGGTGAAACATGATTACACGCCACCGAAAAATCATTCCATACCACAAGTGCAAAAACACATTTTGGCCAGAATTTGAAAAATGACAACTGTCACATTCATGAGGAGGTGTGAAAAAATGGCTATGCTGAAAATGTAGAGTCAAAATATTTAAAAGTACCAAAGATACGAGCAAGTGTAGAAAAATGTCAATGTATGCACACAACTTTGCAAATTTTACATGCAGCATTTTGACCCTAAATTTTCAACATAGCCTTGTTATGACCCCACCTCGTGAGCAAAGGTAGTGAAAAATGTCAAATCCCACCCAAAAGGTGATTTGACCAAGTGACTGCAACATTGCCTTTTGAACCTGATTCTATTGCCATTGGTGATGAGGTGGGGTCCCAAAAAGGCCATGTTGAATCTTTGAGGTCACAATATGCAAAAATGGCAAAGCTATACATCAAAGCTCAAAACCCTATTGAAATACATTAAATCACATTTACTTTAGCTTCTCATATTGCAGTCGGTGGTTCCAGCACCTAGATGTGTTTTGTTCAGAGGGCAGATCTTTGTGGTGGGACATGTTCAGATAAGTGAGGAGATATGGAGGGTGTTGAGGGGTGTGGGGTGGTGGGTGCTGAATGGGAAATCAGGGTGGGGGTCAGATTGGCAAATAACCATTTTCTTTGTTTACAAGGTATTACAAAAAAAACATTGAAGGATGGTTTTCTTTATTGCAGCTTATTCTGACACTAGGGATTGGGCACCCCAGTGTCATACTACACTCTGGGGACTGAGAGCAGGCAACCTGGAGAAGAGGGGGATCTTGAGAAGCAGCATCAGGGTGGTAACCCTGGTCTACTTATATACAAAAAAATTGGGAACAGCAGGAGTGCAACCTGAAGGGGAGTGGAGCCAGAGAAGTGGTACCAGGGTGGACACCCTTGTTTGCTTATGTTTGGCAGGTGTGAGCACCCTGGCCTGCTTATCTTTAAAAAAAAAATTGGGAACAGTGGGAGGGCAACCTGGAGGGGAGGGGGAGAAAGAAGCAATACTGAGGGTGGGCACCTCAGTCTGCTAAATGAATGAATAGATTGACATAGACAGACAGACATACAGACATTGAAAGAAAGACACAGAGGCAGACAGACAGAACAGGAGATGGGCAGTTCATTTCTGTCACAGCAGCTGGCAGCACAACTTCAACCTGTAGCTGCAGAACTGAAAAAAGTCCTGCTGTTCTCATAGAGAGAACTTGGGTGACTGGTTCCTCTTGCTAAACTGGGCATACTGGATTTTGGGGTGCCCAGAAAATGTATTGCTGACAACTTAAAAAAAAAAACCCAGAATATAGCTACCTTTTAGCTAGGTTCAGGTGTTTGTTTTATTAAAAAGAGAATATTTTCATGTATTTTAAATGTTTGTAACTTTCAAAAATAAAAAGAAAATGGCAGCCACCTCAACTCATATTTTTTCCAACATGGTTGTTTTTTTCCCAACAACAAGTAAATCATGCAAATGGCCACTTGCGATGTGTTTTGATTCTTTTACATTTCATGACGGTTCTTTTTTATCTTTCACAATAGTTTTTTTTTACCAAACTTGAACATGAACTAAAAATCATTATAACTCAAAAATGGTATACTATTTTTTCATCAAACCTTCAAAAGGCACACTCTTGGCACAGACCCTTCAAACATTTAAATTTCATGGCAAAATTCCACATCATCTAAGCTGCAGGTGAGGGAAAAAATATGTAATGTTAAGTGTAGGTTTTTTTTTTTTTTTGCTTTTTGGCTCTCTGTATCTCGAAAACCCTATAAGATGCCATCCTGAAACTTTTCACTTCTTGAGACTCTGCCAGACTGACCTCACATGCAACATTTTGTGCTTTTTTGTCAAATGGCTCCAAAGTTATTAAGATGCAAAAATTGGGGTTTAACATTGAACAGCCAACTCAACCTTAAATATAACTGCACTACCGCACCCCTATAATTTGAAAATCTACAGTGCAAGGGAGACTAAACTAACTGGTGTGGAGGTAAGGCACAGACTACAATGCTCTGGAAAATGGGTCTTTGGCTCAAAAGCCTTTATGTTTATCAAGTTAAAAAAATAACTACAGTATGGGGGTATAGCTTTCCACTCAACAATAAATGTTAACTATTGGTGTAGCGCAGCACTAGGCTGCAGTGATGTTACTGGGCTGGAGACTGCCACACTATCACAAATATACCAATTTCCTGCAGTGGCATGCTAACTCCACCCACTACATTTAAGCTACATTACTAAATAGTAATTGCTGACCTCAAGGCTTTTTTTGTAATATATATTTTTATTTAGAAGAGATGCTCACCGTTCCAAATGCAGTATGTAGTAAATCTTTAATATACAAGTTGATCACTGAAGATGCATCTTATCAATTAATGTTTCCTGTTAGCGTCAGGTGACTATACTGTTAATCTTAGTTTCTGTGCACATTATAAAGAGTTAGCACTGAATGATCCCAGTTATAGGTAGGTATATAGGTTGGTCATAAATGTTATGAAATCCTACTTCATAATAAGTACTTCTTGTTCAAATGGACAGTCATATTCACGCTGTACACAGCAAAAACCTAATTTCTTAGATTTGCATTCTTATTTAATAACATTGGCAGTAAATAATAGTCACATTCAATTGAACTTTTCTTCATTTCATTTTAGATAATACAATATCCTTTCTTGTTTATATACATCAATCATCAAATTAGTCCAAGTCTGAAAAGCTGGAGGGTTAGCATCTTTCCAAGCCATTAAAATACTTTTTTTTGCAATAATACAACCTACAGAGAACAATTGTATTTGTTCACTTGATAAGTGTAATTTGACCCCAATGTTATTGCTACTGGGTTCTTTTTCCATTTGTCACCCATTGATTTTTTTTCTATTATTAATAAAATAGCATCTCAAATATGAGTTAGATTCTTACATGAAAGAAACATATGCACATGTGAGCGAGTTATGATGGCATCTGGGGCACATATCATTAATTCTATTGTCAGCTTTGTTTAGTCTGCTAGGGGTATAATATGATCTATGGAAACAATTGAACTGTATTTACTATAATATTGAAGACAGAAATGCCTTTGATGGAAAGATAAGAATATTCTACCAATTACTGACATAAAAGGTAATGTTTAAATGCTGTTCCCATTTTCCTTTCAAATGGTCCAAGAATCAGATAATAGATTTTTGCAAAAGATTGTAAATTGCTGAAATTGGTTTTCCATCTGATTTGTGGCCTTCTAAGATGGTTTCAGTCTGGGATTTGCTAGTTGAAATGTTATTGGATTTATGTATTTACTTCATTGCAAATATCTATAAAATTGTTGTTTAGGTACAGTATATTATATCGTTCTTGGAGTTGTGTAAATGATAATAAAGTGGATTTATCCAACACATCTTGTAATATTTTTATATCTAATATCTCCTATTTTAAAAATCTGTTATCCATATAGGAGGGTTTAAAATGATAATTTTGATAAATTGGAGTGAATGGAGAAACCTGATCCATTAACTGTATAGTTCCATGGCTTCTTCTCCAGCTATAGTGTGCAGTAAGAGTTATAATTAAAGTTGGATGTGTTGCAGAATTGTTTTATAATATCCTGAAAACAAATTTTGTTTTTGTTTTTGTTTCAAGGGCTTGGACTCTATCAAGCAGTAACTTAAGTCACTCAATATAATCACAGAGCTGGGGCATATACATTACTTTATTAGATTGTTACTTCTCATCTGCAGAAAATAATTGATTGTAGTACTCCTCCAGATTATATTAGTGACCGTTATCCAGTTTATTGCTACTTGCCAGCAAAACTGCGAAAGTAAAGCCAGTCACAATTCGTTTTATAATCAAAAGCATATGGATAAATTAAAATTTTATCAGTCCCTAATAGGACTTGATTGGTCATTTCTTGATACTATTGATAATATTGATTTAGCCCTAAATGGATTTTCTTCAATGTTCAGTGCTGTATGTGATACCAACATTTCCATCAAGACATTGAGAGTGAGGGGCACAAAATCCAAATGGATTACCTCTAATACATTGAAAATGCTTAGGGAAAAGAAAATGTTGTGGTCAAAATAAAAAAAAAATGGGGATGGAGAGAAGTTAGTTGAGTTTAATGCCCTGTGAAGTAAGTGTAAATCTATAATTAGGAAAACAAAAAATGATATAAGGAACTTACAGGAAAGAATTTAAGCTGTGATGTACTTTTTTGTCAGCTTAGAGATTTATTGCCAGGGAGTAGCAGTTTGTCTACTGACCTGACCCTCCCCAATCAGTTGTTACCAAAATCATATTTTAAAATTGTAACTTCTAGAGATATACCATTTTATTTAAACAAGTGTAATCCAAAACCAAACTAAGGACCTGATGGTTTGGATTATAAATTGCTCAGAATTGCAATTGATTCTGTGATGCTCCCTATTACAAAAGTGTTTAATTATTCTTTATTTCATGGTATCTTTCCACAGTCCTGGAAGTTGGCAACCATTCTTCCAATTCATAGAAGTGGTCCGGTTACAGACCCTGATAATTATAGGCCTATTTCATTATTGCCCCCCTATCCAAAATACTAGAGAAAGAACAGTTTTTGATCAGTTAAATGATTTTGGAAACATAGAAACATAGACCTAGATGGCAGATAAGGACCACTTGGCCCACCTAGTCTGCCCATTTCCCTACCTAGAGGATAAGCTGCAGATCCTATTTAACCAGCAGCTTATTTCTTCCTACCCCCCACAAAGATTGTCTTATGTCTGTCCCATGCATTGTTGAATTCTACCACAGTTTTAGACCCCACAACCTCATCAGGAAGGCTGTTCCATGTGTCCACCACTCTCTCTGTGAAAAAATACTTCCTCACGTTGCCCCTGAGCCGTCCCCCTCTATCTTCAAATTGTGTCTCCTTGTTCTTGCACATCCCTTTTTCTGAAAGATGCTACCCTCTTGGACTTTGTTGATTCCACTGAGGTACTTAAACATTTCTATCATGTCCCCCCTCTCCCTCCTTTCCTCAAGGGTATACATATTAAGCTCCTTTAGCCTCTCCTCGTATGGCTTCTCTTGCAGACCCTGCACCATTTTAGTTGCCCTCCTCTGAACTGTCTCCATCCTGTCTGTGTCCTTGTGGAGATGAGGTCTCCAGAACTGGATGCAGTACTCCAGATGGGGTCTCACCAACTGTCTGTACAGGGGGATAATAACTTCCTGTTTTCTGCTGGTGATGCCTCTCCTATACATCCCAGTATTCCCCAGCCCTCCCTACTGCCTTCTCATTGCTTGCCAACCTTAAGGTCATCTGATATGATTACCCCCAGGTCCCTTTCCATTTTTGTTGTTGTTACTACCTCCCCCATTGTGTAATCTTCCCCTGGGTTTTTGTTTCCCAGGTGCATTACTTTGCACTTCTTTGCATTGAATCCAAGCTGCCATACTTCTGACCATTCCTCCAACCTTGCCAAGTCCCTTCTCATCTTTTCCACGCCTCCTTGTGTATCAACCCTGTTGCAGATCTTTGTGTCATCTGAAAAGAGGTATACTTTTCCTTCCAGTCCCAGATTTTGTTAGCAGTTATGATCTTTATACCCCAGCTCAGCATGGATTTTGGCAGAAACATAGTACTGAGATGGCCTTGGTAAGATTCATGGATCACACTGATTCTGGTGGTCTGGTGGCTGCAGTGTTCATGGATATCTCCAAGGCCTTTGACTTGGTTGACCATCCCCTATTACTTAAGGCTCTGTTCAATCTAAATATTTTGGGTGATGTGGTACTGTACAATGGTTTTATGATTATGTGACCAACAGGGTACACAGGACTAAAGTTAATCATTTTTATTCTCCTTATAGGAATATCAATTGTGGAGTACTGCAGATCTCAATTCTTGGACACCTTCTCTTCTCCCTTTTTCTTAATAACCTGCCTAGGTCAGTAGACAAACTGCTACTCCCCGGCAATACATCTCTAAGCTGACAAGAAAGTACATCACAGCTTAAATTCTTTCCTGTAAGTTCCTTATATCATTTTTTGTTTTCCTAATTATAGATTTACACTTACTTCACAGGGCATTAAACTCAACTAACTTCTCTCCATCCCCATTTTTTTTATTTTGACCTGAGATGGTACTGTATCCTGATGATGATGCAGTGTTGTTCAGGGTCAGGGAGGAGCTGGGGCCCCTGAACACTTCGATTCAGAAAGATTTTTAATGATTTGCTATATTGGTTCAAACTGATTTTAAATAAAAAGGAAAAAACTCAAGCCTGTAAGAGGATTAATTTGATGGGGGCCTTATTGAAACAGTTACTGAATTTAAATATCTGGACCTGATAGTAGATAATGTATTAACTTATGGCCCACACATTTCCAGATTGGTTAAGATAATCCATCAGAAGGTTGTCATGCTTCTCAGGATAGAAAATAACTTGGTTGTTAAGACAAGGAGACTGCTGGCAAACAGTTCCTTGTTCTTCAATATTGATTATGATCTTGTGTGCTATTCCTCAGCAGAGTCTGGGATCATATCCAGAGTAATTTCCTTATATAATCTCATTTGTCAGTTTGTTACCGGCCTTCTATCTCAAACACATCATTGTACTCCTTATGAGACCTTTGAAGACCATAAAAATTTAAAACTTGTTACTTTTATGCACAGGGTGCTATGAGTACTGTATATACATACTCTGATAGTATATGAGGCCTCTTTACCCCTCTAGAGAATATGAGATACTCATTCTATTGAATCTCTTTCACCTTTATATGTTGTTCTTTTTAGGTACACTCAGCAAGATCAGAGGCTTTTGCCATACTATGCAGTTAAACTATATAATAATTTACCATCAAATCTTACACAGCACAATACTGTCTCTACTTTCAGAAGGAATCTTATTGCTTGGAATGGATCAATGTCCATCTGTCATTGTAATGAGTTCACATGACATTTTTATTTGTATGTTATTGTGTTTATTGTAATTATTGTAAATTGTATACTTTGTTGAATGTTTATTTTATTCTGGTCATACGTGAAAATAGACATTTTTGCCTACTGTGCTTACCGGTATAATCAATAACACAAACAAACAAACAAAATACTTTTAATGTTTTGGCATTTATGAAAATCGTTGTTCCATAGTTTTATTTATTCTTTGTATTTACATACAAATATAAGAATATGTCAGTAAATAAAGGCCTTACAGTCTATGTAGTCTGCGTGAATATACAGTTCTCACTGTGTTTACAAAGGGGAAGTGAACCCCCATAGCCTCCTTAACCCCTGTTAAATAGACCCTCCCCCTCTCTTCCCCCTCTACCTGCAACGTTGCCCCTCACCCACTCCCAACCTCTCTTGAAACTGTCCACCATTTTTAGGGATACCACCTCCTCTGGCAACTCATTCCACTTAGTCACCAACCTCTCAGTGAAAAAGTGCCTCCTCATCTCCCTTCTGAATCTCTCCCCCATAAGATTTAGGTTGTTACTCCTGGTGGTCTTGTTTCTACTAAGGCTGAAGACCCCTCGGTGCTCACTCTGTTTACTCCTTTAAGGCATTTGAAGGTCTCAGTCATGTCCCCCCCTCTTCCTTCTGTCTTCAAGAGAGTAAATGAAGAGCCTCTTCTTGTAGGTGCTGTCTTGCTAGCCCTGGTTCATCTTGGCCACCCTTCTTTGAACTGTTTCGAGAAAGGTGATATCCTTCTTAAGATAAGGACACCAATACTACACACTATACTCTAGGTGCAGTCACAGTAAGGATCTCTATAGCGGCCAAAGGACCTCAGCCTTCCTGCTGGTGATGTCCCTGGCTATGCAGCCCAACATCTGATTTTCTTTAGCTGCATCCTCCCTGCATTGTGCCAAGTATTTCAGGTCACCCTTCATATTTACACCCCCATATAGTTTTCCTCCTCTAACCTGGTTACCTGAACACCACCCAACCAGTATATGGTCCCTACGCTTTTTGCTCCCAAGTGCATAACGTTACACTTTTTAGCACTGAACCCCAACTGCAAAATGCCAGGCACTTTTCTAGCCTAGCCAGGCCTTCCCTGAGTTCCTGTCTCTCATTCTCCATGTCCACCCTCTCACAGAGATTTGTGTCATCGAAGAACAGGCATATCTTACGCCGATCCCATCCATGATATCACTTATGAAGATGTTAAATAACACTGGACCAAGCACAGAGCCCTGTGGGACCACAGTGGTCACAGGCCTAGCTTCTGAGAATCCCCCCAACTATGATCTTTTAGCTTCTGTCCTGTAGCCAACTTCTGACCCACCCAGCAAGTTTAGCTCCCACTCCCAGGTCTTCTAACTTCCTTACCAGTCTCCTATGAGGTACAGGGTCAAAGGTCTTGCTGAAGTCCAGATACAGGATAAGAACTGCTTGGCCCTTGACCACTGTCCTGGTGACCCAGTATAAGAAGTTAAGCAGGTACTTCTGGCAGGACCTCCCTGACACAAACCCAGGCTGCCTCACATCCTGGAGCCATTTTCCTTCAGAAAGCTCACCAGTCTCTCCTTCAGAACAATCTCCATCACCTTGCCCACTATTGAGGTCAGGCTGACCAGCTTGTAGTTCCCTGGTTCATCTTTTGGCTGACTTTTGTGGAGGGCAACCACATGTGCATTTCCCCAACCCCAGAACATGATGGCCTTGATTTTTTTTAACATTTAAAATCTTTTTTCCAGACCTGTTTATCATAAAAAAAATTCCTTTTTCCAATTTTGCCAATTGTTCCTGATTCCCTTAATGTGTGTTTTATTCCAACTACTCAACTGCAAATGCTGTTTGGAATTTTGCTCTGAAATTGTTATGGTAGAATGGGGCTGGGCAACAGATGTGCCTTTTGTTGGTTTTGGTGAAAGAATAATAAGCCCTTGCAAAGTTATGTACTTTTTTTAAAGTCATACATTTTTTTTCATCACTCATAATAACAGAAAAGATTATTTTCCATATCATGAGTCAGGAAAAAAAATATTTTTTCATGATGGGAAAATCTCTTTTCATGTGCAAACATTGTTTTCCCTGGTGTCTAGTGGCACCCCACCTTCCAACACAGTTCCCATATAAAGATATTTCCCTGGTAAGTAATACCCTGGTGTCTAGTGGCACCCCACCCGTCCGATCATTGTCCCCTACTTAAGTAATTCTCTGCTGTCTAGTGGCAGCTGGCCTGCATCCCTCTAATCATTCTCCCCATACTTAAGTTATTCCCTGGTGTCCTGTGGCACCCACCACCCCTCTGATCATTGTCCCAGTAGTTCCCCATAGTTAAGTAATTCCCCAGTGTCTAGTGGCAACCCCACCCCTCCAACTGTTGCCCTTGTACTTAATTAATTCCCTGGTGTCTAGTGGCACCCCCACACCTCTGATCACCACCCCCATACATTTTAAGGTTTCTCTGGTGTCCAGTGGCACCCCTTCCCCCATCCTTGTGCTTGGCTGAAATAAAAACTGTCCTTCAATGTCTTTTTTTTCTGAACAAATGATTCCTCAACACTCGGACCCCCACCCTGAGCACCAACCACCCTGCCCCTGAGAACCCCAACACACTCTCCTCACTTGTACAGGCTAGAGGACAAAGATCCACTCTCCATTGGAAGGCACATTTTTCTGCTGGAACTGCCATACTGCAATTTGAGAAACTACGGTAAATGCGGGTCAATGTATTTCAATGGAGTTTCCAACTTTGTGGCAAAACTTTGCCATTTTTTGGCATATTTTGACCTCAAATTTTCAACATGTCCTTTTTGGGACCCCACCTCATGAACAATGTTGGTGGAGTTACGTAAGTCCAGACAGAATGCTGAGTTTGTAGTGACTTGGCAAAATCACCTTTTGAGTGGGATTTGAAAATTAGTAGCACTCTTGTTCATCAGGTGAGGTCATAAAAAGACTATGTTGAAATTTTGGGGTCAAAACATGTAAAAATGCCAAAGTTATGTGTATACATTAAAATTTTACTACATTCCATTGTAACTTTGGCAATTTTTAATATTTTGACTCAAAATTTTCAACATACTGTAACCATCTTTTTACACCACCTCATGAATGTGACAGCTGCCATTCTTCAAACCCTGGCCAAACTGAGTTTTCGCACAAGTGGTACACAATAGCATTGCAGTGGTGCAGAATCACATTTTTGCAGGGATTTCAAAATTTTCATTACTGGGTTCATAAGGTAGAGTGATAAAAAGGTTATGCTGAAAATGTTGTTCCTGTTTTAATACAAATATGTATGCATCTAAGGAGGAATGGGAGCACAGGGCCATGAGGACCCTGCGCTCCCACAGACAAATGAGGATACAATTATACTATCTCAAAAAGTAAGGAAATTCTTTGCAAAAACTTTGTAAATGCACTGGTTTGGGATGAAGTGACAAAAGTAGGGAAATGTGATGTTAGGGTTTCCAACCCTAATGTAATCCCCTGTTACCCGAGGTTACTAGAATCCTTAAGACCTAGTGGTAGGCAGGGAAGGCAGCTTGTGGAACTCCAGTTAAATGGATTCCACACTGTCTCACTCTGTTCTCAGTCTTACCTGAGACTGAGGGATGACATCATGTTAGAACTGTCGCAGCTGCATAAGCCACACTGGAATGTTGCAGTTGGAGGTTAGAGTAGAACGTTGGGGAATTTTAAGTCAGTCTGTTGCAGTCTGTAGTAGAGGAAGGAGGTGCTCTGCTGTAAGCAGGCCCTCAGAGCTCTAAGCTCTGTCAAAGAGCTATTTTTTTTCAGGGGTGTGTGTTCTCACCTGAAGAGGAACACAATAAGAACACATTGAAGTGGTAGAGACCGCTGTCAGTGGTTCAGGGCCCCATCCCTGCGGGGATGGGGGGAAAGAATCAGCCTGCTTCCAGCGGCAACCCCCCTGGTCCAGCTAGGTAGAAAAGAAGCTGCCTGAGTTAAGTTCGTGCTGAGGCACCAGAAGTTCTGGACGAGATTTCTTTGAGGAGAAAACACCTGTGGGGCACCTGCAACCAAGGGGCGAGTTCGCTCTGCTAAAGGACTAATGTGTTTTCACCTAAAACAAGATGAAACTAAAGTGACTGTTACTGTGGGTGTCAGGAAAAGACAGCCAAGTACAGTTTGGAAGATGTGGGAATTGGACTGCTTAACTCTGTGTGGGGTCTAGATTAATGGACACAGCCACTTATTTAAGTATGTTCAAGTTCAGCACAAATGGGATGAAGAGACAGTAGATTGAATGTGTATACATTTAAAAAGAATCTACACAGCAAAGTGTTCTAAAGGATGAGGTGTTACAGTCCAGAGAAATGGCTGGATATGAATTATGGGAGCGAGAGGTGGGAGACCCCAACATCAGTAGTAACCAAATTCACCTCTATGGGTTTGCTTTGGGACACCTGTTGCTTTCTCTCAGGTACTTGGCCAGTGTCTGAGGAAAGTACCCAGATGTGGGATTGATGAGGAAGATTCCCTGATGGAGCAGAAGTGCTCATAGGTGGTTTAGGGAGCCACCAGTAAATATTTCCATGCTATATGGAAAGTGTCCAAGTGGCTGGCAAGGGAGCCAAGCCAGGGAAAACCCAAAGCAGAGTATAAGTGCGGGCTGTGTGCCCAGTGTGTTTCAAAGCCTGAGGGCTAAAGTGAATGAGGATGTGTTCTGATCTCCATAAATCTGCATTACCAGGAGTGTAGCCTCGTGGGGGCCCATCTATGCTTTGTTTATTCCGTTGGATGTGAATAAAAGCCACACTTTAGAATCCCACTTCTGGTATTGGACATTACAGTTATTGCTTCCTTTGTCTGGAGTTACTTGGGTGCCCCTGTTGCAGAGTAGCCAAAGCTAGCCAATATGCCGAGTGACATTTTTCTCCCCGAACCCAGTCACCCAGGTAGAGCTGTCAAGATGGAAACGGCATACCTGGGTGGGGGTTACACTAACATCCCACCCCCACCCTGCAGGCAGCAACAGGTGTGTGGTGTGCCATGGGTTGCCAGCCCTATCACTCATCCCATTCTCATATACTGTACCCACTTCAACTTATTTACTCATGGAATGGGGTGAGCATTGGGGTTGACAAATCGGGTCTTTATTTCCTTAAACATCCTTTGGAATCCAGTCCAACTCAAATCCCCCCTCCTGGAACTATCCTCCTGATCTTGTATTTTTTACAGAAGATTCTCAGCTGAATACTGTGTGTAGTGACAATTTTCTTTAGAAGGGACATTGTACCTTCTAAATTACTTACGTGGTTTTCTACTTCCATAGTTCATGATGTTTGTTAAGGCTTCTAATTTTGATTTAACTCTTGCAAATAGCAGCTTCTAATCTGACTAAAGTTGCTTGGATTGATGAAATGTTTTATTTCTAACAAAGACATTTTAATGGTATTGTCAGGCTATAAGACAGGGCAAACAAACGTGATGCTGTTGAGGGAATTGGAAATTAAATTATATTTGTTTTAAAAAAAACATTGTTAAAATAAGAGTGAATGTAACACCAATGTATTTTAATATGATTTAGTTGTATTAAACACACTTGTCTGAAAGGAAATAAATAGACCAAGTTTGGAATTGTAAGCCATGCCCCCTGACGAAAAGGTATTGTACCTCGAAGCGCTGGGGCTGGTTGTCTGGGCACTGGAGCCTTGCAAAGTAACTGCCGCTGTGAGTTGACTTTGTGCAACACTGTTAATATTGTTGAGCAAAAATTCAATTTACTCTGATGTTTGGAGTGCTTGCTTTCTTTGTTAGTTTTGGATTGATGAAATACACGTAGGCACTTCATTCCGGTAATTATCAGAATGCAGATGTTTTGGTATTACAGTATGTGTAATTGTATTGACTTGGGCCTGTTCTACTGCTATTTGTACATCAGCATGCCCCCTTCCCCAGTTGACAAATTCCTGGATTTATGACCTGTACAGCAGTACTAGATAAAACATTAGTTTTTGAAAGTCCAGTACAGTTGCTGACAATGCTCTGTGTTGTTGCAATAGAGTTAAAAGATAAGGGCATTGAAATAACACTACTGGATCCAACAGTAGCAGTGATCATAAGAGCGATTGTGGTAGAGGTATTAGAAGTGTTGGCAGTACTGGTTATGGATTGCAGGTTACCTGGAACTAAGTCTGTGTTGATGTCTTCTGTAGCTGGGTATCCTTATTAGCCCCTCTTGGCACATCTGATGTAATATTGGCCTCTCTGACCATATCAGTTGTGTCAGACAGTCTAATTATTATCCACCATACTACCCTTCAGGCTAGCAGGAATAATGGGCACTGAATGTGATTTTACTGCGCTCCTGATTATATCAGTTGAAGTAGGTACAACATTTTTACAAGGAAGAACAACAGTTTTAGACACAAACTGTATCAAGATTGATTTACCTGCTCTAGATTCAGTCAAGGTAGGGACAGATGTAGCTGTAGCCATCATGGCTTGATTGCTCGGTTCTTCCCCAACTATATCTGCTCCTTTTTCTGCTATATTAAGTGCAGAATGAGGTGCAATTCCCTTCAACAGCATTGCTGTGTAAAGTAGTCAGATACTTTAGTTGAAGTGTCTCATGCTGATTATGGAGTCCTTGACAGCTCTCAGTTTCAACAGTACAGTATTGTTAGGAGCTGCAGTGTTGCGAATGATTTACCATTTGTTCTTATCATACTGGCTTTAACACCCTCATTTACTTCTGGCCACCATTCAAGCTCCTGTGCAGAATTTCTTCACAATCAGTGTAAGCAGTTGTTGAGTTGCTATGGCAGGAGAAGACAGGAGTGGCGAAATGGCCATTGACAATGAAAATGGATTTTTAGTACTAAGCTTCTTGAGCATTTCTATTCTCATTCCTGTTTCCATGGAAGCCCTTTGGGGATACTGCTGAGGCTGCTGCTGCAATCACTTTCATTCAAGTTCTGTGGGGTTGCTTCTCCATCAGTGGCTCATCAGACAGATCCTTGATCCACCAAACCCTTCTGGACATATCTAGCTCAAACACTCTAAAGACACATGATCCCACGTACTGGCTGTCTACAAAAATCAAAATGATGTTTCTTTTTCCAATTCTGCTCTTGTCTAATGTTGGATCCAGTTATATCTCATACCTTGCTGGTTGTTATGCTGTTTTGCTGTTAGTAGCCAAAATATCATTGACAGGGGGTTGGATGTCAGAGCTCCTACACCAGACACCTCCTAACTAGCTATCTTGGATCTCCACCTCCCCCTGCCCCTACTGACCTCAAGGCTTTTTACCTACCCACTATCTGAAGTCTGATTTACCCAATGCCAAATATTATATTGGGAACAAAAGTGGTTTAGCCAAATTATAGTGTAGCCCCCCTACAAACCGGAGTTTATTATAATGTCTTCCTGGGTTCCCAAATGCCCACTGTTAGGCTGCTGTCCTGTCTGCAGTAGTTCTATTTGTCTGTGCTAGAGTGCTTTAGCGAGTCTCTGCACCCGTTCTGTGTTTGGAAACCAGTCTGGGCTGGGTCTGAGTAATTAAGGCTTGCTACCAGCCAGACTGCCTGTTACATAACCCCATTCTGCAGTCATTATGCATGCCTAGGGAGCCATTTTAGGAAATGTGATTGTTTGCTGTCTATCTGTTATAATAATGATAGAGGAGTTTGCCTAACCTGCTTTCAATCACAGCTTGAGCCTTTTGAGTAGGAGCCACCATTTTGGTTCTGGACTTCCAGTGTTGGACCAATCAAAACTCTGGGGGAGCCCTTTCTGTGACAGAAAGTTCCCTCAGCCAACCGGACCTTTTGGATTACTGGGAAATCCCCAGGAGTGCCTGAAGCAGTGGTCAGTCGAGAGTTGGAGGTTGAAGAGTGAACAGCTCAAGCTGTCAAGCAGCTGCTTCTAGGAGGAGCATAGGAGAATTGATGGGAAGGCTCTTCTGGCCTGCTTGCCACATTCTCCTGCTTTTAAACTGTCCATTGCAGAAGTCAGACCTTTCCATTTGCTGGATTAAGTCTTCAGCAGAAGAAAGAAGAGAATTTTGGTGAATTGGGTTTTGGACTGAAAACTTCCTCCAGAAGCGATCAGCCTGCCTGATAGAGAAAATAACCTCAGAGAGAAAGGTTTGTGCAGTTAAGTTGTAATTAGCAACCGGACTGTATCTGAACTGTGGCTTAAAGAACTAACTGATTTAAGTTTGCTGAGTGTGTTTCATGGGTCACGATTTTGTTCCCCGTGGTGAATTCTATTACACCCGCTGGAGGCCTTTCCAGCAGAAGAGCACAAACTCTTTCAGAACTGTTCATCCTGCTTGGGCCTTGCCATCTTGGCCTAAGCCACTGCTCCCATTTTAGAGATCATCTCGGCAAAAGATCCACTTGAGGATTCAGCACCCTGCTCAACACCATCAAACAGTAAGTGACCACCAGGAGGTGAGTCATGTAGGCCCTACTTCCCCAGACCCTCCAGATCAACACCATGAGGTCTTCATTTCACCTGTCCTACATCCTGGTCTGGGTAGCATGAGTACAATTCAGGGTAGCTCCCTGTAATAACAGCTGCCAATCATTGTGTGCCATCTGATTGTTTTTGTTCTGGGTTATTGCAAATGGACTGAGCCATCCAGCTCGGGATTACAATTATTTGGGTTGTGCATATGGTAACTGTTTTCTTTCCTAAGGGTCTCAACAACAGCTGCAATGCCAGCCACCTGGGCAACCCTTCAGGCTAGCCTGCACAAAACACTGGGTACCTAGGTTTGTGGGACTGTTTCAAAGGGACTTACAGCACATGCTGAGCCAACCTAGGCTAAATCAAAGTGTCAATCATTCTATTAGATTCACATCCTTCCCTTGTTCACTCCCCCTGAATAAACCAGATTATCTTGTTTTACATTTGATCTGGCTAATGTGCATATTATTAGTTGGGTTACAGGGGAATTATTGTATTGTTACATTGCTGACCTTATTTTTCAAAGGGTCTCCAGGGCAGTTGCAGCTGATCCAGCCCTGGTGGTAAGTCCGAGGAGTGTGAGCATATTATTATTGTTATTCATTGGATGTGAATGTTCTATGGTGTTATTGTTTAGGCCACTTGAAGGGTTGGTGGGTGGTTATAGTGTCCCAGAGGGCTATACCAAAGCAGTTAGGCTACCCCCAATACCATTCCTCCTGGTGGAGGCACCAGTTCACAAAACTTAGGCCCCCTCAACCTGTGTATAGCCACACAGGCAGGGATAGCAGCTCACAGGATAGCACCACCAAGGAGTTACATCTTGGATGCATTGCTGGGATTAGCACCCTCTGGTGGTCAAAAGTTGAAATTGCTGCCAAGTGCAAAATTAAGACAGGAATTGAAATGCTTACTATGCCCAAGTGGAAACTTTACCCCCACAAACTGGTCTTATACCGCATGATGGGGTGGAGTGAGGCCAAAGGGGTAGATCCCGACCATGCCATGTTACTACTTGATATCCCTGTGGGGACCACTAATGAAACTATTGAAGAAATAGTAGGCGAAGGTTAAATGTCTGGGAACGGTTGAAGTACAGTACAGTGGCAGGACTTGGATCTATTTGATCAGACCTTGGTGGCACTCCTTTCTTGTAGCCTCCCCATATACCCCAAAATGGTACCCCTTGTCATCATGCCAGAAGGTTCCCAGAAGGGGTGGAGAGTTATTCATTTTCATAGTGACCTGTCTTCCCCTGGGGGGCCCCGAGGACTGAGGGGTTTAAAGATAAACTAGTGAGACTTCTAGCTGCAGAAGGATTCAGAGGAGACCACTCCCTTGCAATCTCCTCTGGCCTCTTTGCCCACTGCCAGGGCATCCCCTATTGTAACCTCCCCCATTGTGATACCTTCTGTATGCCTGGATTGTTATCACAGGCTCAGATTGTTCTCTGGTGCAGTTCCTGTGCCAGTGGGGGAGGACAACCTAGAAACATGGATGGACTATGCTAACCCACTGGTCCAAGATTGGCAATGATCCAAAGGGAAGAAGAGAAAGAGGCTTATGGAAAGCTTAAGGGGCCCTGCACTGGAAGCTATCCGATTCCTCTGATCCACAAACCCAGAGGCCACTGCAGCTAAATACCGCTCTGCTTTAGAAGGGGTGTTTGGCAGCACCAAGTCTGGGGAAGACTTAATGTGGAAGTTCAAGTCTGTTAAACAATGGAAGAATGAGAAGTTGTCTGCTTTTGTCACTCGGATCGAATGGGCCTTGCAAAGAGCCCATAGAAGAGGGGATGACCCAACTAGTGAACTGAATCGCATCCAGCTGGAGTACATCCTAAAATATGCACATTACTCTAGTGTGCTCATGCTAAAACTGAAGTTTCAAGACAGAAAAGCTAACCCTCCCAAATACTGCTGGCTGATGAAGGAGATTCAAGAGGCTGAGAACGATGAGGATGGGTGGAAACCCTATGATGGGGCTGTATGCACCCATCCAGCTGCAGACCAACCCGAATAGACAGAGGAAGCTCTTAAGATGAATCAGGTCCAAGAGTTGCTGATGGAACCGAAGGAGATGCGAGCTAGCCAACAAGTCACAGCTGAAGTGATCCGAAGCTCTAATCCTTGCCCGTCTATGACTGAGACTAGAGGCGAGGCTCCACCCATGAGTGTGGGGACTCATGCTATTGCCCCTGAACCTAGAACTGAATCTGGTGGAAGAAATGAGGGAGCTGCGAACTTTAGTGGGGGACATCACACATGCCACCTGAACTTCTGCCACCTGGTGGAATGGCGGAGACAGGGAACCTGAGCCAAAACTAAAAGAGGACAGTAGAACTCCCTCCTCCAACCGGCACAAAGTTCAGGAAGAACTCAACCACTCCAGTAATCCTAGGGAGCAGGTGTTCAGCTACAGGTGTGGAGAAGGTAGGCATACATGATGAAGTTGTAATCCTACAGAAAACCTGTGGAAAGTCACTGCCAAACTGCTTGATCTGGTTTGACAGAACAATATAAAACCCCAGCTGGGCCCACCGTGAAAATCTTTTTCCTCTAAAACTGCTGTGGGCCAGTCTGCCAAACAGACATCTCCAGATTGGTCCAAGATGGTGGGTCCCTCTAAGGAGACTACAGTAACAGTTAATGGCATTTCTACTCAAGCTGTGTTGGACAGTGGCTCACAGGTCACCATTATATTTCACAATTTGTACGACCAGCGCTTATCTGACCTCCCACTCCTACCCCTCGAGGGACTGCATGTAAGGGGGATTGAGTGAAAAATCCTATCCTTACCAGGGGTATGTAAGAATTTGGTTGTCTTTCCCTACTGCTGTGGCTGGCATAGATGAACAAGTGGAGACCCTGGCCCTGGTGTGCTCCCCGACTGGACTGTATGATGGTGTCCCTTTATTAATTGGGACCAGTGCCCATATGTTTGGCCGGTTAGCCCAGCTTTGTCAGGAGAAACAAGATAAATAGACTGGAAGGGCCCTGCACATTCCAGCCTTAATATGCTGAGCCTATGATTTACAGATGAGAACCCAAGAGACTGAGAGTGATGAACCCGTGGGAGTAGTATGGAAAAAAGACCCAGACATACTGGTATTACCTCCAAATGCTGAGTGTACCATTAGTGGTGAAGTGCACCTAAAAAAGGGTTTCAAAAACAAAATCCATCTACTGGATGCCTCAGAGGAAGGAAAACTGCCTGAGGACTATTGGTCAAGTCTAGTGAACTACCTGCCCCAGTCCCATGTCTATGCTCAGCGGGTAGTGGTGCAAGTTCAGAACATGTCAGATCGGGAGGTTTGGGTGAATTGAGGTTGCACCCTAGGCACTGTATATTGTGCAGATACTGCTGTTCTGCCCAGCAAAAGTGTCCTGGAGAGAGTGATGAGGTGACCCTTGACCTGTTTAACTTTAGAGAGTTCCCTCTTCCCACAGAATGGAAAGCTAAGATCAGCCAGAAGTTGTCTCAGAGAAACCAAGTGTTCTCCTTGAAAGAATGGAATGTAGGTTGTGTCACAGGGGCTGAACACTATATTAGACTTCATGATGGGAGGCCGTCCAGAGAGAGAGAGAGAGGTCCCATCACCTTGCACCAGCTGACACTGATGATGTTCGACTCCATCTTCAGGAAATGCTGGCAGCAGGAATCATCCAAGAGTCTTGAAGCCCATATGAATCCCTGATTGTGGTAGTCCAGAAGAAAAATGGATCAGTGCAGATGTGTGTGAACTACTGGACATTAAACTGAAGAACTGTTCTGGACCAATAAACCATGGCCCGTATCCAGGATGCCCTTGACTGCCTCAACAGGAGCCAGTGGTTCTCTGTACTTGACCTTCGGACCGGGTATTATCAAATCCCGATGGCCCCGGAAGACAGAGAGAAAACAGCCTTCATTTGTCCCCTGGGTTTCTATGAGTTTTTACGCATGCCTCAAGGTATTTCAGGAGTGCTCACCACTTTCCAGCTGTTGACGGAGCGAGCTGTGGGGGACATGAACTTACTAGAATGCCTGGTCTATCTGTATGACGTCATTGTGTTTGCCTGGACCCTTGGGGAACATTAAGCTCACTGTTTAAGGTGCTTGAATGATTAGAGGACTTTGGACTAAAATTATCAATAGACAAGTGTCAATTCTTCCAAAAATCTGTGAAATATATTGGTCACATAGTGTCAGCTGATGGGATTCAGACAGACCCGAGCAAAGTGAAGACTCTAACCACCTGGCCTCTGCCTAACAATCTTAAGGATCTGCAAAGATTCTTGGGGTTCTGCTGTCATTGCCGCCGGTTCATAAAAAATTACACCAAAGTCATCCACCATTTGCTCAATTTAACTCAAGGTTACCTACCTACAAACATGAGGTATAAGAAAAGTGCAGTTAAAGAGGTGGAAAAGGTTTACTTTCAGACTAACAAACCTTTTGGAGCCAGGTGGACTTTTGAGTGTGAGGGGGCCTTCTACGATATCATTCATCAACTCATCCATGGGCCTGTGCTTGCATACGCAGATCCCGCCAGACCCTATGTGTTGCACACTGATGGTAGTTTAAGGGGACCTGATGCTGTTCTCTAACAAGAATATGAAGAAGGGTTGCACCCAGTGGCTTTTGCTAGTCACAAACTTGAATTCCTTGCATTGAAGTGGGCCGTTGTAGACCAATTTCATGAATTTTTATTTATTTATTGAAATTTCAGATAACACCTTTGAGAACAAGCTCATTTCATAGGCTCCACATCAGACGAACAATACATATTGGGAAAGTATGAGATAGAGAACAAACAAAACAAGGAATTATGCAGGACATTACAAGAGTGTATAACTAGAAAAGTTCCAATACATGTGGCCTTGAACAATGTATGCCAAAGTGTATATTTGATTAAAACCTGAAATTCAAAGGGTCATATTAGAGGGGGTGGGGTCTTATGAAATGACACTTTAAAGGAAAATGAGAACAGAATCAGCCTAATATATAATACTCAACAAGATAAGAGATGGCATCAGCACAGGGACCTCGTCAGAAGTGAGAAGGTATGGGACAAAGCATTTTAAAGTGAGTAAGAGAGCTCAGGAGATATAACGTGGGGAAGGGGCATAGGGGGAAAGCCATAGAGGGGTGAGGGGAAAGAGTGGAAGGGATCAAGAGAAAATGCGAAGGAGAATGATTAGCAACTTAGAACAGTTATTTACATGCTGAGAACAGTTGTGCATAAGGTCAGGATAACATAAAGTTAGAATAAGTGCTGGTCACAAGAAGGAAGGTTATTGGAAGCAGTCACAACTGGCATCAGCAACTAGCTGTTGCTTAAGTTTAACCTTGAAGGAGCCCAAGGTGGATGCTGAAGTGATGTCATGGTGCAGCGAGTTCATCCATAGCTGGGCATGGTAGGCAAATGACCTTTGTTCCAGAGAACTGCGACAGCGGGGTATATTAAAAATCTGGCTAGTAGAGCTTCTGGTGCAACAATGGTTGATAGTGGGGGTAATAAGCTTTTGCACTCCTGGGGGCATTTTTCATAAGCTTACTTTTTTGGACAGTAAACATTTTTGGTCCATGAGTCTACCTTTGAATTGGAGCGAGTTAGCCTGAGCGTACATGTCGCAGGTATGGGACAGACGGGCTGAGACGGTAAGGAGCTGGCATACTTTGTTGAGTACAACTATGTTGCAGTGAAGAGTTGTTTCAGTAGCTGATACATAGATTGGTAAACCATAATCAATAAGCAAGACAAGAGAGCTTTGAATGGCCAGTTTAAGAGTCTCTGGGGGTCAAACATTGCTTATGCCTATAAAGTAGCCCAATGTGGGTGTTAGCAGCCTTAGCAATGTTGCCAATGTGATAGACATAGGTCATCCTATTGTCAGTAGTAATCCCTAGATATTTAAAGAGCTGAACTAGCTCCAGGGGAAAGCCTTCTTTATTGGTGATAGAAAGAGAGTAAGTTCTGTGCCTATTTTGGGAGCTGGAGAACAGCATAGTTTTAGTCTTGTTGTAATTCATAACTAACTTGTGCTTATGGAACCATCTTTCTATGACTATGAAATTACTCTGTAGCCTAGATTCAATAACCTTAGGGTCTGGATCACTGGTAAACAGGACAACATCATGAGCATATAAAAGGATGTGACCCTGACAGGAGTAAAGAAGGTTGTTGAGGAAAATGCTAAATAAAAGAGGGCCCAAGAGGAACTCTTGAGGAACTCCAGATAGGACAGGTCTGCTATCCGAGAGGGTGTTACCAATCTTCACCTGCTGTGTACAATTGTGCAGGTAACTTTCAAATCAGTCTATGCTGTCACAAGCTAGGCCAATGGTGGTAAGCTGTTTGACCAGGAGGGCATGATTCACTGTGCCAAAAGCTTTGGTTAAATCAATGAAAGCAGCACTGACCAGGTGTCCTTGATCTAAGGAGTGATGAATAAAGCCTGTGAACTCCAGAAGGGTGGTAGTAGTATTATGATCATTTCTGAACCCATGTTGTTGCAGACATTGTAGCTGATATTTTTCTAAGTCTTCAACCAGTTGGTCAGCCACTATGCACTCAAGAGCTTTCGAGAGTAGGGGCAGGATAGAGAAAGGCCTGTAGTTCCCAGGAATTGTGCGATTCCCAAACTTATGAACTGATGTCACAGTGGCAGATTTCCATTTCTGAGGAAATTGAGATTATCTAAGTGACATGTTAATAATATGTGTTAGAGGTGAGAGAATGTCATCCAGAGTAAGGGCTACAAACTTAAGATCCAGGGTGTCACCACTAAATCTTGATTTCCCTAATACCTTGAGTAGGTAATTCCTGGCTTCATGGATTGAGAAGGTTTTGAAGTGGAAAAGAGAATGAGAAGGGTCCAGAGTCTCTTTCCCAGAGTAGTCCCTTGTGAGGGGGTGAGAGAAGTAGCCAGGTGGCAGGACACCACTCAGGTCCGTGAAGGCATTATTAAAAATGTTAGCAATAAGTTTGGGGTCAAGTGAGAGTATACCATCAATGTTAAGCATGGTAGGAGCAGATCTGAGGTCTCTACCAGTGACCTGTTTAAGGTTAGTCCAAATTTTTCTGCCATCATTCCAGGTCCGAGAGAGCACTTCCTTATAATACTGATTTTTAGCTGCACGAATAGCCCTCATGCAGTTGTTACTAACTGCTTTGTACCTCTGGATGTTGGCCTGGTTACACAGGGACCTAGACCTGTGCCATAGATGGTCCCTGGCATTCAGAAGCTTAAGGAGGTCCGGAGAAAACCAGGGATTACAGCAGCCTTTGATTTTACGCTTTTTATGGGGGGGGTGCCTATCACATATAGCATTGAACTGAAGAATGAATTGGTCAAGGGCAATGTCAACATTGTTAGTTGTGTAAACCATTGACCAGTCCTGATTACGCAGATCAGCTTTTAGTGATTCAAGATGCCCATGGATGAGTACCCTGGTGGTAATTGTTCTAGCGGATGGTTTAGAGAATTTGTTTGCCCAATGAAACAAGACTGGGAAGTGGTCACTGAAGGCATCTGGGAGTACGGTTGTATCTGATATTGATCAAGGTGGTTAGAGAACATCCAGTCCAGTAAGGTACCGGTTCCAGTTTTATAGCTGATTCTAGTGGGAGTCTTGACTAGCTGTGTGAAGTGAACTGCTGAAACTGCATCTTTGGAAGGGCTTGTGTCAGGAGAGAACCAATTGATATTGAAATCTCCTAACATGATAATTTCCTAATTAAGACTCAGAGAGCTAAAACACTCCAGGAGTGAATCAAAGCAGGAGGTTATCTGTCCTGAAGGAATATAGATTGAAAACACAGTAAGGGTTTTATTGAGCGCACCTAGAAGCACTTTTATGGCAAGGGCTTGCATATGGTCATCAGTTTTGGGCAGAGTTAGGACGAGACCTTGAAGGTTGTTTCTGAGGTAGATCGTACAACCATCCCCATGCTTGGAGAGATGATCCTGTCTAAAGACTGTGTAGCCTGGGATGGAAATTGAAGCATCCGCTACTTTGGGAGAAAGCCATGTTTCTATGAATGAGAGGATGTCTGGGTTATGTTTTAAGACCCATGCATTCGGTAAGTCCATTTTGGGGAGGAGGCTGCATATATTAAGTGAGGCAATTTTAAGTAACCCAGTAGATGACTGTGGATATGCCATAAGTTGTAGAGGGCCAGGGTTGGGGTGAATATTGCCAGAAAGCAGCAGCAACAGTAAGGCCAGTCCACACAGATATTCCTTTAATTGCTTGTTGCTGAGTTTGTGAAGCTTTCTCTGAGTTGAGCACGCTTTACAGTTAGCTTGTAAGTTGAAGATCCCAGGAAGGAGTGCCAAAGGGGATAGCCAGCTAGGGTGATGAAATGGCAACCCTCAGTCACCAAGGGAATGCAGGTTCCATGGCACAGTAAGACAGTCACAGCACTGTGATAAGATGATAGTACTATAAACATATAAATGATTACTATCCAATGTTGGCGAGGTATATGTTAGAAACATATCACAGACAAGGTCAGATAGGGTCAATAGAGAGAGCAATATAATGCCTCTAGGAAATAGAGCCATTATAAGAGACATTATGATACCAAGGAGTGCAGCAGTAAGGGCACGCTCAAGGTCCCAAGCACAGTGCAAGGTTAATTATACCAGTGTTTTTTTTTTTGTGTGTGTGTGTGTGTGTTTTTTTTTTTTTCTTCAGAGTACAATATGCTGAAAGTGAGAAACAAGGAAGGGGATAACGGTGATTAGAACAGGAAAAAGGCAGAGGCAAGTTGGACAAGTGAGTAGAAGGATTAATAGGAAAAATTAGATGCCTCTAGTGGCAGAATAGTATAAACTGCAAATGGGAAAATGGGCACAAAACAAAAACTCTCTCAAAACTTAAATCAACTCTAAGAAATCTCTACATCAGACTAAACATTACTTAAAGTGAGAAATCAAAACATTTCAAGCAGAGATCAGTCTTAGCATTAATTTCTTGGTAGCAGTTCCTAGAAGACTTCTGGATTGCTGCACATAGTGTGAGGAACACTGGAAAACAGGAGCAAGTGAGATTCCCCCGGGGTAGATGCCAAAATTCAGAGTTCCAATCCATACCTTGCTTGGAGGTTGAGCTTCTGGCATCTTCATCTTAGGCAGGTTATCAAACCACAGAATGCAGTTTGCTTGAGAGGAATATCTTTATGGCACAAAGATTCTAGTGAAAACTGACAATAATCCCCTCACCTATGTCCAGACTTCAGCTAAACTGAATGCCACTGGGCATCGCTGGTTATCTGCACTTTCCAGTTACGATTATTCAGTAGAATATAGACTGGGCCTGAACCACACTGATGTTGACACTCTCTCCAGAAGGACTGACTCTAATGCAAATTGGGTGAGAATGTCTGAACAGTCTGTCAAAGCCCTCTGTCAAAAAATTCGACAAAGATGAGCATCCCTCCCATGAAACAGTCGACTGCCTGGTAGGCTGCTTAGGTCCTCCTGACACTTATGTTCCTGCAACCTACTGTCACCTGGCAACCCTGGATCTCAGCACATTGCCTTAACTCACCCCTGATAATATACAGTGGGCTCAAGCTTAAGACCTCATTATCAAACCAGTGCTGGATGCCATTCATGCTGGAAAAAATGTGTCCAAACTTTGTTCTTCAGATTCACAAACTGCTTTGCTGTTCAGGAGGGGGCCCAGACTGAAGTTGCGTAACCAATTAATTTATAGAGAGAGACCACAGATCGACAATGGCAAATCATCAAGCAGCAATTAGTGTTATCTACAGCTTTCAAACAGGTGGTACTATGTGTCCTTCATGACCAAATGGGGGATCTAGTCTGTGATCGAACTACTGACTTGGCCCATGCGCGCTTCTACTGTCTGAAGATGGGAGATGACATAGAAAATCACATTAAAACTTGCAGTTGGTGTCTACAGAGGAAAACCCAGCACCAGAGGGGTGCCCCCCTTAGTCAATATCTCCATTAGTGCACCCATGGAGCTTGTGTGTATTGACTTCTTGTGTTTCGAACCAGATCAAAAGAATATTGGCAATGTGCTGGTTGTTACAGATCATTTTACTCGTTATGCCTAAGCATATCCAACAAAGGACCAGAGGGCATCCACAGTGGCAAAGGTCCTCATTGAAAAGTTCTTTGTCCATTGTGGTACACCTCAGAGAACTCACTCCAATCAAGGGAGAGACTTTGAAAGCCACTTGATCAAGGAAATGCTCTTACTCTGGGGACTGCGAAAGGCCAGAACTACCCCCTATCACCCCCAAAGGGATCCACAGCCCGAAAGGTTTAACTGAACTTTACTAGATATGCTGGGCACACTTCAACCTTGGGACAAGTCCAAATGGATCCAGCAGATAAGCACCTTGTTATACGCCTATAACTGCACCAAAAGTGATGCCACTGGGTTCTCCCCCTACCTCCTGATGTTTGATCGGGAAGCCCAGTTGCCAGTAGACATCTGTTTTGGAGTGTCCCCAATGGAGTTAGAGTTGAAAATCATCTTCAATCTGTTCAGACGTTAAAGGCCCAGTTAAACCACGCCTACCAACTAGTACACACTGTGGCATCACACTCCCTACATTGTTGTCAGCAAGCTAGAGGATTTGCCAGTCTATAAAGTACATCTAGAAAATGACCCATGGGCTGTCAAGACAATGCACAGGAATCATTTGCTGCCCATTGGCCAAATCATCATCAATTCTGCACCCCAAAACATTGCCCCTCCTGGGCCTAAAACCAGAGCTGCTGCTAAAAAGAAACAGTCAACCCCCTCTCCAATTGTCAAGGATTCAAGGCCTTCCCCCCAGTCAGACCCAAAATGACAATGATTGCCAGTCTGAATCCGATGACAGTGAGTGTGAAGCACACTATTATCCATCTTATGAATTGAGTCAGTTGTTTCAAGGTAACCCCATGTACAATTTTGGAGATGAAACTGGACCTTCAGGACTGTCTAACCCTCCAGACTTCTCCACCAAACTGATGCCCCCTGAAAGTGAGGTGGAAAGTGTGACTTTCAATATAGTGGATTCTTTGTGCCTGGTAGAACCAGCTGAACTTCAAGAAAGAGAACCAGAGACAGAAAGCACCACTGGTGACATACCAGTAAATACAGAACTGTTTGAAAACAATGAATCTGGCAGTGTTACGGAAAATGATGTTGAGAGTACTAATCAAGTGTTGCAAGATTTAAATTCCATGGAACTCCTTTTTAATGACGAACCTGAAATTTCTTCAGAGCCAAGTATAGACAGTAATGCTGCTGAACAAGAAAACAGACAGGAGCTGAAAGTGCTCCCAATACTGAATAGACAACCAGTGCAGAGGCAACCCTTTTTACTGAAGCAGACTTGTTGACAATCAATGAGCCGGGACTGAGAAACTCCAATGCAAATGTTGAAAGAACTGAACCTGTGCCTGCCCCTTCCCGAAAGTCAGGAAGAGCCACCAAACCAGTGATACGCCTCAGTTATTACTCCCCAGAAAGGCCTGTAGATCTTACATTATATGTAGTTCACAAGGGGGTGTATATTTCCGGAAGCTCTCTTCCAAAACTGAGTCATTCTGCTACTTCTAAGTTGATAGTTAAGCCCTCAAACCAGTGTACCGATGCCCTTGCCCCATGCAGCACTAGTGTAGCTGATAGGGATAGGCCCCAAGCCATGTGGGTTACAGTACAGGAGGTGATATAAACTAGAGTTATAAGAGTAATGTGATTAATTGTTTAAACTTGCTAGTATGTTTTTGAAACTGTACGAAAATGTGTTACTGTGGAAATGTTATTGTAAATGGAAAAGTATAGTAATGCTTAGGACCAGTTTATTTTACTGACGCATCAGCTTTATTTTGTGGTTTACCAAATTAAACATGCCTGTATTCTCGTATAATATTTTCATAGAGAATTATATAGTATGTGTAAACTTGACACAGATGGCAAGTTTTTCCAGGCAGTGAAGAGTGTAGCCTCCCTACAAATTAGGGTTTATTATAATGTCTTCCTGGGCTCCCAAGTGCCCACTGCCAGGCTGGTGTCCTGTCTGCAGTAGTTCTATTTGACTGCAAGAGAGTGCTTTAGTGAGTTTCCATGCTTGTCTCTTTAAGAGAGTGCCCATTCTATGTTTTGAAATCAGTCTGGGCTGGGTCCAAGTAATTAAGGCTTGTGACCAGGGGTCTGTTATATAGCCCCATTCTGCAGCCGCTATGCATGCGGAGGGAGCCCTGTGATTATTTGCTGTTTATCTGTTATAATAATAATAATGATAGATGAGTTTGTCTACCCTGCTTTCAATTGCAGCTTGAGCCTTTTGAATAGGAGTCAATATTTTGGTTTTGGACTTCTAGTGTTGGACCAAATGAACCTCTGGGGACCTAAAATGTAGACTGTCCCCAGGGCTCTTGTGGGAAGGAAATTCTGTAGTTTTTGCAGTTTTAAGTGTTTGGCGCCTAAATGGACTTGGGGGGGGGGCCCTTTTTTGTGACAGACAGTTCCCTCAGCCAAGAGAACCTTTTGGATTACCGGGAAGACAACAGAATTGCCTGAAGCAGTGGTCAGTTGAGAGTCGGAGGCTGAAGAGTGAACAGCTTGAGCTGTCGAGCAGCTGCTCCTAGGAGCATAGGAGAATCAGTGGGAAGGTTCTGCTGGTCTGTTTGCCACATTTTCCTGCCTTTAAACTGACTATTGCAGAAGTTGGACCTTTCCATTTGCTGGCATAAGTCTGCAGCAGAAGACAGAAGAAAATTTTTGTGGTGACTTGGCTTTTGGACCGAAGACATGCTCCAGAAGTGATCGGCCTGCCTGATAGAGAAAATAGCCTCAGAGAGAAAGGTTTGTGCAGTTAAGTTGTAATTAGAAACTGGACTATATCTGAACTGTGGCTTAGCGAACTAATTGATTTAAGTATGCTGAATGTGTTTCGTAGGTCATGATTTGGTTCCCTAAGGTAAATTCTGCTATGCCCGCTGGAAGCTTTTCCAGCAGAAGATTACAAACTCTTTCAGAACTGTTCATCCTGCTTGGTCCTTGCCATCTCAGCCTAAGCCGCTGCACCCATTTCAGAGATCATCTAGGCGAAAGACCCACTTAAGTATTCGGCCCATTGCTCAACACCATTGAACAGATAGCGACCACCAGGAGGTGAGTTGTGTAGGTCCTGTTTCCCCTGGCCCTCCAGATCAATACCATGAGGTCTTCATCTCACCTGTCTATATCCTAGTCTGGGTAGTGTGAATACAAATCAGGGTAGCTCCCTGCAACAACAGCTGCAAATCATTTTGTGCATTCTGATTGTTTTTGTTCTGGGTTATTGCAAATTGACTAAGCCATCCGACTCAGGATTACAATTATTTGGGTTGTGCGCATGGTAACTGTTTTCCTTCCTAAGGGCCTCAACAACAGCTGCAATGCTGGCCACCCCGGACAACATTTCAGGCTAGCCTGCATAACACACTGGGTACCCAGGTTTGTGGGACTGTTTCAAAGGGACTTACAGTGCATGCAACCTAGGCTAAATCAAAGTGTCAGTCATTCTATTAGATTCATGTCCCACCCTTGTTCACTCCCCCTGAATAAACCAGATTATCTTGTTTCACGTTTAACCTGGCTAGTGTGCATATTATTAGTTGGGTTATAGGGGTAATATTGTATTGTTACATTGCTGACCTTATTTTCCAGGGGGTCTCCAGAGCAGTTGTAGCTGATCCAGTCCTGGTGGTAAGTGCAAGGGGCATGAGCATATTATTACTGTTATTCAGTGGATGTGAATGTTCTATGGTGTTACTGTTTAGGCCACTAGAAGGGTTGGTGGGTGGTTATATCATCCCGGAGGGCTATACCAAAGCAGTTAGTCTACCCCAATACCATTCCTCTTAGTGGAGGCATCCGCTCACATAACTCAGGCCCCTCAATCTGTGCATAGCCACATAGGCAGAGGTAGTAGCCCATAGCATAGCACCATCTAGGGGTTACAATAGAATCCTAATCAAAGTTACTGGGACCAACTCGAAGTTAAACCAAAGATACCAATATCCCTGCACTGCGCTTACCCTTATCCTCTGGGTACCTTTCCACCTGCCACACTCAGAAAGCCTTTGTATGCAGTATATCATCTATTTTCTAGTTAAATAGGGTTTTCTGTCACTGCAAATAAAGGACTTTCAAACACAGAGTCAGTGTGCCAAATTTAAGATGGAAAGCTGACATGAGCTTAATATGCCAGGTACAAACTGGGGAACCATGTCCTCTAAGGTGGCCAAGGAGCAGAGGCTGCTGGACGGCTTCCAGGATGTGTTCTTAACACAGCATGTGATGGAGCCCACAAGGGAGGGGCATGTCCTGGATGTGGTTCTGGCAGATGGGGATCTGGTAAGGGACCTGGTTGTAGAGGATCCCCTGACTGGAAACAACCACAATACTGTCTGGTTTCAAATAAGCATGGGAGGGGAGATCTAGGACACTGGCAGTGGACTTCAGGGGGGCAGACTTTGTGGGCATGGGAAATATTCTCAAGGATCACTTGAAGGGGATTACATCAATGACAAATGTGGAAAAGAGATGGGATGTCATAAAACAGGGACTTCATGAGGCAGTCAGGACCTGTGCTAAGGTGAAACGTAAGGGAGCAAGGTCACATAAACCATGCTAGTCGTCCAGTGAGGTTCAGGTAGCAGTCAGAGAAAAGAAGGCGGCCTACAAAAAATATAAAACAAGAGGGGAGAGGGAAAAGGAAATATACCATCTTGCATCTAGAAAAGTCAGCTGGATGGTGAGGGGGGCAAAGTCCAGTAAAGAGCAGCGGCTGGCACAGGTGATACATGGTGGGGAAAAAGGTTTCTTACAGAACATTGGGGAGCAGAGAAAAACTAAGGGCCATCTCGGCAGATTGAGATCAGAAGGAGGGTGGATGGAAGAGGTGAGGGACCAGGCAGAGGTATTAAATGAGTACTTCGCCTCTGTGTTCACTAGGGAGGGGGATGGGATATCTACAAAGCAAGGCACGATGGGGATAGAAGCGGTTGTGAGTGGGATCAGGGGAGCAACAGAAATGGAGCAAGAGGGAGGGAGAGGTACCCCAGGGGTGTCACATCATAATAAGGATAAAAAGGCCAGTAAAGTGGAGGGGACGGATGATGCCATCTCCACTGAAAGGGTGTGGTTAGCCCTCAAGGCCCTAAAGAAAGATAAATCTCCTGGGCCGGATGGCATTCATCCGAGAGTACTATGGGAATTGGCGGGCATACTGGCTGCATCCCTGGAGAAGCTCTTCAACAGGTCGCTTGACACAGGGAGGGTACCTAGGGATTGGCGAGAGGCACATGTGGTGCCAATCCATAAAGGGGGAGGTCGAGGGAAATACCAAGTAACTATAGACCTATCAGTTTGACCTCGGTGGTTGGAAAATTAATGGAGAGTATACTAAAGGAACGATTGTGGGTGTACTTGGAGGAGGTGGGAGGTCTGGATAGTCGGCAACATGGGTTTGTGCCAGGTAGATCTTGTCAAACCAATCTTGTGGAGTTCTACAAATGGGTAACATCAGAACTGGACAGGGGAAAGCCTGTGGATGTATTATTCTTGGACTTCAGCAAGGCGTTTGACTCTGTCCCCCACAATGGTCTGGTGCAGAAACTGACAGGGTTGAGAGTAGGCCCTTTGATGGTCAGATGGATTGAAAACTGGCTAGCTGGATGCACCCAGAGAGTAGTGGTCGGTGAGGAGCTCTCGAACCCTAGAGAGGTCAGTAGTGGGGTACCGCAGGGCTTGGTCCTGGGTCCGATCCTGTTTAATGCATACATATCCGTCATCAGGGAGGGTATGGGGTGTGAAATGAGTCTCTTCACTGATGACTCCAAGATGGGAGCAGTACTTGAGGGGGAAGAGGGGAGGTTGGCCCTGCAAGGGGACCTGGACACCCTGGAAAGCTGGGCTTACACATGAAAATTAAATTTCAATATCACCAGTGCAAGGTGTTACATCTTGGGTGGGAAACCCTAAACACAGGTACCCTGGGAGGAGGCTGGAGGCCTCAACAGGGAAAAAGACCTAGGGTCATGGTGGATGCATGTATGAATAACTCTGAGCAGTGCAGGAGAGTGGCTAGCAAGGCAAACAGGATGTTGGGATGCATCGTAGAGGATCACCTCTAGGAGCAGGAAGTGATTCTGCCACTGTACAATGGACTGGTTAGACCACACCTTGGTCTGTGTACAGTACTGGAGACCACACTTGAAGAGGACATACAGCTCCTGAAGAGGTACAGAGGAGGACAACTAAGATGATCGAGGACTAGGGATTTGCATATGAGGACAGACTTGAGAGCTCTGCCTGTTTTCATTGGAGGAAAGGAGAGACAGGGGACATGATTGAGGTCTTGGTACCTCAAGGAATAAATAGGGTAAACATGGAGGGATCTTTAGACTAAAGCAGGAGGTATCACCAGAGGGCATGGTTTGAAGTTGGAAGGTGGAAGGGTGAGGGGGGAAAAGAGGAGAAGGTTTTTCACTGAGAGGGTGGTGGACCCTTGGAATGTGCTGCCGGGCGAGCTGGTAAAGAGATTCACAGTGGAGGGCTTCAAGAGAGGGTGGGACAGACACAGAAAGCGAATGTATCAGATGATGGCCTGGCCCAGGGAGGTGGGGATGGATGATAGGGGTTTCTGGAACACAAGGGGAGGGGGGGGGAGTGTATCAGCACCCAACTAGGGATCTCAGGCTTGAGCAGACTTGATAGACTGTAAGGCCTAATCTGCTGGCAATTAGTATGTTAGTATATGTTAGTATGAGCATGTTACACCTAGCCCCCCACTGTCATTTTTCAGGTGTGCGCCTTATCAATTTTCCAGGTGGTCCCCTTTATTACAGTCTGGCCTGTCCCTACTTTTGGACAGGGCTATACTTACAGTAGCAGGCACTAGGCTTGTGTTACTTACATAGATTAAAAAGGACAAAACAAGATCAAAGGTCAGTGTTGCCCTACCATCTGCAGTTCACCAGCATTATTCATGATTTCTTCAGATACTTGTAAATTTGGAGCTTGGAAATCACAGTATCAGCCTCAACTGCCTTATGTGGCACCTTCACCAAACTTGCCTCACCCTCTTGTGTGAAATAATGTTCTGTTAACCATTCCTTCCTTTAAGAAAAGACACATTCCCCTCATTTGCATGTTCTGAGACACAATGAAAAGTCTGCTGGCATTTCCCAATGACGTTTTGTATAATGACACCTACAGCTATATCATGCTCTGCTTCATTCTTTACTGCAGCTTGCCACTATAAACATTTGCACACACACACACACACACACACACAGAGTGTAGGCTGAAAAAAATATTTCAAAAATGTCCCTGTTTAACAAAATGTTCCAGTTCAGCTCAACACAGCCCAATGGACTGGCCTGTGAATATGCTTCATTGTTAGTTTTTTGTGATGAGGGCCAGTATGGCATTAATAACTATTAAAATTAAAGGTAAAAATCCACCTGAAATCAGAGCCCACCTCAATATAAGGCAGGACCTGATTAGCATTTTCACAAAGAGAACTTTTTATATACTTATGGTCTGTTAAGTAATTTCGTTTTTATCTGGTTAATCCTACCATCCCTCTTGCTGGTATTCTCATTCTAAGTACCCCTAGCAGTGCACCCACAACTCTTATGGTTGTCCCAGAAATGATGTATGAACTGGGGAGCAGCCACGGGAGCATGCATAGAGTTCCAGTATAGACAGAGATATTAGTAGCTCCGGTTTGCAATGTACATGTCCCGGTGCTATAAAGAGACCAGATACAGACTAACAATTGACTATTACTTGTACTTTACATTATTGGAGTTGCATGCACAGCTGTGAGGTCTTGTCAGTCACCTCAGGCATCTGCACCCCTTCCAATGAAGGACCACACCCCTTGTGCTGGCCAAGTGAATGGTGTACCTCCTGAGCTGGTACAAAAGCCCCAAGAGTGGGAAGGTCATATGGCAGGGTGGCAAGCGACTGCCTCCACCTGGTGTTGCTGTACCTGCAGGCAAGCCCAATGATGTTTGACCATGACAACCTCCCCGGGGTCCAAGTTTCACAGTCCCACAAACCCTATGCTGACCAGGAAAGATAAGACCTTCAGAAGAATTTGACTCATCCCCCTTTTTCCCCTTGTACCATTAGTATGAGAGACTCCAAGTCTCCATGTTACATGACTGCAACAGTTTGTGTTCTGTGCTAGCCTATCTTATCTACCTCTTTTGAGGAGGCAAAAAACCTGGAAAAACCCTCTGAAATAAAAATGAGAAAACTGTCTCCCTTACCCCCTAGGGTGGTCACCCATATTGGGTCAATGGGTTCCCTGCTGTACCCTGGCCAACTCTAACCCTGCTTTTACAAGGGCAGGTGGGTGGAAGACCTGAAGAGGGAGCCTGAGGCCAGGGGTAACTTCTGGCTCCGGCTCTTTTTATTGGTGGCTCCATTGGTTCCTCCCCCAGGGTGTCGTAATGGCTAATCCCCCAGCTTAGAGTGTTGACCCCTACCTGCCTGACTACAGGTTTCAGGGGAGGAAACACAGACAATGGACATCTGCTGCAATGCTTTAGCAGACTTTGTATAATAACAACAGGGCAGCTTTATTTTATTTATTTATTTTAAAGGTTAGTAACCAGGAGAGGCACACTGAGCTGAGGTTCATTTCCAGATGTGACCCCGAGGGAAGAGGAGGTACAAGCAAGTATGATAATACAGACAGTTCATAAAGTGCATAAAGTCTAAACAGACAGGTGGGTTCCAGGTTATACAGGCAGGTATAGACATTGTACAAGTCAGTGAGTAGAACATCAACATATAAGCAAAATAGCGGAAGGTTAAAAAAATTATATGACACAGGTATGATAACAAAAAGCATTACAACACATTGAGCAGCAAAATAGCATCAGGTTAATTGTTGAGGCCTGGGTAGGCAGTAGGACTCACTTGAAACTTGGGCAGAAACTAACTATGGAGAAAGCAGAGGACCAGGTCCACTAGAATAGATAACCAGGGATGGATTGTGCAAAGTGCTTCCTAGAAGTTAGTCAGGTAGTGAGCAGAAGAAAGCAGGGTGTGGGAGGGGAGAGGCAGAGGGTTTGTTTAAAGAGACTTAAGGAGGGCAACATGTGCAATGGGCTAGGCAGGGAGTTGCACTCATGGGGGAAGAGGAAAGAGAAGGCAGCCTTGCCAGAATTTGAGTAAAGGAAGGGGACAGCAAAGGAACATGGGTCATGGAAACGGAGACTATAGGAGGTGTGGGCAGTGGGGAGATAGGAGGGTGGCTAGGTAGGGGGCCAGTAAGTTGAACCAATATTTGGTGGTGAAAATGGAGGTATGGAGGTTTCAGTGGGAAGTAAGAGAGGGGATGGATAGCAAGGGGTAAAGGGTACAATGATGGGCTTGGGGGGGCGATTAGGGTGAACTGACAGAAGACGTTGAAGAGAACGTTCAACCTGGAGAGGATGGATGCAGAAGCAGACCTGTACATGACATCAGCATAGTCAAAAGTGGCAGAATGGTCTTTGTGAGGAGTGTCCGGTGAGCTGGGGGTATGAGGGCATCCTTGTTTCTATAGAGAGCCCTGAGTTTAGGGCAGAGCTAGGAGTAAATATGGCTCATGAGTGTGGAGAAATCCAGGCGACTGTCCAGCCAGACTCTAAGATATTTGTATGCAGGGACTATGTCCAAGGTTTTGCCATTGAGGGTGGTGAAAGCAGGGGTTGGGAGGAGTTTGGCTTGTTTCTGGTTGGAGCCGAAGTTCATGGAAACTTTTAGTGGTGTTGACTTCCAATTGATTTGCCTTAAACCAGTTCACGACATGGGAGAAATCAGACTGCAGCTGGGAGGACACGACTGAGGCACAGGGGCCAGAGTTATAAAGGATAGTGTCAGCAGCATAGAGGTGAATGTGGGAGGAGGAGCATATGACGGGGAAGTCATTAAGGAATATCGAAAAGAGGATGGAGCAGAGGATTGACCTTTGTCTACTTCACCCAGTATTGGGGGGGGAGTACATCTCCAGATTGGACGCATTCAGAGTGGCCAGAACCATTTGACTAAGAGTGGGGAGAGGCCTGCATGTTCAAGCTTAGTGAAGAGGATGGGATGGCTGAAAAGTTTTTATGCCTTATTTTCAAAGCCACAGCTTTTCCATGGTTCTGTGGCCATGGAGCCTGTCACAGTAGTTGGGATCACCTGTGAAAGTTTGCAGTAAACACAGAGATCATGGCCACCCACAGAAGAGTTGTATATTTTAATATTGCATTGGCCAAGTCTATAAACAGATCAGCTGATCACAAACTCCCCTACTGATTGAGCTTTTATGTGTTAAGATTAAAAACATTGACTTAACTTCACTCAGGTGTTGCTGCCAGTTGTAAGCCTCTTTTTTTTCAGTATAGCTTTTTCTGGGTTTTTCATCCTAAATGCAGCTCACTGTGTATGCTATCTGACATCCAATTCCTGTTAATAATCTCTTTTTTTTTTTTCCAGGGGTACCTTTTCTCTTGCTGATCCTATCAGGGTGGAGGGTGCTGTCAAATCTCAATATGTATTCTAGGAGCTCGGTCTAATCTTTGACTGATATTGCTAATTGGAGGTGGGAAGCTGTCATCAACAGCTTATCAAGGGAGGTTATTGTCACCGATATAACAGAAACATTAGTTAGCTGGTGGCACTGAGGCTAGTCTTGTAATGGTATTGTTGAAGCAGCAGCAGAGTGGGACAGCAAAGTGAGGTAGGTCTACTAGACTACACCCTTTGCAAACTGTGTGAGAGGCCTTTCAGCACCATGCAATTCTGCTTAAAGTTGGACCAGCATAACGTTCTGTGGTGATTTGCATATGCAGCCCATGATGCTTTGCATTGTGGGGGCATGTGTGATTTTGTATTTTCTTGAAACTTGGCTTCCCAGCCAAATGCCCTTTGGGGTAACCCTTGTCTTGGTGTTTGCGCACAGAGGTTCTTTGTCTTTTAAATAGTTTTTTATTTCAATGGGTTCACCACAATATATCCAAGGCACACTGCCTTAAGGGTAGCTTGTCCATTCCAGTGGGGTGTCAAACAGATGAGACATACTGATGAGTCTTGGTAGGATGAAACACATGTCTATGTCTTCTGTTAGCGCCCTTTGCAAATTGTGTGAGAGGCTTTTCGACACCATGCAATTCTGTTTAAAGTTGGACCAGCATAACACTCTGTGGTGATTTGCATTGTGGGGGCATGTGTGATTTTGTATTTTCTTGAAACTTGGCTTCCTAGCCAAATGCCCTCTGGGGTAACCCTTTCCTCGGTGTTTGCGCATAGCGATTCTTTGTTTACTAGACTATGACACATACTGGTGAAAGACTCTCATTTGAAGCAGAGGTCACTGTCCTGAACTTTGCTGCTAAAAGCAACCATAAACTGATTGTCTACTATATTTTCATTTAGATTATTTTCTGTGCACTTGTGTGCTGTTCTCTGAATGCTTGTGATTGGCATCTGTCTTGTATTCTGCTTGGTGATGAGTGACTCTTCCATCTCTGATCAGTATAACAGGCTCTGCCTGCTCAACTGCAATTGGCTCCAGCCTCCCCTTCGGCAGTGGTAGCAGCACTGGGTGGGAGTGCCTGGAGGGGTTTAAAAACCAGCTACATCCAGATGTGGCAACAGCAGAACAGGGCAAAGTAGGGTGGCAAAGAGAGGCAAGTTTACCAGAGCACAAGCCAGCTACTTCAAGCCAGCTACTTTATTTAAAGTGCTGTAAACGTTTAAGTTTACTTGGACTTGATCACATAATCCCCTTTGTTAAGTTGGGAAGTATAGCACTGTTAACTTACAAAATGCTTCTTAATGTACCTTTACTGATTCTCCAGTTTACATGAGTTCAGTAAAACACTGAATCTACAACTGACTACCTTAAATATTTTGATTTTAGTTAACTTACTTTGGGTTGAAACACTGATAGCTCAATAAGCTTTTTAAATAAAGAATACTTCTAAGATGTATTTGGGTTTTAATTCTAAAGATGCCATGTGAGCTGAATTTTTTTAGAGAGGATATAAAGTGCCCAATGCTATCTACCACAAGCACATTATTAGTAGAACAATTTGTAAAAAGGGGAAATTGCACTTATTGCTTGGAAATATTAGCAGGATTTTAATTTTAATGTTATTAATCTCCAGAAACTACAGAAGTAAACCTTGGCTTAGCAACAACTGAAATACTGGAATCTTTTACTTTACTGCCAGTGGGTGGGAGCTTGTTCTCTGTAAGCATAGGGATCAGTCAGGAGGTACAGTAGGTGGCATTGACAGCATCAGTTGGGATGTTGTTCACTGGTGGCTAGAGGATCTGTTGGGAGGTGGGCACTGAAGGGGGGAGTGAAGTTAGATAGTTGTATGATGCAACAGAAGGCTATTTATTACAGCAGGAACAGTGGAAAGAAAACAACAAACCAAGTCTCGGAAAAGGCTTATTGTTCTGTATGCTTCTTATTTTCTTCCTGGTATATTCTTCTCGACAAGATCCAGGGCTGGGTAGGTGGGCAGCAGTAGCAGCAGCTGCAGCCTTCATGGTACACCACAGACTCCATCATAGGAAAGGCAATAGTGAAGGCTAATTCATAGAACCAAACCACAAAGATGATGACAAGTTTCTCACAGCAGCAGCAGCAGCATCTACTCTCCAGGTTGCATAAGTCTCCACAATTGATGGCATGCACTTTAGTGCAGAGGCGGTGCATCTGCAGATCAGAAATGTTCCATACAACAACACGCATGCAGCAATCACACAGAGTCATTGTTAACGTGTTAAAATGCACACATTTATTAACAAATGTCTGATAGATGTCTGTGTTTTTTTTTTTTTTGACAAATGTATGCATTTCAGCACTTTTAGCATTTAGTTGTGGTCCTAGTGTGCTGCTTCATGGGTGCGTTGTTAAAGATTCTGGAGAATATGCAGGCAGTCCACTCTAATTCTATCTGTTTTTTATCCCAACAAAAAAAAAAATTAGCCAGATAGATTTACTGGGGTTGTCCCCACAATATTGCCTTCCTACGGAACTGTAAATCTGCATACAATTTTTATGTCAGTGCAACAATTTTTTAAATAGTATGAAGTAGCGAACTTACAGAACTTGAATCTGAAAGAACCCTGTTGGATAAACACCTGGGTACTGATTATTACTGGTCCAAATACTGCAGCTGGCACATTGTTTCCTAAAAACAACATGTAGTTGTCTGCCTATGTTGGTTCCAAACAGTCTATATGTTAATTTTATACTAATGGGCTCAAACCCTGGCACACCATGCCTGCTGATGAATTCTCCCTAACCCAAAGGAGTCTTTATTGCAGCATTGTCAGTCTCTACAGGGGTTCTGTCTGGAGATTTCAGGCCCTCTTCCAGTGGAGCAGCAGTACCACATCACCACGGACATCTCACCAGTTTCCAGGAATTTATTTCTTGGTTTAGCTGCTTCGGGACCCTCACTGAATGTTTGAATGACCATCCTCGTTCGAAAAGGCCATAAGCTTAAGTGGGGCTCCCTGTGGTTAATCGAACCAGCTTCATGATTTGAACTAGCTCCAATGCTGCTCTGCAGCTCCCTCGGAGCCTTTTACTTTAACCTTTAGCTGCATAGCTAGGAAGGGGGCTCCAAACAGTTCAGCGGGATAACCATCTCTACTTATTGAGTTAGTTGGGACCTTTCCTGCAGCATGGCAGCCATTCATTTGAGCCTGCACTCTGCACTCACTGCTGCCTGACTCTGCCTTGACTCTTCCCACCGCTGCTGTGCGGCAGCTCCCCACCCTCCTCCCATCACTCCCACCCTTTCCTGGCCTTGTTTATATAGTCACAGGAACCCTCACACATGAAGTTCTTGCTCATCAGTGTATTTTTCTAGCTCCTACATTTTCTGTTTGCAAGTTATACTCTTCTGCCACCTGGTGGTGGTGTTACAACTCTAACTCCACACATACATTGCTGGGCTTAACAAAACAATCACAACATAAAGTCCTTATCAGATCTTTTTTCCCCAACTGGCTATACCTTGTCCATTTACGCTGCATTCACTGGTGCATCTGTCAGGCCTTAATTCCTGGGGGTCACGTTCCTGCACCACTCTACACAATTACATTCACTTATTATAATGTACTTCCACCTGACTAAAGGTTTTCTCATTCTTTGCTCCCTCCTGGCATGTCTCCATCATGATGAATCTGTCTCAGTCAGTGCACCTACTTTACCCCTCATCCATGGCTTCACCCTGCCACCACCCCTCTACCACTTACCTTGTTCATCTAAAGTGTCTATCCCACACCATGGACTCCTTGCCTTTACCCAGTATGATAAAACTATTATGTCTGTATCACGGGCCAAAAATAAAAATAAACATGTCTTTTTTTTTCCACCCACCCCATATCAGGTCCCATCTCTGCATAATTCTTCTATTGAGCTGACTTCTGGTCCTCCCAAGAGACTAAAGCCCAGCCTCCTAACCTCATGTTCTACCCGGGCTGACACAAAAGGGCTTAAGATAGCCCATATGAATATACAAAGTTTTAGTCAAAAAATGGCAGAACTTGAAGCATGGACCCAGCACTATAAGCTGCACATCCTGTGCATAACTGAGTCCTGGTTAACGTTAACCATCCAATCCCACAAGATTGCTCTCCCTGGATTCTCCTCCTATCATTGTGACAAACCCAACAAGAGATGAGGTGGGATTCTGTCATACACCAAGTTAGGATTAGTTGTCAGTGAGCTCCCTGTCCCAGGTATTAACCCTGACATTGAACAGTTAATTATCACAGTTACCCTTAGCCAAGTTGAGCATCTAACCATAGGATGCATCTACCTGTCCCCAAAACTAGTTTCTTCCTCCTTCTTTGAATTCTTCTCAAGTCTTGACACCCTCCCCCTTAGAGATACTATACTCTGCGATGACTTCAACCTCATTTGGACTGGACCCAATAGATCTCAATACCAAGCAGCTCTGTCCAATGCCAAACTAGAGCAATTACTTTACCAACCAACTAGACATAACATGAAGCTAGGCAACCACAGCCTCTTGGACTAGATGCTTACCAATAACAAGCTCTACATCAAGGCTGTGGGAATCTTCCAGATGCGCTGAGCAATCATTGCCCCAAGATTTTGTATCTGGAAGAACAATTATCCTCATCCCCCCCAAAATAAATCATCAGATCCAGAGATCTAACCAACTTTAATGCCGCAGCTTTCCTGAAAAGTCTGGCTTCTGCTGATTGGACTCCCATTACCTCTCTCCCTGACATAACTCAGGCTCTAGAATATCTTGTCACCACCTTCACCTCCATCCTCGACTCACATGCCCCAGTCAGTCTACGAAGAACCAAAGGACTCCACTCTCCATGGCTTTCCCAGGATCTATGGCACCTGATGCTTTCCCATGACAGAACCTGGAAAACCTTCAAAAGAGCTGGGCTCCACTCAGATTGGCTATCCTACCACCAACTGCAAAATTCCTTCAAAGCCAAAACTAACAAATCAAAGTGGGACTACCCACAATCACTGCAGAAAATGCATCTTGCCAATCCCAAAAGTTTCTGTGTTCACATCAATGCTCTACTTGATCTGGTTGGGTACTACAACTGGGTAACCAGGGAACTAGACAAGGACCATGCAGTGGACATCCTGTATTTAGATTTCAGCAAGGCCTTTGATTCTGTGCCACATGGGAGGCAGGGGAGAAAGCTGGAATATATAGGGGTGAGAACTAAGACGGTCAATTGGATCACCAACTGGCTGAGGGGTAGGCAGCAAAGGGGGGGACTCTCATCACCAAGGGACACAATGAGCAGGGTACCACAGGGATCAGTACTAGGACCGGTGCTGTTTGGGATATTCATAGATGATATCTCACACAGGATCCAGAGTAAGATCAGTCTGTTTGCGGACAATACCAAGGTGGGAGCTATGGTAGATGACATAGAGGGGTGGAGGGGCTGCAGGAGGACCTGACCAAACTACAGGAGTGGTCGGAAACATGGCTGGGTTCAACTCCAAGAAGTGCAAGGTCCTGCACTTTGTAGCTAGGAACCAGGGGAGCAAATATCAGCTGGGGGGGCACAGGTGGAAAGCACCATGGAGGAAAAGGATCTAGGGGTGCTTATAATGAAGAGTATGAACCACTCAGCTTGGTGCAGGAAGGCAGCTGCGAAGGCAGCTGCAAAGGCCAACAAGATTCTGGGGTGTATAACAAGGGGCATCTCCTCCAGGAACAGGGAGGTGACCTTCCCCTTGTACAGGTCACTGGTAAAGCTGCACCAGGAATACAGCATGCAGTACTGGCATCCATTCCTGAAGAAGGACATTAGATTGTTGGAGGGGGTGCAGCATAGAGCAAAGAAGATGATCCAGGGACTGAAGGGAAAATCCTATGAGGACAGGCTAGGAGAGTTGAACATGTATTCCCTGGAGGAAAGGAGGGACAGGGGAGACATAATTGAAACCTTTAATTACTTAAAGGGAATAAACAAGACTAATACAGAAGGGATTTTTCAGATCAGAAGGGGGAGGGACATGAGAGGGCATCATATGAGATTGGAGGGAGGAAGATTCATGAGGGAAATCAGGAGACACTTTTTCATGGAAAGGGTGGTGTACAAGTGGTATACTCTGCCTGAGGAAGTGGTATCCTGTAGAATGGTGGGCAGATTTTAGAGGGGGTGGGACAGAGTGAGGGGGGATTGTTGTGAAGAGGGGAGGGGAGGGTGGAGCAGCTGCAAGTTGAGGGGCTAGCTGCACAAACGAGCAGACTCGATAGACCGTGAGGACTGTTTCCTCTGGCATTTTTGTACAGTGTGTTCATATGTACTTAAGGGGAAAGAGCAGAAAATCCCCCATAATATGATCTGAAAAGGCTTCTTACTATCCTCTCCCTCTGAGATAGCCATAGGAAAAAATCTCTTCTTCACTGACCTTGACGTGTACGAGACAGGTCTACCTGCTACCCACCCTGCCCTGCAAGATTATCACCCTAAGCCTTCCCACCCCCTGTTCCATATAAAAATCACCTCACAGAAGGAAATACTTAAGCTCTTGATGGGTCTTAACCCCAATAGCTCCCCAAGATTTGACTCCCTAGCGCCCAAATTCCTAAAGATAGGAGCGCCCGTGCTAGCTCACCAGACTGCACAGTTGATCAATAATTCCTTTCTTACCCAATCCATTCCTGACAAATGGAAGACAGCGATCGTCATCCTTGTGCACAAAAGTGGTCTGACCAACCTTGTCAAGAATTACAGACCCATATCCATATTATGCCCTATTGCAAAAATTCAGGAAAGAATCTTATACAATCACATATACTCCTTTCTAGAGCAAACTCATGCCCTCGCCATCCATCAACACGGTTTTCAGAAGGCACATGGGACTGAGTCAGCTCTTTGACTGTCACCTCACACATATTTCATGCTATGGATCAAGGCTGAGCCACGGGGGCTGTATTCATTGACCTCTTGAAGGCCTTTGATCTTGAGAACCACTCATTCCTCATCTCCAAGCTTCAATGGCTAGGCCTCGATCTCAACTCTCTCACGTGGATCTCTAACTACTTAACTAATCAATCTCAATGTGTCAAATGGGCTGGTGCCTATTCCTCCTTATCTACCATCTTTGATGGGGTTCCCCAGAGCTCTATCTACAGGCCTCTATTATTTTCCATCTTCGTCAATGAACTGCAGCTGAATTGCAGTGGGGCATTGGTCCAGCTCTATGCAGACAATGCCATACTATACAGATCCAGTAAAGAAGTCTCCTTCATTAAGTCTAACCTGGAAAATGACTTCCAGCTGCTGGAAGCCTGGTTCAAGGAGAATCTTCTGGTATTCAACATAAAGAAAACAAAAACTATGTTGTTCCATCATACCTCATTTGATATATCCTACCAGCCTCCCCTGATAGTTAAGACCTCCTCTGGTGTGCCTTTAGAAGGGGTGGGCTCCTTCAAATATCTGAGAATGACTCTTGACAAGCATCTGTCCTTGGAAATTCATGCAACTAATGTTATTAAGGCAACTAATCAAAAATTAGGCCTCCTATATCATGCTGCCTCCTATTTAACACTTCATGCAGGCAAGACTATTGCCTCGGCCTCTCTTTTCCTTGGCCTATTCTACGGGGCCCCCATAACTCACTCTGCCAAGACCTCTGTCCTGACCAAACTCAAGCAGGCCTATCATAGAGTTGTGTGTTTTGCTACCAAGGCTCCTGCGCGGGCCCACCACTGCAACATGGAAGGGTGGGGGAAGGGAAGGGAACAGTTAGCAATGGGGTGAAAAGATGAAGGGGAAGGATGTGCAAAAGGGAAATGCCATGAGAGAAGTATGGAGGGATTGCAGACCATGTGGAAGTTGGTAGGAGGAAATGAGATGCAGAAAACAGAGGGGGGCACAAATCACTTTTATGCTATCAAAAACATTTGCATTGCTCCTTGATAAGCTTTGAGTAAAGGGTTTTAAAGGACGTAATGGATATGGGTATACTCAGTTTTAGGGCTTTCTGCAGTTTGTTCCATAGGGAGGGCAGAATGAAACTGATGGCTGTTCTTCCAAAGCAGGTATTGACTTTGGGCACTTTGAGCAGGATGGAGGAGTAGCTTCTTAGAGCATATTTGCTTATAGAAGTTTGTGTGAAGCAATCTGAGATGTATTGCGGTAGTTGCTTGGATATAGCTCTGAATGTCCAAAGTGCTGCGTTTCTGTCCCTTCTGAAATGGAGTGAGATCCATACAACTGCTGCATATAGAGGGCAATGATGGGTGTCGTATGGCAGTCCTGTAATAAACCTCAGTGCCCTGTGATAGAGTGTATCCAACTTGCCCAAATAGGAGGCAGGGCAACGACTATATAAGAAGTCAGCATAGTCAATTATAGAGAGAAACGTGGCCTGTACCAAACTTAGCTTTGCATTACTTGTAAGGAAGTGCTTGATTCTGAAATAGAGGCCAAGTCTCTGATGGAGTTTTTTTTAATAGTTCTTCTGTATGTTCGATGCAGGAGAGTCTGTTATCGAGTCAGACTCCCAGGTACTTGAACTTGGATACAGATTCAAGATTTTCGCCGAGGATAGTGGGTAAGTGTGGGAGTGCATGCTCCTGTATATCCTGCATGCTTATACAGAGAGATAAACATTGCTTTTGTCTTCTTTGCATTAAGCAAAAGTTTTTTGCTCAGAAGTTGGTGCTGGAGTAAGTTGAAGTCAGTTTGTAGATCTTTGCAGGCTGCCTCTGGGGGCTCTAATATTAGACATGCATATGCACCAGAACATGAATTGCTATGAACTTGATCAAATACTGATTTTGTTTCTATGTCCTCACCAGATTAGCACTATTGATGTCTCACAGTTGTGCCTGTTTACCTTCTATAAAGTACTATTTTACTCTGTATTTTTTGGAATGTCTCTACTCTCCAGGCCTCCCCTGGAAAATGGACATGTCTGTCCCAGTGGGCCCACTCGGCCACCAAAATTCAAACAAACAAACAAGCAGCTGTAACAATATTTTATTTAAATAACTTCATCTTTAAGAGCAATCAAGTTTCATAAGTTAGTATACCCTACCTGGTCTTAAACAAGAGCCGTTGCACAGCTCATTTGATGCAGTATTATATTATTTTGACAAAATAAGGTACACAAAGAGTGCTAGGAGTTCCTACTAGTAAGGGAAGCTGGGTCATCAGGTCTTTCCTAACAAAAACACTTTGGTTTCCTACACCGGTCCCAGCCCCTGCTAAAGAGGAAAGAGTAGTCAAGCTGCTGAGCCATTCCTAAAGGGAAAACCTATTCCCAGTTTGCTTTTGCATTTAGGTCACCATACATATTCTAAAAAAACAAACAAAAAAAATTAAGCCCTGGTTTACTTTCCGATGTGGCCCACTGGTCTTTTCCTACAGAAAACCTTTCATCCTGGTTTTCTGTCCTAAATCTAATCTGTGATGAGAGTGAGGAGATCAGCTGCTGGGACATTCTTTAAAAAGGAAGCTGTCCCCAGTTTAGTTTTCCTCATCATTCCCAGGTCCTGCAAGAAAGGGAATAGGGAGGTTCCATCAGTGCTGGCATGAAGCACTCTGTCATTTTCTATCCATTCTGGCCAGTGGGTCTGTTGAAAGACAGGCATGGTTGGCAGAAGGAGATGGGATATTGTTCTTTGCAGGCTGGGGATCAGTTGAGAGGCAGGCAGGATTGCCATCAGTGGTTCAGATGTTGTTCTCTGCATTTAAAGGCAGGGGATCTGTTGGGAGGAAGGCAGGATCAGCAACAGCAGCAGGTGGGATATTGTTTTTTGCAGGCTGGGAAAACCTTTTGGGAGGAAAGCAGAGTCTGGGGTATTGTTCTTAGTGGTCCTGTGATATGCCAGGAAGAAGGCAGGATCAGCAGCAACAGGTGAGATATTATTCTGTACTGGCCAGTTGATGGTCAGAATGTAGATAGAAGTTGGTGCTGCAGTTACTGGTCCTGCTGTGCTTATTTCTAGCACATACGTTCTGCTTGCTTGGAAAGGCAGGGTTTACTGAAAACATGTCTGCATACCTGCCATGGTCACTGAATCCTTTACTCTGAGGTAAGTACTATGCATGTTTTGGGGAGGTTCACTGCTTGTGCACAGGTATGTCATGCACAGCTATTACAGACAGCAACAATAGGAAACAGCAATGTACAGCACTCAATTTGTTTTTTTTGGGGGGGGTTATAAACGTGAAGAACATATCCTGATCAGCTCTGAAGACACCTTCATATTGTTCTTTCGGGTAGACAGGCGTCTTCAAAGCTAATCAGAACATATCCTGATCAGCTTTGAAGACACATTCCCAACCCCAAACAGCAATACGAATCACAGACCTGACCCTGCTCCCATGATAAATAGGCAGCTTTGGCAGCTCTCTCACAGTCGCCTCACAGTCAGGACTGAGAACATAGCCCAGACATGCTATAAACCATAAAAAGAGTACAGGCTTCTGGCAAGTACATATCACATGAGCCCTTTCTACTGCCTGCCTCAATGTTGCATCATCATCAGACCATAGAACGTACGCAGCACATTGCTGACAGGAAGGGGAAATTGTCTTTTGAAAGATCAACTGCATTACTACAGAAACAAATCATGGGTTGATAATGGTCTTGTAGTAGTTAACTGTCAAAGCCACTGGGGCAGAAAGAGGGTGTATTTCAGGAAGTTAGTTAGCCAGGCTGACACTGTATGGTGTACTTTCACTCCTTCTAAGGATCTATTCCTGAGCATGGCTGACATACCCTTCAAAAACTAATGCTGTCTCTTGTACATGTGCATTGTGTTTCTTAAAAAATAATAAATGCCCTTGTAGGGGGCTATGATTATAATTGAAGAAGTAGAGACTGAACCATACTTGAAACTATAGGGGAGAGAGGAGAGACACAAACTGCAGAATCTTTTTTAGCGTTGGTTTGCAAAGCAGACTATTTTCAATTTTGATCACACAGAAGAGTTGGCAGTGACACTTCCCATACAGAATGCATTGGGGAGGGAGCCTGCTGGAGATTCATGGCCCAAAATGAATGAGTGGTGTGGCTTTTTTGTGGTGGTTGTTGCTGTTGTAGAACTGGTTAATTTCACTGCAATAGTATTTTCGCTATGTTTTCGGGATGAGGGAGTTCCACTAGCATGCTATTGCAGTGAAACTAAGTATCTATTGCTGTCATTTACAAATTCTCAGGCATTGATTTGGTTTCTAAGTGAGAGTGCATGAGGGCTGTGGTAAAACTTGAATGAGGCTGGCAAAACTCTCAAACAGCATTCCTGAATGCACATGAAGGTAGGGTTATGCTGTGTTAGGGGGGGCTATGAAATAAAAGAATCACCAAGCTACACCAAAAAGAAGTATATTTCTTTCTTTTTAAATGTTGGAAGAGGCTCCACACATAAACAATTTTTTCTGCATGTGCTGTGTTAGCCCACACAAAACTAGGAGAAAATGAAACAGAAAGAGAATCTTTTTGCTGAGTAAAGACAATACCTTTATTGGGCTAATGAAAAGAAAGATACAAGTTTTTGAGGCCTGAATGCCTCTTCTTCATGTATATTTAAATGTAGACTTCTTTTTATTTCTTTCCTGCTTTAATACACATTGGAAAACTACTGGCTGTTGGTGATGTTCAAGGAATAGCTTTTTGGATGTGTGTTCACAAACACTAACCCCATTCTTTTTAATGTTACAATAGTTCTGATTTTTCTTAGACTCTATCTACAACTAAGTGAATGCTAAATTTAGAGTTTAAGTAAGCATTAATCCACGATGAAGGTGGCATCTAATGAGGAGTTAATGGATGGTTGGGACCGCTGTGGCCTGAGGCCGCAGGCCGAGTGCCTACAACGGACCAACCATGCATTAATTCCCCATTAGATGCCACCTTTGGGGTGGATTAATGTGCATGTAACATGGCAAGTGTAAGGCTAGTATTTGTCAAATTGTGTTTTATTTGGTATGGAACAGTAATCATCAGAACAACTTATTCGACATCCGAAATTTTCCTTCACATCTGTTACTTTGTGAGGTTCTGTGTAAATGGAAGCGTGCGCATGCATGTTGCTGAGCCAACATCGAGTAATAGTGTGGCTATCACTTTGTGAGACGTTTCTACTTTGGTGTACTTATGAAGATCGAGCTAAACTTACTAGTTCTACTGCAGTAGTATCTTTCTGTTCCCGTGTTTCTATGTCAGTTCGATGGTGTGCTGCATGTTGGGACACTTTTCCTCTGTGGACAACTTCATATGCCGCAACAGTGATAGCAGTTCTGTGCCCTCCGTCTGCAGTGTGGCCGTCACTATTCCAACCAATAGGTGGTGCTTTCCAAGGACCATAGCATTTGTGTTCTTTTTTCCCATTGATGTGTTTGCTGCCACCGTGCTGGTCACTTGCAGATCTGGTCCCACTATTACTATCTGCCTCGGGAACTCGCCGTACGCCACACACCACACCTTTTTGATTACTGAGATATGTTATCTCCTCCCCATTCCTCTCTCGGCTGCTTCAGAATTGAGACACTTGCCAACACACTGCCTTTCATCTCCACTGTTGCTCATGATTCCGACCAACAGGTGGCGCTGTCGCACTGTCACACCAATTCTTTTGTCTTTGATGGTGATCTGTTAATCACCTGTTATCAGTGCTCTTTTCCCTGATTCATCGACTTCTACACTCTCCGGACTTCTACACCATCAGGTGTGTGGCTCCCACACAGCACAATTGCCCCTTCTTTGCTGTCTCTGCTACTTCACAGTTCGACGCTTGGGCAACAGACTCCTGCACTACCTCTCTTCAACCTGTCACTTCGTTTAGTGATCTCGCACCACCTACTGGTGGAACTACCCTACAATTCACACTGCTCATATACTTTTCTGAGCACGTTCACGCTCTCAACATGGCATTATCGTCTCATAATGCCGTGTTGCTCTTCTACCACCTGACGCCCTTGCACCAATCCTCTTTCTTCCCTGCAGTCGTAGTATTTTGGCCATGTTACAAAAGAAAATTAGACACCACCAGCACATTTGTACAGTGGTAGCACTACAGTATCACTTGTGATGCTGGCAACCCGGGTTTGGGAACAAACCTGGAATGTCAGGGTTCAGCCACAGAAATAAGGATTGAGCATGTGGGGGGGGGACAACCCTCTCCCCTGCAGGGAGGGAAGGCAGTGTGCCATGCATGATAATTGCCACCTGGAGAGCCACAGGTGGGATTGCACTAGGGGTCGCTTGTCTTGGTTGGGGGGGGGAACATTGCTTAGCATCAGAAGCAGGCATACATTATGTGTTCATGGCCGATATGGTAAATTCTGTGTGTTCTAGGGTTGGGAGGAAGTCAGAGGGGGAAAAAAGCATCTGCAGCATGATACAACCCACAGGCTCTGTGCCATACACTAGGCTCTCTCCCAAGATGGATTTTTCTCAGGGTAAACTGATAATCTCCCCAGCCCTACTAGGAGGAGAATATTGCAGGAGGGATTGGAAGGATGAAATCAAGGCCAGAAAATGATGGGTGATGGAGCTGGTGAGATGCTGGAAGAAGGTGGGTAGGCTAGCAACAAGGTGATAACTACCTATATAAAACACAAAGACCAGTTCATGAAGGCACTTAAATATTGTAATTTTCTTTTGAAAACCCATCTCACTACATATGATCAGTTTTACTGGAAATGTTACTTCATCAGTCCAGCAGATTCTGTGTTCAGTTCTAGAAGGCAATGTGCAGGAAATAAGTGAGTGAGAGATAGAGAGAGAGAGAGAGAGAGAGAGAGAGAGACCGAGAGAGAGAGACCAAACCATTTTGGGGGGGGGGAGAATGGAGGGAGGCCAAGGTCTGAATTCCACCCAATCACTGGCCTGCTTGAGGCTGTTTACACCTGTACGTTAGTGTAAAACCTGCTGTTTGGGTGGGTGAGTTTCAGACCAACAGAGAAAGTTCACAGTAGCTGGCAGATTCTGTTTAGTATTATCCTCAGTCCACTAAGAGACTAACTGCTTCCTTCAGTCAACTGAGAGAATGACTAATACCTAGGTAAATACCCAAGGATATACCTATGTCAGACAGAGGTGCTAACATTCTCAATGAACCCAATGAAATTAGTTTAAATGCCAGACAAAATGATTTTAAGGAAATCCAACTGTCTCCTAGATATTTTGCAGTATTTGATTTTATAAAAGTAGTTTTTCATGAAGGCACATAGAAAAGCCTTGAATGTTGACTCCAATGTTCTACAGTAAGTTTATTGTTAGTTTGGGTCTGTCAAATGTTAATTAATGCTCTTAATGAATTTATTTATTTCATTTTTGTTGCTCGGGTAAGTGCACTAGACAAATTCTGCCTATTTTCAGGCAGGACCTGGGGGAAGGGGATACAGATGAATGCCAACTGACATGCAACCAGATTAAGCTGTTGGTGGTATTTTTAGAGAATGGAGGAAAATTGACCAGGGCACCGGGGAAAAACCTCCTTGAAGCAAATATGCGTAATGATATCTTTTTTTGAGATCACGTTTGTTTTCTTACTGTTCCATTATTATGAATATGTATAACTGAAATTTGAATGATTTACTTCTGCTTTGTATTATTGGAAATGTCTTTGGTCTGTAGTCCTCTAAACAAAAAAATTCCCCTACTCTTTTCGAGAAGTGCCATGGGATCTTTAACACCCACCTGAACTACCACCAGAACAGGCAGACGGGACCTCGGTTTAATGTCTCATCCAAAAGACAGCACCTCAGGAGTGCAGCATCCCACTCATGCTGCAATACAGTGTCAGTATTGGGATTTAACCCAAGAGCCTGGCGTGGGGATGTGTGAAACCTTTTAATCATCACAGTCTGAGTAACTGTTTTTGTGGCAATATTTAAACAAATATTTGATTCTACTGTTTATATATCTTTGAATAATTAAGTCTTTATTATCTGACACCGTCAGTGTAATTTTAAATCATTAATAGTCAGTTCCTGCCCATTGGCATGTCTAATTTAAATTAATGAAGACAAAAACACTGTATCTAAACAGGCCTCAGGAAACGATATTAGGCTGTAATCATCATGACGGACCAGATATGTTCCAAATGAGAATGCCAGCCATGGAGCCCTGCACTGGCTGTGCAGCACACATCCAGAGCTATGCATGAAGCAGAGTTGTACATCCCCGGTGCCCCCATGTAGTAGGACCAGGTTTAAGAGGGCATGGTGGGGGTTGCCTGGCGATCAACAGCAGCAATCCAACTGAATGGCCCACTCACCAGCAGGCAAAATCCCCCACTCCATGCAGAGTGGGGAATTGCGGAATATGGCCAGTCCTCCTGGGACTCCTGTATCCCTTAAAGGGACCTACTGGTTCACCTATGTGCTCCGGGCCCTCACTGTAAGCTCAGAGGGTCTGGGGTAGCAGGGTAGTGAGGTTGCCACCATGCCACTGTGCCCTGTAGGAAGAGCAAGGAGTTGCATATTTGGATAGTTCAGGATCCCTTCCTGCATAGCTGGCACAGCCTCCACCAGTTTTCCACATCATGGAACTTAGACTGTGCATGGCACGTGCCATGCCCTGCCCCTAGCCATGCTCCCCACTGGGCTGTGTGTGTAGCCATGTGGCCAGACAGGGGTGAGGATTGTGAAGAGGCATGGGTCCCCAATGTGAATTCGTGGATATCTGATACCTTCCTTGCTGTGTGGCAAGGGAAAGGACCAAAGCCTACATGCTACATATATGCAGCATGTAGGCTTCCTGGATAGTGCCTATTGTGCTTAAACCCATATGTGAGAGAAAGGTGCAATATCTTGTTAAACCTCCCCACACTTCCCAGTTACCAGATCCATATGAATACCATTTTGCCAGAACAAGGTGCGTAGAAGCACAGAAACAGAGACAAGAACACAGAAAGACTTAAACAGTCTAATGAGTCTCTCTGGATTCCCTACTTGGAGACACTCTAGTCTCCATCCTCTATAGCAGTCTCCTCTTTCCCCTCTCTTATCTATCCACCTGATAATTCATTTGAGAAGTGTTCTGCTGCCTCCTGGAATTGATATTGTCTTTGCTTTCAAAACCTTGTTGGAAAGTTTGTTCCACACATTCGCCACCCTTTTTTTAAAGTAATATTTTCTAATGTTCTTTTTGAATCTTCTGCCCCCCCTTCCCCAGCTTGAGTATTGCTCCCTGGTTGACGTACTGTTTCACAGAATAAACATGCAGTGTTCACTCTGTTGAACCCTGTCGTAAACTCGAAAGTCTCTGCCATGCCTCTGTTTCCCATCTGTTCTGCAGTGAGTACATATTGAGATGTTTCAGTCTCTCCTAATAAAGCTTTCCCTGCTGGCAATGGAGCATCTTTGTGGGCCTTCATTGCTCTGTTTCTAGTGTGTTCCTGTCCTTCCTTAGTTGCAGGCCACAGAACTGCACACTGTATTCCAGATGGGGTCTCATCAGTGATCTACCCAAAGACAATGTCACCTTCCTCTTTCTGCTAGTTAGCTCATTCCCTGTGCACCCCAGTACCTGTTAGCCCTTCTGCATATTTTCTTGTGTAACCCCCCTGTTACCCGGGGTTACAAGAATCCCAGTTAGACCTAGTGGCAGGCAGGGAAGGCAGCTTGTGAAATTCCAATTAAATGGATTTCACACTGTCTCACTCTGTTCTCAGTCTCAGCTGAGACTGAGGGATGACATCATTTTAGAACTGTCACAGCTGCATAAGACACTTTGGAATGTTGCGGCTAGGGAAGTTAGGATAGAATGTTGAGAGGATTTGAAGTGAGTCTGTAGGAGTCAGAAGTAGTCTGTAGTGGGCTCAGTAGAGAGAAGAGGTGTGCTGCAACTGCAGGCCCTGAGAGCCCTTAGCTCTGCCAGAGAGCTATATTTTCTAGTTTAGGTGTGTGTTCTCACCTCAAGAGGAACACAACAGTGCCTGTTTGAAGTGGTGGAGACCGCTTTCCAAAGTTTAAGGCCCCATCCCTGCTGGGGGGGAGGGGGGGAGAAACCAGCCTGCTTCCAGGGGCAATTCCCCAAGCCCGGCTAGTGGAAAAAGAAGCTGCCTGTGAGGATTTGCGCTGAGACACCTGGAAGTTTCATTATGTTTCAGAAGAGAAAAAGCCTGTGGGGCACCTGCAACCAAGGGGTGAGTTTGCTCTGCTAAAGGGCCAATGTGTTTTCACCTGAGGTAAGATGAATCTAAATGACTGCTACTGTAGGGTCAGGAAAAGACAGCCAAGTACAGTTTTAAAAGTTGTGGGAATTGGACTGCTTAACTCTGTGGGGGTCTAGAGAAATGGACAGAACCACTCATTAAGTATGTTTCAAGTTCAGCACATGTGGGATGGAAGAAACAGTAGATTAAATGTGACATACATTTATAAAGAATCTACTAAGTAAAGTGTTTTCAGAGATGAAGTGTTATAGTCCAGAGGAATGGCTGGGTATGATTTATGGGAGCAAGAGGTGGGAGACCCCCCATCTGGCATGACCAAAGTCACCTGTACAGGTTCACTTTAGGACACCTGTTTGCTTTCTCTCAGGTACTTGGCCAGTGCCTGAGGAAAGTACCCAGACGTGGAATTGTTTGAAGAAGATTCCCTGATGGAGCCAGAAGTGCTCATGGGTGGAAAAAGGAGCCACCATTAATTCTCCATGATAAATAGATGAGTAGTCCAAGGGTTGGCTAGGGAGCTGAGCCAGGGAAACCAGAGAAGAGTCAAGTTCGGGCAGAGTGCCCTGTGTGTTTCTAAACCCGAGGGTTTAAGTGTACAGAAGATGGTTGTCTGTTCAGGAGAAATCTGCATTACCAGGAGTGTAGCCCTGTGGGGGTCCATCTATGCTTTATTGTTCCTTTTTGTTATGAATAAAAGCCACACTTTAGAATCCCAACTGCTTGTATGGATGTTCAGTTATTGCTTCCTGTGTCCAGAATACTTGGGTGCCCCTGTACAAAGTAGCCAAACCTAGCCAACATGCCAAGTGACATTTTTCTCCCCGAGCCCAGTTCCCAGGTAGGGGGTTACATAATGGAGGCACCGGACAGCGCTAATAGCACAAAAAATAACACCAACCTGACCCCTGGAGACTCCCACCTGGTAGTTGTGGCTGGCCGGGTTACACTTGCATGAGAAGCCAGCATCAAGATATTACTGGTCACCACCCCCCAGTCTCTCTCCTTCTCTCCTCCTCCTCTCTCTACTGGCACAACATCAATTTACTACAGTGTTTCACGATTTCTCTCACCTGTTTGCATCACCTTGCATTTTTATGTTTGCTTGCACACATGTGCAAGAAACATCTTCTGGTAGTAATACATTTCAGAGGTGTGTCAGTGTTGCAGCCAATGCAGGGGATGATATAGTGGGTGCGTCCCTCAGCCACCAATCAGTGAGCATGCTGGCGATGACAGCAAACTTCAAAGACAGCCAAAGAGCTGAAACACATCTGCCACTGCAATCAGGTGCAGTTTCGTCAGTACAGTGGCAGATGAGAAGACTCCAGCCATGTGCATTGCAGTGCACAGTAATGCACATGGCCGGAGTTATGAACAGTTGCTCGGTGTGCCCATTCCTGGTGAAACATTTCAATAAATAAAACAGTGCAGCTTTCCACAATGGTGGCTCCTACCACCGGAACTGAGGAATCAGGTTAGCAATGTATAATGGGAGTCAATGGGTGGTTTCAACTTAGGTTGATATCTCAGCTATTTTTAGGAATTTTGACCCCAAATTTTCAACATGGGGTTCTTGGGGCCCCACTTCATGAACATGTCACTGTCATTTTGTTTCTCGGTCCCGAAAGGTGATTTCGTACTCACTGTGTGGAATAACCTTTTGGGGCCGATTAACAAAATGATAGTACCACTGTTCATGAGGTGGAGTCCCAAAAAGCCCATGTTGAAAATTTGGTGAAAACAATTCTAAAAAATGGCCATGTTATGGGTTTGCGTTGTGCATTTTCTACACACACACTCATAACTTCACCAATTTTTAATATTTTCTCTCCAGATTTTCAACATTGTCATTTTGTTTACACCTCCTTATAAACAGTACAGCTGTCATTTTTCAGATCCTGCCTGAAATGTGTTTTCGCACATGTGGCGCAGAATTGAGCATTCACAGTGCGAAATCAACTTTCAGTATGGATTAACAAAATCACAGTGCCACTCTTGATGACAGAAGGTCCCAAAAAGCCCATGTTAAAAATGTGGTTAAAAAATTCCAAAAAATGGCCATGTTATGGGTGTGTATTGCGTGGTTTCTACAAATGCTCATCACTTTGTGAATTTTTCATATTTTTACTCCAGATATTCAACATTGCCATTTTGTCACACCTCCTCATGAACAGTACATCTGTCATTTTTCACATCCTGCCCAAAATGTGTTTCCACACCTGTGGAGCTGAGGATTGAGTAACAAAATGTTAGTGCCACTGTTCATGAGGTAGGTCCCAAAAAGCCCATTTTGAAAATTTGGAGTGAAAATACCAACAAAGGCCTGGGGCATTAAGGTTTCCAACCATAATGCCCAACCTGTAGAGACTTACAGGTGTCAGGGGTGTGATTTGGGTTTGTCGGCCATAATGGTCATGGCATTCTACCCCCACCCTACAGCCATTGACAGGCATCAAGGTGTGCCTTGGGGTCTTCATCCCTAAAGTTCACCCCGTCCTCCTATATTGCACCCATCTCAATTTATTTCCTTATAAAATGGGTTGAGCATAAGGGCCGAAGACCCCAAATCACACGGTGACATCTGTCGGTGTCTGCAGGGTGGGGCGAGGTGGAATGTCACAAGTGTTATAGCCGATGACCCAAAGGCACACCCCCCCAATGTCTTTCAGTCTCTGCAGGGTGGGGGTGGGGTTGGCACTAGTTCAGTACTTCACAGCCATTCCTATTATGCATCGCTCTAACTCCTGCACTGCCAATGCCAATGCCAGCAAGCAAACATTCAGCATTGACAAATGCCTGTTTGGTATGGAATTTAAATTACCAAAAACTGGACTACTTTTCCAGTCACCTCACATCCTGTCTTATCATGTTAATCCCTTTTTCACTGTTGAGACTTCCGCACAGATTGTTATCATATGCAAACAGACTCACCTTGCCCTGGATACCTTCTCCTATGTCACATGACAAGGCAAACAAAACAGCTTATTTACCATTTGCTAAGTTCTTACCAAACAGCTTAACTGCTTGGGAAACTATTCAAAAGCTGTTCTTAATATTTTTCTGAAACATAACTTTACTTGTCATTTAGTAGTAGAAGTTAATTCTTAAATGTTTGGTTAATGGTTATTCTGGGCATTTCTTAAGCAGATTCTTAATTATTTGAGAAATGCATATATATGCTACAGCTTCTGTGATCTGGTTTTAAAATGAATAGTTTTTAGGCTTTTGCAAAGTATTTGTAGAACACACAGTTGAAAGTTTATTTTGAAAAATCCCTTAGAAAGGCTTCTATTGGCTGTTCTGACTGGATTACTCATCACCAGACAAGTGGAAGCAGGAAACACACTTTTCAGACAGAGGGAGAGCACATGGAGTTTTAGCAGAAAAGCCTTTTAACTTTGAAGAACCAATAGCATAAACTGTATGTGCCCGGCAACCACATTGGGAGTGTAGATAAAGAGCTTATCCTGATTTCTGGTGTCATAGTCTATTCTTTTAGTGTAAACTGTGAGCATGTTCACTCTGTTAAGTAGAATATTTTTATACATTGACCGAAGGAGCAAAGTAAAGCTCCTGGTTGAGATTTTCAAAGCCCCAAGAATTCCACAAGCCCCTGGTGAACCGATTATTTGGTGCATGGGGCTTGCGGCGGCATTCTCCTGGACGACGACTGGGATTTTCTATCACTTGCCCTGAATTGCCTTTTGAAAATCTGGCCCTCTGTCAGTAACTTAGACCTATTGCCCAAACTACAGTAAACAAATTCGCAAAAAAGTGGCTTTTAATACACACTGCACATGAAGTCTATGGAAATGGTATTTTAAAACTTCAGAGAAGTTTTATTTTGCAGTGTGCTGTATTTCTTCATTCTGTAGAGTAGATGCTGAATAGTTGTTGAAAGTGGATAGTATAAATGCTGTGCAGGACATTAATTTGTTTTTGAGAAAGGATTTATTAGATTAGTATACCATTGTTACAAAGATAAAGGAAAGTAATGTTATTTATTATACAATGACAAGAAAATTTCCTGGTTTGTGATTGGTCAGTGTGTCCCTGACACAGTGAGGTTATCCCAGCACACCCTCACCGTATTGCTTTGGATGCCTTGGATGAATTGATCATTAGGATGATGCTTTGGATGTCATACACTTGAGAAACTGAGATATACTGCTACACTAAAAATCTACTAAAAACATTTTTTTTTATTTTGTATAACAACGAGCCATTGTATAATAGCAATAATGCACTCCATGATGTGTGTTGTGCTGGGATAGCCTCACTTCTGGGACGTTGGACACACTCGGACTGCGGCCACGTGCCCAACTACCCAGGCGTGAGGTTATCCCAGCACAACCCACACCCCGTCATGCAATATTGCTTAAGTAAAACATTTAAGCAGAGTACTGTATACCGTATACAATATGTGCTGTTTTTTTGTGGACTGTAAATTTGTATGTGATAACTATGCAAACTGTAAAAGGTAAATGTACAACTAGTAGAGCCACTGATTTTGAAAAATGGGCAATTCCATTTTCCAAATCTTAAAATATTTTTTTTTCCATTTTACTGAAACTGAGTGCAAATCAGCATGTGTTGCACTAAATATGTGGCAAAAATGAGGGTTTTACACAAATTTGGCATCCTGTGTGGTTGTAAATGTGGTGCAGTTTTTATGTGTAAAATTTGAATCCATGTTGCACTTAAAAATGGCAAATTCCCTTTTTATTCCTGAGATTTTTGTTTTTATGGGAAAAATGTGCCCCTTACCTAGTCAGTGATATAGGTAAAAAGCAGAATGCCTCCCAAACAAGAATGCCCCGAATTTCCTTCCTCACTGATCCCGAGTTCTGCCTCCTACAAACTGTATTCAGAAGCTGATCAGCTCCACCAGCTTTTCATTGCAGCCTCAGTCATGAGGAGGATGCCATCAGTGGGGGGTGTTGAGCCTGTTGAGCTGTAGCATCCCCTAGCTTGCCATAATTGCTAGACACCCATTTGCACAGCTGGAGCTGCTTGTTGAACTCTGGTGTGCCCAGCTAATCCAGCACTCCAGTACACACAGTGGAAGGACTTAGACCTCTGTGCTGGAAGCCAAGCACTCTTGCCAGGTGCAGCCTTGAGGAAGATGCCATCAGTGGTAGTCACTGAGCCTGCTGACCTGTAGACTTCCCCTAACTCACCCAATTTCAAGATGGCCATTTGCAAGCAAAAGGAACTGCTTGTTGAACTCTACTGTGCCCAGCCTATCTAGGAATCTAGTGCTCACATGCAGAAGGAACTTAAACCTCTGTTCTGAAAGTCAAGCACTGTCACCAGCTGCAGCCATGAAGAGGACACCATCAGCAGTGGTCACAGAACCTGCTGACCTGTAGGCTCCCCCTAGCTTGCCCTGATTGCCAGACAGCCACTTGGAAGCAGCAGGAGCTGCTTGTTGAACTTTGTTGTGCCCAGGTGTCCAGTGCTCACACAGAAGAGGGACTTAGACCTCTGTGCTGGAAGCCAAACACTGTAACCAAGCAAAGCTATGAAGAGGATGCCATCTGTGATGACCTGTGGGCTCCCCTAGCTCTCCTCAATCACCAGATGCCAATTTCCAAGTAGCAGGAACTTCTTGTTGAACTCTTGTATCCAGACAATCCAGGACACCAGCTTCTCTTATAAATCCATGCCATCTAGCGATCCCACATGAGTGGCACAGCAGAACTGGAAGTCTTTGATATGAGTCACCAGAAGAGAGAGAGACACTAGGATGCCAGAAGGCTCTGCCCATCTCTCACCCTCCAAACTTATGTTGTGCTGCTGTTTATTGCTCAAATGTATATAGCACTATCTATTGTTTATACTGAACTGCTGGTAGATAGGTATCTGTGTTAGCCTCCAGTAGTGCCCTTACAATATGCTGTGTTTGTTCTACTGCCGGAAGAGGTTGCACAAAAGTACCCTGCACCTGCCCCCTGCCTGAACTATCCTAGTGAATTAGCAGGGGCCTACTGTATGGTGTGCTGTCACACTCCCTCATCTATTTAGCATATTACAGATCCACTGTTTGAATTAAGAAATCTAATTCCTCCCTACATGGGTAGTTGCCCCATCCACACTATCTGTTAATAGGCTTCCTACTTCCTGGGTAAAGTTCACACCCACCACAGTTACTTAATTAGGCTTTCTCTCTTTCTGGATGAAGCCCACACCCCCCAACTGTTTAATTTGTGGCTATCTCCCTCTCACCCCAATTGTGTAGTTTAGACTTTCTCCCCATCTGGGTGTAGCCCACTTTCCTCCACTTAATTTAATGTAGGCTTCCTCCTTCAGAATGAAGTTTGCATCCTCCTAATTAAATTATGGTTCTCTCCATCTGGTGGCAGCCTCACATTCCAGCCATAGATTTATTGAACTTAGGCTTCCTTTCCTCCTGGGTGTAGCCTTCTCCATCTCATAATTGCCCCCCCCCCCCCAAAGCTTACTCTGCCACCTCAGGTTTGTAAAATTTAGGGTGATAACTACTACTTTTCCTCTATTATACTACTTCTTTCCTTACCAATTCTTCCCCTCCTATTATTCCTTATCTCCCTCCCCTCTACTGCCTATCCTTGCCTTCCCTTCCATCCACCTTCTCCCTCCCCACTCACCCAACCACTTTACCTCCTGCCTGTCCTCCCTATTCCATTCCCCCTGGCTTCCTGGGAGCAGCCTGCTCCCTTCTATCTGGCTTCACCTTGAAGCCCTCATGTACTCTGTTCCCTCCTATCCCTCTCATATACTTCATACACCTGCTTCCCCCTTTCTTTCCACTAGCAACGTATAGGATGCTTCTTGAAATGACCTGTTTACAGCTCATGTTGCCTTTCCTGGTGAAACATTTTCTAAATAAAAAAATAAAAAAATAAAAATAGGTTTCCTCAACCTCCTTGTCTCCCCAGTTGCTTATTGTAGTAGGTGATCCTGGGCTTAAACACAGCACTGCCCAGTCATCGCCCTGTTATCTATATGCCATCTGTATCTGTATTGTGGGGAGTGTGCAGTGTGGAGGATTGTCTCCTAGCAACCTGCAGCAGGAGACAGGAAGTTAGCTGGGGAGTGTAGTCTTTGGCATTGTCCCAAGAGACTACAGCAGTGAACAAATCTTGTTCTTTGTTTGCTCTCTGGAGCAACTGTGCTTTGTTTTAGTAGTCACTGACTGCAATACCTTTTAAAACAAGTTTAAGCAGCTAATTTGCAAGGTGGTGCACTAGGCAGAAGTCACGTGACCCAGGACATACCTTTGGGTCATGGAACATAAATTCAGTGGCCCAAATGAGTGGCAGTTACCAAAAACCTGTCCTTAAGCTGTGAAACTGCTTTAGCAGTGGGACAGTGCATGGCAGGGTTTGAGCCAGTATTACACCATGTATATATACCATCTATATCTGTATTGTGGGGAGTGTGAAGTGTGGAGGATTGTCTCCTAGCAACCTGTAGCAGGAGAGAGGAAGTTAGCTGGGGAGTGTAGTCTTTGGGATCATCCCAAGAGACAACAGCTGTGGCCTAATCTTGTTCTTTTTTTACTCTCTGGAACAACTGAACTTTGTTTTAGTAGTCACTGACTACAGTACCTTTTAAAACTATTTTAAGCAGCTAATTTGCATGGTGGTGCAGTAGGTAGGAGTCACATGACCTGGACATACTTCTGAGTTGCGGAACATATATCGAACATCTCAAGCAAGCAGGGTGAGCTCAAGCAGGTGAGTGTACATTTGGTGCATGCTGAGACACTCACAGAAACACACATGTCTGCATGTGTCTGGCATGTCAGGTGGGACAGTGGGGCAAAACACTAGAAGACCAACACATTATATCAACCCTACCAGTTAGTAACCCTTGACATTAGTGTTTGGATGAGATATATGTAATAAAGCTTGCCCATGTGAATAAGGCTCTGTGACAAATACTGTCTACATGCAGAGGAAATGGAGGCATTACACACTTATTGTAAATCATGCAATATGTATACAAAGGGGGACAGCACAGAGAATTTTAACTGTGCCAAAAGTCTGCTAATACAAATGTTATGGGATGAAACTTGATTTATTAAACAAGAGAGTAGAAACCCAGTATGAGATCCAAACCCTAGAGAAATGTATTGATAATGCTAAAACCCAAACCCAGGGTACTACGAAACAAGATGCAGCATTCATATCAGTTACTCCAGACAGTTATGAAGGGCTTGAAAAATGGAACCAGAGTGCACTGGCTTCTGAAGTAAGGGATAAATATGACTCTGATGAGGATTAGTGCATAGTCCAAGGGAAAACAAAAAAAAAGGAGACATGCAATAGGAGGCCCCACATGTACATTGCAAAATAGATTTGCAATACTAGGTGAACTGGGCAATACTAATAACTGATCTGACATACAGATGGATTTGGAAAAGGCCACACAGAGAGAGCTCAAAATGAGCCAGTGTATAACAATACAAGCAAAAAGACCTCAGAGAACAATAAGGATATTGGGGATGAGGGTATAGAAGAAGATACGTCTTGTATGAAAGATACAGGAGAAAAACAGGTTTTATCAAAAGCCACTAATAGGGAATCAGGAATAGAAAAGGTAAATACAGAAAATGATGCAGCTAAACAAACTGATGTGAAGAAGGAAGTTTTAGTACAAGAAATTGGCAATCAGGGAGCGGAGAGGGATATACTGGTCTTGGATGATACAATGATAAAATTCACAGATTCAATCATCTGTAGGGGCCACAAAGAGACAACCATGGTAGTCTCTCTATTAGGTGAACAAATATGGGATATAAAAAATAAGCTAGAAGGATGCATGATGGGGTCAAGTAAATCAGTTGCGGTGTTACATGTTGGCACAAATGAAGTTAGCAGGAGAAGGATGACTGACATACAACAAGATTTTAAATGGGTGGGTGAAAAGTTAAAAAATAAAGGCTGTAAGGTAATTATCTCTGAAATCCTGCCTGTTCCCAGAGCTAGTGACACAAAAAATCAAGAAATACAATCCATAAATGAATGGCTATGAAGGTGGTGCCATAGGGAGGACTTTGAATTCCTCAAACATTGGGAGAGGTTCCGTGACAACAGATTGAATGACAGGGATGGTCTTCATTTAAACAGGGCAGGTGCAAATATTCTGGCACACAGAATTAGAAACTCTGTTAGCAAAAGTTTTAACTAAATAATAAGAGAGAAACAGGCGTGGGTACTGTCACCTGTGCAGGAGACACACAAACAAACCCAGATAAGCCTATCACAAAAACTAATATTATGTATCAGAAGGTATTATTGCTGAATGCAAGAAGTATGGTAAATAAAACTGAAGAGCTTGAACATATACTCAATACTGAAGGCATTCAGATTTGTGCTATCACAGAGATATGGTGGCAAGCCAACAATACTTGGGGTAGGAATATCAGGGGATATAACCCCTATAGCAGACAGAGGTTGGATAAGGTGGGGGCAGAGTAGCTCTTTACATCTTGAACACCATACATACTGAAGTCATGGACACAGAAACCAATGTACACCTCGAACAGTTTTGGGTAACGGTGTACCCCAATAAAGGAAAGAAAATTCATATTGGGGTGGTATATAGGCCACCTACTCAGAACCTAGAGGTCGATTTGCTATTTTATAACTGTGTTAATAAGATAACCCCAGAAAAACAAATTATCATGATGGGTGATTTTAACTTTTTAACATTGACTGGGCCAAATTAGAAGGTAAAGCATCAGCAGAAGACCTTTTCCTAGATTTTGTGGGGGGATGGACATTAGATCAATTTGTAACTAATGGCACCAGAGGTGGAAATATTTTGGATAGTGTTTTAAGTAATATGGGTGACCAGTTATCAGGCTGCATAACTACCTCTCCTATTGGCAGTAGTGATCATAACATGGTAACATTTAACATTAAAGCAAGAAATGTTAGGGTCACTGGTGGAACAAAAATAAGAAGTTTCAATAAGGCCAATTGTGTTAAAATAAGAGAGGAACTGGGCACTTGGAATTATAAGTTAGATTTTAAAGATCTAGACCTCAGTGGGATGTTGGAAGTACTGGTAAATAAATTGCAACAAGTAATAGTTAGATTTGTGCCAAAACAAACAAAATATAATAAATCAGATAGGATACCAAAATGGATGGACACAAAAGTTGAAAATACTATCAACATGAAAAAGAAAGCTTATCTAAAAACCAAAAAGTGAAAAACGCCAACAGCAAGGGAAAAATACAGATGGGAGGTTAAAAAATGCAGCCGTAGTGTTAGAAATAAAAAAAGAGAAATTATGAGGAAAAATTAGCCCTACAAGTAGCTGATAAGAAAAAATTACTCACCATGGTAATGTTGTTTCTTCTAATGGAGTCTTGCTGTATTCAGACATAATGCAGTTAGCCCCAGCACTTGAACTGCCCCGGAGAGGAAAGAGTTAAGTCTATGCAGAAGCATAGAACGTTGAGCTCGAGCTCGCTTTTCAAACCTCTGTCTGTGGTACTTCCCAGTGTAACCGTCAGATTCTTACGAGCACACTAACTAACATGCTATAGTATGGAAATTGTTCAACATATATCCAAAGGGCAAAAAAAATATTTTTGGGCCCAAAAGACTCAAGTCGAGAACCCAAGAAGCAAAGGTAGTGACAATATTTAAGTATAAAACACCAGAAAAATAATAACAACATCCACTCCACCCAAGAGGGAGGGTACAAGGTATGCCCCTGAGGTGCAACACTGTACCTGCCAGCTCACTTCCCAAAAACAGGTTCTGAGAGGCGGCGGGGGATCTGAATACAGCAAGACTCCATTAGAAGAAACAACATTACTATGGTGAGTAATTTTTTCTTCAAACAACATGAAGTCTTGCTGTATTCAGACATAATGCAGACTACCAAGCAGTTCCCTATGGAGGAGGAAATGCAGAACCTACTTTGGGAAGAGGCTGTGCAGTACTGCTGTGCCAAACCTAGCATCACTCCTAGCCTGGATGTCCAGGGAGTAAAGCTTGGTAAAAGTATGTACTGTTTTCCAGGTGGCTGCTTTACAGATCTCTAACAAAGGTATATCTCTGGCCACAGCTAGAGAAGCAGCTGTGCCCCTAGTCGAATGAGCCCTCAGGCCTGAAAGGGGCATTCTACCCAACTTGTCATAACAGACTTGTATACAAGAAACAATCCACCTGGTAATAGTTCTTTTAGTGACAGGCTTACCTTTCCCCACTTCACCATAAGTGAGAAACAATTGAAGACAGTCATTTCTATGTGCCTTAGTATGCTCAATGTAGTAACTAAGGGCCCTCTTAACATCCAGACTGTGTAACCTTCTTTCACCTGAAAAAGAATGATCAATAAAAAACACAGGGAGAGATATAGACTGGTTCAGATGAAAATCCGATACCACTTTGGGCAAGAACCTCCTATTGGTTCTTAGGACCACTTTGTCCCTATGGAAGGAGATGAAGTCAGGTTCAACTGACAGAGCCTGTAACTCACTAATCCACCTGGCAGAAGTAATAGCTACCAGAAACCCAGTTTTCCAGGTCAAGTACTTCAATTTGGCTGAAGCCAGAGGTTCAAAGGGTGGCTGCATAAGCTGAGCTATGCAGACATTAAGATCTCAAGATGAAGTGGGCTCCCTAAAAGGAGGGTTAATGTGAACCAGACCTTTGAAAAACTTTCTGAAAACAGGATGAGATGCCAGGGAGGAGCCCTTCCCTGCTGAGAGGAGTGCAGAGACAGCTGCTAGATGAACTTCAGAGTAGCAGGCCTAAGGCCTAGACCATTCAGATGAACTAGATAGTCAAAGGTTGTGGAAATGTCTGCAGAATCAGGCAGGATGCCTTTCTGAGAGCACCAAATACTGAACCTTTTCCATTTGGAGTTGTAAGTTTTTCTAATGGAAGGCTTCCTGGAGACCTTCAGAATATCCAGAACTCCCTGAGAAAGATGTAGTGCTGCATATTCTAACTCTTCAAGAGCCAGGCCTTGAGATTGAGAGACTGGAGATTGGGGTACCAGATCTGCCCCTGGGAGGAGGACAGAAGATTGTATGTCCTGGGCAGAGACAGGGGACGTGACACTGACAAGGACAGCAGTAGAGGATACCATGGCTGTCTGGCCCAATCTGGAGCCACCAGTATCACTGTGCAGGGTTGAGTCTTGATCTTGATCAGAACTCTAAACAGCAGAGGAAAGGGAAGGAAGTCATAGAGAAACCTGCCCTTCCAGTACAAAAAGAGAGCATCCTGGAGAACCATCCCCAAGACTGGAGGTCTGCAGCAAAACAGAGATAGTTGATGATTGTCCGGTGCTGCAAAGAGATCTATCTCTGGAGTGCCCCACCTGAAGAAGATGACCTTCAGGATGTGAGGATCCAGGGACCATTCGTGATGCCCCTGTGAAATTCTGCTCAGAGCATCTACTAGTATGTCGTCCTTCCCCGGAAAGTGAACTGCTACCAGAGAAGTCTGAAGAGAATAGGCCAGAGACCACAGCTTCATGGCCTCTGTGCACAAGGCCAAGGACTGAGTGCCTCCCTGTTTGTTGATGTACCATGTTGTGGTGGTGTTGTCTGTCCTGACTTGGACCACCTTGCCCTTGACTGAATCCAAGAAGCTCTGCAGGGCTAGGAAAACTGCCCTGAGTTCCAGGAGACTGATATGAAGGAGAGACTCTTGTGGGGACCAGACCCCTTGAGCTGTCAGGGCTCCCAGGTGGGCTCCCACCCTAGGAGAGAAGCATCAATAGTTAGAACTACTGATGGGATTTGAGGGAGAAATGGAACCCCTTGTCTGAGGTTGTCCTGGTCCAGCCACCACTGGAGAGCTTGGCCCAGAGTCTGAGTCACTGGAATCAGTTTGGTAAGTGAATCCTTCTTTTGAGACCAAAAAGACCTTAGATGAAACTGAATGTCCCTCATCTGGAACCTTGCTCCTTGCACCACTGCCATGGAAGCTGTCATGTGGCCCAGTAGCAGGAGGAACTGTTTTGCTGGGAGGGAGACCTGAGGTCGAAAGGAGGAAGCGAGATCCACTAGGGCCTTCACCCTTGCCAGGGGAAGGAAGGCTTTTGCTTGTACAGTGTCCAACTCTATGCCTATAAAGGTGAGAAATTGAACTGGTTCGAGGACAGACTTAGGAAGACTGAGAAGAAACCCCAAGGAGCTGAGTAGCTCCTGGGTAGTCTGACGAGCTGACCTGACCTGTAAAGGTGACTGACCCACTAAGAGCCAGTCGTCCAGATATGGGAAGATGGTGATACCCTGTCTTCTGAGGTAAGCCACCACTACTGCAAGGCACTTTGTGAACACCCTTGGAGCTGATGTTAGGCTGAATGGCATAGCTCTGAATTGGTAATGACCTGAAGGCAACTCGAACCTGAAGTATTTTTTGTGGGAGCACCTGATAGGAATATGGAAGTAGGCATTCTTGAGGTCCAGAGATGCTAGCCAATCCCCTGGCCTTAGAGAGGGAAGGATTATTCCCAGAGTTACCATTTTGAATTTGGGCTTTGAAATGTGTTTATTCAAATACCTTAGGTCTAGGATGGGTCACCACTCCCCTGTTTTCTTTGGGGTGAGGAAGTACCTGGAGTACTGTCCTTTTCCCCTGTGCTGAGTGGAAACCTTCTCTATAGCTCTGAGAGCTAGAAGAGAGGAAACCTGTGCCTCTAGGGCAATGGTTTCTGAGAGTGATGCAGGTGAAAGAGACTTGGCCCTCTTTTTTGGAAATTTTTTGAAGCTGAGGGCCAGTCCCTGGCTTACTACTTCCAGGACCCACTTGTCTGAGGTCACAGACTTCCAGGCCTGGAAGTAGTAAGCCAGCCTGCCTGCTACTGGAAATGGGGAGTTGACCTGGGTTGACACATCAGGGTGTCTGCTTAGCAGAAGCCTTAGACTGAAAGGAGGAGGGAACAGCTCTGTTCATCCCACTCCTGCCCCTCCTTCTGAAGAACCACCTCCGTGGGAAGGGAAGGGAGGCCTGGGCTTGGTAAAAAGGCCTTTGAAAGGGCCTGCCCCTGCCCCTAGACTGCTGCTTGTGCAGAGTGGCTTGCCTTTCTTTGGCCTGTGTACTCCTGTATGTGGTCCTGTATTCATCCATTTTCTTCATGTAAGCCTCTGTCTGCTCCCCAAACAGAGAGTTACCTACTACAGGAAAATCCATAGCCTTAGTCTGGGTATCCTGTGAAAGGCTAGTACATCTGAGCCAAGCATGTCTTCTGAGAGACACAGATGTAGCCATGACTCTAGATGCCACATCATTGGAGTCCACAGCAGCATGACATTGCATTTTGGATGCCTCAGTTCCATCAGCAGCCACCTCCTCCAGCTCCTTGGCTACCTGGGGAGAGGTCTGTTTATCCAGTTCCAGAACCGTATCCCATCTGGATTTCTGGTACCTGGCTGTGTAGGCCATATAAGTAGCCTGCCTGAGTCCCAAAGAGGATGCCAAATACTGGTTTTTGGCCATGGCATCCACTTTCCTAGAGTCCTTATCGGGGGGGGTGAAGCCAAAGGAATGTTAGCCCTGTCACAGGTTGCAGCCTGCACTACCCCAGCACGGCTGCAATGACTATAAAGGAACTCCACAGTTGAGCCTGATAACAAATATCTCCTGTCCATTCTCTTATCCACAGGAGGTATTGAATTACGGGTTTGTAAAATTTTGTGTGTCTGTTTCCCCAAGGATTTATGAAGAGGGATAGACAGTCTTTTGGACTATGGGATGTCCATCATTTCCACAAAATCAGGCTCTTCATCTTCCTCTGCAGCTTCAACCAAGGGATGCTGCATGGTTTCTGCCACCTTTTTGTAGAACAAAAAATGTGAAGGGGACTCAGAGAGCCTGGGAGGAGAGACACCCGAGGGCCTGTCTGGGGAGATGCCCGGTTCAATGGGCATATCCAGACCTCCCGGTCATCGTCATCATCATCATCCTCTGGATAGTCTTCATCTCCCTCCCACTCCTCATGAAAAGCGTCTGGATCATAATCCGGAAGAGACGGATCTGACCAAACCGACTGCCTAACCGGCGGTACTGGCTCGGACGGAACCGGTCTAAGCGATTGAATAATGCTAATTGCTTTGGCTATTTCGTCTGCGGTTTGAGAGTGCAATACCGGATCTGAACTGGCAGACTTACGCTTCTTTTTTGATGGAACTGACTCCTCGGGGTCAGCTATCCTTTTGGCCGAGGAGGTATTGCCTGGGTCAGTAGGCACCTCCTCAGGTTTGGCCGCAACCGAACCGGGCTTGCCATCCGGGTCTACTGACTTCTCAGCCTCCCTTTTCTTCAGCCTACTAAGTCTTTTGTCTAGAGTGGATTTAGGAAAGTTTTTATAGATTTGGCAGTCTGACTTAGATGGTCAAACCCCAGACAATAAACACAGATGAGGTGGGGGTCAGCCTTAGCAAAGGCCTCCCCACACTCAATACAGTGTTGAAATCCAGTGGGTCCGGTTTTCTTCTTGGGTTTCTCAGACATGGCCAACCTAACAAATTGCCCTATTGCAGCTTTCAAGCCAGGTAATACAATAACCGATCTGTTACAAACCGTGTCACGGGCTTTTTAAAAGAACCGGCAAAAAACCTTGGTTCTTTTGAAACCGATCAGTACCGGAACACCACTCTAATCCCAGAAATAAATTTAAACAGAATGGGTTGGTTCCAAACCGGACCGACTGGAAAGAAACTGAAGAAAAGAACAATTTCCAACTTTTTCACAGAATAAAACACAGTCACTACCTATCTACACACTACCTGTACCGTAGACAGAGGCTGGAAATCCGAAAATAACAAAAAATTATATGGTTTAAACCGAATGCTTTACTTTTACTGAACTGAGCAGAGGAAATCTCTGAAGCGACTTCACTGTTAGGTGGAGTAAAGAATCTGACGGTTACACTGGGAAGTACCACAGATAGAGGTTTGAAAACCGAGCTCGAGCTCAACGTTCTATGCATCTGCATAGAGTTAACTCTTTCCTCTCCTGGGCAGTTCAAGTGCTGGGGCTAACTGCATTATGTCTGAATACAGCAAGACTTCATGTTGTTTGAACTATAGATCTTTTTATAGTTATATCAACTGTAAGAGGGAAAATAACATTCAAATTGACCACTACAGGATGATAGTGGTTCTATCATTAAATGTGAAAAGTTGATGGCCCAAAAATTGAATGACTACTTTTGTTTGGTGTATAATTCCAAAATTGATTATGCACTCCCACTGAATATTACATCAGATGATAGTATTTGTAATCTTGAGGTTAGTGATATTAGGTCACATTTGCAAAACTTAAATGTCAACAAAGCCCCAGGACCGGATGGAATTCATCCAAGAGTGATCAAACAATGTGCATTAATTTTGGCAGCACCCATTAAAACCATGCTCCAAACTTCTCTTAATGATGGCTCTGTGGTACATGACCAGAGAAAAGGGACAGTGGTCCCAATTTTAAGTAGGGTAACAGAAGCCATGCAGGAAATTATCGACCAATTAGTTTAACATTTAATATTGTTAAGGTCATGGAGGGCATTATTAAGGACAAAACTGAAATTTTCATCAGAGAGAACAACCTGGTTGGTGATACTCAGCAAGGCTTTGTGAGAGGGAGATTGTGCCAAACTATCCTGCTGAACTTCTACGACATCAGTAGGGAATTGCACAGGGGTAATAGTTATGATGTACTATATCTGGATTACAGCAAAGGATTTATCCCCTCCACCATCCCTGCTTAACATTGATGGTGCCCCTACTTAGGACCCTCAAGTCATTGCTGACTCTCTCAACACTACTTTTTCAGACCTCAGTAGCATTCTCCCATCAGACTTCTTTGACTCTCCCTCACCCCCCTCCCCCCTCCTGTCTGCAACATCTCTCCCTTCCATTTCAGAACTATTTCTACCCATGAGGCCAAATCTTTTCTCTCTAAGGTCTCAGGTAAAACATATCACGGTGGTGATTCCTTAGACCTTAAGCTCTTTCATCTGAGTATTGATGCAGTCCTCTCCCCATCACAAAAATCTTCAATCTTTCCCTTTGTCTTCGTCAGTTCCCCTCCCGCTGGAAATCTGCCGTTGTCACACCTATCTTTAAAGGTGGTGATCGCACCCTTCCAGGAAATTACCATCCCATTTCTATCCTTCCTCTACTTTCCAAGGCTCTAGAAAAAATAGTTTCTGAAAGGCTCTCTGACTATCTAACTAAATGCAACCTATTTTGCCTGGAACAGCATGGTTTCCGGAAGGGCCACAGTACTACCTCTGCTCTCCTCTCATTCACCAGGCTCTCAACAGGGGACACCTAGTTGAGTCTGTTTACATAGACCTGACTAAGGCATTCAATACTGTAAATCATTCCCTCCTCAGTAGTTCCCTCCTCTCTTTGGGAGCATTTCAGGATGCCTCCTCTTGATTTACTGACTACCTATGGAGCAGGTCCCAGCAAGTCCATATTAACAATAACCTCATCTCCAGCCTCCCTGTGAGGTCTGGGATTCCCCAAGGCTCTATCCTTGGACCTCTTCTCTTCAGTTTGTTCTTGAACTCTCTTCCCAAGGCCTGCTCTGGAAAACTTCTACTCTATACAGATGATGCTGTTCCCTTCAGCAGCCACCCTGACCATACCCCTCTCCAGCATGGTCTTCTCTTACCACCGGAATAAACATCATGGTGCCCCTCTGAAAATCCACAACCTTCATAACTCCTACCTGGATCTAGTTAACTCCTTTAAATATCTCAGAATCACAATCAACTCAGCCCTTACTTTCCATGAGCTTATCTATAAACACTAGAATAGGGCTCCTATACTGCCATAGATGCTATCTGCCACATGATGCACTTCGCCTTACTGTGTCATCCTCCATCCTCTCACTAGTGGACTATGGGATTACTATCTATGGAGCCACTGACCACACTGCCCTCCGTAGGATAAAAGTGTAACTGAATAAAGCCTGTCGACTTGTCATGGGCTGTGCTAGGCACACCCATACTTGTGACCTCTACAGTCTGTGTAATTAGCTGAATTTTGATGGCAGACTAAAATATCAAATCTGTTTACTTGCCAGAAAAAAAAACCCTTAGCCCCCCCTTCCCCGGGCTCCTAAATCTCCTTCAAACTACCCCTTTGCAAAGATCCACTAGAAGCTCTTCTAAAGCCTCCATGCAGGTTCCCCACTGTAGGACCTCCCTTGGACAGTAAGCTTTCCATTAAAGGGCTCCTCTTTGGCTAAACTCTCTACCAGCTGATGCCTCAACTGTATCCAGTCTTATCCCTTTAAAATCTCTCCTTCAGGAACATATCATTTCCACCAGCTTCTGTGATTGATTCTAACCTTTCTCCCTGCCTACCTCTATTCCTCCTCACTAGTCATTAATCAGCTCTCACTGGCTCTCTCCTGCCTCACTCTCCCTTCTCTCCCCTCCTTCTCACACTACCTCCTCTCCTCAGTTTTCTCACCATACCTACTACTCTTGGCAGGCAGTATAGTGCAGTGGTTCAAGGCTCTGAGCTACAAATCTGAAGACCTGGGTTTGAATCCTACAGCCCCCACTTGCATACTATGTGACCCTGAGCAAGTCACTTAACTTCCCTGTGCTCCCAGGTCACACCTGTAAACAAGCTTTCAGCTTAGTGTGCCACTCCTGGTTAAACAATTGAAAAAAAAAACTCTCTACTTCTCCCAGCTCAGACTTGTACTATTTACCTGATTTCAATCTTGTTCTTGCTTATTCTGATTGATGACATAGTGTATAATGTATTTACTTGATCTTGGATAGTTTTTTATCCTGTATATTATTGTTTTGTCTTATTTGTACCAAACAGGACTGTCATTTCCTGTATTCTTTGTCTTGTACCTCCCTGACATGGAGCCTTTGCAAAAGAGTCTCTGACTCAATGGTTTGTAATTCCGATTCATTTAAAAAATACAAATAAATTTGATAGTGTGCCACATTATCAATTAGTAGATGCACTAGTCAAATTGGGCATTGATAAGAGGATTGTGGCATTGATAAATTCCTGGCTACATAGCAGAAAACAGTAGGTGTCCATTAGAGGGGTGTGTTCAGTCTGGGCTGATGTGACTAGTGGGGTTCCGTACGGGTCAGTCCTGTGTCCCACATTGCTCAATTTATATGTATCTTCAATGCATTGTGGGAATGGAATCTGCATGTCTAAGTTTGCAGATGACACCAAATTGGGTACGGTAATAAACAGTCATGAAGATGCAAGTGCACTACAGGATAGCTTGATGACATTGGAAAAATGGGCAGAAGAACATAAACTCCACTTCAATCTGGATAGATGTGCGGTTATGCTCTTTGGAAGAGCAAATCCCTTGGTAAACTACTATCTTAATGGAACATTACTAAAAGCTGTTTCTGAAGAAAGAGACCTTGGAGTTTTAATCATAAATTACCTTAAGTTTAAAAGTCAGCGCAGTGCAGTACAGTGCCAGTGCTAAGAGAAAAAACAATATCTTGTATTGTATTAGAAGACACGTTAGAAGTCAAGACAGGGGTTTTGGTGCCTCTTTACACCTCACTGGTCAGACCTCACCTTGAGTTTTGTGTCCAGTTATGGGTGCCATCCACCAAAGTTGGCATCAACACCCCAGAAAGAGTACTACGCTCAGCTACCAAAATGATAAAAGGGATTAAAGATTTACAGTGTGAAGAGAGATTTCAGACTCTGGGGATATACTCACTGTACTACAGAAGGCTTAGATGGATTTATGTCTCATATTTGCAGCATTTAACAATAGTGATCTGTGGGATTGGCTGGGCCTTGCACTTACAGAACAATATTATAATGCAAGATACTCAAAATACAGCACCAATTGGCTATAATACAAGAGCTCACAACTACAGGGGGAAAGGTGTAATACAGTGAGGAGACCATGCTGGTTTAACCAGAGAGTCATTAATGTTTGGAATAGCCTCCCTCCTGAGGTGGTGAGCAGTACATGTATGAGCGATTTTAAAAACAAACTTGATAACTATTATGCAGAACATAAACAGAAATGTTCCACCTGATGTCAGGGGCGAGCATAATATAGGCTACAACCTTTTTGCTCTTACTTATCTATGAGATTTCCCAAAAAGGATTGAGAGTGACTCTTCTCAATATCTGAAGCCTACTCCCCAAGACTGACCAGTTGCAACCACTCATGGTCGATCTCGTACCTGATGTGCTGGTGATCTCGGAGTCTTGGTTCTCCTCCAAGATTCTGGATTCAGTTGCTGCCATCCCCAAATACACAATCATCAGGAGGACCATGCTAAGATGGGTGGTGATGGAGCTATCTACCTCCTTCTCTAACATCCAGTTTGAGACGTGCTCTCCATCTACTCCCTCTCTGCCTATGGGTTGCTCCTTCTCAAGCTCTCCCTCCCCTTTTCTGTCCCAGTATTCATAGCCGGAGTCTACTGCTATCCTGGCTTGTCCCCATTTTCTGTCACTGAGTTTCTCACCACTATCTGCTCCCATGCTTCCTCTGGTGAGCTTCTCTTCCTCAGCAACTTTAACCTCAGTTGGCTCTCCCAATCTCAAACTAAAATGTGCCATAACATAGTCCCTCTTGCTTTCTGAGCTTATCACTGACCCCACCTGGCACAATCACAGATCCCTCAATCTCTTTCTCTTGGACTGGGCTCTTGCCTCCAATTCTCAGTGCATTGTGGGTGCTGGTACCATCCTTGACGCCCTCAGTGACCACCATATGGTCTGCTGTGTGCACACAATTCATCATCCCAACCCCCACCCCTAAAATTCATCTGGCTCTGGTCCTTCAGATCACTCCTTCCACAGTAACCTGGTAGCTACTGACTAGTCACCCATCTCTATAGCCAGCAACATAAATTCTGCCCTCCAATATTTCAACTCCAGATTCATGTCTTTCTGAGAGCTACATTTCTCCTCTTAGAAAAAAACAGGTTCTGAGGTTCCCACCTCCCATGGATCACAGCAGAGTTGCTGGCCTGTCTCCATGTGTGAGACCTTGTCTGGATGACTCACAAGACCTCTGGCTCCCCTGCTGACCTAATCATATATTGGACTCTTTGTTATGCCTGTACCAGAGCGATCAGGATTGCTAGGTCTGAATGCTTTGCATCTACACCCCAGAACAACCTTAATCACTCCTCCAAGTCCTGGAAAGTCATGTATGCCCTTTTTTCTCCCCCAACCCAGTCCCACACTCCCTGTCCTAAAGGTAGGTGACATACTTTCTAATACCTTTTCTATTACCTCAGCATTCAGCTTCTTATTCACCATCTGTGCCCACTCCCTTTTCTCTCCCTCATCCAATTTCCTTCTCTCCTGCCACTCCTGCTGTATCCCTTAAGGCCCTCCTGTCTCTAAACCCATACAATGGTGTGAGCCCTGATAGTCTAGACCACAAACGCCTGTGCCTCTCTGCCTCTGCTATTACACTACCTATTACTTCCCTTCTCAACTTCTTCTTCTACTTAGCCTCTGTCTCTGATTCTCGGAAAGAGGCAACAATTATCCCCCTTCCCAATGAAGCCAATTCCACCTCTCCTGGAAACTATTGTCCTATTTCCCTCCTCCCCACCCCCACCAAGCTCCATGAACACCTTGTGCTATCCCAGCTCTCCCCTTCCTTGATTATTCTGCCTTCTTTGCTCCTTACCAGCCTGACTTCCAAAGTTCCACTCCACCCCCCCCCCAGCTTATTGTCTCCATTCTATTTTGCATGGAGCAGGGCCTGACCACCTCTGCCATGTTTGTCAACTTGACCAAAGCCTTTAACACTCTTGCCCACCTCCTTCCTCCGGACAAGCTCGCTCTCACACTCCTCAGTGGGGTGGTTCCACTCCTACCTTGAGGACAGGTCTCAAGTTATCCAGATAGAAGAATTCCTCTCCCCCATTCTCTTTCATCTCAGGTATACCCCAAGGGTCCATCTTTGGCACCATTCTGTGCTCTAAATTACTTCCCCACTGCCTGGTCCTCTGCATCTGTCCATATGTACACATATGATATGGTACTGTCTGTCTCCACCTGTCCTGCCCCTGACCTCACTTCCAGGTACCAACTGTACTTTGCTAACATCCAGCACTGATTCCTGGCAAATTAGCTGTTCTTCAACACCAAGAAAACAGTCTTGGCAGAGGCTTGCTGGGCTCACCCCCCCTCCTCCATACCCTTGATGATGCAGTGATTGAGGATGTCTCCTCATTTAAGTACCCCAGAATCTGTCTGGACCAGCACCTCAATTTCTCTGCACATATGGATGCCATCCACCAGAAGCTTCCCCCCAAACTCGGTGTGATTTACCAAAATAAGGGATGTATCCCGCTTTCTTCCCATTGAGAGAACATCTTAAAGATTATACTCCCAATCTTCAATTATGGAGACATAGTATACACTGTTGCTCCCAAGTCCATTCTGGCCAGACTGTATCCTCTCTTTCACTTGTTTTGCCACTTTACCCTGGGCTGCTTAACCCCCAACACCCATCACTGCTCTTTGTATTCAACCTTTTCCTTCCCTATCCCTGAGTCCAGACACCACACACATTGTGCTTCCTTTATCCCTAAATACCATCTTGGCTTTCTTCCTTTCCCACCTTGCTTCCCTCCTCACCTTCCCCACCACTTCCTACCCATTTGCAATTCTGACTCTCGCTCTCTTGCACTCCTCTCAAGAAGATCCACTACTGGTCAAGCTGCCTTCTCCTTCCAGTTCCCAAAACTTTGAGGTTCTCTACCTCTGCCATCTGTTATGCCCCTTCCCATCACTTGCATCTCTCCTCTGGAACTTCACTACTCACTCCTGCAGTTGTCCCGATACTGGACCCACAGCTGCTGCCCTCCACCCTCCTACCCCAGCTCCTCATCACTCCCCTTTTCACCCGGGGTCTACTTTAGTGCAATCCCTTTGTCCACCCTCCCTTTCCACAATCACTGGCCCCCTTCCTAAACCTTTTTCTTTTTTCATTTTCTCAATAGACAGTTTTGTATCTGGTAGTATTAGGTGGGATGTAAAGAGCAGTACTTTCCATGTAGAATAACATACACTATGTAAGCAATAAGGCATGATGGGGTGTGCATGGAACACATTTTACTGCATGGCCAAGGGTGTAATAAGGCACAAGGCTGAAGGTCAAGTGACTTTAGCCACTAGCCATGTGGTAAAATGTGTTCCATGCACACCCCATCATGCCTTATTGCTTACATAGTGTATGTTATTCTACATGGAAAGTACTGCTCTTTACATCCCACTTAATACTACCAGATACAAAACTGTCTATTGAGAAAATGAAAAAAGAAAAAGGTTCAGAAATAAAAATTTACAACTGACTGCTTTAAAAAATTCCCAGAGTGCCTTATTGTGCTTATAAAATGGACTCTTTTTTAAACTTTTTACAGTTAGGAAAAGCATGTTTATATGTAGAAACAATTGATTTACTTGCGTACATTTATGATAAAATAGTCCTTCCACCCACTACAAATTATGTCATTGATGATGATGTCACTGTATTATTGCCTACTTTTTTCCTGTTTTTTCCCCACATTCAAGATATGGAATGTTTATCATAGAATGTTTACCATGGAATACATGGATTCAAAATTCTGCTCACTTCCTTTGGCAGAATGTTTCTCTCCTAACACTCTGTACACACAGACGACAAAGGCATTTGTTACAGCCAGAGACTCAGTTATCTCACTGTCAGGGTAAGAAGAAGACAGTTCCCTGATGAGCAAGTAAAGATAGAAGGGTTTTTTTTCACTGTCAACAAAGAAACAGTTGTAGTGAAAACTATAAAAAATACTTATTGTTTCTAATTTGTTTATGTACGTAAGGAAAGTGTGATAATCAAGGAAACTACAGTTAATTAATTTGTTTTCTTTTTTATTTAAGGTAGTTTTATTTTTAGGGCTCAGATTAAGTTTTTTATTTTTTTACAGTGTAAAGGTAGCAGCCATGTTTGTGGTGGAAGATCAGTTCTGGCTGTAGGGTGCTAATTGAAATGCCTGTGTTCCAAATTCACATTGATCTGGTTTCCAGACTCTTCACATTCTTTTTTTTTAAACATGTGTAAACCATATTTTACACATACATAACAGCCAATCAGATTCCATGATTTTACCCTGCCATTTCATAAATACTGATATTTCCTCCTCATATATCACTGACATTGTGACCTCACTTATTAAGAAATTACAAATGACCAATCTTGCAACAGGTGATTGACTCTTCTTGGTCAAGTTGTAATGCCATCTACCATCAGGTCACAGAACTGATGATGTTCAAGAAGGAATAAAGCTAGCTATTCCAGCCTCCAGATAGACTACTGCTTCAAGTATTGCCATGTAGAAAATCTTTTAACTAGCAAAAGGGAAAAGAAAAAAAATACTTCTGATTTGTACCCCACCTACGAACAGCTTCCTACCCCTGAACATTTTCTACATAGCCCCTGGAATGGCCCTATGTCACCCATGGAATGCTCTCCTTTAACTGAAATGACCTACCACCCTCAAAGGAACTCTAATCTTTCCCCAGAACAGCCTACCACCCCAAATGGAAGCCTGCCTGTCCATGAAACACCTTTCCACCTTCCAAGGACTGACACACTGAACCGGAAATGGCTTGCCAGGTTTCACAGAATGCCCACCCTGCCCCTACTTGGTAAAGTAATGGCTGTGATCACAAAAAAACAGAATCAATCAGAGGACTGATAGCAATTCCCAGAGATGTGAAGAGATACAGTATTGTGGCATGGTGAGAGAGTCGGACATGCTTTCAAGGATACAGAGTTTAACATACTATATATGAGGGAAGCTTTTGTTGATGCAGACCACCATGGGCCCTGAGGAAGTAGCTGTCAGGCCATAAAACATTGACCTTGAGGATTTAGGTGACTATTTGTGCTTTCTCAAAATAAAGAACTACAGTTTAAATTACTCTTAGGAGTCAGCATCTCTCCTCTCTTTACTTTCACTCTGCTCCTCAGGTGGCACACTGGATGTGTGCTTGCTTTACAAACAAAATGGTCAGAGGTTTGATTCTAGGTGAGGGAACGTAGTTGTCATCTTATCAAGAATATTCATAAATTACAGGCAAAACAGGGTTGTTAGCTAGGAAAACACCAAGGTAAAGAAGTTGATAGGGAGCAGGACAGCTGTAAATGAAAAAAGGCAAAGGCAGTAAGGACAGGGTTGGGGCTAAAAGGGGTAATGCCATCAAAAAATGGAGGGCAATGACTACCAATGCCTGTAGTCTGGGTAAAAACCTCCTTGAACTAATGGCCTTGATGGGACAGGGATGCCTGGATAACGTAGCAGTCACAGAAACAAGGTACACAGAGAATCATAACTGGGATGTCAACATATCAGGGTACACAATCTACAAGAGAGACAGGGAGGGTAAAAGAGGAGGAGGAGTAGCGCTCTCTATGTAAGAGAAGGGATCAAAGCAATGGAACTAAAGGGTAAACAGGAAGGAGAGGAGGCACTGTGGGTCACCCAGGAGACAGGAAATGTCACTGCAATCCGCACAGGGATTGTATAAAGACCCCCATCTCAGGGGAAGGAAATGGACAAGGAAATCATAGAATGCATTCTTAGAATGGCAAAAAAGGGTGAAATATATGGCAGGCCCATTGACGCAGAGGTTGGATTTCTGCTTGTGATGCCGGCGACTCGGGTTCGGGAATGGACCCGGGTCACTGGAAGACCGGCCGGAGGGAAAGGCTCGAGCATCTAACAACTGTTTGCCTTCACCCAGGGGGAGGGTGTAGATGTGGCTTGCTGAGTACTGACTCCTGGTGGAGGCCAGGAACGCAGCACTTTGGGGAGCACGCAAAACACAAGAGGCATGGTGAACATCAACATTCACCTTGACATCTGTGGCATGCCACACCCTGGGGAGAAAATGAGAATCAAGCTGCCAGACCAGCAGGATGATGGCTTCCAGCCCCACCACCACAGAAGTCCCGATCTCCAGACCAACTCAGCAGCACCCAGGGACAGAACAAAGAGTGCGCTGGTTGTCCCCCCAGCACCTTCCCCCTCAGAGGAGAGGGACCCATCTGGTAAAGCGTGACACTGGGGTACCCCTGCAGTGTCTGTGATCTAAGGAGGAGGGGATGGGGGATGTGTCAGAAGAGCCTAGGCTGGCCCGAAGGAGTGGTGGGCTGGGAAGCCGAAAGAAGAAAAAAAAAAGGTGAGATATTGTTGATGGGGACCTGAATATGCCAGATATTAACTAGAGCACCTTTTCTGCAGCCGCCTCCATGAGCAGGGTAATTCTCGATGCCCATCAGGGGGACACCTCAGACAGCTGGTGTTGAAACCCACTCAAGAAGGAGCAATCTTAGACTTGTTACTCTCCAAAGGGGACAGAGAGAGGATCTCAGATTTAGAAGTGGGTTGCCATCTGGGATCAAGTGACCACCAAACAGTGTGGTTTATGATAAACACAGCCATAGAGTCAAGCTGTACAAAAGCAAGGGTATTGGACTTCAGGAGGGCTGACTTTGGTGAAATGAGAGAGTGCCTCAGAAAAGCCTAGCAAACAGGCAAGAAGGACGGGTGGAGGAACAATGGGGAAAAATCAAAACTACCATCACAGAGGCAACAAGCTTTTGTGTGCAGGAAATAAAACAAAACAAAGGGAAAAAACTATGGTTCTCAAAAGAGGTGGTGGGCAAGGCTAGGGAGAAAAAGATAGCATTCAGGAAGTATAAGGAAACATGGAAGGAGCAGGACAGAGAACTGACCAGTTAAAGCAGAAGAAAGCAGGGAAGGCATCAGAATAGCAAAGGCCCAAACTGAGTAAAAGATAGCCAACTCAGTTAAGAAGGGGGATAAAACCTTTTATATGTACATTAGGGAGTGAAGAAAGACCAAGGGAGGGATAGTGAGGCTTAATAAAGGGGAGGAGGGTGGGCAGGGTGTGACAGTGAAAATCAGAGATACTGAACAAATACTTGCTCAGTATTCACAAAAGAGAAGAGGGAGGTACCTAAACCAAATAATAGATGCAGTCTGGATAGTGAGGTCGATACCATTCCATTCACAGAAGAAAGGGTTCTGAAAGAACTCTTAAAACTGAAGGTGATAAAGCAATGGGGCCTGATGGGATTCACTCCAGAATTCTAAAAGAACTAAGGGGAGAACTAGTGACACCACTGACTACCCTTTTTAACAAATCATGAGAGGATGATGTGGTACCTGAGGACTGGAGGAGGGTAGATGTGAATCCCCCTCAGAAAAGTGGGAGCAAGGCAGAGGCAGGAAACTACAGACCTGTTAGTTTGACCTCAGTGCTAGGGAAAATGATGGAATCACTTCTGAAAGAAAGACTTGTTGAGTACCTAGAGGTCAGTGGGGCACAGAACCCAAGGCAGCATGGATTCACAGCAGGAAGGTCATGTCAGACGAATCTAGTAGAGTTCTTTGACTGGGTGACCAAAATAGTAGACCAGGGAGGGGCTGTGGACATGGCCTACCCAGACTTTAGCAAGGCATTTGACACAGTCCCACACAAAAGATTAATAAACAAGTTAGCCAGACTGGGAGTGAGTCACAGGGTGGTAGCCTGGGTAAAAAAATCACTGGACAACAGGATGCAGAGGGTAATAGTAACCAGAGTCCACTCTGAAGAAAGGGGGGGTTACTAGTGGAGTACTGCAGGGTTCAGTACTGGGACAGATCCTCTTTAATGTCTTTATAGGTGACATTGTGGAGGGACTGGAAGGAAAAGTATGACTCTTTGTAGATGACGCAAAGATCTACAACAGGGTTGATACACAAGGGGGGGGGTGGAAAGGATGAGAAGGGACCTGGCAAGGTTGGAGGAATGGTCAAAAGTATGGCAGCTTAGATTCCATGCAAAGAAGTGCAAAATAATGCACCTGGGAAACAAAAACCCAGGGGAAGAGTACACAATGGGAGGGAGATACAAAAAACAACAAAAATGGAAAGGTATCTAGGGTAGTCATATCAGTCGACCTAAAGGTAGGCAAGCAATGTGAGAAGGCTGTAAGTAGGGCTGGAGAGATACTGGGATGCATAGGGAGAGGCACCACCAGTAGAAAACAAGAAGTTGTTATCCCTCTGCACAGACAGTTAGTGTGACCCCATCTGGAGTGCTGCGTGCAGTTCTGGAGGTCCCATCTCTGCAAGGATATAGACAGGATGGAGGCAGTCCAGAGGAGGGCAACTAAAATGGTGCAGGGTCTGCACCAGAAGCCATACGAAAAGAGATTAAAAGATCTTAATATGTATACCTTCTCGAGGAAAGGGGGACATGATAGCAACTTTCAAGTACCTCAAGGGAATCAACAAAGTCCAAGTGAGCATCTTTCAGAAAAAGGGATGTGCAAGAACAAGGGTGTACAATTTGAAGACAGAGGGGGATGGCTCAAGGGTAGTGTAAGGAAGTATTTTTTCATGGACAGGGTGGTGGATGCATGGAACAGCCTTCCTGAGGAGGTCATGGGGTCAAAAACAGTGGGGGAATTCAAGAATGCATGGGACAGACATAAGGCAATTCTAGTGGGGGTAGGAGGAAGTAGGCTGTTGGTTAACTAGGATCTGCAGCTTATCCAGTAGGTAGGGGAAATTGGCAGACTGGGTTGGCCAAGCAGTCCTTATCTGCCATCAAAGTCTTTGATTCTATGTTTCTATGTTTCTGCTCCTTAAATGGCCTCCCACTTCCCAATGTATGCCTACACAGCCCCTGGAATGACCTCTTGGCCCCTGACAGCATTGCACCCTTCTACCACTGCAACTCCTCGCAGCCTCAGGGTGTAACAAAGGAAAGGTCTCATAGACACTATTTTGTAATGTTATAAATATCGTGTATATAAAAGCATTTTAGTAAAATTTTCATAATACATGTTTCTGTGGAAATGAATCTTTGTGTCTTCCTGTTTTCACTGGATTTTTGTTCCTAGGCCCTGTTCTAATAGCTGCCCATTAGCACAGTGCACCCAGTGGTGATGCACATAAGACAGTGCACGGCTGGCCTGGGGGACATATTCAGATAGACAGTGTGCTCTAGCTGGTGCACACTGCCTGTTTGAATATGGGAGTTGTGGGAGCACAGCACACAGTGACTATGTGTAATACTGACACAGCCACCAGCAGGACAGTAACCCAAAGGACTAAAGGGAGATAGCATGCCAAAAATGGAACTGTGCCTTTGCCCCTGAAAGTCATTCAGTAGCTGGCATGCTAATACGTACATATGGCATGCAAAGTTTTAAGAGGCCTTTATGTGCCATTTTGTGCTCATTAGCAGCTCTGCACAATGCCACCATATACAAATGTGCGGAGGCATTGTGTGCAGCTGTGGCTGATCTACCTGCCCTCTGTTTGCATGTCCAAGCCTCCTACTAACGTTATACCTTCATCCCAGGTAGAGTAGTGCCGCCCACCCCCTGAATGCAGGTTGGAGTTTCCTACTATGGCTATACCCTCATTCCTGGCAGTCTCGTTAGGGTTACCACCTGTCCTGATTTTCGCAGGACAGTCCTGATTTGGGCAGCTGTGTCCTGCAAAAAAACCATGAAAAATACTACATGTCCAGACTTTGTAGTAGGAAAATATTTTAGAACTTTTCACTGAATGTTGCAGAAAACTATAACATGTTAACTAAAATACCTTAAAATGACAAGAAACAATAGAAGCAATTAAGAAACTACAATACTTAGCCTTAATTCTGATTATATAGAGAAAACAAGTGTGTTGCATTGGTCGAGGTTACATACTGTCCTGCAAAAAAATGTATCCCATGTCTCCCCCTCTGATCACAGATGCAACCCTCCTTCTATAGTTGTACCCTCATCCTGGGCAGTCTAGTGTACCTCCGCTCCATATCACATGTCCAGTCCTCCTACTACAGCTATACTCTCTTCCTTGGTAATCTAGGGGCTCCACTCCCCAATCTCAGGTGCAACACCCCTTTCCCCTCTTTCCTACTCAGCACCCTCACCTCCTGGTGGTACACCACTCATCCTTTCCTCCAATGTGAAGAATGTTGAAAATGAAACTTCTTTCTTTAAAAGTTTTTGCTGCACCATTTGAAAGCCATTTTACCAAAAGTACAATTAAATATCAGTTGATACAAACTCTTTGAAGGTGACTAGATACAGTACTGAGGTACTTCGATTACAACAAAGACTTCATGAGGTATTGCTGTTTGAACACTATGCCCCTGCTTAAATACATTTTGCTACCAGCTATATGGATAAAAAGCATGATTTTACTTCAATCTATTACCTAGCTACATACCTACTTACCTATCTAGCACTTCATTATTGTTAAATCTCATTAGCACCATCTCTGACATCCCCTCCCCCCCGTTACCCTACCCCCTTCACCTTTCCTCCCCTCTACCTAATGCCACCCCCTGTCTGTCCTGACAAGGCCTGTTGGCTGATTTCAACTTACCTATGACTTTACTAGTAACTGACAAAGCTTGTTTTGGCTGATTTTCAATTTACTGTATGCATTCCTGTGCATGAAACTGCTTAGCATTACTCGTTTCTATTCTTTAATTCACTGTGAATGTCAACTACTGCTTCTTTTTTTATTTACAATTATTTTACCATATCCTGTTTAGTCTGTAAATCTGTTGATCTTTCTCTCTGTATGCTGTTTTGCCATACTTTTTGTTCGGTTAACCTATTGTATTATGCTGCTGATGTGGAACCTTTGTAAAAGTGCTCTAAGCTCAAAGGTATTTGTAATCTGAGAACTAAATAAATAAAAAAATAAAACAAATATTAATCAGATAAATTAGTTTTAATTACAGTTACCAGGCTATTTCTTATTAGTTTATTTCTTGAGGGAACCAATTTCTCTTATGCTTAAGCCTCTAGGGAAATCTCCACTCCATTGATTTTAAATTAAATGCTGGGAAAAACCTTTACTTAGGAGCATTTACATGGAAGCTAGGTGAATATAAGAATACCAAGTGAAGTAAAACAATAATTCTAATTAACCATAAGGCAAAATCAAGTATATGCTGCCATGAATATCGATTCTCTAAGTGTATAATTTAATTAACATCTGCAGCAATTTTACTATTAAAAATGAATGACAAGGAGCAAGTATGCTCCTACTGTAGAAACAGCAGGTTTTACAGAAGGCATGCACTCACTCACTGTCACTCAGGTGGCAGCTGACCAAAGTGTTAAGCAAAGGCTCTGTACTGGTCACTGTCTCTAGGAGGAGGCAACAGTTGATTTGTGCACTCCAAGGTGAGTCAGGTGTGAGTAGGATGTTGCTTGGGGCTGGGGGTCCTGAGTAGGTGGGAGGGGTTGTCAGATCTGAAATTGATGGGTGGGAGCTACTTCACTGACAGAGAGTAGGGTATAGCCATAGTAAAAGAGCTGGACCTGCAATCGGGGAGGGGGCATTGGGCTGCCACAGACGAACGTATAGGTATAGCCATTTGTATGAGGATAAGACCGTTGATCAGGGGTGGAGGCGGGAGATCCTGACAGGGACTGACAGCCCATGCTGTCAGTCTTCTACTGAATGCTCGGCTGGAGGAGCGCATCTCTCATCACTGTGCACTTTGGTAAGGGTAGAGTTTTGAATGCTTTAAACAGCATCATTAGAGTGATAGTTTAGTGCATTCAAAACCACTGAATATACCACTGTGCCCTGTATGCAAGGGGGGATCTCTCATTTGCATGGGTGCAGCAGCATGGTATGTGCACACATGTTATCAGCCCCCTGACTACATGTCCAGGCCTCCTATTTATTTATTTATTTATTTATTTATTTATTTATTTAGTTAAACATCAGTTTAGAAACCTTTGAGCCAGAGGCTCATTTACAAAGGTACCTCGTCACAAAGAGGACATCAGAACAGTAGTACAAGGGACACAGTACTTACAAACAAAAAAGTTACAGTTCAATTACAATTTTGTTTCAATAGAATACAATCTCCAATGAAGCAAAAGATAACAAAAGGTGCAAAACTTATGGTCGGGGGAGAGCTGGTGGGAGTAGAAGGGAGGGAGATAGGGGAGGAGGAATTAGTAGGGAAAGGAAGGGGCGCTCAGTGAGCATTGTCAAACAGAGTTATATTTTTTTTTTTTTACACTAGGCTAGCAGCAGTTGCATTTAGAGAGCTAAGCAGGAAGTTTCTGAGCCTGGGCTTAAAGCAAGCTAAGGTTAGTGAGTTTGAGACACTGGCAGGGAGGGAGTTATACCAGTGGGTGCACGTGAGGGAATGCCCTCTGACCTTGAGAGGTCCTGGCTCCGGAATAACTAGGGTAGCTCTTGACGAGCTGCATGTGATCAGGGTCGGTGCAGTACGGCGAATGGAGTTGGATAGGCCTATGGGGGATAGGCCACGCAGGGCTTTAAAGGTGAGCTGGCATGTCTGATACATGAGTCGCTCTTCCAGGTTGAGTAGGGTAGCCAGGGTGTACAGCTCACATGTGTGAGTGAGTCTGGGAGCACCAGTGATAAGTCTGCAGGCCTTATTAACTGTGAGGCGAACCTTGTTGAGGGCAGTCTGATCTGCTGAGCCATAGACCGGAAGGTCATAGTCAATGAGAGACATGACAGAGGAGGTGACAGCCAGGCGGAGGGCATCAGGAGGAGGCATTTCTTGTGCGGTAAAGAATGCCTAACCGTGAGTTGGCGACAAATTGAGCAGATATATGTCCATGGAATGAAAGTGCAGGGTCAAAGGTTATACCAAGATATTTATAGGACTGCACCTGGTCAATGACGAGATTGGGTGTGCAGTGGACAGCTAAGGGAAACTTGCTGTACTTATTTTGGGGGTGGGAGAAGAGCATCGTTTTTGTTTTCTTAAGGTTGATAACAAGTCGGTGCTCAGTGAACCAGGTAGCTGCAGAGTCAAAGACTAGTTGGAGGGAGTTCTGTAGCAGCATGGGGTCATGTGGGAGGCAACGAGAACAGCATCATCAGCATAGAGAAGCATCTTACCCATACAACTGCTGGGTAGGGAGTTAAGAAGAGTGAGAATAGTAGGGTCCAAGAATTGAGCCCTGCAGCACCCCAGAGTGAATGGGGCATGTTTCAGAGAGATACCATTGACTTTCACACATTGGGAGCGCGGAGAGATAGCTGGTGCACCAGGAAACAGGTCCTGAGGCAAAGCCTATTAGGTCGAGGGTGGAGAGTAAAAGAGGATGCGAAACGGTATCGAATGCTTTAGACAGGTCAATGAATATAGCACCAGCCAGGGCACCAGAGTCCAAGGAGGCATGGAGGAAGTTGGAAAATTCCAGGAGTGCTGTTTTGGTACTATGACCTGCTCTGAACCCGTGTTGTTCAGGGCAGAGAACATTGTACTTACAGAGGTAGTCAGAGAGTTGGGACGCCACAATTTTCTCTAACGCCTTAGAGAGGGGGGAGAGGATTGAGATGGGTCGGTAGTTACCCGGAAGAGTCCTGTCACCACCTTTATGGACAGGGGTAACTGTGTCAATCTTCCAGGCAGAGGGGAATTGTCCGAGACAGAGTGATTTGTTGAAAATGCACGTAATAGGTAAGAGGACCTGATCCAGGACCTGACGTAAAAGGCAGGGATCAAGTGAGTCATTACCGATGGTGTTACCTTTTAGGGCTTTTAGCAAGTAAGGCCTAGCTTCTTGCATGGTGACACGACGCAGGTGGAAAGAGGGGTGGACAGTGGGTGGTGGTACAGATGGAGGAGGTGGACTGAAAAAGTTACCAGGAAGTACTGAGCTAAGGTCGGTAAAGGAGTTAATGAGGTGGGTGGCAATGAGGGCAGGGTCAGAGGAAACGGTACCATTGATGTTGAGAAGAGAAGAGAAGGAGAGGGGGACTGGGAGTGACCATTCAGTTGCTTGATGTTGTCCCAGAAGCACCTGGGGTTCCCCCAGGAGGAGGTAAGAGAGGCTTGGTAGTATTCCACCTTTGCTTTGCGGATGGCCCAGGTGCACTGGTTGTGGGCGGCAGCATAGGACTGCCTATCAGCTGAATGGCTCAGTAGCAACAGCAAGGTGCCAAAGATTGTCACGTTGCAAGTTGCTGCCGCAGTAGGGCAGGGGGATCTAAGGGCATGTTTCACTTTGGACCTCCTAGCAGTTACAGGGAGCAAAGATATCACAGGCAAAGTTGAAAGTGCTACAAAGAAGGCCAGGGCCAAGTCAATGTTGGTTGCCCTTGTCAGAGGGGACCAACCAGTGGGCATGGGAAGCGCCAAGGTTTATGAGTCCCTAGGCCTAAGCCACCTTGAGAGGTGGTTTTGACCGGGATGAGGGCCGAGGATTTCCCAGTTGAAAAGCACAGGGAGTGGTCACTGAGGCAGTCAGGGAGGATTTGGATGTTGTGGATGCAGATTGGCCTGTTGGTGAGGACCACATCCAGGAGGGTGCTTGTCCCCTCCCAGGGTTTTTTCTAGTAGGCTGTGTGACCAGTTGAGTTAGGTCAATTGAATCGAAAGCCTCACGGTGGGAGGAGGAAAGGGGCAGAGCCAGTTTATATTCAAGTCGCCCACCAAGATTTGGTCCGACAAGTTGGGTAGGGAGGTGAGGTAGTCAATTAGTGGGCCCAGGGCCTGGGATTGGTTCTTGGGGAGTATGTAGGCTACGGTTAGGAATAATGGGCCTCTAGCTGGGTCAGGGGGGTCCTAATATTGTTATATCTTAATTCCTGACAGTGTAGTGTCCCCCGGCCCCTGACTGCAGGGCAAAGCCTCCTACTATGGCTATACCCTTATTCCTAGCAGTCTAGTGTCTTGTATCTCCCCCTGTGATCACAGATGCAACCCTCCTTCTATAGTTGTACCCTCATCCTGGGCAATCTAGTGTCCCTCCACCTCATATCACAAGTCCAGTCCTCCTCCTACTACAGCTATACTCTCTTCCTTGGCAATCAAGGAGCCCCACTCCCCAATCTCAGGTGCAACACTCCTCCCCATCTCTCCCACTCAGCACCCTCACCTCCTGGTGGTACATAACTCATCCTTTCCTCCAATGTGCAGAATATTGAAAATGAAACTTCTTTCTTTAAAAGTTTTTACTGCACCATTTGAAAGCATTTTACCAAAAGTGCAATTAAAGGGCAGTTAATACAAGCTCTTTCAATGTGACTAGATACAGTACTGAGGTGCTTCGATTACAACAAAGGCTTCATCAGGTATTGCTGTTTGAACACCATCAGCTATATGGATGAAAAGCATGCTTTTACTTCATACTGTGCTTTATGCTGTGGATTTAGGACAGCAGAATGTGTAGTCCACATGATTTCTGTCCTCACTACTCAGTGGATGGACCCAGTGTGACTGGTCTTCTCTAATGGGACTAAAGAAGCAGAACCCGTCTACTGGGACCTTTAATTTAGGGTAAAAAAAACAAACAAACAAAAATTAGTGTGTTTGTCTCAGTTAGCTAAAGTGGTTATCTGAGCAGTTAACTAGGTGTAAATCTCAGGTGACTGAAGGGGCTTGACTGCTGTGCAGTTTAAATTGCTTGTAGAAAGATCTAGTAAGTAGGGGGAGTGGCTTAGCTGGAAGGAAACTAGATTTAAACACTGCCTTAGAAAGATTCTGTCAGAGGCTTGGCAGAGGACACCAGTAGGAAGGAGTGCTGTGTGACTGGACTTCTCTACTGGGACTAAAGAAGTAGAACTCTTCTGCTCTCTTCTAAAAAACTATATTGCCCACCTTCCCTCCCCTCCACCCACCCACCCAAAGCGAGTTCTACTTTTATAGGCACAGGATTTGACTGACAACAGGAACTTCCTGTTTGGGAGCAGGAAGTGAGTGATCACAGAGCCACCAAAGACGCACCACCCTAGAAGGGCAAGAGTAGCTCTCCAGCACCCTCTAGCTGCTGGAGGTCTGCCTCTAAGCAAGTAAGGGGTCTACTGAGAAATAGAGGATCATCTTGTCTCAGAACAGGACAATCAGGAGCTTAAAGGGCACAGAGGCAGTAAGTAGAGAGAGAAGGAAAAACAAAACAAAGGAAAGAGTATGGATTCCAAACAATAGTGAAGGGGCCAGAAATAAGACATGATGGGAGTGGTGCAGTGCAGTGGCTGTAGAGCAGCAGTCTTCCGGAAGACGTTCTGGAGGATGCGGTGTTGTCCCATCTACAGGCACCTGTCTGGGCTGAGGAGGGAGGTTGCTCATCTCCAGGCTGAGTTGGCCAGGATTTGTGGGACCTCCTCTTCCATCCAGGGACCACCAGGGCCACTGCCGTTACCTCAGAGGTTGCCAAGAAAGAGGAGTGGTTGGACCACAGTGGGTTCAGGGAGGGTGAGGGTGGTGGAACAGAGGTGCATCCCTCCAGTTGTACCTCTCCACAATTCCTATGCCATTCTGGCAAAGTGTGGTTCCTCTATGGAGGTACCCACAGTGGAGACCAAGGAGGATGCTGGGAACCTCCACAAAGGAGATCCACAGGAGCGTGGCATGGGACCCTACAGGGAAGAAACAACTTCTGGTGGGGGACTCCATTGTAGGAAAGGTAGAACTGAGGGAGGAAGGGGAGAGGGAGGTAAGGTGCCTGCCTGGTGCCATGGCTTGGAGGGACAGGGAGAGAATCCTCAGGATTGCCAGAGCAGCTGCACAGGGGAAGGGGCTGGATGTCATTGTCCATCTAGGGACAAATGACCTGGCTAAGAAAGGGATCAGAGCAGTGCAGGAAGAGTTTTGGTGATTGGGGAGGGCCCTTAGACAAGTAGCATGCATGGTAACCTTCTCGGAGGTGATGCCTGTCTAAGGCGTATGAGAGGCTAGGGTGCTCCACACCATGGGATTCAATCAGTGGTTGAAAACTGGTGCAGAGCTCAGGGATTTGGCTTCATTGGGGACTGGGGGTCCACCTGGAGTGATACAAGCCTATACTGGCATGATGGGCTGTATCTGTCCAGGAGGGGAACCAGGGTCTGCAAGAGAAGCCATACAAGGAGAGGCTTTGAGAAAAGGAGGGAGAGGGGGGACATGATAGAAATGTTTAAGTACCTCAGTGGAATCAACAAAGTCCAAGAGGGTAGCATCTTTCAGAAAAAGAGACGTGCAAGAACAAAGGGACACAATTTAAAGATAGAGGGAGCAGTTCAGGGGCAATGTGAGGAAGTATTTTTTCACAGAGAGGGTGGTGGATGCATGGAACAGCCTTCCTGAGGAGGTTGTGGGGTCTAAAACTGTGGCAGAATTCAAGAATACATGGGACAGACATAAGGCAATTCTTGTGGTGGGTAGGAAGAAATAGGCTGTTGGTTAACTAGGATCTGCGGCTTATTCTGTAGGTAGGGAAATGGGCAGACTAGGTGGGCCAAGCGGTCCTTATCTGCTGTCAAAGTCTATGTTTCTCTGTTTCTATGATGCAACTGGAAGAGTTGCACTCATTTAAGTGAGTGTCCAACTTTGTTTTAAAGCCTTCAAAATGATATTCTTGTACAATGTCAGCTGGCAATTGGTTCCAGAGTCGTATTGTCCTTGGCAGAAAAGCATATTTTAGCAGATTTGTTCTGGAGATGTTGTCTACAAGTTGCCTAGTATGAGTTCTCAGGTTATGCCAATGCTCTTTGTATTTTATTCCCAATTCTGATGATAAATCATCGTCCTCCAAAATTTATGGAGTCATAGTAAATCACCCCTGTCTTTTATGAGGCATAGAGGCCAATGGCCTAGCAACCAAAGCCTAGTATTATATGATTTGAATTTAATGCTAGGGATTTGTTTGGTGTATCAATGTTGAGCTCTTTCAAGCTGTGCAAAGTCCTTTGTTAATCCTCAGCTCCAAAAGTGGGAGAAATAATCTAGGTGAGGCCTAATATAAGACTTGTACAATGGTAACATAACTTGTTTTGATTTACAGTCAGCACCACATTGAGCTGACACATTTACCATGAACAATCGCTTTCCGCGGGCAAAATCTCCATGCTGAAAACATTTTCCATTGCCGCAATACAAAAACATATGATTAATACAGACTATGCACGCCATGTACCACAAATAAAAAAATACAGCGGCAGCATCTTTTTTTTGTACTGCACATCCAATTCCCACCCGACTTGACAGCGCTTGCTGGTGATTTGTTTAAATATGTGATAATTAGGCTCATCACTAACATGCACCTCTCATTTCGCACTCTTTAATCCTCTTCTTGTAATCTCTGTCAGTGATGCTGCTTCAACACACTGAAAAAGGATGGTATGGGGCAGCACCGTCAGTTCAAACCAGTACACTATAACAACATTCTTCACCGAATAAAAAGGCACATCTGTTTTAAAGTGAAGTAAAAAACCAATTAAAGTTTAAACACCACCTGTAGTAACATTTTGTATTATAACACTTATTTCAGTATAACCTTTTATAGTAGTTAGACTGAGTGTTAAAGTATAGCCTTTTACAGAATGCGTCAGTGTAATTTCTTATACTATATAACCAAATGTGTTTACTCAGATAGTTAGTTATGACAGTTTCTTACAAGACCTAGTTAAAAGTCTTGTGATGTATGTTTTGTGATGATTACACAACATTTTACCTTATGATTTTATAATGGTCAGCATTTAGATGTTCTGTGGTGAACTGGAACAGGATAGTATGCCCTTATTAGGATGGCATTACCAGTTTATGAACGGCGTGCACATGAAGAACCTTCTAAATGAAGTCAATACTTATGAGATTGTGCAAGAATTATATGTAATAAACACCTTGTGATGTTATGCGTAATATAGTTATCTCTATGCTTTGACTGTTTTTCACCACACCCTAAGATTATTAGGTTATTTTGTTATATGATTGGCCTATATTAGGGAGTTAGTAGTTTTTAAGATAAGAAAACCTTATATAAGTATTGTATAAAATTAAATAAGTTAGCACCAAACAAAAGCCAGATATACCTGTATTTGAGAAGTTGACCAGAATACTTGTATTGATGTTGATGGAACTCGCAAACCGAAAATAAACCAGAAGGAAACGTTCATTTGGTGTGGCTTGATTTATTTGGGGACAGAAAAACACAATGCAGCTATCTTTTTAATCCTTACAATTTGGTGCCATGACTCGGATGTCTGAAGACAGTCAATATGGTTACTGACGACATCAAAAGAACCGAGAAGAGAAGGAAGCCACTGCGAGGAATGCCTACCATACCTGAACTAATTACTCATGTATGGAGGGAGGTTGGAAAACACATTAGAAAGACTGAGGTGAAGTCAGACCTGCTTTCCCATGAACCTAACTGACGTAAGTATGGATGCCCTATTATGTAAATGTTTAGAGACGAACCTTCAAGAAGATCCGTATAGCTCTCCTGAAAGCAGGAAGATGCATACTTATGTTTAATTAAACAATGTACAGACTGTAATGAGAAAAGTAAATCGGATAAAATCAAGTTAGCTAACATATGTCAAATGTACCTACAGTTTCAGTTACAAATAACTGTTAGGACGTGTCAGTTGAAGAAAGAATTGTTAGAGAAAAATGATGCTTATTACTTAAATATAGCTAAATATGTCACAGAGGCTAAAGATAGTAAATATAAATTAAGTGTGGCACAAAGGGAAGTTTGTGGGTTAAAAATCAAGACTCTATAATGAATCTACAAACATTTATGTCTGTACAGCTGTTCCCTGCTGCCCAAGGTCTTGCTGTTCTCTGTACTTATTTGGAGAACTGCAAAAACATTACAATATTCGGTAATGAATGTTACAGTATCAGCTTCATTAACTATAATGATGCCAGAGTAAAGTTTGTCTTTTCTTGGCTCTGTTCACTTGAAGGTCATTATGTTTTTTTTATTTAGTTAAAAGTCTCTTGGTTTCTTTATTCCAGGTTAACTTTTGTCAGTGGCATAGTGCTGTAAGTAATATTTGAAGTTGGGAAACACTGTGCCTAATTCAATATATGCTATATCCTGTATGATATTACTGTCTTCCGGATGAGACGCTAAACCAAAGTCCCATCTGCCTGGATTGGTGGTAGTTCAGGTGGATGTTAAAGATCCCATGGCTCTTATCAAAAAGAGTAGGGGTGTTTTTATTGACAGAATTAATATAGACAACAACATTTTTTAGGGGAAAAAAAAAATAGAACAAAACATTTCCATAACAAATAATACCTCAAAAACGAGGGGATAGTTAAGCATTACAATTTAAGCACCACAAATAAACAAAATTCATAAGAAATAAACTTTTAACAGAGATTAGATTAAATTTGACCCTTATAACAATAACTAAATAAGCCCTTCTGTAACTCTTATATAATTTCCCACATTTTTATTTAAACATAATAAAATGAAGAAAACCTTTCCACCATTTACGCAGGGTTCCCGGAGCTACTCTTAATGCATCTCGTGTATAAATTTGTACAAGCTCCTTGATAATCAGCCCACTTACACAGGAGTAAGGCATTTTCTTTTGGTAAAGGACCCATTGAACCCTAGCTTGCCATAAATAATATCTTAGACACCCCAAAAATAAGGATAATGTTTCTTCATGAAACTCCGACAAGTTTACCGGATAACATCCTAGAATCAATAATTCATACGACATACTATATAACCATTTAAATCCCCATAGGTTTGCTAAATATGCCCATAAACCAATCGTACGTACATCTAAGAAAAAATGCTCCATTGACTCTTCTGCATTAATACATTCTAAGTATGAGCACAATCTTTCCTGTAAAGCCTTGTACTGTGATACCTCTAACATTCAATTTTCCATAAAAATTAGCCACTGTGTTTCCATTGTTTTGTGGCATCCTATTACTATTTAGTTGTGCCAATACAATAGAATTTAATGTTGAAGGACAATTTTTAAATCCTGGTTCTGAGGGAAGTACCAGCAACATTAAGTGGCGATAAAGCCCCTTCATGTTGTTATTCAGAACTGTCTGTTTTTGCATTTTCCATTTAAACAATTTCTGCGCCGATGACCTAAAATACAAAGGTATATATAAGTGGTGATTCAGCTTAGGGGCAAAATTATGCCAATTCTTAAAATATTTACCCATTGATTTCAAATTCCAAGACCTCTGCCCCTAATTCTGCTTTTAATCCTTCTTTAATTGAGTTTGAAATAAATAATGCATGCACAAAAATCACTGGGTCTACCATTCCCAAGCCACCCTTATTTTTCATTAAATGCATATAACTCCTTTTTACTGGGTTTAAGCGGTTTCCCCACAGCATTTGGAAAAACACACTATATATTTTTGTCTCAAAAATCACTGGAAGTGGAAAAATCATAGCCACATACTGCATCATTGGGAGAAGAAATTGCTTAATTACCTGCACCCTTTTTAATTTAGACAGTTTCCACTTTTTCCACCTATTTACCTTACTCTCTAATTTTGAAATGACACCTTCCCAATTTTCAGTAGGCATATTCTGGGAACCAAACTTGATCCCTAATATTTTAAGAGGATTCCGGGAGATGTAAATACCATCCTGCCACACTTCCTCAGCGCCTGTTGCGCCAATGAATAATCCCTTTGTTTTATTTAAATTTACTTTTGCATTTGACACCTTTGAAAAGGCCTCAAAGGCAGTCACAAAATAGGTTACTGAAGCAAGGTCTTCAAAATACACTACTAAATCATCTGCATAAGCTTGTATCTGTAATTGCAAATCTCTTTGCACATTCACCAGAATACCCTTCCAAATCTGTTTCGAAGCTGTAGTTTGTAATAAGGGGTCTAGAGCAAAAGTATAAAGAAGGGGGCTAAGAGGGCACCCCTGACGATCTCTTGTGGTTAACTCAAAACCTTCTGCCTTCTGACCTTTTAAATATGGAAAAACCATATAACTATCATATAATTTCTCAATTATTTTCACTAATTGGTTTGGTACCCCATAATGCGTAAGGGTAAGGAAAAGAAACGGCAAATATACTCTATCAAAGGCTTTGTCCAAGTCTGCTGCTATTAAACATCTAGTCAACCCTATATCAGTGAGATGCTCAATAACATCTCGAATTAACATCAGAGCTGACTGAACCCATCTGTCTGATAGACCACAATATTGATAAGGTGAAATGACTCCTTCTGCATAATTTTTCAGCCTATTATTTAAAATGCAAGCAAAGATTTTATAATCTGAATTTAAAAGAGTTATTGGTCTCCAGTTAGCAATGTTTTGCTTATCCCCTGATTTAAATATATAGGTTAATAACCCTTCTGAAAAGGAAGGGAAGATAACAGCTTTATCTAAAAAAAACTTAAATAAAATGCACAGACACTGACTTAATTCTTCTGAAAAGATTTTATAAAAATTATTTGAAATCCCATCTATTCCAGGAGAAATATTCAGTTTCAATAACCCAATAGTGTTTAAAATCTCTGTTTGAGTAATAGGGCCCCACACCTCCGGTCTCCCTACTGGGATTACAATATCTTTTAAATAGGCAGTCATAGCTGTATTAGAAATCATCTCTTTGGGATCTAAAGAGTGAAAATGTTCTACTATCACTTCCCTTAGTTGAGCCACAGAGGATGCCAAATTTCCATCGGAGTTTTTAAGTACCTCCATTCTCATAGAATCTCTTACTTGCTTACACATTTCAAATCGATCTCCGATGGGTGATTTTTTAATTCCATTAGTTAAAATAGCCTGCATGGTTTTACCTCTATCATATTGAAACTCTCTCATTTTTTCTTTTAGTTTTGCAATTTGTTCAGAATAATCAAACCTAGAAGTATAAGCTATAGTCATAAGCCTTTGTAATTGTTGCCTTAAACCTAAATAGTGTAGAAATTTGTAATTCTTTGTTCTTACTCCTTGTGATTTGAACCATTTCCTTAAGTCTGTTTTTTTCTCTAGCCACCAATCTCCTAGGTCTGAATATAAAGGCTACTGATAACCTAGCTCTTAAAGGTATCTCACCCTGATTGTATAAAGGAAGTTCTAATGCGAAATTATTAAGTTTCCATCTTATTTGCCTTTTCTCTTGTATATCTGAAAAACAAAAGGAACTTAGTAAAAATGAATGATCTGAGAATTCACTGGGAAATATTTTAAAGGACTCTAGTTGCATATTAGGTGACACTAACATATAATCAATTAGGGTGAAGCTCTTCCCCTTTTTAAAAGAAAATCCACCTCCCGCCTGCAAAGCATTATTACAAATCAAAAGACAGGCATCTTTTATGATTTTACCTAAAGCATTAGAATCGTAATATGTTTTTTTATTTATTTTACTGGCGTGAGCGAAATGGGACAATTAAAGTCACCTCCCCATAATACTCTGACTGTTGTTAATAAAAAGGGCTGTACTGCTTTTAAGCAATTAACTCTACCAGCTTTTGTTTGGGGGTTATAAATATTAATGAACCTATAACATAACCCTTGCCACCTCCCATCAATAATCAATACCCTTCCTGGTATTAGGTCAATCAAATTATGCAGCTGGAAAGCATATGAATTAAACACAATTCCTATACCATCTGCGGAATCCTCCCGAAATGACCAAAAGGAAGGGCCCCAACACCAATCTCTTTTGAATGCCACCAACTGCTCCATGGAATACATCCATGTCTCTTGCAAAAAACAGACAGAAAAATGATGTTCATGTATATAATAAAAGAGGGCTTGTCTCTTAACCACATTCAATAAACTATGTGCATTCAAAGAACCCCAAACCAACCTCATTATCCTTTTTAATGTTCAAACCATTATTTTTTCCTCTTTTCTTTTTTTTATCCTTATAATTATCCATGATTTGTGACCTAGTTGAGAGTGAGGATTTTTGTGAATCCAAATCTTCAACCTCTATCTCAGTGTTACCCCAAGGGGAAAACAATGCCGCATATGAGTTACTAGTTTCAATTTGTGCCACTGGGGGGGAAGGAATTTTAAATGTAAATTCCTCGAAGATCTTCTTTTTATTTATTTTATTTAGCTTTTGTTGACCGGGTAAGTGCACTAGACAAATCCTGCCTATTTTCAGGCATGACCCGGGGGAAGGGGATACAGATGAATGCCAACTGACCTTGAACCAGATTAAGTTGTTGGTGGTATTTTTAGTGAATGAGGGAAATTTGTCCAGGACACTGGGGAAATTCCCGTACTCTTTTCGATAAGTGCCATGAGATCTTTAACATCCACCTGAACTACCACCAATCCAGGCAGATGGGACCTCGGTTTAACATCTCATCTGAAAGACTGAGGTGGCACAGTCACTGGTTCACTTACAGTGGCAACAATCCCTACTTCCTCTGTGACCTCTTCCATATAACAAACTGGGGGAAACTCTGAGAGATTAGGAGGACCCAAATTGACCTTAATTAACCTAACAGTATCTGGGGAAGTCCCTTGCTGATTGTCACTGCTTGACGGTATTGGCTTTTTCTTATCCAGAACCTTGCCTTTTTTCTCCCCTTCTAGTTCGATTGACTTCTTAACTAAGGGAAATTTCATCTGATTAGTTGCAGAGGGTGGGGGGCACACACCATGAGGAGAAGCCTTAGCCATAGTTTCTTGAGCTTTTTGAATGAATACCTCAGAATTAGACCATGAGGATTTATTTTGAGCAGCCCACGGACATATTTTGAACACATGACCTTTAGTTTCACACAAATCACAGCTTGATTGATTATTGCAAAACATAGTCAAATGCCCTACCTCCCCACAATTATCACAACGAGGTTGATCACATATGCTTGAAAGATGCGTTCTGGCCCCACATTTGTAACATGCACGGGGCTGCCCACTGTAAAAACATACACCTCTATCTTTCCCCAATAGAAAGGAATTAGGTATGTGCTCAATCCCTGCCTCTGATTGCCTTAGTTTTATTTTGTACTTCCATCCTCCAGTCCAGAACCCTTCTGTGTCCAAAATGGGTTCTGGCTCACTTAACACTTCACATTTTTTTTTCAACCAGAAGGTTATGTCTTCAACCCAAACCCCTTCATTCCGGAACATGACTGTAATGAATTTAATCAGGGGTTTTGACAAAGGAATAACAATAAAGGGTGTCCATACAGGAGAATACTTAACTTGGCCATACCTAACCCAGAACAGCTCCAAAGCATGTTACGAACGAAAGCTTATATCATAATTATCCTCCCCTGAAATATTTATGAAGACATAAACATCCTGTGGAGTAAAATGTAATGAGTCTTTTAATAAGGTTTTCCCCACATAGTGCCTGTCTGGCCTGACTTCTAACCCTCCTTTATGCCTTAACCTCACAGCATTAGGTCTTGGGGTGGCCTCCCTATGGGAATTTGAAAAAAGTTCTGACATCAAAGGCTTCTGAGTAGGGGTGGGGGGGTACAGTAATCTCATGTGAACCCTTCTGAATGGGCTCCTGCAAAAGGGTTTCCTGAAATGTTAATGTGGAGGAATGATTAATCAGCCTAGAAGTTCCTAAAGGAAGATGTAAAACTTCTTTCTCCGTCTGATTGCTCTTCCCATTATCTATCCCTTGCTGCTGCTGATCAACAGGAATCCACTCTGGAGAATGCTGAGATAAAGTTAAATCCGAATCCCATGCTGGATCAGGCTTCCATACACCTGAGTCCGTCTGTTTCCACCCAGCCTCACATAAAGCTTTGTGGGGTGACCAAGAGTCTTGCATTCCTTCTTTCTGTAAGTGAGGGGATTCAGCCATCTGCAAATCAGTATTTAGTTTTTTTTGGTTTGTTTTATCAGTGAAAAAAAACTCTGTTGCCCCACTTTGAGAACCTTCAGTCAATTGATATGTCACTGCTGGGTCAGATAATGATTTCTCCTGGCTCAGGTGCTTAAACACAAAACCTGTTACTTTATTCAACTGTACCTTTTCATTTTTACAGGAGGCAGAAGGCAAAGTTATCTGGTCAGTTCTACAATTTATTGCCCTTTCATCACTTTGTTTTATTTCATCGGGAGCCAAAACCGACTGTAGGCACTCGCTTTTCTCCATGAAGATAATGCCAGTCTGAACAGAATTCAATCGCCATATGCTTTCGGGAAATGCAGCTCGAGTTCTGCTGTTCTAAGCTCTCTCCCACAGAGCTGCTGACAATCCCAAAATCAGCCTTGGCGCTGCCAATGCACTCTGCATTACTGACATTCGGACACCTGCTCCCATTAGAAAGCTCAACGCACCGCTGCGGAGCTTCTGCAAATAAAGGCAAGGCATTTTTGTTAAAAACAGGGGCATTTTCACTTGTTGTCAACTCCGTCCCGCCAAAGTTAATATTTAAATTTGACACAGTACCTTCAGGTTTTTTAAACTCCTCAGTTCGCGCTGACGTCCTGTAGACTGTTTGCTGAATTTTAAATTCTTGTCTTTTCCTTTCAGCCTGTAAGCTTATTTCCATCTTGCCTCCCTCGGAGCTTCCTGATGTGAGTGACTCCTTTATTTTACCGGGTAAAGCTATCGCAGCACCACCTCTGTTCTGACCTTCATTCTGTAGATTAGTGAGCACTTTTTCTGTGGAGAACACAGGTTCAAATACCGCCGATTCTGTTTCCATTCCCGTTGATGCAGTTACCAGCCGTTCATTTTCTTTTTTTGCTTTATCCAAAACTGATTGCTCCCAGTTCACAAGAGCGTCCTGAAATTCAATATCTGAATTTATTTCAGCCAAATCCATGGCTGAAGCCTCCACAATGCCTGGAGCAAGAGTCGAGGCTAGCTCTCCTACTCCACTGTCTTCCTCCTCCTTCCCTGGTCCACTTGGAGTGGCCATCTTAGAAATGGCCTGTCCCCCTACTGGCAGCAACTCAGCATCTGAGTAGGGGAATTTCCCCGGTGTCCTGGCCAAATTTCCCTCATTTAATAAAAATACCACCAACAGCTTAATCGGGTTCAAGATCAGTTGGCATTCATCTGTGTCCCCCCTTCCCCGGGTCATGCCTGAAAATAGGCAGGATTTGTCTAGTGCACTTACCCGGTCAACAAAAACTAAATAAAAAAAATAAATAAATAAAATGTCTATTTGTCACTGTTACACTTTAACAGAGTCTTTAACTGTGTTTTCTAAAGCTACTCCGGTTTATTTTTATGTTTCATCCCATGACATGTTGTGGTTTTAAAATGTTGGCTCATTGTCTGCAAAACTGCAGTTGCAGATGTGATGCAGCATTGGAAGGGACATGTGGAGGGGGTGGCTCCCTTGGGCAATTACATTATAAGCAGAGGCACAGTTGTAGTGCCAAATTTCCTTAGAGTAAAGGCAGAATAATTGTCTAATTGGGTGCTCAACTAAGCAAAAAGCAGCCAAAACTAAAAATATGGTAATTTTCACCTTGTTGCAACTGGTGACCTTTTGCAACAAAATTTGACCTTCCATGTTTAATCTAAGTTAAGTACATTATTTTTGCCAGGATTTTTTGGGTTCTGCTACATTGTAAGCTATACAAGTGAACTTTTCACTCTGACATGGAAAATGTGATTTACTGTCTAAAAACAGAAAAAAAGTAATCAAGATTTATTTAAATCTCACATGTCAACTAGCTTAAAAAATATGTTTTTCTTGTTTATCATCTTTTATGGCTCTTGAGCAAGCACTAATGATAGCTCCAGCTCTCATTAGTCCTTCTGAGTCCTCTGATTTCGTAATACAGGTATGTGCAACAGATCAAGTAATCAATGCAGTACTGTTACAAAAGAGAGCAGGGATGTTACATCCTGTGGGATATTTGTCTTGTGTATTAATGCCTGTGGAAGAGACATATGAAAAATACAGAACATATTGTGGAGTTTAACAGAATTATCCTGCAAACGTCTCACACTCCAGTACTTAAAAGGAATGTGAGAAGTGTGTCTTCCCAGTTACTGGTTAAATGACCTTTAGCTCTACAGAGAAAAATATCATAGTAGAAAAATGTACCTCACCTATGTCAGTTGAATGACATGGGAGGGAGATTCACATGATTGTGGAACTGTAATGGGAATTGATTTTAAACCCATATTTGCTGCAGAACCAAATACTAAAGCAAAAGATGTTTATGTAGATGGCTCTCATTTTTGGGAAAATGGACATTTCCATACAGGATATGCCATATGGACACTGAGTACTAATCAAGAAATATTAGTACAATGTCCATCATTATTTTCTGCCACTAGAGCAGAATTAGAGGCAGTCCATGGAGCTATTATGGCTTACCCTTGGGAGATTATTAATATCTTCTCTGACTGTGCTTTTATGGTAAATTCCTTATTAGACTTTTTGCCAATTTGAACTAAGAGGAATGCGGACAACATCTGGAGAACCTGTCGCATTTGCTCCCATATTACAACATATAGGGAATATAGGTGTCAGACACCTTTGAAAATAGCAATTTGTAAAGTAGGAGCTCACCAAAAAAATCCAAAAAAGATATCCATAAGTTAAACAATAACTTAGTAGATAATCTTGCTCAGCCAAACAAACAAAATTATGGGTAGACCTTCTAGGAGGTGATTCTACACAATTGTGGGAGATGGACGAATTTGACAAACACCATATTAAATGAATAGCTGCCATCTCACAAGTCCCAAGTTAGGAGCATATCCAAGATACAAATACTTGGATAGTGGGTTGTCAGAACCAATGGAAAGACACTAGACAGTGTGCAACCAAACATGTTACCATATGGAAAGATATGGTAGTATGGGAATGACAACTTGGGTTTAGGAAGTGGATACCACCCACTTCATTTAGAAAATATATCATTATAATCATCAAATTGGAGGTCATTATGGACTCCACAAAACTTGTAAAATGTTGGCACAAAAATATTGGTGGCCAAAAATGGGAAAAGATGTCAAGCAATGCCTGGAAGCTTGTCTCATCTGTGCACAGATGAATCCTCCAGTGTCTGGTAAAAGGGTTCCATTAGGGAGAATCCCCCTGGCAGACGGTCCTTGATCCAGCTTACAAATTGATTACGTGGAGCCCTTGCCTACTGCAAAAGGGGGTTCCAATATTTACTAGTCATTGTTGACAGATTTTCCAAATGGGTAGAAGTATTACCCATACATAATGATAGTGCTACAGCTACTGCAAAAGCGCTATGGGAACAGGTGTTCTCACAATGAGGTTTTCCCAGAATACAAAAAGTGATAAAAAAACTCATTTTACAGTGAAATAATGACGGCTTTGTGTGATATTTTGGGTATCACTCAACGTTTGCATTTACCCTATCATCCACAATTAACAGGGATGGTGGAAAGGTTAAATCACACTCTAAAAAAATGCACTGAAAAAGGCAGTGTTGGATACTGGTAAAGGGTGGGTGACGCACTTACCAGAAATCCTAATGGGTATTAGAGGTATGAAAAACAAGAGTACTGGCTATAGCCCATATCAATTAATGACTGGATGAAATATGTGGCTGTATTATCCTTCAAATCCAAATTTATCAACACCAGTGTTAGGTCGCATCAAAAACTGATGCATTTTTGCAACAACTGCAAAAACAGTTAGCTGTTTGTTTACCCCAAGCTGCCAGAAATACGGCACAGACTTATTGGAAAAACAAACAGAGACATGGCAAAAAAGTGATACCACCCATTAAAAGGGGTCATGACATCATGGTAAAAATGTTGGTCAAAAGAGACCATGGGATGCTAATTGAATGGAACCCTATGATGTCATTGATGTTTTGGGACCATGGGTCATTCAGGTCTGACGAATTTGACAGGGGTCTACAGAGAGCAAATGGGTCCATGTGGACCAATGTAAATTGTATCAGCCTTTAAATGATGACAACTGATATTGCTCTGTTTCTCCTAATAGGTAAAGTACAATGATATATCCTGTACTTATGCTAAGCAGTACCTTACTGATCCTGGTCACTTCCAAATGATTTAATGGATGGCCAGGGCACATATAAAACAGTTTATACAACAAGAACTATGCTAATTGTACAGTGTGGGGCATTCCAATGCTGTTAGGAGAATGACATGAACACACTGGATATCTTCTTGTCATGTGGTACATTAAGGATAATGTCAGGATGTGACATGGGAATACTCGCCAGACACCTGGCCTGGCACGGCGATGTGTGTCGTGAACACAACAGCCCAGAATGGACAATATATCCGCTCTACTTTGGGGGATACTACAAATTTAACAAGAGAAGAGCAAGATTTATTTCAAATAAAACTAAAGGACATGTTGCATTATCCATCTAATCTTATGTTGTTAAATATATCTTATTGGGGTGTAAATGCATTACAACGTAAAATGTGGCATTTTTTATGTAATGCATCTATTGTGAAAAATTATACAGTAGGGTTAAATGTAAATTGTAATATTATAATGTATTGCTACATTTGCTTTATCCACAATTACTGCTTTAATGTCAGGATCAGGCTTCGGTAATAGTATGGCAACAATATTATAATAATACTTTAAATCAATACCATGATAGACACAAGATGTGGTCATTTCAAATTCCTACAGAAGCAACATCAGGATTACTCCGGCATAAAAGAGACGTGTGGGGCTGGTTAGGCTCAAGATTGGGAATTGCTAATGGTATTGATTCTATGGTTTTAAAAGGTCATATTCATTCTTTAGAAACAGCTCTAAAAGATATGGCTACTGGACCATTATCGACTACTGTAAAATTAGCAGCTAATAATCAAGAAATTGATTGGTTTGCATTTAGAGAAACCTTACAGAATTTTAAAATTATTGCACAAATATCAGTTTGTTTTTATAACTCACTTTCTAATATGTCTAGAGAAAGTTATATAGTACTGGCTTGTTCTCAATTAGCTACTGAAGCACATGCTTATCTAGTTAATGAGTTAAATAGAATTAAAACCAATAGGTTACCCATAGAAATAGATGAGACCAATGTAATTAGGTTATTGGATCATCCCACTGTATTCCTACCACCGCAAATATCGTGGCAAATCAGTAATCGGGAAGTATAAATACATGACCGATCATGAGACTCCAAATAGCAGGTGATACTATTATCACAGTACGCAATGAATATGTTGTCTTACCTAAGCAACAGTGTGTACAAGAACATGAAACCTTAATATGGGAGGAAGAGACATCAACTGCCCCATGGTTTCCTGAACAATGTAAATTTACCCTAACGTCTGCAAATCAGTACCACCAAGCTATGAGATGGAACCAGTCATGGTGTGTAATTGCAGGTCGAACTTGGAATGTATGGGGGTGTAGTGACAAGACCTGATGGGTTGCAAATTGGACCCTCAGAGAACGTCCTGCCTATAGCTGAACAAATGTTACCCATATTGATAGTTCCAGTATGGCCTTAAATTTACTCACTGATTTGGCAACTCCACCTCATTTCGACTTACCCAAAATTGATAAAATGACACTTGGTGCCCTGTTGTATCATCAACAAACAAAAGAACTTATTTTGGCACAGAAGGCCTCTGCTAAAGAGGTGAAAATACAGTCATCATATATCCCTATTATATCCTGGTGGGATTGGGGATCGGCTGCTTTGGGTACTAGTCCAACCCTCATAGTGGTAGGTTGCTGTATTGCAGTAATATGTGTTATTATTATTATACAATTGTTATTGTCTCATTAAATGAAACACATGGTTCAACAAATGTGAATGTTACAATGGCAACATCGTCTTGTGTGATCTCTGATCATAGTGAGTCACAAAAAGGTGGGATCTCAGTAACATTTTGTATTGTAACACTTATTTCAGCATAACCTTTTATAATAGTTAGACTGAGTGTTAAAGTATAGCCTTTTACAGAATGCCTCAGTGTAATTTCTTATACTATATAACCAAATGTGTTTACTCAAATAGATAGTTATGACAGTTTCTTACAAGACCTAGTTAAAAGTCTTGTGATGTTTGTTCTGTGATGATTGCACAACACTTTACCTTATGATTTTATAATGGTCAGCATTTAGATGTTCTATGGTGAACTGGAACAGGATAGTATGCCTTTATTAGGATGGCATTACCTGTTTATGGACGGTGTACACACAAAGAACCTACTAAATGAAGTCAATACTTATGAGATTGTCTAAGAATTATATTTAATAAACACCTTGTGATGTTATGCGTAATACAGCTATCTATGCTTTGACTGTTATTCACCACACCCTAAGATTAATAGGTTATTTTGTTATATGATTGGCCTATATTAGGGAGTTAGTAGTTTTTAAGATAAGAAAACCTTATATAAGTATTGTATAAAATTAAAAAAGTTATCACCAAACAAAAGCTAGATATACCTGTATTTGAGAAGTTGACCAGAATACTTGTATAGATGTTGATGGAACTCGTAAACCAAAAATAAACCAGAAGGAAACATCCATTTGGTGTGGCTTGATTTATTTGAGGATAGAAAAACACAATGCAGCTTTCTTTTTAATCCTTACACCACCCCACCGCCTCCACCACTGAAAGCACAGGAAATAAAAGGCTGACTTCTCACAACTTACTAAGTACACTACAGCATCAATGTACTAAGACCGTGTGACATGAACAAGATAAAGTGGCTCATGTTCTGTCAGAAAGCCAGGAAAATAAATGCTGAATGCTGAATTCTCACTAATTCTCACTAAATGCATACTGTTCTAAGCTAACTAAAGCATCACAGCACTATTACTGTGTGACACCATAAATGAGGCTGTACTGTACTAAAAGTGCTGCTATGCATTTTGGAATCGCTAGCGCTTATGTTAAACTCCCATTTCTTCTCATGTCGGCACTTTCTGTGGACATAATATAATGGCATATAATGGCCCTAAGCGGCATATACTGTATTTGAAAAGTATCTCCTTATGCCATTTGTAAGGTGGCTAAGTCTTTCTACCACTTGACTGCAATGATTACTACATTTCATGTTGTTGCTTACTACTAGTTCCAGGTGTTTAATTGTATCCACTACCAAAAGATTCCTCCCATGGATAAAATAGTCCTGTTTTGGATTATTGCTACCACAGTGCATGACGACCCACTTTTCTAAAGTGAACTGCATCACATTCTTGTCCACCCAATCTACAATTTGTTTCAGGTCTTCAGTCATGCTAGTTCTGCCTTGGCCACAATTTACCCCCCCACACACACAATTGATGTCATCTGCAAACTTTATTTTCTTAGTTCTACCTGGTATTTAGAGATCATAGACAAACTGATTTAATAAAAGTGGGCCCAGTACTGAGCCCTGGGGGACCCAACTTGTCACATTAGCATCAGGTGGCAGTATCCCATTTATTTTTACCTTTTGTTTCTGCCCAGTAAGCCATCTCTGTATCCATCTTACTAATGTGTTGTTTATTCCTAACATCAATAATTTGTTTATAATACCATTGTGTGGTAAAGTGTCGAATGCCTTTTGAAAATCAAAGAAAATAACATTAACTGTTTTGTTGTGATCTAAGTTCTTAGTAAACGTTACGTGAGGCCCCTGCATCCTAATTGGTACCCTCAGAGCTACACCGTAGACAGCTAGCACTTAAGTATATGTTATACTAACATATAGGGCTAAGGGCATCTACCGTACAAGAGTAGATGTCAGGATATGAATGCATATTGTTGTAATACACTTTGCTTGCTAATACATATATTCTTCTATGTATTTTCTGTGTATTTCTTACTTATAAGATGCCAAGACATCTGTGTCCTTGGTGTAATTATGATATGTAAGTCGGCATTGCCACCTTTTGGTGATTTGTACTACTACACTGAGGTATGTAAGACTCTGTATAAGAACTCTTTTGTTCATAAACTGATGATTATACAGAATTGTATAATGTTATCTTGGACCGTGGAGCCACCTCTAATTTAGCCAGTAGAGCTCATCTCTGTAACTAGAAATGTTTCTATCTTACAGTAACCATAGTAATTATCATAGGCATATAATGTAATGCACTAGTCTTATACTTCAGAGACCCCAGGAGATCCCAGGAGACACAAAGAAACCTCAAGGTATAGGGAATGCTTAGCATTGGCTCCCGGTTCGTATTGGTAAGAACTGCTTAGGGATACTGTGATTTATCCTTTTGGTAGTAATAAACTTGTTTATTACTCTTATGCAATGTGTCTGTGATTACTTGCATTCCCAATATTGCCAAGAACCTGAAAGTGAGGTTTAGACCTGCATGAGATAGAAACCATGACTGAAACTGTGATAGGCAATGTACCCCTTCCTGAGAGAAGTAAACAAGCCATTAAAACCCAGATTAGGCAGCTTCTGCAAGAGGCTGGCACTCAGGAAGGTATTGTCTGCACTGCGGCCAAGACCGCAGCTCAGGCCGCCCTGGACAGTGCTCAAGACAATCTACCTCTACCTGATAGACCCAGTAATCCCCTACAAATGACCTACTCTGTTCAGCAAATAGCTGACAGCATCGGTCAGATGAATCCGTCCGACAATCTCAGCGGTGCTTTCTAAATGCGAGATGCTTAGCCTCGCTGCAGAATATCAGGTCCAAATACTACCTCAAAACCATTGATCCTAGTTTGTGGGCCAAACTCCCTGATGCCATCCGCCAGGATGGGAACACCACCTTTGATGAGGTTGCAGCTAAGCTCATTTCTGCTCACAGTCCAGGGGTAGTAGGAGTGATGCTTGCATACCCTGTAAAACAGAATGTAAAGGAAAGTCCAGCGACTTACCATCAAAGACTTTGGATGGCCTACCGAGCAGGAAAGCACTTGGCACAAGAAGCTGCAGATGTAGATCTTATTGAATATAAGACCCTGTTCCTTAGGAACATGATTCCATCCAGCAGTACAAGAAAAGGTAGAGCCAACCACCTACCCCAATATGGATAGGTTTGCTGACATTCTTCAGAAAACCAAGAGAGTTTACCAACTCTATATCCATGATCTGGGCTCCGGTTCCAAGAAAGTAGCCACCATGGAGTCTACTTCCTAGGCCACGACACACTACACTGTGGAAGGGCAGACCCAACACCAACAAGTCCCTCCAGCTGATAACCAACACCCCCAACAGGCCCATCAACAACAACCGCAACAGCAACAACAGTGGGGTTGGAACCGGAATTGGCATAAGTATAAAAAGCATAAGGGTAAAGGTAAACCACAACAGCAGAGATCAGGCCCTTCATATAGGGAGATAGCCGAAGAGAATCAGAAATTCTGAGAGCTCCTGGGACAAGTGAGTTTTGTAGCAGATGCTGTTCCTGCACAGGCCCTTGCAGTGGTACAACCAGCAACCCAGACCCCAACGGGCCATGGGGACACTGGTGGTGCAGGTCCTCAGGCCCATATGGGCCTGAACCAAGAAGCTTCTCACTATATAGCATCAGTGCAGCAGGGTGAAGTGATTCACAAGAGTCAGGCCCAACCTCTCCATGCTCCCTGCAGTACAGATTGACAATTACAGGCCCAGTCCAAATTGTAAACAAGATAGTCTTGGATACAAACAGAAGGCACTGCACTGAGGCCGAGGTTGGGGCCACCTACTAGTAGTCTTGCTAGATACAGGTGCAGCTGTATCTGTATTACATGACAAACACCCAGACACATCCCCTTGGTCCACCGGATGGAGGACCAGCATGTCAAGAGTGGATGGTATTAGGCTACCTGCATACTGTTCTCTACCTTTACTGGTAGAGTTAGGCCATCTAAAGGCCTCACATACCTTCCAACTGATGGTATTGCATGACCAACCTAATATCATAGGGATTGACTTCCTCGTGCCACACAGCTGTGTGGTGGACCTAGTTAACATGTTACTGATACAGATACAGGGTCAATATCATACCATTTTGATTCCTGATTCACACATCGTGGCAACAATATCTGCCAATGACAAGGAGTATGACGTCATAGATTTGTTCAAGACTCATGAATTTTTCCCAAAGCTTCTTCCCATTTTGCAACGACATTTGAAAGTGTTTGCAAGTAACAAACATGACTGTATAGAATGCACACTGTCATCGAAGTGCCAGGCCCGGCACATGAGAGGCAAAGGCAATATCCTTTCCCAGCAGAGGCCTTGCCTTCCCTTAGAGAGACGACCAAGTCACTCCTCAAGCAAGGAGTAATCATAACTTGTGTTTCCACTGCCAACTCCCCAGTGTGGCCCATGAAAACACCCACAGGTGCCTGGAGACTTACTATTGACTACAGGAAACTGAATCAGGTCACCCCCAGTTGTTCTCCAACTGTGGCATCAGCACCTGATGTGCTATGACTTCTGACCCCGGGGAGAATGTTATATGAGGCTCCTGCACCCTAATTGGTACCCTCAGAGGTACATCGTAGACAACTAGCACTTAAGTCAGTGTGGCTCAGTTGGTAGCACATCTGCCTCTGGACCAGAAGGTCATGGGTTCTCGTCCCACACTGGGATTGGACTTGCACCTAAAAATCGCTGGCATCCGAGTGCAGTATCGGGGGTGCTGTACTGCTGGGGTGTGTCATCCTTCAGATGAGATGTTAAACCGAGGTCCCTTCTGCCTATCCTGGTGTTGTCCTAGGGGGTGTCCAGGTGGACGTTAAAGAACCCAGGGCACTCTTCGCAAAGAGCAGGGAACATTTCCAGTGTCCTGGCCAACATTCCCCTTCCCATAAACCGGTCCATGCAATTATCCAGGCTGTGTGTGGGTGATGATGTGCGATATGGCTGCCACCACACATTCAGTCACTTTACTACTAGTCTAGCATTGCTTGTAAAGTGCTTTGGGATACTGTGTATGAAAAGTGCTATATAAATGCTGATTCTTCTTCTAACTATATGTTATACTAACATATAGGGCTAAGGTCATCTACCGTACAAGAGTAGATGTCAGGATATGAATGCATATTGTTGTAATACACTTTGCTTGCTAATACATATATTCTTCTATGTATTTTCTACATATTTCTTACTTGTAAGATGCCAAGGCATCTGTGTCCTTGGAGTAATTATGATATGTAAGTCGGCATTGCCACCTTTTGGTGATTTGTACTACTACACTGAGTTATGTAAGACTCTGTATAAGAACTCTTATGTTCATAAACTGATGACTATACAGAATTGTATAATGTTATCTTGGACCGTGGAGCCACCTCTAATTTAGCCAGTAGAGCTCATCTCTGTAACTAGAAATATTTCTATCTTACAGTAACCATAGTAATTATCATAGGCATATAATGTAATGCACTAGTCTTATACCTCGACCCCAGGAGATCCCAGGAGACACAGAGAAACCTTGAGGTATAGGGAACGCATAGCGCTGGCTCCTGGTTCGTATTGGTAAGAACTGCTTAGGGCAACTGCAATTTATCCTTTTGGTAGTAATAAACTTGTTTATTACTCTTATGCAACGTGTCTGTGATTACCTGCATTCCCAATATTGCCAAAAACCTAAAAGTGAGGTTTAGACCTCCTAACATAACCATCTCATAAAAACTAATCAGATTGGTATTACAACTCCTCTTCTTAGTGAAACCATGCTGTGTATGGTCCCTCAGTCCTCTTCTTGTTAGGTACCTAGATATGTCATCCTTTATGATCCCTTCTATTACTTTACCAGTCATTGACATGAAGCTTACTGGTCTATAATTAGATGGTGACATTTTATGCAGTAGAAAATGCAGTATGCAAGGAGGATCTCTCATTTGCATGGGTGCAGCAGCATGTTATGTGCACACATGCTATCAGCTTACAACTGGATCAGCTGACTATGGCCCCCACCCCAACCAACCACACTAATCAAAGGTTAGCATGTCCCCAAACATGTTTGGTGATGTGACAGCTTTTCCGAAAATGGGAGCCCACATTGCCTAAGTGTGATAAAGATGTTGGCTATAATGAGAAAGGTTTGTTAGAAAAATATGAGCCTGGAATTTAACAAAAATGAACCAGAGATCTAGCAAAACACTGTGAACAGTATAATATAGCCTTTTATTGGCAGTATTTCATACACAAAAAAACGACTTTACCTGATGATCATAACATTATTATTCCGATGTTTGACTTGGTTGACCTAGAGCCATTTTCATGGTGACCCCATCCCCTTTCATGCACATCAGTGCAAGAGTATATTGTACAATTATTTTGTAACACACACACACGCACGTGCACACACACACACCAAGAAAACAAACGCCTCCATTTTGCTTATGGAGAAAGAGGAAATTAAGTTTAAAAGTGAATGTGGTAAACTATGCAATACCAGTCAGTGGGAAACCTGGTTGATAACACATTGATACACCCAGGTAAGATGGTAAGCCTTGATACATCTGGTGAGGTTTATAACTATTTGGCTTCTTTTTTAAGGAAAACTGCCACCATTAGAAACTCAACACCCCCAGTTCCTCCCTCCCAAAATTAAGATTTCTGTATTAAAAAATAATTGTTAAAGCAATCAGACTAACTGAATTTTATTTCCATAAGTCCAGTAATCAGTCAAAATATTGGGTGCTTCATGGCTCAATCTCTAACTTTACTACAGTCCTAGAAAGTTTTATTTCGATCATATTTGGTGAAGCACACAAGAGGGCACATATTGTATTATTAGGACATTACTAGCACATTATATAGCTTCTGTTGGAAATGATTAACATGTGTCAAATTACAGTAGCACTATCCGGCAAAAGAGTGGTATCAGAAGGGAATACTCTCTGTCATGTCTCTCAAATTCAGTCAGTAGACCGCACTACACTATTGCTGGAGGAAAGTTCTATTCCAGGTGTCTGATTTCTCCCCACCTCAATCTGATCACCCCATACATGCTGGTCAGAGAGGAGGAACAGAAACATAAGCTATTATAATTGGAACCTGTTCTTTCTTTAATCCAAATAGCACCTAAATGTTTACATTTTTGAACATCAAGTTGAACCTTGCCATTTGTATGAAAGTTAACGATGGACAAAACTCTTTTGTTCTGTATTCAAAAAGGTTCTGAGTTACTGTTATTGAAAGCAACAGCCATGACAGTGCTGTGAAAGAGATTCCTTGTACACTCAGCATACTGTACATCAGCGGGAAGTAGGAGCATGATGTGAGCCAATTTAAATTTTTGATTTTTTTAAACAGGGGTTCAGTCATGACTGTCAGGAAAAGGGGAGAAGATAATGTGTGAAAAGGATGAATGGGGAAAGACTGGCAGTGGCAGAAAATACAAGAATAGCTGTGATTAATTACATTATTTCCTCTCATTAACACCTACTAAGGATTAAGCTGAAAACAATGGAGTTATCACAGCTGTTTGTGAGAACCAGGATTTGTTATAACGAGGGAGCACTGTATTTGCTAAATACTGTAATTATCAGGCATTTAGGTACCTGCTAAGCCATGCTTACAGTAAATGGTTAATAAGCATTTTTTTGACATTTCTATATTGTAATAAGCAGTATCTAATTAAAATAATTTGGCCTGTACATATGCTTATGAAGTATTTGGTGAATACTAATAATGCCTATGGATAGCTGCAGAATGGTTAAAATACCTAACACACAATCAGAAATGACTTGAGAACTGGGATAGTTTAAATGTTTCTAAACTTCTTATGAAATGCACTTTTATGAGTGCTGAAGTACTTTTCAAGTGTTTAAAATGCATTTATTTTTGCCTTGGGATACCGCATTTACATATTACACAGGAGTGGGCCCAGGACCAACCACTGCAATACTCCGTTAGTTGCTGCCACATCCTCAAAAATGTTACCATGTAGGAACCCCCCATGCATTCTATTCATCAGCTACTTTGTTGTCCAACCAGTTATTTATTTCCCGAGCCCCAAATTGCTCACCCACTTAACTAGTTTATTATGAGGCACTGAGTCAAAGGCTTGGCTAAAATGTAATCTCTGCCTGGTCCCTATCTCCATTTGCATTACTACATTAAATAAAGTTTATTAAGTTTCATTTAATTATTTTTTTAATTAGTCTGGTAAACATAGTGAACAAAATTCTCATTTTCACATATGGCCAGATTACATAGAAACAGAAAAAACACATAAACAATATTATACAGATATGCATTAATGAACACAGTTAAAAACAGTGAATGCTTGTAAAAGTTTACATACAATGAACTTTAAACTAGCTGTAGTCCAAAACCCTACCGGATCAATATGTTACATGCTTCATCTCACATGACAAAACCACGCAACAGGAACAGCGTGGTAGGGAAGAGCAAGAGGGTGCAAAACCACAAACCAGTGTATGTGTGGTAGTGCACCCTCTCACTTTTCCTAGGCAAAGGATAAGACCTCTGCTGGGACAGGGGACAAGCAAGCAGCTGCCGTGACTCGACAGGATGAGCCACAGGTATCTAGGGAGACAGGCAGTGTGTTTGGAACCAGGTTTCGATTCCTGGTCCCAGACACATGGATTTTTTTAATTTTTCGCCCTTTGTGCAAATTTAACTGTTAACCCCACCCAGGTTAGTCATTTTAGTTGAGGGATTTGGGGGGAGTGCAGCCCCCAGAGCCCCCCCACAAAACAAAGACATATGCCACTGGTAATATATTGCGCCGTATTGGCAACATAGCATATTGCTGCAGCATAATGTCTTGCAACATTATGACCCTGTGCCATCTGAAACAATCATCTCCAATTGAACTCTTGCTGGTTCTCATCCATTCATCTCTTTTCCTCCATGAATGTAACTATCCCCCATAATACAATCATTGTATCCTAAGGTTTTCTCACTATCTATGTAAGGCTCACTGGCCTGTAGTTTTCTGGATTATCCCAAATAACTCACTGTATGGAAGGTGGCCACATTTCCACCCCAGGTCTTCAGGCACTACATCTGTTGTTTTTGATTTTCTATAGAGGATTACCAACAGCTCTGCTAACAGCTGTCTTATTTCCTTCAGCACCCTAAGGTTCATCCTATCAGGCCCTGTCAATTTATTGGTTATTAAGTCCCCAGTCCCTTGAGTACCAGTTCCATTGCAATACTCACATCTCAAAGCTGTCCCTTGCATTATCCTTAAATTTTCTCCAGCTGTTTGGGATTTGGCCTGCCTCCTCGGCCATAGACTATGCAAAAGTATTCATTTAATGTCCCTGTCTTCTCCCCATCATATTCTGCACTCACACCCTATATTTTTATCACTTCTGTTTTTCCTTGTATTTTTCCTTTTACTAATGTATCTAGAAAACTATTTGTTCTTCTCCTTGACCCTTTCCACTAGCCTTAATTCAGCCTCTGCTTCCCTTATACCCAGTTTCTTCTCAAACTTCTCTCTGTTTACCTTGCTCTGTTCCTTCTTACCAGTCTTAAATGCCCCATTTGCCCTAATTGCCTGCCTTATCTACCTATTTAACCATAAGAGTTTCCTGTATATTATGGACTTTTTTATGGTTCTGACACAGTATTGGGTGACCTCTGTAATAGCTGCCTTTTAACGTTGCCTGCTTCCCCTCCATCCCCTTGATTTTATGGAAGTCCTTCAATTTTTCCTGCATTTTGTCACCTGTTGTCTTGAAATCCACATTCCTTAAGACCAGCAATAAAGTGTCAGAGATAATATGTTATGACCCCATCTTCATGCTTAATTTCAATATGTAATTGTCACACTGGCCAATTGGGCTTCCATTTTAATACATGTTAATATATACCCCAGAGCGACTCATTGCTGTATAAGAGTGGTTTCACACACCTTCAGCTGGAGCAAGAACAGCGAAGTGAAGCAGAGTTGTTCTGGCTCAAGTTGAAGGCAAGTGAAATCAGTCTAATACAGCAACATGTGGCTATGGGTGACGTATTAATACAGTATTGATTGAGAGTGATCAATAATACAGTTTAAGAAAAAAATATTCCTGGATGTGCCCATTTCCAGGACATCTGCAAATGAGACACTCCTTCACAGAAGAAAAGTGTCTAACATGCAGGGGAAAGGAGCACTCTGACTGATTGGGAGCACTCCCTTGATCTATAATGTCCATAATAATTCCCTGATTGGATAACACCAAGTTTAGTATTATCTTGTAGCCTCATTCACCCACTGTGTGAAGAATCCATCCTGAATGACGTCAACAAATCTCTGCCTATTCTGGCTCCTAGCCATCAGTATTTCCCAGTCTGTCTGGAAATTTTAAACCTCGCATTAAAACAAGTTCTTCCAGTCCTGCCACTGTCCTTTCCTTCCTCTCCAGTACTTTATCCAACTCCTCCATTTCAACAAGTGGCCTGTATACTACTCCTACCAAATGATTTCTCTTCACCTCTTCAATCACCTGAAGTCACAGTGACTCTTACATTTCTATCTCATTTATTTCTATACCATCTGAAACTCTAATAACTTCACACGTGTCCTGTCACCTTGACCCCCACCCACATTTTTCTTGTCTTTCCTGAACAGATTGTAATGTTTAGGTCCCAGCAGTTAGTGGGATTAGCCTAAGTTTTGGTAATAGCCACTATGTCTGTTTCTATTGCTGCAATCACTGCCTGCACCTTATCCATCTTGTTGCTCAAATTTCTGGTATTTACTTACCAAGCCTTCCATTTGTCCTCGCTCCTACTTCCTTGATCCCTTTTTTGGCCCTCTGCTTTACTCCTTATTTCTCTTTTGTTTTCTCATTCCCCAGATAGTCCTTACCTACTGCTTGTTTACTGTGGGGGTGGAATTGGCTTCCATAGTGATTCTGTTCGGTTCGCAGTTCCCTATTGCAGCCCCTTCAGCTACTTTAAACTGTTTATAATGAAGACATATAATTTCTGCCACAGTGCTGTGGTTTCTTCTCCACTCAGATACAGACATTCCTTGAGAAACATCCAGTCATCAGAGAAGCATACCCAGTCCTCCACATACATGAAACCCTCCTTTCCATACAAACCCTTCAGCCATATGTAGAACTCAAGAATCCTGTCATTCTACTCTTTACTGGGAGTGGCAGTGGCTCTCTCCCTGGGAAGGCTAGTGTATCTGCAACCTCCCTTAGCTTAAAACCTTGCTCTCTGAACCTTTCCTTTACATGATCAGAGACAGAGAGAGAGAGAGAGAGAGAGAGAGAGAAAGCAGCCAAAGCTTCCTTAAATCAAGGAGGTTATTTTCTAGACTACACTGAATTGAATTATTACTTTTTGGACCTGTGTAAGTAACTAGTATTGATTCTGTTTTTGGGGTTGACGTTTCTTAATTTAACTTGAATTTGACAGGGAGGAACTGTAGCTGGGAGATATTTGCAGTCATTTGTGACTAGACCTGTTACTTAACCTCTGTGAAATAGGTGTCTCTTAAAGGGAGGAGTTGAAAGGGGCCTAGTTGAACTGTGGATTTAAAACAAGAGTTGTTTGTGGTCTCTGTCTGCTGAGACAGAGACAGAGACAAAGTAGACAATGCTTCCTTAAATCAAGGAGGTTATTTTCTAGACTACACTGAACTGAATTATTACTTTTTGGACCTGAGTAAGTAACTAGTTTTGATTCTGTTTGGGGGGTTGACTTTTCTTAGTTTAACTTTAATTTGCCAGGGAAGAACTGTAGCTGGGGAATATTTGCAGTCATTTGTGACTAGACCTGTTACTTAACCTCTGTGAAATAGGTATCTGAAAGGAAGGAAGGCACTCCCTGGGGTGGAGGGTCAGAGTTGTAGTTGATTGTTTCTGGATGGCATAGGTTTACTTCCACCACCCCACCCCTCACCCCACCCACCACAAGCATATAACTTTATATATAGTAGGGGTTCTGACATCACTTCCCCAAAACTGCTAACAACATACATCTGTTCATATCCTTAAGGGCACAGCACACTGAATGGGGGTAGAGACACTCACAAGCCTGCACACACTAAAACAAGAACAACAAAACAAAAAGGAAAGCATCTGTAACAGAGAGGGACACAGACATGTGGGGAGTGGTGCAATGCACTGGCTGTGGTGCAGCAGTCTTCCGGGAGACATTCTGGAGACTGCATTGCTACCCTCTTTGCAGGCACCTCTCTGGTCTGAGGGAGGCAATTGTTTGTCTCCATGCTGACCTGGCAAAGATTCAGAAAACCTGCTCCCCCCACCCAGGGACCACCCAGGCCACCACCACTACCTAAGAGGTTGCCAAGAAAGAGGAGTGGTTGGACCACAGTGGGCTCAGGGAGGGTGAGGGTGGTGGAACAGAGGTGCATCCCTCCAGTTGTGCCTTTCCACAATTCATTTGAAAATCTGGTGGAGCATGGTTCCTCTATGGAGGCACCTGCAGTGGAGACCAAGGAAGATGCTGGGAACCTCCACAATAGAGACCCACAGAAGGGTGGCACAGGACCCCACAGGAGAAGGAAACAACTCCTGGTGGGGGACTCAATTGTTAGGTGGGTAGAACTGGGGGAGGGAGGGATGGGAAAGGGAGGTAAGGTGCCTGCCCAGGGCCATGGCTTGGAGGACAGGAAACTAATCCTCAGGAACCTGGGAGCAGCTGCAAGGGGGAGTGAGCTGGATGTCATTATCCACCTATGGATGAATGACCTGGCTGAGAATAGGATCAGAGTAGTGCAACAGGAGTTTGTGGAGTTGGGGAGGGGCCTTAGACAAGTAGCACACATGGTAACTTTCTCGGAAGTGCTACCCGTCTATGGCATGGATGAGGCTAGGGTACTCCACATCATGGGATTCAATGACTGGTTGAAAAACTGGTGCAGAGTTCAGGGATTTGGCTTTACTAGGGACTGGGGCTCCACCTGGAGGGATGCAGGCCTATAGAGGCACGATGGTCTGCATCTATCCAGGAGGAGAACCAGAATCCTAGGTGATAGGTTTAAATGCTTCATTGGCAAGCATTTAAACTAGCCAAGGGGGGAGGCACTAAAAAGGAGACAGTAAATCCTTGCCCCCCCAAAAAAAAATCAGGGTAGTTAGTGAGGTAAACACCAAGATAGAACAGTTGATAGGAAGAAGGGCAGGGGTAAATGGAGAAAAAGACAAGGGCAGTAAGGACAGAGATGGGGCAAAAAGAAATAAAGCCATAACAAATGGAGGGTAATGAGTACCAATGCCCATAGTCTAGGTAAAAAGCTCCCCGAAATGGTGGCCTTGATGGAAGAGGGATGCCTGGATATCATGGCAGTCACAGAAACATGGTTCACAGAGTCAACATACCAGGGTACACAATCTACAGGAGGGACAGGAAGGGAAGAAGAGGAGGAGTAGCTCTCTATGTAAAGGAAGGGATCAAAGCAACAAAACTAAAGGGTAAACAGAAAGGAGAGGAGGCAGTGTGGGTCACCCTGGAGACTGGAAATGGCTCCACAATCCACACAGGGGCTGTATACAGACTCCTGTCTTAGGGGGAGGAAATGGACAAGGAAATGATAGAAGGCATCCTTGGGATGGCAGAGAAAGGGCAGATTTTGCTGATGGGGGACCTGAATATACCAGATGTTAACTGGAGCACTTTAGCTGCAGCCACATCCAAGATCAGGGCCATTCTCAATGCCCTACAGGGGACATGCCTCACAGCTAGTTTTGGAGCCCACTCAGAAAGGAGCAATCTTAGACCTGGTGCTCTCAAATGGGGATGGTGAGAGGATGTCCAATCTAGAAGTGGGCAGCCATCTGGGAACAAGCAACCACCAAACCGTGTGGTTCATGATAAATTTAGCTGTAGAGTCAAGCCATACAAAAATGAAGGTACTGGACTTCAGGAAGGCTGATTTTGTTAAAATGGGAGAGTGCCTCAGAAAAGCACTAGCAACAGGCAAGAAGGTGGGGTGGAGCAACAATGGGGAAACATCAAAACTGCCATCACAGAGGCAACAAGCCTTTGTGTGAAGCAAATAAACAAATCAAAACAAAAGAAAAAAACACTATGGTTCTCAAAAGAAGTGGCGGGGAAGGTAAAGGAGAAAAAGATAGTGTTCAGTAAGTATAAGGAAACACAGAAGGAGCAGGACAGAGAACTGTACCAGTTAAAGCAGAAGGAAGCTGGGAAGGCAGTCAGAATAGCAAAGGCCCCAACTGAGAAAAAGAAAGCCAACTCGGCTAAGAAGGGAGATAAAACCTTTTATAGGTACATTAGGGAGCAAAGAAAGACTAAGGCAGAGATACTGAGGCTGAATAAAGAGGAAAGTGGTTGGGCAGACAGCGACAGTGAAAAAGCAGGGATACTGAATGAATACTTCTGCTCATTATTTACAATGGAAAAGCAGGGGAGATACCTAATCCAGTCAATTGAAGCACTCCGGATAGGTGTGTTGATATTAGTCCTTTCACAGAAGAAAGGGTTCTGAAAGAACTCTTAAAACTGAAGGTGGATAAAGCAATGGGGCCTGATGGGAATCACCCCAAAATTCTAAAAGAACTAAGGGAAGAACTAGTAACACCACTGACTATCCTTTTAAATAAATCATGGGAGGATGGTGTGGTAGCTGAGGACTGGAGGAGGGTGGATGTGATTCCCCTTCACAAAAGTGGGAGCAAGACAGAGGCAGGAAACTAAAGACCTGTCAGTTTGACCTCAGTGGTAGGGAAAATGATGGAATCACTTCTGAAGGAAAGAATTGTTGAGTACCTAGAGGCCAGTGGGGCACAGGACCCAAGGCAGCATGGATTCAGAGTGGGAAGGTCATGTCAGACAAATCTAATAGATTTCTTTGACTGGGTGATCAAAGTAGTAGACCGGGGGCTGTGGACACGGCCTACCTAGACTTTAGCAAGGCATTTGACACAGTGCTGCACAAAAGATTAATAAACAAATTAGCCAGCCTGGGAGTGAGTCCCAGGGTGGTAGCCTGGGTAAAACACTGGCTGGACAACAGGACACAGTGAGTAATAGTAAATGGAGTCCACAGTGAAGGAAGGGGGTTACTAGTGGGGTACCTCAGGGTTCAGTACTGGGGTCAGTCCTTTTTAATGTATTTGTAAGTGACATTGCAGAGGGACTGGAAGGGAAAGTATGTCTCTTTGCAGGTGACACAAAGATCTGCAACAGGGTTGATACGCAAGGTGGGATGGAAAGGATGAAAAGGGACTTGGCAAGGTTGGAGGAATGGTCAAATGTATGGCAGCTTAGATTCAGTGCAAAGAAGTGCAAAGTAATGCACCTGGGAAACAAAAACCCAGGGGAAGAGTACACAGTGGGGGGTGAGATACTGACAACAACAAAAATGGAAAGGGACCTGGGGTAGTCATATCAGATGACCTAAGGGTGGGACAACAATGTGAGAAGGCAGTAAGGAGGGCTGGGGAGATACTGGGATGCATAGGGAGAGGCAACACCAGTAGAAAATAAGAAGTTGTTGGCCCTCTGTACAGACAGTTGGTAAGCCCACATCTGGAGTACTGTGTACAGTTCTGGAGGCCCCATCTCAGCAAAGATATAGACAGGATGGAGGCTGTCCAGAGGAGGACAAACAAAATGGTGCAGGGTCTGCACCAGAAGACATATGAAGAAAGACTAAAGGAGCTTAAGATGTATAGCCTCAAGGAAAGTAGGGAGAAGGGGGACATGATAGAAACTTTCAAATACCTCAGAGGAATCAACAAAGTCCAAGAGGGTAGCATATTTCAGAAAAAAAAGATGTGCAAGAACTAGGGGGCACAATTTAAAGATAATGGAGGGATGGCTCAGAGGTAATGTGAGGAAGTATTTCTTCACAGAGAGGGCTGTAGATTCATGGAACAGCCTTTCTGAGGAGGTTGTAGAATCAAAAACAGTGGGGGAATTCAAGAATGCATAGGACAGACATAAGGCAATTCTAGTGAAGGGTAGGAAGAAGTAGGCTGTTGGTTAACTAGAATCTGCAGCTTATCTGTTAGGTAGGGAAATGGGCAGACTAGGTGGGCCAAGCGGTCCTTATATGCCATCAAATTTTATGTTTCTATGATCTACACTGCAGTGTGCCCGGTCAAGGGTTCCTATATGAATCATAACATTTGGCCTATACTCCCTACCTGGTCAAACTCACCAGTCATGAAAAGTTGTTTAGGATCTTCAAAAACATTAAAAGAGCCAGACATACAGTACTTACCAGAAGCTCTGTAAATGGATTTTGTAAAAGTAGAACATCAGAAGGAGTCTCAGATGATGCATGCATTTTGATTGCCCTTATTCACAAAGCATGTAGGATCCAAATGTTATGCTTTACTCTTCATAATACACATTATGTTATGTAGCAGTTTCTGAGTACTGATTAGATGAGTTTTTGACTGCATTTGTGACAATTTTAAAGAAAATGTCATTAGATATAAAGGATAAATGTGAAGAAGGTTTATATATATTGTGAGAACTAAAACACTTACAAGGGCAGACTGCGTATGAAACTAATAACAAGTGATATGCAGCCCACACAATGAGTGGGTTGAACAGCCAGACGTTTTGTTATTTTGATCATCAATAGGCCTCAGATGGATATTAAAATAATATTCTGCCATTTACTTCATGCAGTCCTTTATAATTTTCATGGCCAGAGTCATTTATTTGTGATTTTAACACACCATAGAGTGGATGGGATGGGTGCATCCATAATTACAATTCACAGTAAAGTTGCTAGGAAATAACCCACTGAGATTAATGGTCCTGTTCACAAGAGTTCATAACACTTTTTTTGGCAGATTGGATATTATCCTAGTAGCTGTGAATTCCAGAACTGGGGTCTGAGTGGGGTACAGGGGGCCAATGTAAAAAGTGGATACAGGGACCCCTCTGGAAAATCAATGGAGGCAGGCCCAGGGTGACACAGTCAATCAGTATTCCAATTAAATTTGATACACTAGCTCTGTGTTTGCATCTTACAGTTACCTGCAGTGTCCCTAATGTCCTATTTAATTAGAAAAAAGATGATAAATGCAAAGAATTTCAGAGTTTAGAAGGTGGCCAGGTACCCAACTGGGGGCACTTGGAAATTTCCAGGTATCCTGTTGGGACAGTCTGACTCTGCCAGATGGCAGACTACATAACAAAGTGAGCAAGTCAGCAAAACAACAAAATGAAAAAATAAATAAATAAAACAAGCTGACAAAAAATGTGATTCTCATTTATTAGACAAACCCTACAAATGCTACATTTTGGTGAATAGTTATTAACCTACGCTTTTTAGGGATGCAGTGGGCAGAGCCCTGCAAACCTCTTGCTATGAGAAATGAACTTCTGCATTCACTGTGAATGACCAACACTTTGGAGTGACAAACGAAAGTTGCCTCCATATGCAACGCTCTGCATTTGCACAATATTTTACTTATTTTTGACAGCCTGTGACTGCTGAAATACATAACCCTCCCTCTTAGCACCCACTACCACACCACCCCAGAAACAGAATAGTGTCACTGGGGGTGACCAATTCCCCAGTGCCCCAATCACAAAACCCCCCCTCCACTACCACGCATGTGCATTTGTGCTTTTTTAAAACCTATATTTTTATAGAGTCCACCTTCCCTCTCAGCAAGCACCCATCCACCCCCCCAGAAACATAACAGTGACACTGGGGATTGCTCAATCCCCCAGTGCAGGAATCCTCTCCCCCCTCCCAGTATCGCACATGTGTGGTTATTTGTTATTTTGCTCTTTTTTTTTTATTTTCCTCTCTCTCAACTGACCCTTCCTCTCAGCACCCACCACCCCACACACCCCCAGAAACATAATGCTGACACTGGGGGTGCCCAATCCTCCAGTGTCACAATTGGCATCTCGGTCCAGTTTTCTTTTTTTGTTTGTTTGTTTTACCCTATAACAAGAAAAACGTCCATCAATGTCTTTTCAGACCCCTCACCAGACCCTCCTACTCAGCACCCACCACCCCACACCCTCCCATGCTCTTACTTACGCATCAAGGGTCTAACGCTGTAATCCTCTCTGGACCATAGACACATTTTCACTTGTCAAAACTGGACCACAAACTGAAGAAACAGGTATGCTATTCAATGTATTTCAATGGGGGTTGAACTTAGAGCATAACTTGGCCATTGTTGCATATTTGTGGCCCAGATTTTCAACATGCCTTGTTTGGGACATCACTTCATGAGCTGTGTCACTGCTATTAGGCAAATCTGTCCTGAAATGAGGTTTTTCAATCCCTGCACAAAATCACCTTTCAGGCAGGATTTGAAAATTTTCTCTGCCCCAATGTATGAGTTGGGATCATAAGAAAGTTATGTTGAAAATGTGGTGTAAGAATATTAAAAAAAACAACAAAGGTATGAGCCTACATTGAATTTTGTGAATGCAGCCTCGTAACTTTTGTAATTGTCAATCTTTTCTCCCATGTTTACAACATAGCCATATTTTTACAGCACCTCATGAATGTGACAGCTGTCATTCTTCAAATCCTGGCCAAAATTATTTTTTTTTTATCCTGAATGATGATTTGTGATCCTTGCATGAAACCACCATTACAGCTTGACTTAACAATGTTTGCTGCTCTTCTTCAAGAGGTGGTGTCATAAGAATGCTATGCTGAAAATTTGGTGTACAAATATTAGAAAACAATAAAGCTATGAGCCTACACTGAATTTTACGAATGCAGTCTCATAACTTTGGTAACTGTCAATACGGGTGGTGGAACAGAGGCACACCCAGTTAATTGTTCCACTCCACAATCCATACACCATTCTGGGGATCATAGTTCCCCTATGGATGCACCCGTAGAGGAGACTAAGGAGGTTGCAGACAACTGTCACAAGAGAGGCCCTCAGGAAGGAGGCAGAGGGCACCACAGGGAAATGAAGCAGCTCCTGGTGGGGGACTCAGTTATTAGGGGGTTAGAACTGGGGAGAGCAGGGAAAACTGAAGTAAGGTGCCTGCCTGGTGCCATGGCTTGGAGGGACCGGAAGCGCATCCTTAGGATCATGAGAACAGTTGCATGGGAGTCTGAGCTGGATGTCATTGTCCACCTAGGAGCAAATGACTTGGCTCATCATGAGATTAGAACAGTGCAGAAGGACTTTGTAGAGTTGGGGAGGGGCCTAAGACAAGTAGCACACACAGTATCCTTCTCAGAGGTGCTGCCTTTCAGTGGCATGGGTGAGACGAGGGTACTTTGCATCATGCAGTTTAATGAATGGTTGAAAAAATGGTGTGGAGCACAGGGGTTTGTCTTCATTGGGGACTGGGGTTCCACCTGGAGAGACAAAAGCCTATACTAGCAGGATGGTCTGCATCTGTCCAGGAAGGGAACAAGTCTTTTGGGCAATTGGTTTAAATGCTTCATTGGCAAGCTTTTAAACTAGTCAAGGGGGAGGCACTGATAAGCAGCAGGAAAATCCCAGACTACCCCTATAAAACAGGGTACTAAATGAAAAAAAGACCAAGGTAGAAAGGTCAGTGGGGGATGCTGCTACAGAAGGTAAAGCCATCAAAAAATGGAGAGCAATGAGTACCAATGCCCGTAATCTGGGTAACAAGATTCCTGAATTAGTGGCCTTGATGGAGGAGGAACATCTGGATATCATGGCAGTCACAGAAACATGGTACACACAGAACCATGACTGGGGTGTAAACATACCAGGATACACTATCTACAGGAGGGACAGGGGGGATAAAAGAGGAGGAGAAGGAGTAGCTCTCTACATAAGGGAAGGAATCAAAGCAACAGAACAAAAGGGTAAACAGGGAGGAGAAGAAGCACTGTGGGTCAATTTGGAGGCAGGTAATGGCACCACAATCCGCACAGGGGTTGTATACAGACTCCCCTCTCAGGTGGAGGAAATGGACAAGGAAATGATAGAAAGTATACTTAGAATGGCAGAAAAAGGAGAGATATTGCTGATGGGTGATCTGAATATGCCAGATGTTAACTTGAGTGTAGTTGCAGCAGCCACTTCTAAGAGTGGGGTTATTTTAGATGCCCTACAGGGGGCATGGCTTAGACAACTAGTATTGGAACCCACTTGAGAGAGAGTAATCTTAGACCTGGTTCTCTCAAATGGAGATGGAGAGAGGATCACAGCTGTAGAAGTGGGTAGCCATCTGGGAACTAGTGACCATCGAACAGAATGGTTCACAATAAACACAGCAATAGAGTCATGCCATACAATGGCAAAAGTACTGGACTTCAGGAGGGCTGACTTTGCCAAAATAGGTGAGTGTCTAAGGAATGCACTAGCAAATGGGCAGTAAGAAGGGGTGGAAGAACAATGGGGAATAATAAAAACTGCCATCACAGAGGTAACAAGCCTTTGTGTGAAGTGAATAAACAAAACAAAACAACGTAAGAAACCACTATGGTTCTCAAAGGAGGTGGCAGTGAAGGTTCAAGAGAAAAAGAAAGCATTCAGAAAGTACAAGGAATCACAGAAGGAGCAGGACAGATAATTGTATCAGTTAAAGTAAAAGGAAGCTGGGAAGGCAATCAGGACAGCAAAGGCCCAAAACCGAGGAAAAGATAGCCAACTTGGTTAAGAAGGGGGATAAAAACTTTTAGGCACATCAGGGAGCGAAAGAAGACCAAGGAGGGATAGTAAAGCTTAATAAAGGGGAGGGGTGGCAGAGGTGACGGTGAAAAGCAGAGATACTAAACAAATATTTTTGCTCAATATTTACAAATGAAGAGGGGGAGGTACCTAAAACAAACAGTAGAAACACTCTGGATACAGAAGTTGATACCAGCCCATTTACAGAAGAAAGGGTTCTGAGAGAACTCTTAAAACTGAAGGTGGACAAAGCAATGGGGCCTGATGGGATTCATCCCAGAATTCTAAAAGAACTAAGGGTAGAACTAGTGACACCACTGACTACCCTCTTTAACAAATCATGGGAGGATGGGGTGGTACCTGAGGGCTGGAGGAGGGCAGATGTGATTCCCCTTCACAAAAGTGGGAGCAGGGCAGAAGCAGGAAACTAGAGACCTGTTAGTTTAACCTCAGTGATAGGAAAATGATGGAATCACTTCTGAAGGAAAGAATTGCTCAGTACCTAGAGGCCAGAGGGCACAGGACCCAAGCCAGCATGGATTCACAGCAGGAGGTCATGTCAGATGAATCTAATAGATTTCTTTGACTGGGTGACCAAAGTAGTAGATCAGGAGGGATGTGGACATGGCTACCTAGATTTTAGCAAGGCATTTGACTCAGTCCCACACAAAGATTAATATACAAGTTAGCCAGCCTGGAAGTGGATCCCAAGATGATAGCCTGGGTAAAGAATTTGCTGGAGAATAGGGCTGAGAAGTTAATAGTAAATGGAGTCCACTCTGAAGAAAGGGGCTTACTAGTGGTGCCCGTGAGTTCAGTATTAGGACGGTCCTCTTCAATGTCTTTATAAGTGACATTGCAGAGGACTGGAAGGAAAATATGTCTCTTGCAGATGATACAAAGATCTGCAACAGAGTTGATGCACAAGGTGGGGTGGAAAGGATGAGAAGGGACTTGGCAAGGTTAGAGGAATGGTCAAATGTATGGCAGCTAAGATTCAATGCTAAGAAGTGCAAGGTAATGCACCTCGAAAACAAAAACCCAGAGGAAGAGTACACAATGGGGGGGTGAGATACTAGCAACAACAAAAATGAAAAGGGACCTGGGGGTAGTCATATCAGATGACTTAAAGGTGGGCAAGCAATGTGAGATGGCAGTAAGGAGGACTGGGGTGACACTGGGATGCATAGGGGGAGGCATCACCAGTAGAAAACAGGAAGTTGTTATCCTGCTGTACAGACAGCTGGTGAGACTCCATCTGGAGTACTGTGTGCAGTTCTGGAGACCCAATCTCCGCAAGGACATAGACAAGATGGAAGCTGTCCTGAGGAGGGCAACTAAAATGGTGCAGGGTCTGCACCAGAAGACATATGAAGAGAGACTAAAGGAGCTTAATATGTATAGCCTCGAGGAAAGGAGGGAGAGGGGGACATGATAGAAACATTCAAGTACCTCAAGGGAATCAACAAAGTCCAAGAGGGTAACATCTTTCAAAAAAAGAGGTGTACTAGAACCAGGGGGGCACAATTTGAAGATAGAGGGGGGCATCTCAGAGGTAATGTAAGGAGGTACTTTTTCACAGAGAGGGTTGTGGATGCATGGAACGGCCTTCTGGAGGAGGTTGTGGAATCAAAAACAGTGGTTGAATTCAAGCATGCATAGGACAGTCATAAAGCAATTCTAGGAGGTGGGGGTAGAAAGAAGTAGGCTGCTGGTTAACTAGGATCTGCAGCTTATCTATTAGGTAGGGAAATGGGCAGACTGGGTGGGTCAAGCGGTCCTTATCTGCCATCAAATTCTATGTTTCTTATACTTTAACCCAAATTTACTACATTGTCTTATCTTTGCAACACCTCATGAATGAGACAGCTGTCATGTTTCAAATCCTGGTCAAAATGTTTTTTTACATCCCAAAAGGTGATTTCATGGTCCCTGCATGAAATTACATTTCAAGCAGGAGTTTAACATTTTCTCTGCCCTTGTTCATGAGGTGGTGTCATAAAAAGGCTATGTTGAAAATTTGGTTGAAAAATATGAAAAAAACAACAAAGTTATAAACCTATATTGAATTTTGTGAGAGTAGCCTCGTAAGTTTAGTAATTTTCAATATTTGTACCCCAAATTTACAGCATAGCCATATCTTTCCAGCACCTCATGAATGTGGCAGCTGTCATTTTTCAAATCCTGGCCAAAGTGTCTTTTTTTTTTACATCCTAAAAGGTGATTTCATGGTCTCTGCGCAAAATCACCTTTCAGGCAGATGTTGAAAATGTTCTCTGCCCTTGTCGTAAGGTGGGGTCATAAGAAGACTATGTTGGACATTTGGTGTAAATATATTCAGACTCAACAACATTATGGGCCTATGATGAATTTTGTGAATACAGGCTCATACATTTGATAATATTCGATATTTTTACCCAAAATTTTCAACATAACCATTTCTTTATTGTACCTCATGAATGTGATAGCCATCAATTTTCAGCTCGTGGCAAAAATGTGTTTTAGCATCCTGAAAGTTGACTTTACAGTCCCTACCCAAAATCACCTTTAAGCCAGGAGCTGAACATAGTCTCTGCCCATCTTCATGAGGCAGGGTCATAACAAGGCTATGTCGAATATTTGTTGCAAAAATGTTAAAAAACAAATTTACAATATTTGTACCCCAAATTCCTCAGCTGCAGCCCTATCAGCTCTGGACAGAGTTTGTTTTATGAACTTAGCACCTAGTTTAGCACACTGAGTCAATCAGTGTTCACATTTTTATTGACTATCTAAACTGCCTAACTCAACCTCTCCAAGATATGAATTTAGCAAGAAGCCTTTATTCATTTTAAAGTACGTATTAAAATAAGTTATTTATAAAGTTTATCATTTAAAATAAAGGCATTAAATCCATTGTAATTAAGTTTAACATAAACCATTACAAGTTATTACAATTACGTTTTTACTTTCTGTTCATGCCCCCTCCTTCTACACACCTGCTCCTCCCTGCAGGGCTGTCAATGCGACCACTCAGGCTGTGTTGGAGGACAGAGGACTTCCAGTCCTACATGTGTCCACCTCTGTCTAATTCAAACACTCAGATTACCCCCTGAGTGGGGTGAAGGTGGGGTCCCCTACCCCCCTTACCTCAGGTGGAGCAGACACCATGGAGCTTCTACCCAGATCTCCCCTGATCACTGGTACTGGGACCTATCTCCAAAAGTAGACGTTTTTTTTTAATTTTCTGGTCCCACTCCTGCAGATGCTGGCACACAGGGATGGACCAAGGAGATGAAAGCATGCTGAAATGTGCTTTAGCTCTAGACCCTCAGCTGACATATGCCCCTCCCTGAAACGTCTGCTTTCCTGACTGTGCCTCCATCTATGGTCACCCAGGTGGCATTACAGAAGCAGGGAATGCAACCCTTCCTCCCTGGAGAAGGAGAGCAGCCCTCTGGGTGCTCAATATTTCCCCATCCGGCTGGCCCTCCAGTAACCCAGGCTCATTACCAAACCTAGGTCACTAGCATCGCACATGGTAGTAGTACCACCGTGCCAGCGGGCCAGCCCAACAATTGAATTGAAAAGTGTTGTGACAACCCACTTCTCCCTCTGGGTTGAAACAGCTTTTAGAGAGGTGTGTGTCCTCAGGTATTCACTGCCATCAGCCGGACTTTCCTTCCGGCACCTCTTTCAAGTGTACAAACTTGAATAATCACACGTGCAATTGCACAAGTTAAAGTCTGGTAGTGTGTCTCTTTTGGGTGACGGATGCTACACAGAGTTTACCTTAGCCAGTGGAAAACCAAATATTACCTTAGAAAAATGACATCACAGTCCCAACTGTTGAGCAAATAAATAGCTTTTACTTAACAGAAAGTGCAATGAGCATTTATAGGATATGTATTTACAACACAAGAGAATAACACTCATACAGGAAAAGTAAACAAATATTTTTAAATAACAGATGGCAAAAGAAGAAAGCTAATACTGAAATATGCTTTCACTAAACTTACCCTTCCCTGTCCTTACAAGAGACACTGGGCCCTGTTCTAACTGCCAACTCCCACGGACATAGCTACCAGGTAGGCTCCAAGCTTATGTTTCCCCTCACAGCTTCCAAAGGCAAGCGAGAGCCTTCTCTGTCTTTCAGAGGGTTATATATTCTCTGGAGAATAGGTCATTCCTATTCTCCCTTTAAATGCACCAACCAACTAGCATGTATGTATTTAATTGTCCCAATCAGAGTAAACACCTATCTGTGACCAATTATATTCCCTTTTCACCTTAAGTTTATATTTGAATGATCCAATCCATTCAAACTGCCCTGTGTCTGTGTCTGCAAGGTCTGTGTGTGTCTGGAGATGTCCACTCGAGATTTATGACCCAGCTCTTATCTAGCAGCTAGGAATTCCACAAGCTGGATGCTGCTGGAGGATTTCAGCCTCAGTGTATTTTTTTTCACACTGCTAAAAAATAAGGCACCTACAGAATCCAAACCATTAACTCTTTCCTTCCCATTTCTGTCACATCTCCCCCCCCCCGAGATAATGAAGGCGTGTCCCTTGGGCCACCTCAAGTGACACAACCATTCATGCAATTACTGGGAAGTGCCCAAAAGTATCCAGCCAGGCCATTAGCCCTGTCTAGATAGCCCATCCACATTTGCGTTTTGTTTGCCACTTCGATGCTGGATGGTCATGTTGTATGCCTGTAGTACCAAACTCCAATGTAGTAGTTTACCATTTTGCCCACTGGACCTATGAAGCCAAATCAGGGGATTATGATCTGTGACCACAATAAATTCTCTCCCATATAGGTAAGGCTGCAGCTTCTGCAGGGCCCACTCTATTCCCAAGCATTCCTTCTCAATTGTGGCATATGCCTCCTTTCTGGGCAAAAGCCTTCGGCTGAGGTACACAACTGGGTGCTCCTCCACCTGCTGGGTAACTTGGCTCAGCACAGCCCCCAGCCCCCATGATCTGAGGCACCCACATGGACCATAAACTTTAAACTATAATTAGGGCTATCCAATACAGCTGGGCCGCTTAAGGCCTTTTTTAGCTCCTGAAAAGCAATCTCACATCCTTCTGACCACTTCAATGTGTCTGGCTTTCCCTTCTTGGTTAAGTCTGTCAGGGGCTTAGCCAGATCACTATAGCAGGGAACAAACCTTCGGTGGTACCCTGCTGTCCCTAGAAATGCCCTGACCTGTTTCTTTGTGGTAGGAGTAGGCTAGGCCAGGATGGCATCAACCTTGGCAGGCTCCGGACGGATGTGTCCACTACCCACCTGGTGCCCAAAGTAGGATACTTCTGCCATACCTATCTGGCACTTCTCTGCCTTGACTGTCAGACCTGCCTTCTTTAACCTGTGGAACACATCCAGCACATTCTTGATGTGCTCATCCCAGGTCTGGCTGTATATGGCTATATCATCCATATAAGCCAATGCAAACTCACCTACCCCAGACAGAATGCGATCCACAAGCCATTGAAAAGTTGCAGGTGCATTCTTCATTCCAAATGGCATTACCTTAAATTCATATAAACCAAATGGAGTAACAAAAGCTGATCTTTCCCTGGCCGCAAGGGTCAGAGGTACCTGCCAATAGCCCTTTGTTAGGTCTATTTGGTCAAATACTTGGCTCCCCCCAGTCGCTCCAGGGCCTCATCTGTTCTGGGCATGGGATAAGCATCAGACTCCATGCAGCTATTAAGCTTATGGTAGTCCATGCAGAATCGTGTGGTGCCATCTCTTTTGGGGATCAGTACCACGGGTGATGCCCAGGGGCTACTAGATTCCTGGATTACCCCCAATTCCAGCATCTCTTTGAGCTCCTCTTTCACAGTCTGCTTAGCATGGTCAGGTACCCGATAGGGGGACTGTTTCAGGGGATCCTGGGTCCCTGTATCCACATGGTGCTCTGCCATCGTGGTGTACCCTGGTTTCCCTGTGAACATGTCTTCAAATTCTCTCAGCACACCCCTAATTTCTTGCAACTGGGCTGGTGTCAGCTGTTCTGAGAGGGTAAGGCTGTCCACAGAGGATGCAACCCTGGCCTCTCCAAGTAGGTCCACCAGTGGATCTACCTCAGTTTCCTCCTCTGGGGCACTGCATACAGCGAGGACCATTTCCTCTCTGTCATGGTAGGGCTTCAGCATGTTAACATGATACACCTTTTGTTTGCATCTCCTGTCTGGTAGCTCTATCATGTAATTGATGTCACTAACCTTTTGGACAATGGAGAATGGCCTCTCCCATGCTGCCTGTAATTTATTCTGTCGGACAGGGATGAGTGCCATCACTCACTGTCCCACCTTATATTCTCTGGCTCGGGCCCCACGATCATGCCAGACTTTCTGCCGCTGTTGTGCAGTGGCCAGGTGCTCCTGAGCAAACCCCATGAGCTCCCTAAGGTGGGTCCTGAAGTTCAGGACATACTCCACGACAGACTCCCCTTGGGAGGCACAGTCATCCTCCCATTCATCCCGAATCAAATCTAGGGCCCCCCGCATCCTATGACCAAACAGGAGCTTGAAAGGTGAGAACCCTGTGGACTCCTGTAGGACTTTCCTGTATGCAAATAGGAGATGAGGCAAATATTTGTCCCAGTCTCTCTTATGCTGGTCAGCAAAAGTCCTTAGCATGGTCTTAAGGGTAGAATTAAATCGCCCCACTAGACCATTAGCTTGGGGATGGTATGAGGAGGTTTTGAGCTGCTTTACCCCACACTTCTCCCACAAACTACTCATTAACCCTGACATAAAATTGGCATCCCGGTCTGACAGTATCTCCTGGGGAAAGCCCACCTAGCTAAATATTCCCAACAGTGCATCTGCCACTGGTTCTGTCTCAGAGGATGTTAGAGCCACTGCCTCTGGGTATCTGGTGGCATAGTCTACAACTACCAAGATATACCGCTTGCCAGTGTGACTTGGGGTGCTCAATGGCCCCACTATGACCACCACTACCCTCTTGAATGGTTCATCAATAATGGGCAGGGGCACCAAAGCTGCCTTTGCCTTGTCCCCCAATTTCCCCACCCGCTGGCACTGTGGACAAGTCCAGCAATAATTTACCACATCCTTGCCAATACCAGGCCAAAAGACATTGTTGGTTAGGCGCTTTTTCATGCACCTCACCCCCAAGAGCCCTGAAAAAGGGATATCGTGTGCAAGGGCCAAAAGCTGCTGACAGTGAACCTTAGGGACTACCAGCTGCTGGAGTTCCTCACCATCTAGCCCTTCCTCTGTTGTACATTCTCTGTACAACAGCCCATTGTCCCAGCAAATGTACTCTTTATCCCCCTGAGAACGCTCATCCCTATGAGCTATTTCCCTCAGTTTTTCCAGGGTAGGGTCAGTTTGCTGTGCAGCACTCAGGTGCCCTCGTCTGACCCTTCTCAGTGCCCCTTCTGAAGGAAGTCCTGTGGGTTCCTCTATTTGTGACTGGGGTTCTGGACTGCTGCTTCTAGCCAGCCCCTTCCCTGTGCTAGACACTTCCTCAGCTGCTGAGGATGTGGCTGGACACCCCAGAGTCAACCCCCTCTTCACCCTCAGAAGCTTGCCCTTGTGCCTGACCACAAGTTACAACACACACCAGTTTTTTACTGTGGTCCAAATCCTTCTCCACAATCATACTTACAGGTAGGTCCTCTACAACTCCCACCTCCTTTTCTACATGGCCCCTTTCCCAGCTCAGGAAGACTCTAGCCATTGGTAATGGAACTGGTGGCCCTGTGAATGCCCAGGCCTTGGAGTATTTCCCAGGCACGATCTGCTCTGCCCGAATGAGATCCTGCCTTACCAGGGAGATGTTAGTGGCTGTGTCCCACAGTCCCTGTGTTACTATTCCATTAACTGTAATGGGACGCAGATTCTCATTAGAGGAGAGTGGTTCTTCAGACTGGACACACCCTACAAACACACCAGTGCCCTTTTGATCACCCCTGCCCCCATATCTCTGCCCCTTAACCAGTTTATGAAGGCAGTTATATCTCAAGTGTCCCACTTGATTGCAAATATGACATGTCTTGGGACCTATTTCTTGAGTCCCCTTAGAACCAGAGGGCTCTACTTTGGGCTCAGGTGCAGGCTGTTTTCCATTGGGCTGCCCCCCATGGGATCCCTTATACCCATGTGCCACCCCCCACCATAAGACTTACGTTGTGTGGCTGGCTAGACAGATACTCGTCAGCGCTTCCTGCCACCTCTGTGGAAGAGGCGCATGCCGTGTCTATGAGCCATACACGCATGTCCTCAAGTACAATTTTAAGGAATTGTTCTCTCACCAATACATCTCTAATCAGTTCCACAGTAGTTGCTTTAGCTCCCTCCATCCACCTATCAAAGTAAGAACACAGTTGAACCTGCAGTTCTGCATAACTGTCTTCTGGGCTTTTCTTTAACTCCCTAAATTTTCTTCTATAAGCCTCAGGAGTTAATTCAAAATGTTTCAACAACACTGTTTTCACTTTATCATAATCAGCATAGTCTTCATTACTCATTTTAGCAAAAGCATTTAACGCTTGCCCCGTCAGCAAGGGTGTGAGATAAGTTGACCAGGAAGCCTTAGTCAATTTTAATTGATTGCATGCTCTCTCAAATGGCCTTAAAAATAAATCAAGGTCATCTCCCTCTTTAAACTGAGGGAACAATTTAGAATTCATTTTGGCTTCATGAGGTAAACTCCCTCCACCATTACTCATGGTTTGCTGACTGCGGAGGGTCATCATCTCCTTCTCGTGCTGTTGTCTCTTTTCTTCAAGTTCTTTCTCTGCTTCCTGTCTTCTTGTTTCTGTATCCAACCTTCTTGCTTCTGCTTCAGCATCCAGTCTTTTCACCTCAGCATCCAGTCTTTTCACCTCCAATGCCCTTTCTTGCAGCACCAGCTGCAGTCGCAGCACCTCAAGCTGGTGTGGGGGGTCAGCTGCCTCAGTTCCTGACTCACCCCCAGTGACTGTTTGCTTCAGATCATGTGCCAAGAGAGTAGCTATGAGATCTGCCTTTTTCTTCTGCTTTAGACTTTCAGGCTGCATCCCCTTTTCCTGGCACCTTTCAATAAGCTGTGGCACAGTAAGTGAGTCATACTCCATGGAGCTCATTCTCTACTGCTACACTTTACTGTGCTAACTAGAAAAAAAATAAAACTGTTGTACAAATGTATCCTCTTATATATCCTGTTTTGGAATGCTAAGGTAACTTCCACTGGCAAACTCTGTATCTCAGTGTGCTACGCAGTCTGCTATCATCATCCCACCACTGCCACCAATATGTGACAACCAACTTCTCCCTCTGGGCTGAAACAGCTTTTAGAGAAGTGTGTGTCATCAGGTATTCACTGCCATCAGCCGGACTTCCCTTCCAGCACCTCTTTCAAGTGTACAAACTTGAATAATCACACGTGCAATTGCACAAGTTAAAGTCTGGTAGTGTGTCTCTTTTGGGTGGTGGATACTACACAGAGTTTACTTTAGCCAGTGGAAAACCAAATATTACCTTAGAAAAATGGCATCACAGTCACAACTGTTGCGCAAATAAATAGCTTTTACTTAACAGAAAGTGCAATGAGCATTTACAGGATATGTATTTACAACACAAGAGAATAACATTCATACAGGAAAAGTAAACAAATGTTTTTAAATAACAGATGGCAAAAGAAGAAAGCTAATACTGAAATATGCTTTCACTAAACTTACCCTTCCCTGTCCTTACAAGAGACACTGGGCCCTGTTCTAACTGCCAGCTCCCTTGGACATAGCTACCAGGTAGGCTCCAAGCTTATGTTTCCCCTCACAGCTTCCAAAGGCAAGCGAGAGCCTTTTCTGTCTTTCAGAAGGTTATATATTCTCTGGAGAATAGGTCATTCCTATTCTCCCTTTAAATGCACCAACCAACTAGCATGTATGTATTTAATTGTCCCAATCAGAGTGAACACCTATCTGTGACAAATTATATTCCCTTTTCACCTTAAGTTTATATTTGAATGATCCAGTCCATTCAAACTGCCCTGTGTCCATGTCTGTAAGGTCTGTGTGTGTCTGGAGATATCCACTCGAGATTTATGACCCAGCTCTTATCTAGCAGCTAGGAATTCCACAAGCTGGATGCTGCTGGAGGATTTCAGCCTCAGTGTATTTTTTTTCACACTGCTAAAAAATAAGGCACCTACAGAATCCAAACCATTAATTCTTTCCTTCCCATTTCTGTCACAAGTGTCTTAAAAGCAAAACCTATAGTAATAAAAGTCCAGCAGCAGCAGCTTACCAGAATAAGAAATGCAAAATGTTTGCTTAATTTATTTTTACAACTTAAACATTATTAGAGTAACTGAAATGGTTAGGTAAAGAAGTAAGGTACAGGTACTTCATCTGTGTCCATTAGAAACCTTAGCTATATTTTAACAATTGCTTTAGGATAAGTAGCCAATTTAATTGTCATTTTATCTTCTCAATTGTAAAAATACTATATGCTACATTTTATCCATGGTTACATACAATTTACCAAGAAGTGGTTTTAATAATGCTTTTTTAAGCATATTGTAAAAAGGGCAAGTCATAGTAATATGTTAAATTCTCAGCTACATCATACCCACAATTGTAATTTGGGTTGTTGAGGTCAGACTGCTTATTTTTATTTTTTTTTTGTAAATATTGTATCTAAAAATGTCTTTTAAATATTTGAACTTTGAAAATGGAGACTATTTTGCTTTCTTCAGGCTAGATCATAAGATTTACATGCAGCTCATGCATAAGGAATTTTTACGGGTGCAGTGGGCAGAGCCCTGCATTCGTTTTGCTATTTCAGAGGAAAAAGGGAGCCCTTCAGTTTCCTAACAGACTAGATAATATTGGAGGTTTTGTGTTATCAGTATGCTAATTAATCATAGCGGTTTGCTGAGGAGAGTTTCAACGCACTTTTTTTGTGTACTAAGCTTCAATCTGGCTAGAAATATCTTTGAAGAAAGTTTCATAGTCTCATAAACATGTCAAGTCACTCAGGTTATGCCAGGCATAAAGGATCATTAAGAGTGCGGAATGAGGTTTCAGATTTCAGATGCTGTGTTAAAAGGCCTGAGACAGGACAGATAAAAACTTAAGGATAACTGAGAAATCAGACCAGAGACCTACTAAGTGTATAGTTTTATTTTCCATCAGCCAATATTCTTTATTCCAAACCACGCAACATTTAGAGATCATAAAGACTTCTTCATCATGGAATTGGCTGAAATTCACATAACAACCATAAAATTAGTATGTAGTGTTTCACTACTAACACACCTCATAAAATAATTCCTATAATCAATGTTTTGTTATTCTTTTGATAACTGGGTAAGGTCCACTAGGCACAAGTGCCTGTTTTCAAGGACAACCTGGGAACACTGGAGAGGTTAAGTGGCTTGCTCATAGCCACACAGTATGCATGTGGAGGTTGTGGGAATTAAATACAGGTCTACTGGATGTACCAAGCTCATTCATAGTTTATTAATCCCAAAGGTATACTGCCAGCCTCAACTATAATATGGAGTGGAATAGTCTCCACATTACCTTAATAGTTCCACAATGTATGTACTTCTTTATCTGCTTTCTTTAAATATTTGTTTTAAATCTGTGTGCATAAACATAAAATGATGCTCCTAGATATCAAAATGAGTTAATTTTTAAATGCTATATCAAAACCTTTACCAGACAAAAATATAAATAATTACCTGACCCAAGTTTGCTAGGAAGTCACTAAAATAGTATGCTATATGCTGTCACAAAAGAAAAACATGTAGTTTATCATACCACTCTTAGAATATGACAAAAAAATTCAATACAGACAGTAGTAGTAATAATTTATTTGTTCGGCAATTGCCATTACAATACAGATAGGACAGTCAATAAATTACATACATACATACATATCACACGTATGACAAACATTTATAACACATATTACAGACATTGGTTTTTAAAACTTATTCGGCATATTCCGTACATTTCCCACTTTCATCGATTAGGTCAAGACATGTCTCACTGTTGTATCTTATTGCACAATAAATCCTTGAATGTGCTTACATCTCAGCTGTTTAACTTCAATAAGGAACATAGCCAGTTCATTTAACAATTCAGAGTTTTCTAAGTTGAACAGAAGATCCAGTATATATTTATTAGGCATATATAAAGAACCAATATACTTGCCTAATCTTTTGCTAGGAGATGTTCATACCATGGACATCTTAGTACTACATGTTTCAAATCCTCCAGTTCCTGTAAGTAACAGTAACAGTTACTGGAGTTATTTTCCTCTTTATTGTATCTTGCCTCAATGATGTTACTGGAAGACTTCAAATCTAAATTGAGTAATTACATTTCTAAATTCAGGGTTCTTAACTATCTCTAAATAAGGTTTTAAAGTGTGCTCTCTCATGTTGTTAGTAAGCCAAATGGCCACTTTTGATTTTTTAATTCTTTCTAGATCCATTTCCCATGACCTTTCTTTTATAGTGCTTATTACAATTTTTGAGTAGACCTTATTAAGGCATATTCCTTTTTCAGCCCAGTTCATCATATATTCCAAATTTGCATTTTGCAATATAGTTTTAACATTCCCCAACCATTTGCTTTTACCATATGCCAGGTATTGCATCTTTTCTTTAAGACATTCTCCCAATATAGAATTCTTTCTTTCATTTGTTAGTTTAATCAAGTAATTTACTTGTCTTATATATATCATATCCAGAAGTTTAATTTGCCCTAATTCTGCTCTAACAAGAGCATTGGGAGTACTATTAGGAATCTTTATTATTTGTTTATATGTTTTATTCAATATGGCTTCCAACTTAGTTATATTATCATTCCCCCAGATTTCTGCAGCATATAAAACCTGATTAATCATTTTTGCATTGATAGCCTTAATCATTGGGAGAATGGTGTTGCCTCCATAAAGATAATTAAATCTTTTTAGGGCATTCAGTGTACTCTGTAGTTTTTTTTTATACACGTTTCCCTATGCTTATTCCACTTGAGATTTTTTGATAATGTTATTCCAAGATAATTATATTCATTTACAAATTCCAAAGATTTATTCATCAGCTTTAATGCTCTGTATTTTTTCTTAGTTCCAATAACCATTACCTTGGTTTTTTTAATATTTGGCTTTAAATTGTGCTCTATACAGAGTGTTCCCATTTTGTCGAGAGTCCTCTGAAGGCCTAAATGGCTAGTAGATATTACAACTAAGTCGTCAGCGTATGCCAGGACAGGTATTCTGGTTTTTCCCACTCTGGGAGGATGAAGTCTGGATTATCAAGAGCTGTGATTATTTTATTTATGTATATATTAAAAAAGGGTGGGTGCTAGTATACATCCTTGTCTAACACCTATACTAGTTTGCACTTTATTAGTTAACAATCCTGTTCCTGTATATTAAATTTTTGCCCAGGTGTGTCTATATATTCTTTGCACAAGTACAATTAAATTATTATCTATACCCATTTCCTTCATTTTTTCCCATAATAATGTTCTCAGAATTGTGTCAAAGGCTGATGTAAAGTCTATAAATGTAATAAATAAGATTTGCCCTTTTATGTCACAGTATTTTTCCATAATGTGATAGAAGATAAATATCTGGTTCACAGTTCCTGTTTTTTTCCGGAAACCAGCCTGTAAGTCAGATATATTTTTATTTCTTTCTAACTCTATAATTATTCTGTTTAGGACTGTTTTAGCATAGATCTTGGCTATAGTATCGATAAGGGCGATAGGTCTATAGTTTGCCGGATTGGCAAACAAGCCTTTTTTGTGTATAGGAACTATATAACTCCCTTTCCAGCTATCTGGTGTGAATGCGTACATAACCATTAAGTTGTATAATCTAGTTAATGCTCTCGCCCACCATTCATTATTTAATTTTATAAAGTCAATAGGGATCTTATCGGGTCCTGGTTATTTGTTATTCTTGAAACTCTCCAGTACTATCTTGACTTCAGCGTCTGTGAACCAGATAAAGCTGTCATCGATTTCATTTGTGGTTATGTTATAAACATCATCCCCCAATGAAAATATATTTTGAAAATAGCTGACCCATTTTGCTGGCCCTATGTAATAATCAAATTGTTTTTTAAATGTATTTGTTCCTTTAGCCACAAGTGTCCAATAAGTTTTGTCATCATTTTAATAGATTGCCTTCTGCATCTTATCCCATAATTCCATCCGATATTTAGTTTTTTGCACTTCTATCTCATCATTATATTGTTTTCTATAACTATTCAACTCTTTCCTATTTTCTTTTGTTGGATTCTTCTTTACTTTCCTTATTAATTGTGGCAATTTCCTTTTCCCTTCTCTACAATTTTTATAGAACCAGTTTTCATAATTTTTCCCCTTGTTGATATCATTGGGTTTTTCAATGGTTTCTTCAAAGTTTTCATAATGTGCGATAATTGTATCATATATATTTTTTGGATCTAATTCATGATTGATTTTTGGATCTAAACACTGTGTAAATTCCTTGCTCAGTGCCATAGCTTTATCTCCCATCATTCTTCCCCATTTAATTATATTGTTAATAATTTGTATTTCTGTTTGTTGTTTACTATTAACTTCTTTGACATTTTTTCTATATAGTATTAATGGGTAATGATCACTTTCAGTTGTATTTATTATTTTTAAGTCACAGTACTTATGAAAACTATATGGGGTAATTAACATATAATCTATAGTGGTAGACCCTCTTGCTGTAACACAGGTAATATTTCCTTCACAGTCTGAGGGCATACGCCCATTTAGAATAATCAGTTGCAAACTGCCAATTAATTTCTCCATTTGCTTATTTTTATCTTTATGTTTTTTATCAGTAGTCAATCTCTGGAGTATATGTAGTGCATGTAATAGTTCCTGTTGTTCACTACAGATTCCATATCTGGTATTGAAGTCCCCCATACAGAGTAGATCTAAATACTCATTTATGTCCAACTTTTTTATATCTGTAACAATGTGTTCCATTAGTTGACAGTCATAAGTTGCTGATTTTTCTGGGGATTATAAATATTTACCATTATTACTGTTTCTCCCCATATTCGTAGGTACTATGACTATATAGTTAGTCTTCACTATGTATTTTTCAATTTTAATGAAATTCACTATTTTAACATATACAGCGAGACCTCCCATTCTTCATCCTACTTTTTTCATTTTCTGTGCTGGTGTGTGAATAAGTATTTAACCATTTCTATTTATAGTTTCCGCTTGTTCTACCCCATGCCACGTTTCTTGCAAACCTATTATGTCCATTTTGTCCAAAAAAATCACAAAATTCTTTGTCAATAAATTTTGAGATCAGACCAGCAATATTCCAAGTCATAATTCCCAGATTTCCATTATATTTGTACAAATAAGTATTAGTACTATTATTTAAAACATCATATATTTTCTCAGTCTCCTGAGGATCTTGATCTACTTCAATCTCCGGAGTATTTCTTATGACTTCATTACTGAGTCAATTATCCACTCCATTATCCAATAGTTGAAACCTATTAGAGGTTTCAATGTTGTAAATGGGGCCTTGTAACTCCATGGCATCTACTAATGTTTCTTGTATTTCCCTTGTTACTTCATTTAAATTTACTATTAAGATGTCAAGGCTGTCCAATTTGGTACTAGCCTTCAAGATTTTCTCTGCCAACCTCTTACTATAGAGAATAAGGTCAATCTGATTCTCTTTAAGTGAATCATTATATACTTTCCTTACATCTTTTATGTCATCTTTGTAAAATTCAATGCCCAGGAGATTGCCTACTAAGTAACCTATCATTTCCATCAGTTGTTCCTTTGTTTCCAGTGTTCTGCATGAGATGCCAAAAATCGATAGAGTAACTTCTGTTTCCCCATCATTTTCTTCCATGATAAAATCACTTAATGAGTAAACCTCAGACAATCTTCTTGTCAATTCAATCATAGTTAGAATTTTCATATTTTTCAATGTACTAATAGCTATGGGATAATCCATTACTAAGTTCAACCCAGCTAAACAGTGAGAATTCTTCCAAACATAGTGTGCAACCCTCTCATGTTTAAAAAAGATCAAAATCAAATCCTGCAATGTTAAATCACTAGCTCTAATTGCATCAATGATATCATCCTCCAAAAGTTCCAGTCCCAGCAATTCAGTACATATAATCTTTCCTAATTCCCATTAATACCATCACGATTCTCATTATCCTCTTTATGGACTCCTAAGCGTCATATAGAGCCTCCCTCCCAATAGTCAATACCTCCTCTATCCTTTCCTCATTATTCATTAACACATTACTATTCATTATGTAGTTTCCTTGTTGTTTAGTTGAAGTCTCACTACTATTCTGTTCATACCTTACATTGTCTATTCCTTCCTTCGCAAATGATTTATAAAAATTAGTTTTATATGTTTCTTTGTCCAGTTTTGTGTCATTCTGATCCAGTCTGCTCTGGAGGGATCCTATTTCTTTAAATTCTATGTTTGTTGTTGGGCTGAATTCCTTCAATTGAGTCTTGTTTTCTTTTGGAGAGATATCATTATTTGGGTTAACACACAAATGACTGTGGGTGTTTGTCTTAGTTACAGAACAGTTTAACATATCCTCTTGTAGTAAAGTTTTATCAGAAACAATGTCCAAAGATAAAACACTTTTTTCCTTCAAATCTCTGTTCTTATCTTCCTTTACCTTTATTTTTTCCTTTCTTTTTTTCCTGTCTTTTTTATTTCGATTAAGTATTGGAGTTTCAGGAAAAACAATAGAAGGGAAATCTGGTCTTAGTTGCTTATTTAATACTTCCTGATTATCTGACTCATCAATAACTATTGAAATTGAATCCTCCTGAGGGCTTATTTTGCTCAGTTGTAGGAGTAACTCATCCATTCTGCTACCATTAATCGCTATATTTTCTTTAATTGTATCTAATTCAAATTTAAGATTAATTAGGTGATCTAAAATCATCATATGTGCAATGTGTGGATTTTGAATATAAGTTTTTAAATCCTCACTAAGGGCAAATGGGTAGGTGGTATTAGAATTAAACTTACAATCTTCTTTTTCCTGAGACAATTGCCTTGATTGTTTAGGAGTTGTGAATTGTTTGAGACCAGTTATAGTGTCCTGTAAATCACTAGCAATATTCCTCAAATCATTATGCCACCCAGGTTTAGGATTTGATTCATAAAAATAATCAGGAGAAAATTCCAAGGAATTACACAAACTTGAGTGTTCCCTCTGACTTGTATTCCTAGACGCCTCCAATGTTATATGCAACTCTGTACCCAATGTTTCTTTCAGAGCTGCAGAACTCAAAGTTGTATCTGCTTCTGCTTTTTGACAACTGTCCCCAATAAATTCATTAAGTTTATTGCTAGGACTAATTGAATTATTGGTCTGATTAAGACATCCCTTGGAAGCCACTTGCTCACTACCAATCATGTCATTAGATGTCATTTGAGCAGATTGTAGCTTTTTTCAACAAAATGATCTTTCATTTTAGTCTGCTTTGTTTTATTTACTGCAAAACTACCCTCTGAAATTGTCTCTATAATATCCAACTTATTATTCAGCATTTCCCTAAACATAATTCCTTCTCTTTTAACTATTGGAATGGTTCTATTTTTAAGTTCAGAATCCCTTTGATTTTCTACCATCTTGGTTCATTGTTTGTATTTTGAGTGGAGTACTACTACTTATAAAACCATCCAAAGCATTTTCTCTAATTCCATTAACATCATCTAAAGTGGAATGCATAGATGATTTTAATTCAATGTGAGAATTTACCATGTGTTGTACAGAACTATGATTAATCTCTACATTAATGTTAGAAATGGAACCTTTAAATTGTCCATTTCCCCTTCTTTGGCATCTGGTTTGAACCATGATCTTTATATAGATATCTCTGGAATTAATACACCCCTAACTAAAAATATTATAAATATCACAGGTAATCCAAAAACACAGAAATAATAAAAAAAAAAACACCTAACAATAATCAAGGTAAAATAAAAAAATCAATGTGTAGCTTTAAAATCTTTTTTTTTTTTTTAATTTTATACTCCCCCCAAAAAGCTGGAAAACTTCTAATTCAATAGCTAGAATCTGCTTCTTTACCCTGCAAAAACATTAACACCCCTCAAACAACAGTTTACAACTCTTTAAAATTCCCTATTATCTTCAAAACAGCACCAGTAAATAACATTAAAGTGAGCTGTTTGTACTCTGGATTTTTTTTTAAAACTGAAAGTGGTGCTCACGCCCACTCACGCCATTAACGCCGCTAGTAGCGCTTGTCTTTGTAGGGTAAACTGCCCTCCCTCCTCAAGCTGACATGCTTTAATGATCACAGGTATCTTCCAGCTCAATTATATGCCCCAGGAGATTTAAACAAACAGTTCTAGGCTTCCAGCTTTATAGAGGAGCCAAGGCACAAAACACTGTTTTGTAAACTCAAGAATCAGTGCAAAAAGCAGAATAACAAAGTTCAAAACCTGCAAGTGTCTTTTTGTTTTTCCAGCTTTGTAGAGGAGTCAAGGCGCAAAATGATGTTCTGTAAACTCAGGAATCAGTGCAAAAAGCAGAATAACAGCTCAGTACCTGCAAGTGTCTTTTTGTAGGGAAACTGCCCCACCTCTCAAGCTGACATGCTTTAATGACCACAGGTATCTTCCAGCTCTCAATTATATGCCCCAGGAGATTTAAACAAACAGTTCTAGGCTTTCAGCTTGATAGAGGAGCCAAGGCACAAAACACTATTTTGAAAATTCAAGAATCAGTGCAAAAAGCAGAATAACAAAGTTCAAAACCTGCAAGTGTCTTTTTGTTTTTCCAGCTTTGTAGAGGAGTCTAGGCACAAAATATTGTTCTGTAAACTCAGGAATCAGTGCAAAAAGCAGAATCCATAATACAGACAGTTAACCTAATTGACTTCATGCCTTCTTAAATTCTGTGACCTTTTTAGCCTCTGCCACCTCCTCTGGTAGGCTATTACTGGAATATAATTTACTGTATATTAATGTTTAATATTATGTTGTTTTGTATTTATCATGACTGTTGTATGAAGTTTTAATATGTTCAGCTCCCAGAGTCTCCAGGATGGGCATCTCTTAAATAAAATTTGCCTTGCCTTGCCTATTCCAGGTGTCTACCACCCTCCCTGTGAAAAACTATTTTCTCACATTTCCCCTGAGCCTTTCCCCACCTAACTTCATTTTGTGTCCAATTTACTTGGAGTACCTCTTACTTTGGAAGATGCCTCCTTCCTATACTCTGTTTAAACTGGTGATGTATTTGTATGTCTCAATCTTGTCCCCCTCCCCCTTTCCTTCAGGGAATACATATTAACTCCTTTAGTCTTTCCTCATAGGTCATATTCCACAGGCACTGTACCATTTTAGTTGCCCTCCACTGCACCCCCTCCACTCTGTCTATGTTCTTTCTCAGATGGGGCCTCCAGAACTGGACACAGTATTCCAGGTGCAGTCTCTCACAAGTGCCTTGTACAGGGGCAAGATGATCTCCCTCTTTATACTGCTGATACCCCTCCTTATGCATCAAAGCATCTGGATAGCATTTCCAGCCACCTTATCATGCTGCCTAGTTTCTATTGGGCCCTTCAAGATGATAACTCCCAGGTCCCTTTCCTGCTTTGAGACTGTCAATACCTCCCCACCTAGTTTGTACCTTGCCCCTGGGTTCTTGTACCCTATATACACAATCCTGCACTTCTTTGCATTGAATCCCAGCTACCATTCTTCAAACCATTTCTCCAGTTTTTATAGTCCTCCCTCATTCTTTCAACACCCCTGGCATGTGCACCCTATTGCACACGTTTCTATCATCTGTGAAGAGGCATATCTTCCCCTCTAGTCCCTCTGCAATGTCCCCAATAAAGACATTGAAGAGGACCAGCACTAATACTGACCCCTGCAGCACCCTGCTCATCACTTCTTCTGCTCTAGGGTGCTCCCTGTTTACCACAACCCTCTGATTCATGCCATTCAGACAGTTCTCCACCCAAATAACTGTTTTAGGACCTGCCCCAGGTTGTGTTGTTTGTCAATCAGCCTTTTATGTGGGACTGTGTCAAAAGGCTATCTGAAGTCCAGATAGGCCACATCCAGTGCACCTCCCTGGTCCACTATCTTAGTTACCTAGGCATGCCATAGATTTGCGCAATGAGTTAGTGCAAAACACAGTGCTTATCCTAAAAACAGTAAATGTTAGGGTTAGATGTATAAATAAATAAATGCCATACAAGGCAGTGTATGTGTGTTTGTGTGTGTGTCAAAACTCTGTGTGTAGGTGGTGCACTGCTATGTCATACTGCAATATATATGTGTATATATATGTGTGTGTGTGTGTGTGTGTGTGTGTGTGTATACATATATGTGTGTGTGTGTATCTATCTATATATATATTAGTCAGTGTGTGTGTGTGTGTGTACAGCACAACAATTACAAGGTACAGTTAGGTGGTTCAGTGGTTAGTGCAAAAAGTATTAGTCAGCACATTTCTCACTGCCCATAATACCATTATTTTGCAGCTGTATTGGCTCTTGCTAGAGTTTATTCATTTTCTGTTTGCCAAAGGCTATACCTTAAGTTCTTTACTTTGAGACATGTCCATTTGTCTAGCAGGATCAGGTTCAATTTACTTTTGATGAATACTAACCACAGAGAAGAGAACGCTTTCAAAATAAGTCAAAGTAATCTTAAACTGCTCATATTTGTAATTTGGATATAATATAGAATTCTAAAATGAACTATTATTTGGATATTTATTAGTAACAATGTACAGCTTACTAGTGATATTGGTGTTGGTAATGGTAACCCCATTGCAGATTTGTATTGTCTAAGAACTACTTTTTCCAAACTGTCTAAGTTATTAAACCCACAAACCTCTGCAGCATAGAAAGCTATTGAGATTTTGCTCATTGTAGCTCTATTAATCCTCTATGTTAATTCCCCTCATAAAGATCATTAAAACATTGATGATCTACTGTAAGATGTTTTTTCACAGTTTTGTTTTTATTGCATCTAATTTTAATTCTATTCTGCAGCCCTTGCTAACAGTATTCCAAGATAAGAACAGAAACATTTTACTTCAAAACTTACGTTATTTAGGGACCACTTAAACTGCAATTTATTTTGTCTCCAGCTATCATTACTTTAGATTTTTCAGTGTTAATTTCAAGTTTATGGTCTGTTCACATATCTGTATACATAACTTATTGTATGCTGTAGCCTGATTTTGGATAGCAAGAAAATGGTAATATGATCTACATATGCTAAGTGGTGACAACTATGATTTAAATTTTTTTGTAGAATGGTAGTCATTGTTATCTAGTTTTAGAAGAATTTCATAATGTATCAATTGAATAATAGTGAGCAAAAATACATCCCTGATTAACCTCATTGTTGGTTGTAACCTGTCATGATATTTTACACTGCTACTGCATGCAACTAGAAATGAACCTGCTGGAGCTCTCTTTGTTATCCTGGTAAAATATGTTTTATATAAATAGACAATAAACCTACCTGATGGAATATCATTAGTATATCCTAATACAGTGACCAATATTGTATGCAGTTTTGTCTACCTTCATGGAGCTATTGGACACCAGCTTTTTCAATACATGTAAAAGGTCAGTGCCAGTTTCATATTTTGCATTAATATATGTGATTAATTAGCCCTTTAGTATCTGCTGAGGTGTCATGTAACACGGTTATGAATGTATCAATATAAAATGTTTGTGGTCCATCTCATTCAGCCAGTTGACATTAATGTAATGTAATATTTAAGTTTATCTACACTATGTAGCTGTATATATTTCTATATCACTGTCAAATAGACAGTGTTATGTAAATGTATTGTACTATGTATATTTGTTTTACCACTACCATTCTATCTGCCCACCCCCAGTTGAAACTGGAAATTAGCCCACCTAGGTTCTGTTTGTGCTCCTGGTAAAATATACCAGGAACAATAGAGTACTAGGAAAAACAAGACTTAAGAATTAGTGTCCATCTGGACTTTCCTCACTTCTCAGTGGTTTTATCCATTCAATTCCCCTCTTATAGTGAATTCATCTAATATACTTTTGAAAGCTGCTTCACTAGGTGCTTCAACTATTTCTTCTGGTTGTGTGTTCTACTTCCTCATAGTTCTAATAGTGAAGAAATTGTTCCTGGCCTTCTTCCTAGCTGTGCTAACTTGTAACTGATTGTGTTAACAGAGATTATGATTAAACTGTTTAAATGTATAACCCATCTGTGTTTTCAGGTTTCCATCCCTTACTATTTTACACATCAGTGGTAAATTGCCAGATACTCTTCACATCTCTAAAGGTTGAAGTCCTGTATATTCTAACTTTTCCTTATAGGTTTTGTTGGCTATATTTGAGATTCATTTAGTGGCCCATCACTGTATTCTTTCAACTGTATCTATATCCTTCCTTAATTGCAGACTCCAGAGCTGTGAGCAATAATGAAGATGTGGATTTACAGTAGTAGCCACAGACATTGCTAGCTATTTCCAGATATTTCATGAAATTTCCAAAGAGTTTCTCTCTGCTGTCCCTACTGTGGTAATGCAGAAAGCAGATTTCTCTAGAAATATCACAGAAATTTCAGGAAATACCTGGCAATGTCTGTGGCTACTACTGTACATATGTCCAACAGAGGGACCATTTTACAGTTGTGTTTTTGATAAAAAAAATGCTTTTCTGATTCACACTTATGCTCTGTTCACTTTGCTAGTTATTGTGCTACAGTGATCACTGAATTTAGGTTTATCTATAATTATGCCACAGGTATCTACTGTAAGCCAATCAGAACACAAGAAAACTGTCAATTATTATCCCTCAAATTACCACTAGTACATTTTGTACATGCCCACAGCAGGTTATCCACATTTTAGACACACCCATAGTTGGTTATCCACCTTTTATCCATGCCCACAGTAGGTTATCCATACCTCAGAGACAGTGACAGTATGCAGCAGACAGTGACAGTAACAGCATGGAGCTACTGTAAACTCTTGTTCATAGAAGATGCTTACATTTGTGAAATGCAGCTAGGTAACTGTTGTTACTACAAGCATCTTGTGTTCTGAGTTGTTTTTTCCAAGTAAGGATAAAAAAAATGAGCATTCTAATATGGTGAAATCTGGCTTTGAAAAGTGAAGCTGTGACAGTGGGCATGCACAATAGCAGCAGCAGTAACGTGCATGCCCAGAGTTGTGGCTTCATTTTTCAAAGCTGGATTTCACTGTATTAGACTGCTCATTTCTGATTCACAGTCTTTTTTTTAAAAAGTAACTTTTACAAAAGTCCTAGTGGTATAATTGTAATAACATTCAGTTTTGTGGAGTATACTCATAATAACTGGCTTCTGTGGGTGATTAAATGCCTTGACCTTCAGCCTCAGCATTTAATTACCCACAGAAGACAGTTATTGCTTCGTATACACCACAAACCTGAATGTTTTCACTTGAGTATCCCCAAGTCTCTTTCTTTAGTGACTACTTTCAGCTGTTTCCTATTAATGAAGTATTATTGTTGTGGATTATTATTTCTGAAGTGGACAACCACATGTTTATTAATATTGAATCCATTCTATTGTCAGTGGCCCATACTTCCAGTTTATGTAAGTCATTTTGCATATTATGTCTATCACTATCACTTTCAACAGGACCTCCTAGTTTGGCGTCATCTGCAAATTTGTTGGTGTTGTTGTGTCACTCTTCCCTAAGTCACTAATGTATATGTTGAAGAGCAGAGGGCTCAGTTTGGATCTCAGGAGTACGCCACTTGTAACAGGGAATTAATCTGATATTTCTTCATTAATTCTTACCCTTTCCATTCTTTCTGTGAATCTGAATACAATCCAGTCAATGTACTGTTGGGTTGATTGTGTGATCCCTTAGTTTCTGTATAAGTCTTTTGTGTGGCACCTTGTCAAATGCCTTTTTTGAAATCCAGATAGATTACATCCATTCATGTATTGTGATCTAATGAATAGCAAATTCTTTCATAAAAATTTGAAAGGTTTGTTACACAGGATCTTTGTCTTGTAAACCCATGTCAACTGGGATCTAACTGCCCACTTAGTGTAAAAAAATCCATACTATTGTGAAATATTATACCTTCAGCCAATTTGCATATTGTGAATGTCAGACTGATTGGTCTATAGTTTTTGGGCTTACTCTTGTCTCCCTTTTTAGGGATGCAGTGGGTGTAGCCCTGCAGACCTCTTGCTATCAGAAAATGACTCAATGAATTCCTTCCAACAGAACAACATATTGGAGTTGCAACACAGTCACCTCTGTATCCATGAAGCACTCCATTTGTTGTCGCTGGTGGAAGTTACACTGCACTATTTTTTATTGTTGGCAGTCACAGCGAAACACAGCACACTCAGCTGTGTCCAGGATGGCTGCCAAACTGTACTGCACATGAATGACTACTAGCATATGTGCAGTTGAGCGGTGGCTATCTTGGATACGGCAGAGTGTGCTCTGCTTTCCCATGACCGCCGATTTTTTTTCATTGTTTTTAAATTATAGCTATCCCCTCACCTGACCTTCTCTCTCAAGCACCCACCACCCCACCCCACCCCCAGAAACATGACAATGACATTGGGGGTGCACAGTCCCTCAGTGTCACAATTGTGTGCCTCCGTAATTTTTTTTTAATATACATTTTTTCCTCCCTCCACCTGACCCTCCCTCTCAGCACCTACCACCCCAGACACCTCCCCTCAGAAACATAACACTGACACTGAGGATGCCCAATTCCCCAGTGTCACAATCAGGAAGCCTCAGTCCATTTTGTTTTCTTAAACCTGAAAAAAGTAAACTGTCCATTGATGTCTTTTGTGGCTGTTAGTGACCACCACCCAACCCTTCCACTCAGCACCCTATACCCCACCCCACTCTAAGCCCTTACTTACCCATCAGAGATTCCAGTGCCATAGCCTTCTGTGGACTGCAGACACATCTTCACTCTTCAAAGTCAGACCTCAAACTGAGGAAACAGGTATGAGGTTCAATGTATTTCAATGGGGTTTTGAACTTAGTGTCATAACTTGGCCATGTTTTCATATTTTTGGCCCAAATTTTCAACATGCCCTTTTTGTGACCCCACCTCATGAAAACTTGCACTATCATTAGGCAGATATGTCCCAAAAGGTGACTTCACAATATTTACACATGTGGAGGGGTTGTAGAATAACAGATGGACCAGGCACTGAGCATCAGGTTCAACACACAATCTCTGTATGATGTTTATTCAAAATACAGTAGATAACCTTCAGCAATGGCATATCCCTTTTTCAGTACATCAATTTGCAGCAACAGACTATACAAGTCTTTCCTCTGCACTTGGTTAGCACCTACTAACCCACTGATCTAATTTTTCAGTTGAGATTCAGCTTCCCCTTTTGTTTGTCTTGTTTGCTTGGGTGGTGATGGGGGACTCAAATAAAAAAACAAAAAAAAGCTAAAGACAAAAAACCTTAGTGCAGAAGCACTGAAGCAAGGGTTACCACAAAGGGCATTGGCAATAAACCAAGTTTCAAAGAAACACAACACCACACATACTCCCATAATGCAAAAGCATCATGGGATGTATATGCAAATCACCATGAAATTTCAGACTGGCTCAGTTTACAGCAGGAATGCATGGTAACAATTTACATGCATTTAACAACACAACAAGGTGGAGTTTCTGGTATCTCTGCCCTGGTAACTTAATTTATATAATACAGTCACCTAGCACTTTTTACCTTTATCAAAAACACCTAGGGCTATGATATTTTCAACATTTACAGGTTTCATACACATAAGGTATATACATCAAGGTATTTTATGACATAGTGCTATTGCATACTAAATCCAACAATGAGGAACACAGCCTGTTGTTTTACACCAGCTCAGAGGTCACATTAACCTCCCTGAACGAGGACCTGAGATGAAAAAGGAAAATTAAAGAGGACACTATAGCAGTCAAGAAAGGGGGAGAGGGGGTGCCCATAGGTGGCCAACCTTATGGACTAGAAATTGTAAAGGATATATTAGGCTAAGAAATAAAAGAAATATTGCAACAGATTTAGGAAAAGGTCAGTCCTCAAGAGTGGCAGGATCTGCTGCCACATACCCCCCACCTTAAGAGGGAAGCAATTATTTCAGACTGCTTACCACCTTCCTGTCACAGGAAGGGATGGAGCTTCTACCCATCCATCTCTAGAAGCTCTGTGTCAGGGTCCCTATTAATGATAAACTCTCCATTATAAACATAGTATATATATAATTATTTACCCTGAGGTGTTAACACATTTCTCAACAGAGGCTAATGGTACCTTCCCTACATTATCTCCTTTTAGGGACAGTATGTCATATTTCAGTGACATCGGTTTCTGCACCATATCTAGACATGAAAACACCATTTACATGTTTTGTCCCTGCCCTTTGGGAGACAGTAAATTGAAAGGGCTAAAGAGCTAAGTACCACCACATTGTACAGGGATTTGTTTCTCTCATTTGGTGCAACCAGCAGAGGGGGTTGTGATCAGTTACAACCTTAAATTCAGCCCCCCCCCAAGTAATATTTCAGAGCCTCGGTAGCCCACTTAAGAACTAAGCATTCTTTCTCTATGATAGCATGTCTTCTCTCCCTCTCATATAGCTACCTGATGATATACATGATCAGATGTTCTTCCCCATCTATTTTCTGAGATAGGAATGCCCCAAATACCATTCTCTGATGCATCAGTTTGAACCTCAAACATCTGACTGAAGTCAGGACTTTTCAACACAGGAGCTGTACATAGATTTGCCTTTATATTCCTAAATGTCTGCACCTCTATTTAGTGAGATCAGTCAAAGGACTGACAATGGCTGAAAAATTAGAAATAAATCTCTGGTAATAGCCAGCCATGGCTAGGAAAGATCTCACATGATTTTTTTGTTGTAGGTATTGGGCTGTTTGCTACTGCAATAACCTTCTCTACCTTGGGCTTCACTTATCTATTGCCTAAAATTAGCCCTAGGTATCTTGTCTCGGTCTTTGCTGGAGCACACATAGCAGGGTTAATGGTCACTCCTAACTCCTTTATTGCATGCAATACCTGGGATAAGTGTTTAACATGTGGTTCCCCATCAGGGCTGAATATAATCACATCATCCAAATACAATGCACAGTACTCAGTGTGTGGTCTTAGTATGTGATCAATAAAATGCTGAAAAGTGGTTGGGGCCCCATGTAGTCTGAATGGCATTGTGACAAACTGGTATGAACCAATTGGGGTGCTGAATGCAGGTTTTATCTTGTGAGTCAGGTGACAAGGGGATTTGCCAGTATCCCTTAGTAAGGTCAAGGGTAGAGATATACTGTGCATTGCCTAGCCTGTTAATGATGTCATCTCTTCAGGACATTGGGTAGCCATCAAATAGTGCCACACTGTTAAGCTTTCTGAAATAGGCATAGACGTATCCCATCCTCTTTCTTGTCCACAATGAACATGGGTGAAGACCATGGACTCTTTGAGGGCACAATTATGCCTAACTGCTCCATTTTGTTGATTTCCCAAATCACCTCTTCCCTCACCTTCTTGGGCAATCTGTAGGGCTTTTGGTGTATGGGCTTGTCTTGCATGGCAGTTATGGTGTGCACAATTCATTTGGCCCTCCATGGGACATTTGTGAATATGGACTCAAATTCTTGCAATACCCTGTGAGCATCTTTTTATTGCTGAGGCTCCAATTCAGGGTTTATCTGGTTCTCCCCCAACTGTCCTGATTGCTCTAGCCTTTTATAGGAAACCTCCAACTCTGACTCACTAACTTCAGGAAGGATATAAAGGGAGGGGTTAGACTTCTCATGCCATTTCCTAAAGAGGTTCACATGGTAAATGTTCTGGGCAGGTCTCTTTCCAGGTATGCTAAGACCATAGTTCACTGCTCCTGTTTGCCTCAAAATGGTGAAGGGGCCCTGCCACTTCATGAGTAGTTTGTTTTCTGCAGAGGGAAGGAGTAACAACACTTTGTAACCTGACTGAAATGTTTTAGTCTTCAAATCCTGTTGTAACTTTCTTTCTGCAAGTCTTGCTTCTGTTTTAAACTCTGGTGTGTCAAGTTGATGTACCTCACCAGGCATTTGCATAACTGAGTCATGTACACTATGACATTAAGATGTCCCACCTCCTTCCCTTCTTCTTAGTGTTCTTTAACCACATCCAGTGGCCCCCTCAGGTTCCTCCCATACAATAATGAAAAAGGTGAGAACCCAGTGAATGCTTGAGGGATTTCTCTGTAAGTGAAAAGTAAATAGGGGAGGTACCTATCTGAATCTTTACCTTCTTCTTTTACATACTTCCTCAACATTCTCTTTAATATCTAATTAAACCTCTCTATGAGGCCATCAGTCTGTGGGTGGTATGAAGAAGTATGCACTGCTACCACGCCCAGAAGACAGTACAATTCTTGTAGGAGATGTGCATTAAAATTACTCCCCTGATCAGAAAGTATTTCCTGGGGGATTCACATGTGGCTAAATACCTTTGCTAGTTCCTCTGCTATCCTTGGGGTGGTGACAGTTCTCATGGGGATAGCTTCTGGGTAGCAAGTAGTGTAATCACATATTACCAGTAAAGATCTGTTACCCTTGGAGCTCTTTTCCAGGGGGCCCACTACATCAATGGCTATCTTGTCAAAGGGGTTAGTCACAATGGGGATGGGTGTACTGGTACACTATCCCTTTTTCCTACCTGAGCTACCTTCTGACACTCAGCACATGCTTTACAATACTCAGCTATGTTCTCATGGATAGAGGTCCAATAAAACCTAGATAAGTTCCTATTCGGGTGCTATCTCTGCCTGCATGGCCTGCTAAAGGGATGTCATGCACCAGATACATGATTTGGGAGTGGAATTTTTCTGGAACCATTAGTTGGTCTACTACCTCTCCAGCTCTGGGGTTAGTGTATTCTTTATACAGTATTACCTGTTTTACAACAAACTGAGGGGCACCTTTTTCCACTCCCTTCCCCACCTGTGAAAAAAGGGTTAAGTGAAGGGTCTGCTTTTTGCTCATGCTGTATATTACATTTAAAAGTATGCCCCAAATCTGGCTGTACACCTGCATGAGTATCAATCCAGTCCTTCTTTAGCTTCCTCTTCTCTGCCTTAGTTTTACTGTCCTTGCCAGGATCCCCAAAAGCATCATCATCAAATGGGAACTCAGACAGTAAATGTCTCTTCTTCATTTGAGCTGTGGTGGTTACAGCAACTACAGCAGAGTCCTGGCTGGCATGACCACCCTGTGGTGCTATTTGTTTTCCATTTGCAGTGTTAATTATGTTCTCAGACCCTATGTAATTTCTAATATGTCATGTTATGGTTTGTTATTTGACTGTATATGTGATTGTTGATATCATGTTATGCTTCATTGGCTGTATGTATCCTTTTAACTGACTCTGACCTATGCTATATGTAATATTCCTGTACTCACATCATGTATTTTGTCTATGATTGTTTGTACTCTCCCAAGTCATGCCTGAAAATAGTTATGTCATTGCTAGCACACCTATCCAGTAAACAAAAATGAAATAAATAAATGACAGTGTATAAATGAAGCAAAGTCTGGGGGTCTAGCCCGATAACAAATGGCACAGGTAGGTGAGGTACCAACCCCACTTCTACCCATGTGTCTTTTCTTGAACAGTCATTTGTATGGTGGCTGTAGGGTAGCAGTGGGTATCACCATGCACACAGATGACTGCTGTATTTGTCCCTTTATTATTCTCAGTCACCAGATCAACTCACACAAGAGTCTGGTGGCTCCCTGAATCAACTTGTCCCATCATCTGCTATAATCCAATCTGCACAGTAGCTGTAAAGTGACCCCAGTTCATTAAGGCTACTTGAGCTGTCTCTTTCTTTGTATTAGAACAGTTTCTTACATAATGTTCCTTCTTTTGGCACCCATGACATAAAATCTCTGCTACTGGAATTCTCTCCCCTCTCTTTGCTCTCTAGTCTTGTTTCACTGGGGCTGGATTTGACAGTTTATAAGTAAAATGGTTCCTGGTGATCACAGCTGCTGATGTCCCTTGCAATCCTCTGGTTAGATGGTCAGGCTGACAGGAAGTCTTCTGCCAGCATGATGGTTTTATCAGTGGTATCAGGCTTATGCTCCCAAACCCAAAGTTGTACATCCTGGGGTAAAACATTAATAAACTGTTCAATAATCACCGCCTCCAGAACTTTGTCCTTGATCTTGTTATCTGGCTGTAACCATTAGTAGCAGAGCTCCTTGGGACAGGCATCAATCTCTCTGGGGTATCCAGTGACTGCATTTTAAGAAACCTAAACCTAACTGATTACTGCCTGTGAGGTGCGGTACCAGTTGAACAACCCACTGTTCCCTTGGCCATGCTCATATTCGAGCAATCCTCTCAAACATTGTGAGGTAGGCTTCAGTGTCATCACTGTCTGAAAGTTTAGACAGTTTAATGTCTTTTGGGCTACTGACTCTTTCTGTTTGGCTGCATTGATGGCATGCAAGACCCTCATGGTATCCGCCCATTTGGCATCTTGTCTTCTACACTGAATGTCTCTGTCTCTCCGCTCAATGCTTCCCAAAATTGGTAGTTAGCTTTGTTAATTTAAATGTTCAGGGTCTTGCAGCAAAATGGTCCCTGTTTGAATCCTGGGTTGTTCAGAATGATTTTGATATCATAACATCATCTGAGACCTGGCTAACTGGTAAAATTGGTGATGATGAGATATCGCTTCCAGATTATGATTTGTTTAGGAGAGACAGAGTGGGTAAGAGGGGTGGGGGTGATGATTTACACCAAGGGTAAGTTCAAGGCCCAGGAATACACCCCCCAGCTAAGTGAAAATGGTTGTGAGGTGATATCTGTTAACATCATACTTGGCCCTAATAAAAATCTTACCACTACCTCTATTTATCTTCCCCTAGGTCAGTCTAAACAAGGATTACATTATCTTTCTAACTTTAAAAAACTACTGTCTGATAGTAGGGAATGGATTTTGATGGGAGATTTTAATTTAAAATGGGGTCTTGAATCTAATCATTCTGTAGTTGACCTATTTCAGGAGATGGGTGTCCAGCAGTTAATATCTCAAATAACAAGAGTTAAGAGTGGGGCTGAGGGAGGGGGAGGTTCTATTCTTGACTGGGTAGTGGTTACTCACACCACCAAGGTTACAGATTCAGGTGTTCTGCCTGATGTGGTGAGTGACCACAGCCCTGTATTTTGTTTACAATTAACTAAACAAGTTCATAGCCCCCCGTGTTATAGTGAAACTAGAAATCTTAAAAATATCTCTTCTGAGATTGTGACTACAGCTTGTGAGTTGATTGATTGGATGACCATTGGAAATTTTCAAAGTATTGATCAAATGTTAACTAAATGTTCCTTATTGTTTATTCAGGTGGTTAACTACATTTCTCCCCTTACAAAAACGAGAATTAGATCTAACAAAAATGAGTGGGTTACAAAAGAATTATTGTCCCTTATGAAATTATGAGATAAAGCATGGAAATGTCAGGATCATAATCTCCTACATGAGTATAAAATCCTGAGGAATAGGTGTAAATCAGCTATTAGAAAGGCGAAAATAGATTTCTTTAAAATTAAACATTTGTCATCCATGGGAAATCCTAAACAAACCTGGCATATGCTTAGTAACTTAATGGGAAAGAATGTTACTGATCAAGTTATTTCTTTAATGAAGGATGATAGTTTGGTTAGTGACCCGAGTCAGGTATCCACTCTGTTTAATGAATACTTTGGGATTTATCAAAACACCATAAAAATTTAGTATCATCTGCTCCCCAGTCTCCCCATGATGAAGGGAGTGATGGTCATCTTCATTTTTCTTTTCAGATGATAACCCCAGAGATTGTTACATGTTATATTCTTAAGTAAAATCTATAATCTCTTATTGGTCAGGACTTAATTGATTATAGATTTCTTAAACTTGGTATTAAGGCTTTGGCTACCACATTATCAGTTATTTTAAATTTTTCATTATGTAACAATGTTTTTCCAGGAGTTTGGAAGTCAGCTATTGTTAAGCCCATCTTTAAGGTTGGCTGTAGGAAAATTGTTTCAAATTATTGTCCTATTTCATTGCTGTCTCCTTTGTCTAAGATTCTTGAAATAATTGTTTTTGATCAATTTCTGGAGTTTCTGTTTAAATATGATTTGTTGTCTGAATGTCAGCATGGTTTTAGGAGGGGTTGTAATACCAAGATGGCCTTGGTGGGGTTCACAAGTAGTGTAAGGGGTGCCCTGGATTTTGGTCACTCCATTGCTGCCTTGTTTGTGGACCTCACCAGGGCCTTTGATCTTGTTGACCACTCCTTGCTCTTGGAGTCTTTGAGGGAGGTTAGAGTTTCACATGATGCAAGACTATGGTTATTTGATTATTTAAAAAAGGGAACATTAGACAATTGTCTCTAATGCCTTTTCCCAGTCTCTTCCGATCTATTGTGGAGTACCACAAGGCTCAATATCGGGTCCTTTACTTTTTTTCTTTTCATGAATCCTGCTCCCCGTCTTGTGTTGACTCAAGAATCATCTTATATGCAGATGACACAGTATTATTTGCAAAAGGCCCTGATCCTGATATGGCTTTAGTAACTGTGCAATGTGACTTTGATAGATTTCAGAATTGGTTATGTTCTCATAGTTTGGTTTTGAATTCATCTAAGACTAAGGTTATGGTCTTTTCTTGTCCCAAGAAACTGAAGGATATTTTTGTTCCCATTCTAGATTTACAGGGTAATGTCAGCCAATTTGTCAATAAATGTAACTACTTGGGGATTACTTTGGATTCTCAATTTTCTTTTGTAGACCATGTTAATATATTAGTTAGGAAATTTCATCAGTGGTTGGGTATGCTTTTTAGGATAAGATATTTTCTTGTTCCAGAATCTAAAAAGTTAGTGGCACATAGTCTACTACTAAGTCTGTTGGATTATGGATTGCTAATTTACTCTGGTACAAATGAAAAAATGTTACAGAAACTTAGGTGTACTTATCATGGTATTTTGCGATTTATGACTGATTTGCCATATAATACACATCACTCTGTTTTGGCTAAAGAAGCAAACTGTCCTTTAATTTTGGACAGAATTAAAATTTAACTGGGAGTTTTTGCATTTAAGGCTACTCTTGGTCTTTTGCCTCCCCAATTCTTAATCTTTTTGTCAGTTTCCATGGGTCAAAGGAACACCAGATTTCAGTCTAAGGAATTATTTAGTATTCCTTTATATAGGAAAGTAATAGGTCAAACATCAGTAATATATAGGGCTATTATATTTTTTAATAGTATTCCCTTAACCTTAATTAATTTAAGGAAGGTGAGGATTTTTAGGAATGGGTTGGTACAATGATTGGCTACTAAATCAGAGTGTAACTACTTTCACTAATGGTAGGAGTTATTTGATTGTGAAATGTAATGTTGATGTTATTTATATGTGTTTGTACCGTGTCCTGAATTTCTATGATGTGTGTGGTTTTTTTTTATTTTGAACTTGTCACTTATGAAAATGGGTCATTTGCCCATCTTGCTTACAAGTATAAAAAAGGAAAAATGAAATGAAAATGTCTCTATCTCTTTCCATCTGCACCTGTTTTATACAGAGACATTTCAACAACTCCCCTACATCCTCAGGTGGAGTGTCTTCAAGAGGAGGCAGTTCCCTCGATTCTTCCTTGTCCTCTTGCATCTCTTCATCATCTTCAGATTTGGCCTGCTTCTGAGCTCCCAGGCCCAGTCCAGTCCAGGCAGTAGCTTCTCTCCCAGTCTGTCAGCCATGGTACACATCAGAACTCCATAGACTTTCTTCTCTGGGTTCTCCTCTGGCAACTCCTGGTGCATTGGTCCACCCAGGATATCTGGGTGATATCCACTAGAAAAAGGCCCTCTTAGGCCAGTCCAGATGTTTCCAGCAAGTTAACCTACTTCTTACACCAAGTCTGTGGAGAGGTTGTGGGATAACAGATGGACCAGATACCAAACATTAGGTTCAACACACAATCTCTGTCTGATGTTTATTCAAAATACAGTAGATAACCTTCAGCAATGGCATATCTCTTCTTCTATCAGTTTGCAGCAACAGACTATGCCAGTCTTTCCTCTGCACTTGGTCAGCACCTACTCACCCACTGATCTAACTTTTCAGTGGAGATTCAGCTTCCCTATGTTTGTCTTGTTTGCTTGCGTGGTGGTGGGGGCTCAAATAAAAACAAATCAAAACCTAAAGACAAAGAACCTCAGTGCAGAAGCACTGAAGCAAGGATTACCCAAAGGGCACTGGCAATAAGCCACATCTCAAAGAAACACAGCATCACACATACTCTCATAATGCAAAGCATCACTGGATGTATATGCAAATCACCATGAAATTTCAGACTGGCTCAGTTTATAGTAGGAATGCATGGTAGCAATTTACTTGCATTTAAAAACACAATGGGGGGGGTCTGATATCTCTACCCTGGTAACTTACTTTCTATAATACAGTCACCTAGTACTTTTTACTTTTAGCGAAAACACCTAGTGCTACGGTATTTTCAACATTTAAAGGTTTCACACACATAAGGTACATACATCAAGGTATTTTATGACATAGTGCTATTGCTTACTAAATCCAAAAATGAGGAACACATCCTGTTGTTTTACTTCAGCTGGGAGGTCACGACAGTAACCTTCCTGTACGAGGACCTAAGAGAGAAAATGAAAATTAAAGAGGACACTATAGCATAGTCAAGAAAGGGGATGGGGTGCCCATAGGTGACCAACCTTATGGACTAGAAATTATAAAGGTTTGATTAGGCAAAGAAATAGAACTGTTGCTACAAATTTAAGAAAAGGTTGGTCCTCAAGAGTGGCAGGATCTACCTGTCACCTTTTGGGAAGAAGCTGAACATTTTCTCTGCCCTTGTTCATGAGGTGGTGTCATAAGAAGGCAATGTTGAACATTTGGTGTAAAAAATATAAAAAAAACAAAGTTATGAGCTTATATTGAATTTTGTGAATGCAGGCTTGTAACTTTGGTAATTTTCAATATTTTTCCCCCAAATTCACAACATAGCCAACATAGCCATAGCTTTACAGCACCTCATGAGTGTGACAGCTGTCATTTTTCAAATCCTGGTCAAAAAGTTTTATTTACATCCAAAAGGTGATTTTGTGGTCCCTACGTGAAATCAGCTTTTGGGCAGGAGTTGGACATTTTCTCTACCCTTGTTCATGAGGTGGGCATCATAAGAAGGCTATGTTGAAAATTTGGTGTACAAAATATTGAAAAACAATAAAGTTATGAGCCTTCATTGAATTTTGTGAATGCAGGCCTGTAGCACTGGTAATTTTCAATATTTTTACCCCCAATTTACAACATAGCCACATCTTTATAGCACCTCATAAATGAGACAGCTGCCATTTTTCAAATCCTGGCCAAAATGTTGTTTTTTTTTTTTTGTCAAAATCCTGAAAGGTGATTTTGTGGTCCCCGCATGAAATCGCCTTTCGGATTGGAGCTGGAAATTTCCTCTGACCTTATTCATGAGGCAGGGTCATAAGAAGGCTATGATTTCAGTTTTGTAGATAGACAGATGGATGGATAGATAGATAGATAGATAGATAGATAGATAGATAGATAGATATGTGTGTGTGTGTGTGTGTATATATATATATATTAGAGGCAAAAAACTCCATTTAATGCATTAGTTAGGGTTGTTCCACAGTGACAAAAGTGAGGAAATTCAGTGAGGGTTGGAAACCCCCCTTGGACCCCCTAACACCCTCAGCCGGCATTGTGTGCATTAGGGTTGGTCAGCCCAACTCTCACCCTCACCGCTACGTGTAAAGCACCAGAAGTAGGAGAATGGGGTGAGAGTTAGGACCGACGCCCCAATGTACACCCCAATGCCAGTTGGGGGTGGGCAGGGTCCAAGGGGTTTCAACCCCAACACCGAATTTTTTCACTTTGTTGCTGTGGAACAACCCTAACTAATGCATTAAATGGAGTTTTTGCCCTAATTTCTCTTCTTGAGAATGATAACGAGAAATAGTGCAATGCAGTGCAGCGAAGGGAGGTCGGGCCCCGCTTAATGCACGCGGGCGAAGCGGGGGCCCCACGCCCCGCCCATGATGTCTTGTGGCATAGTAACAGGAACAGCAATGCAAACAGAAGCGCCAACAGTGGCGCATATGGTAACGCAAGCTGAATGAGAACAGAAAGGGTAACGCACACGGTGGCATAGACAGGAACGGGTCTGTCACAGAATGTGTTGTCACATAGTAACATGGTGCCTGAAAATGGAAATGTCAATGGGCATGGTGATGCAAAGTGAAACAGAAAGAGAAACAGTACTGTAGACACAAATGGCTAAAAATAACAGAAACGCAAGCGCAAATGAAAACGCAAAGGATAACGCACATGGTGGAGTAGACATCAACGGTAAGTGAAATGGGTACAGAACCACAAGCAGAAAGGGCAACGGTAACAGTAATGTAAGCACACAGGCTGGTTTTCCCCAAAACCTGCATAGAGAAAGACAGTGAGTACAAAGAATGTATGCATAATAATGGGTATCGGAGCAGAAAATGAGGACTTGGAATACTAAATAGGTTATATCTCAGGAACCGTATGACGTAGAAAAAAAATTTAAAGTCATATGATTTATGACTGTCCTGGCTAGTTTTGTACTTACTTACTTACTTGCACCGTTTCTGAGATACGGGCCCTGAAAGGCGTGGCAAACGCCGTAATGTTATCCTATGGGAAAAAAAGAGAAGTTTGGAGCACCATAACTTTGCCTCCCTGTAATATTCTTTCACCAAACTACTGAAAGGCACATCTGTGGGCTGTTGGCTGTCTTTCCTCCAAATTTCAGGAAAAAAGACCAAACCGTTATTTTTCAGCAGGGTGCCAAAGGATTCCTGTACTGCATCGGGTGCCGTAATGTTATCCTATGGGGAAAAATGTCAACTTTGGAGTGCTGTAACTTTGCCGCTGTGTAATATTTTTTCAACACAACACTGAAAGGCACATCTGTGACATGTCAGATGCAATCCCGCCAAATTTTAGTCCAAAACTCCCAACCGTTGTTTTGCAGCGCAGTGCCAAAGAATTGCTATCATTTTCCCACAGACTAGAAAACTACTGTCGCAATTTGTGAAAGCTTTTGCAAAAATTTGCGACACTTTCGTGAGCACAAAAGTAGTTTGCAAAAGTACTTTTTCCAGAAATTTGAAAAGCATATTTCTGGGGTGTTTTACCTCAAAATAAAGACATGGCTAGCATCCTCAGGGTCCAACTAGGTGAATACAAAAAGAATTAGGTTGCTACAGGGTCCGAAATTTAAATGCCAAGCATTTTTCTGATCACCAACTGAAAACAAAATGGTGGATTTGAGAAAGTAACAGGCCCATTTGCGAAAGTAAAAATGCATTTGCGACACTGTCAAACTTTTTGTTAACTTTTCCCATTGACTTATAATGGGAAATTGTTTTTTGAATAACTTTTGAACCCTTTAATATTTTTTCACCAAATCTTTGAAAGGCACATCGGGGACCCCAGCCACACATTCCCTGAAGATTTTGGGCTGGTGGTACAAACTTCATGCGCCTGTACATGCAACTTAGAATTCCAGAAAAAGCGAAACGCACACGCAGATCATGCTTAATAACCTCGCAGCCGGCATCCAACTGGTACAAACTTGGCAGATCCTAGGCCTATAGTTCTTGATCATGTATTCCAAATTTCAGCTAAATCTGTCAAACGGTTGCAAAGTTATTAAGGTGCAAAATTGTGGGTTTAACATAGAAATGGCTCCTCAACTCTAACTATGGTAGCACTACCGTACTATAATATATATATATATATACACACACATACACATACATACATACAATTATGAGGCTATGTTGCATTTTGCAAATGCAAGCTCATAACTTTGGTAATATTTAACAGTTTTACTACAAATTTTCAACATAGCCATTTCTTTACAGCACTTCATGAATGTGACAGCTGTCATTTTTCAGATTCTGCCCAAAATATGTTTTTGCATCCTGAAAACTGATTTTGCAGTCCCTGAGCAGACTCACCTTTAGGCTAGGAGTTGAACATTTTCTCTGTCCTTCTTCATGAGGCAGGGTCATAACATGGTTATGTTGAAAATTTGGTGTCAAAATATTAAAAAACAAATGTTCAATATTTTTTTACCCCAAAGTCCTTGGCTGCAGCCCTATTGGCTCTGGCCTGAGCGTGTTAGGTATAGGAACTACCATTGTAGTTATCCAGTCTAGTAGTACTACCCTCTTTTCTAGAAATAATAAATTATCTGGAGTATGCTTTGTTTTCACTAAGTTCCTTTGGTACAGCTTGTTTGTAACTTGTCTAGACCTGCTGACTTACCCTCATCTAGGTTTGACAATTGTTTGTTCAATTATTTCCTTGCTAGTTATATTCGTTTTAGCTCCTGACATTTACTTTTGTCACTGTTTCCGGAGTGTGAAATAACTTTCCCTTCATCATCAAATACTGATGTAAAATAACAGTTCAGCTCATTGGTCATTACTTTCAGGTCTTTTGTATGCCCTGATTTTGTCTGCAGTTTGCCTGTTGATCTAGTATTGCCTTTGTGAGAGTTTGCATAAGCAAAAAAGGTCTTCATGTCATCCTTTGTTACTGCTACTTTGAACTTTATATTTGTTTTGGCTTCTTTGATATCTTTTTTAGATGACTTAACCACTTCGTTGGAAACTGACCTATTCCTTCTGTTTGGATTGGTTTTCTGTCTTTTTTTTGTCCTTATTAGTTTTTTCACTTTCTTATTTAGCCAGAATGTTTATCTCCCTTTTTGTTGTATATTTTTATTTTTGGTATATGTCATTCCTGCAGGTCCAGTATGGTATTCTTGAGGGTCTCCCAGCAATTATTAACATTTTTGGTTTTAAATGCCAATATCCAATCTATTTTGGATAATTTCCAGTTCATGGATTTAAAATCCACCTTGCCATAGCTTGGTCTTTCAGTTGTTCTATTTATATAACCCACTTTACAATTGATTGTAAATGTGATCTTGCTGTGGTCTTGTCTTCCTAATTGTTCAATGACCTTAATATTATTATTAATAATATTTTGCATGTTGGTGATTATGTCAAGAGTGTCCTTCCCTATAGTACCTTCTTTGACTATGCATTCCATGTTATATCTATGTATCATGTTGAGGAGTTCTTTTTAGTCCTGTTGGTTGCGGTTCCATTTGCCCTATCTATGCCTGTTTTTGAATGCCAGTCTCCTATCTATGTTGGATAATTTCCAGTTCATGTATTTAAAATCTTCCTTGCCATACCTAGGTCTTTCAGTTGTTCCATTTATATAACATGCATTTCAATTGATTGTAAATGCAATTATGCTGTGGTCATTTCTTCCTAATGGTTCAGTGACCCTACTATTATTAATATTATTTTACAAGTTCTGCTAGGCAGAATCTTATTTGCTGTACTCCACAGTGTTACTATTATTTAGTGGCAAGCAGAGTGATCCTGAGAGGAGCTACTGCTTTCAGAAGTATATTTTACATTTAAAATATTAATTGAATACTGCAGACAGAGTGTGACACCGGAAGTTAGACTTCTGCATTGTACAATATAAACTGCAAACCCCTCAGTGAGTGGGGCATTTAAATCTGGAAGCTGTAGGTGCTTTATGACAGCTGAAAGCTGTAATAAAGCTACACATCCTACAGTGGATTTATTTCTGAGCAGCTATATATATATATATATATACACATATACATATATATATGTTTACATACTATAGGGGCGCAGTCGCGCCCCTATATTTAAGGTTGAGTAGGCACTCCTATGTTAAACTCAAACTTTTGCACACTAATAACTTTGGACCTGTTCAACAGAGTTACATGAAATTGGGTATGCATGGTGGGATATGGTAGATCTCTTTATCTGCCAAATTTGTTTTGGTTGGACTTATGTTTTTTGCGCACCAAAACACTGAAAAAGTTTTTCGGATTTTGTTCCTTGGCACTGTGCAGCTGTTGTTTGTTGTGCCATGCTGTGACTTGGCTCATTTGAAAGAGCTTGGGTCAAGAAACATGCCGCTTTTTGTTTGGTGAAAAAATATTAATCCATTCAAAAGTTATTAAAGTTTTAAAGTGATTTTGTGATCTTTTACAGATGCCTTTTTCACATAGTATCTCATTGACACCCATGCTTTAGGTGCTGAAGCTGCAATTTGTTTTATAAAAAAAAAATTTATTGACATTTTTATTTATGTTTTATCAGCACTGTGTTCTCCAGTTTTCTGTGTGCAGTCACACCCCCAGAATGATGTCATGCAAGGGAACTGTCAATGTTTTACATACAGTACCAAGGAATTCTGGGTAAATTATCCTGTTGATATAAATGTTAGTTACTGTAAGGCATAGTCACTTATTTTGGTGGTGGTGACTGCACCTAATATGTAGATATCCATAGCAAGGAATTGTGGGTACAATCAGACATTGTTTTCCATTTCCCTTACTGTAAGGTGCAGTCTTAAATCTCTGTAGTGGCTTCAATAATAAAAGCTTGCATATGTTTATTTTCCAAACAAGGCATTGTGCAGATAGTATCTAGCTGACAGGATTTCTATACTGAGAGATGTAGTCTCCTATGTCGGTAGTGTAAATGTTTGCAATACCAAGACTGACCAACAGAGGTCTCTGTTTCAAAACAGTGCTTATAAACCTTGTTTCCCTTGCATGATGTCATGCATGGGGGTTGCAGCAAGAAAAGGGCATGGCTATGTAAATGAAGCACAGCACAAAATAAAATCATTTATTTAATGGAAAACAGCACTTTTTGGCAGTTTGAATGGTAGCAGATTGAATCACAACTCCTACAGGTTATTAATCCCATTTTCTATGGCAAAGTTCACAAAACCACTTTAAGTTCCCATTATAAGTCGATGGGAAAATTTATATGGTTATTTTGTGAAAGAAGAATGGTGTTTTGGCCATCTGGTCCCTCCTCATGAGCAAAGAATTTGCAGGCTCACAATCAAAGAATCTTTGATCATGAGGAATTCTTTGATCATGATGGCTGCCATCTTGATTTGAGTTTGTGGTCGGATAAAATCAAATATCTCGGCTCAGGGATGACTTCTGAAGTAAAACTATGACAGGTTTTACTCAGGGGTCTTCACTCTTTCAAGCCACGTTTGTGGTTTCTCCTAAAAATGTCCAAAAATAGAGTTATGAACTTTTTAATTCTTTGGTCGTGGCTCGCTATCGATCTTTGATTGTGAGCCTGCAAATTCTTTGATCATGGGATTCTTTGACAGCGATCTTTGATCGCGAGGTGGTGACCAGATGGCCAGATTTAAAAAAAACAATATCTCAGCCCAGGGGTCACTTATTAACACAAACTATTATGGGGTTTTCTCAGGGGGCTTCATTCTATCGAGGTATGGCAGTGGTTTCATGTATTTCTGTGTAAAAATTGAGTTTTACCATTTTTTATTCTTTGATCATAAGCCTGCAAATTCTTTGATTGCCAGATTCTTTGATCGTGATCTTTGTTCATGAGGGAGGGACTAGATGACCAGATTTGGAACCCAATTTTAACAACTTTTAAAGTTAAATATCTCGGAAATGGTTTGGTCTTTTAACTTGAAATTTGGAGGTGTTGATGGGATGTCATGTAGATGTAAATTGAGTTGTTTAGGTGTCAGAAAATACATTTGTCACAGAGATATTGCATGGTGCAGTTTACATTTTAAGGAGAGCATTTTGCATTCTGGTACTGTCTTGTAATTTATAGGGTAGCTAGCCTTACTGCCATGGACGTACTTTTCAGTTGTTAGCTGTGTGACATGTAAACAGTTGCAGAATTCTGCCACTCTGATAAATGAAAATCTCAAACTTTAAAATGTTACATCTCAGAAATGATTTGGTCTTTTATATTCAGATTTGGAGGGTGTTGAGGCGATGTCCCGTGCATGTGAATTGTGCTATTTAGGTGTTGGGAATTAATTTGCTGTGGTGATATTGTGTGATGCATTTCACATTTTGTGTATAGTGTTTTGCATTGTGGTACTGGCTTCACATTTATAGGGTACCTAGCCTTACTGCCATGGAGGTAATTTTCAGTGGTTAGGTGTCTGACATGTAAACAGGTGTGTGATTATGCCAGTGTGATGAATGAAATTTTGTTTTGTTTCAAGGTGGTGGAAGCATGGGGCCCCACACTCCCAACCATATGCGCTTCCACCAATACATATGATATTCAATACGTCTACTGTTATGTTAGGCAGAAATTTGCAAGTTGGTGGGAGCACTCCCACCAACTTGCCTGACTTTCTGCTTTTCTATTCTTTCTCAAAAAGTAAGGAAATTCTATGCAAAAACTTTGTTAATGGATCATTTAGGGTTAAAACACAAAAAGTCAGGAAATGAGACCTTTAGGGTTGCCCCCTCCCCCCATGGACCCGTCCATCATCCAGAGATTGACAGATGATGGGGTGTGTCATTGGGGTTGTGAGGCCTAAATGTCAACCCATTCTTCTTTACTGTGGCTTGTGAATATGATTACACATGGGACGGGTGACATTTAGGCTTCATACTCCTTATGACACACCAGCATCATCTGTCAATCTCGGATGATGGGTGGGTCCATGAGGGGGAGGGGCAACCTAAAGGTCTCATTTCCTTTAGTTTAGTGTTTTAACCCCAAATGATGCATTAACGAAAGTTTTTTGTATAGAATGAATATATATATATATATATATATATATATATATATATATATATATATATATATGTTACTTTTATTCTGAACATTGGTACAGGTGAGGGTGAAAGGGAGCAGCACACCAAGCCAGGGAGAGGTGGGGATAGTAGTTTGGCAGACAGCAACATGAACTACAAGTTCTGCTAGGCAGAATATTATTTGCTGTACTCCACAGTGTTACTTTCATTTAGTGGCAAGCAGAGTGATCCCAAAGGGAGCTACTACTTTTGGAAGCATGTTTTAAATTTAAAATATTAATTGAATACTACAGACAGAGCATTACATAGGGAGTTAGACTTCTGGGTTGCACAATATAAATTGCAAACCCCTCAAAGAGTGGAGTGTCTAAATCTGGAAGCTGTAGGTGCTGTGTGACAGCCAAAAGCTGTGAGACAGCTATACAGCCTACAGTGGAGATATTTCTGAGCAGATATATATATATATATATATATATATACACATATATATATATACAGTGTGTATATATATATATATATATAACTTTTATTCTGAACTGTGGTGTAGGGTGATGGTGAAAGGGAACAGCACATCAAGCCAGGGGGAGGTGAGGATTGTAGTCCAAAAGACAGCACCACCAACTACAAGTTCTGCTAGACAGAATGTTATTTGCAGTTCTCTACAATGTTACTTTTATTTATTGGCAAGCAGAGTGATCCCGAGGGGAGCTACTGCTTTTGGAAGCATGTTTTAAATTTAAAATATTAATTGAATATTGCAGACAGAGTGTGACACCAAAAATTAGACTTTCAGGTCACACAATATAAATTGTAAACCCCTCAGTGAGCAAGGTGAACTTGAGTGGGGCAGGCATGTGGTGCTGTGCACAGAGACACACTCCAAGACAAGCTCACCTGCATGTGTCAAGCATGTCCAGTGAGGACAGGAGGACAGAGGCATGATATACCATATGAAAGCAGAGAGATTCCTAAACTGCCTGCCAGCAACAACTTAACAAGAAAGAGAATTAGATAGCAGTAGTAACTGATACACTTACTTGGATAAGTGCAATAGCAAACAAGGTTGAAATAGCACTCATCCAACATGATTAACTGACATTGTAACAATAAAGTGAATATTTGCCAGAAGGGTGCACATTGTCTTATTATCTCATTGGCTTGTTAGTTTGTGGGTAGAAAAGGCCCAAATATTAACTCTGTTCTCTTGGAAAATGCAAAGCTGCTAAGAAACATTCTGAAGGTGAAGCAGGAGCTGAAACTGGGAACAAGTGAAATCGATATAAATTAAATGAAATAGCATTTAAACCAGGGGTATATTTTGTTTTAGCATTACATCAGTTCTAAAGTAGAGAAGTAATTCCTAAATAAAAGACAGACTCCTGTAGATTTACAAACTCAGGGGTACCCAATGTAATACAAAACCTTTAGGGAAAATCACTTCTTTCCTAAACAAAAAAAAAATTGAGTTTAGTGTCTGTAGCTGGGTGAAACACATCAAAAGGCTATTCATATAATAAACCTATAGGACTAAGGGAAAGTAAAATGCTCTGCAATAGGCCATTAGGATGGTAGGACCATAAAGCTACATATCAAGAATATTGATATACCTACTGCAATAATGAACACAAATTTGGTAACCTTGACAAACAGTACACTAGGTATCAAATGTGTTAAATGAAACAAATTTAGTACTGAACCAGACACATACATAGCTGAATATATGTGTAACCAATGCAAAGAAATTGGTAAATTAAAGAACATGTTGATGGAAATGGATATGGAATTGTCAGTACTAAGAAAAATGATGGCCAGAAATAAGGAAGGCGGTAAGCATCTAGACGTAAACACGCCCAACAATACAAACCATTCTATAGAAGAGATTGGAAAGAAGAGGCAATGGGGATCTGACAGCCTTCAAGAAACACTGGAAAACCCAGAAAATACTGACCTAAGTGTAGATGATATGAGCACTGAAGGGAACAGCAAGGAAAAAAAGACAGACCAAGATTTAGTGGACAACACAATAGAAGCAGACTGGTGCATGGTTAAAAAAAACAAACAAATGTACAATCAAAAAGGTGAAAAGGGGAGAACATTTTCAAACTGAGACTCATCACCAGTATGCACCACTTGGGAACTTCTTGGAACTGATAGAAAATCAATCTAACAAATTAATGGGAATACTAAATAATATTGAAATAGGCCCAAAACCAACAGTACCTGAAGATGGCACAATTGTTGAAAATAAGCAGACAGAAATGTGTTCAGAGGATTTGTGAGGTACAGCTAATACTATGGAGGTAGATCAGACTAAAACCCCCATAGAGAAGGACAAGGGGGATGAAAATAAAGAGAACAACCAAAGATTAATCTACATCTTGGGAGACTCCATAACAAAATTTACAGACAGATATACTACAGAAGGATACCAAGAACATATTACAACAAGCAGCTTTTCAGAGGCAAAAATAAAAGACATACAGAACATGTTGACAGACATAATCACACCTTCAAATACAAAATCACTAGCTTTGATCCATGCTGGAACCAATAACATATGAAGGCAACCTGAAGATGTAATACTAGAAAAATATGCTTCTATTAAGAGAACTTTGGATAAGTTTAACTGTGAGGTCATCATCTTAGAAATGTTACCTGTACTCAGAGCAGGATAGAAAAAAGAACAAAAAAATAATCATAAAAGTAAATAATATGTTAAGGAGATGGACTGTACAGAACAACATAAGATGTATTACAACTTAGGAGAATTTCTATGGAAGGAACAAATTGTGATGCAAAGATGGATTGCACCTATGCAGAATGAGTCACTATGGGTCACTCTGGAGACAGGAAATGGCACCACAATCTGCATGGGGGTTGTGTACAGACCCCCATCTCAGGGGGAGGAAATGGACAAGTAAATGATAGAAGGAATCCTTAAAATGGCAGAAAAAGGGGAGATATTGTTGATGGGGGACCTGAATATGCCAGATGTTAACTGGAGTACCTTTGCTGCAGAGCACATCCAAGAGCAGGGTCATTCTGATACCTCCAGGCCATGCCTCAGACAGTTAAAAGGAACCCACTCGAGGGAGCAATCTAGACCTGGTACTTTCAAATGGGGAAGGAGAAGGATCTCAAATTTAGAAGTGGGTAGCCATCTGGGAACAAGTGACCACCAAACAGTGTGGTTCTCAATAAACACTGCCATAGAGTCAAGCCACACAAAAACAAGAGTATTGGACTTTTAGGAAGGCTGACTTTGGGAAATGAGAGAGTGCCTAGAAAAGCACTAGCAAATGGGCAAGAAGGAGGGGTGGAGGAAAAATGGGAATAATCAAAACAGCCATCGCAGAGGCAACAAGCCTTTGTGTGAAGCAAATCAATAAAACAAAATGAAGGAAAAAAACACTATTGTTCTCAAAAGAGGTGGCAGGGACGGTTAAGGAGAAAAGGATAGCATTCAGGAAATATAAGGAAACATAGAAGGAGCAGGACAGAGAACTTTATCAGTTAAAGCAGAAGGAGGCAGGGAAGGCAGTCAAAATAGCAAAGGCACAAACAGGAAAAGATAGCCAACTCTGCTAAGAAGGGGGCTAAAACCTTATAAAGGTACATTAGGGAGTGAAGAAAGACCAAGGGAAGGATACAGAGACTTAATAAAGGGGATGAAATGTGGGCAAAGGGTGACAGTGAAAAAGAAGGGCTACTGAATGAATATTTCTGCTCAGTATTCACAACAGATGAGGAGAAGGAGGTGCCTAAACCAAACAAGAGAGAAACTCTTAATAGTGAAGTCGATACCAGTCCATTCACAGAAGAAAGGGTTTTTAAAGAACTCTTGAAACTCAGGGTGGATAAAGCAATTGGGCCTGATGGGATTCACCCAAGAATACTAAAAGAACTAAGGGTAGAACTAGTAACGCCACTGACTACTCTCTTTAACAAATCAGGGGAGGATGGAGTGGTACCTGAGGACTGGAGGAGGGCAAATGTGATTCCACTTCATAAAAGTGGGAGCAGGGCAGAGGCAGGAAACTACAGACCAGTTAGTTTGACTTCAGTGGTAGGGAAAATGATGGAATCACTTCTGAAGGAAAGAATTGTTGAGTACCTAGAGGCCAGTGGGGCACAGGATCCAAGGCAGCATAGTTCACAGCAGGAAGGTCATGTCAGATGAACCTAAGATTTCTTTGACTGGGTGGCCAAAGTAGTAGACCAGGGAGGGACTGTGGATATGGCCTATCTAGATTTTAGCAAGGCATTTGACACAGTCTCACACAAAAGATTAATATACAAGTTAGCCAGCATTGGAGTGGGTCCCAAGGTGGTAGCCTGGATAAAAAACTGGCTGGACAACAGCACACAAACGGTAATAGTAAACAGAGTCCACAGTGAAGAAAGGTTGGTAACTAGTGGGGTACTGCAGGGTTCGGTACTGGGACCGGTCGTCTTTAATATCTTTATAAGTGACATTGGAAATCACCTGGAAGGAAAGGTATGCATCTTTCCAGATGACACAAAGATCTGCAGTAGGGTTGATACACAAGGTGGGGTGGAAAGAATGAAAAGGGACTTGGCAAGGTTGGAGGAATGGTCAAATACATGGCAGCTCAGATTCAATGCAAAAGAAGTGCAAGGTAATGCATCTGGGAAACAAAAACCCAGGGGAAGGGTACACAATGGGGGGTAAGTTAATAACAACAACAAAATCGAAAGAGATCTAGGAGTAATTATATCAGTTGACCTAAGGTGGGCAAGCAATGTGAGAAGGCAGTAAGGGGGATACTGGGATGCATAGGAGGCATCAACAGTAGAAAACAGGAAGTTGTTATCCTCTCTACAGACAGTTAGTGAGACACCATCTGGAGTACTGCGTGCAATTCTGGAGACCCCATCTCCACAAAGACATAGACAGAGTGGAAGCTGTTCAGAAGACGGCAGCCAAAATGGTGCAAGGTCTGCATCAAAAGACATACGAGGAGAGACTAAAGCAGCTTAATATGTATACCCTTAAGGAAAGGAGGGAAAGGGGGGACATGATAGAAACTTTCAAGTATCTCAAGGGAATTAACAAGGTTCAAGAGGGTAGTATCTTTCAGAAGAAGATGTGCAAGAACAAGGGGGCACAATTTGAAGATGGGGGATGGCCTGGAGGTAATGTTAATAAGTATTTTGTTTCTCAGAGAGAGTTGTGGATGCATAGAACAGCCTTCCTGAGGAGGTTGTGGAGTCAGGAACAGTGGGAGAATTCAAGAATGCATGGGATAGGCATAAGGCAATTCTAGTGGGGGGCAGGAGGAAGTAAGCTGTTGATTAACTAGAATCTGCAACTTATCCATCAGGTAGGGAAATGGGCAGACTGGGTGGGCCAAGCAGTCCTTATCTGACGTCAAATTCTATGTATGTTTCTAATAGGTAGCATATATTTAGGTAAAATATTTTACAGTACTATCACAGGTTAGCCTATAAACTGATTGATGAGGAGAGAAGGGTTAACACAGAGAATAAAGTTGTAAACACCATAGAGCCAAAACAGCAAAAAGGGGAAGGGATCAGCATCTTAATAATCAATGGGTCATGTTTTTCCCATAGAAAATAGCGTGTGTAAATAGCCATAATGAAGGAGTGTTCATTACGGCAAGAACCCATCGCTTTCTATGTGAAAAGCTTGAGCTAAATCACTGCCTCATGCTAACTACAAACTGTTCTCCCTCATGAGCTGTCACAGTCAAAGCCACCCACCTTAAAAGCTGCACAACATAAACAAACAGCCATAACAGTCTCTCACGTTCTCTCTCAGGGAAAAACCTAAAGGAAAAAAATGTCAGTTTGGTTTCAGTTAATAGATGCGCAGACAGATGGAACTTTATACATGAGCAAGAAAATAGAAACACCGCAAGAAAAATAGAAAGTGACCTCAAGTTATTTAGAACATATTTGACAGAGGTAGGAGAAACAACTGAATTTGAAAAACTGGAAACGGTAAACCTAGACAGTAAAAATAGCTGACTTTCTATTTATAGTAAAGGAATAGAATGGCACTGAATATGAACCCAGGACAGTTAGGGGGTAGTGGCAGGTGTAGAAATATACCTATCTACACAGAAATACCCGCATTCAGTTTTCAAAAGTCCTGACACTGTGTTCCCTGAAACAAATAAAACTTCAGTGGCCAAACAAGACCAACTCAAGAAAGCTGGCAAAGGCAATAAAGCTCAGCCGTTGTCAGCTGAAGATGTTGAACTACTTTATCAGTCAGGAACACTCAGCATGTCTACCCCAACAGGCCTCTTAAACTTTCTCTTTTTCAACTTTAGCATACAGTTCTCATTGAGAACCAAAGAACATTATGATTTAGAGCGAGGAGACATAAAGCAAGCAGTAGACGGCAACGGCAACACATACCTAGACTACTGCAAGAGGCTGACTAAAACTAGAATGGTAGAAAAACCCCATGATGTATGGCCAGTTAACCCAAGAATTTACGCCAACACAGCCAACCCCCAAATGGATACAGTGAGAGCATATCAGCTGTATAAAAGTCAGAGACCCCTTGAAATGTTGAGACCAGAGGTTCCTTTTTACATTGCCCTGAACACAAACAAAATTGAAACATCCCTATGGTACTGCAACATGAATATAGGGATCAATAAAATGAGACAAATGATGGCTAAAATGAAGATGAGTCCAGCCTGCCAGAATCTAAAAGAATCATGAACACTTGTACTAGGAAATCCAGTATGCAATGCCTGGTAAACCACAGCATCCCCCAACAGATGTATAACAGATCTTGGGCCAGTGTAACATCCAATCTATTAATAATTATTCCACCCTATCAGAGAAAAAAACAACAAGAAATAAGCCTCTTGACTTACTCAGATGACCAAAGACCTTCCACATCATGAAATCCTGCTATACTCCAGGAAGAGCCAACAAAAAGCAGTGACAAACACGAGCAAATACCCAGCAGTACATTACAATCCTTCTTTGGGAACACCTGCATCTTCCAAAAGCCCGTGACAGTGAACATTTTCAATTACAAGCAGCCACCAGAAAAAGGCAACGAATGCAGGTGCTGTATGATTCTGACAGCTCCGAATATGGTGTGTACCAATGTGAACAGGAACAAATATTTGATAAACTTTCCAAAACTGCTGCTAGAAAACTAAAAAACAACAGACCTTTACAGTAAATTATGCCAGATCCCTAACTGCACTTCTTCTCTTCTCTCTCTTCTCTCCCCCTTCCAGGTCACATAACAATGTCTCCAAGAATCGCCTAGCAACCATCCTAGAAATGGCAAATTCAAGAGAACCACAATAAATAATGAACTTTACTGTTCAAAATAGTTCTCCTTTCTTAAAAAGTTAAATAATTTTACTGTTCCAACTTTAAAGTTTACATGTTCAAATTTACCATTATTTCCTGATTCAAAATAAAAGTATTCAATGGAAACCAAAAAGGTAAGACTATGCCTTTCAAGCATTCTATGTGGCTCACATCTCAGACAGTTCCTCAGGTGAAAAAGCATGACCCATTGAATTATATAAAATGAAACTATGGGTCAGGGTGTGTAAACTCAAAGTTTACACACACCCTCAGGGTTAGATGCTATGCATAAACCCCTCAGGTGTGTGTAAACCTCTTGTTACACACCCTGACCCATACCTGATCCTATATTTAATTAAAGCATGAAGTTTGAATATAATAAAGAAAACTGCATTAGAGTGCATCATGGCAGAAAAGGATATACATCTTGCAGCCATCCCAGAGACGTGGTGGAGTGAGAACTCTGACGGGCTAAGAGACATAAAATGGTACAACTTATTGTTAAAAAACAGGAAAACTGAAAAAGCTGGAGGTGTGGCAATTTGTATTAAACATAACATATGTATTAAAAGTAACATAACATTAAATAAAATCAAAGATACATATGAAGTACAGGATACCATGGAAATACTATGGGCTGGGATTACAATAAAAGATTAAAAAAAAACAACATTGTATTGGAGTATGCAATAGACCAGCAGGCTAGAGTACAAGTGAACATTAAGAGCTTATAAACAATATCAATAGTATGGTGGAACATGATGAAATATTATTGTTAGGTGATTTCAATTTGCCAGGAACAAACTGGAACAGTCTAACAACAAAAAATATGAGTGAACAGCTGTTTTTGGATGCAGTAATAAACAATGGGATAACACAGGTAGTATCTCAACCAACAAGAATCAATAACATACTTGATTTGGTCATTACAGACAGGGTTGAAAGTATTACCAACATCCAGATGCTGGAAACCTTAAGCAACAGTGACCACAACATGGTTTTACTTAGCCTAACCACAAAAACCAAAAATATAAAATGAATAACTATGTCAATTATTTTTCAGACAACAGACATTAAAACAGGTAAAGCTATAAAAGAGAACTAAAACGAAGCAAAAAAAAAAAATTGGACAGGAAAGGAAAAAAATGGCATTCCATATAGCTCACATTAATGATGATGGCAAATCATTCTATGCATATGTTAACAACAAGACAGCTGATAGATTGGTGGGGCCCCTAATCTCAGGGACAACAGAAGTGACAGAGCCATTACATATGGCTGAAGAATTCAATAGGTATTTCTGTTCAGTATTTAATAAATCAAAAAAAATATACAGCAGAAAATAGAGAAATTTAAAAAGGATAACACAAAAAAATGGGAACAACACCAACTGAACCTAGACAAATCAGTAAAAATGAGGTCATGGAACAAATAGGCAAAATAAAGGCTAATAAAGGCTCTGGACCAACTAATCTTAACCCAAACTGCTTAAGGAAATCAACAATTTACTTATAGAACTGTTCACAACACTTTTTAACATGTCCCTGACTACAGGAGAGGTTCCAAATGACTGGCAGACAGCAATGGTGGTGCCGATCCACAAGAATGGGGACAAACAAAAGCCCAGTCATTATAGACAAATCAGTCTGACTTCCATTCTTGGAAAAGTAAGGAAACTATGGTAAAAAATGATTAGAAGACATAATAAGAGACTAATAGACACTAGTCAACATGGATTTAGACAAAACAGATCATGTGCAACAAACACCTTGGCCTTTTATAAAAAAGTTAGTCAGACACTAAGTAAAAATCAGCCTGTGGATGTTATAAACCTGCACCTTCAAAAAGCATTTCAACAAAGTCCCACATGACATCCTAATAAAGAAACTGTATATTAAAGTTCTGAACAGCAAATTGCTTTTCTGGATTACTAGATGGTTAGAGGACAGAACACAGAGGGTACGGATCAGAGGGCACTTATCAAAACCAAGTAGTGTGGCCAGTGGTGGGACACAGGGTTCAGTTTTAGGCCCTGTACTGTTTGGACTTTTAATTTCAGATATGAACGATAATTTACAAAATTAGTGCATTAAGTTTGCAGACGATTCAAAGCTAGGAGTTGCAGTACATACTGAGGAATTCAATCTGATACAAGATCTTAGTGCAATAGAACAGTGGGCCCAGGTAAGCAGTATGCAGTTTAACCAAGAAAAATGTGTGGTTTTACATTCTGTAGGTAATAACAGGTGTCAGCATTACTACTTAAATGGACACAAATTTTGAAAGGTGGAGAGTAAGAAGGACCTAGGACTATATATCCAAAAGGATCTTAATTTTAACAGTCACTACAATAGAATAGTTAGAACAGCAAATAGGATCCTAGGATGTATTAAACAAGTGTTTGCGTCTAGAGATAAAAGCTGTATAATGCCGCTATATAAAAAATACATTAGTCCACACTTAGATTATTATTCCTCAGTATGAAGTCCACATCTGAAAAAGGACACCAATAACATCGAACAAGTGCAGCACAGAGCTACCGAGATATTAAGCTACTACAAGATAAAGCGTACAAACAAATATTACATGAGCTCGGACCGTACACTCTTGAGAGAAGAAGGGAGACAGGGGACATGCTGATGGTGTTTAAGATCATAGGGGATGAAGACCTGATGGATGGTCTAGGTTTCAGCTTTAACATAAAGGAAATTGACTTGAAAAGTCATAATAAACAATTCCACATTAAATCCATGAAAAAGAATAGTGGAAGAGGCAATTTCGCTTATTGAACCACAAACATGTGGAACAATCTGCCAAATGAGGTAGTTAATGAATACACCTTGAATTAATTCAGATCCAAACTGGATAGCTTTCTACTGTTTAAAGGCTAGTAATGTGGCCCCACTAAGGTGGGAGACAGGCTAGATGGGTATTGCATTCTTCTGTCTGACAACCGATTGAACCGAGTATGTTACTGATTAAGTCAAGTGTTCTTCCATTTGGTATCTTCTTTGACTACTTGTTCCATGTTAGATCTATGTATCATGTTGAGGAATTATTTTTCAATCCTCTTAGTTGTGGTTCAATTTGACCAATATATGACTGGGTAGTTAAAATCACCCATCACTATGACGTAAAACAGTTCTGCTTTTTCCACTTGGTCATTAAAGGTCCTGGCCAGGATTCACAGAAGGGATGTGCCCAGCGCATCCAAGATGCACCGGGGCATCCCCAAAATGCACCCAAGGGTGATTCAGGCAAGGTGCCGATGCCCCGGCACAACCCCGATGCACCAGCGCATCCCTGATGTGCCGGATACCACCAGTAATGCCATGCAGCGATCCGAGGGGCTGTGAGGGGTGCCCAGCACACAGGGTGCAGCCCCATTCACAACCAAATTCTGTGGTGCAACCCAGGGGCAAGTCCGGGGATGTGCCACTGAAAGATAAGTCTAGAAAAATAGACATGTTGGGGGCCACCTATAGGCAGGCTGCAGCACTGTGAGCAGCAGCACAGGTGCCTGCCAACCCAGGCAGTCCAGTGAGATGCCCCAAGACCCCATACAATACTGCCCCTGGCAGCAGTAATGGAAATGTCCCCTCCATGCCCCTGTATGAGGCCACACCCGGTGGCAGTACAGATCATGCCAAACCCCCCATGCCTTGTCACATGCGCACCCGACAGCTGTGGCAGGATAGATGCCCCCCTGCAGCCCATACGATGCCCCTCCTGGGAGGCGGCAGTAGTTGAGTACATGAACCCCCAGCACCTCGATGCAGCTTCTGGCAGCAGTAGCAGTAAAGAATGACCCCGACCCTGAGTGCCCGTACAATGCCACTCCTGGCAGTGTGAATGCAGTCTGAACCCGCCAGCCCCATGCCCTCAGTAATGCCTACCATGGCAGCCATGCAGACAGCCCCCATGTAGCCTGAACCCACCCCTCCTACCCCAGCATGGTCCCGCCAGTTGGTCGGGCTCAACCCGCCAGCATGCGCCGCTGACACCACTCACGACTAGTCACCTGAGAATGACAGCAACCGCACAGCCTAAAGCACTCGTGCGATTGCTGTCATTCCCGACAGCCTGTCAGCGGGTGGCCTTGAGGTATGCGCGGCGGAAGTTGAGCTGCCGTTGACAGTGGACCCTACTGGGGTGGGAGGGAGAGGGTGGGTTGGAGGGACATGGGGGCTTTTCTGCATGGCTGCCACAGGAGGTGGCATTACCAAGGGCATAGGGCTGGGAGGGGGTTCTGATTGGCATTCACCGCCACCGGAGCAGCATTGCACGGGCGCCAGGGGTGGGGGCATCTCTGTTACTGCCGGGGAGCGGCGTCGTAGGGGTGCTGGTGGGGTCATTGTTACTGCTACTGCCACCAGGAGTGACATCATAGGGGTGCTGGGGGGATTCGTGTACCAACTACTGCCGCTGGGAGCGGCATCATATGGGTGCCGGGGGGGCATCTTTCCTGCCACAGCTGCTGGGTGCGGCACCACACAAGGGCTTGGGGGGTCTGCAGTACTATTGGGGCTGCTGGGAGCAGCATGACTTGGGCTGGGGTTGGGTGAGGGAAGGGCGGAGGACACAGTTCGGTGCATTCTGCTGGGGCATCCCAGTCAGCACTATGCAAATGGAGCTATAATGGCATGCTAATAGCCCCATTGCACCATGCATGCCTAATGGCCTCATTTGCATGCCCCAGGCTGTGAATCACATTTTGGGGCACAGGGCATCCTGAGATGCCCTGCCCCAATGGGCTCACAGCCTGTCATGAGGGATGCACTGGAGCAGCCTGGAATGCTCCAGGGCATCCTGGGCTGGGCGCACCCGTGCTGTTCACAGTGGGGATGCGCTGGGTGCATCTCCCTGTGCCTCCTCTCTGAATAGCCCATATTGCACTCAGTGCACCTCCCCTGTGCCGGGGCAGCCAAGATGCACTGGGCGCATCTTCTTTGTGAATTCTGCCCCCTATATTCAAAAATGTGCAAAGTAGAGCGTAAAAAGTTGCACTCCACCTTGTGGTTGCCAATTTGTCCAAAACCACTATATTCAGTGGAATACTGCATCTGCCCTATTTGACTGAATATAGAGCCATTGCAGCCCTGTGCTAAGCCACTTAGTGCTGGGCAGACATGGCCCCTGAAATAGGGTGACAAAATGGCTTGTGCCCACTCTAAAAATCTTATGTTCAAACAGACCCATGCAAATGAGCCCATTGAGTATGCAAGATGCTAAGAGGCCATTTGCATGCTCATTACTGGCTAATTTGCATCGGGAGTGTGGCTGGACTGCGCAGTGCTGCCCCCAGTTGCCCATTCTCTAAGAGTTATTCCTGGTATTAGTGTCCCCCCGCTGATGCCGTACCCATGATGAAATGTAATGCTTCCCAGATGTCTAGTGGTCCTCCCCCACTGATTGCTGTCCTGATGATTGAACATAAAGTGTCCCTGTTGTTTAGTAGCCCCAAGCACTATTAAGATAAGACACTCAGAGGTATGAGTGACCGTGATAATATCAGAATCTTTTAAACCAAAAGTCACGGCACTCACAACTTGTTGTTCACCATGCAAGATTATTTGCAGAAATTAGGAGTCAAAAACAAAGTATCCTTCACCTTAGTGTATTGCAGATTGACACACAGTAAACACCCAGCACAGTAGGGAGCAGCAAATTCGAACATTTCACCAATAGGCTTTATCAAATAAATGTCTTATTTTATGTCAGTTTTCTCAGATGAAATTAATTATCTACTTAAAAACCTTAAAGTAACACAGTGCATTAATGTATACATATGAAATAGCTAAACAAACCCCATATGTTTACCATACCCTTTGCATACATTTGACATAACATAAATATTTCCAGCACACATACAAGCAATTGTGGTCCTCCACTAATATTCTGTTTTTACCACATATTTAATTTTAATGCAAAAAATGTTTACTTCATTGACATTGCTACTTGCACCATAATGCATACTTTTGTGGTAATCAGAGTGGATGGAATGAAGAGCATAAAAGCAGTTGTGAACATCACCACTGCAAGGCTTGTATCTTGATTTACACAAATTGGTGTTCTCTCTCCTAAGCTGGTCTCCAGGCTTCCTTACTCCCGGGCTCTAACTCCTGATAGTGACAGGCAGGCAGGAATCAGACCTCTGCAGCAGGGGACATCCAGCCCTCCACTTCCTGTCTCCCTCAGTTTACTTCCTGCCTTCAGTGGAGCAGATACTCTGCAGCAGATCTCTGCCACAGGGGCAGGGCTGAAGAGAATGTAAGTTACAAAATTCTTTGTTTGATTGTGGATGCAACTACAGGATGGCTAGAAGCAATTGAGAATCGCCCCTTGGTGGGACCCAGTCTCAGCCTTGCAAGCTGCACAGAATGGCCCCATTCGGAGCAGATCACCATCTTTCCCGCCATTTTGGGCTCCCTACAACGGTCGTCTGGAAGCCATCAGGATAAAGGGAACTGCTTATTTAAGCACCGCAGTGCTTCTGGGTACAAGGGCTGTTCTTCTGATGCCTGGCTCGGCAGAAAATGTAAGCCTCTCATCGACGGAGATGCAGGCAGTGCATGGAGGAGAGCACTAGGCCACTCTGTTTTGGTCTTCCCTACAATGAGCTCCTGTAAGCCCTCAAGGCTAGGGAGATGTTTGCATTTAGCAGCCCTCAAGGCTAGAGGAGCTCCATATTCCAGCAATGCAGTGCTTCTGGGGACAAGTACAAGTGCCTTCTTCGAGCGGGCCTTGGAGAAAATATCAGCTGCACGTTAAGGGGCAACTCGTTGATGGAGTTACAAGCAGCATGCTGAGGTGAGTGCAGGAGAGTGCAGGAGAGTGCTAGGCCTCTCGGCTATGACAAGTGCCAGGTCACCCATTGCCATTGGGAACAGCATCAGGGTGGCAGTCCCAGATCGGATCTTTCATTTAATGGTATCTCTGGAAGATAACCTTCATTTGGAGTGCTGAGGACATCCAGCAGCATTGTAGGGTTTCCACAAAGCAAACGGGTATCCCTACACAATGAGGTGCACAGTGCTGGGGTAGGGAACAGCATCACAGTGGCGGTACCAGATTGGATCTTTCATTTAATAGTATCACTGGAAGATAACCTTCATTTGGAGTGCTGAGGACACCCAGCAGCACTGTAGGGTTCCCACAAAGCAAATGGGTATCCCTACACAATGAGGTGCACAGCACTGGGGTATTCAGCATTACAGGTTCCCCTGCAGGATGCAAGCACAGTGCTTGGGTCCCCCCATATGGGACCATGGAATTCCCTCCCAGCATGATAGCCCCCCCCCCGAATACCATCAAGGGACAAGATGGATCATATTCATTTAATTTCAAGGAACAAGATGGATCTTACTCATCACATTTTTAGTTTAAAGCACACAAAGGAGGGCAGCAGCTTACTTTTTTGCCCTAAGGGGCTAGCAGCAATTCATGCAACTTAGTAGCAATTCAGCAGCTTCAGCAGCATAGCTTGAAAACCTCCAGGGGGCAGAAGTGTGTTGATTAAAAGGGGAACAGGACCATTTAGGGTTTGATCTCAGGCAATCCTTCCGGGGCAACAAACATCGGTGTGGATTTGTCCCCACTTCTAATCATTTTCACCAGATCACCTTACCTAATTGGTGAGAAGGTAGTGTCCACCAATGGTGAAGTCAAGCACAGCAGTGCCCACCAGGAGACCCATCAGTTCATAGCCCCCTCATTGGCTACAGGCCTACCGGTAAAGTAAAATTGGACCTTGGCCCTGGACCCAGTATGCCTCTCAGGGGGCCCCCCATATCTCTAGATGGGGGCCCATACAACACAATATAAAGCCCCACATTCATGCAAAGTGGAGCAGTAGTCCTCACAGCTTGTGAGGGCAGCCCTCTTCATGTGTGAAGAAGGAAGGAGAGAAGAAGAAAAAAAAAAAGGGTTTTAACCAGGATCCTCCTCTGACCTACCACAGAGACTCCCACCCAGCTGAAACAGACTTTTCACCTTACAACTGCACCAAATCTGCCTCAGCCTTCCATATTCCCTAGCTATTGGGGGACTGGCTATTTAGGAAAGGCAAAGTCTAGGGTGCACCTATCCGATGGCCCGGCAGATCTCTAAGATTCCCAAGTCTGATAAGAAGCAATCTAACAAGTGGTTCTTCTGCCCTGGCATCAACCCTCCAATTCAAACCATCCCAAGAGGTCGGTCATCCCAGCCGAAGAAGGGGCTTCTTGGGTCCTCCAAGCATCGACAGCATCTTAGGGTGACATCTAGAGAAAGAGTTCCCTAACCAATTCTGTGCTGGCCTAAAATGCTCTGTCTGGGGTCCCACCTTTAGTTCTTTATTTTCTAGTAACTGATCTAGAGAGGAACAGAACTATTCCTCATCAGCTACGGTCCTTCCTTGGGGAGGCGGGCAGGTGTGCTGCTTGGAGCAGGTATCCAACCTCGACTGGCTTCAGCCCCTGGCTTCAGGTTGGGCAAGCAATCACCTCTACAAGAGTCAGTCGATCAACTCACCCAATGTAGGTAGTCTCCTGTTTGGCTAAGCTCTCGGTCAACTCACCCAACGTAGGTAATCTCCTGTTTGACTTTGCTCCAAAGAAGATAGTGAGGGATTATGAAGAGTGGCCAAGGCACACATCCCACATCAAGAGGCAGGGGCTATTCTTCATCTTGGGCTCCAGAAGATTGTTTGCATCAACTAGCCTTCAATAAGGGTCAAGATACTATAATAATTTTGCTGGGACAAGATCATGCTATCCAGGCTCATCCCCCAGCAGAGGGCAGGTTTTAAAAAATAAATAAATAAAATTCTCGGGCCATGGGCCCAAACTAAGTCAAACAGAGGGGTCATAGACATTTCCAGTGCCTAATACATGCCCACACCACCTCATGTGGTGCCCTCCCCTATCCCAGCAACCCATATAAAACCAGTCCTAGTTCTCGAATTCTGGCATAGTTTCATTCACAGCAGACCCTACAAGATGGAAACCTTGTCATAAATCATCTTGAATAGATGGGTCCACAGAATACCCTTCAAGGTGGAAACCTGGTTTTTCAATCAGGGAATCACAAAAGGTTTTTTCTGGCATCCATAGATCTTCAAGATGCCTATTTACTTTTCCCACTCAGTAACGTCACTTGCACAATCTCAGGTTCAGATTGGCAGAACAGTACTTCAGTTCAGGCCCTGCAATTGGGGGCTTCCTCAGGCCCATGGACAGGATTAAGGTGCTGGTAGTAGTCATAACACATTAAGACCCCACAGCTCAACCAAACATTACAAGCAGTGGCAGAGGTGGTCTGGAACCTGCTGGCACACGTTTTTTTCATCTGAAGAAAAAGGCTTCCCTAATTCCAAACCAGACCTTGAGCCTCCTGGGGACACACATCATGACACAAGTTTTTTCTTCCCCCCGAATACTAATTTTCAGATTCTGCCAAAGCTCATCGAGGAGTTTTCAGGTAACTCCTCAGCTGTCTGTGTATTTTTTCATACAGTTCATTGAGACAGAATAAGCCCTTCCCCCAGTGACGGTCGTGGGGTACAGAGGTCATGAAGGGTTGCAAGTTAGGCCATCCTCACCAAAACTGAATTGCAACTGATGCAAGCCTCAGGAGCTGTGGAGAGCTCACCTACATCAGCTGTTGGCACTGGGCAGGATCAGCTGTTGGCACCGAGCAGCTGGTCACTGTTAGAGACACAAGGTAAGCATAAATGTTCCCAACAGGAGAACAGTAGACCATGCACCGAGACACTCTGAACAGCTATTCCCAAATTTAGGATAGTCTGGTTCCAACCAACAATACATCAATGTTGGCATACACCAACCATCAAGATGGCACAAGAAGCTCAAAAGGCTAAGGGAAGACCTTTTTCTCTCAGTGAGCTGAGCACCACTGAGTGAGGTCGACCAGGGGAATGGGAGCTGTAGGATAGTGCCTCCGACATGTTGACAGAACAGTGGGGCAATCCTTAGACAGATTTTTTTCGCCTGCCGGTGGAACTCCAAGGCGAAGCTTTTCTGCTTCCGAGCCAAGGATGAACCAGCAGGGGTTCAGGGCACCTTTTCCCCTAAACCGGGATGAGTTTGGTCTCCTGTATACCTGCCCTCCAATACCGCTTCTATCGAGAGTCCTTCACAAAGTGGTTCAAGACAGGACAGTCATGTTTTTAGTCTGCCCCTTACGGCTTTTCCGCACATAGTTCCTGATTATCATTTGTCCGTCAAAGTGACCATATCTAACATTCAAGTTCAGCCTGAACATTCTCCATCAGGGTCCTGTTCGGCATTGTGTCAGTGGCTCAGTAGGTAGCACACTCGCCTCTGAGGCCGGGAGATCAGTGGGCTGTGGGTTCAGTTCCCACATCTGACACTTAGGTTAATATCCCAGTACTGACACTGTAATGCAGCATGAGAGGGGTGCTGCATTTCTGAGGTGCCATCTTTCAGATGAGACGTTAAACCAAGGTCCCATCTGCCTGGATTGGTGGTAGTTCAGGTGGATGTTAAAGATCCCATGGCACTTATCGAAAAGAGTAGGGGAATTTCCCCGGTGTCCTGGCCAAATTTCCCTCATTCACTAAAAATACCACCAACAGCTTAATCTGGTTCAAGGTCAGTTGCCATTCATCTGTACCCCCCTCCCCCTGGGTTGTGCCTGAAAATAGGCAGGATTTGTCTAGTGCACTTACCCGGTCAACAAAAGCTAAATAAATAAATAAAATAATCCCTCTTACACAGCTTGTCTCTAGGGCCAGGCATGGAGTGAAAAGACCTTCAAGGAGCTAAGCTACTCAGCTCCTCTTATGGACACGATGTGGAACTCATGTCTTTCTTCTTCCTCCCAAGGGTATTGTCGAATCTGGAGAAAATTGTTGGCTCTGGCTTCATTCAAAACACATATAGAACTTCCAGTATAATGGCCTGGTCGACTGCAGTTCATGTCAGATGAATGGTCTAAGGCCTACAGCCAGCCTCCTTACAGTTTCAGGTTTCTTGCACGGGAGGCATTCTTGCTGATGGATCCAGGGGAATCATTGGATTCATGTCCCCTTGTCTGTAGTTTCTAAATACAGCAACATTAAAATGCCTTCCAACCCTCAAAAGCAACCATTTTTGGAGCCTTAAAATGGTTCTCAAGCCTGTGTCCAAGGTCCCTTTACAACTTATCAAGGAAATATCCATCAAGCATCTCCAAATAAAGGTCTCCAAATAAAGGTCACCTTCTCTCTCTCACAGCTATTGCTTCAGACAGGAGGATCAGCAAACTAAAAGCATTGCTTATACCAGAGCTATACACTGCTGTTCATCTGGCTCCAACAGTTCTAGGTCATTTCCAAAGCCATGCCTCCATTCCATTGTAATTAAGGGTTCATCCGTCCTTCCTTCTGCACATTCTACAAGACAATAAGGAAGGGGAATTGCCTCCACGAGAGCTGGGAAGCGTGATAAAAACATAGACACATGGAGGTTGAGGGCAGACTGGGGCCACAAGGTTGATTTAGTCTGCCCCGGATGAAAGTGTATATTAAGAGACAGTAAGCTATTTGCAAAACTTCCAAGTTGTTCATGTTAGCTATGGGCCAAAATTATGGGTAACGAGGATTCAAAAGGCACTATAGCCAGACGGATTACGTCAGCCACTTCCATGGCTTTTGATTAGGCCGGAGTAACTTGCCTAGCCCAGGGAGAGCCCTTTTCACCACAACTATGGCCTCTTAGCGGGTGTACTTCAGAGAAGCATTGACAGCATACTTATGCAGAAATGCCAGTTGATAATACATTCACATATCTTTAAAATTTTATTCGCTGGAAGTGATGCCCTCAGAGGAGGCATCCTTGGCCATAGAATGCTTCAAGTGGTGGTGGACCCCTATGGGCTCTTTCCACCCGGGACATCTGGGGACGTACTGCTTATGTATATCCCAGGAGTAAGGAAGCACGGAGACCAGCTTAAGAGAGAGAAATTGAAGTTTAAATACCTGTAAATTTTCTTTCTCCGACGGCTGGTCTCCGGGCTTCCGATTCCCTCCCAGAATGTATTTTCTTGACTGACCTCATGGCCATATAAGCCTTAAAATTCTTATTTTCTGTTTCCAAGTTCTTGTAATGTTGCCACTTTGGACTGCTTTAGGAAGAACTGAGGGAGACAGGAAGTGGAGGTCTGGATGTCCCCTGCTGCAGAGGTCTGATTCCTGCCTGTCTGTCACAATCAGGAGGTGGAGCCCAGGAGTAAGGAAACCCGGAGACCAGCCGTCGGAGAAAGAAAATTTACAGGTATTTAAATTTCAATATTCATTTCAAAGTTCATTTTAAGCCTAAAGAAAGCAGTGCATACAAAAAGAGGAGTGGGGGGGCGAAAGGAAAGGAGGGAAAATGTGGCCGGACTGGACATAAAATAGAACAAAAAGGAGTGAAAGTAAATGTGAACTGTCACACACTTAAAAATAAAGACAAAAATAAAAATAAGTAAAGCACAAGAGGGCATGAGGCCTCCTTACATGGGCCTAAGGCACAAAGGTCAAATTGACCACTGGACACCAGCGATACCATAGTTCAATGTCAGGCATGGAATCGGGTGGGAGGAGGGACCACTAAACACCAGGGAAACATTACATTCAATCATCGGGACGGTGATAGGTGGGGAGTACTAGACACCAGGGAAACATATTTCATCCTCAGTACAGCAATCGGTGGGGCCACTAGACACCAGGGAAAATATTACATTTCATCATTGGTACAGTGACTGGCTTGAAAGGCCAGTACACACTAGGAACACTTTACACTCAATCATTGGGATGGCGATTGGTGGAGAGGGGCCACTAGACACCAGGGACACTTTACATTCAATCATCAGAACGGCAATCAGCAGGGGTGGCTAGCACCAGGGATTTCTGTGTTGGGGGTCAGGTGGTGAAAAAAGCACTTCCTCCATCAACTGCTAGGGTTATGTGGGAGTAAGTCATGATTTTGGTCAGTGGTATCTGCGCCATGCAAGGGCACCATGCAAAACAGCCTTGCATGGCACATAAACTTTGATTATTGGACTGTGCCAATATTCAGGTTCCCACCCCTTCATTTGAATTGTGCCCCTGTCATTGAGGCACAGATCAGGAAGCATAGGAAAACCAGGAGCAGTTTCATAATTTGCAAGTAGCATTTTATTATTAATAACAGTAAAATAAAAAATGAAAATTGTTCAGTATAACTATTTACAATGGCAATGCAAACATAGAAAGCAGAATCCTTCTTGAGTTTTTATTCTCAATTTCCAATATCAGTCTCTCCCTCTTGCAAAATACTGCAGCTCTATTTATAACAAGTCTTAATAAGGAGCTTGTTAAGAGAACATTCTGCTTCTCACATATTTTTTTTTTGTCAGTTTCAGCAGGTGCAGCAAAAAGAACATCGTGACCCAGAACTGACCTCTTGTTGACAGCTCTGGAAATATTTTTCAAACCAGCATCTCAGGATAACCCCTTAAATTCCAGTTTTTGCAGTCATTTCAACAGTATAACTATATACAATTTTAAATAAAAGGATCAAAGTATCAATGACATTTCCATATAAAGATTCACATATATTTTTATACCCACAGGTATGAAAGGGGGAAGAAAACATAGAAATAGCAAGGGAAGACAGAGAGATAATAAGAGGTGGAGAATTGCGATACCGTTGGGGTGATCAGTTCCTAGGTGTCACAAGAAAATTTGGTTGTGCAACCAGACAGAGAAGAGACAGAAAAGGAGTGGAAAGAACAGATTCTTTCTATATAACAAATGGGGCAGGGCCTTATTCAACCTTGTCACAGCACCCCTATGAATATTGCCTGCGTGAAAAGCCTGTTTGCCTGCACTAACCAGGCTTTTCATTATAGGGCATCCACAAAAAAACCCTGTTTGCATGGGAAAACTTGGCTTTGTGCTAGGGCAAAGTTTTTAATATAGGACAGTAAGTGTTTTTGTGACAGTTTCCAGTGCTTTTGGTGACCTGTAGCAAAATCTCATGTTATGCTTTAATTAACTAACTAACTAAGGCCCACATTTTTAAAAGAGTTGCAAGGCACATCCCTAGATGCACCCAGGCATCTCCAACTTGCAAGGGCCATCAGGGGTGTGGCAATATTCTGAAGCTCCCGATGCTCCCCGTAAACCCAACTTCACCAATGCATGGAATATTGTGATGTGGGCATGCAAATGAGGGGTCCTTCATGCATTTTCCCTGCATCACAATATTCAAATGTCCATGGGTGAAGACCCAGCTGGCTGCTCCGGTGTGAAGATAAGATCACAAAACTCTACACTAACTATGTACAGGGTAGGGTGGTGTCCCACGCACAGTCCAGGGCTGATCACATGATTCCTCCATCCCCAGCCCTGATCACCATTGAAATAAAAATAATCTCACTGAGCCCTTATTTTCCATAGTGTAGTGTCCCCCTCCCCATCCCCAATCCCCCATTATAATAAAAAAAGATAGCTCTGTCTCCTTGGTTTCCATAATGTAGTGTCCCCCCTCCCTAGCCCTGTTCCCCATTGTAATAAAAAAAGGAAACTCTGTCCCCTTGGTTTCAGTAGTGTAGTGCCCCACTCCCTTATATTCCATAGCGTAGTGTCTCCCCTCCCTGCCTTGATCTCCATAATATTACCAATGTCCACCCCCCTTTGACTCTGGTGGCCTGGTGGATCCCCCCTCCCTGGCCTGATCTCCATAGGAATGGAAATACACCCCCCCATTATCCCTGGTAGTCTAACGGAACCTCCCACCAGCCTGATCTCCATATGACCAAAAACCAATATTCCCGGTATCTCCAGTGGTCTAGTGGCCCCCATCCCAGAAGGACATGGCACACCACCCCGCTCCCCCCACCTGACTGGAGCCAGTGACTGGCACAGCCTTCCTCACACCACCATGGCAAGCTACCGACTGAACAGTCAATGAGCATGTACAGTACATAGTACCCACCCATTGGTTTGAACCAATGGATGGGAACTATGTACTGTACACACTTATTGACAGTTCAGTCAGCAGCTGATGGTGGTGGTGTGAGGAGGGCTGTGCGAGTCACCTGTTCTAGTTGGGTGGGGGGAGCAGGGTGGTGTGCCAAATTCTACCGGTGTGGGGGGTGGGGGCCACTAGATCACCATGGATACTGGGGATATTGGTTTGTGGTCATATGGAGATTGGGGGGTTCCACTAGACTACCAGGGTGGACAGGAGGTGTACTTCCATTTCTATGGAGCTTGGACCAGAGTGGGGGGATCCAGTGCACCTACAGGTTTAAAGGAGGTGGGCATTGGTATTATTATGGAGATTGGGGCAGGGGGGACACTATGCTTTGTAAAATAAGGGAACAGTGCTACTTTTTTTTATTATAAAGGGGATCGGGGATGAGGAGGGAGGACACTACACTATGGAAACCAGGGGGGCAAAGCTACATTTCTTTATTATAACAGGGATCGGGGCTGGGGAGGGGGACACTACACTATGGAAACCAAGTGATCAGAGCTACATTTCTGTATTATAATGGGGATCAGGGCTGGAGAGGGGGCTGACCTGGCACATTCCACCTGGTGCAGCCATGCAAATGAGCCCATAATGAGCATGCATGAGGCCCCTTTGCGCCATGCATGCCCAATGAGCTTATTTGCATGTTTGGGCTGAATATCACCCATGGGGGACTCGCGGTGCATCTAGGAATGCAAATATTGTAAATTTTACACTGAGTGTTCAATAGATACTATATGGTAATGCATTAGTCACTTTATTCTGTGATATTTTTAAAGAGGGACTCTGGTCAAAAGTGCTACATTGCAGAATTAGAATAAGCATAACCCCAATAAATCTCATACCAAACATTAGGTTTCTGTGTTACTTCATTTTAAAGTTATGGGCTATTTTGTAAACCTGATTTCACTACCTGTTCAAAAAAGCCAGTTTCAATGAAGAGGTGCTGATGATGTCATCTCCTGAACTCACAGTTTAGCTCTCCCTGTCGACAAACTTATAGGACCTGTTTCTCCAAAGTTAAAATATCATTCTGCAATGGTTTTCACAAGTAAAACAGGCAGCACCATTCTAAAACAGTGCTATAGAATCTGTGTTTTAGGTTTTGTAACAAGGTTGACAAATTTGTATTTTAATGCCTTTTTGGTTTGGTTCATTTCTCCAGAGTTGCAGGATGCTGAGTCAGCATGCCTCCAGGCTGCTGATACCATGTGAAGTGTTACTCTGCAGTGCCTGTTTGGAAGTTGTATTGCTAAAAGTATTGCTATTTTGGTAACTGCATTGCTGCTTGTCAGCGTCTGCTTTACAATAAGTTTTAATAGAGCCCTTATATGTGTTATTTCCTACTAGGGGTATAAGTGTTAGCCCTTGTAAAACAATTATTGTAATTTGGAGTACAGTGCAGATGCGCCTGAATATAACTCGAGTAACAGCCTGTCAATGAGAAGACAGAAAATGAGCTCTGGTCAACTGAGTATCCCACTCTTTCATACTTTGATGATGAATAAAATAGTGAGTGAGTGAGTGAGTGAGTGATTAAGCATTGAGCTGGCTGCTGCATAGAAACTTTTAGTAAGGTTTCAAAACAGCACTACCTCTCCCACCCCATTTACAGGGTGATGGAATAATTGATTTAAAGTGCCATCCTGAGAACTCACCTCAATTGATTGATAGGTGTGAATGATCACAGCCTTTCACCACATCAGAGGTTTCCAGTTTGCAAATCTCACATTAGTGTGCTGTGACTTAGCATCCAGCAACCCAGCAGAAAAGGACCACAACAACAAATACACCAAAAACAAAAATATGAATTTGTCAACTTTGTTACAAAATCTGAAACAAACATAGGTTTTAAAGCAATGTTTATTGAATGGTGCTTCCTATTTTACTGGAGAAAACCATTTGCACATATTTATTAAACTTTGCAGAAGCAGGTCCTGTCAGCTTGCTGGCAGGGAGGGCTAGACTGTGAGTTCAGGAGATGACATCATCAGCACCTCTTCACTGAAACTGGCTTTTTTGAACAGGCAGAGAATTTAGGGTTGTAAAATGATTCATAACTTTTAAACAAAGTAAATTAGGGATCTCAGTTTTGGCATGAGAGTGATTGGGGCTATGTTGATCAATATTCTGAATTTATTAATGCCAGTAATTTTTGACCATAGTCCCTCTTTAATTGGTCACATTGTTAAATGTGTGATATCAGGATGGGTATTTAAGTAAAGAAAAACTGTTAGACTCCACCCCCCCCCCATGAAGCGCCGGGGAACTGCTGTTTGCATTTTTAAATAAACTTTGATATACTGTTTGCCTTTATATCTGAGTTCTGTGTGTATCACTGAATTTTTGTTTTTGATGTGCCACGCATTCCACTATGGGCAGTCTTCAGCCCCTCACCCTGGTTGCGCTGCACCAAACATGGCAGCAGCCTATTATGTGCCATGGATCCAGGGTCTGATATTCAAATGGAATGCAGGGTCTGTTACGATCACGCATTCTATTTGAATATTGCAACAGAGCCAGCTGGCGTATCTTTTTTTGTGCAGCACATTGATCTGCATGCACATCCGGCTGGTTCTGAATATGTCCCCCTAACTAATCAATGATCAATATCCATTTCAATCATTTTTCCTATAGAATACTTCTAGATATTCAGTCAAATGAAGAATGTAAGTCTATAAAGACAATATAAATAGTTTGGTTTCCTTATTCAATCATAGAATCATAGAAATGTGTTGGCAGAAAAGGACCTACCCGGCCCACTGAATCTATCCCCTACCCCCCACCACTTACTTGTCTCCTTTGCCTAGGGATTTCTCCTTCCCCCCACTGGTCAATCCCTAATGTCTGTCCCATGGCCTCTTGAATCCCTTCACTGTTTCACCCCCCCACCTCCTCAGGTAGTTTGTTCCTAGACTTCACCACCCTCTCTGTGACATTACACCCCCTTACATTGTCCCTAAATCTTCCTCTTTCTAATCTCAGACTATGACCGCTAGTTTCAGCCCCCACTTTCCTAGTAAATAAGCTCCCATCCCTCACTTTCTTAATCACCTTCATGTACTTAAATGTTTCTATCATGTCCCCTTTCTCCCTTCTAGTCTCCAATGGGTACAGATCCAATTCCCCTCCAGTTCTCCTTTTAGGGCTTCCTATGCATATCGTGCACCATCTTGGTTGCCCTTCTCTGAATCCTTGCAATCCCATCTATGTCCTTTTACAGGTGAGGTCTCCAGAACTGGACCCCATACTCTAGGTGAGGCCTCATCATTGTTTTACAAAGAGGCATCAGCATCTACCTCCTTCTGCTTGTTATGCCCTTCCCTATGCATGCCAGCATTCTATTTGCTTTGCCCACTGCCTTGCTGTATTGGGTAACTACCTTATGGTTGTTAGATATTATAGCCCCCAGATCCCTCTCCTGTTCAGATAACTTAATTACCCCCCCCATAAGTATGTAAGCAGCTTGCGAGATTTTACACCACATCTGCATTACAGTATACCTTTTGGCATTGAATTTCAGCTGCCAAGCCTCCAACCAATTCTCCAGAATCTTCAGGTCCTCCCTCATTGCCTCCACCCGCCCCCCCCAGGGTGTCCACCCTATTGCAGATCTTCATATCATCTGCAAATAAGCACACTCTCCCCTCCAGCTCCTCTGCTATATCACTGATACACATAATAAAAAGGATGGGACCCAGTACTGACCCCTGGGGCCCCACGCTCATCATCACTTTCTCTCTAGAATGAATCCCATTTACCACCACCACTCTCTGGCTTCTGTCCTTCAACCAGTTTTCCACCCATCTAGTTATTTTCTGTCCCACCACCAAGCTTTCCAGCTTATTCACCAGCCTTCTGTGAGGGATGGTGTCGAAAGCCTTTCTGAAGTCCAGATAGGTCACATCCACCACCCCTCCTTGATCAACCACCTTTATCACTCAATCGAAAAATTCTGTTAGGTTCATCTGGCATGACGTCCCATTTGTGAAGCCATGCTGCCTGTCATCCTACAGTCTGCTGTAGACAAGGTAGTTTACCACCCTTGCCTTTATTACTACCTCCATCACCTTACCCACGACCGAGGTGAGGCTGACCAGGTGATAATTCTCTGCCTTCTCCCTACTGCCCCCTTCTGTAGTGGCACCACATCAGCCCTCTTCCAGCCTCTTGACACCCATCCTGTATCCAGAGACAAGTTAATCAGCCTCATCAGAGGTGCTGCCAGCTCCTCTCTTAGTTCCTGGAGAACCCTAGGATGCAAGTCATCTGGCCCCATTGCCTTGTCCACCTTCAACATTCCTAGTTCTTCTCTTACCCTTTCTTCATTGAAGAGGCTAGGATCCACACTTTTGTCTTCCTCTCTTCATCTCTCCCTCTTAACTCTGGTCCTCTGCCCCTCACCACGAAGACTGAGCAGAAGTAGCTACTAAGCACGTCTGCCATCTCAAAGTCTCCCTTCACCTTTACTCCCTCCTCCCCGCCCACCGATACTATCACTTGCCAATCTTCCTCTTCACTCCAACATACCGAAAAAAAGTTTTATCACTGTTTGTGGTCACTTGTACCTAGGCTGTCTCACACACCAACTTCTTCCACACGTTCCCCATTGGTGAGGACCACATCCAGTATGTTATCCCCTCTAGTGGGCTCCCTAACCAGCTGTTGCATGAAAGCACCCTGGAGAGAATCAATGATCTCTCTGCTCCTGACTGACGCTGCAGTGGGGGTTTTCCAGTCCACATTGGAGAGATTTAGTCCTCCTCTATCAGAAGCGCCCCCTTAAGTATCTTCCTTTTAAATGCCTGCAGCAGTTGCCTATCCCCTTCCTCTCTCTGCATAGGAGGTTTGTAAATCACCCCTAGTCTTAGTGATTCTCCAGACCATTTTTTCAGTGTGACCGACTGGACCTCTGTCTCCCCTTGCTCCTCCTGCCCTTCTGTTGCCCTAATGTTGTGTTTGATGTACAGTGCTACCCCCTCTATTTTCCAACCCTGTCCTTTCTAAAAAGTCTATTTTCTGGGATACCTGCATCCCAAGTATGGTGTTCTGACCACCAGGTCTCAGTTATAACCACAATGTCCAGGCCATCATCCACCATTCTGGCCACTTAGTCCACCACTTTATTCCCCAAACTCCTGGCATTTGCAGTTAATCCTTTCCACCATATACCCTCTACCTCCCTACCCTCCCTTACTACCCTACTTGACCTTTTTGGGGGGAGTGTGAGCTAGGCTAGTCTTTTCTGACCCCCCATTCAGTTTAAATGTAGTCTTTCCCTTGTGTATTTATCCAATTTATACCTTAGTACCCTTGTGCCCCCCCTTGCTTAGATGCAGACTGTCAGGTGCATAAAGCTCTGCATTATCCCATGTCTTACCCCATTCACCCACCAGATCAAATCCTTTTTCCTTACACCAACTTCTCAGCCATGAATAGAACTCCACAATTCTCTCCTTTCTATCCATGATGGTTTTTGGCACTGCCAGGACTTCAGAAAAAGAGTCTATGTTCCCCTCCTCTTAACAGATTCTTGCCAAATCGTTGAATCTAGCCTGTACTTTCATCACGCTGTTATCATCAAGATCATTTGTGCCCAGATGCACTGTGATGTTATTAGCATATATTTTTCATGAAGATGTTATAAAATATAACAGTCCTTAATGAAGGCATAATTTTCAAGCAACCCAGTCTGATATGGAGAGAGAATATAATTATTCTTAATCCATTGATCAATACCTGGTAAGATAATTTTGAAAAACATGTTTGGCAGATTCTAAATTATGCTGATGGGTCTGGAATTTGTAGGGCTTAGTACTTTTTATTTTTATGTTTGCTTGCACACATGTGCAAGAAACATTGTGCCATCATCCGAGTTTTTGTAGGTGTGGCACCCTGTCTTCCAATTCAGTCAGTGTGTTTGCAGGCGCAGCCACAGTTCACCAATGAATGCTTCAGCTGTCTATGACAGCAGTTGAAAATGCAGTGCTGTACAGTTGAAAGAGAGAGCTCCACTTCAGTGAGCAGTGATAAGATAGTGTTGATTAGCATATTGCCAGCAATTCTGCTTGTATACATCTCTGCTTTCTCTTCCTTTCTTTTCCTTCATTGGTGCCCAATCCCCCGTTGGCTCAATTAACCCCCCCAAAAGAAACAGACTGCCAGTTGCCACTCTGGGAGCCCACCCCAGTGTGGCACATGTCTGTGTATATCTGTGAGGGATGCCCAATCCCGTCGGCTCCATAGCCCCAAAAAAATTAGGCTGCCATGCTGGGGCCCCACCCAGCATGGCACAAGTCCTACATCATCGTCCTAAAAAGAAAAGAAACACCTGAAAAGAAAAAAACGGTCTCTCGTTGTCTTGCCCCCCAATCCGCACCCACCTTCTGTGCATCCACCTCCCCACACACCCATCTCACCCCATACTTACCTCCGGAGGCCAGCAAAATGATCTTCAGTGGACCGGAAACATGTCTGCACTCTTTGAAGCCGACCACAAGCTGAAGAAATGCTGATAAGCTGTATAATGGAATAAATAGGGTTTTTTTCAATTTTGATGCATATCTCAGACATCTTTGGGAATTTTGGCCCAAAATTTTCAACATGGGGTTTTTGGGATCCCTCCTCATGAATTCTGTCACTGTCATTTTGTTAATCGGCCCCGAAAGGTGATTTCAAGCTCACTGCGGAGACCACCTTTCGGGACCAATTTATGAAATGACAGTGTCACAGTTCATGAGGTAGGCCCCAAAAATCCTATGTTGAAAATTTTGGGAAAATTCCAAAATGACTGTTGATTTACGAGCGCAAGGATGCAGCTCATGCACACGCCAAGTTCTCAAAGTCTTAATATTTTCATTCCAGATTTTCAACATTGCCATTTTACCACACCTCCTTATGAGCAGTACAGCTGTCATTTTTCATATCTCACCCAAAATGTGTTTCCACACATGTAGCGCACAATGGTGCAGTCGGTGTGCGAAATCAATGTTCGGGACAGATTAAGAAAATCACAGTGACACTGTTCATGAGTGAAGGTCCCAAAATGCCTGTGTTCACAATCTGCTGTAAAAAATCCCCAAACTAATTACATTATGGGTGTGCATTGCACAGTTTCTACGCACGCTCGTGACTTCACCAGTTTTTTTAATATTTTCACTGCAGATTTTCAACATTGCCATTTTTTACACCTTCCCATGAACAGTACAGCTGTCATTTTTCACATCCTATTCGAAATGTGTTTCCGCACCTGTGGTGCCAAATGGTGTAGTTACTGTGCAAAAGCAGCTTTCCGCTAACGAACTGATATTGCCACTGTTCATGAGGTGGGGGTCACAAAAAAACCATGTTGAAAATTTGGAGTGAAAATACCAACGAACACCTGAGGTGTTAGGGTTTCTGACCATAACGCCCCACCCTGTAGAGAATGACAGGCATCAGGGGTGTGACTTGGGATTGTCGCTTGTAATGCTCATGCCATTCCACCCCCACCTACACCCTGCAGCCAGTGAGAGGCATCGAGGTGTGCCTTGGATTCTTCGGCCCCAAAGTTCACCCCATTCTCCCATACAGCACCCATCTCATCATATTTTCTGATGGAATGGGGTAAACATAAGGGCCAAAGACCCCAAGGCACACCGTGACACTTGTCGGTGTCTGCAGGGTAGGGTGTGGTGAAATGGCTTGGCCGTTATGCCTAATGACCCAAAGGCACACCCCAATGCCTGTCAGTATCTGCAGGATGGTGGTGGGGTTGGCTTCAGTTCAATACTTCACTGCCATTCCTATTATACAGCTCTGTAACTCGTACACTACCAATGCCAATGCCAGCAAGCAAACATTCAGCATTGACAAATGCTTGTTATATATAGGATAAATGTAGTTACTGAGCCTACTGTACCACCAGGGGTGCCATAGAGTATTGTGAGTCCACTTTCCATTCTGCATTAACCCTATAGACATCAATCGATATTCTGCCCTGTCATCACTTGATCACTAGCTAAAATAGACTATCTGCTAAGGGTGTTTTTGCTATTTTGTACTAAAGAATAATCAAAAAAGAGTTTAAGAAATGCAGCATGTACAGAATACCAAGTTTTAGGATTAATATGAAAAGAAATATTGTCAAAATTATCTGCACCTATTTCACTGCTTTTAAAAAAAATTGCTGGTATTATTTTCAACTGCTTCATATAACAATGATCAAAGTTTGGTTCATATTATGGATAGTAGGAGTAGATAAAGGCCTGTTGACCTATATTAACTATTCCCCCACTAATTTCAGTGGTAACATAGAAACATGGAAACATAGAAGTTGTTGACAGATAAGGACCTTTTGGCCCATCTAGTCTGCCCAGTTTTCCCTGTCAACTGTGTCATCACAGGCCCTACTAGATCTCCAGTCATCTCCCCCTCTTGCCTTACTACCAAGGTCCCCTTGTATCTGCCCCATGCTTGCTTGAATCCTGTCACCATTTTGGCACCCACCACCTCTGCTGGAAGGCTGTTCCAGGTGTCCACCACCCTCTTTGCGAAGACGTATTTGCACATATTTCCTCTGAGCCATCCCCACCCCCCAACATCATAATGTGGCCCCTTGTCCTGAAGCTTCCTTTTCAATGGAAAATGCTACCTTCCTGTGCCTTACTAATACCTGTTAGGTATTTGAATGTTTCTTGCATATCTCCCCTTTCCCTCCTTTCCTTCATAGAGCACATATTCAGTTCCTTGAGTCTCTCCTCACAGGGCACTTGATGCATGCCCTATACCATTTTAGTAGCCCTCTTTTGTACTGCCCCCCCCCTTATCAATGTCATTCCACAGGTGGGGCCTCCAAAACTGGACACAGTACTCAAGGTGGGGTCTTACCAATGATATGTTCAGGGGTAATATTATCTCCTTCTCAGGGCTGAATTATGACTTAGGCAACATAGGTACTAGCCTAGTTCCCCCATCTGCCAGGAGACCCAACAATTCACAAAATATGTTTACTACATGCCTGTTTCTTTCTTTCTGCCTGAGTTGCATTTTTTGTAATGGATTTGGCTGCTGAATAACCTGAGCAAGGCAGGAGCTGAACTGTGATGTGAATCTCACCTCCCTGATAAGGTGTTAAGTACAGCTAATAGCTTCAGCCAAACTGACCTTTAGGTGTAAACAGTCCCTTTTCCTTTGCTTTGTCTGCTTGAATGTGAATCTTACCTCCCTGATTAGGTGTTAAGTGCAATTGATGTCTTCAGGGGCTCCAGACAGACTGACCTTTAAGGTGAAAACTAGGCCCTTTTCCTTTGCTTTCTCTCCCACCCCCCACCCTCCGGTATACCACATGGGGAGAAGTGGCTAGAAAGATCCCTGCCCCCCAGTTGGTGTTCCTGATAAGGAGAGTGACTGGTGTACTGTAAATCTTTACTAGTGGCCCCCTGCAGTAGTTTGTCCACTACTTGCCTCATCCTTTGCATTTGAGGGGATCCTCATCATTCATATTGGAAGGATCGGAGAGCTAGCAGAGCTAGTTTGTTGGAGAACTTGTTCCAAGTTCCAGGTGCCTTTCATTAGCATATGGATATTCTGTGACATGCCCTGGCCCTAGATCATGTAGTATGCAGACAGAGGTTGTGGTTCACAAATCCAAGTGTTCCAAGTCTACTGTACATGATTTCCAGGTTCTTGGCTTGGGGCTGTAGCCAGTAGGTTATACTACCTAATGTATCAATTAATTTTACACTCCTTGACTGGAAGTGGATTATCACTGTTAAATGCAATGCTTGTTTTAAGGAACGGTAGTAGGTGGGTTCATGGCTGAGTTTGGATTTGGGGGAAGAGAGTCATGAAAATGATCATCAGTTATGAAACAAAAAGTGGTGCTGAGTTTTCCAATTTCCTTAACAATACTATATTGCAATTTACAAACACTATGGCTGAGTCTGACCTTTAACACCACCTATAAAACCACAGTTTAATGACACAAAGTAGCAAAGAGGCTACAGTGCTATAGATAGGTGTATAGTGCAGTCAGGGGCAGCAGTGACCTTTAGATTACAGTATATCTGTTCACTTTGCAGGCAATTGTATATGTTATGTAATTATATACCTACAGTACTACCGCCCATCATGTACACCTGCCTGCAAAGTAAACAAATAGTATCTGAAGGCCACCACTGATCCTGACCATTATAAGTCTATCAAATAGCACTACAACCCCTTCCCTATGTGGTTTTGTGTGGGGGGGGGGTGGGTGGAGGGGAGAAACTGTATCAAGAAGTAAGATTGTACTTGCAGTAAGTTAAGTAACGTGAGAAAGGTGGCAATCATGTATGCTGAGAGTAGTCTTGCACATACAGTGATCCCTCGATTATCCATCAAATGTTTGTACAAAATAATAGCTATTCAATCACCCCTTACTATCTCGCACCCTTGATTATTCACCCGATTCTGAATGTATGAAAATGGGCAGATAGTCAAGGGTGCACTGTAGATTATCAGACTAAAATCAAACAGTATGTGACACTTGGGAAAAGGGAGAAGAGAGAGTGGTGTGCACTGTCACTAATATGATTTTGAGAGACGGGAACAGACAGTTAAGAATTTTGATTTGTATTCTGTTGTCTGTATCTCTTTAAATACAAACTGTATCCTAGCATGGGATACAGTTTATATGTAAATGGATTCCTAAGATGCCTTACAGTCTGTGACAGGGTCCCTTTGTGGCAAAGGGGCATGGTCACTGCAAGAGTGGGCCCCAGATTTCTCTTGGGCCTAGGGCCCCAGGTTACTTTAATCTGTCACTGCTCCTTCTTCCTACTGGTGATATCCCTCCCTATACAACCAAGCATCCTGCTAGCCTTCCCGACTGCCTTATGATACTCCTTGGCTACCTTCAAGTCATCAAAAATGATTAACACCAGGTCCCTTTCCTGTTTGGTGGTTGCCAGTTCTTCCCCAGGTTTCTGTGCTCCAGGTGCATGATTTTGCACTTTTTTGCATTAAAACCCAGCAGCCAAACCTTTGACCATTCTTCCAACTTCTTCAAATCATCCCTCATTTTTTTCACACATACACACCCTGGTGTGTCTACTGCGCTGCAAATTTGTGTGTCATCCACAAACATGTATGCTTTCCCTTCTAGCCTTTCTGCAATGTCACTAATAAAGACATTGAAGAGAACAGCCTATTACTGAGCCCTGAGGTACCCCCACTGGTCACCTTGCCTTCTTCAGAGTGGACACCATTTACCACCACCCTCTGACTCCTGTAGCTTAACCAACTTCTTACCCAGTTTACAACCTTTTGACCCATTCTCTGACAGGCCAGTTTATTCACCAGTCTTCTATCTGGAATGGTGTCAAAGGCCTTATTGAAATCCAGGTAGGCCACATCTACTGCTCCTCCCTGACCCACTACTCTGGTCATCCAGTCAAAGAACTCAGACAGGTTTGACTGGAAAGACCTCCCCCCATGAAACCATGTTGCCTTGGATCCTGCAATCCACTGGTTATAAGGTATTCCACTATCCTTTACTTCAGTAGTGTTTCCATTATATTGCCCACTACCAAAGTCAGGCTGACATGTCTATAATTTCCTGCCTCCTTCCTGTTCCCACTTCTGTTAATTGGGACCAGTCCCTCGGAATCTCTCCTATTTCTAATGATAAGCGGAACAGAGTTATCAGAGGTGCAGTCAGCACCTAGTCTTTGAGCTCCCTCAGTGTCCTGGGGTGCACCCCATCAGGTCCCATTGCCTTGTCTACTTCTTATTGTACTAGTACCTTGAGGACTTTCTCCTCTGTAAAAGGACTGGTGTCCACCTCCTTACCATTTATGCTCTTGTCCCTTATATTTTGACTGTCACTTACCCCTTCTTCTGTAAATACTGAACAAAAGTATTTGTTCAATATGTCTGCTTTCTTTTGGGCTTCCTCCTCACAACCCCCTTCTTCCCCTTTTATCCCTACTATTACTGCTTTGGTCTTCCTCTTCTCACTTATATACCTAAATCAACCTTTATCCCTTTCTTTTACTGATTGGGCAATATTCTCCTCTGTGTTTGCCTTTGCATGTCTAACTGCCTTCCCTGCCTCCCTTTGTTTCTCCTGGTAGTTTTCCCTATCCTTCTCCTTCTGTGTCTTTTTGTACTTTCTAAATGCTAGTTTTTTTTCTCTTTCTTTTTCTGCTAGGTCTTTAGAGAACCATAACAATCTATTTTTTCTCTTGTTCTTGTTAATCTGCCTGACACAGGGGTTTGTTGCTTTTTCTATGCTCCCCATTATTTTTGCCCATAGTTCCTCAATTCCCCCTAGATCCTCTATCCCTGCCAGGGCATGAGGTATTCTCCCATTTTCCTGAAATTAGCCCTTCTGAAGTCCAGGACCCTTGTCTTAGTGCAGCTTGGTTCTAGTCGGAACCTTATATATTGAACCACACTGTCTGGTGATCGCTGGACTCCAGGTTGTCACCCACCATGACATCTGCAACACTGTCCCAGTTTGTCAGTACTAGGTTCAGTATCACCCACCCCTATGAGTGGGCTTCTTAACTAGTTGTCTGAGAAATGCCCCTTGCAGGGAGTCCTGGATATCCTTACTTCTGACTGTTGCTGCAGCAGGTGGGCTCCAATCCACATCTGGTAGACTGAAGTCCCCCATGAGCAATACCTTCTGCATGCCATCCTTTGGATGGCTTCCATCATGTCTTTATCCACCTCTCCCCCTCTGTAGATCACTCCTATGTGAATAGCGTCCCTCTTACGTGTTTTCTGTGTGACCCACAGTACCTCAGCTCCTCCCTACTCTCCCTGTATTTCCAAGGCTTTTGTTTTGTCCCTAACATAAAGAGCCACTTCTCCCCCTTTTTTACCTACCCTGTCTTTTCTGAACAGAGTATACCTTGGTATGGCCACATCTCAATCCTGGTTTTCATTGCACCAGGACTTGGTAATTGTAATCATATTCGGATCTGCTTCTGCCATGGTGTCTTCTAGAGCTGCAATCCTGTTCCCTAGACTTTGAATGTTTGCACACATGACTCTCCAGAATGTGCTGCCATAGCCCCCTCTTGTTTCCCATTTGCCACCCTTTGTTTCCTCCACTATCTATCTCATTATCACTCTTGCCTTCTATCCCTTGGATTCCTTTGTTATATGGTCCTTTTGGGGATTTCATCCCATCAGGATTCCTCTGCTGAGTTTGTTTGCCTGTAGGGGGTACAGTTTATGTCTCCCTTCATCTTTCTGCATCCCTCCTTGGCTAGTTTAAATGTTGGCCAATGTAGCATTTAAACCATTCACTGAGAACCACGATTCTTCTCCTTGACAGATGCAGGCCATTGCCCCTGTACAGGCCCTTATCCTTCTAGGTGGGGCTCCAGTTCCCAATGAAGCTGAAACCCTCCTCTCTGCACCATTCCTTCAACCATGCATTGAAGTTCCTGATATGGAGAATCCTGTGCTCCCCTGTCATAGACAGGTAGCACTTCTGAGAAAGTCACAGATTGTGCCAAGTGCCTAAGATCCCTCCCCAATTTCCTGAACTCCTCCTGAACTATTGCTGCCTGATCCCTAGCCAGGTTACTAGTTCCCACCTGAACAATGATGTCTAGCTCTCCCTCCCTTCCTGCTGCCCCAGCGATCCTTTGGGGATCTTATTTCCATCCCTGTGAGTCATGGTGCCAGGAAGGCACTGGACCTCCTTCTCCTCATCCTTATCTTTCCCCAGCTCTATCCCCTTCACTATGAAGTCCCCCACCAGGATTCACTCCCTCCTCCACAGGAGTCCTCTGCCACCTCTCTTGAGGTATTCACTATGGGGAACCCCCACATCCACCCTGGTCACTACTTTGAATGCCTCTGTGGGATGTTCCCACTCTGCCAGTGTGGTGTATGAGTTTTGCAGTGGAACTGGGTGTGGGATGTGTCTACGCTCCATGACCTTAACCCTCCCCAAGCCCACTGTTGTCCAGCTGCTCCTCCTTCTGGGCAACCTCTGAGGTAGCGGCAGTGGACTAGGTGGTCCCTGGGTGGGGGAGAAGATCCACTGAACCCAAGCCAACTCGATCTTGAGTCCAGCAACCTCCCCCCTTAGCCCAAAGAGGTGCACGCAGATAGGGCAGCAATTCAACCTCCAGAAAGTCTCCATGAAGATTGCTACCCCACAGATACTGCCCCGTACCACTACCATCATCCTATCCTACCTACTTTCTCTGTTATTTTACCCCTTTAAATTCCATTTATTACCCTACCCTGTATGGGAATTTCAACGATCCCTAGGTTTTTGTAAGTTTTGAACCTCTAGTGTAGCTTAGCCCTGTATAGGGTGCTGCACCTTTTTTTCCTACCTGATGCTTTGTGGCTGTGGACACCTGCTTCCCCCTTTCACCTACTCATGGTTTGTGGGGCAGAATGTACAGCTTCTGACTGCCTCCCCTGGCTGACTCCCTCCTGGCATACTCCCCTGTATTGTCCTTTGCACTGCGTTCCTTCACACAGAGGTCCGCTTGATGGATACTTCCTTATATAGGGAACCTCCTAATAGTGGGAGGGTTTGATCTGGTGGGCATCATTGTGATTGATCAGTGCCACTTCTGAAATGCTGCTACAGCATTCCACTTACTTTGGTGGTTTGACAGCAGCCTCAGCTTGCAGGGGTAACCTGTGTGGTAGAACAGAGCCAGTCAGCCTCTTAGAATATATTGGCAGCATTTGCGTGACTTTTTTCTGGACTTACCATTGCCTTTGATAACTGCCCAGTACCTCTTAATAGTGGAAGGGCTTAATCTGGTGGATGGTGCTCTTCCCCCTTTTATTACTGCCCCTTCCTAGTGGTCCTCCACTGTGGTCCTTTCACTATGCTGTTAATATTTATTCTTCTTCACATCCCTTTTCTGCCTATCTGCTTCCCTCCACAACCTGCTGTAATCTACTACTAGTTAGTCTGTAATAAACTGATTACAGAAGTACTGTACTTCTTATTCTTTGGAGCTAGGTACTGGTTGTCTGCCTTCCTACAACTGACAGGCTGGGTGCTGGGCCTGTGCCAGACCACCATGTTGGCTTTGTGCAGTGCCGTATGAATAAGACAACCACCAAGGATGTGCTTTCCACTTTCAGAAAGTCCCATAGATTCCTATTAGAAGAATGTTCTTCCATCAGGGAGAAATTCAAAACACTACTGGATTTGACTAAGCAAAGCTTTGAAGGAAGAGTCTACAGAAAGGGAACAGAGCCTGTACTGAAATTTCTCTTCACTGTATGAGTACATAGTAGATCCAGCAGTGTCCTCCAGCCCCAAAGGGTGGAAAACATCAGAACCTCCATATTTTCAATCCTCCTTATCTTCCAGGAGGTTGGAATTGTACTCTTCATCATTCTGTAAGGGAGGGAGTTGTGCAGCAGCTGGCCAGCCCAGCAGGCCTGGCTGGAGTTCTTGAGGAAGAAGCTGAGAGACCTGAGGTGAACAGAAGGCAGTAATCTTTTCCAGTCAGAAAAGTCTGCCAAGACATCTCCAAGGACAGCGACAATGGCCGATGATGGTGTCCCCATAGACAATGACAAGTGAGACAGTGCTCATCAACACAGTCCCTGAAGTGCAAGTGGATACTTTTGAAATGGGATTCAAGCCTGTAGCAGGTGGGGTTCTGGATTTGCAGGGGAGAACCCAATTGATTCACCAGTGCACTGAATTAATCTTTAGACTTACCATCCCATTTGGTAAGCAGAGAGCTGGATTTCTGACACTTGGAGGAGTGTTGTCAGCTCAGCAATGACAAGCAGCCCAATTCTCGCCAGCCGTGGTGGATCTCTGTCGATGATGGGGGAAACTCCAACTTAGCATCCAGTTTCAGTGTCAACCACAGTGTTGACTTATGCAGTGATTCTGACTCTTTACCTCTCCCCAACATTATCAGTTTAGCAAGCATCATTTTTCACATTGTTGGTTAAGCCCGGAAAACAAACACGCAATTCATGATCAGCATCACAATAAATCTGCTTTCTGTATTGAGATAAGCAAAAAAGTGCTTTCCTCAGTGATGATATATTGTATAATAGCAACAAACACTCCCAAAGGAGTGGCTATCAGATGACAAAGAAATAACATTGGTGAAGAATCAGCAACAGAAAATTCCACCATTCCACTGTTCACTCTTTTGATGGTGGAGAGAAAAACTGAAGTTGGGTGCCACCCACATCATATAGGTGAGGCCATGCCTGACAATGTGCATGTAGGCAAGTCACTGTTGGAGTCCATCTTGAAAAAGCTTTCCACAAGGTCCAGATGCTTACAGAACAACATTCCAGTGCATCATGGCTCAATACCCGATACCCTAGAAGAAGATTCTGGGGAACACTCTTCAACCATATAAAATCTTTCATGGGGCAGGGCTGCAGCTCTACGATAGTGGATATGACACTGGAAGGAGCGAACTGTAACAACATTAATACAATAGCAAATGCATTAAACTCTCATTTTTCAGACCTCTCTAACTACAAGAAGCTTACTATTCAGCCTCAACTGCACCACCTGGCTACATGCATTCGGCCTCCACATCGCTTAGCCTTGGAGCAGTCACCATGGCAGTAGTACTGTGTCTAATGAGAAAAACCCTGGCATACAGATCAGCTGGGTCAGATGGTCTAAAACCCAGTTTCCTTAAAAGAGTGGCCCCAGTCCTAGCTGCACTGGTCAACAGGATCTTCAACCTCTCACTCAGCACAAAGACAGTACTGTCACTCTGGAAGATTGCACAGGTTGTTCTCATACATAAAAAAACAGGATACCAAAGACATAAATAATTATTGACCAATTGCCATACTATTGGTTCTGAATAAGCTACTTGAAAAAGCTGTGGCTACTCAGGTTATGGAATACATACAACAGAATAACTTACTCTCTCCTGCTCAACATGGATTCAGGAAGAACCACAGCACAACCACGGCTGTCATCACATTTACAAACCGAGTGAAAACTGCCATGGACAGGGGATTATGCACAGGAGCAGTCTTTGTAGACTTATTAAAGTCATTTGACCTGGTGGACCACCCCTTACTTCTATCAAAACTGGATTCACTCAGTTTCTCTTAGGACTCTACTTCCTGGTTTGACAGCTACCTCACTAAAAGTAGGCAATTCGTATAAATAGACAAATGCAGATCTGATCTCTCTCTCCCACTAACGTTGGGATGCCTCAAGGATCCATCCTTGGCCCTCTACTCTTCTCTCTGTTTATAAACAAAATGCCAGTGATGTCTGGGTCCTCCTCCACTGTTCTGTTACTGACAACATGATTCTGCACACCAGCGCCAAGGACGTAACCACTATAAATTCTATACAAAAGATGGACTTTGTTTGTCTACATACTTGGCTAACACACAACAAACTGCTACTGAATGCCAAGAACACAGTGGCTATGCTATTTGCTATACCAAGCTGTCTCCCTCCCCTCTCTAGCAAATCATCAGCTAGCTCACTGCGTGGTGTTCAACTCTAAGCTGTGGTCCAAAACTCTTCTCTCTTACCTCTCCTCACTTTTAGTTCCTACCACCTGTGCTGGTTATGCTCCGCTTTCCCGTGACCCATGCTCCTTCTCTTTAGCTCCTCCTTACTCTCAGGCTAGGATGCAAGCCTTTGCCTACTGGCTCCCCACCCTGTGGAACCCACTGTCTCTCATTGTTTGCAGTTTGCTATCAGCTGTGTAAATCAAAAACCACTTCAGATGTCTCCCCCTGTCACTGCCATCACCCTACCTAACCACTAGTCTCTCTGCAACCCCTTCCCCCCGTCACTACCATCCCCTATTCACTAGTCCCTCTGCAACTCCCACCCAACCCACCTCTCTCCTTCCTGATTTTGTGCCAGCACGAGCTCCCTCCTCTCATCATTATTTTGTGATGTGTCATCCCTTTCCCAAATGTAACCACACCTGCTTCCTTGCACTCTATTTGTCTGTACTTACCCTTGCTGGTTTACCTCAGTACTGTCCCACACGATGATCTTCTCCCTCACCTATGATCTCTGACATCTGGCTTCCAGCAGTCCTCTACTAATTGCAACCTGTCATAGCCCCACAGCATAACTCATATACTGCATCCTCTGCCAAGTTATTGCAGTCGTGTACCAATTGATATCTGCCATAAACTCCACTGCATAATCTGCTATACTGCACCTATCCACGAACTGTAGTGAACTGCTCAGTATACTGTATGGCTATGTATAACTTGTTTACTGTGTTTATTTTGTAAGTGAACTGTTCTGAAAATTTGAGCTACTGTACTTAATGCATATTTTGTTTACTGAATTTTTGTATGTGAACTGCTCTGTAAATTTAGTTTTACTGAACTTAATGTATGCTGTACCCCATCCCTGCCCTGGGTCACACCTGGAAACGAGCTTCAGAACTGTGTGTCTTTCCCGGTTATCAACTTTAAATAAACAAATAAATAATAAATTTGGCTCGGCACCCAGGATCAAAGCAAATACATCTGCACTGTCAATTCCAGACCAAGATGGTACTCTACTGGAAGTGGTTGAATCCTTCAGGTATCTGGGCATAACGCTTGACCTGCACTTGATTTTAATCAGCACATAACTACTACTTGCAAAGGCTGTAAATACATAGCTGGGGCTGGCCTATAAAATCTGGTCCTCTAAACTCTGCAGCTAAACCGGCCATTGCTCAGGGGATGCTTAGACCTAGCCTAACCTATAGCATTGTAACATTCCATGATGCCAACAAAGGGGTACTGTGAAAATGGGACACTTGCTACAATAACATCTGCCGCTTTGCCCTGTTGTTACCCAGACGAACCCACCGATGTATACTATACTCAAGCCTGGGCTGGCTCTCTCCTATCTCCTATTGTATACACACCACAGTATGTATGTATGATACTGTAGATAACATCATTAGAACTGGTATGCCAGAGTCCCTGGCCTGTATGTTAAATCAAGCGACACAGGCCTACCTGCTGAGGTCAACAGAAAATCCTTTCTTAATATACCTAAATGTGCCACGGAAATGGGTGAACAAGCCTTTGCTCTGTCTACCCCCAACCTTTGGAACACCCTTCCCTCATCTGTAAAGTACTCCAGATTGCACCAGGTGTTTAACAATCAGTTCCGTGCCTCTCTCGTGGGCTCTGACAGATGCACATGTACCCTAATCCCTGGTGCATCCAATTAGCATGTCCCACCCCAATTTAAAGCACTTTACATTGTCTGTATGTCATGTACTACTGTGTGGTTGTGGGTCATTGCTACTGAGGTCTTGCACTACTGAAATGGCGGAGATACAGTTTTTCAAGTTTTTGCTAATCCTTGCACTAAAATGTGTATTGTATGATGTTTGATAAATTTGCTGTTTCCCCAGTCTGTAACTGCTCTCCCCCTGCACCGCTAAAATGTCTGATACAGTTTTCTAGTTTGCTATACTGTACTTGCATGAAATCATGCAGTGTATTATCTCCTGAACTGCTATTCCGTGCCTGAAAATAGGCAAAGTTTTTGTCTAGTACACTTACCCAGTAAACAAAAGTTAAACAAATAAACTGTACAAAATGGATTTGAAGACAGTTGCCATCATGGTACAGTTGCGGCCAGCTGCATTTTGTTTTCAGCTGCATGGATGGTGTGGCAGATTATGGCACAGTGAGACACTGTGTAACCAAAAGAAAAAAAAAAACTTTTATTTCCTTTTGTTCATTTAATTATCTGCTGTGTCACCTGGGACGCAATCTGCCAGCCTGTCCCACAGCAGAAAACAACATGTCATGGGTCACAATTGTAAGCCAGCACAAATTTTTGCTTACAAAGGGATTCAGTGGGACCCTGCATAGTTGAGTGGGTAGGGAATCCCAATGAATTAGTAAATGTTTGTGAAGAATTGTTTTGCTCATCCCTGCTTATGAGGCAGGTGGTTGGGCATAATGGACCTAGTGTCCCTTCCAACCCTAAATTACTTTGCAACTCTGTTACTATGAGTTGCTTTTTGCATTTCTCAATGAGTTGCATACAGTATGTGTTGTTGAATCTAGCACACATCCGATAAACAAACTTTTGTTTTAAGTTTGTAACTCAATTTTGCCTTGAATTGCTGCAGAAAGGATGCATTCCAGATGAGTTGCACAAAGATTTTATAATGCTAGTGGGCTGGTTCGTGTTGAAGAACAATGCAATGTGAGTTGTCAGTGCATTGCTTACTTAAAAAATTACTAAATCAACTCATTAGCATGGCAGTTTAATGTAAACTGCAGGGTTTTATTTAACTCTAAAAATTGATTAGCGTTTTGCTCATAAAAGTGCTAAAACATTGTGAAAATGCATAGCACCTGCCTCACTGTGTTTAACAAACATAACACTTCTAGAAAACCTATATAAATACTTTCTGAATAGTTAGTATTGTCCCAAGAAAAAAACTGCTAATCAATTATTTAAAACCCTGAACTACAATATATATATACTGCATTGTACTCGTTGAAAAGGATTTGCCACACTCCATTATCCAGGGTGTCACATGATTCCTTTGGCAAGCAAATATTTGTCAAACATTACTTTAAAGGCCTTTATTGTCTTTAAGTTCTCTGTCTCAACCATTAGGCTCACTACTTTTGGGGAGCAGCAGTGCTTCCTAACTCCAGCAGAGCATGTCCCTGCATCCTGCAGGAGCACACCAGATCAAACATCTCTGTTTGACCTTGTCGATATGTGAACTAATATGAGTTATTTAGTGACCTCAGTAACCTAGCAATCCAAATAAACACAATGATACTAAATATTTTACTTTACTTTAACAAGCCAACCAATCATTTTCATTCTTTTTTAATTCACTACAAGTCTTTCACCCCTGCTGTTGGAGCTATGAATCTGGACCTTCTGCAGCTCTGTACCTCTTCCACTTGTAGTCCCCCTGCCTCTGATCAGGCAAGCTCAGTGGAAACAGACCTTAAAGGGGATTTTCACTGACCTCCCGAAAGGGGGCATGCCAAGCACCTCTCTTGACACGGGCCTGTGAGGGTGAGCACCTCCACTTCAAGTGGAAGGGAGAAAGGAAAGGCCAGAATGGCCGTGTTTAGTTTGATAACAGACAGCAATATTATCTGCCCAATTCCACCCTGTGTCTCTGTCTCTCCCCCCCCCAACTTTGGTCCCACACACTGCATCCCTCTCACCATGCCCACCCTATCTATGCTTCCCCTGGTTGGCAACATAAGTTTTCCCATGTCCTCCAGGCCATATTCATAGGCCTCATAGGTGCTATGCAAGTAACCCCCCATGGTCTGAGAGCATAACTTCTGAAGAGTTCCCACAGATCCACTAACCCAGAGCCAGTGGACCGACTCATTGTATCAACCTGGGTTCTATGCATGGTAGCAATGCTGATGACACTGTGTCAGTCAGTCACTGCAACTGTAATCAATCTGATAGGCAGAAAAATCCTCATGCTGTCAGCTTGTTTTAGTGCTAGAGAACTTGCTCAAGACTACTTGAACACTCACAGAAAGACAGAACCAGAACATTAGTGCATTTGGTCTTAAGGGAAAGTAGAAATGGAATGGATGTAGAGTTAGCAAATGCAAACTCATTGTAACTGTATGAATCAAGCTTCAGCAGAATCAATATATAATCCAGCCCTCACTGTATGTTGTATACAGGTAACAGTTAGAAGTTTTTGGTGCAGTATTAGTCACTGCTGAGCAATTTAGATCACAAACTGCAGTGAGAAAGAAATAATGTTCCTCACTGGAAATTGAACCCAGGCCCCTATAATACCATTCCAGTGCCTAGAGCTCAGTGGTTAGAGCACCAGAATGGTATATCGGGGACCTGGGTTCAATTCCCATTAGGTCACATTATTTCTTTCACACTACAGTTTGTGTATGTTATATACAGTAACTGTCTGGTCAGGGCATAGTCTAAGATAAGAGACTCAAATGTGTTCTCTTTTCTAGTGTGAAACTTTTCATAGTTACAAATCAGTATTAGATAATAAACCTTCCAAACCAAACAAGAGGAAGTAGTGAAAAGCAACTCACTTATGTTAGACAGCATGGTTGTTTTCATGAGAGCTGGTATGGTAATCAGCTATGATAAAGGCATGTGAGCACCGTCACTAAGCCATTTGCTTTATAAGGTATTTCCTGTTGCCTGCTTTGGCAGGTTTATTGCCTAATATTGATTTTAAGTAAGAAAAGAATTGCATAGAGGAAATGAGTGGAAGTCTTTCCTAAGAAATATGTATGTGAGATACAATGTAAATGAAAAGCGCTATATGAATGCTAATTTATCTTTTCCTCTTCTTCTTCTGCTTCTTCTACTTGTCAGTATGTCTCAGTTGGTACTGTAACAGTCTGAAAAGCAAAGATCCAATGGCATATTTGAAAAAGAGTAGAGCAGTACCCCACTGTGCAATCCACCATTCACTCTCTCGGTTAAAGCGGCAGTGCAACAAAAAAATTTTTTTTTTTTTTTTCCAAAGGCTAGTTTCAGCCACAATTAAAAAAAATACAAGTATGCCTGTCAAATCTACATTTTTAGGTACTTTTGTGTGCTGCACACTAGGGGTCCAATATTCAAAAGGGAACGCAGTGCAAAACTTTGCACTGCACCTTGCGATTGCCTGGGAACCTGAGGATGCTATATTCAGTTGACTAGCTCACCATGGCTATTTAGCTGAATATAGGACCATGTCAGCACAGCACTAAGTCAAGTAATACAGCCCAAACATGGATCCTGAAGTACGCCACCAGAATGGATAAAGCTGGAGCACTATCTGCAATATTCAAAGGGACCCATGCAAATAAGCCTATTGGGCATGCAAGGTGCTAAGGGGCCATTTACATACCCATTATGGGCTCATTTGCATGGGCAGCAAGGCTGATTAGTGCAGCTCCACCCCCCCCCCAATTGCCCAGTCCTAGAGCTGTGTAGATATCCCTGGTGGTAGTGGCCCCCCTCTGATCATGAGCCCATACTGTAGTTTACCTAAATTCTTGGTGGTAGTGGCCCCCCAATCACCAGCCTGTACTGTAGCTTACCTAAATCCCTGGTGGTAGTGGCCCCCCAGTTGCCAGACCATACTGTAGTTTACCTGAATCCATGGTGGTAGTGGTTCCCCCAATCACCAGCCCATGCTAGTGGTGCCCCTCCCTCCCTCACTATAATCACCAGCCTGTAGTGCATCAGAAAAACCTCCCTGGTGTATAGTGGCCACCCCACACCACAGCACCGAACCCCTCAGTTGCCTTACCATTACCCTAGAGCCGCGGGTGCATACAGCGACTGACGCAGCCCTCCTGACACTTCCTTGGCCTGTAAAATCACCCTGTCCTATAAATAAGAGGCATGTTCCCTGCTTGGACATACGGCAGCCAGCTGAGGAGGTGTGAGGAGGGCTGTGCTGGTCACCGTATGCACTTTTGACACTGAGGGGAATGGTAAAATGACTGGGGGAGTTTGATGCCATGGTGCACAGTAGCCACTGGACACCAGCGAGGGTTTTCTGTTGCACTACGGGCTGGTGATTTAAGGGACGGGGGAACCATTAGCAGGGGCTGGTGATCGGGGGGGGGAGGGACACACTACCACCAGGGAATTAGCTAAACTATAGTACAGGCTGCCAAGCTGAGGTGTGGACAACTATCACCAGGAATTTAAGTAAACTACAGTATGGGATGGCAATCAGGGGTGACCATTAGCAATCAGGGTGGGACCACTACCCCGAGAGAGAGTGTATATGTACAGTAGGGGCTGGCAATTACAGGGACAGTGCCAGGGATCACAGAAGGTGGGTGTGCTCCCCAAGTGGCCAACCAGCTCAGTGGTGGTATCACCTCTGGCAGCCTCTAGGGTTGCCTGGAGTAAGTCAGGGTTTTGTTAGGCATTATTTGCACTGCACAAAAGGACCATGGTAAACTCTTTTGCGCAGTGCAAAGCTGTTAAATATGGGGTAGTGTGGCTATTTAAGGCCACACCCCTCCCCTTGCTGGCCTGTATATATTATGTTTTGTGCAGGTACTAACCCTTTTTGCCCACACAACATCACCCTCTGAATAAGGGGATCCAGCGCAAACCCGGTTTGTGTAGGCAATGACCCATTAGCGTCCATGCAAATGTTTGAATATCAGGCCCCAGGAGTTTTATTTATTTTCTTGAACCTAACCCTTGCCAGGTCTACACTGCTATTTCTAGGCCAAATGTGGTGGCTATTTTTTATTTTGCATTAGAAAAACTAAATTTAAATATTTATAAAATACTCACATTGTGGTGGAACTGGAAAGTTGCACCACCAAATAAAACTGGAAGAGGCCAGGAATCTTTTACAGTGAGAAAAGGTAAGGTCAGTTATTTGCCAAATGTCATTCCACCACTGCTTTAAACATGGGATAATGTAAAGGTCCATGATCTGTTGTGGGACTCAGTATCATGGCTGTGGTGCTTGCTAGTATAATGTTCCTGCACCTGTAGGTACTGTAACACATCGCTTTGTCAAGAGCTTTGAATTGACGTACATCATTCATTAAAGCTTCAGAATAAGATAGTTTGTGAAAATAATGTAATATGATGTGATCTGATTAACTAGTGGATGACCATGACCCTGTTTTTAAGGTAGCACAAGGCCGTGGTTGTTCATTTTTTTGACATCGACACATGATGCTGGTAAAAGCTGTAATGGATGGGTCACCCTATTATCCATTTTTTTTATTAATTTCGAAATTCATTCTCACTTATCCTGGGCTGGCCATCAGCGCAGCAGTAGGGCTATCGCTCACTTCACCAACAACCCAGGTTAAGGTCATCAGGATCATTAGAGGCCAGCTGATGGAGGAGCATCCTAGAGAACGCTTTCCTCTGGGACAGCAGGGAGACATTGATGTTGTGTCTGCCACACATGGGTGAGCACAAGTGGAGCTGCAGGCAGTGTCACCGGTGGGGGGGGGACATCAGCTGGTACCCCATCCTATTCTCACTTGTGTGTGCCTGCATTTTAACTTTCATGGCTGAGGTCCCTGGGGAATGGGAGAACAAGGAAACACCTTGACTGCATCAGTGACCTAGGTATCCCCTGTAGCAGATCAGTTACTCTGAATGGTATTGGGGAACCACACTGGCCCACTATGGGGTAAAGCCATGGAGGATGGAGGTGGTGAAGAAGCCAGATGCTGAGGCTGGGGGAGCACTAGAAGAAGCAGGGTGGTAAAAGGGTGGTAAAAGGGAGCATAAAGGAATAAAGGAAAGCTTCGCCTGTCCTGTACAGAGGGTCTCTGAGGAGCTTATTCTATTTGTGGGGGTGTAGGGAGTTGCCACCATCCCAGTTTTTCTGGGATCATCCCATTTTTGAGTACACTGTCCTGGGAAATATGAAAATCTGCCCAGGACATTCAGATTCCCGGAATGTACAATTATGTATGCACTGCAAAAGTCCAGGTTTAACTGTGGAAAAGTCATTGTATAATGTAATTTAGAGTAAACAATGACTTTTCTACCAAATTTATCCCTTATTTCCCCTTGAATTGATGCCCAAAATGTACCTACGGACATCGGACCACCCACCACCACCAGCAGTCCTCTCCTCTCCCGTCCCAGCATGTTTGGTTGTCGCTAAGGCAATGGGGGGGCCAGAGGGGGGAGACAGGGCTGCTCACTGGCTGGCTGCATGTCTTTGCATTGCTGCATTAGTGCTACTACTCCTCTCCCCATACACTGCTGTGACTACTGACCTCCTCCATGCTCCTCCTAATGGGGTGTGTGTGTGTGTGTGTGTGTGTGTGTATCTGAGCTGCCACCGCGTGTGAGTGTTGGCGTGGTAGCCAGCATCCCTTATCGAATCAGACCTTCCTTGAGTACCAGGCACTCCTCTGCTCAATTTGACCCCTTGGCTGCCTGAAATAAAAATACCTCCTCCTTACCAGTACCGGGACCTCTCCTCTCTCTCTCTCTCTCTCTCTCTCTCTCTAGTCCATGCCAGTACGTGGCCTGCTGCAGCTTGACGCTCCCTGTCCTCGAGTGCAGTTAGTGCAAACATGACATCAGGGCAGCCTGAAAGAATTCAGCCATTCCCTCTCTCTGAGGCTCTCTTTGCTGCTAGCATGGACCCAGACCACACCCCTTCCCCCACCACAGCAGTGGTAGCAGCAGTCAGCTAAGTCACCTAAGGCAAGTTTACTTACTAAAAAGGTTATGATTTAATTGATGATGATGAATGCATTTTTTTTTTTTGCATAATGTATTTTATTAAATTTTAAATATTTCAAAACAGGTGAATGTGTTTTTTTTCTGAATGATTGGGGGAGCAGAGCTCCAGGCTAAGGAGGACCTTACTTGGAAGGAATGGATTCTTTGTTGGGGGGGGGGGGATCTGGTATGTGATATATACCACTTCCTTTTGTCTCCTAGCCCAAAAATGTGCTGTGTGGAGTGTGTCAAAGGAAGATACTTTTAGTAGTAGGTTTTCCAGGTCACCTCCATATAAGGCACATGCTTCCCAGTTTGGTTTACCCAGGTACCAAATACAATCAAAAAATAATTGATGTGCTACTGCAGGATTCAGCTGCCCTGTGGAAATTAACGTTGGTAGTTTTGATTAACTGAGCTTCTAGCCTTCTAAGTTAGCAAATCTGCTGTACTGAAGTAACTGTTAAATAAAAGCCCGAAAACTCACCACAGAGCATCTAAAACCCTTTAGCTTCTAGGGGCCTAGTGGCCCCCAGCCTTTACATTGCAGTGAATGGGTGTTTCATCATAGAAACATAGAGGATGAGGGCAGAAAAGGAGACCATGTAGGATTTGTATCTTTATATTAAGCAGGGAAAAATGGGAAGACTGGATGGGCCAGGCGGTCCTTTAAAGGGACCACCTGGCCCATCCAGTCTTCCAATTTTTCTCTGCCTAATATAATACTGCAGATCCTACATGGTCTCCTACCCTCCTGCCCCCTTCTCCTACCCATGGTGTCTTCAGCCCCTGTTCAGACTCCTCCTCATGACATTGCTGGTCAGCACAGTCAGCCAGTTATCCTTGGCCCCGGGCCCCGACCACACATTTGGCCATTGGCCAGTCAGATTCTCCCACCCACACCCATGACTTCAGGGGAAAAACTAATTTTTCCCCTGGAGTTAGGGGTAGGAAAGACATAACGAAAGTGTGTTTTGTCTTCAATAAAAGCCCCAAAACTCACCACAGAGCATCTAAAACCCTAGAGCTTCTGAGGGGCCTAGCGGCCTCCAGACCCCCAGCCTCTACATTGCAATGGGTGGGTTGGTTCATCATGACAAGTTGGTCAGAACAGCCAGTTGTCCTTGGCCCCCAACACAACCCCTCATTTGGCCAGTCAGATTTTCCCACACCCATGACTTCAGGGAAAAAATATTTTTTCCCCCAGGAGTCAGGGGCAGGAAAGACATAGGAAAAGTTTTTTTTTTTTTCATCAATAAAAGGTACGAAACCCACCACAGAGCATCTAAAACCCCCAGAGCTTCTGGGGGCTGATAGGCCTCCAGACCCCCTGCCTGTATTGGTCGGATGTCCAGGTTTTTTGTACTTGGGGGTGGCAACCCTAGCTGGGGATGTAGTGAAATTGTGAATAAGTTACAAGGAATCAGCAATGGCCCCCAAACATATCTTGAAGCAGAATCTATACAGTATAAGTAAATTTATCTTATTTAATAATAGATGGTATCTATCAATTAATCAATCAAAACTTTATTTGTAAAAAGCACAATTCACAGTGATCAAAGCACTTGTGCATAAAACAAAACTTAAAACTATAAGTATCTAATAAATATTAAAATTCAGAGATTAAATGAGAGCCAAAAATGTATCAGAAATCAGGAAATGCCATATTAAATAGATGTGTTTTAAGCGCCAATTTAAAATTCTCCATGGTCAGGCACTCTCTCACCCAACGAGGTAAAGAGTTCCACAGAGTTAGGGCCACAGATGCAAATGATTGGGCACCAGATGTCATCAAACAAACCCTGGGAATCTCTAGCAATCCCTCATTGGAGAAGCAGAGCAGATGGAGGGGGCAACAGGGGCAAAAGAGATCTTGCAAATACTATGGTTCCTGTCCATGTAGGGCCTTGTAGGTCAGCAAACTGACCTTGAAAGTGATCCACCACTGTATAGGCAGCCCGTGCAAGTTGTGGAGTACAGGCACAACATGGTATGATCTAGACAAGCCAGTTAACAGCCTAGCCACCGCATTCTGCATTAGTTGCAAGCAGCGGATATCAACCACCAGAAGCCCTAGGTAAAGGGCATTGCAGTAATCCAGGCGGGAAGTCATAAAAGCATGAACCAACATTGGAAGGTCCTCAGGCGGGACAAGGTGTTTAATCTGGGTGATATTCCTCAGATGATCATTACCTTTTGTCCATATATCTGTATCTATGCAATTGTTTTAAATAGCTCTACCCCCTGTTGAACCTATTGCTATGTTCTGGTGGAAGTATCTTGTTACATGTGATGGTTATATGTTATTATGTTGTTATTATTACTATGTAATTGTTATGTACGTTCACTCAACCTGTTATGTCTTAACCCTGTTGGCAATTGTTTTGCCCTAGGTCCATATTGTAAATGAGCTTGTCTCAATGATGTTCTGTCTGGCAAAATAAAGATTTTGATTGATTGATTGATTGAGATGATAAAATGAGGTTCTAACGATGGACGACACCTGAAACTTAAGTGTCAGCCCATCGTCAAGCATAATGACCAGATTCTGCATCTAGACAAACCTGAAAAATAAGAAACATAAGACAGTTCTATTTCCTCCTGATGTTTTAAGCATGGAGGATTTCTTGCAAAATTAGGGGATTTGGAATTTGATGTGAATGATTTTGGACTCTGGACTGTGCTGCTAGTTTGAAGTGAAACCGAAGCAGTGAGGGACATAGAAGGCTACAAGACACCATCTTGTAGAGGTATGTAGATCACTTGACCCACAGCAGCCAATCACGAGGCAAAGGTAAAAAACAGGAAGCAGGATTCACATGGTATAAAAAGTCACCAACAGTAAGTGCTGCTACATGTGAGCACCCCTATGTGTGAATGCCATGGAGTAGGAGTCTCTTCAGGGCACCTGCAGGGAAGATCTCAGTTCAGCAGGAGACTCTGCCACCACATCCACAGAGCAAACGGGCTATAATGTAAGCAAATCCACACACAGTTACAGTGAGGACAAGTGTTATCATAACTTCGCTGCTAAACTAACCAGGCCTACAGGCAGATTTTCACAAATCTGAATGCCCTATCAGGGTTAAGCCTAACCTGTATCACAGCACAGGGCTATCTAGTAACTCCTCACTAGTCTAAACTCCCTATCTGGGGAAGGACAATATAGTGAGAGTAGTAGTATGCCCACTCTAGTAGGCAAACCCACTGAGGGTACAGTCTAGCTACAGTAAAGCTCCATCCACACGTTAGTGATCAGTATGTTTGGGCAGATAGGAAGTTGGGGTGAGTTAGTGACCTGTAGAGAATGTGATATGGTCATCTCCCAGTGGGTGCTCTCTGAGATGGGAGAGTGCCTAATTTGTAGGAGGATGGGATTCCTGGAGGTGGAAGTAAACCAACTCAGTGCTGAGTTCACCTGGCTGAGGGAGACTACCATCTACAAGGGCCCAGGGGGCCTAGACATCTGTTCCCAGAGGCCCAAGAGAGCATCAACAGCAGGACTGTGTACAGTGGGCGGGGGGGTGGTGACTAGATAAGGGCAAGCCCAGGTCCCAGGGGCTGGTGACTAGAAACTGTTATCAGCCCTTGGAGTCGGTGGAGAGAGTTGCATCCCAGGGACTCCATGCTGATGGCACAGAGCAGGTACCAACCCCAGGGGTTAAGGTCCAATCAGTGTAGAAGAAGTTTAGCAATATGGCTCATTCTATACAGGGAAAGCTTGTTAGGGGGCTAGTTAGTATGTGAAGAAAAGGTGTGAGGAGAGTCATTGCACTGGTGGATCCAACTTTAAAGGGGGGCAGGGTGGCTGGTCGAGGGCATGGAGCCTGACAGTAGGATGGCAATGTGTCTTCCAGGAATGACTGAGTAGAAGATAGTACCTAGGCTCCAGACCCTGATCTGGGGGATGACAGGGATACTGGGAACCCAGATGGTGTGATCCATTTAGGAACCAATGATCTGCATGGTAGTAGGGTAGAGGTACATTAGAAGACAACAGGCTCAGGGTGCTGGGGGAGAGAGACAAAGGGAGAAGGAAGCTTCAGTAGCCTTCTCTGAAGTGTTACCTGGGCCACCTGCTAGCCAGGCCTGGAAGGCTAGGATTGCAGACTTCAACACAGGGCTAAATATGTAGTGCAGGGAACAAGATTCTGGCCATACAGAGCAATGGGGAACTCTTGGAGAAAAAGGCATTGCATGCTTTGCCTTTAACTCAGCAGAGGAGGAATCAGAGCACTGGGAAGAAAACTGGAGAAGTATGTCAGCAGGTATTTAATCTAGGTTTGGGGGAGGGCTTCACAAGAGAATAGGATCCTACAGTTTCACATGGAGGGAGTCACTGACCTCCCCAGGCCAATAGTCTCAGGTTAGGAAGCAGGATCATGAAGGATAAGAAGAGGGCTAAGGGCAGGAGGGCCACAAAACTGAAGGTATATTAAATAATCACACAAAAATAAGGCAGAAAGGGGCAGAGTACACTGGAGCAAGGAAAGCTCATGAGCTCAGGCAAAAACTTTAAGGGGAACCACTCTCAATGGAAGGCCATAACCATCAACACTAAGAGCCTGGGCAAAGAAGTAGGGGTTTTTCATGCATTTGTTGGGGAAAGCTACCCAGACATGATGGCTATGTACTCCCTGATGACCTTTGGCAGCTCTGTCATTTTGTAAGATACTCCATAGGTTTGCCATCAATGGTGATAAACCACTGTGTGAGCACTGGGGACCCTCAGAAGACAGAGCAAGAGCCACAGTTTGGAAACTGGGGGTGGGATCCTTGCCTGACACTGATACCTAGGGTTCTGTCACTAAAGAACAGGCAGGATATAGTCAGAATGTCTGACTCTGTTTCTCTCCTTTTGGTTGTGCTTTGTCCATTAGGAATAAAACTGCAGTGACTGAAGCTTTCCTTGTGGAGTCCTCAATGGATTTAGTTTGTATCATGGAGATCTGGCTGTGAGATGACTCTGGCTCTGTGCTGGGGGCATCCATCCTGAATGGGTATTTAGTGATATGTTGTCCAAGGCAGGATTGCAGAGGGAGCACGGTTGCCATCTGTTTTAGATCAATTCTGGGACTTTTGGCATGCCCCATAAGAGTGATTATGTTGTTTGAATGAATAGCTGTTAGGGGTGGTCCAGATGCCAGTTGCTGAGTCATTCTAATGTACCAGCCTCTGGCACTCAGGAATGATTTCCTGCAGGAACTGATGGACTTCATCACTGACCTTGTGTTGAAGACTCCAAGACTGTTTAGTTGTTGAGGATTTCAATGCTAAGATCAATGACAAAGTCTTGTGTTTTAGTCAACAGTTCCTCCATCAGATGACACAGCTGGGCCTTGCACAGGCTGTTGTCACTGGCACCCACCAATATGACCACATCCTAAAACTTGCCTTCTCTTTGGATCTTGCCATTGGTGAAGTCAGGGTTGATCCAATTGGTTGGTTGGATAATCATGCCATGTCATTCCTTTATGGGTTCCCCATTTTATTCCACCCCTGCTCCCCCCCATGGAGATGGTCTGTTACTGTATTAAGAAAAACAAACTATTGGCAGTTCCAGACCTATTGGGTAGAAAGTCAGCTTGTGGGAATGGAATCAAAGAGGCTAGAGAGAGCTATAATAGGACTCTTACAGTCACTCTGGACTCCATAGCACCTTACCATGTTCATCCCTTGATTTTCCACTGCAGTTCCCCATAGTATTGTGAGGAGTCGAACAAGTTGAAGACGAGGGGGCAGAGGTTGGAGCATTCTTGGAGGAGATCCCACTCCATGGAGCACAGATTGACTCTGAAATCTCACTACAATGAGTATCAAAAGGCAAGCATCATGGAAAAAGAAAGAGTTCCTGTCATGAGTGATTGCTGGGGGGAGGAAATATCAAGCTCTACTTTTTCATACTGTGGATGGGTTAATTAACTCCCTTGTCTGCAGTCCAGAAAAGTGTTTTTCTGCTGAGAAACACAATGAATTTAGTCAGTTCTTTCCCTCCATTCAAAGTGGGATTTTCTCAAGTGGCCTTTCATGGGTTGGCAGTATTAACACTGTGGCGGGCCAAGGTGATCAGCCATCCAGGGTAATGTTCCATCAAGTTCTAGATGAAGAAGTGCTCTGGATGATCTTGAGATTGTGTTCCTCCTAATGTTAGTTGGATCCAGGACCTATTCAGCTGCTTATAGGCTCTCTGACCATCTCTGAGGGAGGGAATTTTCCCTGTCTCTATTAAATGAGCAGTGGTGAGACCTCTTCTAAGAAAACCATCTTTGGATCTTGATGTTCTCTTGAATTGCAGGCCTGCCTCAGACCTTTCCATTTTGGGGATGGTAGTCAAGAAGGTAGTAATATTGTTGGAGGCTCACCTGGAAAGGTATGACATCTATTAGCTTCTCCATTCTGGATTTTGGCCTTATCACAGCATTGAGAAGGCACTTATTAAGGTGTTCAATGATCTTGTCATGGTGAGAGATAGAGAGCATAGTTTCATAGATGTTCTTTTTACTCTCTTATTGGCATTTGACATGGTGGATCATGGGGTGCTTTTGGAATGCCTAAGGCACTATGTGGGTCTCACTAGCAGTGTTTTAGGTTGCATTGAATTCTATCTGCACAGACAAACTCAGCAGGTTGTCTTGGGTAATTCCATCTGTGAGACAGCTGCTTTGGACTGTGGGGTACCTCAAGGTTCAATCCTGGCCCCTGTGTTGTTAGCTGTGTACATGCTGCCCTTGGGTGAAGTTTCAGAGCTATGCAGATGATACATATCTGTGCCTGTCATGTGTGCCTGATGGAAAATATACTGCCTCGGTGTTGTGCCGTTGCCTTAAAGAGATGAACAACTGGCTGGCCTCCAGATGGTTAAGTCTCAACCTAGGTAAGTCTGAGGGGATGATTATCAAACCAGATCACTGAAGCTCATCTTTGATAAGGAGGGACACCTGGTTGCCATTGTTAAGTGTTATCACCCTTGAAACTGTGGATGCGATTAGGAATCCAGGGGTCACTATGGACTCCAAGCTGACACTTGAAAATCAGGTTTCAGTGGCCATGAGTAGTGGCTTTTCCATCTTTGAAGCATCACCCAGGTCAAACCAATTCTTGTGCTCTGAAAGCTGGCGATGATAGTCCATGCCTTTATCACATCTAGTTGGGATTAAAGTAGTGCTCTCCACCTAGGGATATCTAGGAGTCTGATATGCTGCCTGCAGCTAGTCCAGAATGTGGCTACATGTCTGAGTTCCAGGACCTCCTGTACAGATTGTATCACCCTTGAGCTCTGTGAACTGCACTGGCTGCATATTCGGTAGTGTGTCAGCTTCAAGATATGCATGTTGGTATAAAAGACCCTACATGGTCTGGGTCCTGGCTATCTAAAAGATCTCCTGATTCCACATATGTCTATACACCCTCTCTGCTGCAGTGATGCTGGCTTATTGTGAGTCATGTGATCTAGGCTAAAGGTTTCAGGTGACAGGTCTTTTTTGGTTGGTACCCCAATACTATAGAATGCTTTGCCTATTTGCAGTAAATCTGCCAGCATGGTGGGGGTCTTTAAAGGGGCTTAGACATTTCATCTTTTTAAACTTGCACGTTGCCTGACTTAACTTACTAGGTGAATCTAAAATTAAATTGCTAGCAGGAATTTATGTGGTACTCCATATAAAAATGTTTGTTTATGTGCAATTTCTATTTGTTTTATGTTTTGTTATGATTTGAAATATTTATCTTGTACTGTTCCCTGAGCCCAAGAGAAAGGGCACCTTATAGATAAACTTGCCTTGCCCTGCCTATGGAAACTTCAACAGTTCCACACTATCACTAAGACCTAACAACTGTGGGGTATTTAGTCTTCAGTAAGACTGGAGCCAGGAATAGTAGAGGAGGGTGGCCTTATACATGAGGTTTGGTAGTAAGGTCACAAGGGACATAATAGCAAGAGAAAGAACAGAGACAGAGACACTAGGACTACAGCTGGAAGCAAAGAGGGGCAGGAAGGAAAGACTGGGGATGGTCTATGGGCCCCCCAATCAAAAAGAGGGGTTTGATAAGCAACTAGAAGAGAAAATCAGAATGGCACCAGTACTTGGGGGTGTGGTGGTCACAAGTGATTTCAGTCTACCTGATGCAGACTGGAATATCCCAAGGCTTGCAGCAGCAGAGGTCAGCTACTCTTGGGTGAATTCCAGCATGGCTACCTGGTCCAATGGTCAGGGAGCAAATGAGGGAAAGAGTGATCCTCAAACTAGTGTTGACTAGTATGGACTATGCCTGGGCTAAGAACAGGGAAGCCACAAGTATTAGCAACCACCTATCAGTGTGGTTTGCTATAATGCTTGGAAAGGAGCATCCAAACAACATAACTGGAGTCCTTGATTTCAGATGGGATAATTATGAGCAAAGAAGGGGAAAGACAGAGATAGGCTGGAAGGAGTAGAGGGAGTTGGGGATGGAAAAGAAATGGGCCATTATTAGGGATAGCCTACATGGGGTCATGAGCTTCTTCTTGAGGCAAGTAGGGAAAGACAAAAGATACAGAAAACCTGTTTGGTTCACAACAGAGGTGGAAGGTGTAGTAAGGGAGAAAATGAAGGCTTTCAAGAGATTTAAAGTGAGTCAGAAGGGTGGGAACAGAGAAGTGTACTTTATTAAGTTGAAGAAGGCTAACAGAGTGGTGCAGAGGGCTAAAACTGACACAAACTAAAGATAGTGGAAGAAGTTAAGAAAGGATACAAGGCCATCTTTTGCTACATCAGGGAGAAAAGAAAAACAAAAGAATGCATTGCCAAGTTGAAATAAGGCAAGGAGTGAATGGAAAATAGCAAAGGCAAGGCAGAAATCCTGAATAATTGCTTCTGTTCAGTATTTACATAGGAAGAGGAAGGGCCTCTGCCTCAGTATTAGTGGTGTGCGAAGCTGGCCAACATCACTTTGTGGATAAATTCATGAATTCATCCAACTTAGTGAATTTAATCCACCCTGTGAAAGAGGAAAAAGACTGAGGACAAAACAGTGGCATTGCCCCAGGTGGGCATAGCCCTGGCAGCAGCCCCAGCCTCAGTCTGTGTTTGTTCCTGGACTCTCTCACCATTCATTATCATAAGAGTGATAATAACAGCACCCCCGCCATGTGTCCAATCACCCCCTGACATGCCCACTGGCCCTCCAACACCACCTATGGCATCCCCTGTGCCCCTTCTGGCCAAGACCCCTCTTGGCAGCCTTTGTTTGGGTTGCACCAGGTGGGGGGAGGGACCAGATCCCTGTGGCAATTCCCATCAGTGCGCCTATTGTTTGGCACTAGCCTTCAGGTATGGTACTGTATAACAGGAAATATTCGCGATCCGTTAATATTTGCTATATTCGCTATTTATAGTGAATGCACCAATATTTATGGATCGCGAATGTTTCTGATGTGTATCAAGTTGATTGTAGCTTTTTATGTCAGTCATAGTATGTGTGGCTGTGGTCATGGATGGAGCGAGTGAGAGCATATGCATTGTGCATGCTCCCTGTGCTCTATCACTTGTACTTCGTGGCTCCATGTTATATTTTAAGAAACACATTTTTTTTTCAGATAGCTGGTGTTTGGAAGAAGGAAACTCTGTAAAATGCTGAGAGGAGGAGCAGTTGGTGGCATCAGGAGCTAGCTCGAGGGTATGCTAGTGACCGTGAAAGGGGGCCGGGGAGAAGAGGGTAGTAGTAAATGTTGATCTGGTGTGGTAATGCTATTGGGAAGATTTCTTTATGCACCATTTTAAGACAAGCAAAATTCACTTGATAACAGTCCCAGACAGATAACAGAATTTATCACTAAGTTTGGGACTTTCTCCAGGTATGACTCCTATACGGAGTAGGAGATCGAAGCTGGAGCTGTGAGCTGTGCCGTGCAGTATGTGCAGGTTACTGTAGGTCATGTATGCTAGCTGATTGCTGCAATTAACAACTATGGCAACAGCTAGCTAATTAGACAGACCTACAGTTAACAGATGCAGCAGCACACTACTAGATGCGTTAATTGCTTGCACAGTCTGATCGCGAATATTATCGGGTGCTAATAAGTTTATGCAAGGCAGAGCGCCAATATTAACGGGCACCAATATTTTCTGTTATACAATAATTCCTGGGTTTTTGGTGAAGGGACTCCTATTTTTTCAGAATTGGGCAGAGGGTCCCTGATGCACCCAGAGTTCACCACATCCCTAGATCACTGCAACCTGCAGCAATTTCAGGGCTCTTTGAGAATCGAGTCCCATGACCTCTGATGGTGGGTGTCGCTGAGCCTGATCTCGATGATAGGTTCCCATTTCCTATCAAGAGTGTTGAGATTCGCTATGACTAAGTCTGAGGAGGGAGATCTGATTGTTGCATGCAAGGATGATGAGAAGGAAGAAGATTGGAGGAGAAAATGAGGAGGAGGAGGATAGATTGCAGGAGAAAGTCATCAGCTTGAATGGGGATTAGAATGATGATTTATACCACCTATGAAAACCTGTAAAGAAAAGAAATAAAGGTCAAGCTGCTGAACCTGTGGTAATGTGCACACCACAATTATTTTACAGAATTACCAAAAACCTCTCCCCCATCCTCCAACTGTTGTTCTTGTTAGAACTGCTGAGTCCATTACACCATGAGTCACCCACTGTTGCAGTGCAGGAATCATTCTCAAAAACACCCTTTGCCATCCCTCACTGTCCCAGTGCCACCACTATGTAAACTCAAGGGTTTCAACATCCTTAGTTGGGGATTTTTACATACTGGACCCAGCTGAAGAAACAGTGGCTATCTGCCAATTGTATCAAGCATGAGTAAGCCATGAAAAAAAGGGAAACCACTTAGGCTCTGGTGGCTAACAACACACCTCAAGTCCAGACACCTGTTATGCTGGACTCAGCAGTAATGGGAAGCTGGTGCTAGGGATCCTCTTCCCTCCATTGCTATGTGCGCTTCCAGCCTAGGGGGCTGTCAGTTCATGGGGCAGCCAGCCCCTGCTCAAGTCAATTCCACAGATAAACCACACTCAGAGAACCAAGACTGCTGTTAGTATTCCACTTTATTTTATTTTTATTATGTGCTGTATGTAAAATAATTACAGCAAATAATCCCCTGATGAAGCTCCTTACAGGCAAAGTGCCGGAGTGTTTGTTTGGGCCATCTGCATAGATACCAATTGGATTATTTGCTGTAATTATTTTATATCCAGCACATAATAAAAATAACATTAAGTGGAATACTAACAGTAGTATTGGTTGTCTGAGTGCGTTCTTCTGTGGATTTGGCCCTCACCCTTATCATCTTCATTTGGCAAAGCATCCTGAAATAGCAGGTAAATAAACAGCACCAATGGAGGTAGGGTTGACTGGTAGAGGACTACTATAGAGATGAGGAGCAGTGAGTGGGATTGCCTAATAGTTGGCACAGTAACAGAGAAGGGCTGAGTACTAACAGCCAGAAGTACCAAAGCACATCAACTCCAGTCCAAAAATCACTCCAATCACTGCTTTCATTTGAGCAGCATCCATCAATCACCCTGAGTCAAATGCTAACCAACCACCCATGCAGCCATGCAGAGTCCAGTTGACTGGTTTCTCAGCACTCTGAAAGGTACCGACTACTCTGCATAGCATGTTTGAGCAGCATACAAAATACCCACCCAATCATGCTGTTATATGGGAACTGAATGAAGCAACTGCTAAAATATTGGCAACTGACCTACTGCCATTCCCCTGTGGAGAATGTTGGACTCAGAAGGTTAATGGCACATGCCTGTCCCAAATGGCAGATTCCATCACAAACCTTCTTCTCCACCTGCAACATTCCTGAACTCTATGGGACTGTGTCAAACATGGTAATACATGCCCTGCTGCATTCAGCATCCCCATACATGCATCTCAATGTGGATATAGATATGTGGACCAGTGGCCAAACCGCTGGTAGCTCCTGTCAGTGCATTACAGCCAATTGGGCAAATTTACTTAGACTGGTATGCAACTCTGGAATGGGAAACATACTGAACCCAGTTGTGTTGGTAGCAACACTTCAGGAAATTACCAGCATGCCACAATGGCAATGAAGAATTTAACTGACTCACCAGCCCACCAGTGCAGCAGTAGTGCCACCACCTGCTGCACTGATGACCCATATTCAGGAATATGTGTGTTGTGTCACAGAGTCAGTTGGGGGGAAGTCGGATGTGCATCCCATAGACATCTCTCCTCCTCCAGGGGTTGGGGGAGTGTTGTGGCTTCCCGGTATGTCAGTGACACCCAGTGGAGACTAGGTATGCAGCAGCCAGAACCATTATTCAGTGGGTGGAGGCGACATTGGAGGTCTGCAGGTAGGGTATGGGAGCACACCCAACCCATGCTGACATCATTTCATGTTCTTACCTCCTGGGGAAACTTACAGAGAAAACCTTTGGGCTGGCCACTCCATGAAGCCCCTGGACCTCCACCCAAATGATGCCCCAGGCATAACCCTCAGACAGGGCCTCAGGTGGATCTTGGTCTCTCCTTCAGAAGCCCCACCACAGGGGACAAGCTGCAAGACTCCCACTCTGGTCAGCCTGGGGGGTGCCAGCTGTGAGGTCCAGGTGCTGAAGAGGGGGTATATCCCCAGCCCATAATCCAGGTTATAAACAGAGTTAAAAAAAATGTAACTGGCTCACAAAGAGGTCAGGAAATGATAGACTTGCTTCTGAGTGAGACTGATGAGTGGTGCATCCACATTCTATGAAAGTGGGTTTCATTGTGAGTGATAATGACTTGAATTTGATGAAATGCATAAGTGATGGGAAGCTTTCTCAGGGTGCCATGTATGTCACAGTGTCTTAATCTAGTTGTGCAGGAGTTTCTATCATATCCTGAAATCAAGTCTATATTGACTGTTGCTCATCACATCTGTGCACACTTCGCTCATTCAGGAAAGGTTCATGACAATCTTAGGCTTATGCAGATCCAAAGCAAACTGCCTCAGCACTGGAAGAAGCTGAAAGTCATGGAACTCTATATTGTACATGATCGAGCACTTGTATGAGCAGCACAAAGATAACTTGGAATGTCTGCTGCTGCATACAAGTCGTGACAGTGAATCTCCATGTCTGATAACAGACAAGTGGTGACTAATGGATAACCTCATAATGATCCTAAGAACATTTGAACATGCAGCACAGGCAGTGACTGAGGACACTCCCTGTATCAGTTAAGCTATCCCACTTCTGCGGGTGCTGAGGCAGATGATCTTAAATATTCAGCAGGTGCTGGAGGCAGGTGGTGATACAGGAAGCTGTGCCTTAGTGGAGCACGTGATCCATGTATTTGACTGCAGTATCCATATTTCCAGCATTCTGCAGTCTGCAGATTTTGGTATGCCCACCATACTGGACCTACGCTACAAACAGGGCCCGTCATTGATATTTGAGGGTGGGTGTGATCAGGTAAAAAATTTAACAAACCAGCTAATAAGTCATGTACTGTACATGGGGCACATACGCTAAAGTCACAGTCTTGTAAGTCACAATCTGAACGTGATCTGAGACTGGGTCTTGTTATCACTGCAGCTTGCAAGACAGTTGATGTAACCCACAAGTCAACTGAGAAAACAACCACAAATCCACTTTGGGATGTTTTGTCACAGGCGGGAATTGAAGATGTGAAGGAAAAGGAGGAGGAGACACTACAGCAGAGCCTTTGCTGAGTAGCAAGGTCACTGATTGGCCAGCATTGACCTCCATGGCAGTTAAATACCTGAGATGGTCACCCTCTAGTGTCAGTGTTGAGAGGATATTCAGTTCAGCAGGGGTCATTGTGCAAGACAGATGTACAAAACTATCCCCTTGAAATGTTGGAGTGCTAACATTTCTTAAAATGAATGTGGGGCACATTAAAGGAAACACAATAATGCTGGGATTCTTACTGCAGGAAGGTGGCAGTGGTGGTGAAGTTGAACATGAAGAGCCTGATGTTATCACCATAGGAAAATTGCCTTCTACTGAGATAGACAAAGTATGGATGGGAAATAAATTTCCATGTGGGGACAACTCCAGTCTGGAGGACTGTGAGGGATGCTTCCTTGAGGAGGAGGAGGAGGATTGAATTATGAGAAAAAATTATAAAATATGTCCACTCTTTCCTTGTCTACTGAATGCTTTTCCTTATGACTCTGTTCTGCTTTTCTCTCATTATATATATCCCCAGGTTGCACTGCTGCTGTTCAATAAATCCATCTAATTACCTCCCTCAGCCCTATCCTATTCATAGCAATAATAACACTGCCACCTGCCACATCCACTAAACTAAAGGACGGCATAGTGAAGGCAACAAACCTCTGTGTTAAGCAAGCAAGAAAAGAAAAAGAAAGAGGAGATCGTTATGGTTCTCAAAGGAGGTAGCAAAACAGATAAAAGCTAAAAGATAAGCACTCAGAAGGTACAAGGAAACCCAGAGACATTAGGATAGGGAAGTGTATCACAGGGAAAAGAGAAAGACAAGTAAAGCAGTAAGGACAGCAAAAGTGCAAACTGAAGAAAGACTAGGTCAGGAATTATCAAAAGGGGATAAGGCACTTTTTAGGTACAGTATTGTTAGTGAAAAAGGACAACAAAGGGAGGAATTGTACATTTAAAGTGGGAAGGGGGACTGCACGGAAGAGGATCAAGAAAAACCAAACATATTGAACAAATACTTCTGCTCAGTTTTCATAGTAGAAGGGAAATGGGAGGGACCACAAAGACAAACCAGAAACGTAGAGGTGAGAGGAATAGAGAGGAGCCTGTTTTCAGTGGGTGGAGTCCAGAAAGCACTTAAGAACCTAAAAGTAGACTAAGCTATGGGGCTGGACAGAGTACATGCAAGAATACAGAGGGAACTTAGGGAGGTACTCGCCACACCTCTAACAGATATATTTCCAGCCCACTGGAGACTGGGTGGTACCAAAGGACTGGAGAAGAGCTCATGTAGTCCCTCTTCACAAAAGTTGTAGCAAGGATGAGACATGTAATAATAGGCCTGTCAGGCTGACACCGGTGGTCTGTAAGTTGATGGAAACAGTCTTGAAACATAGAAACATAGAATCTGACGGAAGATAAGGACTGCTTGGCCCACCTAGTCTGACCATTTCCCTACCTAAGGGATAAGCTGCAGATCCTGGTTAACCAACAGCCTACTTCCTACTACCCCCCACTAGAATTGCCTTAAGTCTGTCCCATGCATTCTTGAATTTCCCCACTATTTTTGACTCCATGACCATCTCAGGAAGGCATCTACAACTCTCTCAGTGAAGAAATACTTCCTCAAATTACCTCTGAGCCATTCCCCCTCTATCTTCAAATTGTGCCCCCTTGTTCTTGCACATTTCTTTTTCTTAAAGATGCTACTATCTTGGACTTTGTCGATTCCCTTGAGGTATTTGAAAGTTTCTATCATGTCCCCCCTCTCCCTCCTTTCCTCAAGGCTATACATCTTAAGCTCCTTTAGTCTTTCTTCATGTGTCTTCTGGTGCAGACCCTGCACCATTTTGGTTGTCCTCCTCTGGACAGCCTCCACCCTGTCTATGTTTTTGTGGAGATAGGGTCTCCAGAACTGTACATGGTATTCCAGATGTGGTCTTACCAACTGTCTGTAAAAAGGGCCAAAACTTCCTGTTTTCTACTGGTGATGCCTCTCCCTATGCATCCCAGTATCCCCACAGCCCTCCTTACTGCCTTCACACATTGCTGGCCCACCTTTAGGTCGTCTGATATGACTACCCCCAGGTCCCTTTCCATTTTTGTTGTTGTCAGTATCTCACCCCCCATTGTGTACTCTTCCCCTGGGTTTTTGTTTCCCAGGTGCATTACTTTGTACTTCTTTGCATTGCATCTAAGCTGTCATACATTTGACCATTCCTCCAGCCTTGCCAAGTCCCTTTTCATCCTTTCCACCCCACATTGCATATCAACCCTGTTTCAGATCTTTGTGACATCTGCAAAGAGACATACTTTCCCTTCCTGTCCCTCTGCAATGTCACTTATAAAGACATTAAGAAGAACCGGCCCTAATACGGAACCCTGCGGTACCCCACTAGTAACCCCACTTTCTTCACTGTGGACTCTGTTTACTATTATCTGCTGTGCCCTGTTGTCCAGCCAGTGTTTTACCCAGGCTACCACCCTGGGACCCACTCCCAGGTGGGCTAATTTGTTTATTAATTTGTTGTGCGAGACTATGTCAAATGCCTTGCTAAAATCTAGGTAGGCCATGTCCACAGCCCCTCCCTGGTCTACTACTTTGGTCACCTAGTCAAAGAAATCAATTAGATTTGTCTGACATGACCTTCCTGCTGTGAATCCATGCTGCCTTGGGTCCTGTGCCCCACTGGCCTCTAGGTACTCAATAATTCTTTCCTTCAGAAGTGATTCCATAATTGTCTATACCTCTGAAGTCAAACTGACAGGTCTGTAGTTTCCTGACTCTGTCTTGCTCCCACTTTTTGAAGGGGAATCACATTCATCCTCCTCCTGTCCTCAGGTACCACACCATCCTCCCATGATTTATTAAAAAGGGAGCCAGTGGTGTTACTAGTTCTTCCATTAGTTCTTTTAGAATTCTGGGATGAATCCCATCAGGGCCCCATTGCTTTATCCACCTTCAGTTTTAAGAGTTCTTTCAGAACCCTTTCTTCTGTGAGAGGACAAATATCAACCCTCCATCCAGAGTGCTTCTATTGACTGGATTAGGTATCTCCCCCTGCTCTTCCATTGTGAGTACTGAGCAGAAGTATTCATTCAGTATCCCTGTTTTTTCACTGTCACTCTCTGCCCAATCACCTTCCTCTTTATTCAGCCACAGTATCCCTGCCTTAGTCTTTCTTTGCTCCCTAATGTACCTATAAAAGGTTTTATACCCCTTCTTAACTGAGTTGGCTATCTTTTCTTCAGTTTGGACCTTTGCTATTCTGACTGCCTTTCCCTCTTCCTTCTGCTTTAACTGGTACAGTTCTCTGTCCTGCTCCTTCTGTGTTTCCTTATACTTCCTGAATGCTATCTTTTTCTCCCTTACCTTCCCGCCACTTCTTTTGAGAATCATAGTGTTTTTTTCTTTTGTTTTGATTTGTTTATTTGCTTCACACAAAGGCTTGTTGCCTCTGTGATGGCAGTTTTGATGTTTCCCCATTGTTGCTTCACCTCACCTTCTTGCCTCTTTGCTAGTGCTTTTCTGAGGCACTCTCTCATTTTGAAAAAATCAGCCCTCCTGAAGTCCAGTACCTTCACCTTTGTATGGCTTGATTCTACAGCTAAGTTTATCATGAACCACACTGTTTGGTGGTCGCTTGTTCGCAGATGGCTACCCACTTCAAGATCAGAGATCCTCTCTCTTCATCCCCATTTGAGAGTACCAGGTCTAAGATTGCTCCCTCCAGAAAGGGTTTCAAAATTAGCTGTCTAAGGCATGCACTCTGTAGGGCATCGAGAATAGCCCTGCTCTTGGATGTGGCTGCAGCAAAGGTGCTCCAGTTAACATCTGGCATATTCAGGTCCCGCATCAGCAATATCTCCCCTTTCTCTGCCATCCCAAGGCTGCCTTCTATCATTTCCTTGTCCATTTCCTCCCCCGAGACAGGGGGTCTGTATACAACCCCTGTGCAGAATGTGGTGCAATTGCCAGTCTCCAGGGTGACCCACAGTGCCTCCTCTCCTCCCTGTTTACCCTTTACTGTAGTTCTGTTGCCTTGATCCCGTCCCTTACATAAAGAGCTACTCCTCCTCCTCCTCCTCCTCCTCTTCTTCTTCTTCCCTCCCTGTCCCTCCTGTAGATTGTATACCCTGGTATGTTGACATCCCATTCATGGTTCTCTGTGTACTATGTTTCTGTGACTGCCATGATATCCAGGCATCCCTCTTCCATCAAGGCCACCATTTCAGGGGAGCTGTTTACCTAGACTATGGGCATTGGTACTCATTACCCTCCATTTTTTATGGCTTTATTTCTTTTTGCCCCATCCCTGTCCTTACTGCATTTGTCTTTTTCTACATTTTACCCTGCCCTTCTCCCTATTGACTGCTCTATCTTGGTGTTTACCTCACTAACTACCCTTATTTTTTTGGGGGGGGGCTAGGATTTCCTTTCTCCTTTGCAGTGCCTCCTCCTTGGCTAGTTTAAATGCTTGCCAATGAAGCATTTAAACCTATCACCTAGGATCCTGGTTCCCCTCCTGGATAGATGCAGATTCTTGTGCCTGTGTAAACCTGCATCTCTCTAGATGGAGCCCCAGTCTCCAATGAAGCCAAATCCCTGAGCTCTGCTCTAGTTTTTCAACCAGTCATTGAATCCCATGGTGTGGAGTACCCTAGCCTCATCCATTCCATTGACAGGTAGCACTACTGAGAAAGTTATGATGTGTGCTGCTTGTCTAAGGCCCCTCCCCAACTCCACAAACTCCTGTTGCACTGCTCTGATCCCATTCTCAGCCAGGTAATTTGTCCCTAGGTGGATAATGACATCCAGCTCACTTCCCCTTGCAGCTGCTCCCATGATCCTAAAGATTTATTTCCTGTCCCTCCAAGCCATGACACCAGGCAGGTACCTTACTTCCCTTTCCCCTCCCTCCCCCAGGTCTACCCCCCTAACAATTGAGTCTCCCACCAGAAGTTGTTTCCTTCCCCTGTGGGGTCCTGTGCTACCCTCCTGTGGGTCTCCATTGTGGAGGTTCCCAGCATCCTCCTTGGTCTTCTCTGTGGGTGCCTCCATAGAGGAACCATGCTCCACCAGAGTGGTGAATGAATTGTGGAGAGGCACAACTGGAGGTATGCACCTCTGTTCCACCACCCTCACCCTCCCTGAGCCCACTGTAGTCCAACCACTGCTCTTTTTTGGCAACATCTGAGGTAGTGGCAGTGGCCTGGGTGGTCCCTGGGTGCGGGAGCAGGTTTCCTGAATCCTTGCCAGGTCAGCATGGAGACAAACAACTTCCTCTCTCAGACCAGAGAGATGCCTACAAATAGGGCAGCAATGCAGTCTCCAGAATGTCTCCTGGAAGACTGCTGCTCCACAGCCAGTGCATTGCAGCACTCCCCACATGTCTGTGTCCCTTCCTACTACAGATGCTTTTTTTTGTTCTTGTTTCAGTGTGTGCAAGCTTGTGAGTGTTTCTACCCCTGTTCAGTGTGCTGTGCCTTTAAGGATATGAACAGGTGTATGTTGTTAGTTTTGGGGAAGTGATGTCAGAACCTCTGCTATAAAGGAAGTTATGCACTTGGGGCGGGTGGGGTGAGGGGCAGAGTTGGTGGGAGTAAACCTATGCCATCCAGAAACAATCAACTACAACTCTGACCCTCCACCCTAGGATGTGCCTTCCTTCCTTTCTGACACCTATTTCACAGAGATTAAGTAACAGGTCTAGTCACAATTGACTGCAAATGTCTCCCAGCTACAGTTCCTCCCTGGCAAATTAAAGTTAAACTAAGAAAAGTCAACCCCCAAAACAGAATCAATACTAGTTACTTACACAGTTCCAAAAAGTAATAATTCAATTTGGTGTAGTCTAGAAAATAACCTCCTTGTTAAAGGAAGCTTTGGCTGCTTTCTCTCTCTCTCTCTCTCTCTCCCTCCCTGTCTCAGCAGACAGAGACCACAAACAACTCCTGTTTTAAATCCACAGTTCAACTAGGCCCTTTCAGCTCCTCCCCTTAACAGACACCTATTTCACAGAGGTTAAGTAACAGGTCTAGTCACAAATGACTGCAAATATCTCTCAGCTACAGTTCCTCCCTGGCAAATTAAAGTTAAAACTAAGACAAGTCAACCCCCAAAACAGAATCAATACTAGTTACTTACACAGGTCCAAAAAGTAATAATTAAATTCAGTGTAGTCTAGAAAATAATCCCCTTGCTTTAAGGAAGCTTTGACTGCTCTCTCTCTCTCTCTCTCTCTCTCTCTCTCAGCGGAAGGAAAGGATTGTAGAATATCTTGTTTACAACAGATTTCAGGACCCAAGGCAGCATGGTTTCATAGAAGGAAGGCCATGACAAAAAATCTGATAGACTTCTCTTACTGGGTGATCAAGGAGCTAGACCAGGTAGGTGCAGTGGATGTGGCCTACCTGGATATCAGCAAGGCTTTCAACACCATTCCACATATAGGACAGATGGGCAAGTTGGGTAACTTGGGGCTAGACGATAAGGTGTTGACCTGGATAAGAAACTGGTTGATGGATAGGACACAGAGAGTAGTGGTAAATGGAGTGTACTCAAAGGAGGGGAGGGTGCCCAGTGGGGTTCCTCAGGGATCAGTGTTGGGACTGGTCCTATTCAATATATTTTGTAAGTGATGTAGCAGATGAACTGGAAGAAAAAGTCTGCCTCTTTGCAGATGACACCAAGATCTGTTACAGAGTGGAAACACCTGGGGCTGGCAGATAGAATGTGCAGTGATCTAAATAGACTGAAAGAGTGGTCAAGGGTATGGCAGTTAGGTATTAATGCAAAAAAAGTGCAAAATAATGCATCTAGGCCATAGAAAGCTAAGAGTGGAGTACAAGATGGGCAGAGTAATACTGACAAAGACCAAGCAGGAAAGAGACCTAGCAGTAATCATATTGGATGACCTGAATGTGGCAAGGCAGTGTGATAAGGCAATTGGGAGGGCTAGTGGGGTGCTGGGCTGCATAAGTAGGTATATCTCAACAGCAAGAAAGATGTGATTTGCCCCTATATAAATCACTCGTAAGAACCTACCTTGAGTATCATGTACAGTTTTGTAGACCACATCTCAGAAAAGACATAGACAGAGTGGAGGTGATCCAGAGGAGGGCTATCAAAATGGTGCACGGTCTGCATCAAAAGTCCTACGAGGAAAGACTTAAGGAGCTAAATACATACACCATAGAGGAAAGTAGGGAGAGGGGGAGATATGATAGAAACCTTTAAATACCTTACAGAGGTTAATATGGTACAGGAGGGGAATATCTTTTAGAGGAAAAGGTTCTCTAAAAGAAGACGGCATAATATGAAGCTGAAGGGGGGTAAATTCAGGAGGGATGTGAGGAAGTACTTTTTCACAGAAAGGGTGATGAATACTTGGAATAGCCTTCCAGAGAAGGTGGTAGGGGTTGAAAACAGTAAATGGATTCAAAAATGCCTGGGATAGGCACAAGAGAATTGTGGGGGCAAGGTACAGAGCATAATAATAACGCTAAATAATAAAAAAAAACTCACAGTCAGGCAGACTCAGTAGGCGCAACAGCCTTATCTGCCATCACATACTATGTATGTATCTATGTATGAATCCACAGAATGCAGTCTCCATACTGGAGAACCCACCCATCATAAATGCCATTGTAAGCCATGCAGACTAGGCATCTCCTCTAGAAATAAAGACACCACCTCTTCTTCATCCTCCATATGCATCTGTCTTCTAAACCAACCAGCCAACCATATTAACCATTTCCACATCCACTTCTCTGAGCCTCCAGACCAAAAAATGCTAAGTCATCTTAAATACCAGTGCCAGCCATGCAGACCGTACATCCTCCAGCAATACTGAAGCCGCAACTTCTTCCTCCTCCTCTTCTGCCTCTTCTGGGCTGCTTGTGTACTCCACATCCACCAACAACATGTGTGCTACAGCTGCCTCCACTGGATGCATCTAGAATCCAGACAGAGAAGCAAGTATTTTAAGTACTGTGTAAATGCCCTGGTCAGGCAGACCTCCAGCCAGACAGACAGCAAACCAGCCATCCAGCAAACCAGCTTGCCCACCTTGAAGATGAGTCTCCAGACAGACAGACCATCACAGCAGCAAAACACGATGTATTTCAAAGGACATATTTGTTTGCTTTGCTGATAGGTGTCTTTTTCTGACTGTACCCTCATCTCACTTGTTGGTGAGGCTGTCCTCACTCTGATGGGGCCTACACCTTGCCTGACAGACATTAACATTTGTTTCTTTCCTCTCAATGCAGGTTTGGCTATTCACATGGAAGAGAGTCGCAACTTATGTTGCCTCTTCCTCCACCACCCCTCTCTGTGGTACCATTGTGCCAGTGCATGGCACGGCCATCACTAATGTGATGGTATCATTATTTATTTTGTTTTTTTCCAGTTTTATTTTACAGTTTCCTTTCACAAGTACACAGTGACATGGTGTCCTAGTCAAGCAAAGTTGTTTCTCTTTTTTCCTTGAAGGTGATAGGTATAGTAAGAGTGGACAGCGGAAATTCTGTGAGGCCACCACAGTGGCCAGGACATTCAAACTAATTTCTCTTTTTTCTTCACAGGTGACAGATATAGTAAGACTTAGTGTGGACAACAGATATATGGTCTGTGCATCAACACACTGTGACTAACTGAGTATAGTTTGAATAAATTTTTCTTGTATTCACAGGTATTTTTTCATGCTTCATTCTCATCCAGCAAATGTTCTCCTCTTCTGCCTCCACTGTCTGTGGTACCATCATGCCATTTCAAGGCATAAGCATCACCAATTTGATGGTGCACATATTTTCAAATAGTTATTTTTTTTTCTTTTAATTATTTTTCAGCTTCCTTTCACAGAGTCAAATGCAACACAATTGTACCAGAGTCTCAATAATTTCTATCTTTTATGCACAGATCTCTTTTCATTAGGTCAGGAATGGAAGACTCTTACTTAAGCAAGAAAGCCATTGCCATCTGATCCACCAGATCACTGATGTGGGCAACATTACAGACTCATGCTCAGACCGCCTCCTGCTCTTCCTCCAGCTTCTCTACCACTGTGTGTTGTCTAATTTATGGCATCCTCTGTAGCCATCCTGAATAAAAGTAATCCACCTGTTGCTGTTTCCTGATTGTAAATTGTCACATAGCTGAAAGTTGCCCGAAACAAAAGAAACAGGAGCAGAAAACAGTTACAGAGCAACATACAAATCACATTTAATAATTAAAAAAAATATTTAAAAAAACTTACCTTCACTGGTAGGAAACACTGCTAAATTAAAGAATGCTAAAAACCTAGAAAGAGAGAAGCAAGAACAAAAGAGGGTTATAATTATAAATCTCCCCTCCTGGATGAAAAAAAAAAAGTAAATTCTTACCTGTGCTGGTATGGCACAAAGTCACACTCCATGATCATCATCCGGATTGATCTTTAACATCAACTTCTCAGTAGTGTTGCCCAGTGTCAAATGATTCCGTGACCAGTATACCCATGAATCATGTGAGCTTCTCGTTGTATTTGTGAAGAAGAAAGCTAACTGACGTCTCAACAACAGTGCTATTCACTGACAAAAGTAGTCTGTGGTTAGCTGTGTCTGGATCCAGGTAAAGTTTAGCTGGAACAGAGTATAGAACAGACTTCTGCTTTTTTCATGGCAAGTACAGGAATGGCCTATTAATTTATTTCCATTTCAGAGTTAACTCAGGCATATATGGATCTGTATATATGTGTGAAAAGGTCTATTCAAACAGATCCTCCAGAGGAATAGATTGATCCAATTTATTCTCCATGTCTGCTACTTACATATCAAGTTCTGCAACTGTAGTGTCTAAATTCTGAATGTTGTCCTTTATCATCCTTAGAGTTCTTAGCTCAACATCCTCCAGTCTTGCCAAAACAGTGTGGTACCATGCAGCAGTCCTATTTATTGTTACAGTCAGTTCAGAAAAATTAATGAGCTCTGATTTTATGTTACTTTATCTTTTTGTACCATTTACCCTAAAGTGCATTACAAGAAGGGTAGCAGAGACAGTCACACAGTTTGGCACCATGTAGCACCATGCATCAGCCAGAAGTATTTCTTTAAGTGCTGACAGTTCCAGATACATTCTGTCTCAAGTCTTGCTTCTAAAAAAATACACATTCTCTATCTCCTGATTCCCTCTAGCCCACCTCCGCTCCTTCCCCCAGGCGTTTTCTGATCTTATTTGCTTTTGAGCCACTACCCAGGTCAGCTAAAAATGAAACCATACTTACTGCTGTTTTCGGTTGTGCCCTCACTTGCCTTGCTCCATCTATCCCTGCCCAGTGGTCCTCTGAATTTTTCAGTCCCCCTGAATTACATGCCTCCCAACTACCTCTACTCAAACCTTCTTTTGCTGCCCACCCTCACATACGATCCCACCCCTCTGCTACTAAATAAAACCTGGATCCACATGGTTGCCTATGCCCTAAAGAACTGCCCTCAGCCTAAGCGTGCTATATGTCCCATCTTGCGATGCAAACTTTGGCATCTCCTACTACTAGCCCTATTGCTCTCGGGTAATATTCATCCTAACCCTGGACCAGCCTGTACTATTACCGGCCCCCTCACTCATGCCACAGGTATCGTTGTGGTGCACCACAATATTAGGAGCATCCTGCACAATTTCACTGAACTGGAAACCTGGACCTCCCTCCACAAGCCTGATATCATCTGCCTCACTGAAACCTGGCTCAAACCCTCCACCCCGGACTCTCAATGCTCTCTCCCCTCATACAACCTCCTCAGATTTGACAGAGCAGCCCCCAAAAGAGGGGGTGGTACTGCTATCTACTTCAAAGATCACCTCCATCTCTCAGCTATCTGCGCACCTCCTCTTACCCATTGTGAAGCACTTCATGCCCTCCTCGCCCTCGGCCCGAAAAAACCTACACATTGTGTGTGCATACAACTCCCCCTTCCTGTGGCCTAAAAGGGTTAGAGGAGTTGCTTGACCAATCCTCATTTCTGTCTGGGAGAAACGAGGTCCTTATACTTGGTGACCTTAACTTAAACTGGCTGGGACACCAACAACCCTTATTACTAAACAAGATCCAAGGTTTCAGCCTTCACCAATTAATCTGTGAACCCACCAGAACAGTCCAGCTCTCCACCTTGAGCACTCTACTAGACTGGATTATGACTAATCACCCAGAAAACATTATCTCCTCTGGCATACTAGCTGATGCCATCACTGACCACTCCCCCACCTTTTGTATATGGGGCAAGGATAGGCCACCACCATCCAAACCTCAATTTATCACATTTAGGAACTACTCAAACCTCAACCCTCAGGCCTTCCTACTAGACATTGTCTCTATCAACTGGACTCCCCTGCTCAATTCTAGCGATGCCCAATCCACTCTAAATCTATTCTTGACTCACTTTATTGCTATCCAGGACAAACACTGCCCACTTATAACCCGATGGGTAAAAAACAAGCACACCCAATGACTTAAGTCAGATCTTCTCTCTAAGCTTCGCCGGAGAAACAAAAGCTGGCTCCTTTACAACAGCTCAGGACAACAAGCCGACCTAAATTTCTATAGAACCCTACAAAATTCCTGTAAGAAGGAAATTAAAAGGCTAAGAGTGCCTATTGCAAGGATCTACTAACAAAATCCTTTGGTGACTCCAGAAAATTCTGGTCCCATATAAAGTGCTTCCTCAGTTTAAATCCGGCCCCCACTACAATCAACATGTCTCTAAATGGTGTTCACTGCAATAACCCCCTTACTATTGCCAACTATTTTAACAAACAATTTTCTGACCTTACCAATTATACCTCCTCCTTCGCCATAACTCTGTGCTTTACTGACCAACATGATGCCACCGGGCCCAAATTTCTTTTCAAGTCTGTATCTAGTGGGGAAATACGTAAACTACTAAACTTCTCTGAGTTAACTGCTGCTGGGTCAGACAATCTGGAACCTAAGCTCCTAAAACTAGGTGCCCCATATATTGCCGTGCCTTAAGCAAAAATCTTCACCCTCTCCCTATGCAAAAGCCAAGTTCCTGATATCTGGAAGTCAGTTAAGATCACCCCAGTTTTCAAGAAGGGAGACCGCACAAATCCTACAAACTACAGGCCCATAGCCATTCTATCCGTTCTCAACAAAATTCTCAAGAAGCTCATAGCCACACAAACCATTGACTTCCTACAGAAAAATTACCTTCTTACAACTGCCCAGCATGGATTCTGTAAGGGTCATAATACCACTGCACTACTCAAGTTTACATCCGATACCCTAGTTGCCATGGACTCAGGTCTTCTAACGGGGGCTATTTTTATCGACATGATGAAAGTTTTCGACCTTGTTGACCACCCCCTCCTCCTTGCTGCTCTTAAATCATCAGGTTTCTCTCATAATGTCATTGGGTGGTTTAGTAGCTACCTTTCGGACAGGATACAACTAGTTAAATATAACTCCACCATATCTGACAAAGCAACTATTAACATCAGTGTGCCTCAAGGGTCTATCCTTGGTCCCTTGCTCTTTACCATCTTTATAAACAACATCACCACTAACCTATACCAGACTGCCTCCCTGTTATTTACTAACATACTAAAATGCCAGCAGAATAGGCCTAACGGTCTTTCACATCTGCTCGTTTGGTCAGCCCCCACCCTGGGAACTGACCTTGCTGCACCCCTCGCCTTCTCTGGCTTCTCTCTCCCCAGTTCCAGATATTCTCGCTGCATTGGATTTTGCTTCCAGAACCATTCCCCTGTACCTGTCCCACCCCCTCTTGAACTCCTCCACTGTCTCTGCCTCCACCAGCCCCATAGGCAACGCATTCCATGCCTCCACCACCCTCTCAGTGAAGTAGCACCTCCTCCGTTCTCTCCTGAATCTTCCCCCCTCCAGCTTCCACACATGCCCTCTACTGGCCCCCCTCCTCCTTCCTTCAAAGCACCCTGACTGTTCCTCCCCTTTTTAACCCCATCAGGTACCTGAAGACCTCTATCATGTCCCTCTGGTCCCTTCTCTCTTCCAATGTGTACATATTTAGCTCTTCGAGCCTCTCTTCATAGGTCCTGTCCCCCAAGCCCCAAATCATTTTGGTTGACCTCCTCTGGACCCTCTCCAGGAGTTTAATGTCCCTGTTTAAGTGTGGCCTCCAAAACTGCATGCAGTACTTGAGGTGCGCCTCACCAAGCAGTTATACAGAGGGAGTATCACTTCCCTCCTTCTGGAGGTGATCCCCCTAGCGATGCATCCAAGCATCCTGTTGGCCTTGACTGCTGCCCTCCTACAAGTCTCCGAGTTGTTCATCTTGACATCCACCACCACCCCCAGGTCCCTCTCAGCCATCGAGACTTGTAGCATCCCCTCCCAGGGTGTACACTTGGCCCAGGTTTCTGGCCCCAGGTGCAGTACCTTGCATTTCCCTGCATTGAACCTCAGCTTCCACTTTCTAGACCATCTTTCCAGAGCCTCCAGGTCCCCCTGTAGGGCCACCCTCCCCTCCTCCCCATCCACCACTGCTCCCAGTTTTGAGTCATCTGCAAAGAGACTCATCTCACTCCTGATACCTGTCCTTATGTCAGAGACGTAGGCGTTGAACAGGAGGGGCCCAAGGACTGATCCCTGAGGGACCCCACTAATGACCCTCCTTGGGGATGAGACTATCCCACCAACTATGACCCTCTGGGTACAGTCCTGGAGCCAATTGCCTATCCATCTGATCATCTGGTTCCCCAACCCCATTTCTCCCAGCTTACCCAACAGGCCCACGTGAGGAACAGAGTCAAATGCATTGCTGAATTCTAGAAAGAGGATGTCCACTGGTCTACCCAGGTCCAAGGCACTCATCACCCAGTCATAGAACTCCACAAGGTTTGTCTGACATGATTTCCCCAGGATGAATCCATGCTGTCTATCGTCCAGGCACCCTGACTTTTCCAGGTCTCCCCCTAGCCTCTCCTTGATAATGCCCTCTATCACCTTGCCCACCACCGATGTCAGGCTGACAGGCCTGTAGTTCCCTGCCACCTCCCTTGATCCCCCCTTGTGGATAGGCACTATATGCGCCACCTTCCAGTCCTGGGGTACCCACCCTGTCCTCAGAGACATGGTGAAAAGCTCTGCCAGGGGTTTCGCTAGGACATTCACAAGTTCCTTCAGCACTCTGGGATGTAATTTATCCGGCCCCAGTGCTTTCTTCGTCTTATGGGACCTGAGGGCTTCCCTCACTCTCTCTGCTGTGATTTCCACTTCCACTACCTGTTCTGCCTGCTTAGCCTTCCCCCCTCCTGCCAGTGATGCCTCCCCCTCTCCCCAGACCCGCCGATAGGTAAGGGTCCCCCCCTCCTCAGTATCACTGTCTCCTCCCATGTATGATGCAGCACCCAATGCCATAACAAAAAGCCGCACCACTCAGGAGACCTAAATAAAGCACCCCTATTTTCCTTGGTGAAAACTGAAGTGAAGTACTCATTTAGTACCTCAGCCTGCTCCCTTGGGTCTTGTGCCCATCTCTCCCCTGTTTTAATCCTGCTAATCTGCCCCTTCACCCTTCATTTTTCCCCAATGTATCTAAAGAACCCCTTGTTCCCTGTCCTAATTTCTCTGGCCAGGTTCTGCTCCTTCCTTGCCTTAGCCACCCTCATCACCCTAGTGGCCCTTCTAGCCATCAGCTCGTACTCTCCTCGATCCCTTTCACTCCTTGAGCACTTGAATTGCCTATAGGCTGCCTTCTTTCCCCGCACCATCTCCTGGACCTCCCTGGTCCACCAGCAGGGTTTTCGGGCCCTTCCGCATTTTCGTCTCACTCTTGCACAGGTGCTGGTAGCATCCTGCACCCTCTCCTGATGATTTCCACCTACTATCAGCGTCCTTGTCTGTGACCCAATCCCATCCAAATGCTCATAAGGATCCTTCCATTTCATAAAATCCGCCCCCTGAAGTCAGTTACCTCCGTCTTTGTGCAGCCTTCTACCCCTCCTAGGTCCAGGCAGAACCAGACTGTGGCATGGTCACTCCCCGCCAATGGGTCCCTTACCTCCAGGCCCCCAATCTGGTCACTGTCTGCCAGGACCACATCCAGTATCCGCTCCTCCCTGGTCGGTTCCCCCACCTGCTGAGTTAGGAACACCTCTTGAAAGACATCCAACAACCTCTGTTCCCTGGCCACCGAGGATGTCATAGTCTCCCAGTCTGTTCCTGGCATGTTTAAGCCCCCCAACACCACCACTCTTCCCCTGCCTAGTCTGCAGTGTCTCCCAACATCTGCCACCAGACTCTCTCCAGCTGCTCCACCAGTGCAGGGGGTCTATACATCACTCCTATTTTTACTCTTTTGCCCCCCCCCTTGTTATCAAGGTGACCCAAATCGCCTCCATGGTTCCCTCCGCCTCCTCTACTCCCCCTATGCCAATGCAGTTTTTGACTATCATTTCTACCCCTCCTTCCCTTCCCTCCCCCCATCCTTCCTGAACATAGTGTAACCCTCCAGGTTCAGGCTCCAGTCGTGTTCTGTGGTGGCCCAGGTCTCAGTGACCACTGCCAACGACATTGTTCTGTACACTAGTGCGAATACCATCACTGAAATAAATCAGTGTCTCTCCCAAGATTTCCTCCAAATTCAACAGTGGCTGTCTAACTATAAACTTGTCTTAAATGTATCCAAGACACAGGCTATGGTATTTGGTTCCAAGACTACACTCAAACAGTCTCAACCTAATTTCAATGTCCTTGGTTTAAATTGCTTATCTGTTTTGGTGGTACCCACTTTTAAATATCTTGGCGTCACTCTAGCCCCGTCTCTTTCCTTTGATCTCCACATCCAGCAGATCAGAAAGATGGTCAAAATGAAACTTGGCATTGCCTTTCACTCCAGCTATGTGCTCACCCCCTCTGACAGGCTTGCCATAGCACGTGGTATACTCCTCCCGTCGCTCACCTATGGAGTTGTTACTTATGCCTCTGCAGGTAAATCTACACTTTGAAAATGGGATATCACTTACAACAGTATCTGTCGCTATGCTATCTCTTCACACCGGATGAAACACCACTGCCTCCTTTACTCTGAACTGCATTGCTTCTTCCCATCTGCCTCTCCAGCCTATGCTTATAGCTCAATCATAGACAGCATAATAGAACCCAAACATCTAAGCCACTGGCAGGACTATTCCTTAGCCAAACATCCAGCTATGGGCTATGCTTAGCGGCCAATACCCCTGTCCTTGTTCCCAGGCACAGCTCTTCCAAAGGTGCTAGCACTTTCTCCTGTCATGCCCCTCAACACTGGAACTCCCTCCCTCTAACTATACACCAAGCTCCATCCCATGCCTCTTTCAAAAAACTGTTACACGACCCTCTCACAGCATCCATCCCATGTGCTTGTTTTAAACCTCTCTAGCCCTTACGTCTCTCCCCTACCTCCTGCACCCTCCAACTACCCACACCAGAATCTTGCCCCATAACTATGCTAGGCACTTTTCCCCATCACCATTCTGCCCTATCCTTTCATTTTCTCATGGTCCTCTTTCTCCAATCATGCTGTGACTTCCTAAGCCATCTAACCAATCCCTTTCCCATTCTTCCCTATCTCCTACTTATTCCCCTATCCTCCAATATCCTTCCTGCTTTGACCTTTATAGTATTTTAATCATTATTGTATTACCCTACTAGATTTGTCCTTCTATGTTGCCTCTCTGCCCTACTTATTGTATTGCCTTTTGAATTTTCTTCAGACATTTGCTACTATAGTATCTTAGTCATTATTGTATTACCCTACTACATTTGTACTCCTATGTTGCCTCTGTGCCCTGTTTATTGTATTGCTTTTTGTATTTTTCTTAAGACATTGCTACTACAATTAATTATTACCTGCTGTTTTTTCCGCTGCCTGCACTGTATTCCAATTGTATAAGTAATGATTGTTTTATTGTCTATGCTGCACTGTTTTCCTTTTGTACAAGTATGAATTGTTTTATTGTCTACACTGCTACTCCTGTTTCTCTTGTGTATTGTTTCTGTAACCTCCCAGGTCATGCCTGAAAATAGTCATTGCCATGGCTAGTGCACCCTACCCAGTCAACAAAAACTAAATAAATAAATAAAATCTTCATCTTCCTCTTCCCATTTTCTTGACATATAAACAAAGCCAAATTTATGAATAACTAATTATAATGTCATTAAAAAAATAAACTGGCTACTTCTAAAAGTGACACATTCTCTTCCTCCTCTTCCACCCAGCACAAATCATGTTTTCTCTGCATATAAATAAAGCAAAATGCAAGACTAATAAATAATCATATAAACAAAGCAATATTTATAAATCCTCATAATTGACTACTAATTTCACTAAAATAAAATAATGAAATTTGACAGCTTCAGGAAAAAAAAATGCACCCACTTCTTCCAGGCCATCGTCCACCTCCCGCAGTCATTAATCACAAAAGAACATACACTTAAAAATAATATTTTCATTAAAATAAAAAACACCATCCTCCTACACCCTCCCTCATTCATGAACTGTATTAAAATAAAATCAACATTTATAATTATAAATTAATAATAATTTATACTTAAGCTCTGACAACACCTCATCTCTGTTGCTAGCTGTGACTGTCCCTCCCTAACCTCCATGTTAACCACACTCTCTTTCTCCTTACTTACTCTCTACCTATTGTCCTTTCCCCTTAACTGGATTCACTATCTGACATCTCACTTTTTCCTCCTCTCCCTTTTATTCCACCTCCCCTACCATCCCGCTCCCCCTTCCCTTTCTCCCCACTCTCTCTCTCTCCCTCTCTGGGTTTTCCCCCCTCACCCCTCACTTCCCTCCCACACTGCACCTGTCCCCTCCTTAGCATGCACTTGTCTACTCTTATCTGTACCCATTATTGCACAAACTGACAAAGTCGCACTAAAGACTGCTTTTGTTTTGTATTGTTCATAACTCTGTTTGAATTTGTACAATGTAACCATGAACTTTATTGTAACGCTCTTCTCCTGCATGTGCAACTTCCTCCAGTGTTTGGTGGTTTTATTTCTGTTGACACAGAACCTTTATAAAAGAGCTTCTGGCTCGAAGGTGTTAATCCTAGTAATCAATAAATAAAGAGATAATTAAAATAAATACATTTCATCCATCATATAAAAAAGTCAACAGTTATGAACAATAATTAATAATACTAATTCAATTACAATAAGAACCATAAATGTAGCCTGCTTGTAAAAATATGCACATCCACAGCTTCTAAAAACAACACATCCTCTTCATCCATCATCATGATCATCCTCCTACCTCCATCATAAATCACATTAAAATACATGTCATCGGTCATATACATAAAGCAACATTTATAAATCATACTTAATAATAATTTCATTAAAATAAAAATCATATGAACATAGAATTGGTTGGCAGATAAGATCTGTTGGCCCACCCAATCTGCCTATATTGTCCCTGCATATACTGTTGCCACAGACCCTACCTGATCTCCAGCTGCTCCCCTCCCCACTTTCCTGCCAAGATTACTTTGTGGCTATCCCATGCATTCTTGAAGTCCACCACTGTTTTTGCCACCACTGCTCCTGCTGGAAGACTGTTCCAGGCATCCACCACTCTTTCAGTGAAGAAGTACTTCCTCACATCCCTTTTAAATTCCCTCCTTCCAGTTTCATAACATGACCCCTTGTTCTCATGCCCTTTCTTTTCTGAAACATATGTCCCTCTTTTACCTTCTTCAGCCCTGTGAGGTATTTATAGTTCTCTATCATGTCCCCCCTCTCCCTCCTCTCTTCCATGGTGTACATATTGAGATCACTCCATCTCTTTTCATATGGCTTATGATACAGCCCTGCACTATTTTAGTTGTCCTCCTCTGGGCAGCATCCATCTGGTCTATGTCCTTCCTGAGATGCAGTCTCTAGAATGGTACACAGTAATCCAGCTGGGGTCTCACCAACAATCAATACAGTGGTATCACCACCTTTCTCCTTCTGCTGGTGATTCTCCTCCCTATGCATCACAGGATCCCTCTGGCCCTACCCAATGCCTTGTCATACTGTCTTACCACCTTGAGGTCATCAGATATGATATTCCCAAGATCCCTTTCCTGTATGGTGTCCATCAATACCTCTCCCCCATTTTATACACTGGCCCTGGTCTTCTGTGCCCTAGGTGCATGACTTTGTAATTTGCACATTGAAACCCAGCTGCCCTGACCATGACCACGCCTTGAGTTTCCTCAGGTCTCTACTCATTCTCTTCACCCACTCTGGAGTACCTAGCTCTATTGCAGATTTGGAGCCATCTGCAAAGGGGCATCCCTTCCCTTCCCTTCCAGCACTTTTGCAATGTCACTTATATAGACACTGAAGAGGACTGATCCCAGTAATGAGCCCTGTGTTACCTCGCTGGTCACTTTCCCCTCATTAGAGTGAGTGAGTGCTGTTTACCACCACCCTGTGTCCCCTATCAACCAGCCAGTTCCTTACCCAGTTTACCACCTTGGGTCCTGCTCCTAAGCTGCCCAATTTCTTTATTAGACTCCTATAAGGTAGGCTGTTGAAAGCCTTACTAAAGTCTAAGTAGGCCACATCTACCACCACTCCCTGATCCATTTTCCTTGCCTCCCAGTTTAAGAAATTGATCAGGTTCCTCAGACATGCCCCCCTTCCCATCCCCTGTGAATGTGTGATGCCTAAGGTCTTGTAACCCTCTGGATTCAAGATACTCCACTAGCCTTTCTTTTAAAAGACTCTCCATTAACTTCCCCACTATTGATGTCAGACTGACTGGCCTATAGCTGCCAGGCTTCTCCTGGCTGCCACTTCTGTGAAGTAGGACTGCATCTGCTCCCCTCCAGTCCTCTGGAACCACTCCTGATTCTAGTGAGTTGTTGAACAGGGCTGTCAGAGGCTCAGTCAGTACCCGCTTGAGCACCCTCAACACTCTTGGGTGTACCCCATCCTGCCCCATAGCCTTATCCACTTTCAGGTTGCAAGTATGCTTAGGACTCTTTCCTCTGTGAATGGACTTGTATCTACCTCCCTTTCCCCAGTGTTCCTGCTGCTTCTATGCTGTCTGCTCCCTCACACTCTACTGTGAAGACTGAGCACAAATATCTGTTACAGATATCTACCTTTCCTGAGCCTCCTTTGCACGGTCTCCCCTGCCCTGCTTAACATCACAATCCCTCCCATTGTCTTCCTCTTTTCACTTTTGTATCTGATAAGGACTTGTCCCCTTTAGTACCCCTTTGGCTATCCTTGCCTCTGTTTAGGCCTTTGCAACCCTCACTGCCTTCCCTGCTTCCCTTTGTTTTTCCTGGTACGCATCCCTATCTTCTTCCTTCTGTGTCTCCTCGTACCTCCTGAATACCATCTTTTTAGCCTTTAGCTTCTCAGCCACTTTTCTCGAGAACCATAGTGATCACTTTTTCCTCCTGTTTTTTGCTTACTTCATTCTCACAGAGGCGTATTGCCTTTACTATACCATCCCTTAATTTGGCCCACCGTTCCTCCATACCACGTATCATAGAAAACAGAAACATAGAATTTGCCAGCAGATAAGGGCAACTTGGTCTACCTAGTCTGCCCATTTTCCCCTGCCTATAGTATCACCACAGATCCTAGTTGATCACCAGCCCATTCACCTACCCCTCATTCCCTTTTCCTAAGATTCCCTTATGTCTATGCCATACATTTTTGAACCACACCACTATTTTTACCCTTCCACTTCTATAGGAACACTGTTCCAGGAATCCACCACTCTTTCTGCAAAGAAGTACCTCTTCATATCTCTCCTGAATCTATCTCTCTCCAGCTTCATTTCAAGTCCCCTTGTCCCTTGCCACATTGTTTTCAAAAAAATATTTTCTTCCTGTACCTTATTTACCCCCATGAGATATTGAAAGGTCCCTATCGTATCCCCCTCTGCCTCCTGTCTTCCAGGGTGTCTATATTTAGGTCCTTAAGTCTCTCCTCATAGTGCTTCTGATGCAGATCCTGCACCATTTTAGTTGCCCTCCTCTGAACTGCCTCCACTTTGTTTATGTCCTTCCAGAGATGTGATCTCCGGAACTGACTACAGTACTCTAGGTGGAGTCTTAACAGCAATCTATAAAGAGACAATTCTACCTCCCTCTTTCTGCTGGTGATATCCCTCTCTATGAACTCCAGCATCTCATTAGCCCTTCCAACTACCTTGTTGCACTGCCTGGCCACCTTTAGGTATCTGGTATGATTGCTTCCAGGTCTCTTTCCTGCTTGGTAGTCATCAGTATCACTCCTCCCATTTTGTACTCAGTCCCAGGGTTTTTGTGCCCCAAGTGCATTACTTAGCCATTTTTTGTGATAAAACACAGCTCCCATATCCTTGACCACTCCTCAGGTTTGATCACTCCTCGGGTTTTCTCAGGTCATTCTGTTTATCCTTTCCACCCCCCAGAGTGTCAATCCTATTGCAGATGTTGACGTTGTCAGCAATGAGGCAGACCTTCCCTTCCAGAATCTCTGCAAAGTCAATAAAGATATTAACGAGGACTGATCCCAGCACTGATCCCTGAGACACCACCCCCCCTTCAGGTCATTCTCCTTTCCTTGGCATGAACTCCATTTTACATAACCCTCTGCTGCCTATCCCATAACCATTTTCTTACCCAATTTCCCCTGAACAATTTCTTACCCAGCTTACCACCTTTGGAGCCACTCCTAAATTACCCAGCTTGCTTACTAGCCTTCAATGTGGAATGGTGTCAAAAGCCTCAATGAAATCTAGGTAGGCTATGTCTACTGCTCTACCCTAATCTAATTCCTTGGTGACCCAAAGACATCTATCAGATTTGTTTGATATGACTTCTCCCTCTGCTATGAATCCATGCTGCCTTGGGTCTTGTAAACCACTGGATTCAATATGTACCATAATCCTTTGCTTCAGCAGTGATTCCATTAACTTTTCCACCACTGATGTCAGGCTGACTGGCCTATAATTTCCTACCTCTTCTCTGCTACCACTTTTGTAAAGTGGGACTACATTTGCCCTCCTCCAGTCCTTCAAAACCACTCCTGTTTCCAATAAGCTGTTAAATAGGACTGTCAGAGGTGTAGCCAGTACCTCCCTGAGCTCCCTAAATACCCCTGGATGTACCCCGTCTGGCCTGATTGCTTTGTCCACTTTCAAATTAGTGAGTCCCTTCAGGACACTATCCTCTAAAAATGAACTAGTATCCACCTCCCTCCAATGCTTCTGTTATTTTTTTATGCCCCCCCCCCCCGTGAATACTGAACAAAGTATTTGCTCGGGATGTCTGCCTTTTTCTGGTCCCCCTCTGCACAGTCCCCCCTTCCGTTTTCAACCTTACTATCCTACTCATTGTCTTTCTCCTTCCGTTTACATACCTAAAAAGTGTCTTGCCCCCCTTTGTCGCTGCCTGGGCTAATCTCTCTTCAGTTTTCACCTTCATGTTTCTTACTGCTCTCCCTGCTTCCCTGTTTCCCCCGGTACACCTCCCCATCCTTCTCCGCCATCTGCATCTCCTTGTGGCAAAAATGAAGTGCAGTTTGATGCAGAGCAATGATATTATAGTATGTAAGTCTGCAGGTTGATATGCTGCTGGTGGTGCCCCCTGCAGACACACACATATGGTTCCATGTCAATTCCACACATGAAATTGCAGCATGGTAAATACTAGTGCAGTAAATTTGCCGCAACCAACAGCCACACATAATAAATTTAGCATTATGTCAGTTCATCACTATCTTAGTAATAACTTTATAATTAGGAATCGCAACCACAGCCATGTAGTAATCGCAGCAAACTGATCTTCCTAAATTCAGGTTTACCTTTTCCTACCGAATGCAAATGAGCACTCAATGTGCCTGCATTGAATGCGGTATTTTTTGTGACAGCCCGATTCTGAGGATATGTGAAAGCATTGCTCCATTCTCTGCTGTTGGCTATAGCTAGTTGACAGTGTATAGTGTGGAAGTATGGCTGGTGTTACGATCATTGAGATTGCACATAATTTTCAACTTCAGGTCTAAAAGTGAGGATGGTGATTACTGTTATCTCTTTCTATCTTTTGCTGTTTTTAACTAAAGTTAAATAAAGTTTGATGAAAGACACCCTAAAAGGTGGAATCTGCATGCCTGATCAAATCTGAACTATGTCCTTGACCTTGTCCTCTTATGGATTGTACCTTTATGTGATGAATGAATCTTTCTGCATGTCAATTGCTGTTTTTAACTAAAGTTAAATAAAGTCTGATGAAAGATCTCCTACATGGGGTGTGGGGGAATCTGATCCAATCTGAAACATGTTCTTGTTTTCATCTTTCTGCATGCCAGTGGGACAGGGGGAATGAATTTATTTATGCATGTTGAACTCCATTGTGTCTGATGACCTCCGTAAGCTTTACAACAAATTGTTTGCTTGTGAAACCCCAGACTGATGCTGTAAGGTAGGAGTCTGCAGGTATAAGCAGGTAGTGAAGCATTGGCTGATAAAATATGACATGTATTGCTGCTTGGTTGTGATGTAGCGGTACATGCTAACATATACAGGTCACTGTATTTTTTTGCACTTATATTGCTACGCTGAATCGATCGTGCTGAATTTGATGCATGAAATTGACATGATGCACACACACAGTGGTTAAATTGGAAATGCTTAGGTGGGGAACTTTCACCTCTAGATTTGTTTATGTGAAACTACTGTCATCCCTAGGCGGTGGAATTCTCTTTTAGTATTCAATGAATAAAGATGACAGAGGATCAGAAACTGTCATGCAGTGTTACAAGGGTGGAAAACTGAGCCTCTGCTAAATTGTTCAGAACACTGTATGCCGTTCTGACAACTTCATTCACCAGCTGTTGCTGACAAGCTAATCATGGGCTGATCAATTAGCAACCTCTCCCTTTCTCTCTCTCTCTCTCTCTCTCTCTCTCTCTCTCCTCTCTCTCACCTTCTCCTTTTGACCTCAACAAAGGTAATCTGGACAGTTTACATTTTAAAAAGACTATCAAAAGCTATTCTGTACTTCAACTACAGGCATCATTTACCCAAACAGGCTAGTCTTTAGTTTTTAAGTTTTGAATTTAAAATGTTCAGACAATTGTAATCATGAACAAGAATGAATATCACAATACTATAAAAACATAGTTACCTCTCTTCTGTATGCAGTTGATGTTGTTCTGTACACTAGTGCCAAATGCACTATGGATATAAACCTGCGGCTCTCCACTGACTTCCAACTTACCCAAATCTAGTTGGCTAACCATAAACTTGTTTTAAACAAGTCCAAGACCCAAGCTATGCTATTTGGAACACACCTCAAACTCAAACACCCCCTAAACAATCTCGAAGTCTCTGCCTTAGATGGCTCCTCAGTTGGTGCAGTGACATCTTTTAAATAACTTGGTGTCACCCTCGACCCATCAATAAACTTTGATCTACATATTCAAATGACCTGCAAATCTGTTAACTCCAAGCTGGACATCGCCTATTGTACTAGATATGTGCTAACCCCTTCCACTAGGTTAGCCATAGCTCATCGTATATTCCTTCCTTAACTTACCTATGACATTGCAACCTATACCACTACATCCAAGTCAAGTCTACATAAATGGGATGTCACCTACAACAATATTTGTCATTATGCATCCTCCTCTCACTGTCTGAAACACCACTGCCTCCTCTACTCAGACCTGTGATGCTGCAACCTAATGCGTCTAGACTCTATTCTCTTGGCTTTAAACAAGCACTAAAACTTAGTTGTGGAACCAAGTTTTTGGTGATTAACTAAAGGAAGATATCAGCGTGCTTACTTTGTTTTTTGCTGAGATGTTATTTGTTGATATTGTGATTTTAATTATTGTTAAGGCACTTTGGTTTTTAGAAAGGCATCAGACAAATAAAGTTTATTATTATTACTTATCACTGACAGTATTATTAGATTACACACCCCCAAGTCCCTAGCAGACTTTTTTCTTTTGCAGTCCTCTAGCTATGGCTTATGCTCTGTGGACAAGTCCCTTGTCTATATCCCCAGGCACAGCTCCTCCAAAGGTGCCAGTGCCCTCACCTGTCTAGCTCCCTAATACTGGAACTCCCTCCCCCTAGTGGTTCACCAATCTCCCTCTGACAACACCTTTAAGAAGGAGCTTTGCAATTATCTCATCTCAGCAAACAAATGCTCCTGTTTCAAACCCCCTTAGCCCTTCCCTACTCACCTTCTCACCCCTTGCTACAAGTTGTTTCCTTCTCAATACTAAGCACTTTCCTGGCACTTTGCCTATTGTTTCACCACATTTACCTATTGTTATGCACCTTCATAGTTTTCAGCCCTACCTCATCTACTATTCTACTGTCTTCCTCATTTCTGAATGCTTATCCTTCATGACTATTTTCTGCATTACTATTGTTCACTTTATGTAAACCTGTTATTATGTACACCTTTGTACTCTTTCTGATGCCATACCTATTTTCAAATCCTACTTTTGGCATTGTTACAAATTGTTATTCCTGAATGTCATGTTTGTGAATGTCATGTTGTTACTTTATTGTGCTGTATCCTCCCGGATTATGCCTGAAAATAATCATTGTTACGGCTAGTGCATCTACCCGGTAAACAAAAACTAAATAAAATAAATAAATACAAATAATAATAAAATAATGTGAAATATCAAGATATATTGGAGACAAAATAGAAGAAAAAGCATGGTGGAGGAACTATAGAGGTATTGAAAAACTGGGAGTTCATTAAAATACATCAATTGAGAAAAACTTGAGAAAAACATTCATAAATAAATCTTCAATAAAATTCATCTATTTTCCAAAAAAGATTTCAAATCAAAGCATTTAAACTGGGTAATCTATAGGCACCCAGTTTAATGACCTAAAACATCATCCTCTTAAGCACAAAACTGTCAAAGCCCCCCCCCCTCCACAACTACCACCACCCTTGGATTAGGATTCATTTTATAAATAGCCATAAACATGAATTTATGTTGTGACCTATCCCTTGCCTTCATTATATGGGTAGCAGTCACATAAGTGTCATCCTGTCTTTGCATTACTCTAATGTGTTCCCCCATTCGAGTCTTAATATTTCTAGTTGTTTTTTCCCTATATAGAAAGCATTGTAGGTGCACTTTGCCATATAGATAATACCTGCAGTGTCACATGTTAAACATTGGCAAATTTCATAGCTTCACTCTGCATTCACTGTGGTAAATTATTTTCCTGTCTGCACTGAACTGCAATGTATACATTTCTTGCATTGAAAATATCCCATTGGGCTTCTAAGCCATGTAGCTGTTTTTTTTTATCAGCGAAATAGCTATGAACTAGCAAACCTTCAGGGTAGTGACTTTTCTATAACATAATCAAGGTGGTAGAGAAACAATGTCTTTCAGACCTGTATCTGCTGAAAGTGTCTGCCCATGTTTTTTATGTGTTCAAGATAGTTTGAGTGTGATGAAAAGGTTGTCACCCAATTAAATTTGTCTGTATTGTTAACATTTGTATTTATCTTTTGCTGGTTTGTAGCCAGCAAAGTTATGAAATTTGACAATGTTTAACATGTGACACTGCAGGTATTATCTATCTGGCGAAGTGCACCTGCAATGCTTTCTATATAGGGAAAACAACTAGAAATTTTAAGACTCGAATGAGAGAACACATTAGAGCAATACAAAGACAGGATGACACTTACATGATTGCTACCCATATAAAGAAGACAAGGGATAGGTCACAACATAAATTCACATTTATGGCTATCAATAAAATTAATCCTAATCCGGGGGGACTTTAACAATTTGGTGCTTAAGAGGGAGACATTTTGGATAATTAAACTGGGTGCCCATAGATTACCAAGTTTAAATACAGGTTTTGATTTGAAACCTTTTTGGGAAAATAGATGAATTTCATTGAAGATTTGTATATGAATGTTTTTCTCAATTGATGTATTTTAATGAACTCCTATCTTTTCAATACCTCTATAATTCCTTCCCCCCTCCCCTTCCCTCCTTGTTCTTCTTTTTTCTTCTTTTTTGTTTCCCATATATCTCAATATTTTACACTATTTTATTATTTTTTTTGTAGTAGTATGATATTTATTCTTGTTCGTGATTACAATTGTCTAAACATTTTAAATTCGATGCCAAAAGATGGGCAACATTAGATGCGATCTACTCCCAGCAACATACAGGCACTAGAACACAGATCTGTCTGTCCGATAATGATTAGCAAAGGGATACACGCTGGAGTATCTAAAGTATCCAGGGTATTGTGCCGTGTGTAATATGCTTTTTCTTCTTGTATTTTCCCCTACATTCTGAGTGATGTTTAGACTCCAAGTCTTTCAGTTGATTAATTCTGGTTCGATCTGGGTCTTTTATTAAGGCAACAGGGATTAGATGTGGTCTGCGGGGTTCATGGGGATGGGGACTCTCTCTTCCAGGGACACACTGGAAGGTTGTCGGAGACGACTCAGGCTATGGGGCCTTAGGATGCAGCACACCTATGAGTGGACACATAAGGGAGGATTGAGTTAAAGAAGGGACGGTGTTCTCATTAATCGACAATGTCCTATGTTAAATATCTCTGATTCTGATTCTGGCTATAATGTGGGGCGGCTTCCCAGTGTGCTTGTATTTAGGTGGTGTACATAGTTTACACAGCCAGTTTTGGGTTGTGTCCCTGGCTTGGCCGGGTATGTGTATTGTGTGTATGTTTGTTGTCTGATTTACTGAAAACGAATAAACATCCTTTTGAAGAATAAACATTTTAAATTCAAAACTTGATCATTTGAATCTGTTTGTCCAATGAAATAGAATTTTGTATCTATGTGTCATTGTGACATCATGACAGTTTAGGTATTTATTTTTTAGTTAACTGTTAATACCCCAGCATTTGATAAAGGACTACCAGTCTGAAATGCATCAGATGAGCAGTATTGTTTTCTGCTGCAATAAACATGTTTTTTTTTAAACAATTTAGTAGAGTAATGTGGTGTCTTTCTATAGAGGTGATGAGTGCCAGATTTTGATTTTGTGAGACTGTCCTGTTATCTAGAGCACCACCAAACTTGTGCATACTTTTCTGTAGATATAGTATGTAGTTTTTCATGGGGGGAGCAGTGAAAAGAAGTGACAAACTTATTACCCATGTTCTCTGAACTGTGCAATTGTAGCATGACTGTTAGTGGGATATAAGCAATACAAACAGTGTGCAAACTCACTACTGATTATAACAACTTCAAGGAATCAAGACTGAATAATACTGATGCTGTAAGGCTGCAAATGAGGGGCCCAATATTCAGTGATTAGTGACAGTGTAAATGTGGTTAGCACCGGTGCTTACCTGGGTTTGAACTAGTGCTCCAGGGGGGCCACATTTAGTGGCAAGAACCCACAAATTATCACACTCTAGGGACACAGAAACACATCAGTAGCTGAAAACAGACATGACTTACTTACTTTATTGCAGGAGCCAGCCCAAAGTCAATCATAGACCAGCAACTGATGTTGTGAACAAGCAGTCCAAAGATAGTTCAAAAAGTTAATACTGGTAATCCAAAAATGTTCAAAATTTTTGGCTCAGCACAGTGAGAAACAACCACCCGATCACTCTGGTGCTTTGTCTCATCAGAGACTTTGTCAGGGGGCATGGCTAAAGGAAAGATGGCTGTGTTAAAATATGTCATGCATGGTGATATCACAGCAGTCCTGAGCCCCGAAATAGAGCACCTTACAGAAAGAAGGCAGCATTGCATTAACTGCCAGTAGAGTAAATTGTACTGAACAGATAGTAAACAGTACTGTTGGTACTGGTCATGTGGTCATCCTTATTTCTCAATTTTTTCCATCATGTTTGATAAGCACAAAGGGGAAATATGTGAGGCACAGATTCTGGAAGAAGATTTGAGAAACAGTGTGAGAATTAAAGCAAAAGCAGACAGTAAAAATGTTATCAAAATCAAACTGTACAAAAACAGGAAAAAATAATGGTATCTCTCTCTCTTTCTCTCTCTCTCTCTCTCTCTATATATATATATACACACACACATTGCTAATATATATATATATATATATATATATATATACACATATATTGCAAATATACAGTATATCCTGGGTCATTCCTGAAAATAGGCATGTAATTGTCTAGTGTACTTACCTGGTCAACAAAAGCTAAATAAATATATATTTATACAATAGGAGTGAGCATGTAACATTGAGAATAAAAAGACGTATTCCCACTGCAGTGGAATAACTCTGTGATGACATCACCATTGTGGGTTTATTTCCTGATAAACTCACAGTGTCTACATCACCAGCAAATATTCTCACAATGGTGATGTCACCAGAGTGAGACTATCTACACTGCAGCCTGCATTTAATAGCTTCACAGTTTCTCATTCCCACTGAATCCTGCAACTAGCTCAATTAGCATTGTAAAAGTCAATCACCTGTGTCCCATAGTTATTCTGACACTCCTAGCCCATTACTGTGCTGCTCTAATCTTTAAACCAGCCTCCCTCATAAAGCAGTTTCTCTTTCTGAGTGCTGACTGCAACAGTTTCTCTGTCTCAGTGAAGCCTGCAACTTACTGAATTAACAGTCTGTTTCTCACTTCTAACTGCAGGTAACACAATTGTCATTCCAAAACACATTCACCTGTTTCTCATAGTGCCTAATAATCCCAGCCCATTCAGAAACACTTACACACACTCAGACCACACACAAACAGTGCTGTCGGTATAGCCTAGAGGTTAGAATTACAGGCAATGAACAAACTTGCTACATCCAGCAGCCCAGACCAGTGTTTGATTCTTACAACTTCCATTTGAATACTGTGTGACTCTGAACAAATCACTTAACTGCCCAGTGCTATCAGGTCACCCCTAAAAACCTACCCAATTACAAAAAGTAAACAGGAGGAGAACACAGAAAAAAAATGTTCCTAAAGTTTACTAGCCCTATTGTATAAATTGCACACATGATGTGCGACTTGTGGAATATGGCAAACATTTGCACTCTTGCAAAGTGAACTGAAATAATATCACTCGTGCCTTCGGCACTCATGACATTATCACAGTTCACTCTGCACTCGTGCGAATATTTTCCATATTCCACAGTCGCCCATCATGTATCCCCTATATATATTGCAAAATATATATATATACACACACACATACGCACACACACACACATTGCAAAAGCCTATGTTAGTGGAGAAATTAGTGTTGAAGAACACAAAGTGCACAAAGTAGGAAAATGAGAACTATTAGGGTATTGGGTCTCCAGAGTATTGGCAAATCAGTGATGGGGTCTTCCTTGAGGTTGTTAACCCCAATGCTCATCCTCTCCCCCAGGCCATGACTTCCTATCCAAAGCATAAGGTGCAGCTCCAATTCAGTGCCTCACAGTGATACACCCTTCAAAGACAGAGAAGTATGACTCACTAAATGTTGTGAACAGAATGGAAGTTTACTCGCCTGGTAAAGGTGATTATAGAAGCACCTTCTTACAGCACTCCCAGTCTCCACTCATGGGTAATTCCGGCACTTCCTCTCAGGCTGATGCACAAAAGAATTCTTTAGGATCGAAATCCGATCCCTCTCTTGTCCCTGCTTCCGTTTCCTCCCCTGTCATTCCCAGACTCCTCAGTACGAGATCTTCCCGAGCTTTTGGAACCTTCTGAAAATATGAATTAACAGTAAAGCAGCCCAGTGGTCTCCCTGAGGAGGGCCACCTGATAGAATAAAACAATACCACACATTGTGAAAGTTGTGTAAAGTGTTCATCCTTTACTCTATATTATTTTGTTGGCTCATAATGCACAGTAATGAAGTCGTTACTGCCTATGCTTCTTTGCGTAATGTACAACCGTGTAATCAGCATGCTGTTTAACATCATCATTAAAGAATGTACCAATGCATTTCTTTCAGACTATTATTCATTGTGTTTTACTGTGTGTTCCTCCTCATTGGGTAGGCTATGGAGTGCTATAAGAAGGTGCTCCTATAATCACCTTTACCAGGTGAGTAAACTTCCATTATCAATCGCACCTTCTTACAGCACTCCCAGTCTCCACTCATGGGTGATTATACAGCAGTATTGGAAATGACTTGGGAGGGCGGAGGAACCCGATTCGAAGCTGTGTGGATTACTCTTCGGCCAAATTCAGAATTGCTTGTCAATCCTGTATCCAATCTGTAGTACTTGGTAAACGTATGGGGGGGATGACCAAGTAGCCACCTGGCAGATTTCCCTTACTGATACTAAGCTTCTTTCTGCCCAGGACGTGGTTATTGCCCTAGTGGAGTGGGCCTTGATGATTTGTGGTGGGTCGCCCTCCCTAGCCTTATAAGCTTGGGAGATGGCGTCTCGCAACCATCTGGCGACCATAGACCTGGAAGCTGGTAAGCCTCTCTTTTGTCCTTGGTGAAGGATGAACAGTCTATCTGACTGGTGAAAGGATTCTGTCCTGTCCAAGTAGATGCGCAGGGCTCTAGCCGGGTCTAGACAGAGGAGGGTGTCCTTGTTAGGATCCTGGTCAGTTGTGCAAATGGTTGGGACTGTAATTTCTTGTCCTGTGTGAAAAACCATCGACACCTTAGGGATGAAAGACGGTATAGTTCTTAGGACCACTCTATTGGGAAGAACGTGAGAAAAGGTTCTCTGCATGATAGGGCCTGTATCTTGCTGGTTCTCCTAGCTGAGCATACCGCTACCAGAAAGACTGTTTTCATGGTTAGAAACAGTAGGGGAGCCGAATCCAGAGGTTTGAAGGGATACTCAGTTAAGGTGTCTAATACTAGGTTGAGCTGCCAAGGGACAGAAACAGGTCTAGGAGAGAAGGTGATGTTGGCGGCTGCTTTTAGGAAGGACTGCACCAATGGGTGTGCCCCAGACAGCTGTCCATCTGTTTTTCCCTGGATTGCTCCTATGGCGGCCGTTTGAACTCTTAACAATGCTGCCGTCAATCCCTTGTCTAGACCATCTTGCAAAAATTCTAACACCTGTAAAATATTACATTTTGAAGCCTCAAGTTGTTTAGAGTTACACCAATAAACAAATGCCCCCCAGTGTCTGTTATATGTTCTGTTAGTCGAGTGTCTTCTGGCCTGTAGTAGAGTATCTGCTACTTTGGTTGACACCTCTAGGCTTAGCAGTCTGACCTTCTGAGTGGCCATGCCATTAGCCTCAGTGGTCGTGGGTCCTTGTGCCAGATTGGCCCCTGTTTGAGCAATGTCTGGTATGGGGTGGGTCTCATAGGCTTGTCCATCAACATCTCTTTGATGAGTGCATACCATGTTCGTCTTGGCCAGTCCGGGGCAATTAGAATCACTGTTGTGCCTGTGACCCTGATCTTCTGTAGGATCCCAGGTATCATGGGTATTGGGGGGAATACATACGCTATGTGGAATTTCCATGGCATTGAGAGAACGTCTACCCCCGCCGCATTTTTGTCCTTGTACCTGGATATGTATATTGGTAGCTGAGTGTTCGTTGCCAAAGCCATGAGATCTATTTGGAATGGACCCCACTTCCTTTGTAGTTTGAGGAATATGGCTGGGTTGAGTTGCCACTCTCCCTGCTGCAGGGTTTTTCTGCTTAGCCAGTCTGCTCTTGTGTTTTGCATACCTGCTAGGTGTACTGCTGTGATGCTGAGAAGGTGTCTCTCTGCCCACTGCATGAGGACTTCCGACTCCCTGGCCATGGCTCTGCTTTTTGTTCCTCCTTGCTTGTTTATGTAGGACATTGCTACCCTGCTGTCTGTTTGCACCTTTACGTGTTGCCTTGTTACTAGAGGTCTGAAGTACTGTAGCACCAGTCGTATTGCTCTGGTCTCCAGGATGTTGACTGGCAATGTGGTTTCTGGTTCTGTCTACCTTCCTTGGACTGACCTCCTGTCCAGTACGGCATCCCAGCCTTGCAGGCTTGCATCTGTTTTGAGGATTCTGGTTGCTGTTTTGTCTAATTTTGCTCCCTGGTTTAGATTTTGTGGGTTTGTCCACCAACTTAGTGACCTTTGTACTTGCGTAGGTATGGTCACCCTTTGATTGTAATTTTGTAGGTTGTAGTTCTACTTGTCCAGAAGTAGATGCTGCAGTTGCCTCATGTGTGCTCTGGCCCAGTCATGTAGGTCTATGCAAGCTGCCATTAGACCCAACAACTGCATGAGGTGCCACAGGGTCATCATTTTGCAGTGAAGTATGTGCCTGCACTGGGTCACTAATGCATTGATGCATGTTTCTGAGGGTTTGACTGTCCCAGTGACTGTGTTGAACACCGCCCCCAAGTGTTCTATAGTTGTGGTCAGTATTAGGTGGCTTTTGGAGGTATTGACTATCCATCCATGTCAGGTGAGTAATTGCACTGCTCTCCGAGTTGCTGAGTGTGATTCCTCCTGCGATCTTGCCCAAATTAGCCAGTCGCCCAGGTAAGGGATTACATGGGCTCCCTCCATTCAGAGTTTGGCTGCTAGTGGAGCCATGACCTTGGTGAACACTCAGGGTGCTGATGCCAGACCTAAGGGTAGGCATTGATACTGGAAGTGGTATCCCAGGATGCTGAACCTGAGGAATTTCTGATGGAAAGGTCTGATTGGGATGTGGAGGTACATGTCCCTCAGGTCTATGAATGTTAGGAGGTCCCCCTTGCGGATTGCTGCAATGGTGGATCATAGGGTCTCCATTTTGAATCTTTGGTATTTTACAAATTTGTTTACGAACTTGAGGTCTAGTATCAGGCTTAGGTACCCTGTCTTTTTTGGTACCAGAAAGAATACTGAGTAGATGCCTGAGTATCTTTTGTGGTTTGGCACAGGTTTGATGGCTTTGCTGTTGAGCAGTTGTTGTAGTATTGCTCTGACTTGTGCAGGTGTCATCTTGTCTTTGGAAACGTGGGATTGTATATATCTGTCTTGTCTTGGTACGGAGTTGAACTCGATGGTGTAGCCTTGTTTGACTATTTCTGTTACCCATCGGTCCATAACTGTGTCGGCCCAGGTTGTGGAGAAGAGTTGTAGTCTGCCCCCCACTGTGTCTGCATTGTCCTGGGCCTGTGGATTCTTATTGTTGAAAACCTCTGTTCTGCCTGTTGAGTTTGTAGCCTTGTTTGGGGTTGAAATGGCTTCCTGGTTTGAAAAATATTGTGATTTTTGGTTGAAAAAGTTCGGCTTGAACCTGAATGCACGCCTGTCCTGTCCTTGGTACCTAGGGCCCTTTTTTCCTCTGTGTGAATAGGGGCAAAATCTATTATTCCAAAAGGAAGGCAGCGTGCTCTTCCCCCCTTGGTTGTCCTTATCTTCTCCCTTCTTTACGGTAAATTCTTCAATACCTGGTCCAAACACCCTGTCCCCTGAGAACTGAAGCTTCGTTAGCTGGGCTTTTGATTCTTGGTCAGCGTTCCACAGTTTGAGCCAGATTAATCTCCTGGCTCTGTTTACTGATGCTGCTGATATTGACGCCATTTTAAAAGTGTCAACAGTGGCATCTGCCACGTACTTAATAGCTTGGATAGCATAATCCATGGTGGCCCCATGGGTGCTCAATTCTGGAATGTCTAATCAAACTGCTTCCAGTCATCTAAGTACCGCTCTGGAGGAATAAGTGGCTGCCGTGGAAGCTCGCATGTTCATGGTCAGCATGTCATGAACATTATGGACTATATCATCCACCTTCCTGTCCATGGGGCCTCTTAATGTGGAAGCTGATTTGGATGGTGGAACCATTTTATTGCTCAGGGCTGAGACCTCGGAGTCAACTTTTGGGGCAGTAGCCCAAGACTTCTCTTTCTCCTGTGCTAGCAGGTAACTTTTCTCAAAGGTCCCCTTTTCCCTGGTCTTTATTGGATCTGGAGCCTCCCATTTCCTAGCCAGGACATTACCCAGGGCTGGGCAAAAGGGAAAGAAGGTGGTGGAACATTTTCTGTCACGCATTAAGGGATCCAGTCTATTCACTGGTTCCTGTACGGGCTCGTTAATTCGTAGTGTTTCACACACTACCCTGATGATCTCAGGGATGGAGTCAAAGGGGCATAGCCTGGCGGCCATGTCTTCTTTGGGCTCCTCCTCCTCTGGGTCCTCATCCCCTGAGTATGGAGACTCTGACCCATCCTCTGTTATTGGAATTGGGGTACCCCTATGATGTTTTGGTGGAGAGGGTTTCTCAGGAGACCCAGGTAATTTGACTGCTCCCAATGCATCCATTTTGTCCAAAGGTTTTTGGAAAAGCTGAACTACCACACTCTGAGAAGATGTGGAAGTGCTATCCTGCAATATGTCCTCCTCTGTGGACCCCGAATTTGAATTGAAGATATTTGGGTCTGCATCGACCATGCATAGGGAACATAGGTCTCCCAGGTCAGATTTTAAAAGAATATGGGGACATTTCCTGCAAATCCTTCTTGAAGTCATTTTATCTCCTCTGAAAAAACACAATGTAATAGAGGAGGAGATATAATGGATGGTATGCATTGTAATGAAGAAACTGGTTAAAAAACTGTTTAAATACTGTGCCGTTAGTAACTAGAAGCATGGAACCTAAACTTGGTTTAGCTTCTGAATTTGGGGGCTAGGTAAAGGAATTTTGGTTAGCAGAACTGCTGCCCCTGTGTTAATGAGCAAGAGAGAGTATTACTGGTGCTCAAGAACAGATTGTCTGCCTCCCCTGCTCTGCCTCCAACCATTATAACAGGTTTTAAATCACCAAACAGAGACCAATTTTTGAAGTTTTGATGCACTGGAAACATTTCCCTTTTAATTCGTGAAAAACGTCATTGCCCCTTTAAGTATTCTTTTATCTCTACTTTAACCTCTGCATTGCCCCTTTAAGTATCTCTTGCCTTGTGCCACCATTTTGATGGAGGGGAGAAACGCATAGGGCGCCGCCATCTTAGATGTAGAAACAAGGGGTCTGATAGGGCAGCGTGGTCTCGAGAGAGAAGAGGCTTTCGATACCAAGGAAGAGAGTGGAAGCATGGCCTGTCTCACAGCATGGAGAACTGTGCGAGAGAGGCTGGTGGTCAGCATTTGTTGAGTAAACCGAAGCCTAACAACAGATCCCGACAAAGGGGGCAGGTAGGCAGACTGTGGCAGACGCTTAGTTCTTGAAGATTAACGCTCGCGGTTGAACAAGGTGAACCGTGAGGTGAGCATCGGGCAGTTTAGCAATTAGACAACAGCAAGTACAGGCACATACATAGCTTCTGCTCCCCGGCTGAATGAGGTAAACCAGGAGGAAGCTGGGTGCAAGATCTCCCTTTCCTCAGCAGAACAAGGTGTACTGAGGAAGGGAAGGGAAGGGCAGTAATGATAAACCGGCACTTTTATCTTGGCAGTAATGATAAACCAGCACATTTACCTTTAACATTTTAACTAAATGATTCCCTGATGCCTTGGTTTGCTAGCGGATTAGTAGGCTATATAACCTGCTGTCTGCAGGTTCATTCTTGTCGAAATTATAAGATTTTAATAATATTTCTTACCTTACTTGACACAGAGCCAAAAATCTGTGACCAGCCTGGAGTGATGCACAAAAGAAAACTGAGGATCTGGGAACGACAGGGGAGGAGACAGAAGCAGGGACAAGAGAAGAATCGGATTTTGATCCTAAAGAATTCTTTTGTGCATCAGCCTGAGATGAAGTGCCAGAATTACCCATGTGTGGAGACTGGGAGTGTGTAAGAAGGTGCGATTGATAATCTGTCATAGCTTTCTTCATGCAGGGCCCTGCAGGACCTGCCTGAAGAAAACAGATCACATCTGACCTTGTTTGCTCAGGGAAGGGATTGAGCATTAGGGATGACAACCCCAAGGAAGACCCCACCACTGATTCACCAACACTCCAGAGACCCAAAAATCTAATGTCTTTCATTTCCCTACTTTGTGCGCTTTGGGTTCTTCAAACCTAATGTCTGCGTTAACAAACTGTAGTTTTTTGCAACTAATTTCCCTTATTTTTCTGATACTGGAATTGTATCCTCATTTGCACAGGTCCCTTTGTGACCTGCACAAAATGAAATGAATGCTGGAGACAGTCCTGACTAGTGCACGGGCCCATCAGGCCTCAACACACATATCAATACTTTGTGATGAAAGGCTCCCCAGTCCTCCACAAGGTGTCATGTGTGTGCAAAATCACTGATCCATCCCTCCCAGGCACTGCAGCACCTTCTCCACCAGCCTTGGTCCAATAAACTGTCTCACTGAGCTCACACCCAAACTCAGGTCACTAGCACAGGAAAGCAATGTGGTCCCCACTGGGCCAACAGACTTCCTTGCGAGCAACATCACTTCATATATTTATTTTTTTGTCATTGTTGTGACATTCTGACCTCAAAATTTCAACACAGTCTTTTTTTTGACCCCTCCTTCTGAACATGACATATGTCTTTTAATAACATATTGGACAAAACATAATTTTACATCAGCAGTGCAAAATAACATGTTGGCCAGGATTTGAAAAATAACAGCTGACACATTGATGAGGTGGTGTGACAAAATGGCTATGCTGAAAATTTGGGGGGTAAATATTAACAATTACCAAAGTTATGTGTGTGAATAGAAAAATACAACATACCTCAATAACTTTGTTGTTTTATAATACTTTGATCCCAAACATTCAACATAGTCTTCTTATGACCCTACTTCATGAACTCAGTAGCTGAAAATATTCAAATACCCAACAAAATGTAATTTCACACCTCAGGTGCAAAAGCATGTTTCAGCCAGAATATGAAAAATGACAACTGTAATGTTCATTAAGTGGTGTGAAAAAATGGCTATGTTGAACATTTTGTGTCAAAATATTGAAAATGACCAAAGTTATGAGCGTGCATAGAAAATTTTCAGCGTACACTCATAACTTGATTATTTTTACATATGTTTGCCCAAATTTGCAACATAGCCTTTTTGGGACCCCACCACATGAACAAAGATGTTAAAATTAGGTAAATCTGGCCTAAAAGGTGATTTCACACAGCAACTGCAATATAACCTTCCAGACCAGATTAACATAATTTCACCAACAGCGTTCATGAGGTTGGGTCCCAAAAAGGCCATGTTGAAAATTTGGTGAATAAATATGTAAAAATTACTAAGTTATGATGAAAAGTTGAAAACACATTGAAATACATTATATGGCACTTACATTTTTTCCACAGTTCCTGGTTCAGCATTGAAGAGTGAAGACATGTCTCTGGTCCAGAGAGGACTACAGTGTTGGACCTTGGCTAAGTAAGTATAGGGTAAGGGGGTGTGGGGTGCTGGGTACCAAGTGGGAGGGTTGGGATGGGAACAGACAACAAAAGATAATTTTCTTAATTTCTGCATTTAAAAAAGACAGAGATGTCATGGGATGCTTTTGTTTGTTTCAGGAACACTACAACTATTTCTGACACCAGGGACTGGACTTCCAAGTGCTGGCATGATACTTCAGAGCATCAGGGGTGGGCACCCTGGTGTCCCAGACTTCTGGGTGAGTGGAGAGGGAAGGAGGTCATGTATATTGACACTAGAGATTGGGCACTCCAGTGTTGGCAACTTCAGATTATGGGTTTGTTGGGGGGCTGTACGGAGGGGAGGGGGTAAGGAACCAACACCGGGGCTGGGCACCCCAGTGTCAGATTATACTATAAAATTAGATAATTAAACTGGCACCCCAGATTGGGCACCCCATTCTCCAGTTGAAACAAAAAAAGCCACTTACGCAGTTAATGGTGGAAACAGACACACACATATAGCGCGCTCAGCAGGGGCAGGGCTACTCAGAGACAGTTGGCCCTGTCCCTGCCAAAGGAAAACAGCAGGGATGGCATTTGTTAATAGGGAGTCAGCCCTGCCAGATGACTAACAAGAGTGTCTTGTAATAAGGCAACATGACTTCATGTTGTCACAAAAAATTCAGTTATCTTTAGAATGCTGAGTTTTTGACCTGCTCATGCTCACAAGTGGAACAGTTTTTCTTAAATAATTAAAAAATGACTGAACTTTGGGAAATATCAAACACAGAATAACACATGTTGGACCAAACTCTATCAAACCTGTGAGTTTCAGGTTTCATATCTTCCTAGTATTTTTTTAGTTATAATTGATTAAAAAAAAGTCTTAATTTTGGGGGGTTTTGCCCCTCTGTGACTTTGCTCTCAGGGGATCCATTACCACAACATTTCTGGAATCCAGAGATCTTGGCACCATCTCTATAGCTATCAAATTCCATGTATATTGGTTGAATGGGGGCAAAGTTAAGGTGCAAAAATTAGGGTTTAACATTAAAATGCTTACTCAACCCTAGTATACATCTTCATCATAAGGAATTCATAATGTACTAATCACAAAAAAGGCTTTAGATCCAAGTGATCATTTAAAGATATTCCCTGGTGTTTTAAATTCCCATTTTTATGATGCTTTCGAAGATGTTTTCAATGTTGTTTTCTGGCACAAATACGGTAAATTCTTAAATATATGGTAGCATTATTAGAATAGTGATTTATTCAATTATGTCATGTCCAGCTAAGAATATATACAGGGTGGCAGCAAGGAAATTGGCTCCCACAACTGCAGCCTTTCATATCATTTAAGGTGCAGTACGTATATATCTATCTGTCTTTGGTTACAGTGTTTATTTTATGTTAAAGTCCTTGCCATTCTGTGTATATTTTTGAATTGTTTGAATAGCATTCTTTCAAGTTTTATTTTTTATTGGGATATTTCAATTATTTTTGTCCTGAGTCAACCACCTCTGAAACTGCAACTTTGAAAGCAGATATAACCAAAAGAAGCAAGGCATCCCATATATTTCTTTTTGTTTCTTTATTCATAACCAAAGTCTACATCTATCAAAAAAGTTTTATGAAGATTACATGGGTTTGAAATGGTTTCATGTATAAAAACATACAAATATTTCCCCCTTTTGGGGGGAATGACAGTTCAAGAGGATATCATAGTATTGGTAATTTAGTATTTATTTTTTCATTTGTGGAAAAGATGAATCAAGCATCATGACAAATGATGTGTCCTTGTTTCACATTTCCTTTCATGGTCATGTTGACATCTAAAAATACTGATGTTATAACCACATAAAACAATCTGACCCCTTCCAGATTTTTTCCATAAAGAGAGATTAAGTCTTGCCAATGTAATTTAAAAACAAGCATGACAACCCATGTTTTTTGTTGTGGATTTTAAATGTTTAGATGACCATCATGTGGTGGGCAAAAAATTATGACTTTAACATGGGATTGCTGAAACATCAGGGAACGTTCTTAACCCCTATGGTTTTAAACTGTTCGATTTATAAATACAGTTAGTTTCCTTTTTTAGGAGCAGATATGTTCTGTCCCCACCACTTTTCAGAGGTCCCAACCACTACAGACCCAGACATTTCCTTTCTGCTGGGTTAAATCCATGGACTTGGGAGAAATGAGTACCTACTGATGTGTCAAGTTTGCCATTAAAAATTAAAAAAGCATACATGTTTCTCTGCAGGCTGTGTTTTAATTGCCTGACAGCACACCCAACATCCAGCAACTTGCAGGTATACCAGAGTACATATACCACAAACATGATATCACATGATAAATTCACATACTTCAATTTTCTGGCTATTAATGGGATGTGAGAATTCTGTGCTTGGCTGGGCAAACTTTCAGATGCTAGATCCGTGACATTTATGGAAGCCCCTTTATCTCTCTGGTAGCCAGTTGATTGAAACGTTAGGGATAGGGTCTGGGTCTAGCCAGCTATCAACCAGCATATCTCTAATGCTAGTGGCCTTACTGAAAGTAATCCTTTGGACATACAGCTGTGGCTACCTCAGCATCTCCTAAGAGGATTGGCAAATTCCGATGCATCCCTTGCAGAAATAATTATATGAAATGTTTTCATGCTGCGCACATAAAATTACTCAAGTGACATGCATGCTGCAAGCATGATTTTTATGTTAAATTGGAACTGATTGCATGCATGTGGCATGGGTGCTGCAAGAAAGTGTGGCAAGCATTCTTTTTATGTTAAATTGGAATAGACTGCATGCATGTGGCATGTGTACAAAAATCAAGTGGTCACTGATAACTTCACACACAAAAGTTAAACTGCTTGCCCAGGCTCACACAGTGTACAAGTGGGGGTGATGAGATTCAAATCCAGGTCTTCAAGTCTACAGTTCAGTACTCTTAACTACTACAATATGCTGCTTGCATACAAATGGCTCACTCGTACTTCAATACACATCTGCACACATCTGCACACAAATGGCATGCTTATAGCCACTGATACACTTTTTAGTTACATAGATACATAGAATGCTGAGGCATGCCCCTTTGAAATGTATGGAGTTATTTTTATTACTATTTAGTACATTATGATGGTGAGTTGGAGATTAATGAAGGCCACTGTTCTACTAACAAGACCCTTGTTAGTCAATCAGTGGCTGTTATTAATCTCCAACTCACCATCACAATGTATAAAAAAGTGATAAAAAATACCCCCATTCATTTCAAATGGGGCATGCCCTGGCACTCTCCCTTGCCCTATGTCATAACATGCCTGAGCACGGGGAGGTTGGAGATTAGCTTCACTGGGGGGCAGAAGCCTGACTACAGTGGGGCTCCAGTAGTCTGTGCATACCATACTGCTCAATTGTCACTGATTGCAAGGGACAGCCTTCATTGTACCCTTAAAACTGCCCTGTCCCTCATCCATCTCTCATGGAAAACATGCTGCTCACACAGAGGATGTCCTATAAATTTAGACTTTATGGCAGGGGTGCCATTTTAGATTTCAACAGGGGTTGAGTCAAGAACCAGTGGAGGCCAGGTGCCAGTTAACCCCTAGAAGGCAAGCTCTGGAACATCTAGAACATCTCTAAAAGGTGAAACTTATCTGTTGTGTTTGGAAAGTGGTACACAAATCAGAAAAAAATGTATAGGATTCATTTGTCTATACCCCAGAGCAGTGCATTAGATTTGGGCTTAAACCCATCCAGTTACTAACCATTATTTTATTCCTGGCTTAAGTTCTGACCAAAGAAAAACGTTGTCCCAATCTCTCTCCTCAACTCCATTGCATTCAATACCCATCCAATGTGGGTCATGAAGCTGCACAAAGGCTCAGAAACATGAAAAGTACATCTATATATCAACCCTTCCTCCTTCTCCAATCACCCTATAAAAAATAATAATTTACTTATACTTACCCAGCCATCTGGCTGGAACCTGCAGCCTAGCCCAATGTACCACCAGCCCAGTTTTTAGTCTGCTGCTCTTCCATCCTTCTGCCAGAAGCTGGATGCTGGAATTGACTGTCACAAATCCCCACCATGGTCCGCAACCAAGTTACCTCACTGACCGAACCCACCTAACATGTGTTGCTTGCGTCTTGCTTGACTGCTGCCACACTGCACTGATCAAGGCCTGTGAAGTCTGCCCACACCACTGTCACCACTGCTGCTAGGTCTAGCTTGATGCTGCTGGGGCCTGCGCTGTTTTTATTGCAAGGCAAGTGTAGTAGTGTAGGTAGGTAGCCTAGTCATCATGCTAGCTTCTAGGTTACCCCCTGTCCCTTCAGCCACCATGGTACAGAGAGACTCACTAAGAGAAAACCAACAAAAATACGCTATCACAACACAGCTGTCGAGAGCTCAGTGTTCACCAGCTCCTTCAGGTTGTTGTGTGTAGCCGGTCTACTATGTGGTAGGAAAGACAGTGTCACACTCACTCAACTTGCGCACTCTTGCTTAGTTGCAGCTCCTCCATGTTACGTTTGATGGTGCCTCCACTAGAAGGTGGAGAAAGTGGACAACACTGTACAGTCACAGTCGAGTCAGGGGTGCACCCACAGCTTGAGTGTACACAGGCCAGGGAGCACCTATTGTGCAAAAGATTAAATCCAAATGTAATGCTATCATTGCCAAACCATAAGAACAACCTAGGCACAAATGGGGGGGGGGAGGGCAACTGCCTCCCTCTGCCTATCTAATAGGTATTCCTGCTTTATGGTAGAAATTTATTCTTAGGTGCTAGTATCTGTACAAGTAAATACAATGGTTTCCACTGTGTTCTGAAGTACTGTACCTTCATGTTTCAGGATATGTCCTGATCATTGTGAGGGTTAGTGTCCCTCATTGTCCCTCATTTTGAGTGTCCATGTCCCTCATTTCAGTGACAAAAGGTGAGGTATGGTGCATGCTTCCAAGGTCCTACTCAAAACACAGAGATTGCTGAGCATGGCCATAGTATATTCCATACAGAATGACAAAGGGAAAGTGAGTCGTAACAGTCATAGAGAAACACATACATAGCACTAACTACTCATAGGGGGATTTCTGTAGTCCAAAACAAAGAGGTCAGGCTTTTCACCACAAAGGCCCCTCTTCACACATTTAGAATATGGAGTGTTGGCAGAGTATATCTTAGGCATTTAATGCAGTAAGCAGACAATAGTTTACAAATTATTGGTAAATTAACGACCAAAATCAAAAGCCATTAAATAATTTGCAAAATAATTTAATGGTCAGAATTAATGAGTTTGCCTAAATTTAATTGGAAATCAATGGAGATGGTATTTAATGACTCTAATTGCTAGCAGTAGTATGAAAAATAGAAATGCATGTGTTTTTAGATAAGATTTGCACCAGCTGAGCTGCTGCATGCATGGCCAGCGTGCAACATGTGAACCTGATGTGATTTTTAAATGATGTTCATACCAGCTTAGCAGCTGCACTTATGTCAAAAGTGCAACATGCAAACCTGATGCAATGTTTAGAAGATGTTCACACCAGCTTACCTGCTGCACACATGTCAAGGTTGCAGCATGTAAACCTGATGTGCTTTCTAGATCTGGTTTGCTTAGGTTCACTCTGTGTATGCTAACTGCATGCAAACACTGCACAATTAGGCATTTGGCATGCACTCTGCATGTGTGCAGCACACTTATATTTCTGTAAATTATTATATTGCCAATCTTACCAGTGCGTCCACTAGGGAGTAGTTATACCACTGGAGAAAAATGATACAATGGAGAATGGGATATTGGGGGATGGGGAGAACTACTATACAAGTAAAGAATAATGATATGATAAAGACTGAGTGATTGTAAGTGGGGCAACCACTACACTGGGAATGATGATATGGTGAAGACTGAGCAATCGGGGGTTGGGGACTGCTATGTAACCAGGGTTTATTGTTTTACTAAGGAATGAGTGCTAACGGGCTGCTGTGCCATAGGTAAATGAGCCCAGAATGGGCAATGCAGATAGCCCCTTAATGTCTTGCATGCCTGAGCTTAATGTGACCCACAGGAGACCTGGCACTATCCCATTTCAGGCAACACAATCTCCTGTTGGCAATATGGAGCCCTGGTCTGTATAAGCAAAGTGCCGATTCATTTAGTGCTGCACCAACCTGGCCCGATATTCAGTCACATAGCACCATTCTATTGGTGGGTGCTAACCATCTCAACATCACTCAGAGCTGGTTGTGAACAAGCACAGTACAAATGGGGAGACCACCAGCAGCACACCAACTTGCAGAATTACATACTGAAAAATAATCACTCTGAGTCAAACTGCACTTCCTTTCCACCATACACAGGCAGAAAGCACGCACGACTACAAAAACAGACATCTTTGGAACTACAGTGTAAACTGCAATTTGTACATTTTAATACATGACAAACAGAAAAGCTATGATGATGACACATACTTGCTCTTAATAGGTACTGGCATATAGTACTAGGTCACTTAATCCAATTGTGTCTTTCATATCACCTTTAAAGTGAAGGGGCATAACTCTGTTCAGCCCCTAGCATTACCCTAATTAAAGATATTGAAGTAAAGTTGTGTCATTTGGCGTGATTGAAATCTTAGCTTCTCCAAAACCATTAGTAAGCAAAAACAATATCAAAAAGAAAGAAGGGGAACAATAATAAGCAAAACAGTGCAACAGCTAGTAATACAACTAGTACCTAGACAGTGAAGATGCCAGTGTACCAATTTAGAAAATGATGACGCAGTGAATATTGAGGAAGAAAAGTGGAAAATATCTTAATTGTTACATTCAGCATATGCCCATAAAGGGAAAACATGTTGCTAAAAGTAACTGGCAATGAAATGGTTGTGAGATTAAAGGGGGGTTTCAGGAAAGACTACAGAATTGCTGAACACTTGTTTGACTCAATGACATATTTATTATCTAAAGAACTGGTCCTGAGGGATACTAAAGGTAGTTTATGCTGTGTATTTAGAGACAATAGTAACATAGAAAAGCAATGTGTACAGTACCTCCTTGTGAAAACAATGGATTTTGCAAAGCAAAAACAAACTTTAATTTTGGAAAATCTGTTTCTCTGTGGATTCTGTAAAGGTTTTTAGTCTCTTGTGGCAGAGTGGGTGGCTCTTCAGTCCTGTCCCTGAATTCTGCAGCCATTCTCTTCCTCTGGTTCAGGGTCCTTTATCCCCCACAGATTTCCCCTATGGCAGGGCTAGGAGAGGGCCATCCAATATCAAGATCTGTCCTGATGGACCAGTGCGGTTGAATGGGTCACAGAGAGACAAGTGGGGCTTCACTTAGCCTGTTCTACATCTTTTTCCTGGTTTTTGCCTCCCCCTCCTTAGCTGGGGTGTGCATATTGTCAGGTACATATGCAGACATGCATGTACTGCACAGTCCTGCAGCTTCTCCCCATTTATATGGCTCCTGGTCCCATTCTACCACCAGGCCACCACCACGTGGTAGTCATGCAGCAGAGCCAGCAACCCTCCCTCCTCAGGAGAGGACAACAGTACAGCAGACACTCTACCCTCTCCTCCCCTCCAGCCAGCCCTCAGCAACCCAAGATCGCTACTGATCCCAGATTGCCGGCACAAATGGCAGTATCGCTACCGCCTTGCCACAGGGCTGGCCCCTCCCTGATCAACCTTAACAGTTATGGGGGTTTTGGCCTTAGTACTACTGAAGATTATCATATGAAAAGAATTATTAAAATTACCGCTCATTTCTATAATCAGAGGAACTAGGTGGAATCAACCTTATGAAATATTGGAAGGTCTCAATACAGATCAACCCATTTTGTCTATTTTTGGATTAAACAAACCATGTTTAGAGATGGATAAATCTCTTGTACATGGCTGTCTACTTTCTGCTACAGTTCCCTTAAAATATAATTGGGAAACATGGGAGTGGTAGTTGTTGTTAGACATATGTGAATCAATGATGAAGGATAGGTAGTTGTAACTGTCAAATTGTGAATTGTGCAAAGAATTTAGATTCACTAAGGATACTGATCATAGGAAAATAAGGATATGATCAGAGTAACAAAGAAAATTTAAGAAACAGAGTCCTTGTGCAGTAACAATCTCCTGTGTAAGCCACCCCCTTATTGTGACAGTCAATTAGTTAACTTGCATACTATGAAAATACCTTTGAGCACAAGTGCTCCTTTTTAAAAGGTTCTGCATCATGATTGATTACAGTGAGACAGAACACAGCAGAATCAGCATGAGGCCATACAGAAACAATAGTACAGGAGTATAGACAGTACAGATCAAATTATCAGCATTTACAGCGAGTTTATTGTAATGCATATAGAGAGTTTTTAAACTGGTTCACTTATATATAGAATAATGCATGGGTAAGTGTGGTTTATGGGGATTTTATGCACACCTGAGGTGTGTGATGCCCCATAAACCCTGACGGTGAAGTCTGAGGGGTTTACATGGGCATCACACACTGAGAGTGTGTATAAAATCCCCATTAAAATACATTTACCCATGTTTTATTTTTTATATTTACTGGTTCTATTGATTTAAAAGAGATATTGCCTATAACAGCTTGTAAAATATTTATTGAAAAGTATGTTTATAACTTGAACAAGTTACTGTAAACCAGAAACATTTGTTGAGGTCCTGTGGAGCTGTCTAGAAGCTTGTGCCTCACAAAACTAATGCTACTAGATGTGTGGCACAAGGACAGATTGTCTGGTGGCTTTCTAAGGTGCTGCTTTGGTCTTTGTGTGTCATGGTTTACGGAGTTCCATAAACCATATATGTGGTTTATGGAGCTGTTGGACATTTGCTAGCAGTGGTTTATAATCATTAACCAGTAAATATGACATATTAAATACTATATCTAGTAGTTCATTCAGTCGCTCAACTGCCCTTACAGAAAAGGAGCACTGGCCTTTGCTGCAGAAGGATTTCATTCATTCATTTATTTCCAGTCATACTCATGGTGTGATTACTGTATCTACAAAACTTTGGCAAATTTCTATAATGGGGGACTAAATCACAGCAGAGCCATTTTCCTTAACAAGCTGGTCTGAAACTCGATTCTACGGGTTAGAGACAGCCTTTGGTGTGAGTATATAGATTGCAGGTGTGAGTAAACTTGTCTACACCCAGGACAAATCTGCAGGCTTTGTTACAGATGACCTTGACTCTATCCCATACAGAATCACATGCCACAAAGTAGATTATCAGGCCATAGTCAATAACTGCCAAAAGAAAACTTTATACAATTAAGCACCTTGCCTCCAGGGTAAGGTTGTTTCCATGCTGGAAATGGGCTCCCAACACACAATTAACTGTTTTAATTAAACTTTCCACATGGGAAACAAAAGACAGAGGGCCTGATTTTCAAATGGGGATGCAGGGCTTGTGACCATGCCCTGCATCCCTACATAATTTGCCACACTTGTAGATAAGGGTTTGTCGCAGCTTGCCCCAAATGTTTGAACCTCGGACTCAGGCTGCGACAGCAATCTCAGTTTATGGCTGCTTGCACCAAACCTGTGACTCAAGCCCCTCAGATCGTCTCCCCCATGGACATGAAGGTACAGCAGGGGAGAGCTGGCATAACATTGCTGTTACCACAAGGGACTTGTGGCAGGGATTTTACAGTGAACAGCTTACAAAATCGTGGTTGCCACAAGGTTTGCCTTAAGTCACCACTGTGGTCACACAGCATTCTAAAATCAGGCCCAGAGTGTTGTCCAAATATAGCCCTATTTAAGTAGTAGTAGTAGTAGAAATGTTATTCTGTAGTTTCAGAAAAGGATAGCCCAATTGAGCCAAGGCTCATTTACAATGGGGTTCCATAATGCACAAGGTAACAGTTTCAAAAAATATTATTTACAAACAAATATAATAAAGCAGCAATACAGTACATTGCACAGTACGTTAAAATAAATTAGTTGCAGCAAGCTTTTGACTTTAAGCTTTTAAGACTTCTACTTCCTCCAGTTGTTCACCTGTGGCATTGTAGATATCCAAAGTGGTGGCTTTTTTCTTCTGGTAGGAGCTGCTAAACGCATGGTCTCAGTTTATGCATAGTTAAGTACCAGACTATTGGTAGAGAACCATTTTCCATGGACTCAAAGTTACAGAGTAGGACAAGGGACAGACTGTTTTTGCTAGAGTGTCGAGCAAAAACCACTGCATCAGAAGAACACTGGCAGACTGACAGGCTCAGGGAATTGATTTATAAACAGGGCCAAAATGGAGCCCTGAGGTACCCCCACAGAGAGTGTCCTGTTCACAGAGGTCAGACCCTCAATTTTGACCTGCTGGTTTGCTTTGTTAGGTAGCTCTAAAAATGAAATAGTGTCAGTAGACAGGCCCAGATTCAGTGATATATTGAGCAGATGTTTGCACTTAAGATCAAATACCTTTGTTAGGGCAATATAAATAACCCCAACTGTATCTCCACTGTCCACCACCTCATCTAGGATGTTAGTGTATTCAGCCAAGGATGTATCAGCACTGTGTAATTTCCTGAACCTGTGTTGTTGGCGAGAGGGAGCAATATTAGACTTGATTCTCTCAAATGGAGATGGTGAGAGGATTACAGATGTAGAAGTGGGTAGCCATCTGGGAACTAGCGACCATCGAACAGTATGGTTCACAATAAACACAGCAATAGAGTCAAGCCATACAAAACAAAAGTACTGGACTTTAGGAGGGCTGACTTTGCCAAAATGGGTGAGTGCCTCAAGGAGCACTAGCAAATGGGCAGGAAGGAGGGTGGAAGAACAATGGGGAATAATAAAAACTGCCATCACAGAGGTAACGAGCCTTTGTGTGAAGCAAATAAACAAAACAAGACGATGTAAGAAACCACTATGGTTCTCAAAGGAAGTGGCAGTGAAGGTTCAAGAGAAAAAGAAAGCATTCAGGAAGTATAAGGAATCGCAGAAGAAGCAGGACAGAGAACTGTATCAGTTAAAGCAAAAGGAGGCTGGGAAGGCAGTCAGAACAGCAAAGGCCCAAACCGAGGAAAAGATAGCCAACTCAGTTAAGAAGGGGGATAAAACCTTTTATAGGTACATCAGGGAGCAAAGAAAGACCAAGGGAGGGATAGTGAGGCTTAATAAAGGGAGGGAGGGTGGGCAGAGGGAGACTGTGAAAAGGCAGAGATACTAAACAAATATTTTTGCTCAGTATTTACAAAGGAAGAGGGGGAGGTACATAAAACAAACAGTAGTAACACTCTGGATACAGAAGTTGATACCGGCCCATTTACAGAAGAAAGGGTTCTGAAAGAACTCTTAAAACTGAAGGTGGACAAAGCAATGGGGCCTGATGGGATTCATCCCAGAATTCTAAAAGAACTAAGGGTAGAACTAGTGACACCACTGACTACCCTTTTTAACAAATCATGGGAGGATGGGGTGGTACCCGAGGAATGGAAGAGGGCAGATGTGATTCCCCTTCACAAAAGTGGGAGCAAGGCAGAAGCAGGAAACTATAGACCTGTTAGTTTAACCTCAGTGATAGGGAAAATGATAGAATCACTTCTAAAGGAAAGAATTGTCGAGTATCTAGAGGCCAGAGGGGCACAGGACCCTAGGCAGCATGGATTCACAGTGGGAAGGTCATGCCAGACGAATCTGATAGATTTCTTTGACTGGGTGACCAAAGTAGTAGATCAGGAGGGGCTGTGGACATGGCCTACCTAGACTTTAGCAAGGCATTTGACACAGTCCCACACAAAGATTAATATACAAGTTAGCCAGCCTGGGAGTGGGTCCCAAGATGACAGCCTGGGTAAAGAATTGGCTGGAGAATAGGACACAGAGAGTAATAGTAAATGGAGTCCACTCAGAAGAAAGGAGGGTTACTAGTGGGGTACCAGAGGGTTCAGTATGGGACGGGTCCTCTTCAATGTCTTTATAAGCGACATTGCAGAAGGACTGGAAGAAAAGTATGTCTCTTTGCAGATGACACTAAGATCTGCAACAGAGTTGATGCACAAGGGTGGGGTGGAAAGGATGAGAGGGACTTGGCAAGGTTAGAGGAATGGTCAAAGGTATGGCAGCTTAGATTCAATGCTAAGAAGTGCAAGGTAATGCACCTGGGAAACAAAAACCCAGGGAAGAGTACTCAATGGGGTGAGATACTAACAACAACAAAAATGGAAAGGGACCTGGGGGTAGTCATATCAGATCACCTAAAGACAGGCAAGCAATGTGAAAGGGCAGCAAGGAGGGCTGGGGGGATACTGGGATGCATAGGGAGAGGCATCACAAGTAGAAAACAGGAAGTTATTATCCCTCTGTACAGACAGCTGGTGAGACCCCATCTGGAGTACTGTGTGCAGTTCTAGAGACCCAGTCTCCGCAAAGACATAGACAGGATGGAAGCTGTCAGGGAGGGCAACTAAAATGGTGCAGGGTCTGCACTGGAAGACATATGAAGAGAGACTTAAGGAGCTTAATATGTATAGCCTCGAGGAAAGAAGGGAGAGGAGGACATGATAGAAACTTTCAAGTACCTCAAGGGAATCAACAAAGTCCAAGAGGGTAGCATCTTTCAAAAAAAGGGGTGTGCAAGAACAAGAGGGCACAATTTGAAGATAGAGGTGGGGCAGCTCAGAGGTAATTTAAGGAAGTATTTTTTCACAGAGAGGGTTGTGGATGCATGGAACGGCCTTCCGGAGGAGGTTGTGGAGTCAAAATCAGTGGTGGAATTCAAGCATGCATGGGATAGTCATAAGGCAGTTCTGGGGGGTGGGGGTAGAAAGAAGTAGGCTGCTGGTTAACTAGGATCTGCAGCTTATCCAGTAGGTAGGGAAATGGGCAGACTGGGTGGGCCAAGCGGTCCTTATCTGCCGTCAAATTCTATGTTTCTATGTTTCTATTTCGGTAGGTGACAAGTTGGTCACTTACTACCTGTTCAAGTGTCTTGGACTGTGTCACAGGGGAGAGAGGATGGAGATCAGCCTGTAGTTTACTATATTAGTTCTGTCACCACCCTTAAAAGACAAGCATGACAAGAGCTGCCTTCCCTTCTTCAGGGAACTGACAGTGCCATAGGGAGAAATTAAAGATTTTTGAAATTGGATAAGTTAATTTGTTCACAGCCAAGGGTGACAACTTTCTGTCAATTCAACTGCCAACTATCCTGGTGTTACCCAATACATTTTAATATATTTCATTCTCCCTTTTTTAGAAATGGTCCTGAAATAAAATTTAGGGTATCAATAGTGTTTTAACACATACTTTTTGTTAGGAGTGTCAAAAAAATGTTTCACAGCATAACACCAGTACTAAACCAACACAACCCAACTACTAAATATTGTTTACTGAATTTACACTGTTTCAAAAATCAGGTAGTGAGGACCAAAAAGAAGCCAGTAACTTCTTCTAGTAAATGCCCACTTTATACTTACATTGCACACTGATGTTATATTGGGAACATTTTTTTAAGCTTCTTAACAAAATATATTTGTTAAAATGCTACTAATACAGTAGGAGCAGTTGTATAAGGAGCACTGTGTATGTGCTTAAAATCAACAGTGTACTAGATTTTGTGGATGTGATGTTGAACACAGCTATTTGATATAATTTGTTACAGGCAAATTGCTTAAAGGGACATGTTCATGCTCAATGGCCATCATTGTTTGAAAGTCTATGAAAAGCTCGTTCAAATGAGGTATTGGGCTCACCTACCGCTGGAAACACTCCAGAGATACAGACAACTGAGGCTGTTCAACAACAATACTATATTGCATCCATTTCTAGAACATTGTGATGTCACCAAGTAACAAGTTGTGTCTAACTGTATTGAGTCAAGCACTTGAAATCACTATATTCTACAAATGGTAGCAGTGTTCTATTAGTATTTAACAGACTCAGTCGTCTATATCTCTAGAATACTTCCAGCTACAGGTGAGCCCAATACCTTGCTTGAAAGAACCTTTCACTGCCTTTCAAACTGTGTCAGCCACTGTATACGCAACTTTTAACACCAAAGAATATGAAACTACTCTAACATTGTGATTGAGGCATGTAACAAACACAAATACCCATTCTTCTATGTGAACTTGCCTATAACATGATTTATATAGTTATTCATTTGACAGTAGTAATAGAGAAAATTCTCCCAAGGGAAACATTAATGTCATGCTCATGAAATTTAATTCTCACTGAATTATAAGCAGCATGTATAGTTATGTATTTTGGTAGTTATTGATATTCTTTTATTATGTTTTATTGATGATATATTTGTAATGGCACAACCTGTTGATCAATAAATTTAAACTTGGACTTGAACTTGACTGAGGAGTCATAAGTCTGTAAAATATAAAAATATACTGAAAAGGTCAGTTAGTTAATATAGTGTATCAATATAGCTCATTTGCTATTTTGGACATTTAAAGACCTTAAAATGCATTGATAATGTATGAAGCATTAACACCAGTAGTCCTTGTTGGTAGAGTGGTTAGTATCCCCTCCTGTCACACAGGAGACTAGGTTCAATTCCCCAATGAGGAGAATTCCTGTAGTCTATCTGTGTGCTACTATCCTGAGTAATAAGCTCTACCAAACCAAGTTAATTCAAGAGCAGAGGCAGGCAGCCATAGCATGGGACTGCTGCCGATTCCTAGTTTATCTAGCATGCAGAATTGCTGCCTGAATACCCTTTCCACAAATTATTCCAACAGTATGAGTGTAGAGTGCTGCAATTTCAAAATAGAAAAAACAAAAAAATGTTTACCCCTATCTCTACCATTTCTATCCCTAGCTTATCTATTATTGGTGGAGCATGTGGGAACTGCTGTATTAAAGAGATTGAACCAAAGCTGATGGGAGTTGTAATTCCCTCTCAGCATTAAAAGAACTACAAATCTCTTACCAGAGTGTTTTAAGTACTATACGTGCTACTTTTTAGCTGTGGGCTGTGGGAAACTTTACAGTGATCAGGGGAAGGACAACTGCAATTTTATTTAACTTTTTGAAGTCTAGTATGATTTGCGCATAGTGCACCTGGTCTGCTACTTCCTGTAGCACACACACATAAATCCTGGCTCCTTGCAAGCGGAGCTGAGTAAGAATGGAGGAGGCATGACGGAGGTTGCTGCTGAATCCTAGCTTGTCTAGTGTGTGTTAAATTGCTGCCTGAATACCCTTTCTCCAAAGCATCCCAATTGTATGACTGTGGAGTGCTGCTATAACAAATTAGAAAACACACAAAAAAATATATTTTATCACTATCTGTGTTCTTTCTATCCTTATCTTTTTAAAACAATAAGACATGACCAGGGGTTATGTTACTATTTATTTATTTATTTAGTTGTGAAATCAGTTTACAACCTTTGAGCCAGAGGCTCGTTTCCAAAGGTACCTCATCACATTAAAGACATACATAGAGTTTTAGGTTACATAGCACAGGTTTGCTAAAAATAGGCATTCATCAGAGGCGCTACGTCACACTGAAGTCAGACAAAATACATTTAGGTTACAGGGTACAAGTAATTGAGAACAGGTGTTACACAAGTTGGTATCAAAAATTGAGCAATCTAATAGGCATACCATGAAACAGCTGGCACTGGCCAGGTTAGACTCTGAGTCGGTGCTCGGAAAGAGGTGGTGAGGAGGGCTGGGTGGAGAGCCGCCCGGTGGGCGTTGTCATGAGAAGTTGAGGTGGAAGCTGCCTTCAGAGACAGGAGCAGCTACGAGTGTTGAAGAGTTGGTTTCGAAGGGTGGTTTTGAACTTGGAGATGGTGGTGGCATTGGTGATGGGGACAGGGAGAGAGTTAAACCAGGATGGGGCTCTGTAGCAGAAGGACCTCTGGCCACGGCTGGTTCTTGATCTGGGGACCATTAGAGTGGTCTTGTTGGATGACCGTGTTGCAATAGTGGGTGGGATCCGGTGGATGGATGCCGTTACCCCAGGAGGGGAGAGCCCAAGTAGGGTTTTTTTGTGAGGAGGCAGGTTTGATATCAGAGCCGTTCATCCAGGGTAAGGAGTTTAGCCTCGTCATGTAGCTGACAGGTGTGTGTGAGCCTGGGGGCACCAGTAATCAATCTGCAGGCTTTATTCAGGGTTAAGTGAATTTTTTTGAGTGCAGTCGTGTCGGCAGCACCATAGACTGGTAGACCATAGTCTACAAGGGACAATACGGAAGACGTAACAGCCAGCCGGAGCGCATTTGGGGGAAGGCAGGTTCTATGGCAGAAGAGGATGCCAAGCCGTGTGTTAGTGGCGGATGTTAGGGCATCAATGTGGTTGTGAAATGTGAGGGCTGAGTCGAAGGTAACCTCAAGGTATTTGTAGGAGCAGACTTGTTCCAGTGGTTGTTTGGTACTAGGAAGGATATAGAGTGGGTGGTTGCTAGCTTTGTTTTGGGGGTGGGAAAAGAGCATAGCTTTGTTTTTTTTAAGATTGATGATGAGTCCGCACTCCTTAAACCAGGCTTCGGCAATATTGAAAGACTGCTGTAGGGTGTCCTGAAGGGAGATGGGATTGTGGTGGGTGGCAAAAAGGACAGCGTCATCTGCATACAGGAGAATTTTGCCAGGGCATGCACTGGGCAGGGTGTTCAGATAGAGTGAGAAGAGAAGGGGGCCCAGGATGGAGCCTTAGGGGACCCCAGAGTGAATGGGACGGGTATCAGAGAGTATCCCATTGATTTTAACACACTGTGATCGAGTGGCTAGATAGCTCGTGCACCATGCTAGGGGGACAGCTGAGAGACCAGTGTGGCAGAGAGCATTCAGCAGAAGAGGGTGGGAGACGGTGTTGAAAGCCTTTGAGAGGTCGATGAACACTGCACCAGCTAGGGAGCTGGTATCCAGGGAGGGGTGTAGGAAGTTGGAGAATTCAATTAGTGCAGTGCTGTTCTGGTCTGTTAATCACCTTCTAGGGGTGTAATGTGGCACAAGGCATAGCTCAGTGGCACATGCCCCTAGAGGGTGATTAACTGACCATTAATATAACCTCTGGGAGTACCGTATTGCTAATATAATAAAAAAGGTTTTTAAGCAATGTTAAACCTTGCTCAGCATATGATTAAGCTCTGCATATGTGCTAATAAAAGATTAACATAAGGCTGTTAGAATCTTTACAACCAGTCTGAAAGCTTAATTTCCCAGACCCTTTTTATGGCTGTGGGTGGTGCCTACAGCCATTTTGGTATCTGTAGCTTGAAAATGGAGTTTCGTGGAACACATTTTTTGGACTTTTCAATGCATCCTTCCACATCTACAGATCACTATGACAACTAAAATAAAATAATCCCTTCTTTCTGTTTAGAATGTTGGAGACATAACTGCAAGCTGCTTCTCAGATGGCCATTAGGAAACTGAAACAGCTTGTTAAATATTGGTTGCCTATTAAACTGGAGATTTGTTTACCCCCTTCGAAATGGAACAGCTTGCACATTTAAATGACTAGCATTTAAACATGTTTTGTACTAACTTCAGTTGGGGATGAATATCTTTTAAGAAAGATTCATACCTCATAAATGTTTCCCTTATCCAGACTACATATATGCATTTATTTTTGACAGAAGGGCTACGGCCTGCTTCCCAAACATGATAGCTACTGAGATCTCATATAGTAAGTGTGTGTGTGTGTGTGTGTCGCGCACACGTGCATGTGTGTGCATATGTGTGTTTGGGGGAGGGGTGGAGAAACAGTCAAACTCCTGGCAAGGGAGACCTTATCTAATGAATTAGCTGCTGACAAACCACGAGTGTTACAGAAGCAAATGATTTCATACCTTTTATTGGACCAACATAGATGTAACAAAAATAACTTATACCATTTGTAAAATTCCTGATCAAACAACTGCAAACAAAATACTGTTTTTTGTCATTTTATAATATGATACACTGAGTGTGTATTTAATAAGCTGCTGGATCAGGGCCTTGAAGAAAATAATATAATTTACTTAACTCATTCAAGATTCCATCAGGTGGACAGAAAAAAATTGATGAGAATTTGTCTGCAAATTAACAACTATAAGATGCAAAAATAGCATTTGTGTGTGTCTGTGTATGTGTGTGTGTATATATATATATATATATATATATATATATATATATATATGAATGTCTCAATTTGCAGTAAATTTGTTTATAGGCATTACTAGTATCTTTTGAAAGATTACCTGACTTGTGATTACTAATTTTGAGTATAGTTCATGAAATAATAAGCTTGATATTTGTTATGTCATATACTGTAGTACCCCAGTATGCCTTATGCATAGCATATAAATCCAAATCATTCCAAGGCCATCTTGACATACAATATTAATACTGAGCAGCAAATCAGAGCTATTTTCCTAATAAAAGGCTGCTGATGTAATAAATAAAGAACAAAGACATAAATAAGGAACCAGTGGCTTATGGAAAAATCTACAGGGATTTGATTCTGCCACTGTTGGGAAAACACAGAAAATGAGGGCTTCTTACAGAGTAATGGTTATTTGGATCTGGAAGCACTGAATATTTCTTATCCTATATTTTGCATCCTAGATAGGGCAGGGGAGATGCTGCATCTCATTGTCACAGGGATGTCCATTTACACATTTTTCCACTGTATTTACTCAGGCTGTCCCAGATTAGATGCTATATCCTGTTTTCAGTGGGGTCATGATTTTACCATTTTTATAATACATTTATTTAGGGTACCTAGTCCAGGGCCCCCATATTCAAAGGAGGTACGGAGAGCATCCCGGTGGAAATGGGAGATGTGCCACACAACTCCAACAATGTGCAACAGCATGATATTCAAATGTGTGAGATGCGCCAGCTGCAAGGGAATGGGCCAGGGCACACACAAATGGTATGCCATTCAAGTTGAGGGGGGCAATCCCGTGCATATGCCATGCTGTGGCATATTCAGTGGGAATGTGCCACCTCGCAGTCCAGAGCACCACAGCCCACAGTTAGGCCATGAATAGCTGGCCTAACCCTGCCAGCCACCCACAGGCAGGCTTCAGATGTGCACCCAGGTGCACAGCAACCTGGCAGCCCTGGTGGATTAGAGGTACCCCCTTTCCATCCTCAATCTAGCCAACTCCATCTCTGAAGAGCTCCATAGTGTAGGGTTCCCACAGATCTAATTGCACCAGAGGATACCATGGTCCATATCCACAGTCTAGAGGACTCCCATCCACCACCCCTGTACACAGACACCTTCACTCCTCCTATACCCTACCTGTTGCAAAGACTGGCACTGCCCTCCATACCATGCCATGGACAGCCATTGACTGCACTGAACCCGGGCTGGGGACCTGCACTCTGGAATGATCCAACTGGCTGTACCGTGCATTAGGGCACCACATCAACTGTGGATTCACCAGTGTATGCAGCCATGTGTACATCCCTGGCAAACAGAAGAGGGAATTTACATACCTCCAATGCATGCCTTGCTGATGCTGTATCTTCCTGCTGTCATACACCACTGCAAGTCCACACTCTCTCTTGTTCCCCTGTGTAACATGCCACCCTCTGGATGTCTGAGGTATCCTGGGTGCCATGGGGTGCGGTATCCTGTAATGTCATTTGCAGTGTATGTTTCAGGCTATGGATAGTTCATCAGCAGTTCACCAATTGTACAAATGAATGGGAGATCAGCTGTAACAAGCCTGCTTTGGGACCTGTGTGAGTAGGTACAGCATTGGCCATCACCCACACTGAGCAGTGCAATGGCACCGGGATGATGGATCAGTATATGAGTGCCTGAGGTGTATGGCCAATGGGTGTTATCACCCACACACAGCTCATGCCTATGTATAACACATTCCAGCATCATACTACAAGTGCTCCACCACCTGCCAATAGAGTGATATACCATTATAGTGCCAGTTGTTAATGGTATGGGCTGGGGGGGTGTCTATGCACCATTGAGGGACAGCAGAGGGCCACTACACTATAGACATGGACTGTAGGTGTATTTGGGTTCAATTAGGGATAGCATTGGGGACCTTAAAATATGAAACCGATAAAGCCTGGACTACAGTGCAATTGGGGCTGGTGGAACAGGTGAGGGGTGCCACTATGCCACCAGAGTCTTCAGGGCCTGTCCTACATGGGAGCGATCAGGGTTGGGGCTTGGAGGCATGAGCTGCTTCAGTGCATTCATCCCAATGCCAACATGCAAATGGGCTGGTAATGAGCATGCATAAGGCCCCTTTGCACCCTGCATGCTCAATTAGTTCATCTGCATTCCTGGGCTGAACATCATCCGGGGAGGCTTTGGTGCATACCAGTATGTGCCACACATTCCCCCTGGAAGGTATTCAGTTGGGGTCACCCTGGATGAACCTGACTTGGCAGCCATCTGCACTGTGACTCCCATCCAGGGTCACATTTTCAATAGGAACGATGAAGCCCACCAGGATGAAGTGCAGTGTTACAGCTTACTGCACGACAAAAGGGATTAACTCCCTTTGAAATTGCATTGTTTGCTGCAGTAACTCTATTGTAGAATTCTGCAGTACTGTGCTTCATCCTGGTGGGCTTCACTGTATGCACACCCTGTACTGGCATTCTCTTTGAATATTTTACCAGTGCCGACCAGCGCACCCTATTTGTGCAATGCATCTTTCTGCTCATGCATCGATCTGGCACTTAATATATCCCCCAGATGTAAAATATTGTTTTTAGTGTGTTCTGATTTTACACAATGCAGCATAATATTGTGTAGATGTAGAGCACCACTAAAAATAAGATGCCATTTCTTCTGTGTGTAAAAATGTGTAAGAGGAAAACCACACTAAAACTGCCTCTCCACAGATCTGCATTGTGCAAATTCATTAGAAATAATGGGTTAACACATTCCAAAAGCTCTCCACATCCATATTGGCTCTGACCATAACTTGTTATAATGGCCATTGAGGAGCATCTGGGAACTGCTGTATTAAAGGAGGCTGATGTGAGTTGTAGCTTCCTCTCAGCATTAAGAGAACTACAAACCTTACACTGGAGTAGTGTCAGTTGGGGCAGCTGGGAAATTGGGCCAGAAATGATTTGTTTAAGTAAGCCTAATCATTCTAATAACAACCATTTGTGTACTGTACTTGGTGCTATTCTCCCTTCTACTCATCCATGTTGAAGGAAAGTTAAATACAATAAAACATACCATGCTCCTCTCTGACCTGTACCTAAAAAAGTAGCAAACAGGAGGAACTCTGGTTAGTAGGGGACTGGAACAGACCTAGAACTAAGGTTCTGAACTCATTTGCTCCCACTGGCCATTTTGGGTCCATTCCAGCAATGGATGGTTTGACACCATATGACATCTATGGGAATGAATGAGTTTTAAGATAACCCTCTTAGAGCTATTAAAGAATTATCTGATATACCTAAGGGTCTGAAGTGCTACTTAGAAATAAAGCCATCTATAGCCATATTTTAAACCTATAATTGCTCTGCTTGTTTCACAATCAGATAGGAAGTGCCTCTGTCCACTTCCCTTCTGACTAGCGGAAAAACTGGATCTGAGAGAAAAGAGAGGTTAAGAACATCTGCTGGGGGAGCAAGGCAGAAGTACTGATACATATGGGAGAAATCATTATTGCACCATTCATGGATACAAGCATAGTAAAATTGATTAGAGGGGAGATGGGCATAAAATGCATCCTAGGTGGGACATTCAGCACAGAATCTGTCACTGACTTTGAAGCATTTGCCTGTAGGCAATGTTCTGAAATCAAAGAGTTAAAGATCAGGTCACTAGAATTAGAGATGGAAATAGGAATATTAATGGGCAAATGCTTAGTGAATAGCATGGTTAAAGAACTAAACCCTAAAGAGAAGGACATTATTACAGCAAATGATGTATTAAACCAAGCAAGGAAACGACCTAGGGAACAGGAAATGGAAGAGGATGAAGACTAGTGCATTGTTAACAAGGGCCACAAAAGCAGGAAAGGTAAAAAAGGAAGGAAGGAAAAAAGTGAATGAAATAGGTGAAAGAGGGACCAAGAAAGAGAATACCTTCAGAAGAATCTGATGAGAGGAACAAGAAGAGATCATACAGGGTTTTGGAAGGAGGTGTGTTCCAACATCAGAAGCCCGAGTAATAAACAAGTGACCGGAAGGTAATCATTGCTGACACCAAAGTGGGCCATGTGGCTATCACAGAGACATGTGCCATGAAAAAAAATGATTTGGACCCTTCAGTTCCAGCCCATACTCTCTTTCATCATGATATGAAGGGAACCAGGGGAGAGGGGTCGCCCTGTATGTCAGAGATGCAATAAAGGCTATGGCAAGCAATAGTACCAAAAAGGATGGGGTAGAATCCCTATGTGTACAACTCTGTTCATCATCAGGAAGAGGACCTTAGTTGGGGTAGCATACATGCCCCCCGGTCAAACAGAGAACAAGGATGAGGTACTTCTAGAAGAGATCAGAGAGGTCACGCTGAAGGGAGAGGCAGTAGTCATCAGAGGTTTTAATAAGCTGGATGTTGACTGGAGTACCCCAGTGGCCAAGACCTCTAAAAGTCAAAACATTGTAGAAGCCTTACAGGACTGCCTACTCACTCTAGTGATTAGCTCTCCAACCAGACAGGACTCCATCTTGGATGTGGTCCTTACAAATTCAGAAGCAGTTAGTTCAGTTGATGTTGGGGAACCTCTGGTCAGCAGTGATCACAACTCTGTCTGGTTTGTATTAACCCTTGGGGAAGAAAGATCTCAATCAAGGGTGGAGGTTTTGAGTTTTAGGGGAGCTAACTTCAAGAAGCTGAGACAAATGGCCAGGGACAAGCTGTGCAGGATCCAGAAAGAATTGGAAGTGGAAGACATCTAGGGGCAAATCAAACTAGCCATGTTGGAAGCTAAGAAAATCTGCATCAGAACAGTCATGAGAGGGAATAAGCATAAAAGACCAATATGGTTCACTGATCAGGTCAAGAAGCGATCAGGACCAAAAGAGAGACCTTTTGTTCTTACAACAGGGACCGGAATGACAGCAAGTGGGAAGAATTCAACCTAAGGAGAAAGGAGGCCAAGAGGGCAGTGAGACTGGCAAAGGCACAGGCTGAACTAAGGATAGCAATGCGGATCAAGCAGGGGAACAAGCAGTTCTTTTGCAATATATGGGAAAAGAGGAAGGGGGGAGGGACAGTTAGACTCTTACATGGAGACACGTTGGTTGAAGAGGATGAACAGAAGGTCACCATTCTGAACAACTTCTTCTGTTCTATGTTCACAAAGGAACATGACAAGCCAATGCCTGAAAGTGGTATTAAGGCAGTAAATTTGGGGATCAAACCAATGGAGACACCAGATATTACAGCCAGCAGAGTCAGGGAGGCACTAGCTCAGCTTAAAGCAGACAAAGCACCAGGGCCAGATGGGCTGCATCCTACAGTATAGAGAGAGCTGGGGAAGAAGTGGTGGCTCCCTTGACACACTTGCTCAATCAGTCACTTCAGTCAGGGGTCATGCCTGAGAACTGGAGATGTGCAGATGTGGTGCCGCTCCACAAGGGTGGGGGGAGGGAAGAAGCTGGCAACTACAGGCCACTCAGCTTCACATCAGTACTTGGGAAGATCATGGAGACCCTAATCAAATAAGACTTAGTAGAATACCTAGAGAAGTTGGGTCTTCAGGACAGTAAACAGCATGGGGTTGAAGTGGACAGTCTTGCCAGACAAACCTAATTACATTTTTTGACTAGGTAATGAAGGAATTGGACATGGACCACCCAGTGAATCTCTTGTACTTTGATTTTAGTGTTTGATTCCATGCCACACAAATGTCTGCTTAGAAAGTTGGAGTACCCAGGTGAGTACCAGAATATAATTAACTGGGTGGGAAATTGGCTAAAGGGAAGGAAGCATAGAGTGGTAGTGAATGGAGTGAGGTCGGGGAAGGGAGAGGTCACTAGTGGTGTGCCCAAGGGCTTGGTTCTTGGCCTGGTCCTTTTCAACATATTCATTAACAACATCAGTGTTGGCATCAAGAGTAAGTTCACCCTCCTTGTGGGTGACATGAAACTGGGCGATGGGGTGGACAGTGAAGGGACCATCAGAGACCTACAGAAGGACTTCCAGAGGCTAGAATAAGGATCCAAAATCTGGCAGTTGAAGCTCAGCGTGAAGAAGTGAAAAGTGATGCACTTGGGTAAGGGCAACCTGAGGACAGAATATTGGCTTGTTGGAGTTCAGCTCTATACCTCTCATGAAGAAAAACACCTGAGGTCATTATCTCGCACACCCTTAAACAATCCAGCCAGTGTAACAGAGCATACTGTAAGGCCAATAAAATGATGGGATGTATTGGAAGAGGCTTTGATAGTAGGAGCAGGGAAGTGATCCTCCTGCTTTACAGGCCTCTGGTGAGATGCCATCTGGAATACTGTGTTCAGTTTTGGAGTTCTAACGTAAGGAAGGACAGGGACAGAATGGAGGCAGTTCAGCATAGAGTGATTAAAATTATACAAGGGCTTCACAAACGCACGCATGGGGATCAATTGAAGGCACTGGACATGTACCGGGTTGGGGGGGGATATGATTGAGACATTCAAGTTCATGAAAGGCATAAATAAGGTGCCATGCTCAGAACTGTTCAATAGTACATCACACTCAAACACTAGAGAACATGAATGGAAGTTGCATGGGGGACATTTCAAGAGGGATTTAAGGAAGCACTACTTCACTGAAAAGATGGTGGTACCATGGAACAGATTGCAAGCTGAGGTGGTGGAAGTTAAATCTGTTGCAGTGTTCAAGCATGGGTGGGACACAGCAAGGGCTTCACGGGATCTAGTCGGAATTGGAAACAGCACAAAACTCAACGGGGGTGACTAGGACCCAGGACCACTAGTTGTCTTGGACACAATGGGTAGACTAGACAGACCAATGGTCTCCTTCTGCTATCTCTTTCTATATTTCTGTGATTATAGGTAGAAGGGTTATGACATTTGGACCTACAGTAGATGTATCTAAAAATTCCTTAAGGTGAGTATACTGACTACCTATAGGCACAGATCAGTAAGGCAGCAGTTTGACAGTCCCCGATAGGGTGTTAGCAACATTGATTACACTATTGATAATGTTGGTCACCCATAATAGCTGGCAAACATGCATGAAGCAGGACTTACCCAGATAGGGTGTTAGCTACAATCACTGCAGAATTCTTAAAGCAAGTTTAACCCAGTTAATGTGTTAGCTACATTCATTACACTAGGGTCTTGAGTAAATTCAGTACGCTACTTATAAAGCATTACACTATTAATGACTCCTGGATAGCTAGTAAATACTCGTAAAGCGGGGCTTACCCAGATAGGGTGCTAGCTACATTTATTATATTAGCAATCACACCCTCCTATTATCTGGAATAGCTACTGAAGTAAAATACTCATAATGCAAGGCTCACCAAGATAGGGTGTTAACTACATTCGTTACTCATTCTTTACACTTCACTTAAAGCATCTCCCTACTCAAAACAGCTAGACTATTTGGTAAGTATTTATAAAGCAGGGCTCCCCCAGGTAAGGTGTAGGCTATATATACTATAATATAGATAATGCAGTTTCACCCTGAATAGAGTGTTTGCAATGTGAGTTACTTAAATGCTCTGTGTGGGCAGCAGCAAGTTAGAGTACTCATGATTCCTTTGGCATCTGCTAATCTATAAAGTAAGGGTGTACAGCAGTGAGGCAGAGTGGCCAGCTGAAGACTGACTCCACAGCACTGACACTCACAGTGTGACACCCTTTGGTGATGCTAGTGTGCCACATAGGAAACAGATTTTTTCATTCGAATAATGATTTACCAGCTGTACTGAACCATACAGGCAATGTGATATAATTACATCAACAAAACGAGAAGTTTGAAGGTTTTTCAGTGTTAAATTGGAATGTAGCTGGGAATAGTACATAATTAGCTGATGTTGAATGGCAGGATTTTATTGAAAAATATGATTCGATATCATTTTATTACTACAGATTTGGGCCAAAGGCAATATTGAAATTAATGGGTTTATGTCTGTAGTATCCAAAGTAAAACAGAAATCCAAAAAAGGCAGATGCATTGGTGGCTTTTTTTTTTACTTTTTATTTATAGATTTTATGAGCTTACAGTAGGTACTGCAAAAACATTGTTAAAAAGAAATAAAGTATGGAGACCTCCAAACATAATGCACAGAACATTTATAGTGCTTTATAATGTTAATGTTAGTCAAGGTAGCATGTAGCATTAAACTTGTGAATGTAATAGAACACAACAATAATGTTATCATAGTTAATAAATATGAGACCTGGGGATTATTTTTAACAATGTATATATCCCAACAAGAGCAACCAAAACATTATGCCTCATCCCTGGTGGAGGCTGGGGATTGGTAGTGGCTGGTACCGGCTCTGGGGGGAAGTGTGACAGATGTTACACTACAGGCACCCCGTCATTACACATCTCACTTCCCCAGGGTTAAAATATGGAAAAATCAGAGGTTCCACCTCTGCTACATGATGTCCACCCCATGGAGCAGACCTTGTCCTGTCACCTGGGCTCCCGGTCCCAAGCTACCCACCCATCTCCATTGGGGGGATGGAAGACACCCTCGGCATCCCAGCCTCTGGGTGGCAAACCAGAGGTCTTTGTGAGGCAGCAACTGTGGTAGCAGCATGGATCAGAGCAATGTGGAAAGACAGACAGATGGGCACAGATGTGGAGCCCTGGCAAAAAAGAATAAGACATTTGGAGTATGTTGGATCAGTTGATACAACATTCACTTATGGAATTTCCAGATATGAATCTCTTTATTTCTTCTGACTTTAATGCTAGGATTGGTCAGTTTAGTAATGCAAATGCTGACAACACTGCAGATTTAAGTTTAGAGTTATTGACTAGACAGAGTGAAGATAAAAGGGAGGATGTGCATGGAGCAAGGATTGTTCTACAAATAAGAGAAACAAATAAAATAGAAAAAAAAAAGATTTTAAAAGGTTAAACAGACATTGATAATAAACAAGCCTTCATATATCACTCTAATTCCTTTAAAAAAATTGTGTTAATGCACCAGTTAGGAGTCAGCTTAACTCCACAAAAGTAGAGAAGTGTGGCATTAGGGTTTCCAGCCTTAATTTCCCAGCCCGCCACAAGTAGCAAAAGGACAAGACTACACAAGCAGCCACAGACAGCCATCATAAGGTAAGGCAAACAACTTACAACTCTTTCCAGATGACACAGATGCAGTAGCACTGATGTGCTACTTTCATAGAGTTGTAGCTATGGAAAGTACACAACAAGCCATACACACTCAAGTGTCACTGCAGATAGAAATCTAAGCTACTCAACTCACAACACTGCTTCTGTGTGCAGAAACACAGGCACCTGCAACCACAAATACAAATTCACGATACTAAAAATACAAGAGTTATTTTGTCTGCAGAAGTGCAGGTCCCTATGGAACCATCACTTCCGTTGCCTCAGGTACTCATGCACACTGCAGGACATACACATACTTGATGGGTCTGCAATTCTGCAGCTGCTGGTCTAAGACATACACACTGACCTCTGGCTGTAGAAGTGCAAGCATTACAAAATCCATCATACCAAAACTGCAACAGTACTTCAGTCTGTAGAAGCATAGGCCCCTAAGGGGTCTGTACCTCTTTAGCCACAGGTGCAAGACATACGCACCAATTTCAGGCTCTATGTAGCCTGAAGTACTGTTGCAGTGTGGGTATTGTGATTTCAGCAGCAGGTCTAGAAATTATTCAGGGCATAGCAGTTTTTCAGTTATACAGCTGCATATAGAAACCATGCAGTAGTGCATCATGTCATCTAGCAAGGTACCTTGTACAATGTGCATGAGTATCTCTTGCTGCAGAGCTGCAAGCCCCAGGGCCTGAGCTTCTGCAGCCACATGCACTCATGCACTCTGAATCACACACACACACACACAGGTATGGCTGCATGCAGCCACAGATGCAAATCCACACTGGGCAAAATCCTACCTAAGGTACATAAACATTTCCCTACTGTTTGGATTCCTGTGTTAACCCTCTACATTAATCAGGGTATTAAGTATAACTTTATACCATCTTCCTGGAAAGGAACTTTGATAGGTCAGTTTATAAAATGGGGGAAAATGACCCTAATAACTGCAGGCCAATTAACTTAATAAATATTATTGCAACAATATGTTATACCATAATTCAGAATAGATTAGAAGGATGGATTATTAGAAATAATGTTATTAGTAAGTATCAAGCAGCTTTTCAGAATTCTTATTGCACTTGTGATCACATCTATACTTTGCAACAGATATGTGCTCTTACAAGGAACTAAGCTTTTCATTGCCTTTATAGACCTAACATCTGCCTTTGATGGAGTAAATTGAATAAAATTGTGGAAAAGATTAAGAGATACTGGACTTGATACATTGCTTCTTAGATCTATAAAACATTTACACAAAGACACCCGGGCCCAAATTAGATAAACTTTGGAAAGAAATTTTATAAAACTGTTTAGTATAAATCAGAGTATCAAACAAGACTTTCCATTGGCCCCAGTCTTATTTAATATGTTCACTTGATAAAATACTGGGTAATCCTGCAGAATCTGAATATGATTCTCCTTCTAAACTTGGAGAATTCTTGATAGCTTTTACAGATGCTATTCTTCTTCTATCAGTCTCTAGAACAGGATCATCCAGAAAATAAGCCAGTTTTGAAAAACAATGTAACAAGATATTGTAGAAAATTAATGTTGCCAAAACCAATGCTCTAACTTTTGGGGGAACATCAAAAAGTATAAATAGACATTGCATGATATGGTGTTGGAACAGGTAATGAATGTTATTATTTGTGTGTAACCTTCTCTAGTAATTCTAAATGAGTGAAACGTAAACAAAACAGTTGATAAGTTAAACCTAAATAAACTAGGTTTGATCAGATTCAATTGTAAATATGGAGGGTATGCACTGGATGCAGCCTTCCTAGCAGGTGACACAAAGCTAATATCACAAATATTGTATTCCTGTGAAGTTCTCTAGAAAGACTATTCCTTTGATACTATACACATATATTGCAAGCTCCTAGGTCAGTTCCTACCAATTATGTCAGACAGAAGACTAATTGGGAGGGGGTTGTATACATGGGCAGACTAGCCGGTCCACATGGACCCCATCTGCTGACACATTCTATGTTTCTATGTTAAGACCCAGTTTGGGTCTTAGGGCTCAACTGCATATGCTGACCTATTGATTAACGTTAACATTATTTAATAAGGATAGACTACCCTTTTTTAATCTCAAAGAAAAAGATAGTTATATAAGTAGAGGATTTAAATCTGGTTGGCTAGCAACTGTGATTGAATCCTTGCAGGCAAAAGGAATTTAAAGTCTTTTTAGAATACTTTTTTACAAGGAATTGTTATTTCAAGATGTTGTTAAAGTAATTTTCAACTGGAAACCATTAAATCATGTTTTTAACAAATCACTGTCACATATAAGTAACTCTAGATACATAACATGGTACAAAAGATGTTTCTTTATTGAATTGTTTCGTCAGGAAAGCACTCTGAGCAACAAGTTGCTCGTCTCCCAGTGTGACCTGGGGAGGTATAGAGGATGAACAGAAATACATACAAGGTGCAATAAGACATCAATTACATTCAGTGAACATACAGTTGCTAAACTGAAATACAACCAAGGTACATAAGACAATCAGTTCCATTACAAAGGACTTACAGATTGGCAATTTTCAGTAGGCAATTTAGAGTATTGAGAGGGTAACAAAAGGACAGGTTAGGTATGAACACATACTAAAATATCTATAATGAGGATTACTATGGTATGAGTAAAGCAGGTGAAAATACAGCAGAAGGTGGTGGAACATAAAGGTGCTTAGGTAAACAACAAGAGCAAGTGATAGAAGTGGGGTAATAAGTGCTGTGGTGTGGGGTGGGGGTTGGATACTTAGGTATTAAGTGCAAAGGGAAGAACAAGGGGAGGTGAGATGTGCAAAGTGAAGTAAAAGCAGGACCCTGAGACCCAACAGGTTGTTTAGAACTCAGCATAGGGTAGAGCCCACAAGGAATTAGAGCGAGCCCAAAGGAGAAGGGATTAAGCAGGAAAGTACACAAGTGCAATAGGTGAGAGGGGGGAAAAGGAGGGAGCAGGAAAGACGGGCTCAGAGACCTGGTCAATATGCAGTGAAGCGGGATAGGCAAGCTGAACTCTATGGGTCCCCAGGATTTTAAGAACCGCAAGGGAAAGGGGGGCTGGAAAAGAAGGAGGGCCCTGTCAGGATACAGGGATAAGGGAGGGGGGGAGCTGAACCCTTGGGACCCTCCAGGATGCTGCAAACCCTGTGAGGGGTAGGGAAGGCAAGAAGAGGTAAGGGGGAAAGAGGGCTCTGACAGGATGCAGGGAGGAGGAAAGGGGAAGCTGAGCCCTTGGGCCCCTCCAGGATGCTGAGAACCCTGCAAGGGGCAGGGAAGGCTGGGAGAGTTAAGGGGAAAGCAGGGGAAAGACAAAAGGGGGGGAGCAAGAAGGTAACAAGTGCTGGGGAAGACAAGGGGCAAGGGGGTAAGGAGAGTGGGAGGAGTAGAAGGAGAGCCATACCCGAAAGTACCCTTCAGGATGCTGAAGAACCCCACAAGGGGGGCTGGGGAGGCAAGAAAAGGGGAAGAGGAAAGGTTAAGCAAGGAGTAGGGAGGTGAGAAAGGAGATCCAAGTCCTAGGGACCATTTCAGGTGGCAGGGAACCCTGCAAGGGGGCAGGGGCGGCATGAAAAAGATGGAAGGGAGAAAAGGGAGGACTGGAGTAGAGAATTAGGTTAAGTAGAGTCAAATCAGATGCAAGGGCATGATTTAAGGAGGCAGGAACAGCTGGATGAGAAATAGCTGTGGAGAGCAAAGCTGATGGAGTAAGAGGAGGAGGAGGAATGGCAAACATGAGGAGGCAGGGAATTCCAAATTTTAGGGAAACGGTAAGAGTAGCCTGACTGGCCAAAGAAAGTGGAGTGATGAGGGATCTCCAAAGTGCAAGAATCTATAGATCTAAGGGCATGCAAGGGGTGGGGGAGTAATAAAAGAGGAGGAGAGGTAGATTGGGAGTTCACCCAGTCGGTATTTAGATGTGAACTTTGCGCAGTGTGAGCAGCATCTGTTTGTGAGAGAGGGGAAAGACGAGGCATGATAGAGGTTGCACTGATGAGTGTGAGAGGGAGCATCAAGGGCAAAGCAGCATAAAAAGCGGAATAAGGCATCCAATCTGGCAAGGGAGGATTTGGGAGTGGCACCATAGACTACGTCACAGTAGTCGAAAATATAGATGATCATCTTCTGGAGATGTTCATGCCTAGCTGCAGGAGGGGTGTAACTATGGTTCCTGAACAGGATGCCTAGCTTGGGGAGCATTTTTTTCAGGATGGCATCAATATATCCAGAAAGGTTAAGGTGTTGGTCCAGCCAAACCCCAAGGTATCTGAAGGAGGAAGTGTCCTCAAAAGTATTTTCTTCCTGGGTGTGGAAAGAGGACAGACTAGGGAGCCTAGAGAGTCTCTGCCTGGTGCCAAAGGCCATGGAGACTGTCTTCTTGGCATTTAGAAAGAGATGATGGTTTGCAAACCAGAGCTGAATTTGGTTGAAATCATGCTATAGGGTGGGTATAACCTCAACTGGACTTGTGCCAGAAGTATACAAGTCCATATCATTGGCATACATATGGATGGAGGAGAAAGGGGAGCAGACTGATGGCAGATCATTTAGGAAGATTGAGAATAATAAGGGACCATGCACTGAGCCCTGTGGGACTCCTGTGATGATTGGGAGGGGGAAGATACAAACAAAAGTTTTGTATTAGAGCCATATCTTCTCTTTTTATCATCTCCAGCTGATAGAAAAACAATACTGAAGTTTAGAATTGAGAAATTCCCATCTAATATTTTGGATATTAGAATATACAGATATAACATTATGGAGGCAAATCATGAACTCAGTCACCTCTGTAAAATGGAAAATGGGAATAACATTATCACATACTCTTTAAATGTATCTGGCATTCTGAGCCTACAGAAAAATTCCTAAAACCATATATAAGATATGAAAATATAGGAAAGTAGGTTTTTAGATATCTTGATGTCAGCTGTCAACACAGATACAGTTCTAACTCTAGATAAATAGTTCTGTCATTGCTTAAAAATAAAGAAGAATACATTTACAGAAAAAAATTAACCATTATCAAAAAATGTTAAAAAAAACACAAAATGGTGCATCATGAGCAAAAGTAATCTATTACAGAGCTTTAAGAGATAATTGCATTTAAGGGAGGATTATATATGTCTGTTTATGTGCATTTTAATGTATGCATTTTTATACTATATCTTTGTACCTTGATTATTGTATTTGAATTATTTTAACTATGTGAAAAATACTTTCTTAATCACCGATAAAATCATGCACCTGAATATTGCCAAAATAAGCATTAAAAGGTAAATGATATGCCTTTTCTAAGATTTGACTGAATTTTAGTAAGCTCATGTGTGGCAAACTTTGTTTTAACATAAAAAATTAAATAAATGTTATACAGTTTATTTATTTCAAATGTTTCGTCAGGAAAAACTAAGGTAGAACAGTTCATTTCCAGATGTGTCCTAGGGGAAGTGTTCTGAGGAGAGTGCAGCAATAAGTTACATCAATTAGGTGGCAAAAAAACTGGCCCAGTTTCACTGAGAGCTGAGGCACCGCACGCCTTATCTCATGTCATGCCAGTGACCCATGTTCGGTGATGAGCATGGGTTGCTGGGAGATGGTTGGGGGAGAGGTCTGGGTGTGGATCGAGCAGCCGCTTGGGAGCTCTCCTTTCCAGGCTAGGGGAGGTTGGCTCTCTCGACGTTTGATCGCCACTTTGTGGAGACTTGGTGGTGGTGGTGGTGTGGGAAAAAGGAGGGGAGCCAGGCGCTAGGCCAGGGGCCGGAATAGAGGAGTCACTTGGACCAAGGCATATGTGTGCACCTACATGCACATGTCCAACCTTGTCTGAAGCTCCTGAGGTAATGGGAAGAAAGTCAGGTGGAAAAATCTGTGAGTTGGGCTAGATAAAGCCCCCCCCCACCAGCACCAACAGTCCATCTGAGATAGAAGGACGTTTGACTCAGGATGGCCGTGGAAGCCAAATGGCCACCCAACCTGCTGGGGAGTATAAAGGAGTGAAGAACAAAAAATAAAAATTAGGTTGCAAAAATAAAATGCACATTATGCAGTTGGGGTAATAACTGACAGCTTGATTGTCAGCAGCATCTCAAGTTTCTAAAAATGGTGGCAATGTAGTATAAATTTAGGGTAAATTTAATCAGCAATATCTCTGGACTGTAGCCAGCAACTGAGGAGTGTAATACCTCATTTAAAAGTTGCTTTTATGCCTTACCTCCTGCCATACCAGCGATCTGTATTTGCAGTGTGAGCGGGTGGTTGGGGCTCGGCCGGGGAAGGAGAGGATCGAGCTTCTGGAGGACAGCTCTCCTCCTGGGGAAGGGTAGGATCAGAGACCAGTGCATGCCTGGCCCCTAGCCATGGTTAGAGGCTGGCACACTGGCTCCAAAATGGGGGAGGGCAGAGATCAAGCAGACGCCTGGCATGTCACATGCTGAAGCATGTGTAGCTTGGCCATTGGCATCTTTGTACACCATGGCTCCACACTCAGGGAGAGGGAAACAAAGGTGAAACTTCCACAGACCAGCAGGATGATGCTAGTTCCCCACAGATGCCACACCTGACCAGCTGGCACCTCAGTGCCAGAGGTAAATTCCAGTAGATGCCGGGGTGACAGGGCGAGAGGGGGACAGTGGAAGGCGAACGGCCGGTGGCAGAGACATATGAAGTAATTAAAATGAAAAAGTTTTCATGAACTTGGAAAGTATGATTTAACTAGGTAAGTACACTGGCAGTAAAAGCCTTTTTCAGGCACGACCTGGGTGCAAGTGTTCAGATAAAATAGGAGTACAAAGTGTGGTTGGGGTAGCAGTATATACAGTTGTTATATACATGTACAGCAGGTGAAGAAGTAACAATACACATAAAACGATATTTACCTGATTCAATAACAAGTCATCATATACAGTAGGAAGAGAAGTAACAATATATACAGGACAATATTCACTTGATTCAATTACAGAAAGTACAAAAGGGTGTGGCAATATGTTGAAGTGCAGTTTCATTTTAGAAAGAATAGAAAGGAATACAAGTAAAAAAAGAATACAGGTAGTGCAAGGTAACAGGGTGGATTAGGGTGGATTTGAGGTGAGGTTAGTAGAAGCAATGACATGCGACAGAGGAGGAGTAATGGGATTTCATGAGATTTGTAAAAGCAGGTGTAGAAGTAGTTTTTCTAATAGGTGGGGGATATTGAGTTCCGTGTGGATGCAACATGAAAGGAAAAGGACCGCTGGCCAATGCTGGTGTGAAACAGCAGGATAACAGTGTTGCTGTGAGAGGCAGATCAGGAGACAGGAAGATTAACGAGAGGGATCTGCCTGACTAGGTATGGAGGATTGCCAGTATGCAAAGTTTTGTTGATGAGTGAGGCAAGAGCAAGATTTGCTCTGAGTTTGGGAAGTAACCATTTGAGGTTATTGAGCACTGTGCAATGGTGAGTGTTGAGGCTGCAGTCAGAGATGAATTTAGCTATATTATAATGAACAGTATGCTTTTCTTGTAGAGCAGATTTGCCAGCAGAATTTATGACCTTTGAGCCATAGTCAAGCATGGGAAGAAGATTAGCCTGAACAATTTTGACCTTGGTGTCAGGGGTCAAGAAGTGGTGGACTTTGTAGAGTGATCCCAGTTTTTTGTGAACTGAGGAAATGGTGCGCTGGAGGTGAATTTCGAAGGAGGGAGAAGGGTCAAGGTGTATTCCAAGGTACTTGAAGGAAAGTGTCTTTTCAAGAGGGGAGCCGTGTTCTGTGTTGAGACTAAACAGAGGAGATAGTTTGGAAAGGTTTTGCTTGGAGCCAAACCTTTTTCTTGTGAGAGCCAAGCTTGTAGCCTGGCAAATGAGTTGCCAAGGGATTTGTTGATGGAGGCAATTTTATTGATATGGGTGTAGAGGATGGCATCATCAGCATAGAGAAGTGTTTGTACTTGTCCACAGATAGGGAGATCATTGATGAAAATTGAGAATGAGAGGTCCTAGAATGGAGCCTTGTGGGACTCACTGGAGATGAGATTTGCACCAGAAATGGTATTACCAGTCTTGATGGCCCACTGGTGATGGTGCAAGTAATCTCTGAACCATGCTATAGTGGGGGACCCAAGGCTGAGTGCCGGGAGTTTTGAGATGATTAGTTTATGGTTGACAAGGTTGAAGGCTTTTGTCAGGCCAGTGAACACGGCACCTGTGACATGACCTATATCCATTGCCTGATAAATGGCGTTGAGGAAAGTTATAAGAGCAGTGTGCATACTATGACCTTTTTGAAAGCTGTGTTGTTCCGGGCAGGTGAGGTCATGTAACTGCAGGTATTCGGTAAGCTGCTGGTGCACAATTTTCTCTTGCAGTTTGGCTAGAGCTGAAAGAACCAAGACTGGGCAGTAGTTTTTGAGGGAGATAATTTTCCCTTCCTTCTGCAGGGAAACAACTGTAGATGTTTTTCAGAGGGATGGCACGGTACTAGAAGAGAAGGATAAGTTGAAGATTTTTGAAATGGGAAGTGCAATTTGAGGGGCAGCAAGTTCGAGAAATCTAGGGATGAGACCATTGAATCTGGCTGATTCGTCAGTTTGAGAGTGAAGTATATTTTGTGCACTTCTCGACACGTGATCCTTTTGATGTAGAAAGGGGCTGCTTGGGGTCAGGTTGTGTCTTATCAGGGCCAGAATCATTGTGTCCGTTGGGTCTGTATTCAGACAGGTTGCAGAAAAAGTAATTGGAAAGGGTAGCAGTTTTTAAGGGATCAGTGAAGGTGGTTTCATTCGGTTCAATGGAGATAGTATGGGGGGATGCTGGCCATTTAGGAGTGTGTTGATTGACTGCCAGAACTTTTTAAAGTTATGCAGGTTTTGTGTTTGTTGGGATTTAGGATACTGACTTTTGGTACTGGAAATTAAATGATTACACTTGTTGCATAGACATTTGCAAGTGTTCCAATCAGAGATGTTGTTTGTAGCCTTATATTTAGCCCAAGATGCATCACTTTTGTGCATGAGGGCAAAAATTTCATTTGTGAGCCACGAGGATTTCTTGGCCTTAACTCTGCAAATGCACAATGGGGATGTGCTTATCAAGCACTGTCAAGAAGGCATGGATAAAGAATCCAAGGGCTCTGTCAACATCCAAGACTGTGTTAAGGTGAGACCAATTGAGGTGGTGCAGGTTTGACAGGAAGGAGTCAGTGTTAAGGTTGGTGATATTTCTACAGGAAATGATCCTGGGGATGGAATGTTTAGGGGTGCTATTGTGCCATTGGCAGTATTTGGCATGGTGATCGATGATTGAGTCACTTAAGACTCCTGAAGTAAGGATTCTTTTGATATTGTTAATCAGGGTCCAGTCCAGAAAGGTGTGTTTACCTGTCTTGTGATTTGATCTAGTAAGGGATTGTATGATTTGCTGAAGCTGACCTGAATTTAATGGGTCCATGTAAGCAGGTGCCTTATCTAGCCAATTTAGATTAAGATCACCAAGTATAATTCATTTAGATGAAAGTTTATTAAGCATGTGGGTTAGGTCATAAAGACCATTAAGCCCAACTTTGGGTGAATTGTATGTGCAGGTGAGAGATAGTGTTTTTGGGCCTAGAGTGATATTGATGGAGAGCCATTCGCATAAGATGCTAGGTGTATAGGAAGGATCGATGATTTCAGCTTTGAGGTTGATGTCTGTGTAAATCAGGATGCCACCTTCTTTTTTGGAATATCTGTCCTCACGGAAGATATCAAAGTTTGGGATGGAGATTTCCTGAGTCTTTTATAAGGGGTGAGAGTTAGGATTCTGAGATTGCTAGAATGTGTGGTTTATAAAGGGCAGAGAAGGCCTCAAGGTCTTGCATTTTAGATAAGACACTTCTCGCATTTAGGTGCATAATGGGAATGCCATTGGGGCTGGACCACTTCGGGGGTGTGGTGAAGGTGGTTGCCGTAGGGCTGGGGTTGGTTTCTATGTCCCCAGCTAATAGCAGAAGGGTACCTAATAAGTGAGACTGCAGGGAGGCAGCATTGGAGGGGCATGTTGATTGCGGGATAATGATGTGATGTCCTAGGGAGTGAGTGAGTCTCTTGAGGAGGAGACCAAGAATGGGGATGTAAAGTAGCTGCAGGGATATTTGGAAGTGAGTGACAGAAGTAAGGGTAGTTACAGGAGGGGCAGTTTGGTGACTGAAACCATGCTCAAGAAATAATAACAGTACACAGGAAATTATGCCAGCACAAAGCCCTTTGAAGGCCATGGTAGTGATCTGCCTGTGCAGGATAGGAGAAAAAAAAGATTATGATGGAGGGAAGTTACCTGCTCCCAGAAGAATGTTCTTGGTACAGGAAGGAGGCATGTGAGCAGTTCATAGATATGGATAGATGGTTCTGTATTTGTGCTTGAGGGCTCATTTTTGGTATTATAATGTGTAATTAATGCTGAGACTTGTTAGCAAGTACAAAATGGTGAAGAAAGCTTTTATCGAGAGAAATTACCCCTCAGAGGTATCATATTGCACTTATTACAGCCGTAGTAAAACTAGTCATCTTAAGACAATGATTGGATAGTTAGCCTCCATCCGACAAGGAATGGCATGCTGAGCTTTTGACCCTCTTAATGATGGAAAAATCATTGGCTACCTTAAGGCATAATATTTCTGCTTATAAAAGATGGGAAACATTGGACACCCTCCTCCAAATAGCATAGTTATGTAACAGCTCTTGGTACCTTTTTATTTATGGAGGTCTCTCTGATCCTTGCTTATATATTGTAGATTTGTTGATAATTTACTCCCCTGGTTGCCTTGTTCCTTTCTTTTCCTCTTATTTTCTACTATAACGCAGGACTCATTGTTTGGACTGAAGTTTTGTTTGATTCACTTGAGCATGGCTGTCAGGTTTATTCTCACCATATAATTTATGTCTAATTATTTATATAGTATTACTGAATGTTGTGAGACATTTAAGTGTTACCCCTGCTCTTTCCACTATATGTCCTGATGTCATGCGTTTTTATTTTTATGTTTATGTTTGTACCCTGTGCTCAGTAATTTTCAATAGAGTATATTCAGTTAAAAAAAAAATTACCTCTTAATTGGGTTTCCACATCCTAGGAGACAAAAGGTTAAGTGGTGTAAATTTTAAGAACATTTTGCAAGAACTGGGCTACAGAATTTAACAGTGTAGGCAGGCTTCAACTACTCTATTTGGGGAGATTAACAGAGCTGCTGGAGAGGAGCTCCAAACTATATGAAGCCAGTAGGGGGAGAATTGGGGCAGATCAAATATGCACTCTTGTGGGGGTGGAATTACACAGATTTTTTTACCTGTGTACCTTCCCTATATAAAAGAGAGACAACCTTAGGGTGGGAGGGTGGTTTGGGATGGTGAGTGGGAAGTGTTTAGCAGCACCAGGCTGCCGCTCTGACAGCTGGTGCTGCCTGAATCAGATGCTCCAGGGCCATGCAATCAATGATAGCACCTAAAAATGGCACTGCTACCTAGGATCCGATTCCTACCTGAGACTCTGGAGAGGGTTCCAAGTGCTGCTGCTCTCAGAACCCTTCCTTAACCCTGGGGGTCTGACTGAGGTGAGGATAGGAATAAAAGGCCAAAGGTGAGTGGGCTGGTGAGACAACAGGAGGGAGAGGCTGAAATTTGAGAGAGGTAGAAAGAAAGTGGGGGGGGGGGGCTGCTAGCCTGCAGCAAGGAGGGGGAGAGGAGAGAGCAGTAGAGTACAGCTGAAATTGTAATACAGGCAGAATATAGTCACAAAATGTAATTCAATTGCTGTAACTTAGGCAGCGTGCAGCAGATATAAACCAGGCAATTCTCAGTTAATGAATACAGCTTTAAAGACACACTGAAATAGTGGCTAATTAAAACTGAGCAGTGTAACAAGACCAACTGAAATTACAGGTAGTGCTGCGTTCTTACTATGAGCATAGAGCTAGTGCTGCAAGTAGGCTGTAGCAGTGAAAATGCCCTAACTAAGCACTCCGCTCTGAAAGCACATTGTAGAAAAGGCTAAAAACAGAGTAAACTGTCTGGAAAACTGGTGGCCTAAAACACAATCAGTATTGTTTGTCCGACCACTGGTGCTGCCTGAATCAGATGCTCCAGGGCCATGCATTTGGTGGTAGCATTTTAAAATGGCACTGCAACCTAGGATCTAATTCCTACCTGGGATGCTGGAGAGGGCTTTGGACACTGTTGCCCTCTGGACTGTTCCTAAACTCTGGGGGTCCAACTGAGCTGGGATGTTGGAGAGGGTTCCAGGCACTGCTACCCTCTGGACCATTCTTTAACTCTGGGGGTCCGAATGAGCTGGGATGCTGGAGAGGACTCCAGGCGCTGCTACCCTCTGGACCCTTCCTTAACTCTGGGGGTCTGACTGAGCTGGGACACTGGAGAAGGCTTTGTGTGCTGTTGCCTTTGGGACCCTTCCTTAACTCTCGGGATCTGACTGAGCTGAGACACTGGAGAGGGCTCCAGGTGCTGCTGTCTTCTGGACTGTTCTTTAACTCTAAGGATCTGACTGAGCAAAAACACTGGAGAGGGCTCTGGGTGCTGCTGTGCTCTGGACCCTTCCTTAACTATGGGTGTCTGACTGAGCTGGGATGCTGGAGAGGGCCCCAGGCCCTGTTGCCCTCTGGACCCTTCCTTAACTCTGGGGGTCTGACTGAGCTGGGATGCTGGAGAGAGCTCTGGATGCTGCTGCCCTCTGGACTCTTCCTTAACTATGATGGTCCTTCATAAATATTTCCCTTTAAGTAATTGAAAACAGCTTAAATAATTAAAACCAGCAAATAATGAGATAATTGCAAACTCAGAGTCCTGCACCCCAGCTCTTGCAGACCCTCTTCTCTTCTGTTCCACTCAGCCACCAATGCTTAGTCCGCCAGAGCTACCAAATAGGAGCTGGAATTTAAAAGGACATAGCCCATCCCCCAGCAGGACTGCCACCACTGCTATAGGCTGGAGGAATTAAAGTTTGTGCAGTCTGTCTCCTGACTAGTGGATGCTGGTGGATCAGAAAGATACTCGATGGGAATCAGGAAGAAAGAAAGATGAGTTGAGCAGTCAGTTCTATCAGTTCAGGCTGCCAAAGTAAAAAAAACAAAAAAAAAAACACAGCCAGACAGGAGAATACAAACACCACTACAGGTGCCTGATACACACCTCCATTCTCAACATTCTGCCATCCTACTCAGCCACTACTATTCAACCCACCACCATTTCCAGACAGGAGCTGGATTTTACACAATGGTAACCCATCACCTAGCAGCACTGCCACTGTTGCTACAGGCTGGAGGAACTAAAGTATGTGCAGGCTGTCTCTGATTGGTGGACGTTTGTCATGCTAATGTCTGGGTAGACTCTGGTTTATGACTGAAATAATAGAAATAAAGTTTTATAAAATGCTGGCAATTCATTTCAAAAGCTATGTAAGGCTGCGGTTAGAGTTTCAGCACAAAGCGGCACATTATGGGAAACGTGACATTTGGATGGAAATTCTGAATCTTGGTAATCGTGCTATGTTGTTCCTAGGGTTTTAACACTTTCTCAAAGCAGTGCTGTTACTCTAACATTGGCACCCTCTCTCAGAGTAGCTGTTTTTGTAAAAGTAAATTGTGTTGTCTTAAAAGATAATGCTAAAGTTACAATATCACCAATAATGAGCAATTGTTCAAACACAGAAGCACATAGAAACATGAAAACATACAATTTATTGGAAAGAAAGGACTGCTTAGCCCACTCAGTCTGTCCAGATGTTCCCTGCCTAATCTGTCACCACAGACCCTGTCTGATTATTGGTGACCCTCCTGCCTCTCTGCCTCTTTTCTAATATACCCCCTATGTCTATCCTACACATGATTGAAGCCATCTCCACTGTTACTGCCTCCACCAAGTCCATTCAAGGCATCTATCACCCTCTCACTGCATAAATATTTCCTCACATCTCTCTTAAATTTTCTCCCCTCCAGCTTCATCACATGTCCCCTGGTTCTGGTGCTCTTTCTCATTTGAAAAATACCCTCCCAGTGCCCTGTTTACGTGAGTTACTGGATGTTCTTTATTATGTAACCCCTCTGCCTCCTCTCTTCCAGGATGTACGTGTTGTGAGTCCTCAATCTCTTCTTGTAGGGCTTCCCATTCAACCCTTGTCCCATTTTAGTTGCCTTCCTCTGAACTGCCTCCACCCTCTCTATGTGCTTTCTGAAGTGCAGTCTCTGAAACTGGACACAGTTCTCCTGGTGAGAGCTTGCCAGTGAGCAATACAGTGACAACACACTTCCCTCCTCCTGTTGGAGAGATCCCTCCTTATGCATTCCAGCATCCCACTAGCCCTACCCACTGCTTTGTCACACTGCCCTGCCGTTTTGAGGTTTTCAGATACGATAACCTCAATGTCCTTTTCTTCTTTGGAGACTAGCAGTACCTTCCATCCTGTATCCAGCTCTTGAGTTCCTATACCCTAGATGCATGATTTTTCTCTTTTTTGTATTGAACCCCAACTGCCATGCTTTTGACCACCACTTGAGTTTCCCCAGATCCCTTCACATCCTCTACACACCCTCCTTAGTATCCACCCTATTGCAGATTTTGGTGTCATCTGAAAACAGGCATACCTTCCTTTCCAGTTCCTTTGCAATGTCACCTGTGAAGATATTGAAGATAAATTATCTCATACTGAGCCCTGGGGTATCCTGCTGGTTACTCTTCCATCAATGGAGTGACTTCTGTCAACCACCACCCTCTGTCTCCTATCCATGAACCAGTTCCCAACCCAGTTCATTATTTTGCATTTTACCTCTAAGCAGCTCAATTTCTTTAGCTGTCTCTTGTATGGTACAGTGCCAAAGGCATTGCTACAGTCCAGATAGACCACGTCCACTGTCCTCCCATGATCCATTTCCATGGTGACCCTGTCAAAGTAATCTATAAGATTTGTTTGGCATGACCTTCCCTCCATGAATCCATTCTGCCTGTGGTCTTGCAACCCACTGGATGCAAGATACTCTACTAGTATTTCACTCAGTAGGTTTGTCATTAATTTTCCCACCACTGAAGTAAGATTTACTGGCCTATAGCTGCTAGCCCTCTTCCTGCTGCAGTTCATATGAAGAGAAAGCATGTCAGCTCTTCTCCAGTCCTCCGTAACCACAGCTGCTTCCAGTAAGCTATTGAAAAAGTCTATCAATGGCAAAGCTCGTCATCCGCAGCGGTCATTTGCTCCACGTTGTTCACCACCGTTATGAACATGGTCGGTGGCGGGCAGCCGCTCTCACCTGCTGACATCAAGTTTCCAATCCTGTCGTAACCCTCTGCTGTGTTTAGGTAGCCGATGGGGAGCCCACTCCCCGCCGGTATACCCCCAAATGTAGAATGCCGAGGGTGTGCCCAATCCCCTCTGCTCGTGGCCCGACTACTGTCTTTGTGCGCGACAGGAGCCTCCCGTTGGCATCACTAATAATGTTGAATGCTGAGGGGCCAATCCCCATGGCTTGCCCCCACTTTCTTTGTTAGCAAACGGGGTGCCTCAATCCCCGCCAGCATTACTCCAGCACATAAAGCCAACGGTGGTGCGCAATCCTCCATCGGCTACTGACACCCAAAAAAAAATAGTTAGGTGGCATGCTGGGAGCCCACCCCAGCGTGCCAGATGCCCTGCAACACGAACTGTCCCGTGATGGTTTTCCTTTTTTTTCCCCTGTAAAACGAAAACCGTCCCTCATAGTCTTGATGCCCCCTCTCCCCACCTACATCCACCCACTGTGCACCCTTCCTCCCCTCACCCCCCTCACCCCATACTTACCTCCAGAGTCCAGCACGATGATCTTCTGTGGACCGGGAACACGTCTGCACTCTTCAAAGCCGACCGCGAACTGAGGAAATGCTGGTACTCTGTATAATGGAATGAATAGGGTTTTTTCAACTTTGCTGTATATCTCAGGCATTTCTTGGAATTTTGGCACCAAATTTTCAACATGGAGTTTTTGGGGCCCCCTCATTAATTCTATCACAGTCATGGCATTAATCGGCCTCAAAAGGTGATTTCGCAGGCACTGTGCAAAATCACCTTTCGGGACCCATTAATGAAATGACAGTGCCAGAGTTCATGAGGTGGCCTCTCAAAAAGCCTATGTTCCAAATTTGGTGGAAAAATCCAACAATGGTTTTATGAAAGCAGTATTTGCAGTAGTTACAAGAGTACTGAATTTTGCTCATTCGCTATATTTTAGCAACCGATTTTCAGCATTGGCATTTTGTACACCCTCCCTGTTAACAGTACAGCTGTCATTTTCCACATCCTGCCTGAAATGTGTTTCCACACTTCCGGCTTACAATAGCACAGTCGCTGTGGGAAATCAGTGTTTGGGCCAGATTATGAAAATGACAGTGACACAGTTCATGAGCAGAGGTCCTAAAATGCCTATGTTGAAAATTTGGTGCTGATACTCCATAAAATGACTGTGTTACGAGCATACGTTGGCAGATTGCACGCATGTTCGTACCGTCATGCATTTGTGATATTTTCGCTCTGGATTTTCACCATTGCTATTTTTCCACACCTCTTGATGAACAGTACAGCTGTCTTTTCACATATCCTGTCCAAAATGTGTTTTCACACTTCCGGCGCAGAATAACGTGGTCGCTGTGCGAAATCACTTCTTGGAATACTTTGAGGAAATGACAGTGACACTGTACATGAGCAGAGGTGCTAAAATACCTATGTTGAAAATTTGGTGACGAACTCCCATAAAATGGCAGTGTTGCAAGCATGCGTTGCATATTTCCTACGCACCCTTGTAACTCTGCAAATTTCGTATATTTGCATGCCACATTTTCAACACTGGCATTTTTTTACACCTCCTTATGAACTGTGCAGCTGTCATTTTTCACATCCTGCCCAGCATGTTTTCCCGCACTGCACTACCAAACACCCAAAGGGACACCCTAATGCCTGTCACTCTCTGCAGGGTGGGGGTGGTTTGTCATCAGTTCAATACTTGGCTGCCATTTCTATGCTGCATCTCTCTAACTCCTGCACTGCCAATGGCAGCAAGCCAACATTCGGCATTGACAAATCCTTGTCTGAATTGCCACCATGCTGGGATTGCTGTCTGTGAGCTCCTACCCACCTCTGTTTTTATTTATGACTTTAACTTATTAGTAAAGTTTAACACTTTGTTTTAAATAGGTTAGTGTAGGGTATTATTTTAATGTATAGTAGCAGTGCAGGAAGTAGCTCATGTGTTTTTAACTGGAGCCAGTGTGTCTGTTTGCTGACATTTTCTACCTTCAAGCTCATCTCACAGAAAGACACAAACTGATGTTCAGTTCTAGGATGAACAAATGTATTTCATACTCGATTCACTCGGCAAGGCAGCTCCCACTCGAGTCAATGTTTTGCATACAAATTTGCTTTTTCAAGGCAAGCTTGAAGATGGAGGTTATTTTAGTATAGTTAGGGATGATTCAGTGAGATAGTGTAAGGAGTGTAGGTTTTGTTTTTTTTTAGTCAGAAAAGGTTGAGTCCAACTTCATTCTGTTTCTATGGTGTCTTTACTGGCATGATTCAATAACATCACATTGTATCAGGCTGAGTAGAGCAGCCAGGATTTCAAAAACTGAAGGCACAAACATAGATAAATGCTGTTTGAAACACATTTGTATCCATGGCCAGTGGAGTTAAGGCATATTTGTTCAAAATGTTTGAATCCAAATGAAGGCCTAGGCCTATAGGTTATGGCCTGGCTACTCCAAAAGCCTTATATGGAGTAAGTATTTGACTTTCACTTTTACTTCCACCACACAGCATTCTATACTGTTTTCAGTTTTCACTGTGTCACTGGTGGTGGAACTGCTACTGGAAAAATTGTAATAAAGTGATTCTGTGTCTTAAACTCAAAAACCTCTACTTCCCAAAGCAGAAAGTTTGACCAGTCTGTGTTGAGCTGGTTTCTCTGCTGGTGTCCCAGTGCAGAAAACACCTCTCACCACTATTCAGTTGGAAGATGGTTGCTACCATGGGTTCCAGCTCCTGGTATATCCTGGCACGGCCATATTAGGCGTGAGATGACAGCTTCTAAAACTATCAAGCTTGATGAACTGTGGTGAGAGTACAGTTTTTTCAAAGGCTGCTGTTTAATTTGGAGAACTGTGGTCGAGTGCAGTTCCCAAAATTCTCACTGACTTAATGGCCAGAGGTTGAGGAAGGGAGCCTCACTGAGAAAGTCTCTCCCTCCATCTTCTTCATTTTGGATTCATGTTGATAGTGGAATGTTGGCAGTTTGGTGAGAGAGTGCCCCAAAAACAAAACTGCTATTTATTCAGTCTTTCAATATGTTCCTGTGTTTGACTTTATGGTGAGAGAATTTCCTTCTCTTGATTATTTGAACTGTCTCCAGACCCCTGCACATAACGGATTTATTAGTTGATAGCTCCTTACCCAGTGTCAGCAGGTGTGGGGTTCTAGTTTTATTTTGCACTTTACTATGTATTAATCATTTGCTGAACTGCATTATTATCCATTTTGCTGGACTTTGGCACCATGGACTGTGACTCTGAACCCAATAATTTCTTAAATAAATTCTGTTGTTTATCGTTGGTTGTATGGGTAGTGTGTTTGTTTAGTTATTAACTGTTTGATATGTGAGTGAGGGTGTAAATGGTAGGATAAATAATAGTAATTCTTCATTTATATTGCACCTTTCATAACCAAGGCTATTAACAATAAAACCAATTTAAAACTTATACAACAAAACAAACAAAATATCAGCATAGTTAAAAATACATACTTGTCAGCCAACACCATCATTAAAAGCTTTATCCCTCAAAAAATGTTTTTAAAGCCTGCTTGAACCTCCCCCCCCCAGTCACGCACTCCTTAATCTGACAGGGTAGAGAATTCCTAAGGGTTGGGGCCATGAACATAAATGCCTGGGCTCCCACAGATCTTAAAGTCACCCTCGAAATCTCTAGCAACCCCTCATCGGCCGAGCAGAGTGGTGCCTCAGGGAGATAAGGAATCAGAAGCTCTCTCAGGTAGTCAGGGCCCAGTCCATGTAGGGCTTTATATGTCAGTAACCCGACTTTGAAGGAGATCCACCACTGAACTGGCAGCCAGTGCAGATCCCGCAGCACCGACGAAATATGGGAAGATCTCGAAATCCCTATCAACAACCAGGCTGCTGAGTTCTGTACCAGCTGCAAGTGATGGATATCAACCCCTAGTAGCCCAAAGTACAGTGACTTGCAGTAATCTAGGTGCGAGGTCACAAAGGCATGGATCAATGTAGGCAGGTCAATGGGCGGAACAAGGTGCTTATTCCTGATGATGTTTCTAAGATGGTGGAAAGAAGACTTTACGACGGCTGACACCTGAGCACAAACTGTCAGCCCCGAGTCTAACAACACCCCTAGGTCTCGTACCTGTTCAGAGGCCTGGAGCTCAGCATCCCCTAGGAATAATCCCAGGGGACAGCCTGCCCCGAGCCCCCCATCTGACAACCTGGATCCAAAACCATCACCTCCGTCTTCACGGGGTTCAACCTCAACCAACTGCACTTGGATTTCTTCAAGAAAGTTATTAAATATCAAGACTGCTCCTTCCTGGTCAGAAGCAAAAGACAGATATAGTTGGGTATCATCAGCATAGCAATGAAACCTCAGCCCATACTGTCTTACAATGTCTCCGAGGGGAAGCATATGCACTGCAAATAACATGGGGGACAGCACTGAGCCCTGAGGAACCCCACATGACAGAGGGATCGAATCACAGGGAAAAAACCCAGACACTACCTTCTGAGATCTTCCAGTGAGGTATGATGTAAACCATCTGTAGACCGATCCAGAGAGTCCACAGATGAATCTCAGGCACTCAAGCAGAACCCCATGATCAATGGTGTCAAATGTTGATGACAAATCTAAAAGTACCACAATGGACCGGATAGGGTGGATTTTGGTGGGTAGATTATTTTACTTTAGTGGTGTATAAGTGATGTGATAGATTGGGTTTTAGTGGATGGTTAGTTTTATAATTTGACTGTTTAAGTACAGTAGGCATTTTGTAGGATGTGCTTTGGCACACCATTTTCTGCTGCCTCTTGCAGGCACGTCTACTCCTCAGACCCCGTGGCAGCTCTATCCTTTTGCGTGGTCCCAGATTGCTCTCCCTGCCACAGTAATTAGTCCTGCCAAATGGATCAGGAATCTTCAGAGTTGGAGTGAGAGTCACAGTGGAGGTCTAGGGTAGATTGCAGTAGCAGATAAATATTGGCTACCTCAGTGGACTCCCCTTCCACAGTGCCTTGCTCTACAAAAGTCTATCGTTTGAATGCAGTGAGTGTGTGTGAAACTGGGATGGAGGGATGAAAGGGTGGAGCAATTGCATCATTAATAATGCTGGGCAGAAATCAGTCTACTTAGCTTCAATAATTCCCGTCCCCTAAACATCCACTGTACCTCTTCCCAGCACTCTCTCTCTCTCTCTCTCTCTCTCTCTCTCTCTCTGCTACATGGCTTCTCTACCCACACCTGCAATTGTACCTAATAGCTGCCCATATATCTCTGCTCTCTACCTGCTACCCCATCACCTCCCAGTTCTTCTCTTGGCCTCCCTCTCTCCATTCCCCACTACCCCTGCACCTCAATACCTTTCCTCTTGACATCTATAGATGGCTTCTCTGTCTCTTGCCTTCTTATTGCAACAGCGCTTTTATTTGTATCCGTCTGCCTCCTTGAAAATATTGTACTAGTTGTATTACATTTTTCTTATTTTCTTGTAGCCTAATGTTTGTTCCTATCAGCCATGCATTTTTCTCACAATTGTTGTACATTATTCTCCTCTTCTCCCTTCCCTTCAGGACTAATCTGGAAACTAGCTGTTATCAGCTCATATGTTTTTTTCCTGGAGAAACTTTTGATATAAATAAATATATAATAATGATGCAATTGTTCTGCATTCTTCTCCTAATCACATGTCCACTCATTACATTCAGACTACTGACTTAAACATGATTGATCTCCTTTTGTTCCCTCCTTGAAATCAAGGAGCAGGGTTCATGAGCAGGAGAGCCTGTTAAATTTTGTGGTCTAGGGGACTGGGGGTTGGAGTAAAGGGGAGGATCTACAGAAAGATCCTGTCATCTCCTAAACAGTGTCTGGAGCCTAGATTTTATTTGTTACAGACAATGTGTAGGGGAGGGCAGAGGAGGGCTGGAAGTGACTGGCATGGAAAAGAGGGTGCCTCAGGGACTAGTTCTGGCTGCCTAAGAAGGTATAGAGTTCAAAAAATTGGTTAAACTGCTGAACTGCTAAAGGGGAGCTCAGAAAGCTTGGACCAAATCTACAGGTGTTGCAAGCGGCACATTTTGACACATTTGTCAAACTCTCCTTTGTCATCGGAATATCCTTAATTCAGTAATGAACACCCATCATACTTTAACAGAAAGTATGTGTCAAAACTCAAAGCATTTTCAGGTTTACTATATTCAGCAGTCTTCTGTGATTTAATGATCAGCAAATGTTTTTGCAGCCATGGGGTTTTTACAGCACAAATCTCAGGACAGTGCTTAAAGAAATATTGGACAACCCTACTTCAGCAGGGTGTCTGCCTAATTGTAACTAGAGTTACAGAAAATGCAAGTCCTCTTTGCAGCCCAATAGTCTGGGTCTTATAATGTGAATCAAGTTGCCTGGTACTTTAAAATCACAAAATAACAGAACTTTGGCTTGAACCTGCAGTATTTTGCTTTAGGCACTGTGACTTGAAACTCAACAAATATTATTGTAAAACAGTCTCCTTTGTTTAAAACTGGTTTTGCTTGCAGCCCTCAAGTTGGTACTTGTGGAAGTCGGCAGAAGTTGGAGAATACCTGACTCTTTGATTGCCAAGGAACTTTTGCTTTCATTGAGTCTCCCTAGTCTGCTCTATGATGTTTACAAATATGAAACTACCTACATTTAGGGATATAAACATGAAACTGCAATGACTTCTCTTGAAATCTAAGGGTGCTGGGGAAAGAATGAGAGTATAAGATGCAGAGATATGAGATACATGATAAAATAAACATAACGTGTGCTAGTTTTGTATCATACTACTAACATACTAAAATGCCAGCAGAATAGGCCTAATGGTCTTTAGTGTCTGCTCGTTTGGTCAGCCCCCACCCTGGGAGCTGACCTTGCTGCCCCCTCTCCCTCTCTAGCTTCTCCCTTCCCAATCCAGGTATTCTCATTTACTGGTTTTCTTCCAGAACCTTCCCTATTACCTGTCCCACCCCTCTTGCACCCCTCCACCATTTCTGCCTCCACCACCCTCTCAGTGAAGTGGCACCTCCTCCTTTCTCCTGGAATCTCCCCCCAGCTTCCACCCATGCCCTCTAATTGCCCCTTCCTTCCGAGCGCCCTGACTGCTCCTCACCTATTTACCCCTTCATGTACCTGAAGACCTTTGTCATGTCCCCCCAGTCCCTTCTCACTTCCAATGTGTACATATTTAGCTCTTCGAGCCTCTCCCCATAGGTCCTATCCCCCAAGCCCCAAATCATTTTGGTTGCTGTCCTCTGGACCCTCTCCAGGAGTTCAATGTCCCTCTTTAAATGAGGCCTCCAAAACTACACACAGTACTCAAGGTGCAGTCTCACCAAGCAGTTATACAGTAGGAGTATCACTTCCCTCCTTCTGGAGGTGAGCCCCCTAGCGATGCATCCAAGCATCCTGTTGGCCTTTGACGCTGCCCTCCTACAAGTCTCTGAATTGTTTATCTTGACATCCACCACCACCCCCAGGTTCCTCTCAGCCATCGAGACTTGTAGCACTTCCCCCCCAGGGTGTACACTTGGCCCGGGTTTCTGGCTCCCAGGTGCAGTACCTTGCATTTTCCTGCACTGAACCTCAGCTTCCGCTTTCTAGACCACCTTTCCAGAGCCTTCAGATCCCCCTGTAGGGCCATCCTCCCCTCCTTCCCATCCACCACTGCCCCCAGTTTTGAGTCATTCACAAAGAGACTCATCTCACTCCTGATAGCCTTCCTTATGTCAGAGACGTAGGCGTTGAGCAGGAGGGGCCCAAAGACCGATCCCTGAGGGACTCCACTAATGAACCTCCTTGGGGATGAGACTATCCCGCCAACCACAACCCTCTGGGTCCGGTTCTGGAGCTAATTTCCTATCCATTTGATCATCTGGTTCCCCACCCCCATTTCTCCCAGATTATCCAGCAGGCCCCATGAGGAACACAGTCAAATGCCTTGCTGAAGTCAAGAAAGAGGATGTCTACTGGTCTACCAAGGTCCAAGGTATCTTAAAGGTACTGTATTTATTATTTTAGTAGGTGTCTTAAAGGGCTACTATTTTAGTTCGGTAAATGCTAGCTGGCAGGTGGCTGTTGTGGCTTATAGTAAACACTGGGGGACCGATACAGAAAATATCTTTAGATGTCATGCTATAGATGTTCAAAATGTGGAATTCTGCCTCTGGAATTTATATGGACTGGCAATTCCATTTCTGAAATTCTTTTCAAAATTTCTTTTTTAATGTGGTGGAATTCTGAAAAACCTTTCTATTTCTGTAATGTTTTTCCACGATTTGCAGAAAATAATCTGCAGCTTTGGTAAACTGCTGAATACTATTCTGCTGTTTATGTAATCCATAGATTACTAATCCATGTTGTTTTTATCCGAATTCGGCTTCCAACTGAATTCCATAGAATTATGCAGAATTTCCAAATGTCCACCAAATTATGTCAGAAACTAATTTTAACAATTATGCATTTATATATGACATGGCATGTGTTGTGGTTGGATAAAGGCAAACCTTGGGTGTGTTGTGAGGCGTGAGGCATTACCTAGTGCTTTCAACCACCCAAAAGTGTCATTATTCCACCATAAAGCACACCATGGAGTGTCTTATTGTGATTATAAAATGGATTCAAGATTTTTTTTGGGTGGGGGTGAAAAAATAAAACAAAAATAAAATAATGTTAAGCATTTTAATTTTTTTTATGTTTTATAATTAACTTTTTAGTAGAAGAGATAATAAAGAAGACATCAGCAATACATGGCATCCTGGCTGGGGAATGCCTCTTAGAGTTACAAGTCTAAAAACAATATCTATAGTTTATGTACATTTCTAAATAAAAAACAACATGTGTGCAACAAAAACTCATCAACTGGCACTATCAACTACTGTCAGTTCCTTCTTAATATACAACTCTGGTAAGGTTGGGTGCCACTGTCTTTACTGTTGCAACTAGAAACATAGAATTTGATGGCAGATAAGGACCGCTTGGCCCACCCAGTCTGCCCATCTTCCTACCTAATGGATAAGCTGCAGATTCTAGTTAAGCAACAGCCTACTTCTTCCTACCCCCACCCCCTAGAATTGTCTTAGGACTGTCCCATGCATTCTTGAAATCCACCACTGTTTTTGACTCCACAACCTCCTCAGGAAGGCTGTTCGAAGGCTAGTGTGTGGTATTTAGCCTGGTTTGTCCTTGCAATCTGTCTATATGAACATACAAACATATGAAGAAGCCAGCAAAAGAAGGCCATTTGGACTACCTAGTCTGCTCATGTTGCAGTGTCCACAGCTTGAGCTACTGACCCTCCCCCCTACTCCTACCAACCTATAATCCTTACCTTCCCCCATACCTACCCCAGCCTCTCTTGAAACTGCCCACCATCTTCAACAAGATCACCTCTTCTCACAGCGCATTCCAGTGAAGTGCTTCCTGACCTCCCTCCTAAACCTCCTCCCCCTCCAGCTTAAGACTGTGCCCCCTCATGTTACGATTGCCACTTAGCTTAAAGAGACCCTCCTTATGCACCTTGTTTATCCCTTTCAAGTACTTAAAGGTCTCAGTCATGTCCCCCTTCCTCCTGTCCTCCAGGGAGTATATGTTTAGTGCCATCAACCTCTCCTCGTATGCCTTACCCAGCTATATAGTACTTCATGCTATACTTTGTGATTTAGAGCAACAGAACTTGATGGCAAAAGGGGACCACAAGATCCATCTAGTCTGCCTGATATGGGTAACTACCCCCTCCTTTCTATCCTTTCTGTGGAATGATACTTTTGTGCTTTTTCTAGGCATTTATTAACCCGTTTATCGTTTTGGCCTCCACCATTTCCCCGGCAGGCAATTCTGTGGGTTGACCACCATCTCAGTGAAGAAGAACTTCCTAATACTGCTCCTGAATCACCCACCCTTGAGTCTCATATCATGTCATCTAGTTATAATGCTTTCCTTCTCCTGAAGGAGCTCCTCTACCTTATTTATACCCTTGATATACCTGAATGTCTCAATCATGTCCCCCCTCCCTTCTCTTCTCCAGAGAGTACATGTCGAGCTCCCTCAATCTATCCTCATATGCCATTTGATGCAGACCCTGAATAAATTTTTGTGGCTCTCCTCTGCACCGTCTTAATCCTATTGATGACTTTCCTAAGGTGCAGCCTCTAGAACTGTACGCAGTATTCCAGGTGCACCAGCGTCCTGTAAAGTGGCAGCACCACCTCCCTTCTGTGACTTGCGATTCTCCTTCTTATGTGCAGCCCAGCATACCACTGGCCTTTAGGGCCACCTTTTTGCACTGCTTCCCCACCTTTAAGTCATCTGATATAATGACCACAGGTCTCGCTCCTGCTTGGTGCATGCCAGATGTTCCCCTCACAGGGAGTATCCCACCTTGGAGTTTCCCTTGCCTAAGTGCATGGCCTTGCACTTTTTGGCATTGAACTTCAACTGCCAGGTGTCTAACCACTCCGAGTTTTCTTAGGCCTGATTTCATGCTTTTGACTCCTTCTGGGGTGTCTGCTCTGTTGCAGATCTTGGTGTCATCTGCAAACAGACACACCTTCCCTTCCAAACCATTACTGACATCAGCTAGGAACACATTGAAGAGTAGGGGCCCCAGTACCATTTCCTGAGGCACTCAACTAATCATGTCCCTCTCTGTCGACACCACTCCATTTTACCTGCACCTGTTGTGTTCTTTCCTTCCACCAGCTGCTCACCCAATCCACCACTTCCTTATCTACACCAATCTGGTCCAGCTTCTTTACCAGTCTTCTGTGTGGAACCAAGTTGAAGGCCTTACAAATGTCCATATAGACCATGTGCACCACTACCCCTTGGTCCACTGCCTTAGTTACCCAGTCAAAAAGGTCAACCAGGTTTGTCTAGCTTGACCTTCCAGCTGTGAAACCATGCTGGTTTGGGTCCTGTTGCCCACTGGATTCCAGATGTGCTACTCTTCTTTGCTTGAGCAGTGTCCCCATTAGGTTTCCTACCACCAATGTGAGACTCACTGGATGGTAATTTCCAGCCTCCTCCCTGCTCCCTGATATGTGAAGTGGGACCATTGTCGGCTTCTTCCAGTCTTCAAGCACTGTCCCGCTTTCTAGTTTCTTGAAAACTCTAGGGTGAATCTTATCTGGCCACATGGCCTTGTCAACCTTTAATTTATTTATGGCTTCCAAGACTTGTCCCTCTGTGAAGGGGCTTGAGTCTACCCCTGGTCCCTGGATGCAACTGCTTTGCAGGTTTGGGTCATCCCCTTCGTTCTCCCTAGTGAACACAGAACAGAAATATTTATTTAGGACTTTTGCCTTCTCACTGTCCTTCTCTGCTAGTCCCCCTTCCAAAATTGCTACCCTTACTATTCCTCTTTTAGTCTTTCACCTTTCTCTTATGTACCTAAAAAAGGTTTTGTCTCCCCCTCTAACACCCTGTGCTATCCTTAGCTCGGTGTGAGTTCAGTTTTTCTTATTACTTTTCCCACTTCCTTCTGAGCAGCTATGTACATTTTCCAGTCTTCATCCTTGTTTGATGCCTTATATACCCTGTAGGCCTTTCTTTTCTCCCTTACTATAGTAGCCACCTCCTTGGAGAACCAGAGGAGTTTCCTTTTCTTATTTGCCTTGCTGATCCTCCTAGCGCACTGCTCGGTTACCTCTTAATAGTTCCCTTGAGGTTCTCCCATATTTCCTCTTTCCCCCATGCCTGAGTTTCTCTGCTAGGCTGGTTCTCATTTTGGAAAATTCTAGCTGTCTGAATTCCACAACTCTGATCTTGGAATGGCTGGTATACATAGTTGGGTTGACTAGAAAAATGATCATATAATGGTCGCTGTTGCCAAGATGGCACCCTACCTCAACCCTTTTTACCCTGTCACTATTGTTCAGAACCAAGTTTAAGGCAGCTCCACCTCTGGTAGGTGAATCAACAAGTTGCTTCAACCCTGCCCCCTGTAAGGCCATTACAAGTTCCCTTCCTCTTGTTGTTGATGCTGTCTGAAAACCCCAGTCAATGTCTAGTAAGTTAAAGTCCCCTAATATAATTGCCTCACCATTGTCTGCCATTTTATGTATCATCTCCGGTGTTCCTTTGTCCCCATCTTCCCCCTGTGACGAGGGCCTGTAGATAACTCCTAAATAAATGGCTTCCCATTCCCCATCTCAGCTGTTACCCACAGTGCCTCAGTGTCACCTAGGGTCCCCTGTATTTCTGTGGTTTTCATTTTCTTCTGGATGTACAATGCTACCCCCTCTCTTTTTCCCCTTTCTGTCCCTCCTGTACATGTTGAATCCAGCAATGGCCATGTCCCATCCATGGCTTCCTGTGAACCAAGTTTCCATCACAGCCACTAAGTCTAGTCCATTCTCTGCTATAGTGGCTGTGAGGTTGGGGATTTTGTTAGCCAGGCTTCTGACATTAGTTACCATTCCCTTCCATGTGCTACCCTCCTTCCTTTTACAAGTGTGATTCTCTTTGAAGGCCTCCTTTCTGTAGTTTCCATGACAGAACTCCTTGGCTCCAGATGATTGAAATTACCCCTTTCCCATAACACTTCTGTCTTCCCTGGAGAAGTTTTATTTTTTTCCCTCCTTGTGTCCATAGCGTACTGTATGTTCCTAATGCATTTGGAACATCTTTGCGGGATTTTGCAAATTGCATCACACATGCTGCTTGTGATGCAGTGTCCTGGCTCTGATAGAGTAAACTCTGATGGGGAGGGGCATCTGCTAGCCCATTTGATGTGATAGGTGCAGGTGCCCCTTCCCCACCTATTAGTTTAAATGACTGATGAAGACGTCAAACTTTTGACCAAGCACTCATGTCTCCTCCTTTATAACGTGCTGGCCATCCAATCAAAAGAACTCCCTTTCCCAGAAGGTCTGCCAATTCATGATGTAGCCATGCCCTTTTTCTTGACACCAATTTTTAAACCAAGTATTAAGCTCGCCAATGTCCTTCTCTCTGATTTTCTGCCTGTTGGCTCCCTTTCCCCACACAGGCAGAATCTCTGAGAAGGAGATGCTGAATGAGATGGAAGCTAGTTTTTCTCCAATTTTGAAAGATTTTGCTTAGTTTCTTCCAAAGAGTGACTAGCTAGGTCATGTGTACCAATATGGATCAGAATGTGCATGTCTCACTTGGTGTTTCGCATAATTCCCTCAATGCAATCTGAGTCCTTCTATGTCGACGTTCCTGGGAGGCATCTGACTGCAATCTCTGATGGGCTGCGTTGGTGGATGTGAGCCTCTACTTTATGGACCATAGAGTCTCCTATTATTAGTACACACTTTTTGTTGTGTTTAGCAATTTTTGTTTTGGTTTGACCCGCTATGTGTTGCATGAGGGCCCCCTTCTCTTTCTTGTTTGTCCTGAGTCTAGGGATGGACGACAGTGGAGAAAACCTATTAGACAACTGTATTGGTGTTGGAGTCACCCTGAGCATGCTATTTGGCTGAGCTTTCTGATTTCCTACCAACTGCCAGCCCCCTGATCTGCTGGTCCTGTGAGGGGTGACGTTTGGGGTTTGCGCCTAAAGGTCGAATACGTTGAAGCATTGTGCTGTGTTGCATGGTTGAGTTGCATCCTGAGTTAGTTTATCTCAGCCCCTGCCACATGGAGCTGAGTACATAGGTCACTGAGAGCAGAGCATATTCAACAATGCCCCACCAGCAATGCATAAACTCTGGTGACTGGGGTCCCACAATACCTGTGGTTTATGATGTCCATATTCCCAAAGAGTGATGCCAGATGAAAACATAAGACCTGCTCTATAATGTGAATGGAGAATGCAGAAGGTAAATCCCTCCTGAGTGGGATAAGAACATACAAAAATTCTGACCTGTGCTTTGGATGGAAACGCAAGTAAAGTTTTTTCTTGTTTTATATAGATGTTATTCTCATCACTAGGGAGGAAGTGCAGATGAAAATAGAGTGTCCTGTGTATGAGGGAACCACAAAAATAATATATATATATATATATATATATATATATATATACACATTTGTACTGTTTCTAGGGAGGAACAGAGGATGAGTGGATGGAAATAGAAGGTCCCGTGTAAGAGAAAAACAATGTTTTTGACTGTGAGTTATTTAGTACCACCTCTTCCTGTGGGATGAGAGATAGGACATGGCACCATACCTATAAAAGGAGAGACATGACTGGGGTGGGTGGACAGGCCTAAGCTCCTTCCTTGCAGAAACAAACAATTAGGTTAGCAGGATGCCAAGTAGGAATGTGTTTTGGTTCTGTCTGGAGTACCTTTAGATACCTGTGACCCTGCTCCCTGTATCTAGAAAGAAGCAGCAGACCAAGCAGCTCTTGATGATAACAAAACTGTTTGATCAGACACTGAAGTCGCTGAAAGTAAAATCAGCTCTGAGACAGGACAAGCTAACTGACTGCACTCTACTGAATCCCAGGTGCCATCAGTGTTATGCCTGCTAGCCAGCTGCTGCATGACAGTTTCTAGGATGACTGCCCTCGTACAGCACACATGTGATGCTAGCTCACACCTAACCCTGATTCTTCAGACCTGCGGTGTTTGGCAGGAGGTGTGAGGAGGTGGGATGACGTAGAGAGGAAGTGTGGATGAACGTAAATAGAAGGTCCTGTGCAAGAGCTGTTATCTAGTCCCTCCTGCTACTGTTTTGCAGGAAGTGTAGATGATAGAACTTGAAGGTCCTGTGCAATAAAGAAATACTCTATAGTTCTTTCCATGTTTGGGAAGAAGTATGGACAAAATGTAGCACCTCTTCCTTTGTCCCTGCAGGAAGTGGGAGGCTCAGGTTGTCTATAAATTTGAATGACCCGGGGAAGGGTGGGTGTTTCTGTAAGTTCCTGGATAGGGAGAAAAACTATCGGTGAGAAACTACAGAAATGAGTTAAAGAGCAAAGTTACCAAGTACAATGCTAAAAGGGCAGCAGATCTCCCAACTACAGCAGTCCCCTTTCCTAGCTACTAAGAGATACAGAACAATAAGCAAAAACAGAACACAAAAAAACCTTAATCCGAAGTCCTTCTGCTTATTCACTTACACAATCCCTGCAAGTTTGAATTGAAATAAAATTAATCATCTCTGCTGTGTAGTTCTTGTCAGCTGTTCCTTAGTCAGTCTCCTGTTTTAATGGGGCCATTTTGTAGTCGTTATAGGTAGTAAGTGATGACCTAATTTTTTTTTGAACAGACTGAAAGAGTCAGCATTCACTATTTCACCAGGGAGATAATTCCATACTGATAGACTGTCTAAAGAAATGCCTTCTAGCATTTTTTTTTGGTTCAGCTAACTTAAGTTGATATTTGTGACTCCTAAGGGCTGTGTTTCTACTATTCAGTTCTAGTCCAAGAACTTCCATTAATTGGGTGTCCCCTATTATTCTGTACATTTCCAAAAGATCATCTCTCTTCTGTCTCAGCTCTAGTGGGTAAAGTCTTAATTGTTGTAGTCCAGACTCACAGAGCACATCACTTAGCCCGTGAATAATTTTTGTAGCCTTCCGTTCGACTCTTTCCAGATTATCAACATCCCTTCTTATATAGGCGTTCCACAGGAGCGTGCGATAGTCCAACTGGGGTCTTACATAAGCTTTATACAGGGTGAATATACAATTTTTATGTCTAGATGTGAAGACCTTTTTTATGCATCCTATAATTCTATTTGTTTTCTTTACAACTTTATCACATTGTAGACTGAATCCCAGGTTATTGTTGATTAATATTCCTAGGTCTCTTTCACTTTTCACACTTCTTAATCATGTGCCATTTAGGGTATAAGTATTTTTGTTATTACTTGCACCTGTTGACCCACTATCATCTTTGTAGCCTTCTTCTGGACCTTCTCCAGCAGGTTAATGTCCTTTTTTAAGTATGGGCACCGGTACTGAACTCCATAATCTAGAAGTGGCCTCACCAGTGACCTGTTCAAGGGCAGTATAACCTCCTCTCTCCTACTACTGATCCCCCAGCTATGCATCCCAGCATCTTGTTTGCCCTTGTCTATAGTGACTGTTGGTTAGTCTAGTACTATATGCTGGGACATTGCTATGTGTATGTGTTGTCTTCTGATCCTCTCATCCTTTGGGAAGGGGTCTCTGAAGTTATATAGCATTCCTCATCTGTTTGAGAGTATATGCAGGGTAGACTGTAGGTATTTGGCAGTATTCTGAAGTTAGGTAACCTCCTCATATCTCCTTGTATTGAGCCAGCTTCCCGGCAATATTGAATTGTACTCTATCATAACAGGCTAATTTCCCAGCTCTAGCAACCATTAATAGGTTTGGGGAAGGGGGTCCTCCTGCTTCCAGAGATGGAGAATTACCCTCTTGGCTGAGAAGAGTGTCCCAGTAAGCTACCACAGAGAGGCCAGTGCTCTTAAGTTATCTATGGTGTCTACTCCTAAAAATACTCTGCTAGTTTTAAGATCTATCTGTTGCTGTAGGACCATCCTGCAGACCTGCTGGACCATGTCCCAAAACTCTTTTGACTTAGTACAGGATCACAGAAGATGTGTGATGGATCCCGTATTCTGGTTACAGCTCCAACATTTGTCAGAAGACACCAGGACCCACTTGTGCAATTTTTGAGGGGGTCCTGTACCATCTGTGCAGGATTTTAAACTGTGTAAATCTGTTTTTAGCATGCTTCACATCTTGCTTCAGCAGCTTCCAGCAGCTGAGCCACTTCTGCTGTGAGACTGGGGTTCCCAGTTCTTCCGCCTATTTTCCCATTGTTGGTGCAGAGGGATATGGCATCAAGGAGTTGAGGAATTTGTGTATTACACTGCAAGTGGTTGCATTCTCTTTCTCCTCCATCATGATCAACTCTAGGGGATTGATCATAGCCATTGCATTGGCTGGTCCTATGACTGACCTGTTAGAGTGCATGCACCGTATGTTTGAGCTCAAAGTCAGGGAGATTGGGTCCCCCTTTCAAAGGGTATTGTTTCAACGTTTTAAAACTTACTCTTCTGGAGTCTTTTGCCCAGAAAAATTACAACATTTTCAATTGTATCTGGGCAAACATTGGAAGTGGGATTTTGAGAGTGAGATTGCCTAGAATGTACTGAATTCTGGGGGCTGCCATCATTTTGAAGACATGGACTCTTCCTCAGTGTGATAGATGAAGGTGACTCCATCTTGTGAGGTCAACATCTAAGTTTTTAATGATAGTGGTGAGATTTTGTGGCCCCAGACCAGGGAGGTCCCAGTTGAAGTCAATGCTCAGGTATTTTATATGACTATGCACTGGCAGTAATCCAAGTTCAAGTTCAAGTTTATTGGCAGGAAATCTTCATTGATCATGCTCATTTACAAGGAGGTCCTGTTAGGACAAGGTGATAACGATAAAAAATACTCAGAATTGGCAGACAATACAGTTACATTAACTAGCCTACAATACAGTTACAATAGACAAATAGTAAAAAATGGCATACAATACAGTTATATTGTAGAGACAATAAAACATTCAATACAGGCAAGCAGTATAATAATATAACTATTCATACTGATGTTCTAATGGTTCCATGTCAAAACAGCGATCGCTATTATGGCGAGTGTATATCGCTGAAAAGCAAATCGACAATATACACTTTAAGGTGACTAGACTTACAGATGTAAAAAAAAAAGTGTTTTTGTGGGGGAGCTGCACCCACACCCCCCTTCCAGGGGGCTTTGCTCCCTGCACCCCCCTGAATTAGGACTCTCAACTCCAGGAGAGTTCATGTCAGGGAGGGGGCAAAATCCAGATCTCACAAAAAAGTAAGGGCTGCGGCAAAATGTAACCTGCTCCCGGTCTCAAACCCAGTACCTTCTCTGCCAGAGCTAGCCTCCCACACCACCATGCCACCTGCCTAGCTCAGCAGCAGCAGTGACTGAAAACTCCTTCCCTGTCCCTCCCCTTCCCCTCACTATTCGTCCCTTCCATTCACCCTTCCCCCGATCACTATCCCATAGCCTCACTATACTGCAGGGTAGCCCACAATTAAAGTGCCCAAAATGAGTCGCTATATTTCTAGTCACTCATTTTGGGTTGCTCTTATGATGTGATACCATTCTAACAGATATAGTGGAATAGACAGAAGTTCTAACAGTAGCTAAAAGTAGAAAGAGGGAATGGTTCAATGTGGATAAGTGCATATTAAACTAACTTTATCAAAGCTGGATGTGCTAGCTAAGGTGGCAATGGTAAGTATCCATAAGTGCCTTGTTAAACAAGGATTTAAAGGAGTTTTAGGAAATGAGTTCCGATAGCTTGAGTGAGGCCTGCATTGTATTCCAGGTGGTCAAGGTGGCATGACTAATTGTAGCTTTGCCATAGAGGGTATGGAATTTGGGGACGTCTAGGAGTATGTATACACTTTTTCTGAAGGCATAGTGGCTGCATGTTTGACAATAGAGAGAAGTAATGTAAGGTGGCAGCTTGTTAACTAGGGCTTTGAGGGCCCAGGTACCAGTGTGGAGCAGCCTCCCTGTGATAAGGGATGACCAGCTCATAGCTGAATAAAGGATGCAGTGATGTGTTCTAAATGGTGCCTTGGTTATGAAGCATGTGGCACAGTGATACAGGATGTCTGGTTTGTGTAGGTTGGATGCTAAGCTAGAACTGTAGATAATGTCTGCCTAATCCAGCAGGGGAAGAAAAGTAGCAGTAGTTGTAAAATGTTTATTTATATGCAGACATATGAACCAGGATTTACTCGACTGAGCTTATGCTCATTTACAACGAGGTCCTGTAAAAATAATTGGCTTAAGTAGTACAAAAATAAACTTTAGAGAAACACACCACAGATTTTACATTAAAAAAAGACAAATAATCATTAAAGACAAACACCCTAACACAATCATTGAATAAAAATAACATAAAATCTTATTTACAATGGCAGGAAGGAGGAAAAAAGGAAAAGACATTTATCATTTTGGACAACAATGCCTAAGGCCTAGGGCTTGCTGCCTGAGCCATGATTTAATCCCCAGCCAAGATGGTCTTCCCTTAAAGTACTTTACTTCAGTTGTAATCTTATTCCATTCAAGGGAACCCCTACATAAGACAGACTGTTGGCCTATCACTAGATTACATTTGGGGACAACAAACTCCAGGGCATGGGATGTTCTTAATGAAGCTAATCTATCTCGGAAAGGTAATCTTACTTTAATATAGTGAGGCAAAGTTCCAGTCCATCGTTTATACATAAAAGGCTAGTAAATGTTCCCGTCTATATTCTGAAGGTCTCATCCATTGTACATGGTTAATTAAAAAACACTTATGAGTAAACCAATTGGCATCTAAAATAAATCTTGTTAATCTTCCATAACACATATCTACCCTATCCAAATAATTTTTTCTTCCACTAGTGTAAAGGAAGTCCTCATAATGCAATGTAGGGATAATCAATGTACTAATCACCTTCTCCCTTGTCTCAGGACTCATGGTATTTCTTACTCTGTGCAAAACACCCAGTTTTTTCCTTACAATATTTAATGCACTATCCATGTGGACTACCCAGTTTAAAGACTCGTCAACTCACATACCCAAATATTTATACATCTAAACCTGAAGGATCGGGTTTCCCTCCCGGGTATGAATCTCCAAAGCTGGATCTTCTTGTATTAAGGAAGAACAAAAAAAATCACATTGACTGTGTTTTTTTTAGAATTTAAAACCAATTTACTTTCCTCAAGGAAGTTCCATAATTCCTTAAAGGCAGTCTGCAATTTAGTTTGAATTGTATTTACTATCACTTCTGAAGTATAGATAATCATATCATCTGCGTATAGATGAAAATAAGTTGATGGGTCTATAAATTTTAATTGGTTAGCATAAATGTTAAACAATATTGGGCCCAAAATAGAGCCCTCGGGGATACCCGATCCTACTGGAACAGTAGCCGAAGTCCACCCCGCCAAGGCAACCAATTGTGTTCTTTCTGTTAAGTAAGAGGAAAGCCATTGAAGGCTAGGTCCCACCAGCCCCAAAGAGGCTGCTCTGGACAGGAGGACACCATGGTTCAAAGAATTGAAAGTCTTGGACAAGTCAACAAAAATGGCACCCACCGATGTCCTCCCATCCAGAGCCACCTGTATATCCCCAGTAACCTTAACCAGGGCTGTCATAGTGCTGTGAGATTTCCTAAAACCTGATTGCAGTGCATTCAGGAGGCCCTCAGATTCCAAATAACCAGTTAACTGTGAGCCCACAATCCTTTCAAAAATCTTCAAGATCTGCGGTAAAAGAGAAATGGGTTGGTAATTATCAAATACCATTTTATCGCCCCCTTTAAAAATAGGAACTACCTTTGATTGTTTCCAGGCTTTTGGGAAAATACCTGTTTCAACAGAAAGATTCAATATATGTGCTAATGGTAATGCAATCACTGGGAATATCATCTAGGCCTAGGGCTTTAGATGTATTGAGTTTTAAATAACTCCTCCAAAACCCTATGTATACCCTAGGTATAACTGATTTGTCATATTAACTGCTTTCCCTTCCCCTTCTACTCCTGGCTTTATCTTTGCTTACGCTCCACTGCTACTCTATCAAATCACTCCTCCTCCCCATATCAGTTGTAGACTGTTGTTTGTTCTAGCTGCCAAAATACTGTTTATGTATTGCACACACCAGTCATCATGTTTCATTTATCAGTATGCAACCTGTAAGTCGCTTCCCTGTCTCATATCAATATTTACCACCTGCGGTCACCCTATGTGATACCCTTGTGTGTATATCCAGCCTGTATCATGTAACGTGCATTTCATGTATATACTGTTATTACCTATCTGTGTTTGTACTTTAAGTGTTTATGTCACAGGACCTCCTTGTGAATGAGCTTGCTCAATGGAGTTTTCCTGCAATAAACTTGAACTTGAATAAACTTGAACTTGAACTATGGGGCAATATCTCAGAAAACGAAAATTTACAACGGGGGTTTTCTTTAGGCACTAATTGTTCTAGGTCTATTTCCTCTTTGCATTTAGATCTGATTTCACCAAGGAACTCATTAAATTTGTCTACTACTAATTGAGACATAGGGGATGTCTTGCCATCAATTGTAAAAACATTGGAAATCTTAGTACCTTGACCTTTTAATAGAAAATTCACTGCACGCCAAAAGTCTTTGGGCTGATTTAGGAATTTGGATTCCAGGAAATTCTTATGATAATTTTGTTTGTGAGACCTCACAATTTTGACATAAAGATTAGTAGTCTTTTATCATTTTCCAAGTCCACTATTTTACCTGATTTTTTTGCTTTAATCCAAGCTTTGTCTCTAATGGTTTTGTGCTTCCTCAATTCATTGGTAAACCAAATAGCATTTTTGTGATTCAGTTGCCTATGTTTGATAGGAGCATGTTTCTTCTTCTTCTTCTTCATCATCAGTTTTATTTATAAAAGGCGCCTTTCTAAAACCAAGGTGCTTGAACAATAAAATACATAAAATAAAATAAAATTATAAAACAGACATATAAATTCCAACAGAAAACGGTATAATACCAGCATAACAAACTAAAATAACCACATCAAATCAACAAAAGCCAGGTTAAAAAGATAAGTTTTTAAAGCAATTTTAAAACTCGGGACAGTTAGGCAATCTCGTACCCGATGAGATAGAGAGTTCCACGGGGACGGAGCAACAAAGCTAAATGCCCTTGCTCCCGATGACTGCAAACGTACCCTGGGAACCACTAGCAATCCCTCATCAGTGGATCGGAGAGGACAGAGGGGATAGAAGGGACAAAGGAGATCTTTCAGATGACTCAGTCCCTGGTCACGTAGGGCCTTAAAGGTTAAAAAAGCAACCTTAAAGGTGATCCGCCACTGTATCGGCAGCCAGTGCAGAACGCAGAGCACAGGTGTCATATGACTGGCTCTTGAAGCACCAGTCAAAAGCCTGGCTGCCGCATTGTGTACCAGCTGCAAGTGGCAGATATCAAACCCTGGCAGCCCTAGGTAAAGGGCATTGCAGTAGTCAAGGTGGGAGGTAACAAAGGAGTAAACCAATGTTGGAAGATCATTGGGAGGAACCAGATATTTCACCTGAATGATATTTCCCAGATGGTAATAACTGACACCTGCAATTTTAGGGTCAGACAGTCAAACATAATGCCCAGGTTCCGCACCCAGTCTGAGGTAGCTAGCTGGACACCTCCAAACCACAAGCCCGAAGATGAACCTGCCAACATACCAGCCTCACGACGACCTGGGTTCACAACCAATACCTCTGTTTTTTCAGGGTTCAGCCTTAGCCAGCTCACGTTCATTCAGGCCTGAATTTCAGTCAGACAGCTGTTAAGCACAGAGACAGCAGCATCTTGTTCAGGGACAAAAAGACATTTATAGCTGAGTATCATCTGCATAGCAATGAAAACTCAAGCCATACCGTCTGGTAATCACTCCCAACAGCAGCATATACACTGCAAACAACATGGGTGCTAGAATGGATCCCTGCGAAACCCCACAGGGTAGGGAGAATGGAGCTGAGGTACAAACCCAGATACCACTCTCCTACCCGTGAGGTAAGATCGAAACCATCTGAGGACAGTCCCTGACAGTCCACATATAAGCCACAGGCAATACAACAGCACTCCAAGGTCCACAGTATCAAATGCTGCAGAGAGATCAAGAAGGACCAAGATGAAATGAGTCTTTCAATCTCTCGCTATCAGGAGGTCATTTAGTACCCGAACTAGAGCCGTCTCGGTACTATGTCTTTTCCTGAAACCGGACTGGAAAGAATTATAGATATTGTGGCTGGTCAAATGGTCATCCAGCTGTAAAGCTACCACCTTCTCAATAACCTTACCCAAAAAGGGAAGGTTAGAGACCAGCCTGTAGTTTGTAAGACAGTCAGGATCCAAGAGGGCTTCTTAAGAAAAGGCCGAACCACGGCCTCCTTAAGGGAAGCTGGAAAAATTCCCTTCTCCAAGGAAAACCAGACTATCTCAGCAAGGACCGGGCCGATGACATCAACACAGACAGCAAGCAAGCGCGTAGGGCCCGGATCCAAACTACAGTTGGTAGGACGTAAAGTCTGGATAACCATCACAATATTACTGATTGTAGGCTGGTCAAAGTCGCACCACTCAAACCGGGAGTCTGACATCTCCTGCCGACCACTGCTACTCCCTAGAGAAAGGGTCAGGCAGATATTGGACCTGATCGTGGCAACCTTATCCACAAAGAATCAAGCAATCTCCTCACATTGCTCTTGTGAAAAGGCATTTCTGGGCCGAAGACAGAGTGGACTGCACAGTCTGTCCACAGTCCAGAAAAGCTGAGGTGGTCGATTCTGCATGGCAGCAATTTCCTTGGACAGGAATTCTGCATTCTTATGAGAAATTGTTGATTAATAGATCAAATAATGGTCCGTCAAACTAAGCCTGTCACACACCAGGCCAGACCTCCGCCATCGCCTCTCTAGCCTTCGTCCAACTCTCCTCAACTCCCTCAAGTCCTCATCAAACCATGGAGACCTAGGGAGAGTGGGCGAACATGAGCAGGAGCAATGGAATCCAGGGCTTCTGTCACCGCCTTATTATAGGAGAGTACAAGATCCCCTGGATCCACGCATTCACTCAGCATGCCCAATAGGTCCAGCACCACCGTCAGGTCATCTGGGGATGCACCCCTTAAAATGCAGTACTGGACCATCTCCATAGGGACAAACCTCTTGGGGGGGGCCTCAAAACTGACGCTAATGGTATGATGGTCCAACCACCTGATTGGTTCCACCACCAAGTCGGATATCTCCATCCCCAGGAGAAACACCAAGTCCAATGAATGACCACCAATGTGGGTTGAGGAGGAAACAACCTGTGTAAGGCCCAGTAAACTCATTAACTGGAGGAAGTCTTGTTCAAACTGCGAGAGTTCATCATTGACCCAAGCACTGAAATCCACAAGGATCAGCCATCTATGGGGTCCCAATGCTAGGTCAGTGATGAAGTCCGCAACTTCCTACAGGAAAACATTCCCATCTCCTGGTGGATGGTAGATGAGAAGAATCCTGCACTCCACACCCTCGCCCACGATACATTCAAATGAGTTGGTGGCTCCCACTGGAATTTCCCTCAGGTTCAGTTCTGATTTAAAACAAATGGCCACACCCCCGTCCTATGATCGTCCCTCAGGCAGTGTGTCACCGAGTACCCGGGTGGAACCGCTGAAGCCAAAACAGGGCCAGCATTTCCATCCAACCAGGTCTCAGTGATGCAAACCAGGTCGGTTCAATTTACAAGATCCCCAATTATGACGGTCTTGTTTTTAATCGACCTGGCATTGGATAACACTGCCCAAGTTTGATGAGCAGCCAGTGAAGACAGAGTTTCCTGTCTGCAATAAGCAGAACCCTTGGCTATGGGAACCAGACAGGGGAAACCCCTTTCCAGGACCCAGTTTGCCCCATTGCCTCTCCTTATCCCCACAATCCCAATCCACCCACTCCTCTCCATTCCCCCAGTAGGTTGAGTCCCAGCCCTAACCCTCCTTGCAATTCCCAATCCCCTACACAGTCTATACACCTCCGGGGATAAAGGGGGCAACAAAAAGGGTGAAGATCCCTCAGCCTGGAGGGGGTATAGTGCCTAACCGTGGACCCTGGCCAACACATTTTCTAAAAACAAATAACCCAAACCAAATAATATATAACCATACAAAATATAACAAATACAACCCCCCCACCCTAAAAATAAAACATAAAAGTAAATGAATAACCCTCAAACACCCTTCCCCTGTAAAGAAAATTCTAAAATAAACTACAATAAACAACTCAGAGTCTTAGGGAGGTGTAGATCTACAGTACTTAAAATAAACTCAGTCATAAAAATGTGAATCAACAGAAGTGGCAAATATCTTCGGCTCCCCAGGCCCTCTCAATGACTCGGGAGATTAATAGGACACAAGCACTCTCACTGTCTGTCCTGAACCAAAGGATAGTACCAAAATTATAAATGTCTTCAACCCCCAGGCCCTCTCACTGCCTGGGGGCTCTGATCAAAACATAGGTACTCTCACTACCTGCCAAACAACAGTAAATCAAAACAAAATAAAGAAGATTTAAAGTCTGACCATATGCAGGCAAAGTTTCTTCAATGCAGATGTCCTTAGTCACAATCCATAAAACAGGAGGACAGGCCCAAAGAATTCCATACAAGGGACCGCAGCCGGAAAATGTCCGAATCCGCTACTTCGGCTGTCCGTCAGCACCAACCCGCTAGTCGGCCCCCTTGAGAACCTAAGGGAACTGTCATCCTGGTCTTGCCGACTCCTCAACAAAACCACAGCCCAGTTCCCCGAGCAGCCACGAACTCCAGCCACCAGTCACTCTGTGGGTTTAAGGACCACCAGCTTCAAATAATTCAACTCCTGCGCCCACCAAAGGTGCCGTTACCAGATCGTCCCACCGACAGACCCAGACCAAGGCCAAGCAGAAACCATACAAAACCTCCTTTGAACCGCACCAGTCCCAGTAAGTCAGTTTCTTCATGTAGTCCACCACCTTTCCTTCGACAATGAGAGTTTGCAGTTTTTAGAACAAAAGGGTACTCCAGGCATCCAAGTTGGGGCTAACTCCACATTAAAACATGATTCCAACAAAGCTGGGCACCAAAGCTCCCAAACTTGATCGTGGTCCTCCCAAACCACTATCCACAATAGCAAGGATCACCAACACATGCCAGCTCTCAAAATCACTCTGGGGCAGACCTTTCTGGTGTCATGCAAACACCCCAATGCAAAGCCCGTATACCGCACTGAACAGTTGCCGGGCAACCGGAGAGCACAAACAATCCCAACAGGCGAAAATGCTGGGTAGATCACAGTTTTACTGAAGCCAGCAGTCAGAAATAAAAACAGAGCTGTCTGCAACTTGTACTATCCTTGCTACAAGTATTATAACTGACGAACTGATGAATGCTGTCGAACAAAACAATCAAAACGTATTAAAAATGCAACACGCTACTAAGCTAAGTTGATGGCTGACCCAGCGTGGCCGCCATTTTTTTCTTATTACATACCAACATGAACTCTTGTTGAAAAAAGTCCCAGGCATCATCAACTGTGGGTATAAGGAGTAAACGGTCCCATTCTATGCTACTCATATCCTGCATAAAATCTAACTAGTCAAAATTTTTTTGAGACTGCGCCAAGATGTTTGTTTAGTACATGTTTGTCTTCTAGGTCTGTTTCTAGTACAAAAAATAAACTGATGGTCAGGTACAGCATGAGATAACACCCCACTTGAGGAAATATTCTCTACTAAGTTAAAATAGCTTGGGACCTCTGTGTAAGTGGATATGTATGTTGCAAAAAGCAATTAAAATCTTAACAATGCATTATGAAACCATTTTGTCAGCATACTAGATTTAATTAAAAACAGTATCATACTCATGCAATCCACTAGTGATTAATGTACAGTGCTTAAAATGCCCCTGCTTCCTGACAGCCTCCTGTGTACCTCTGTCCTGGCCAACTTCCACTATTGTAAATGAGCTCCCTAATACAATGAGAACTCCCCATACGAGGCACATATGTTTCCTCTCCATTGCTACAAAACTCGGTGCAAGTATTTCCCACTAGGAGCCCTAACCTAACCTACTTTCTAATAAATGAATACAAACAAGCATTTCTAGGTATAAGATCCTGTCTAGAATCAAATACCTTTTTAGTGTATATGGTGACTGACACTTACACACCCCTTTAGTAGTCTGAGACTTTTAAATAGTCAGGAGGGTGCCCCTTGCTTCTCGCTCCTGCATGGTCTGCCACCAAACCCCCTACAGCAGGGAGCAATTTGTAGCACAATTAAGCAAGATGTTTCAGGAGAGAATAACTATACAGTCAGGCAGTCTATGAATGCAGATAGCAAACAAGTAGGCACACAGTCCCTCAAACAGTTAGTAGGGTTTAAGAACATGCAAATAAAGCAGAGTTGAATCAAACACACAGCAGAAGGATTTAGCTTCACAGTTCAGTAGTTTCTGGATTCCCAGCACAGCTCTCACCTGGCGGTAGATGTTATTTCACAGAGAACACTTTTGAACAAGCCCTGTGGTGCAAGACTTTTAAATAGCTGGGCGCCCCTCCCCTTGCTTCTTGCTCCTGCATGGTCTGCCGCCGGACCCCCTACAGCATGGAGCAATTTGTAGCACAATTAAGCAAGATGTTTCAGGGGAGAATAACCATAAAGTCAGGCAGTCTATGAATGCAGATAGCAAACAAGTAGGCACACAGTCCCTCAAACAGTTAGTAGGGATTAAGAACGTGAAAATAAAGCAGAGCTGAATCAAACACACAGCGGAAGGATTTAGCTTCACAGTTCAGTAGTTCCTGGATTCCTGGCACAGCTCTCACCTGGCGGTAGATGTTATTTCACAGGGAACACCTTCTGAACAAGCCCTGTGGTGCAAGACCTTTAAGTAGTCGGGTGCCTCTCCCCTTGCTTCTCGCTCCTGCGTGGTCCGCCGTCAGACCCCCACAAAAGGGAGCAATTTGTAACACAATTAAGCAAGATGTTTCAGGGGAGAATAACCATAAAGTCAGGGGCCCAGATATTCAAAAGAGTTGAGCCATGCGCAATAAGGTTGCGCTAGCGCAAGTCCGAAAATGCACCATTCTGCGATATTCAGTGGGAGGCAGTTGCACCCCCCCAAAATCACGCTGAGCAACATCGCAATGATAATGAATGTATGCGCAACTGAAGGGGGAGGAACCATGCATAAATGGCGTAGTGCGATATTCAACAACATGCACCATGCGCAATAGGGGAGCAAGTGGAAGTTGCGCCATAGTGGAAATGAGCCAAAATAAAAAAGAGCAAGGGAGAGGCGCAAGAACGCTACTGGGAAGGCACATGAGGCTGAACTATAGCAACTCAAACCGGGCAGGAGGGACACACAGGGCAGGCCAGGGAAAGGGCAACTGGAACCCACAGGCTCAGGGGAAGGTGTGGGGACCCACAGTGCAGAAGGGGGAAGTACTTGCCACACAGCAGTGAGGCCAGCACAGTCAGGTGTTCCTGGTGCAGGGGAAGTAGCAGCCAGGACAGAGGGGGGAACACAGAAACAGCCACCGGGGGGTGAACACAAGCCAGGGATATGGCCAGTGCCACCATCCAGATGGAGGCAGTAATGAGGGGGTGAGAAGGCGGGCAGCAGAGGGGTGTAGCCATGGAAGGGCCCGTTGGTGGTATGCCCCCAAGAGGCAGTACCGAGCCCGCATCAGCTTCGAGCTGTATAGTGATATGGAGATTGTGGGCTGTTACCGCCTGAATCGGGCAATTCTGAGGTGGCTCTGTGAGCTGTGCAGTGATGTGATGCAGGCACCCACATGACAGAGCCATGCTCTGTCAGTAGAAATGAAAGTGACAGCTTGCATGTGCTTACTCACCACGGGTACCTTCCAGAGACCAACTGGGGACACCATAGGCATAACCCAGTTGGCCACGTCATGCCACTTCACCCAATTCCTCAGCACACTGCTGCCACATGCTGAGGAGTACATTCATTTCCCCAGCACACCGGCAGAGTGCACAGCAAACATACAGGAGTTCCACAGGGTCGCACGTATGCCTGGCATGCTCGGGGCAATAGATTGCACCCATGTGGCCATCCGCACACCACCTGGCCCCGAGGGGGCCACATATATAAATCGCAAGGGCTATGCTAGCATCAACTGCCAGGTGGTGTGCGATGCCAGGGGGCGCATAATCAATGTCTGTGTCACGCACCCTTGGGGAGCACAAGATGCCTTCATCTGGCACCAGTAGGCACTGTGCCACAGATTCGAGAGTGGGGATATCCCTACTGGCCACCTAGTGGGTGAGTATGTGAACCACATGGACAACCATAGAGTCTGGGGGGGCATGGTCAGAGGTGACATGGGTACTGGCCTACATGGCCTGGGGCAGGGCGATGCTGATCACCAAACAAACCTCCACCCTCTACACACAGGTGACAGTGGATACCCACTCTGTCCCTGGCTGCTCACACCATACTGGTGGCCCGCGACCCCATCGCAGCAACGCTACAATGAGGCACACGCCACCACACATAATGTCATCGAGTGGGTGTTTGGGATGCTGAAGGCACGTTTCCATTGCCTGGACACCTCTGGCGGTGCCCTACAGTACAGCCCCTCAAAGGCCTGCAGGCTATTCCTGGCCTGTTGCATCCTGCACAACATGGACAATGAATGTGGGATAGCCGTACAGGTCGAAGAGGGGGACAGCGATGGGGATGATGAGGATGCCGGTGACAATGGTGATGGTCAGACCCCCCTTGGGTGATGGGACCCCCGACTGCTCCGGCTGGCACAGTTGCACTGGGACACCATCATAGAGGAGCACTTCAGCCAACCCAGGTAAGTCATGGGGCCATATGCAACCACCAGTGGCTACAGCACAACCCACAAACATGCATGGACATACATCAGGGGTGCATGCTGTCAAGGGAACTGGCCAGGCATGGAACGACACACACACACCACCAGGGATGGGTGAGGTCTAACATGGCACATGGACAGACACACACACACACACACACACACAACGCACCAGACATGCACAAAGGGTAGGAGGCACACCGACCCAGAATGCCACCCCTAGCCACACACATGTCCACAGACCACCAAGACCACTGCCTGTCATTGTGCATTTGTCAGATGCTGAGCACCATTGCACATTGGTGTATAGCGCAATGCAGGCATCATCATGCACACGCAACTGCGGACAGCAGCCGGGAGGGTGTGCAGATGGACTGTGTGTCTGCATGCAGGGCCGGGTACCCACCCGTGCATTGCCCGCTGAATGACACAATTCACACAGGGCAGCATCAGACAGCAGCTGCGTTGGGAGACAGGTCAGTCACATGCCACAGTGCCCCGGCCACCACAGATGCGTGGGCGGCCCCGCCGAGACCCGCCAGCACTGACAGGCTGACCACTGGCCTAATGGGGTGGCACCAATGGTCCCCCAGGGGTTCCACTGTGTGAACACAACCGTGCTCGTGCAGGGGTCTGCAGCACATTGAACATGCCTGCGCCAGGCATGCGCGGGATGCCCACAGCTGAACCCGGTGTTGACAAGGATGGTGTCGCACGACGCTGGGAATGGGGGGTGGACAGTGCACTGCGTGGTGTCTGCGACGCATGGGCAAATAACTGTGTGCCCATTGTGGCCATGACAGCAGTGATTGCCTGTGTCTGCCTGTCAATGGCAGCGGTCATATCCTCCCGCAACCGGTCCATCCCTGCTAGGAGCAGAGTGGTGTCTCTGCTGCGATGAATCTCTGCCCACTCCACAGCCGCACACAGTGCATCCACCAACGTCGCAAGTCGCATCTGCTGGTTGACTGATGCTTGCAGTATGCGGGTGTGCTCATCCAAGAGGTCATCTGCCTGCTCGGCATCCTGTCCCTCAGGGTGTGTGTGGCCCTGATTCTCAGCACCCCTTGAGGGTGGGTGCTGCACACCAGAACCAGGCCTGGGCATGCCGACAGGCTGACGCTGCCCCCGACACTGTACCCCCAAGCCCATTGGCTGACTGCTGATGCTGCCCCTCCAGCAGCTGGCCCCCAGGGCTCACTGGTGCTGCCGCAGTGGCCGCAACAGTCCCACTGTCCTGTACACACACCAGTGCTGCCCCACCGGTGCTGACAGGCACAGGCTGGGACTGTGATGACACACAGGCCTCCACGGCGGCACCACCCACAGCCATGGCCGCAATGTTACCTGCTGTGTGGCCATCCTGTGGCACACACATGTCACTGCCCATGACATTAGCCACATCATCATCAGTGACGGACCTGGTACCAGCCAAGTCACAGCATGCTGGCATCCATGGACGCTGGCATGCTGGGACACAGGCAGGGCCTCCTCCACACCTGTTAGAACAACATCAGTCTGGACACCCAAGCGGGTCCACTGTCACACTGAGCTGCGTATTCCTGTGAAGGTGGATGGGCCCTCCTCCATCTCCAGCTGACTGGCCTCAGTGGAGAGGCCCACCACCACTGACCCATGCAGACACTCAGGATCTGTAAGGGAAAACAAAGTTGCGTTACTGCATGTGACCTACCCTGCCCCTCCCAATAGACAGACCATGACCTACCATCCAGTGACGGGCTACCACCCGTCTGGAAGCCACCACCCGGAACACCCTCAATGGCACAATGCTGCATGCTGCCAGCAACCCTGTCTTCCTGTGGGGTCAGGCGTAGTACCTCCGACTGTCCCCCACCTGTCGCAGATCATACTGCCCCGATGGCAGCCACCTTCTCCTTAATCCTCCTCCTGTCTGTGCCCATCTTCTTCTTGCACTCCTGCATGGAGCGCAGGTGGCTGCCATGCAGGTTTACAGCACGCGCCACCTCTTCCATGCAGCAGCACGGGCCTGTGGTGTTCCCTGGTGTCCGCTGAGAAGCGGCTCCTGGTCCAGGTAGGCCTCAAACAGGGCATACATCTTGGCCTTGGTGAAATTTGGCCCCCTCCTCCTCCCACAACTCTGTTACTCTTCTCCCACAACTCGCTCGGTCATGATTCAGCCTGTGAGAATGAAAGTTGTTACCTGTGACTGTGCAGATCCATGCATGTCCCAAAATCCACAATCCACACTCCCAAACAGCATGTCACTCACCAATAGACTGCAGTACCGACTATGGCCAATGCAGCCCAATGTCGCACTTTTATAGCGCAACCCATGCAAATGAGTCAAGGCGCAACTTTAAGTGGATGCAAATTGCAGTGATGCGCCATTGAATGGTTGATTAGCTGATTTGCATATGACGGCTGAATATTGCGCTTTTGTGCTTTGCTCAATTGTGTTGAATGTGCTGAGCCAAGGGCACAGTTCTGTGACATGTGCAGTACACACCTAACTGCACTGCCCGGGTTGATGACGCAGGCGCCTTCTGCGCTGCTGATGTGCTGTGCTGTGCGTGGGAGGCAATGCAGGGCATGGCCACCATTGTTCCAGTGGTGCTACAGCGATGTTCACCTATATGGTGCTGTGGCACTGGGGCATCATAGGCACAGTGGGGCAACAGCACGGTAGGCCGCTACTGGAGGTAGCACACAGGCACCCAATCGCGCTACATGCATTGGGTTCCAATCGCTCTGTGGCTGTCCATGCGCCAGAGATTCATGACCCTGTGCCTGACCTTTGCACCCTAGGCACCATGCATCAGGCATGGGTGCACCACTATCACGCTGTTCGGTGACAGTGTGATAAGGAATGACAGCGCTGTACCGTGCAGCATCTGCACGTGGTGGAACCGCTCTGCAGAGCGCCATTTTGACCCTACTGAGCAAGAGAGATGGCATGGAGGAGAGGTGCCCAGTGGAGCCAGATTGAAATGGCAAACCTGGTTGCCATTGTCGAGCCACTTGTTGACCCACTGTTTGGGGAGGTACCCCTGGACAGATCCAGGAGCCAGGTGTGGCAGGAGGTGGCCGATGCCCTGGAGGAGGCCACAGGAATGGGGTGGATGGCACAGCAGTGCCACCACAGATATGGGGACCTGAGGCGGCGGGACCCTGACCTGCTTGCCCACCTGTGGGCACGTGCCAGGAGGGGCACGGTGCCACGGGGAGGTAGGTGTAACGTCCATACACTTTTATCTTCCATATGGGTATCACGGTTGCATGTGTCCGGAACATGGGGGGGCTACCATCCGGTGTTGGCTGTGGTGGTGTTATCAGGTGTGGGGTGGTGGGTCTGGCTGTGTGGGATTGCACACACATGGGGGCAGGGGGACTTTGCTACAGGATTGTACTGATGTTCCTCTCCCCATGTTTGCACCTTAGGCCCAGAAGAGAGACGACTGGTGAGGGAGCAGAGGCGCCAGCTGGAGGACTGGAACAACAGAAGGGGCGAAGGTCCACAGCGGCAGAGGGACCAGCCTGATGATGGCGAGTGCCTTACCTCCATGATTACTATTGCACGCTGTGTAACAGGGCGAGCAGCGGGGCATGACCACCATCCATTGACACCACTGCCATGCACGCAACTTGTTACAGTTAGCACTGCCCAGTGGCACTGCATGTCTGGGAGTGCATCAATGGTGGTCCATGCATGCACCGGCTACATGTCTGTGCCACTGCCTTCACACCACATAGCCATGTCACTAAACAGCCATGGTGGTGCTGTGCAGGACTTGGCCGGTGGGTGTGTGCAGCAGTCCGCATGGCTGTGTGCACCTGGGTGAGCAGGTCTTGTGAACACGATCACTGTGGGTGGTCACACACCATCACAGAGGCATGTACCATGGCCGTATGCCATGCACAGTAGGTGGGCTGTATGGGGCTGTGCATTCACACCTATTGACTCTGCTCCCTTGTCCTAGGTGTCCGGCAGCTGTGCATTGTACAGGAGGCACTGCAGAAAATCCTTACTGTTGCCAGGGTGTCGCTGGACATCCTGCAGAGGATTGAGAGGCTGGAGGTCAGGCAGCAGCATGGAAAGAGAAGCAGCCAGAGCGGGGAGCGAGACTCCCACTGATCATCACATTGCCCCTGATTTCCCCTACCCCCTGGACCCACCCTCACACCCCTCCTTTCCTGTACCATTTGTTCACCCCTGCCCCTTACCCACCCCCACTTTGTTTGTGGCCCTTCTCCCAAACATTTGTAAATAATTGTACATAGTTTTGTTGGATGTTTTTGAATACAATTCTTTTGATATGACTACTGTGGTGGTCTCTGATTTGCAGCTGGCTATAGGTGCTTAGCTGCAGTGGTGTGCATGGCGTCAGGGGTGGTGGAGTCATGGATATGTGTGTGTGTGTCCATGGGGAAGTGACTATGGTGTGAGAGTAGCTATCAGTCACTGTCAGTGGTGTGTGCGTTGTTCCCTGTGCACTGGATGACTGTGTGCAGTGGTCCATGGTGCATGCTTTGTGTCCATGGTGCACCTGTCAGCCCACCCATGGCCTGTGCAGCTGACACCCTTGCATGTCTGTGACCTGCATGGTCTGCTGGCATGTCAGTGGTGGCTGTCCATGCAGGACAGCCACTGTACCCATCACAATGCTGGGTTGCCTCCTGTCACTGGTGTGGTGCATGTCTGCCTCAGGTGACACTGTGGCCTCTGCTGTTGTTGTCCCACCTCCATGATGTGGCTTGTATGTGCTGCAGGGGATGTGCACCACTGTCTGTGACTTGTGCTCTGAGTAAATGCTGGTGGTGTACAGGTCCACAGTGCCTGCGAAGGGTGGCTGGCACCCCTGTGCCATGGAGGACTGCTGGCCGTGTGTACACGGTTTCCATGGCCCCACGCTGGGGGCTTGGTTGCTTCGCTACTGCGTCCCTGTGTTGGTGTGCCCTTGAGTATGGGTGGGTGTTTGTCCATATACTGTATTGCATCCGGTGTGTTGCATGCTTCCATGCACCATTGTGGGTGTCTGTGCTGCCTGTTGTGGCCAGTGCTGGGTCGGGGTGTATCCTTGGGAGGGTGTGCAGGGTGCTGTACCACTGGTGGAGGGGTCCGGGGCATGCCCTGTCACATGTGGGGTACCTCATGTGCCGACGCATGGTCGGTCTCTCAGCTGTACCTCAGGGGTGCTGTGTGTGGTGGCACTGTGTATGCCATCATTGCATCACTGTGTGCTGCCACCCGCTGATGGGTGCTCATGGTGGGGCTGCCTTGCATGGTTCTGTGGTGCACAGGGTTGCATTTTCACAGTGGGGGTGGTGGCATGCATGGGGTATCCTGCACTGGTGGATGCTGCTCCTGGGCAGGGTGTCTGGGGGTCAAGGTGCAGGGTGTGCTCTGCATTGGGGGGATGGTGTGGCATGAGGTGGTTGGCCCTCCTTGTGTGCCATTCACAGCTTGTCAGGGGGTGTGATGGGGTACCATGGCCCAGCTGTGGGTTGGTTGCTTGTCTCCGTGGGCCAGTGGTTATTCCAGCCCTCCCCCAGTTGTGCAGTGCATGGGGTGTGGGTGGACAATGTCTGTTCTGCTGTGTGTTCCTCTGCCCATCTGTGGCATGCGTGGTGGGCCCCTGCATCCCTGGTTGTACTGTTGCATTGCTGCCCTGCTACTGGGGGGTGTCCCTGGTTGTGCTATGGCGCATCTGGACTGCTCAGCTGAACATCTCTTGTTACACTATGGCGCATCAGATATGCTCAGCTACCCCTCCCTAGTTGTGCTATGGGTGCAGGTGGTGCAATATTCAGTTATCGGCTGTAGGGCGCATCTTGGCCAGCGTAGTTTTTGAATATCATCATCGCGGCCTTCCACATGGGCACAATGGATTTGCGCTTGCTCCTGCTGTTGTGTACTTTTTGGGCGCAGTTTGAATATCTGGGCCAGGCAGGCTATGAATGCAGATGGCAAACAAGTAGGCACACATTCTCACAAACAGTTAGTAGGGTTTAAGAACGTGCAAACAAAGCAGAGCTGAATGAAACACACAGCAGAAGGATTTAGCTTCACAGTTTGGTAGTTCCTGGATTCCTGGTACAGCTCTCATCTGGCGGTAGATGTTATTTCACAGGGAACACCTTCTTGCACATGCCTTTTCCTAAAGTCTGTGGGGAATAAGGATTTATTCCTATAGAAGAATCCCAATCTTAACTTTCAACTTTTTAGTGAGGGATTCAATGTCTGCAGTGAACAACAGTTTACTGTCCAGCCATATTCCTAAATACTTAGATTTTTCTACTGTTTCAAGTGAATCTCCAAGAAGTGTTATAATGGGCGCCAGTCTGGCTTGCTGATGTTGGGGCATTTAGGGCTGTGAAGGGAGTAAGTACAGTACATTACTTTGGTCTTCTTAGAATTTGACAGTATTTTGGAGTTGAGGAGCTTGCGCTGTAATATGTTGAAGTCGGCTTGCAATTCAGAGCTGACATCAGACAGAGTGAGTTTAGAAGTATACAGCACAGTATCATCTGTGGAAAAGTGTAGTATAGACTTTAGAATGTTGTTGCAGAGTCGGTTTATGTACAATGAAGCTCACAGGGATGAAACCCAATTCTGCAGCATTTTGCAGCACTCTGCAGTATGCTGCAGAAAAGTTACTGAGAAAAACGATGTAATTTCAGTGGAACTTAGTCTCTTTGTCATGCAGAAAACTGTGACATTCACTTCATCCTGGCAGTGTCACATTTTCCTGCGTGACAAAAGGGATTAATTCCCATTGAAAATACATTGTTTACTGCAGTAACTGTGCTGCAGCATACTGCAGAATGCTGTAAAAGTGGGTTTCATCCTGGTGAGCTTCACTGTATATAGTGAACAGTAATGGCCCTCAGATGGGGCCTTGGGGGAACCCTCTTGTGAGCAGAAGTGAGGAGGATAGGAGCCCATCAGTTTTAAAGCACTGCAGTCTGTCAGTTAGGTAGCTAGCAAACCAGCCCATTGAGGGGCTATCCAATCCAAGTTATTTAAGTCTGGTTAACAGTAGACTATGGTCAACCATGTCAAAAGCTTAACTTAGATCTAGAAAGACAGATCCTGTGGCAAGTTTATTATCGAGGGTGGTAAACCAGTCATTTGTTACTAGAGCTAAAGCAGAAACCATGCTGTGGTTTTGTCTGAAGCCTAACTGTAATGGGTTAAAGAGGTATGAATTTTCTAGGTGATCCCATAATTGGTAGTTAAAAAATTTTTCTAGAAGCTTTGATAGGACCAGAAGAACTGAGATTGGTCTGTAGTTATTCAAGTTACATGGGTTGCCAGATTTAAATAGGGGCAGCATGTGTGCTGTTTTCCAGCAGGTGGGTACTGTGCCAGAGGAGACTGAAAGACTGAATCAGTGTGTTATGGGGGCGGTGAGACACTGAAACCCTAATTTTAGGAAAGTAGGTTAAATTCCGTCATCCCTATGGATGGTGGAGCATCTGCTCCACTTCATTGTGGGAAGGTAAGATCATTGTCTTGGCCATGTTCAGTTTATAGCCTGGAATAGCCCCAAACTCTTGAGTGAGTTGCAAGAGGGATGGTATTGATTCTTGTGGATTAGTCAGGAAAAGTAATATATTATGAGCATATGCCTGTGCCTTGCACTCCCTCAACTTGAGGCTGCGAATTCTGTTGTTTTGCTTTAGTGCCCATAGGAATGGCTCTATTGCCAGAATAAATAACGTGGGTGTGAGGGGACACCTCTGTCATGTACCTCTTTACAGGAGGAAAGATTCTGAGTTTCCCCCAGTGATGGTTTCTATGGTCCTTGTCCTATTGTAAAGGGTACGTGCCCCTTGGATAAAACCACCCCCAAAGCCCATGTGCTACCGTATCTGGAAAAAGTATTTCCATTTGACTCTGTCAAAGGCATTTTCTGCATCAAGTGCAATCAGAGTTGTGATGGCATGCATTTTTGGAGAAAATCAGTGAAGGTTGACAAGCCATTTGGTGTTATCTGTGCCTCTTCTTCCTGGTGTAAAACCTACCTGATCTTTGGAGAGCAAAGTATGGAGGATCTTCTTTAACCTTTGCACCCAAATTTTAGTATATATTTTGCAGTCTGCAGTTATCAAGGATATGGGCCAATAGTTCCCACATAATGTGTGATCTTTACCTAGCTTGGGTATGAAGATCACTGCAGTACGCATGGATTGGGAAAGCTCACCTGTGGTTCAAGCCTCCCTGAAGGTTTTAAGGAGGATGTCTGTGAGTTCATTCTGAAATGTGGCATAGAACTCTGTTGGAAAGCCATCTATGCCCAGGGCCTTTCCTTTGGCCATGGACCAGATAGCCTCTAATAGTTCTGAGGGCTGCATGGGCCTATTCAGAGCTTCCCTCTGCTGCTGCATTAGGCGAGAAGTCTCAGTCAGGAAAGGAGCGTGTCAATGGTTTTCATACAGACACTGACTTCTGACTTGTACAGGCTTACATAGAAAGTTGAGAAAGACCTTGTTGTTGCTGTCAGTGTCTCTGTGTAGTACTCCATCTGGAGTCCGGTTGGCTGAAATGTTCAACCTCCCTTGTCTCTTCTTAAGCTGGTATACTAACAGTTTCCAAGGTTCCCCTCAGCCTGTCAGAAACTTTGTCTGGTTTTAAATAGGGCATACTCAGCTTTCTGGTTAAGCTAGCTGTTAATCCTATACAGCAGTTCAGGAATAGATCAGCCCTACCTGGTGGATCTTCCCAGTAGGTACAGTACTTCCCCAGTTTTTTTGAGATTGGCCTGCTGCTCCTTCAATTCTTTTACACTAGTTCATTTCAGGTATGAGGCTCTGCTGATAAATCTTCCTGTGACATACACCTTGAGCATATCGATCTGATCACCTCCAAGGTGTCCCCAGATTTGTTAATCACCAGGGAGGTCTTAATCTCTTTGGATAGCTGTTCTTCAAAGGCCTTATTCACCAGGAGGGAAACATTAAGGTATCATTGGCCCTTGCCTCATGGTTGGACACCCAGGGGAAGCCATTGGAAGCTGACTTGGGCATGGTTAGATATCAAAATCTGATCTATATACACCTCTACAACATCCACCATGATCTCTTGCAGGATAAACCACAAGTCTCTTCTGGTGTAGAGTTGGTGTGGATGAGAGAAGACGATGTATTCCCTGCCATTGGAATGGGTAATCCTCCATATGTCATTAAGCCCAAATTCTACCATAATGGATGCTAGTGCCTTTGAGGCCTGAGAGCCTGTGCTTAGTGGGGGATTACTCCTGTCAGGAAAGTTATTTAGCACAGTGTTCATGTCCCCTCCCAGTATAAGTCAGCCTTGAGTGACCTCCGTGATTTGCTGTGTTAACAAGCAAAATAAATCTGACTGTTGTGAGTTTGGGACATAGACATTATAGAGGGTGACATGCTCACCTCCAGTTCTTCCCTCAGAATAAGAAAGCACCCTTCTGGATCCTTAATTACTTCTGGTTCTTTGAAGTCGAGGCCTTTCCTGAGTAGAATGGCCTCCCCTCTACTTTAAGTGTTGTATGGGCTGCAAACACAGTGGCTTCCCATCTAGTTTTAAATTTGCCCATCTCTTTCTGTGAGACCTGGGTCTCTTGAAGGAATGCTACAGTGGCCCCCAATTTATTTAAATGACTTAGTACCTTCCTTCTTTTAATTGGGCTATGAGTGCCCTTCATATTACAGGATATATTATTAATGGATTTACTAGTCATGGTCATGTAGGGGTGGGTGTTGTAATATGGTCACATATGAATTATGTTCTTGGATCTGTTGCTGTACCTGTCCACCCACCATGTATAGAAATGCAGAAACATAGAAGTTGTTGGCAGATAAAGACCTCGTGGCCCACCTTGTCTGCCCTATTATCCCTACCTACAGTGCTACTGCAGACCCTACTTGGTCTCTGGTTAGCACTCCCCCTTGCCTTATTTCTATGATCCCCTTATGTCTATCCCATGCTTTCTTGAATCCTGTAACCACTGCAGCCCCCACCACCTCTGCTGGGAAGCTAGTCCAAGCAACCACCACCCTTTCCATGTAGAAGTATTTCCTCACATTTCCTCTCAGCCTCCCCTACCAGCTTTATAGTGTGACCCCTTGTCCTCAAGCATCTTTTTCTCTGTAAAATACTCCCTTCCTGTACCTTTTTTATACCTGAGAGGTATTTAAATGTTTCTATCATATCTCCCCTTTTCCCTCCTTTATTCTAAGGAGTACATATTTAATTCCTTAAGCCTCTCCTCTTAGGGCTTCTGATGCAGGCCTTGCACCATTTTGATTGCTCTCCTTTGTACTGCCTCTACCCTGGCTATGTCCTTTTGGAAGTGGAGCCTCCAGAACTGGACACATCACTTAAGGTGGGGTCTCACTACCGATCTATACAGGGGTATTATTACCTCCCTCTTTATGCTGGTTATACCCCTGCTTGTGCATCTGAGCATCCTGCTACCCTTCCCACTGCCTTGTCACACTGTTTATTTAGCTTCAGATCATCAGAAATGATTACACCCAGGCCCTTTTCCTGTTTTGCGACTGCTAGTACTTCTCCTCCCAGTAGATACGTTGCCCTCAGGTTTCTGTGCCCCAAGTGCATGATTTTGCACTTTTTTGTGTTGAGGCCCAGCTGCCAAACCCATGACCATTCTTCCATTTTTTTAGATCTTCTCTCATTCCTTCCACACACACCCCAGTGTGTCTATTCTGTTGCAGATTTTTGTGTCATCCATGAACAGGCATACCTACCCTTCCAGTCCTTCTGCAATGTTGCTTATAAAGACATATGTCCCACTGCATCACATCCTTAAAGCTTCTCCTCCTTGTAAAAGAGTTTGTAAATGCCTGAATCTCCAGGCATTCAGGGGTGTTGCAACAGCAGTAGACTTTGCTAGCCAATCATTCTGCATCCTTTTAAAACTAATAACGTGAAATACAAACAGGTTAACATATATCCTAGTGTAACCATGTGAACATAAAGAAACCAAAACTTGTTGTCTGTTGAGGGCCTGTGGTAGTCAGGGGGAATGTGCCCTGATCACCAGCTTGCACTGCTCTATGCCATGCCTTGATCCTATCATCTCCTTCCCTAATATTGGACCAGTATAGCTCTTGGGTGGGAGTAGTGTGCCCTACAAGGCTAATGGGGAATAGTTATCTCTATGTCCATGGTACCTGGTGAATATGAATCATGAGATAAACATCAATATAAAAAAAAAGAGGCGAGACATGCTGGAGAGGTGACTGCTATCCCCATATGAAATTCCAGATTATTCCTATATTATATATTAACAAAGAATTTCCCAGCCTTCTGTGTTGTGGCCACCACCAATGCAGGAATTATGTAGCTCTTCTGCCATTTGCTAGTGGTAACATGCAAATAATGAGCTATGTCAGAGTTTCTAGCTTGGTGCTGCTGTGTGCTCGCAGCATGTCTTTCTTTCCCCAATGACCCCATGTTACACTCCTTTTATAGGGTAGCACAACCGTGATATTTCCTGTAGCAAAGCAGAAAGGGGAGGATCAGAGGGGTATCCACACAGTGACCTCACTTACAAGGGCACAAGTAATTTAACATGTTATAACAAGCTGTACAAAAACAAACAAACAAACAAACCAAAAATCAAACTTTTGCTTTCATTTTCCTCCTTCTAATTACTCAGACTAGGTTATAAACCTGGCAACTAATCTGGAATGAATATTATTAACTGCAGGTGCTGTGGGACACTTTTCAAAAGGGCAGTTATACAGGATTTAGGACATTGTCCTACATGCTGGACCATTGGAGATCTAAGGGCTCAACTCCAGGCAGCATGGGCAGAGATTGCATGCCTTAAATAGCATATTCAGGAGGAAATATGTTATAAGAACCTCTCGCCATTTCCCCAACATCCAAATGAAGCACCTCGACTGCAGAGGGTAGTTGGTCCGGAAGGTTGGCAGGTGGTTAGGAGGGGCAAATCAGGTGCCCCGTCATGCAATGCTCTCCAACGTATCACCTCCACAAACCATATAAAAACTACAAACAGGTATCTGCCTCTATCTCTGAAATCAAACAAAGGGGCAGAGAACACTGCAGAGCAGGACACTGCAGCACAGGAGCTAGTGCAACAAAACTCACCCAAAACAGGGACCAAAACAAAAAAAACCAAAAAGGAAATCCAAAACACTTCTGATCATAGGAGACTTCATGATTTGGGGAGCTGATACCTACCTCCAGCCAGGGGTAATGGTCAGATGTCTCTCAGGTACATCAACATGAAGAGGCAGTGACCACATTGCTAAAATCGTGCAGGAAGCAAGAGAAAACATCGACGTCCTGGTACACATAGGGACTCATAATCTCGCCAGCCAGTCAGTTGTGAAGACCAAGGAACACCTGACCAGGCTGGGAGACAAACTGTCATCCATTTCATTAGGCATCTCCTTCTCTGAGATCCTGCCAGTCTGGAACAGGGGGGCTGATGGACGGAAGGATAGAGAAGGGGAGATAGGGGAGCTAAACATGTTCTTTAGGGCTGGTGCCAGAAAAAAGGACAAAAATTTATAGGTAACTAGCATCAGTTTTGGGAGTGAAAGTTCTTTAAATTTGATGGACTGCATCTGACTAAGGAGGGAGTCAGTGCATTGTGGCAGAAGTTTGACGTCTTTACAGAATATTTAGCAAATTGGGAGAGGGTGCAGCACCCGATACATCAAATGGGAAGAACACTCCTCCCCCCTCAGCTAGTGATCAAACAGGAACTCAGCATGTTTGTAGTTCATTTGCATCACCAAGTAAGGAAAAATGTCCAGCTCACCACGCGACGCACAGGGGAAATGCCGGACCTCACCCAACAAAAAGGTCCCAGACCTGCAGGCAACAATG